>CAKJTW010000076.1:0-1363441 GCA_917880005.1 Nanger dama
GGGGCCTCCAGTTTCTCAGGTCAACCAAATTGGCGGAGGATATAAGATAATAAGTAGATGGTGGGGCCGTGGGGGAGAGGGAAGGGGAGAATTTCCACAGGGATGAGGACCGCTCCCAGGACCACGGCTGCTTACAAGTGCGGCGACCTCCTTCCTGGAGGCTTTCTGAGAGGTTCACCCCAGCTTTCCTGTGCCCACCAAATCCTGCTGACACTTGCTTCACCCGCGCTGCTCAGTGAGCCACCTGCCTGCACCTCCCCTCTGAGCTGGACTCCTCCCTGCTGTCCCCTCCACCTCAGATGCCCCTTTCCTCCTTCTGCCAGCCTCGAGGGCTGCCTACTTGGGATGTCCCAGCAACGCCAGGGTCCCTAAGCTCTGGCCTTTCCCGTCTTTGTGCTTTCTGGAGGTGACCCGGGCAGAGTCCTAAACAGTCCCCAGGCAGATGGCACTGCATGGAGATCCCTGACCCCACCTGGTGCTGGCCCTGCAGCAGCTCTGGAGACACAGACACGAGGGGCAGGGGGGCTCTGCACTGGAGGCTCCCACTGTGGAGGAGGAAGGCACAGCCTTCCACCCTGACGCCCTTGGGCTGGGCTGTCCCTGCAGGGGAGCTGGCACTTTAGCTAGTGGAGAGATAGGCAAGTGGTGCTAGTGGTAAAAGAGCCGGCTGGCCCATGCAAGAGACCCGGGTTCCATCCCTGGGTCGGGAAGGCCCCCTGGAGGAGGGCATGTCAACCCACTCCAGTATTCTTGCCTGGAGAATCCCCATGGACAGAGGAGCCTGGCGGGTTACAGTCCATGGGGTTGCACAGATATGACTGAACCGACTTAGCCCACAGCCCCTGATGATGGGCAAAGGTGAATTGTGTTGGGGGTGCCCAGTCAACCAGCTCATGGAGCCCCGCCTGCACTCTGTCTCCCATGCAGCCCCAGGTCCACTTAGCTGAGGTGCCCCCGACACTGCTGCCTGAACATTCTGCAGCGCAGAAGGTCCTGGCCACGGACTGAATGAGGAGCTGTCTCTTGCAAACCCCCTCCAGACAGGGCCAGGCCACACTCTCCCCACCGACTGCCCCTGTCCTCCCACCAGCAGGCCGAGGAGCGCCTGGCCTTCACCGCAGGGTGCTGCTGGGGTGCGGGGTTGACCCTCTGCTCACTCCTCAGGGCCGGAAGGGAGCCGTACTACATCACACAGTTGTTCCGGGCGGCAGACAAGAACCAGGACAACCAGATCTGCTTTGAGGAGTTCCTCTACATCTTGGGCAAGCTGGTGAAGGACTACCACTTGCAGTACCACCGGCAGCTGTGCGCCCCACCACTGCACCCGGCACAGCCTCCATTAGGGGAGGCAGGGGCCTCCTAGGGAGCAGGTGTGACCCCGCTGTGGGCCGCTGAAGACACAGCCGTGTGTGCGTGTGCGCGGAGTGGACGCTGTGAGGGAAGAGAATAAAGCAACTTTGTAAAGACTTCTGAGTGTTGCTCAGTTCCCAGTTCCAGGCATCTGCTCTGGGCCCAGAAGGAAAGGTCTGGTCCTACTCTGAGGATCAGTCATTTTGGGTAGTCTGTGCCCAGGAGCCCCCCCCGGTCTGGAGGGAGGAGCCAGCCCTGCCCCAGGAGCGCCTGTCTGAGTGGGGAGACAGCCCTGCCCCCAGGAGCCCCTGTCTGGAGTGGGGAGACAGCCCCTGCCCCCAGGCCCCGCCTGAGTGGGGAGACAGCCCTGCCCAAGGAGCCCCTGTCTGAGTGGGGAGACAGCCCCTGCCCCCAGGAGCCCCTGTCTGAGTGGGGAGACAGCCCCTGCTGCCCCAGGAGCCCCTGTCTGAGTGGGGAGACAGCCCCTGCCCCCAGGAGCCCCTGTCTGAGTGGGGAGACAGCCCTTACCCTCAGTGTTCTGAGAGGGTGGAGTCTCTTCTCTTGGGGAGTCAGCTCTCTGACAAGGAAGCCAGGCCTCACCGGTGATGTTCTGATCACTCATTCACTACTCATACCTGATTGGACAGGAGCCATGAGGGCAGAAGTTCTTCCAGCTTCAACAGAGAGCCCCAACAAAGGCGGAGCAGCTGGGACTGGGAAGGGGCCAGGGCAGGGTGGGGAAGATGATGCAGGTAATTGACAGGGTGGCAGGTCCCTGGGCAGTCGGTGAGGGAAGATTGTGAGGTGGGTTTTCCACACATTGAGTCAGAGATGGGTCAAACTTAAAGCTGGCAATGCAGCCTGTCAATGAGAAGAGTGATGAGTGAAACGTGGGTGACTATCGATCAGGGAAGGCTTCCTGGAGAGAGGAGGGTTTTGTTTTGTTTTAGTTAATAAATAAATGATGATGGATATGGGTGTTGCTCTGGCTCTGGGCTTTCTGTGACTCCCTCATCCCTCCCAGCTCAGGCCTGCCCCTGCCCTCTCTGTGTGTTGTTTGTTTTTGTCTCTCCCTGGAAGCCCAGGAAGCTGATGCACAATCTCTTGGGGGAAGGTCTTGTCTGCCTTTAGGTCCTGCTGGGTCCATCTTGGTGGGTTTCTTCTCTGAGGATGGTCTGGGAACCCATGTCCTGAGTGCACTGTGATAGAAACAATGAGTTATTTGAAAGAGTGATGGGGTAATTGTCTGCACCCCTATGCAGGTGATTGGGGGTATCATTTAAAGAACTTGGTTTGGTTCCCTCTGCCAGATGGATCTGTGAACCAAACATGGGGAGCAGCTCCCTGCAGGCTGAACTGGAGACCTTTGTTCCTGATCAGTGGAGCTCAGAAGGGCCCTCCGTGGACGCCACATTCACATACTGGCTGATCTTCAGTCCTCATCATTTAAGGGTCAGTGTCACTGGCCCCACTTTCCCTCTGGACCTCCCCTGTGGAGGTGCTTATCCTGCTGCACTGAGGTTATGTGTGGCTGTCCGTATCCTCCACCAAGACAGGGACCCCGTCCTGTCATCTCCGTGACATGGCCCAATGTCAGCACACAGAGTGGAGTGGGGGGTGTGCAGGAGTGGAGTCTGCGGACTGGAACCCCCTGACTGGGGTCGACGTTGCCTCGTGCAGGCCCTTAGTCACATCCAGAGACAGGGAGACAGTTGGCAGGGTGACTCAGGCCACCCTTGCCCCAGGCCCAGGTGGATCCTCCCTACCTGTCTCACCTGAAACGTACTGGGTTGCACAGGCCTTTGCTTACAAAGCGGCGGCTCAGCCCAGTCCTCCTGTCCCTTCCTGGGGGTTTCTCCACCGGCCCTGCATGCTCTGTCTTCATTTCCTCAGCCACAGGCTCGGGCCTGGTGTTGAGACACACAGCCAGGACTGAGCTCTTTCCTGTAAACAAGGCTAAGTTCCGTTCCCCCTGGGTTGCCCCATGACCGTCAGTCTGATTACAGGTGCTATCTTTTTTCCCCTTGTGCTTGCCCACTTCCTGAAACTATCTCCTTCCGGGTCACTCAGCCTGGCTCCTGCTCTCCTGGGAAGCCCCCCAAGGCTGTCTGTCCAGGGAGAGCTTCTCTGGTGCGGCGTTTCATGGCCTTGGCTGACCAGCAGGCTCCACTGAGAAGCACACGATGCTGGAGGGGATCATGGTTTATGATTCCCTCGCTGGACTTGGGGCCTGTTTTCCGTCCTTTCTGGATGAAGAAAGCTGTTTCCACCTGGACATTCTCAGGAGTGGCTTCAAGGCAGGCATCTCCTGAGGGGTCGGGGCCTGGAAAAACATCACCTCCGTCAATCTCGCCATCACTCTCCTTGAGAGAGGTCAGCGTGAATGCCATCCTGGGCTGGTGAACAAACACTAAGAAGAATCTTGGAAAAAGCCAGCTTGTTCTAAAGTGTACTTTTGGCACGTAAGCACCAAAACAAAGCAGGACACATGCCCGTAGGACCTCAGGCCTCAGTTTCCTCGTCTGTCACATAGGGAGAGTTATATCTGTGATGTCCTCTTCACAGTGCTATCAGATGAATGAGCGGATGCAGAAACACTCTGAAAATATGATGTGCTATTTGGGGTAAGATGTGATTGTGCAGGTCATTGAGAAGTGGGCCTGGACAACCACAGGTAGGCACCAACTGCTTGATCATTGGTTGAAAAGTTGTCATATTTGACGTCATAAACAGCCCTATTTTCCTGTCAGGAGGTTGACTATCAAGGAAGGCAGACTGTATTTGGTGGGTGGGTCTATATCCTCCTTTGTTTCCAAAAACACTATCATTTAAAGTGGCTGGGTTTGATAAAGGGAATTTCTGCATGGGATAAGGGCTCAATCAAGTGTTCAATTCTTCATGCATTTATTCCCTCAGTAAGTATTAACTGAGTACCTAGTATGCACCAGCCCCCAGGATGTGATGTGGTTTCTGCTCTAAAGGGGCCCTTAGTCCCAAAGAAAAGACAGGCAATAAACAGATGAACTCCAATATAGCAGAGCAAATGTGTGATGCAGAAGAGCTTGCAGCATGGAGGTGAGAATTCACTCAGTGCTGACAGCGGTGGGGACAGACAGTCAGCAATGGACCGCAGCAGATGGGGCCTGGACTGGGTCAGGAAGGATGAGAAGCACTTTATTGGCAAAGAGGTATTCCAGTCAAGTGCAGGAAATGGAAGATGTCACAGTAGCTCATGTCACCCGGGTCATTTGAGGCTCCGAATATTGTGTCTCTATGGGCCTCAGTTTCCTCATCTGTAAAGTGGAAATCATGATAGAACATACTTCACTGGATTATTGTGAGGGTTAAATGGATTGATGTAAATTAAGCTGTTAAAAAATGACAATGGTTCCTGGCACATGATAAGAGCCCAATAAATACCAACCATTATTTTGTTATTATTTGTTCTTATTGATTGTTGTTGCTGTTATAGTGTATAGCTGACACTGAGCTGGGTCCCAGGGAGGCAGAGACAGGTGACCCAGTCTGGGTCCTCAAGGGTTCACAGCCCAGCTGGGGAATCAGACTTATTGACAGGGCAGTGACTCACACAGTGCTTGCTTTCTATGTGCTGCTTTAAAAGCCTCATGTGTTTTTTGTGTGTAAACTTTTAATTAAAATGTAATACCCATTAATAAAAGCCCACAAGTCATAAATATTTTGCATCTATTTTCAATGCTCACAACAACACTATCAGGCAGATTTTATTTTGGGAGAGTGAAAACATTTAGGATTTTAAAATATTTAAATTGTGGTTTTTATATATATATAAATATATATATATTTATATATATATAAAACCTTGGAGTAGGAAATGGCAGCCCACTCCAGTATTCGTGCCTGAAAAATTCCATGGACAGAGGAGCCTGGTAGGCTACAATCCATGGGATCACAAATAGCTGGACACGACTGAACTATATATATATGAAAGTGAAAGTGAAGTCGCTCAGTCGTGTCTGACTGTTTGCGGCCCCATGGACTGTAGCCTACCAGGCTCCTCTGTCCATGGGATTTTCCAGGCAATAGTACTGGAGTGGGTTGCCATTTCCTTCTCCAGGGGATCTTCTCGACCCAGGGATCAAACCCGGGTCTCCTATATTGTAGACAGACGCTTAACCATCTGAGCCACCAGGGAAGTCATATATATATATATATATATATATATATATCTAACGTAAAATGTACCATCCTAACCAGTTTTTAAGTGTCTAGTTCAGTCGTGTTCAATGTATTCCCATTGTCGTGCGTCCAGTCTCCAAAATTCTCATCATCTTGGAACTGAAACTCTGTACCCGATAAACAATTACCCGCGCAGCTCCCTCCTCCTAGACCTTGGCAACCACCATTCTACTTTCTGTTTGTATGAGTTCAGCTACGCCAGGTGCCTCATACAAATGGAGATATTGGCCTTTTGAATGTCTGACCCATGTTGTATCATGTGTCAAGATTTTGCTTCCTTTTTTAAAGGCCGAATAATATTCCATTGTATGCACCTACCACATTTATTTATCCATTCATCTGTGGATGGACACTTGGGTTGCTTCCACATTTTGGCTGTTGGGAATAGCGCTTCTGTGAACATGAGGGCACAAACATCTTTTTGAGACTCTGCTTTCAACTATTTTGGGTATATACCCAGAAGTGGAATTGCTGCATCAAATAGTAATTTGGTTTTTAACTGTTTGAGGAACCACTCTATTATTTTCCCTCAGTGGCTTCACTAGTTTACATTCCCACCAGCAGTGACCAGGTCCTTTTCAAGACTTGCCATTTTCTGTTTTTGTTGGCAGTAGATGTATACATATATACATATATCCCTCCATCCTGAACCTCCCTCCCATCTCAGTTTTCACTGGGTTATTTGTTTTCTTTTGGAGTTGAGTTGTAGGAGTTTTTTCTGTATTCTGGATATTAACCCTTCCTCATATATGTGATTTGCAAATATTCTTTCCTGTAGGTTGGAGGTAGACTTTATTGTAATCTCTATTTAATAATTGAGCTAACTAAAGCACAGAGAGGGTAACTAATTAGCCTAAGGTCACACAGCTACAAAGTTAATGACAGAATAAAGCCCAAAGGGCTGCAGGGATATGAAGTAGAGAGAGGCTAATCCCATCTGCTTCCTCTAGGAGGCGATGATGGCTTAGGCCTTGGAGAAGCATAAGGAAAATACTGGTTCAATGTATGAAGGGTGGAGAGATGGGAGGGGCTTTCTCAGCAGAGTCCTGTTCTTATCAGATCATGCGCTGGAGCCTGGTGCTCTGGGATCCTGTCTACGCTCTGACACGTCTGCCCTGGGAAACTGTGTGAACCGCTTCACCTTTCTAGGTTTCGGCTTCCGTGTGTATAGACTGAGGGGGCTCTGTGCCCCGACTCTCTGATAGGCACGTTCTGTGGGTCTGAATAGGTTACACGAATGTCAAGTGCTCTGTACAAGAGAAATGATCACAAATCTTCAGCACTGGGACCCAGGTTGGGGGAAGGACTCACTCCTCCTGAAATCCGGGGGGAATTGCCCACCTCCTCTTCTCCTAGGGTTGAAGCATTTCTGCCTTCTCCAAAAGTGCCCTCCTTCCCCACCCCCACAGACTCTATAGCCCAGACTCCTGGGGTCACAGGCACATAACCATCCCAGAAAGGATGGAAGGGTCGCTGCTGTTTATGCAGCGGCTCAGCGCGTCTTGCTCGTAGGGGGACCCCAAGCCAGCGCCCATCTCCTGGGACACAGTGCCCCCCACCCCAGCCTCACAGAACAGAGGTGTTGTGAAGGTGTGGGGACAGCAGCAGAGAAACCGACTTAACCCTTGGCAGCCCACATCCTTATTGAGTCCAGCCACACACATAACAACAATGATGGAAATGCTCCACCTTCCATTCCTAAAAATCCAGCAACTAGGACAAGTGTTCTTAACCTTTTAGAGGCCTTTGGACCCTTTTGACAATGTGATGAATGCTGTGGAGGAATGAGCTTATTTGCATGCACTCAAAATGAGGCATTCAACTTCAGTTCTGTTTCCGAGATGCATAGAGAAGCCATGCAAATAACCACAGCACAGTGGGAAGGACTTAAGAGTAAGCTTCCACGGTTGGCCATGCCAGGGAAACTAGCAGCCCACAGGCAGAATTTGTTCCATGCCCTCTTCCTGGTTTCTCCTCCTGGGCATCACTGCCTGGCACTTGCCTTCCTCCTCTACCTTTCCTGTGCTCCCCCTCAGGACTTCTCATTCTGCACCGTGATTGCCCCATTCTCCTTGTTGGGAAACTGGAGGCTGTAGCAACACTGGAAGGGAGTAGCTGCCTCTGAGTGGCCTGAGGCCCTGGGCAGCTGGCCAACCCTGGTTCCTATAAAAGGGAGCCGACACTGAGCCCTGCATGTCCTTTGGCAACTCTGTTTTGGGGAGACTTGGTAAGTGGAGCTGTGGTCTGTCCCACACTGCAGGCTTCCCCTGGGGTGGGCTGGGGAGTGCAGCAGTCTTCTCCGAGGAGGGCAGAGAACGCTCACTGGTATCTGGACAGGGTCCAGAGGAACATGAGCCTGGGGTTGAAGAAGGGGCCGAGGGCTCTGGGGGCTTTTGAGTGAGGGCACGTTTGGGCCCTTCCTGGGCAGAGGATGAGGACATGGGGAGAGCTGGCAGGCGCTGTGTGTGCTTGGGTGCCCTGCTCCCTCCCACACCCTCATCTACGTCATCCCACCCCTTGCCCTTGTAGCCATAGCCCTCTGCTGCCTTTAGTTACTTGGATGGTGTCATTCAAGACAAAGCCGTCCCCTGGGGTAGCAGCTTCCGGAGTGTCCCCATAGGCACCTCCCCCACTTTGGGCTTGCCTGGGTGTCCGTCTTCCAGGTGGGGCAAATCCCTGAACACCATGCTGACGGATCTGGAGAGTGCCATTAACTCCCTGATTGACGTCTACCACAACTACTCCCTGCTGAAAGGGAATTACCACGCCGTCTACAGGGATGACTTGAAGAGACTGTTAGAGACAGAGTGTCCTAAGTTTATGAAGGTGAGGAGGGCCTGGGTGTGGTTGGGGTTCTCGGCCTGGCTCTGACGAAGCCCTGGGTCGTTGATCTCCTGCGTTGCTCCGTACAGACAGCCACGCCTCAGCTTCCCTGAGATCTTTACCCTCTGACTTCTCTCTCTCCAACCTTCACAGAAAAAGGATGCAGACACTTGGTTCAAAGAGTTGGACATCAATCAGGATGGTGGAATTAACTTCGAGGAGTTCCTCGTGCTGGTGATAAAGGTGGGCCTGGCAGCCCACGAAGACATTCACAAAGAATAGCAGAGCTGCTGGGCCTGGGGCTGGGCCCCTGGACTCGGCCCTGCAGAGTAATAAACGAGTTCATACCTCAGGTCTCTCCTGATTGCTTGCTTTCCGTGTGTGGAATGAGGCTGCTGTGGGGGGTGGAGGGAGGGTTGGAAAACCGAAAGGAAGAGAAACAAACCTGTGTTGCCCCTACTCCCCATCCGTCACCAGCCCTCTGTGTTTACCACCACTCTGCTCTCCTCTCCGTGTCCTTCCCAAGTGACTCCTGAGCTTTTCCAGCCCCACAGTTCCGAGTCCTGAGTTCCAGGACTGAAGGATTCTAGAAAGTCCAAGATGCTATAGCTATAGTATGAATGATATGGGTGATATATGGTATGGGTGATTTGAGAACAGGGTGACATAAAGAAAACTCAGAGTATTCTCTAAATTTTAATTTCCAGCAAAATGTCTTAGATGTAACTTTCAGGAAGTTAGGGAGATAGCTATGTAGAAGTGTGTGTGTGTGTGTGTGTGTGTGTGTGTATGAGACAGAGAGACACAGAGAGAGTGATTCTATGTTGCGGTGTGACCTTAGGTGGATGCTACATTAAGTAACACTAATAAGCCCCCTGGCCTCCACACTTGTAAATTCTTCTACAGAGGTTTAGGAAGCTTTCCTTCTCTCTCCATTTCCAACCTCTTAACTTTATTCAGTAATAAAGGAAGGACTTCCCTGGTGGCCCAGTGGTTAAGAATTTGCCTTTCAATGCAGGAGACATGGATTTGATCCTTGGTCCAGGAAGATAGCACACGCTGCAGGGCAGCTAAGCTCACGCACCACAGCTACTGAGCCCATGCTCTCTAGCCACAGCTAGCGAGAAGCCCTGGCACTCCAACTGAGGCTCAACGCAGTGAAACAAATAAATAGATGCTAAACAGTAAAGGGAAGGGCAGACAGGCTAATACATGAATAAAACTCAATGTGAAGAATAGGGTATTCAATTGTTTCCCTGTGGGGTGAATGCTTCGATAATCAGTGACTTATCTAAAATACTCTCCCCGTCATTACTCTGGGTTTCCAAGGGTCTAGTGAAACAGGAGGGCCAGAAAATGAATGGGCCTCTCTCACCAGAACCCAGCTAGCAAGCTGACTTCCCACGCTGTGTCTTTGGGACAGTTACCGTTGTCCTCACTTAGGAGGCATGGTGATGTTAGTTATGGAGAAGGGGGGTTGGGAGCTGTCACCGGAGTCTCTACACCAGGGATTTTGACTTGGTCTATCTTGCCTGGAAAATCCCATGGACAGAGGAGCCTGGTAGGCTACAGTCCAATGGGATTGCTAAGAGTTGGACACGACTGAGCGACTTCACTTTACTATGGTACATCTTGGGGCTTCCTAGGTGGCGCTATTGGTAAAGAACCACCTGCTAACGCGGGAGATGTAAGAGACGCCGTCGGGAAGATCCCCTGGAGGAGAGCATGGCAACCCACTCCAATATTCCTGCCTGGAGAATCCCCATGGACAGAGGAGGCTGGCGGGCTACAGTCCACAAGGTCACAAAGAATCAGATACAACTGAAATGACTGAGCAAGCTCGCACGCATGGTACATCTCTGGAACAGAACTGAAGTTGAGTGCACCATTCTGATTGTATGTGTATATGCTCATTCCTCTGTCTTTCATCACTAAAAAGGATGCAGACACCCCTCAAATGTTAAGAACATTTGTTCTGGCTTCTGGATTTTTAGTGATGAAAGGTAGAGTGTGTATTTCCATTATCATTGTTTTGTTTGTGGCTAGACTCGGTGGGGTGGGTAGGGGTGGGGAACATGTGCTACTAAGGGCTAAATTAGTTTCTCTGCTGCTGCCCCACCCCTTCACAACTCTTCTGCTCTGTGAAGCTGGGCTGGGCGCACTGTGTCCCAGGAGATGGATGCTGGCTTGGGGTCCCTCTGTGTGCATCAGGCATTGAACCACTGCATAAACAGCAGGGATCTTTCCACCCTCTCTGGGATGATTGTGTGCCTCTCACTCCAGGAGCCTGGGCTGTAGAGGAACCCAATTCTGTGAGGGTGGAGGTGGGGGAAGGAGGGGACCCTTGGTGAAGGCGGAAGTGCTTCAACTCCAGGAGGAGAAAAGGAGTTGGCCAATTCCCCCCACCCCCCTAGATTCCAGGAGGAGCAAGTTTCTCCCTCACCCAACAAAATGCCACTCAGATGAACTGGGTCCCAGTGCTGAAGATTACTCACCCCAGATCTCTGGGCTTTTCGTTTGTGGTAGTGTTTACTCATACAGAAATGCAAATGAACAGGGAAAGATTACAGCTTAAACCCCTACTCACAGAGCAAGGCTTTCATTACCAGCTAGTTTTATTATCACCTAATGTATTAGTAAAAATGATTGGCAGCCAGCAGAGAACTGAGGCTGGGACATAGAATGGGATGGGGGATCTAGTCACTAAATATGGAGGTGGGCTCCCTCTGGGCAGGCGTGGGGAGGTTGGGGACAAAGTTCTTCCTTCTCAGTTTTCCTGGAGGATCTCTTTATTCCCCAAAGTCAAGTGGGTGCGTGCTCAGTCGGTGAGCCATGTCTGACTCTCACCTAACTCGGGAGTGTGAAAACACTCTCTACATCAAGGAGGCTCTCGTTGCAGTTCTGAGAGGCACCTTTAAATGTGGGCAGCTGGTCCAAATGTGGCCCAGGCCAAAAAAAGATGGGAAAGGTCGTCATGGTTCACCAAGAAGCATCCCAGGCCTCACTCAATATTTAGGGAACATAATAGGTGAATGCACAAAAGGAGAGGGCAGCCTCATTCTGCCTCAGTTATCCACATTGGTGGTGGTGGTGTGTATATGCATGTGTGTGTGTGGATGTGTGTATTTGTGTAGATATTTGTATGTGTCTGAGTGGGGGTGAGGGGCAACATATCCCAGTGCCTTTCACTCTCCTTGAAAATGCATGTTAGACTTGTTGCTAATGGATTCTTTTGGGTGGAGTGATGGTGAGGGCTTTACCATTGTTAACTATGTTCTGCTGGTTGAAAGTCCAATGAATCCACTTTCTCTGAGTCCTCTCGGAGGGCCATAGGGAAGGCAGCCCAGAATGCCCTCTGGAGTTTCACCATAAGTGATGGGCCAGTGATTGTGAAGAACTGCATTGACCCTGGAGAGGTCAAACAGTTGATACACAAGCTCATGGTTGCATGTGGGAGGTAGACCAGCTGGCCACCTGAAGACTGAGCTGGAGATGAGTGAAGCTATTGTTGGAAGGTCTGTGGAGGAGGCAGGCTTGCAGACTGTAATGTACAAACAAGGCTGTGCCCATTACAGGACCTACTGGGCAGAGTCAGGCAGGGCTTGTAGCCCAGAGCAAGGTGTTTCGGGCTCCTGTTGCTGCAGCAACAAAAGAAGAACAAGGTGGTGGAAAGTTGAGAAATAGGTGGTTTAGTGGGAAGCCTCATGTCGTTTTGAACCCACAAAGAAGAACTTGGCTCACCGATTGAGGCAGATCCGGCCTTAAAGGATGACCTGTCTGAAATCCCACTTCTCCACCCAAGTTCCCCACCCAAGACTCAAGACTCCTGACTTCAGCCAAGTGCCTTGCAGTTGTGACAGAATTATTAAAGATCGTGGGGAGTATCTGGAATTGGGCAACTGGTGTCTAGGAGCTGAACACACAGCTTATTCCAGTGGAGAGGACTTCCTTGTACATCCTTCTACTTGGGAGCCACAGTGATTCTGGTTGGGTCCAGATATCAGCCTAGATTCTGGCCTCCTGACCTAGGGAATTCAGCCTAAATTCAGATGGCTGAGAAGGGGGGAAAAGTGTTATTTGCTCAGTTGTGTCGCCTCTCTGTGACCCCATGGACTGTAGCCCGCCAGGCTTCTCTGTCCATGGAATTCTCCAGGCAAGAATACTGGAGAGGGCAGCCATTCCCTTCTCTAGGGGATCTTCCCAACACAAGGACAGAACCTTCGTCTCCTGCATTGGCAGGTGGATTCTTTACCACTGAGCCACAAGGGAAGTCCAGAAGGGGAGGGAAGGTGTTATCCTTCGGAAGGCAGCGTGAAAGGAAAAAAAAATCATCTCAAACCTGGAGAAAGACAAAATGGTGATTGCTTAAATCTTTGATCTCAGGCTAGAGTTTGCCTGAGTAGAAGCAAGTCTCTGCTGCTTGTTAACCTTCCATCATCTGGCACTTTGGGAAGTGTAACAAGGTCAGCACAGTATGTTTGGTTAACAGATCACAATGGATAAAGAAGTAGGCGGTTTACATCTGCTTGGTGGGGTAATATGATTCTATAGGTTGGCAGAGATGTTAAACCTCTATGTATTTCCACATGAGACATACTCCATAGCCAACTTTGAGGCCATGCACAGTTGAACTGAAAAAGGCAGGATATAAACTGTGTGTGTGTGTGTGTGTGTGTGTGTGCGCTTAGTCGTTCAGTTGTGTCCGATTCTTTGTGACTCCATGGACTGTAGCCCACCAGGCCAGTCTGTCCATGGGATTCTCCAGGCAATAATACTGGAGTGGGTTGCCATGCCCTGCTCCAGGGGATCTTCCTGACCCAGGGATCGAACGGTGTCTCTTACGTCTCCTGCATTGACAGGCGGGTTCTTTACCACTAGCGCCACCTGGGAAGCCCCATATAAACTATTTACATTTGTTCAAATAATATTATGCAAAAAGAAAAACTCAAATATATACATGACACTGAAACGAAATAGTCATTAGAAGCAATTACTTATCTCAAATTAAGTGACAATTCAGTATTATTCCAGTGTTTAGCTTTGGAAACAGGAACTGTTATAGATACAGTCATCATTAAAATAAAATCAAGACATTCACATTTGAGGTTGCTGCTTTAATTTTTATCTCCCTATTAAAAGTTGAGTCATATTTAAGAATCTTAGTCATTCCTTTCCTGAATGTCTTTATGTATTCTCAAATATTCTTCAAACTAGCTTTTAAAAATCTTCTTTGCTGATTCGCTCATTAATGTATTAAAGCAAGAATTTTGACACAGGCTCACTATATTTGTTGATTAATTCTGCTTTTAAGCACTAGACTTTGTGATAGCTTATTTCTTTTGTTTCTTATAACACCCCTATAAGACTGATAATTGCTATTTCCATTTTGCACATACGGAGGTTCAGAGAAGTTAAGAAACTCAACAAAATTTATTAATCTGGCAAATGGCAAAGCTAGGATTAGATCTGTGGTTGTCTCCAGGCAGGAGACCCTGGTTCCGACATGCAAGTGCTTTTCTTCTAGCTGATTTCCAACCTGTGTTTGCAGAGGGCCTGTCATTCCTCCTCTGGCCTTCTTGGTCTCTTTGTCCTTGCCCCCTGCAGTTACCAGAATGAACTTTCTCTCTTGGACTTCTTTCTCCTGTCTCCAGGTCCTCACCCTCACTTGGGCCAGAATTACTGTGGTTATTTTTTTTCCTGGTATGAGCAATCCTCCAGACAATGACTGTAGAAGTGGGGATTAGCATTTTGAGTTCCACAAGCTCTTAGGGACTGTCCCTCTTTTTGGACTGGGGAGTCTTCCTTCCAGTTTTAGGAGTGGTGGAAATTTCCATGTGAATAATTCGCTTGTTTGCAAAATCATGGTCTGAACTGGCTGCTTAGGTCAGGGCATAGACCTTCAGCAACTCTTTCAAATGATTTGTAACCATTGCTCTGTCACTGGGCAGACGTTTCTTCTTTCTCCTGAAGGGACCTCATTAGCAGCAGAAAGCATAGAACTATATCCTGCATCCAGAGTCAGAGATTCTTCATCAGCCTAGCCCAGCAAGGGCTCTAATCAGTTCAGCTTGCTCAGCATCTTGTTTTGTTACAGCACATTTCCCTTCTCTGCTTTCTGGAGCAAAATATCGAACACAAATAAAATGCTCTGGATTTCTTTCCTGCTTTGGTCCCAGAACCCTCCACTATAATGTAATTCATTAAGACCCCATCATAAATGTCATACTTAATGAAAAACCTTGGACATTTATTTTTTTTTTGACGTATAGTTAATTTACAATGCTGTGTTAGTTTCAGGTGTATAGCACAGTGATTCAGTTTTATGCACATATATATTATTTTTCAGATTCCTTTCCCTCCTTGGATATGACAAACTATTGAGTATAGTTCCTGTGTGCTACACAGTAAGTCCTCATTTGTCACCTACTCCATATATAGTTGTGTGTATATGTTAATCCCAAACTTCCAATTTATCCCTCCCCTCTACTTCCCCTTTGGTAACCGTGAGTTTGTCTTCTACGTCTGTGGGTCTATTTCTGTTTCATAAATAAATTTATTAGTATCATTTTTTAAAGAGTCCACAGATAAGTAATATCATAGGATATTTGTCTTCCTGTCTGATATATTTCAGTTTAGTACGATAATCTCTAGATCCCTCCATGTTGATGCAAATGGCACCATTTCATTCTTTTTCATGGCCAAGTAATATTCCGTCATATATATGTGCCACGCCTTCCTTATCCATTCACCTTTTGATGGACATTTAAGTTGTTTCCACAGATATTACTCTTTAATAACAGGAAAAACACAAGGATGCCTCCATTACCACTTCTATATAATATTAGTATTGTGGGGCCCTGCTGCTGCTGCTAAGTCGCTTCAGTCATGTCCAACTCTGTGTGACCCCATAGACGGCAGCCTGCCAGGCTCCTCTGTCCCTGGGATTCTCCAGGCAAGAACACTGGAGTGGGTTGCCATGTCCTTCTCCAATGCATGAAAATGAAGAGTGAAAGTGAAGTCACTCAGTCGTGTCCGACTCTTAGCGATCCCATGGACTGCAGCCTATCAGGCTCCTCCTCCACCCATGGGATTTTCCAGGCAAGAGTACTGGAGTGGGTCGCCCCAATGCTATAAGACAAGAAAAACTAAATGAGAGGTAATGGGAGATCTGGAGACACTGAGCTTGAGGAGCAAACCAATACCCCACGGGGCACTCTTGTCTCTGCATTTCATTACCTCCTCTGTTTCTCCTTCTGAATAACTGCTACTCTTGTATATTTTTCAGGAATGTGTCCAGCCAAGCTGGATTTAGTTCTTCCCTTGAGGCTATTAATGTCATTACTGGAAAACACACTGATTAACTGGTGTTTCTTAGTTTTCTCTGTAGACTGAAGGGCTTTTTCTGCAGCCTCCATCTGGAACATTCAGGCTTGGAGCAGAATAGAGGGTGTATACTCTGGGACTGCAGAGGTCATCAGATGTTAATACTGAGTCCCCTCCTCTAGGAAAAGGTTCAGAAATTTAGAAATTTGCAGTCTGAGGTAGGGACCTTAGAAATCATTTTTGATGCACTCCCCTCTTCAGTTACCTATTCTGTGTCTCACAGAGAATTACCTTTTCGATAATTAAAAAAAAAAGCTTTATCTGCCTTCTTCTTACTCCAGAAATATTCTGCCAACTATTCCATGATGTTGAAGGGTTTGGAGATATCCTGTGCAAATTCTTCAAACTCAGCAAATTCCAGCATATACAGTTGACAGTCAACATCACATCCACCCCATCAACCAGATTCCTGACACAATTCCAGCTACTCTTTCAAAAAGCAACTGGTTCCAAGTCCAGAAAGTCAATTGATCCACAAGGCAGATGGGGATCTTCCAAGGAAGTATGATTTGATCATTTACAACTACAAGTTTTTATTTTCCCAGTTAACTGCTCAAGTTTCCACATCTCCTACTAAGAGGGTGTCTGGTATCTCCTTGAGCCTGGTGCTCACTCAGGCCAGTGGGGAGTCTGAGGACCATTTCTGCTCTCATGAACAGCAGTAGTCTCTTGTGTTTGCTTTTATTTGTTATAAAAGCTGTTGTTGAAGGCCAGTCTGCACAATTCTAGCAAGCTGCATTTCTAGCAAGCTGCTGGGAAGCCCTCTATAAAGGCCAGGCAATGCGACCTCTATAGAGGACACTGTCACTCAAAGCACGTGGGAAGGTTGGGTTTGGAAGAGTTTCCATCAATTTTATTGTTCTTGTGTTTCCTTTGTCACTGGCATGATTTCCTCTTTTGCTCACTATATTAATTTGGTTTCAGGAAAGTTTTCCTGCCTGTGGATCTGAGTGGGGCCAAATGTCTCTCTTGCCTCATATCTCTAGGAGATTTCTCTTCCCCAATTGGGCCAGCAGTGATGTTGACTAACTGCCTACTGGGGCAGGGGTGGGGGAGGGTCAGAGGGCAGATATCTCAGTGCCATTGCCCCACAGAGCAAAGCAGAACTGCTTCAATATAGCTCTCTGTTTTCCCTATTCTGAAAACAGGTAAACAGCTCCTGTTTCAGGCTTTAATCCATCTGTATTTGGACACTTGTGGCTGACCCATCACTCATGCAGCTCTCTCCTGCAGGGTTGTGGACTTCTCCAGTTCTGGAGCTCTCCAGGCTGGGAAGGGGTGGCCCTTGCTCCCTCTTGCTTCCTGTTTTGTTCTCTGATGGGGGATGCAGCTGGAGGGAGCAGAGATCTCTGCTGAGTTTCTTTTTGGATGTCTGCCTTTCCCCGACCTGAGTTTTTATTGTCTTCCTGTAGTGTTTCTGCACTGGGGTAGAAAAAGGCCATGGTGATTACTGAGCTGAATCCTGCGGGGCTGAAAGCTTCTCAAGAGGCCTCATGTCCCATGTATGTCAGCCTCAGCTTCTGAGACACTATAGACAGATTCACCGTATGGGATCAGGTCACCAGAAAACAGCCATCTTGTCTATAGATAGGTGAGAGGATGGCCATTTTCATTTTTTCAAGGTTTTTAGAAGTTGTCTTAGAAAAAGCTCCTTCTCAGACCTACCTTCAGAGCTTTGGAATTTCCCATTGACTGATGCCCTAAGTGGAATTCAAGGTCCCAGTGAGGTGCCTTGGCCTGTATGGGGCCCTTAGCTGCTTTCTCCAGTGAGATGTGTCTGTCTCTCTTTTCCCTCCTGCCATGGACCAGAGACTCCTGCCTGCTCCCCTACCCACCCCACCTCTAGAACTAGCCTCAGGGACACCAGTCAGTCTGGAGAGCCTCAGCCCAGAGACTTTGTGACAGGTGTCCCCCTTTCCCCTGACTCGAACAGGTCGAGCCTGCCTGGTGCACCCTTGGGCCTTGATGCCTCCTCTAGCAGTTTCTGGAGCACAGAGTCTAGCAACAACAGTCACCTTCTCAGGTTTCTGGGTAATCCCACTGGGGCCATGTAACTCTTCGCAGCTCCAAGTACACCTTTTGTGGCCTCTGCTTCTCCAGCACAGTTACGGACGCTTTTTCTACATGAAGCCCATATGGTTCTTGCAGAGCCTCTTGACCTTCTTCATCTCTTTTTTTTCCCTCTTACAATTTTCAGCCAGGTTCCCAGTCCTGCCTGGAATGCATGCTACGCTGAGGCTGTAATGTCAGCTTTCATCAACCACACTCCCTCTTCACAACAACTGGCTCCACCAATCACTCTAGGTTGGGTCAGAGCCTCAGGGTAGCCTCATTCCCAGAACCCACTGATTCAAGCAATGTGGGCCTGCCCCTTCTAGGAAGAGGCTCAGAGTCTTAAGAAATTCAGTCTGAGGTACAGAAGCTAACAAATCATTCTCCCCCACCCCCTACCCAGCACAAAATTTGTATTTGCTTTATGTAAAATGACTGATTTTGGATTTCCTGGTATCCAGTGGTTAAGAATCTGCCTGCCAATGTGGAGGACATAGGTTTGATCCCTGGTCTTGGAAAATTCCACATGCTGCTGGGCAACTAAGCCCATGTGCCACAACTAAACTGAGCCCAGGCTCTGAGAGCCCACACTGCAACAAGAGAAGGCATGACCTCGAGAAGCCGCAGCTGGAGAGCGACCCCTGCTTGCCATAGCCTAGAGAAAGCCCTTAGGTAGCAACAAAGATCCAGGGCAGCCAAAATAATAAATGAAAAATTTTAAAAATTACTGATTTTTTTGTAGTAGCAAATCACTTTTATTTTCATTAAAAGGCATTTTATTTTATTAAATTGAAGGATAGTTGATTCACAACGCTGTATCAGTTTCTGTTGTACAGCTAAGTGATTCGGCCATACACACACCCATATATTCTCTTCCCCCTCATCATGATTTTTCTCAGGGTATTGAATACAGTTCCCTGTGCTACACAGTAGGGCCTTGTTGTTTTTGTCATAAATTTGCATCTGTGAATCCCAAACTCTCAGTCCACGCCTTCCCCACCCCTCCCCCTTGGCAACCACAAGTCTATTCCTACCTCTGTGAGTCTGTTTCTGTTCCATAGGTAGGTTCATTTGGGTCATAGTTTAAATTCCACATGTCAGTGATACAGTATGGTATTTGTCTTTCTCTTTCTGACTTCCTTCACTTAATATGAAAATCTCTAGTTCCATCCATGTTGCTGCAAATGACATTATTTCATTCATTTTTATGGTTGAGAAGCATTCCATTGTATGTACATACCACATCTTCTTTATCTACTCATCTGTCCATGGACATGTCTTGGCTGGTAACAATCATTCTTAAAACATACTTGGCCACTCTGCTAGTGTGTCTAGCCACTCTCAGAGAATAACATTTTTCAGCAAACAAAAAAGTTATTTAGTTTCTTCCTTCTCTGCTTTCTGGAATACTTTACCAATCACTTGGTTTCTGTCCGGGGTACTAAAGGCTTCCTATAGAGTCACAGGTATTTGCTGCTTTATTTTGCTTTATAATGAACTTATAAGCTATGTATAGCCTTTTGCATGTCTCAAAATGATATGGAGTGCAGTAGTAAGTGGGGGAACAAAAACAAAAAAGAAACACTCTTCTGGAGTTCTTCAAGCAGTCTCACCCCTTTGAGCTGTATCCTCCTAGGTAACAATGACTACTACTGTTCAGTGGTTTAGAGTTACAGTCCTGTGAGATGAAAAAGACCTAGGGATCTGCTGTACAACACAGTCAGTTCAGATCAGTCACTCAGTCGTGTCCGACTCTCTGTGACCCCATGGACTGCAGCATGCCAGGCCTCCCTGTCCATCACCAACTCCCAGAGTTTACTCAAACTCATGTCCATTGAGTCAGTGATGCCATCCAACCAACTCATCCTCTGTCGTCCCCTTCTCCTCCTGCCTTCAATCTTTCCCAGCATCAGAGTCTTTTCCAATGAGTCAGTTCTTTGCATCAGGTGGCCAAATATTGGAGTTTCAGTTTCAGTGCCTATACAGTGCCTATGGTTACAGATACGGCATCATGCACTGAATCACAAGCTGGAATCAAGCAAGATTCCTGGGAGAAATATCAACAACCTCAGATATGCAGATGATACCACTCTAAAGGCAGAAAGTAGAAAGTAAAGAGGAACTAAAGAGCCTCTTAATGAGGATGAAAGAGGAGAGTGAAAGCTGGCTTGAAACTCAACATTCAAAAAACTAAGAATATGGCATTTGGTCCCATTAATTCATGGCAAATAGAAAGGGAAAAGCAGAAGTAGTGGCAGATTTTATTTTCTTGGGCTCCAAAATTACTGTGGACAGTGACTGCAGCCATGAAGTTAAAAGACGCTTGCTCCTTAGAAGGAAAGCTATGGCAAACCTAGACAGCAGAGACATCACTTTGGTGATGTAGTCAAAGGTCCATGTAGTCAAAGCTATCGTTTTCCAGTAGTCATGTATGGATGTGAGAGTTGGACCATAAAGAAGGCTAAACACCGGAAAATTTATGCTTTCGGACTGTGGTGATGGAGAAGACTCTTGAGAGTCCCTTGGACTCCAAGGAGATAAAATCAGTCAGTTCTAAAGGAAATCAACCCTGAATATTCATTGGAAGGACTGACACTGAAACTCCAATGCTTTGGCCACCAGATGTGAAGAGTGACTCATTGAAAAAGACCCTGATGGTGGGAAGGATAAAAGAAGAGGGCAGCAGAGGATGAGATGCTTAGATAGCATCACCGACCCAATGGACGTGAATCTGAGCAAACTCCAGGAGAGAGTGAAGGACAGGGAAGCCTGGCGTGCTGCAGTTCATGGGGTCACAAAGAGTTGGACATGACTTAGTGACTGAACAACATCGTGCACTCAAATGTTTGTTAAGATGGTAATCTCACCCTGAGTGTTCTTACCACAAAAACCAAAAACAAAGCCAAAGGCATTCAAGGAAGTTTTCAGGGGTAATGGATGTGCTTGCTTATGACCTCGATTGTGGTGATGGTATCACCAGTGTTTGAAAATGTCTTAATTCATTAAGTTTTACACATTAAATACGTGCAATTTTTGTATATCAGTTATGCCTCAATAAAGCTGTTTAAAAAATAGAGCTAATTTCACCTGAAAAAGTAAAAAGAAAGGGAGCAGTGACCTTGGACAGGCTCTGCCACACCCAATTTCCTAACATAATCACAGCCCTGTACCAACATCGGTTGTCTAATTCAGAAGGGGTAAAGTAGTCCATGACACTGAGTAATCTGGATGTGATTTCAAAATAGAATTGTGACATGGTTTGTTCAGTTCAGGATGAACACAGCACTACAAGTCTCATTTTCTTGCCATTTCATGCTCCTACCCATCTAGTATCTCCTCCTCCTGCAGCCTCCCCATTCCCGAAATGCCCAAACACCCCGGTGGCTTTCTTACTCTATTGGTAGGATCCTTTCTGCCTCCACAAGCCAAGGAGATAGGGAGCTAGGGTCTCACTAGCTGTCCCCCCGAAGCAGTTGCTTCTTGTGGTTGTAAGGTGTAGCCACTGAAACCTCCTGGTCTGGGCAGTTTTAGGGACAAATTACTAGCCCGCTACTTCAGAGATGTGCTACAGGGGTGGTCTGGGTCCTCATTTAGGCGGTACCTGTTGCCATGGTAACCATGTTAACACATGGCATGTAGCGGAGTCTAGAGTACTGAACGGAGATCACTAGGCTAGATTTCAAAAGATTTTATTTCAGAGTCCTTGATAACCTCTTCCTACCCTGGGGCTTTGATCCTGGTCATCATAGCCCAACTTGACAGCTTTTCTTACAGCCAAATTTGGGAATTGTGATGGGAAAGTCGGGCGGAAGGCATAGAGGAACTGGTGTCTCAGTTCCTGAAAACCCTTGGATCCCTTTTGAAAAATGCTCCGTTGATTAGCTTTGCATTCTAGAAAAAAACAGGGAGAGATCTCCCTTCCCTTACAGACAGAAAAGATTTTTGTCCACTTGCCAAAACTGAAGACAAGGCTGATAATTTATTTTGTTCAAACAGCAAGAAGCAATTGCTTCCCTGCCCTTTTAGCTCCATCACCACCTTATCAGAGAGCCTTTCCCATCCTAGAGCTCCCTAGACTGTTCAGTGAGGGCGGGTTCCTGTCTGTTCTGTTTGTGGCTGCTTCCCCCCAGTGCCTGGCCAGCAGGACCAGCAGATATGAAGGGCTAGGAGGTGTTTGCCATGTGAAGGAGCCCACGCTGCCCTTCTGCTCACCACTGCGCAGAGGCTAGAGCTGATCTGAGCCTGCTTCCACATCTCCGGGAATGGACTCTCTTTAGACCTAGAACTTCCCATCCCTTAGAGCAGGAGTCCTCAACCTTTGGAACCTAATGCCTGATGATCTGAGGTGGAGCTGGTGTAATAATAATAGAAATAAAATGCACAATAAATGTAATGAGCTTGAATCATTCTGAAACCGTCCCCTACGCTGGTCCATGGAAGACAATTTTTCGTCTTCTACAAAACTGACTCCTGATGGCAGAAAGGTCGGGGACCACTGCCTTAAAGCAATGTCATCCTCTTTTTCCCTCTCTCTTTGCTTACCTGGGAGTGCGTTTTCCTCCCAGAGAAGCATCTTTTAGAGATGTAAGAGCAGGCACTCATATTTATTGTCTCTAACCAGAGCTGGGCTCTTCGATAACTTGGAGGGTGATCCCATCTTGGTGGGCTGCAACCTGCCCCTTCTGATCACCCTGCCTCACCTTCAGCTCTGTGTGTGCGCCTCCCCACGTCTTGAGTGTGACTGACAAAGTCATTTCAGCTGCTGTGAGTAGTTTGTGGGTAATTTTAAACTTGGATATAATTTCAGTTTGATATAATTTACTTTGATAATTCCAAACTCACAGAGAAATTACAGGTGAAGTACAAGAAATTCCCAAATACGCTTTACTCAGATTTATCAGCTTAATTCACTGTTTCTTTGCGTTATAATAATATACATCATCAAGGTGTTTACATGGTCACATTCAGTTTAATTCTCTTGAAGATCTGTCTTCTACTTTAGAGCACGTATTTATTTCTCATTGCGGTTAGAAGAGTTAGGATGAATTCATGTTTTTGTTAGCTAACATTTTCTTTAATTTGCCGGGTTCCCCACTGTTGTCATGGTATTTTGACTAACTTCACAGAGGGAGTTGTGCAGGTGAATCTCTATCAATTTGGCTCAAAATTTATTTGAAAAGGTTGTTTCTTGTTGTACAGTATCCTATTATTTTTTTTACATAGTGACTTTAGAGGCAGTAGTCTTTTTTTATTAATAAACTTTATTTTTTAAGGGAGGTTTTAAGTTTACAGCAAAATTGAGCAGAAAGTCCAGAGAGTTCTCATACACTCCTTAGCCCTCCCTTCCCCCAGCTCCATGGTTACTGACATCTGGCAGAGGATGAGATAGTTGGATGGCATCACTGACTCAATGGACATGAATTTGAGCAAACTCTGGGAGATAGTGAAGGACAGGGAAGCCTGGTGTGCTGCAGTCCATGGGGTCGCAAAGAGTTGGACACGACTGAGCAACTGAACAACATTTGCTACCGATGATGAGCCAACATTAATGCCTTGTTGTTAACCAAGGTCCATAATTCACATTACTGTTCCGTTTTCATGTTGTACATTCTATGGGTTTTGACGAATGTATAACTATATGTATCCACCACTGCTGTATCATCTATATCAAACTGTCAACAGAAGAGTTGCCCATCCTCTTCATCCTCCTTGGCTGCCATGAGCATCAGCCTTCCTACACAGTCCTGACCTTGAGGAGGTCCTGTCGATGGGGAGGCAGGGTCAGCCCAAGAGACTGTCAGGAGGCCACCAGTCTCTGGAATCCCCTTGGAAGCACCAAGGCCAGCGGCAGGAGGGAACACTGCCCAGGCTTGGCCTGGCCCCTGGGGACCAACCGTACCTTTTCAGCGGGGTCTGGTGGGAGAAGGGAGGAAGGTAAGGCAAGTACCACTGTTCCACATGCCAGGACTGTGCCATTCGCCTGCTGCTTGGACTCCCTTGCCTTCTGAAAGGCATTGCTGGTCAGGCACAGATGTAGGGGCTGGTGCTCAGAGGGAAAGCTGGGGTGTGGCCTTCCCTATCAGTGGACATTTGTCAGGACACGGGAGAGGAAGGCCTCTGTTCCAGGTTCTCCCAGGGTCCAGTGGCGGGGTCCTGGAGGGCTGGCTCTGGACTCAGGTTCGTGCCTGCTGGGTTAAATGACCCATATCTCTGCTGGGAGGGTAATGGTAAAAGAAAAACCAACTTAAAGATTGCTGTTTACTGTTTTCAAGCCTTATCTCACATGTTCTATCAGCGAGCCTCAGAACTACTCTGGGAACTAAGAAGGCTGGTGAGTTGACCGACTCATGCAAATGAAGAAGCAGGCCCGCAGAACTCAAGGGCTTGCCCCAAGGGCACAGTGTGGTCTCTGGCACCCTTCTCACTGTGGCCTGCCAGGCAGTCCTGGTTCGCCCAAGGCCCCATTCCAGTGTGGAATCCAAGTCACTAGTCTTGGCTGGATTAGTGCTCAGAAATCTCCTGCCTCCATGTGCGGTGAACTGTGTGTTATGATTCAGGAAGGTGTCTGAACCCATTAGACTCCAAATTCCTGGAGGGCAACCACGGAATTCGGGCTGCTCTGTGGCCAAGTCTGGCACAGTGAGTTGGGGGGTGTGGAGGAGCACAGAAGAAAGGATTTTTTAAAAGGCTAATCAAGAATTGGCTGTGTTAAAAAAAAAAATGGAAGAAAAGATCAGTCTGATACAAGATGGCATCCTTTACCAAAAATTAGTGTTTTTTTCTATAAAAGTATGAGCATGTATTATTTTTACAAGAAAAAAACAACCATTCTCATTTTAAGGAACAATTAGGAAACACAAAGGTTTTGAAAGCAAACCATCTTGAATTTGGCACTTAGAAAAGTTCCTTAACCTTTCCAGACTCCTTTTCTTCATCTTCAAATGAGCAAACCATTAGCACTCACCCCACTGGTGGAGTGAAGACTATTTGGAGAATTAGGTGAGGGTTTGTGTAAGGCGGTGCCCGGCACGACGTGAGTGGCCAACACACGCCCACTTTTAAGAGGAGGCGATTTGCCTGGTGGTCCAGTGGTTAGGACTTGGTCCATCTCTGCTTCGGCCTGGATTCAACCCTTAGTCGGGGAACTAAGATCCCGGAAGGAGGGCAGCATGGCCAAAAAGCAAAAACAAAGACTTCGGACTTTAAAACAAACAAACAGCTTTAGTTGTTTGTTAGACTTTAGTTCAGAAGTTTTTTTAGATGTATGGAAAAATTGAGAAAATAATATAGACAGTTCCCATAGTCCTTCATAGCCTCCCCTATTGTTAGCATTTTATAACGTGGTACATATGTTACAATTAATCAATCCATCTTGACGCTTTATTATCAACTGATTTCTAAGCTTTATATTCAGATTTCTTTAGTTTTTTTTGTATAAGAAATGGTATTCTTTATTCACAAATCAAAATATATAATTACCAGAAAGTTTACATGGCCAAAGCTCAGTTCAGTTCAGTCGCTCAGTCATGTCCGACTGTTTGCAACCCTCCATGAATCGCAGCACGCCAGGCCTCTCTGTCCATCACCAACTCCTGGAGCTCACTCAGACTCACATCCATCGAGTCAGTGATGCCATCCAGCCACCTCATCCTTTGTCGTCCCCTTCTCCTCCTGCCCTCAATCCCTCTCAGCATCAGAGTCTTTGCCAATGAGTCAACTCTTCGCATGAGGTGGCCAGAGTACTGGAGTTTCAGCTTTAGCATCATTCCTTCCAAAGAAATCCCAGGGCAGATCTCCTTCAGAATGGACTGGTTGGATCTCCTTGCACTTCAAGGGACTCTCAAGAGTCTTCTCCAACACCACACTTCAAAAGCAGCAATTCTTCAGCACTCAGCCTTCTTCACAGTCCAACTCTCACATCCATACATGACCACTGGAAAAACCATAGCCTTGACTAGACGGACCTTAGTTGGCAAAGTAATGTCTCTGCATTTGAACATGCTATCTAGTTTGGTCATAACCTTTCTTCCAAGGAGCAAGCGTCTTTTAATTTCATGGCTACAGTCACCATCTGCAGTGATTTTGGAGTCCAAAAAAATAAAGTTTGCCACTGTTTCCATTGTTTCCCCATCTATTTCCCATGAAGTGATGGGACCAGATGCCATGATCTTTGTTTTCTGAATGTTGAGCTTTAAGCCAACCTTTTCACTCTCCTCTTTCACTTTCATCAAGAGGCTTTTGAGTTCCTCTTCACTTTCTGCCACAAGGGTGGTGTCATCTGCATATCTGAGGTTATTGATATTTCTCCTGGCAATCTTGATTCCAGCTTGTGTTTCTCCCAGTCCAGCGTTTCTCATGATGTACTCTGCATATAAGTTAAGTAAGCAGGGTGACAATATACAGCCTTGACGTACTCCTTTTCTTATTTGGGACCAGTCTGTTGTTCCATGTTCAGTTCTAACCAAAAGAAGGCATCAAAAGAAAATAAATCAAAACTGTCAAAAGCAGAGCAAACCAAACAGGACACAATGTAAAGGAAACAACTCTGTACGTATTCTTCCAAATGCTGGGCCATCAGCAGCCAGCCTGGGCCAGGGTTCCTGCTCTGCGGAAGCACGAGGGGGCTACCGACAGGTGAGGAGAGCGGAGAGTCCACGCCCGCGGTGCACACACAGGTGTGCACCCTCCTGCTCGGCAGCTGTTACTCCCACAGCCCAACCTGCCTGACCCTTGGGATAGCTTTCTTTAGTTTTAAACCACTGTCCTTTTCCTGTTTCAGGGTTACATGTCCATTTTGATTGTTTTTTATTACCATTTTCATTTTTGTTGTACAGATACTTAGCAAATGCCTCTCCCCAGCCCTTCCCTTTCTGGGTAAGAGCCATGCAGGCTCTCTTGAAACTTGTTTTCTTAGCCTCTTAACAGGAAGCAGGGAATAGAGCTCAACTTGCAGGCTGGGTCCTGCCCCAGGGCTGAGAAACATGATGGGCATGTGTGTGTGTGTGTGTGTGTGTGTGTGTGTGTGTGTTGGGGAGATGGGGTGGGGGAGTGTGGGTGTGGCAGGGATGGGCGTTCTGTTTCAGACTGAACAGGGGTGGAGGGGTGGCAGGTGGCATATGCCATGGGTGCAATCTGAGCTGCCTGCATTGTAGTCAAAGCCACAGATCTGAAGCTTCTCTTGAGCAACAGAGTATCGACCAGCGCTCACCCCAAGATGAATCAGAGATGTTTCTTCACCAGAGGTCAAAGGTGCAGCCTGATTTATAAAAACCTCCCTAGCCCAGTGCTCCTCACACTGCTGTGCACACTCCTGGCATTCCACACTTCTGTGCAGAGGGGTAAGTGTCCTTTCCTTGACTCAGCCTTCGGGGGCCACTTGGCAGGATGGTGGGAGCTACAACTCCCTGCCATCTGAACCCCTCTGGCTGACTGCACTTTGGGACCAAGGGTGCCAGCTCTTGCTGTGATAGGAAGACCCAGTCTCAGGACTTTGGAATGGCCAAGGTGGGTGGAGTGGCCGGCATGTTTAAGGGTCCTAAAGTGCCATCACTTGGGGAAAGGAAACAGCCTGGGCAACCACAGAACCCTTCCCAGGTGAGCCTGAGTGGCCGGTACTCTCTGCATTATACTCCCGGGAGATGGGGACTCCTGGAACAGGTGGCAGTTAAGGCTGATTCTTTGATACTTTAGGTGGTATGCTATGTCCTTCTCCCCCATTCTATCCACAAGTAAGAACATTCACTGTGGGTCAAACAGAGCAGTTGACCCGGGATAGTAGCCCTTTCTATACCATTAATGAGGAAGGAGGAGATGGTGGAAGCACGGGGCTGGGGAGGCACTGTCCTACACCTCCCTTGTCCCTGAAGGTGAAAGTAGTTTGGCAAGATGACTAAGCTGGAAGATCACCTGGAGGGAATCATCAACATCTTCCACCAGTACTCCGTTCGGCTGGGGAATTACGACACCCTCATCAAGCGTGAGCTGAAGCAGCTGATCACAAAGGAACTCCCCAACTCCCTCAAGGTATAGGCGGCCCCTCTCTTGGCAGTTTCCCACCCCCCTTGCGCTGAGGGCGGTGGTCTGAAGGATGAGGGTGGGGGCAAGGGCTGGGGTGGGTTCACCCCAGTTTGCGCTCCCAAGGATGTTCCCCAGCCCCTCCCAGCTGTGATACAGGGGCCCACCGCTCTCTCTGAATAGCTCTGTCCATCACCTTAGGCTTCACGCCTTCCTCTCTCTGTAAAGTGGAGGGAGGCAGGGCTGGGCGGGGTTGGATTACTGAGCTATACAACATCTTCTAGGTTAGGACTTGGTTCTAGGATGGCTCAAGACAGCTGCTTCTGTCTGCCTTCCATTTTCTCATATTGGATTCTCCCACATAGTTTTGGCTCTTGAGTTACTGTTCCTGGCTGCCCTGGGCTGAGTTCTGAGGGGTGTGAGGCCTGAAGAAAGGGGAATTCACTGCCCCTGCTTTCTCTTCTTCCAGAACACCAAAGATCAACCTACCATTGACAAAATATTCCAAGATCTGGATGCCAATAAAGATGGACAGGTCAGCTTTGAGGAGTTCGTAGTCCTGGTGTCCAAGGTGCTGAAGACAGCCCACGAAGATATCCACAAAGAGTAGGAAGCTCCTTCCAGCAATGTCCCCAAGACTACTTTCCCCTCTCCCTGAGGCTGCCTTCCCTGAGGGAAGAGAGAATTAATAAACGTACTTTGGCAAAGTTCTTAGCAGAATCTGTGTCCTTTTCTTCTTTTGCCAAACTCGATCCTTCCTCACCCCTGCTGTTCTGACAAGCCCCATTTAGACCTCTGAGACCCCCTTCTCTCTCTGCTCATTTGTTCACCAACAATTTATTAAATCTCTCTAATTTGTTCATTTATTCATTTATTTAACAAATATTTAGTGAGCATCTATAGTAGCCAGAGATCAAAGACATGAGTCCTCTTCCTTTTGGGGTTTTCATTCTAATAGGGAGGAAATTGAAAATGAACCAACCGGCAAGTGACTAAGTGTTAGCAGGCCAATGCATCCTGTGATACACTGGTCGGTAATGAAAAGAGATATGTAGAAACCTAAAGCAAAGGAATATAGGGTAGAGGGAAGGGCAGGGTTCCTGGTTTAAATATGCTGACCAAGGGATGCATTTGGGCAGAGATCTGAAAAGGATGGAGAGCAACTTGCGGATGTCTGGGGGTCAAGAGTTCCTGTAGAGAGAGGTCGAGGCCCTGAGACAGGCTTGAGCCTGACCTGCTCGATGGCCAGTACGATGGTGGGTGCAGAGCTGAGGTGGGACTGGTGGGAGATGAGCGCCTATGGGAAGCAGGTGTAGGGAGCAGGGGCTTACAGTCTGCGTGGAGGACCTTGGACTTGGTGCCAAGCATGCTAAGGAGTCATGGGGGTTTTGAGCAAGCGAGTGAGATGATTTCACTTATGCTTCCTGTATGGATCATGAAACTTGGGTCAGATTAGAAAAGGCGTGGGGAAAAGGGAGACAGGAGCGGGAGGCAAGCATGAGGTGCGGAGGAGGGAAGACTTCTCAGGCCAGCCTGCCCCCAACGCTGATCTAGGCCAGGTTCTTCGTGACGTGTTCCCCTGGGACTGTGCTGCTCTCCTGGCGAGCTCTTCTCTCCTGCTGAGATTCTGTATCCCCTGGGGTGCTGATTTGTTTAATGTCTGTCTCCTGCATTGACGGGGGTGTGTGCAAGTAGGTGCAGCGTCTGTCATCAGCACTGTACTTGGCATGCAGTGGTTATTTCAGAAATATCTCTTATAGAGGTGAATGTAGGGGGCTTACCTGGTGGTCCAGTGGTTAAGAATCTGCCTTCCATTGCAGGCAGGGGACCCAGGTACCATCCTGGGTCTCACAACAGGGCTCACAACAAAAATCCTCATCCTGAAACAAATACCCAGTGCAGTTAAAAAAAAAAAAAGAATGAATGAATGAATGAAGATCACTGTTGTTCAGTCACTCAGTCATGTCCAGCTCTTTCTGACCCCATGGACTTCAGTGTACCAGGCTTCCCTGTCCTTCACTATCTCTTGGAGTTTGCTCAAAACTCATGGAAATTAATAGGCTACTGATTTGATCCCCTACAAAAGATCCAGGGGAAAACAGGAAGGAGCATGGAATAATCTCCCTAGGGGCCAAGTGTCGGGTTCCCTAGTGACAAGTGCATTCTATCTGAAAGGGAAGAAGTTAGTGGGGGCCTCCCTGTCCACCATCCCCTGTCGAGTGCTGAGTCAGGTTTGGGATAGATGGCATGCCCCTTTAGTCCAGATGTCAAGAGGTCCATTTTGTCAAGAGGTCAGAATACCCGCACATTATGGGTGCATGTACCCTCCCAAATTCATTTGTTGAAGCTCTAACCTCTAGTGTGTTGGTATTTGGAGATGGGCCCATTGGGAGGTAATTAGATTAGTCATGAGGGTGGGACCTTCATGGTAGGATTAGTGCCCTTATAAGAAGAAGAATAAACATTTTTCTCTCTCTATGAACACACATGGAGAGGAGGTCATCTGAGCACACAGCAAATCTATAAGCCTGGAAGAAAGCCCTCACCACACCCCCAACTCCACTTGGCAGCCTGATCTCAGGCTTCCAGCCTCTAGAACTGGGAGATTATGCGTCTGTTGTTTAAGCCATCCAGTTTATGGCAAGGCTCCGCAACCTTTAGGCTGCAAACTGGTACCTCCTGTCAGATCAGTGGCAGAATTAGATTAAAAATAAAGTGCACAACAGATGTTATGTGCTTGAAACAACCTAAAACCATCTCCACACCCTGTTCATGGAAAAATTGTCTTCCATGAAACTAGTCCCTAGTGCCAAAAAGTTTGGGGACCTCTGGTCTCGGGCATTTGTTATAGCAGCCTGAGCAGGCTGGGGTAGCATCGAAGCAGTGGCCAGGGCACAGCCTTAGGCTCTGACAGACCCACCTGTCTCCTCTTCAGCAGCAGGAACAGGCCAGGAGGGCAGAGTTTATGACACCATTTTAAAGGATTAGGTAACTTGCTGAAGCCCGGGTATGACGGGTATGAGGAAAAGTGAGAAGAGAAACTTCATATTGGGGCAGGGGGTGGGTTTGTATTTTGGCGCAAAGCCGGGCAGAGATGATGTGTAGAAAGCTGGGATTCAGCACTGAGGCCAGGAAGCGATAAGTCCCGGCCCCAGAGGCCCCAGGGTTGGAGGTTCGCTGGACTGTCCATCAGAGGAAGCCGCTCTGTCTGTGATGTGGAGCTGAGGCAAAGTTGAGGCTGGAGGGGACTGTAGAAAGTAGGAACCTGTGGAGACCTCTCCTGGGGATGAGGCCGGGGCAGAGGATGAAGATGGGGATGGAGTGGGATTGGCAGAAGATGAAAGAATTCGGGGCCCAGAGAAGATGGTCTTGGAATGAAGGCTTCCATCACTGAATGAGAAAGGAGGACCTCTCAGGGAAAACCCTCATTTGCTGACTGGCCTTGGGAAAATCACTTTGCCTCTCTGGATCTCTGTCTTCATTTTTGAAGAATTCAAAGGAATTTTGGAAATTCATTTGAAGAGTTCAGACTAGGTGAACACTCAGGTATAATTCAACTGTAATGTTCTGAGATACTTGGATGGGATGGAGAACTTTAAGTAAGATCTAGAAAGATGGGAATCAGGGTATTCTTGGGCAAAGAAATGGTAGTGGCCTAAGTATGAGGATTAAAGTTATATTTCTGGATTCAGATCCTAGTTTTACCTTTTACTAATTGTGAGAACTTGAACTAGTTACTTAAAATCTCGAAACCTCAGTGTCCCCATTAGCAAAGTGGAAATAACAGTAGCATCTTTCCCAGAGTCGAAGTGAGGATTAGATAACCTAGCAAAACATGCAAAACACTCAGCACAGCATCTGATGCCATGTAAGCACTCAGTAGGTATTAACACGAGCAGTAAAACACTAATTTATTCGGGAAGGCCACTTGCCAATGCATGAGATGTGGGTTCAGTTCCTGGGTTGGGAAGATCCCCTGGAGAAGGAAATGGCAACCCACTCCAGTATTCTTGCCTGGGAAATCCCATGGACCGAGGAGCCTGGTGGGCTACAGTTCACAGGGTCACAGAGGGTAGGACACGGCTGTGTGACAGCCCATATTATGTGATAAGGGACACAAACTGCACTCTTTCAGGTGCTCTGAGCACGCCCCCTGCCCTCCAGGAGGATGTCTTGGGCTGGCACACACCGTGAGCTTACTTGCACACTGGGACTTTGGAAGTCAGGAGAAGAATCTGGATTCAGTGAGATGGCCACCAAGAGCCCCTGGGGCTAGCATGGCTAGGACTTGTCATTTAACTTGGCCCATATGTAAAAGTCTTCAGTGTTAAAAGGAAGCAAACCAGATTGTGAAAATTATCTGATGGGCAAGACCTGACTTCCTCTGCTTCTCTGATTTCCCTTGTTACTTAACCCAGCCCCAGCTAAGCAGAAGTTCAATTCTTGCCCTTTCAGCATTCATCTGAGGAATCTTCCTTTAATCCTCCTTCCTCCCCACACCTGCTCCACCCCAGAACACTAATGAAAAGCTCCTCTTCTGTGCTCCCAGGCACCCTGTGCTTCTCATCCCCTTTGTTTTACGGCCACAACAGGAAAATAGCTATTTGGGTGTCTGTTGCCCCTGTTAGGTTGAAGGCGCCTTGAAGGCAGGGGACCTGCAAAGTGTTTGACACAAACATCAGGCTTGGCAAATCCCTTATAACAGCCTCCAGCCTGATCCCGGTGATCCTCCTCTGGGTCCCCAATCCCTTGTCCATGCAATAGCCAGTGAGACGCCCAAACATAAGTCACATTGCACCGCTACCTGGTGAAGACCCTGCAGACTGTCTCCGGCGCTTCTTGTCATCCAGGTCTCATTCTCATTGTCACCTTCCTGGGAAGCCTTGTCTGGGTCCCTGGCCCAGTGAGCAGCTGTTCTAGCGTGTCTTCCTCTTACTGTGGCACTTGTCCGCACCTGCAAGGATCTCTTCTTTCTTCCTTGGCTTGCTTCTTGCCTGAGTTTCCCTAAACAGAAACTCTAGCCGAGCTGGGACCTGCTGCGTTTTGTGAGCCTGTGGCAGTCTCCTGCCTGCCCCTTCCGTTATTCAGGGATGCCTACTGGTTTAGTAGAATCAAGTTACTGTTTGCTAACTGAGGGGAACAACAGCTTTTATGAAATGAAAGGGAGATGCTTGTGGCGGTGGTGGGGAGGGTAGGGGGACCCTATGGCAAGTACACCCCATCACAGAGGGCTTTGGACTCCTCACTATGGAGAGGACTCCTCTCTCCAGACCTCAGCAATATTCAAAGGCAGTTGTCACAGTCCCCTCCAGCTTCTCTTTTCCAGGCTCAATACCCTCAGCCTTATCTATAACTGTTTCCCATTGTAATCTCCTTCCATTGTTAACGGGCATCTCAGAAGCTGAGCATCTTTTGTGTAGGAGCCGTCATCCCTGGTGAGATATGACCCTGATTATACCTCAGAGGCATTCACCTCCCTGATAATACTCTACTTACTTGAGACTGCACCTCAGGCCTGAGATCAAGAGGCAGAAAGCACCACGTGAAGGAGATTCAGAAAGAGACACAGAGAGAATATTGTAGGAAGGGAAGAGAAAGACAGGAGGCAGCCCAAGAGGAGAAGGAAGAGAGGAGGGGGAATGGATGGACGTGGGCTGGACTGCCCTGCACCCCGTGCTGCAATCCTGCTGCCCTGGTGCAAACACCCACCACTCTCTGCTTCACCCCTTGCCTGCCCCAGTTTTGGCATTAGGGGAAACACACAGGCTGAAACTGCCCCCCTGGCCAGGCACTGTGGTAGCCATTCTTGTGAGTTCTTTTATGACAGGGGGTTCTGGTAAGGAGCATGAAATTAACAAGCCACTTCAAATCAGAAGAGTTCAGGAAAGGTCAAAAGGAGACGAGCATCCTACCCACCTCTGAGAATCCTCTTCATTGGAATACATCTTGGCTGAGCAATGTGTGCACACCAGGAAGGGCCCTGAGTGAGAGACACTGGCCAGAGGCAACCCGGAAACTAACCCATCACCATTAACACCCACGTGGCAGAGTGGCTCCCCTGGGCCCCCTTACCCTGCTTCTCTCACCCAGGTGCCCCTTCCCAGTAAAGTCTCTTGCTTTGTCGGAACGTGTGACTCCCGGGACAATTCATCTCTGAGTGTTAGACAGCAGCTCCCTTTTGGGCCCTGGAAGAGGTCCCCGTTTCCTGCAACGCTGGCAACAGCCCCCCTCTTCACTGTGCAATCTCACGGTACATGAGACAGTTCTGGGTTCATGGGCAAGAGTGAGGGCACTCACAGAGGAAAGGGAAACCCTGGGGACACTCACTGGAGGCCAGGCTCTCCTCCTACCCCGGGGACCACTTTCCCTGTTTATTGTGTGCAGGCAGGGACCTCTGAGGACAGAAGCAAGGGGTCTAGTTCAGCCAGAGGATTGACCAGAGTCTTGGGGTAGAGGAGTTGTTTCGGCCTGAGTCCCAAGGGGAAGCAGGACTTGAGCAACCAATTGTTTCCATCGTGCTGTCAATTTGGTAATTGAAGTGTCAAAATCCACTACCCAGGGCTTTCTAAAACACAGGTTTTCAGCAACTGTGGGAGGGGGCAGGGCACTGAGGTTGGATTCTGGAGTTTACTTCATGGCAGGGCTTGTGTCAGGCTTGTGTAAGATTGCCTCAGCCGGCTGGTGAAAGCGGAGGCCTTTCTTCCCAGCAAGGTCTTGGGAAACATCACATATTCCTCTTCTTTTTCCTGCAGAGGTGGTGAGACATACGTGCCTTGTTGACATGGTCTGGGTAGTTTGAGACCCTGGCTGAAACATCATTTCTCTGAGAAGCACCACCTCGGGCTCTCCTAGCCTCACGTGGACCATCCTGCTGCCTCCTAACCTGTCTCATTTCTGCCCCAAGTCATCCCCACACAGCAGACTTTTCCAAAGTATGAGTATATCATTTCCCTCCCCAGATCTCCATTGCTGCTTCTGCCCTCTGTTTTCTGCAAAGTGTAGCTCCCTGGCCTATGTCTCCCCCTTTCTCCTCTTCATCTCCTACCTCCTTCTTTTCTATGTCCAGGCCTTTGCACAAGTGCTCTTTTCTGAAGCACTTGCACATTTATCTGTGGATGTCTGCAGCCACCAGCCTTAACTCACCCCTCCAGGAGACCACCCAGGCAAACGGCAGCCGTCCCATCAAAGCCCCACAGAACTTTATCCCTCTCTGACCTTTGATTTTCTATATCAGACTCATTTAAGAGACTGTCTTGTCTACCCTGCAGTCCTGGGAGTTCCTTAAATGACAGAGTGAAGCCTTACTTATTGCAGGGGCCCCTCAGAGCCTTATACAGAGCCTGACATACAATAAGCCTGTAGTTAGTGTCTCTTGAGTGAATAAGAAGACAAGTGAATGACAAACGAATTAATCTCCATGCCCAGTTCTGGAAGCATTTCAACTGCCCAGGTCCCAGAGCGTATTCTGAGCATCGTTGAGCCTCTGGGCACCGCCCAGGTCCCAGAGCATATTCTGAGCATCACTGAACCTCTGGGCAGTGTCCTGCAGCTAGGGGTGCCCCTGTACTTCCCTCACCCCTCCCAGAAAGGTATGCAGAAGTTCAGGCTTCACTGCCAAGGAGGGCAACTCCCTCTTATAGGAATCGGGGGAATGGCATCTGACAACAGGCTTTCTGTTTTTCAATCAGGATAATGCTGGGGAAACCCCAGCATTTGTTTCTTGAAAGGACTCATTAATTATAGAGGTAGTCAGCATTTCTCACCTGGAATGTGAATCTTAACCTTAACCCTGATGCTCTCATTCTTTGTCTGAGGGAAGAAGATGACTCCCCTCTACTCCATAGAACCACTTTTTTGGAATAGGAGAAGCTAATTAGTTGGAAGGGCTAAGTCACCCTTCCATCAGGTCAGCTCTTTTAACAAAATTCCACAGGGCTCTGTGAGAGGGGTTTGCTGTAACACCTCCCCACCCTGGGATCTAGGGCAGCCTGCCCCTCTCAGACTGAGCTAACAAAGAAATAAGGCAAAAGTGGAACCTTTGGTTTCTAAGAAGCTCTGTCCCCTATTGTTCTGAGCCCAGCTGCTCCACCATCTCCGGCCTTCAGGTCGCCAGACCATCTGTACAGTCCTCATGCCCAAAGCGGTCCCCACCTCACCCTCTCCCCAAGACAGCCCCAACGTCACCCTCCAGCCCCATGGGGTCCTAGGACCATCATACCTTCCCTTGCTCATTCAAAGTGCTCCTGAGAGTTTATTCTATGCTGGCCCCTGGGGGGTAATCGCCATTACCCCTGCCTCTAGATAAGGGATCACAGTTCCCTAGTGCACGTGCAGACATATCGGAGAGTCCCACTGGCCTGGAGGAGCAAGCCCCGGTGTGCTTGAGGAAGGGGGGTGGTCAGGAAAGGGGGAGGCGTGGTGACACAGGCTCTAGGCCCTCATGGCTATCAAGGGACATACTAGAGACCTCAAGGTGAGGAGAGCATTCCTGGTGCAACCGTGCAGAGCCTAGGGAAGGCCGGCATGTGATTTAGGGAAAGTGTTTTGAAGAACTGATTGGGTAGCTGTGTGCACAGATGGAGTTGGATTTATTCTGTGCCCCCAGTGGTGTGGGAGGAAACCGGGGTTAATGCTCAGCAGGCATGAGGAGACATATTTTGGCTGGTGTACTGGAAGACTTTCTAAGTGTCAGCGCCAAAGGAGGACACTCCCTTTCCTGGAGGAGTTCAGGCAGGCTGGGGCCGACTGCTTGGCAGGGAGAGAATCACTCAAGTGTGAGAGTGGGACAGGTAGGGTTAAACCAGTAAAGTTCAAACTTTTTTTCAGGACAAACTCCTTTTTCAGGTGGAAGCTTCTAGTGTGCAGAGGATGAAGGCAGAACTGGTAAGAACTGAATAAAGCTGGAGAGGGGCTCCAGAGTCCCAACCCCTCACTGCCCTTATCTTCCAGTTGCAGATGCCATGATGATATACAGAACCTTCAATATTTTCCCCTGGTGATCAAGGCTTTGGGGACATTTTGCTGGTTTTAATCCTACGTCCTCTCCCTCCTTTCTTCACATTACCCCCCAAGAAGGGATCGTGGAGCATGTAGAGTATTTTAGGACAGCTGTACAGTCAGTAGGTTGAGAGCCTACTGTGTATCAGTCAGTACTCCAGGTGCTGGGAATAAACTAGAAAATAAGACAGATGCCATGACTTGCCCTTGTGGAGTTCCCAGTGCAGTGGGGAAGCAAAGTCAAAGACATACTTCTGGCACATTGCAATAAGTAACGGTGGATGGAGGAGATACGGGGAACCTACTCTATCCGAGGCATCTAGTCTGGGCCAGTACCCAGGCTGTGGTTTTTCCAGTAGTCGTGTATGGGTGTGAGAGTTGGATCATAAAGAAGACAGCACTGAAGAGTTGAGCTTTCGAGCTGCGGTGTTGGAGAAGGCTCTTGAGAGTCCCTTGGACAGCGAGAAAATCAAACAAGTCAATCCTAAAAGAAATCAACCTTGAATATTCATTGGAAGGATTGATGCTGGAGCTCAAGCTCCAATATTTTGGCCACCTGATGTGAAGACCTGACTCACTGGAAAAGACCCTGACATTGGGAAAGATTGAGGGCAGGAGGAAAATGGGGTCACAGAGGATGAGATGGTTGGTTGGCATCACTGATTCAATGGACGTGAATTTGAACAAACTCCAGGAGATGGTAAAGGACAGAGAAGCCTGGCATGCTATAGTCCATGAGGTTGCAAAGAGTCGGACACGACTTAGGGACTGAAAAAACTCTCCCATCTGCCAGGCCAGCTCTTTTTCTCCTGCATCAAGCTGCACAGCAGGAACTTGAGGGTGGCTTAGAACGGCTGTCAGGAGATGTCTCCCCACTTATGGGGTCTCCTAGGCAGGGAAGGGACTGGGACCTTCTGAACTCTGCTCCTCAAGCTCACAGCCTGGAGTGCTTCCTGGAAACACCCCTATACTCTCAAGCAGGAGCCCTGACATCCCTGTTGCCATAGCAGAGGCTCTTAAAACAGGATTTGCAAGGTCCATGGCAGGCAGGCTGCAGGGAGCTGGAATCTGAGCCTAGTTCCTTGCTTTGTGCTTAGGATTGGGGAAGGAGCTGCAAGATCCAGGCTGCAGAGAAGATGGATTCAAGGCTCTCTGCCATCTTCACCAACCACCACTGTCTGACCCTTCTACACACTGTGCCTCGCTTTCTTTACTTGTAACCCGGGGGAGGGATGCTGTTCATCTTTTCCTGCCCTGTGCCCCATCCTAACCCTGCCAGAGTTCTCTCCCTGCTGAAAGCACAGGCAGGATGATGACCCTGATTCGGGCTCTGGTGTTTGGAAGGCTCACCCCAAGCCAGAGATGACCCAGGAGAGGTTGCGCTCAGGGCAAGCAGCGAGGGCAAGGGGAGTCACTTGGGTGTGTCTGAAGTGAGCGCCTGGGTCTGGAGGCTGCTGAGGCAGGGAACCTGGGAGCCAGGCCAGGCTGCAGTTTCACAGGGCAGTCAGGGCTTCTGCTGACCTGCGCTCTCAGCTACCCACAAGGCCTGGAGGAACTCCCGCCCCCTCCAGGAGCTCAGCTTGTCCTGGAGTCTTAGGATCAGAAGCTGCAGGCCCGAGAGGCTCCCTGGACCCAGTGTCCCTCTTCACAGCAGGGGTTGGGCCTCATGGCTGCAGACCCAGGGATGGCTCTGGTTTCTTCCAGTGGACAGGCTGGGCCCTTCTCCACCTCCCCGTCTTCCTGGGGCCAGGGCCCTGCTCCCCACCTTCCCTTGTGTCCGCGGGAAGGATGCTGCGTCTGCTAGAGATGCCCAGCACCCCCATGGATTCAGAACTCCATCTGTCCTTGACTCCAGCGTTTCTCCTCAGACACGCTCTGTCTGTGTGCGCATCTGGAGGACTTTCAGAGGCCTAAGGGTCTGGTTCCCAGGTGGCTCAGTGGTAAAGAATCCACCTGCCAGTGCAGAAGATGCGGGTTCAACCCCTGGGTCGGCAAGATCCCCTGGAGAAGGAAATGGCAACTGGCTCTAGTATTCTTGCCTGGAAAAAGCTCCTGGACAGAGGAGCCTGGCAGGTTACAGTCCATGGGGTCACAAAAGGTCAGATGTGACAGCACTCAACACTCACACACTCGAGGTTCTAGTAGGAGTGAGAGGGCTGTGTGGGCAGCAGTGGGCACAGAGAGGGAGGGCTGGGTTGGGACGTGGCTGGAAGGCCGAGGGGAAGGCATAACACCTGTCTCTCTCTGCGGTGACAATGGCCAACTTCACTGGGAGGTCCTGAGCTGGGGGTGGGGTAAGGGGCACCTGAGCAGTGGAGTCTAGAGCCATGGCGGAGGAGATGGTCCAGGAGATGAGCCCAAGAGATCCAGAAGAGACTCACAGTCTCTCTGCTTCTCTCGTTTGTTATTACTGCGTAAAGAAGTTGAGCCCCAGTTAAGGCCCAGGACTGTCTGATGCCCAGGCTTCTGGGAAGGTCAGGTTGGGAGGCGGGAGGGGGAAGAAGCATGCAGAGCACTGACTCGGAGGAAGACTTTATTTCACCCCCATCGCCCTGCCTCACAGCGAAGGCAGCCCCGAGGCCCCAGGTGGGCAGTGGCTGGCCTCCTGATTAGTGGCTGTGGCCGTGGCCACCGTGGCTGTGGCCGTGACCTCCGTGGCTGTGGTCAGAGCCACCCTGGCCAGGGCAGGGGCCTGCGCCACCCTTCCCGAAGCCTGGCCCGTGTCTGTGCCCTTTTCCTGGGGGTGCGGTCTTGTGCATCTCCTCGTGGGAGGCTACCGTCAGCCTGGCCACCAGCATAATGAACTCCTCGAAGCTCAGCTGCTTGTCTTGGTTTGTGTCCAGGTCCTCCATGATCTCGTTGATGGCATCATCATTCTTCTTCTGCTTCTGCACGAAGGAGACACAGGGCGTCAGGGGTGGGTATGGCCGGGGCTGGGGACAGGGAGGAGCCCTGCAAGTGACCCGATGGCAGAGGCATAGGGACGCTGGGCTTCTGGCCTCAGTTTCAGCATCTATTAGACACTTCCTAATTCCTTCTGCACACAACCCGGGCACCACGATGCTCTCCCTTATACAGGAGAGGATCCGAGCTCAAGTGACTCGCCCAAGGTCACGCAGTAAGTACAGCGATGTCTCCTCACTGGGTTCTTAAGACAGTTATAGAGAGACTTGGAATCTTCCCTGAGGAACACTTGAGAAAATGGTCTTGCAGAGGGTAACTAGCTTGTGCAGATTGCCAAGGCTTGGGAGTGGAAGGGAGGACACCCACGTTACAATCTGACCCAGAGCCTGGACTTGTCTTGTTCTCACTACTTCTGTCAGAATCACGCCCTCCTCTCCCCTCTCTCTCCAGGCTAGTGACCCTCATCTCAGCCTGTAGGATGGGGAAGCATCTGAGGGAAATGAGATGGTGTTTTAAGTGTGCAAGGAAGGGCATGAGGGGAGGATCCAGGCCCCTGGGCTCCAGCTCTGCCACCCACTGGCTGGGCACTTTTGCTGAGTCTCCTCTTGCAATGGTTCACCATGATCTTCTCTTCTGTATCTTTGCCATTGTCCTGGCAGAGCTCTCACTCCTGAGCAGCCCCGGGGCTGGGGTCTGGCTTTCCCTCCTGGCCTATTTGCTCTGTATGTGGGGGGAGGTGGATGGGGGTGGCATAGGGCTTGCTGAGTTCTGCCCCTGCGGGAGCTGTCAGCATCCCCCGACTCTGTCCACTGCAATTCTCCACCTTACCAAGGTGGGAAGGGGCCCCAGGCAGGGCTGGCCACCTATTCTGGGCTATCCTGCTCCAGAAATGGAACTGAGACTGGGACTTACATGTCCCAGCCTTCTGAGCACAGCATCTATGTCCCCCAAGTCACCAAATTTGGAAGGAAAACAAAAAGATCCAGTGGAATGAATCTTCCTTTTCTTAGAGTTGCCGGATCATTTTCAGATCAGGGAAATTAACATGTTGTGGAGCGCTTTGTCCACACTGGTGCTGGGCTGGGTCCCTTCCCACATGCGGTTTATTTGTTTCCTACCAGAGAGCCTTTGGGTTAGAAAAGTCCTCTTGGGTCTTCTAAGTTCATCTGATGCTTGCAGGCTCATTAGCTTCCTTCCAAGGGTCGTTGTCACTTGCTTCCCCTAGCCCCTTCCTCACACTCAGGTTTCAGCTCAAAGGTCACCTCCTTGCAGGGGCCCTTTGCGTGTTTAATGAGTTGCCTCTCTCCCGCCCAGTCCACACTGCCCACAGCACTCTCCTGGCGGTGGATCTATCTGTGTTCTTGATTGGCCAACACGTTTGCCACGGCCACCATGTGCCCTGCCTGTGACGGAACCTAGCACCCTGTACAAACTCAGGCTGTTGGTTCCATCTCCTGTGGACCACCTCTAATGACAGGGTCCAAATCCTGCCCCAAACACGGAGCCCACTGCCTTTGAGGCTGGGTTGAGGGGCAGGAACATTTTCCGTGGTGGTTGCAGATTGCATCCCCATTCTCCATCCTTAGCCCAGACTGAGTCAGGTCTGCCGGGAATCCAGCCTTACCTTGAGAAAGTTGGGCAGCTCTTTTTGCACCAGCTGTTTGAATTCTTTCTGCTTCAGGGTGTCTGGGTCCCCTAGGCGTACAGAGTACTGGTGGAAGATGTTGATGATGGTTTCTATGCTGCATTCCATTTGTGACAACTGGTCCGCCATTTTTCTGCCTTCTGTTTGAGCAATGGAGTTGGCTGCTTAGAAGACTGTCAAGCTTCCTTTGACCCTCCTACTGTCTGCACAGAGGAATGAAGAGGAAAATACAGAATGAAAAGGAATTGGGGACTGCAACTGAACTGGGAGATGACCCAGTTGCAGACATGAGAGGAATGGCTTATACAATGTCTAGGGAATGCCCAAAGGAGAGCCTTTGAGGATAGGAGACTGCAGCAGAGCGTGACCTAAGAAAGAGAGAAGGAAGCTTTAAAGTGAGCTGTCAATCAAGGAGGGCTGCCAGGTTTGAAAGGAAGATGGGTAAGGGGAATGAAGAGTCAGTGGGCAGGCTCCGGCCCCAGGGTAGCTGGCAGCTCACTCACTTACCCAAGCCGAGGAGCCACACAGAAGGGTTTGACAGCAAGATGTGGGCCCAGTTTTTATACACCACTGATCGAGACACTCAGCCCTCTCGCGAAGATTGCTCCATAGGTGAGCCTATGTGGTAAGCCCGGGCTGGGCTGTTTCGCTGCCGGGAAGGGGGCTGGGCCAGGCCAGGGAGTGTTCACAGAGCTCTTTTTGACTTTTTGTGAAATTCCCCAGCCCTGGCCCGGAGCTGGTTTGGGAGGAAATTGGTTGCTTAGTCCACTTCCCTCCACCCCACACCCCTGTCCCCACTGAGTGAGGTGGGAAGCAGGCTGCCTCTCTTCCGGGACCCCCTCTCAGCAACCACCGAGGCTGTGCCTCCCACCTGTGATAGCCAGGGGCTGGTGGTGGGCTGAGGAACCCTGAGGCGGCAGACCCACTCTGGCTCCTGCTGCGGCAGCCCAGCAAGGATGGCTGAGCCTTCCTGCGCCTGTCTGGCCTGGCTTTTAAGAGGGCGAGGGGTCTGCCTCCACTGTCTGAGCTGATGGAAAGTGCAGAGGACAGCCTGCAGCCATCCTGCATGGTTCCCTCCTCAGTTAGGGAATCTTCGTTTTAGGCTGTCGGGGCAAGTTCGCCTGGGTGCCCCTTGTGTGTGCGTCCACAGCGCCCTCTGCTGCCTCTATCAGGGCATGTCACAGTAGTGTGACTTGTGACAGCAGGCATGGTCTCAGGGTTGAAGAGGCTAGAGAGTGGCGGGGACTGCCGCAAACGAGAGCATTCCTCACGTGAGGGGGCCGCTGTCACTCATCCTCGGTGGGGGGCGGGGACGGGGGACGGGCGGGTTGGGGGGTGGACGGGGACGGGCGGGGTTGGGGGGGCGGTGTTACTCATCCTGGGGGAAAGCAGCCGCGTGAGAGAGTGGACCATTTAATGGACCTCCCAAAGGTTCAGGATATATGATTTTTTTCTGTGAAAACTTGCTTATAAGACTCGTCAGCTACTTTTAAAAGAAAATAAAAACGTTAACTATGAAACGTGGTATGTGCTGAACAAAGCATGGTTGCAGGCCAACGCCTGAAGTTCTTGTCCTTCAGGTCTCTCTCCTCCACTCTACTGCGGCTCCCCAAACCAGGGGTGTGCCCTGAATCACCTCTGCGCTTCCAGGATGGAGCAAGAGCCTGCTCGGTAGGTGCAGAATGAACAGCTGTTGAGTTAATAAACGCAGGAATGGGGAAATGAATGAGTGTGAAATACACACAGGTCTGTTTGTTGCCCCGTGACTTTCTGCAGAGATGTTGGCTGGGACCAGGCAGTGTTGGTTAGGATGGAAGTGAATGGGTGGGAGGAGAGGAGGGTCGGTGGCTGGTGGAGTGAGCAGCTGGACGGGGCTTCGAAACAGAAGGGAGTCCACACTTGGGGGTCCTGCTTTGGCAGTGAGTCCCCTCATGAGAAGGCTGTGGCAGGGGACTTCCCTGGGGGCCCAGTGGCTAAGTCCCCATGCTCCCAAGGAGGGGGCCTGGGTTTGATCCCTAATCAGGGAACTAGATCCCACATGCCACAGCTAAGAGTTCTCACGCCACAGCTAAAAGACACTACATGCCCCAGTGAAGATCGAAGACCTCATAACTCAGAGCCTGTGCAGCCAAAAGAAAAAAAAGGCCTTGGTTGGCAGACCTCATGGTCCCAGGCTAACCCAGGCCTGGGTGAGGCCGAGGCTGAGTTGTTGAGGCTGTGACCTGGGCAGGCTATTTCTGGCTTGGTCAATAAGTACCCAGATCCCACGCAGCCTCCTCACTGCCAACTAAGGCCAGAGTTTGGAAGGAAAGGGTGGTGGGAAGTGGAGTCTTCTCCTAGAGGGACACTCAGAGCTCCCTGTGTGGACATGAATTGGGACAGTTTTCCTGGTTCTGGACAGTGGGCATGCCTTCCTCAGCTGTGTTAAAAACACACACGCAAACAAGCGAGCAGGCAGACGCTCGGCAGCTCGAGACCTATCAGTGAGCTTGGTCCCCTGAGGCCACGGCCAAGAGGGGTCAGTGTCTCTCCCCACTCTGCAGGGTTCCCTAGTCTCAGTCCTTGCCGCTGACTCCCTCTTGCTGTCTTCACTCATAATCTCTGTGATTTCCGGGGAATTTTCTTTCCCCATTTTCTGTTCCTTGGCTCCCGTTTTCCCAGTCCTTCTCCTCTCCTATCTCTTGTGGAACCTGGTTTTTGTTCTGTGTGTCGCTGAAGTCCCAGAGCCTTCCAGAAACTCCTGATGAATATCTCACTGTGTCCCCGTTGACTTCCTCTGCCTCGTGGGAATCCTTCTGAAACAGGAAATAAAGGGCTGTCACATTATCACCACGTTGGCGTTCTAATGGCTGGCCTTGGGGTCCCTCTCCCTCACTAGCTTATTAACTCCTTTTACTCATCCCTGGGTGATTAACGTCATCTGAGAGGCATCTGATAAACGGCTGCAGAGTAATATGTGACTGACATGGCTTTGCTAGAAACTACGCTGAGAAGACGATCATTTCCTGTAATTAAGAAGTTGTGCAGCTCGGGAAAATGCAGAGAAGGAAAATAAGGAAGTGGGGAGGGGTGAAGGAGATATGGAGATGAGGGAGACTCCGCGGGTGAACGTAGCCTGGGATGATCCGAGCTCGTGCTGCCCCCTTGTGGTCTTTTGGTGTCAGGACAGCCTGCTGCATTCCTTGGGCCCTGATTCTTAACCTTTCGGTTTTCAAGGCCCTTTCACACTTGATAGATTATTGAGTATCTAACAGAGTTTTTGATTATATGGGTTACATCTACTATTATATACAATATTATACAATTTAAAATATTTATTAATTCACTTAAAATAGTATCAGTAAACCCATTATCTATTAACACATTTTAAAAGTAAGAAATAATTTACATTTTCAAAAAAGGCTAGTGAGAAAAATGATATCATTTGTTACAATTCTTGCACACCTCTTTAATGTATGGCTTCTATGAAGACAAATGGACTTTCCTAGTTCTGTAATCAGTTTGTTGTATGTGTTGTTTTATTTTTTTCTTTTTTAAAATTTATTTTTTTGAAGGATAGTTGCTTTACAATATTGTATTGGTTTCTGCCATATATCAACATGAATTAGCCATAGGTATACGTATGTCCCTTCTGTCTCGAACCTCCCTCCCATCCTCCCTCCCCATCCCAGGCCTCTAGGTTGTTACAGAGCCCTGGTCTGGGTTCCTGAGTCATAGAGCAAATGCTCATTGGCTATCTACTTTACGTATGGCAGTGTCTATGCTTCTACGTTTCTTTCTCCATCCGCCCCATCCTCTCCTCCCTCCCCACCCCACCCCACGTCCATAGGTCTGCTCTCTGCATCTGCGTCTCCATTGCTGCCCGCAATTAGGGTCATCAGCGCCATCTTTCTAGATTCCATATATGTGTGTTAATATGCGATATTTCTTTTTTGTTTGAAGATTTGAAGACAATTGAGCCTCACATAGATAACTAGTTGGAAAGAGGAGAATATATTAATAGTCTTAAAAGTTGTTGTTGAAATGGCAAACCACTCCAGTATTCTTGCCTGGAAAATACCATGGACAGAGGAGCCTGGCAGTCTATAGTCCACAGGGTCGCAAAGAGTCAGATATGACTGAGCCCACACTCATATACAAATAATTACAATAAAATTTGTTGCAAATATTCTTCTTTGATAATTCACCAAAACTCAACAAGTGGACGTTTTGAAAGAGTTGTCCTAGAATCTCAGACTATATTAATGAATTCTTTGTTACATTAGAACTCGTTGGTCTATCATGAAATATAAATAGGTCTGCTATGATTCTGTAGCTTAATTTACTGGTCATTTGGAAAAGATTGATTCACTGGGTTATTCACATCTTCCAAATGCTGGCACATTTCATTATCTAATATATAGACATATGTAAAAATCATATTTATTGATATCACCACTGATCGCATCAAGAAAACCTTTATGTTTTGAGAGACTGTCAACTCATGGTGGCAGAGCCAAATTTTTCAAATTCTAGTTTTTGCTCGAAAGTTCCAGTTTTATTGCACTAACACGTCCTGCTGGTTTTCCTTGAAGTAAAGGTTTAACTCTGTTCATTTCCAAGATAGATGTCTGCCTTATATACTGTAGCATCAGTTCAGTTCAGTTCAGTTGCTCAGTTGTGTCCGACCCTTTGCCACCCTGTGAATCGCAGCACACCAGGCCTCCCTGTCCATCACCAACTCCCGGAGTTCACTCAAACTCACATCCATCGAGTCAGTGATGTCATCCAGCCATCTCATCCTTTGTCGTCCCCTTCTCCTCCTGCCCCCCATCCCTCCCAGCATCAGAGTCTTTTCCAATGAGTCAACTCTTCGCATGAGGTGGCCAAAGTACTGGAGTTTCAGCTTTAGCATCATTCTCTCCAAAGAACACCCAGGGCTGATCTCTTTCAGAATGGACTGGTTGGATCTCCTTGAAGTCCAAGGGACTCTCAAGAGTCTTCTCCAACACCACAGTTCAAAAGCATCAATTCTTCGGCGCTCAGCCTTCTTCACAGTCCAACTCTCGCATCCATACATGACCACAGGAAAAACCATAGCACTGTAGCATGAGTATCCAGAATTGAGCTGTTATTTCAGGTAAGAATGGTGTTTCTATGAAAAAAGTGGCTAGTTCAACTTACCCTTCAATCACGCAAGTGCTTTTTCTTGAGACAATCGTGGTGGAGATCTAATAAAATGAATAGCTTCTGTGGCTTTACATTTTCGTTTGGAAAGAGCACAGCAAGAGGAATACGATGGCTGCTGGTGCGGTCTGCTGCCACCTCCTGGCGCCTGCTAACGTGCTAATAGTCTGACCTACTGTTGTTCTAGGGTCACTGGTGTAAATATCAGCACGGTGAGCAAGGGGAGGATCTGGGGATACTTGGTTGGTGGGAGGCTTCTTGTGGTGGGTGGTTCAGGGTATATTATTATGGACTACAGTGTTATATCACGACCGGAAATAGTCATGACCTCATGGAGCCCCTGCAGGGTCTTGGGAACCCCCAGGTTCCTTGGAACGTTCTTCGAGAACCACTGTCTCAGGCAATACATTACTTGAAGCAGCCTGGGTATCTGTATGCTTTTCTTTTTCCTTCCTTCTTTTCCACAGAAGGTCTCTTGGAAGAAGCCAGGCTGGATGTGGGGCCTCCTGGCCCAGGTGAGGAGTGAGATGGGGACCCTCAGCAAGGTAGCTGCTCTGGCCAAGGAGGATGAGAGAAGGGAGATGACCAGGATGGGGCTGTTCAACTTAGCAGGCCAGTTAGGATTTTGGTCCTGAGCGCACAGAACTAGAGAGAACTGCCTGCTCAGGTCTCTCTTCCGCCTCCTGACACCCTCTATCCAGAACAAGTTTTTTCCCTCAGGGAGCCCCTCAGCCTGTTAGTCTTCAAGAATTTGCTGGTCTCAGGATGCACCTGGGCTCACCTGCTCACCCTCGTCTCTCAGGCAGCCACTACCCACCCAGTCTCTCCTCAGGGTTCCCACCTCCCAAACCTGTCTGCAGAATGGAACCATTCTCCTCTCCCTACCTTGATGCTCTAGGGGCCACAGGCCTCCTCTCTGAGACTTCACTGTGGGTCAGGCCTGGGAGGTGGAGGCCTGGGAGACAGTCCACAGGTTCAGGAAAGCCCCAGGCCCTGCAGTGTGAGTTCCCAGGCTGTGGGTCTCCCTCCCCTCATGTATCTCTGGGGCTGCCGCCACTCACTCCGGTGGCCCAAGATGAGGTCAGGAGTGCCCCCACTCTGCTGCCCACCACCCCAGGGCTCTTCTTCCCAGCCTGGGGCCTTTGTGGGTCCACAAGGGAGAACAGTATATGGAACTAAGGTATTCAAGGGGCCCCTTCGAAGGAGGTTTTCTGGGGACCCTGGGCCTCAGGGTGACTCCATAGCGTCACTCAGGACAACCTGTCCAGATTTGAGGTGTTCCCTCAAAAGGGTCCATTCAGTGCTCTCAGGAGGCTGCTCCAGCCATGGAGAGGTGGGAACCCCTGCAGGTCCCCACGGAGACACATGTCCTATTGCGTGCACGCAAGATGTCACGTGAAGTGTCCTCCACAAGGACTCAAGGGCTCCCAGGACCAGAGCCTTGGACTGTGAGTAGACGCGGAACACATGAGGTGATAACTGTGGCTTTGAGCTGAGAGCGGCTGAGGGGCTGGAGTGTCTTGGCTTGTGGGAGGCTTCTTGGGTGGGTGACGGTCTGATGCAGAGGTGGGGGTGGTGGGTGAATGGGCCCCTTGGCCACAGAGAGGGAATCAGTTCTAGCGATAAGGACATGTGCGCGTCACCTCCTGGGATGTACTTTCCTACTTCATCTGCCGCTGCTGGTGGGGCTGATGGAAACGGGTGGGAGGTGGGGGTTGGGGAGCAACCTCCATCCAGAACCTTCAGACTCCTGGAGCAGATCTGTCCCCACAGGCAGAAAGTTCCCAGAGGTCAGGATGTGACCCTCAGGTCCCACAGGCATCCGGGGGTTCGCCAGGCTTCCTGGAAGCCTTGGGCAGCCGCACCCTTTCCCAGGGAGGAGGCATCTGGGATTATTCACAGGGCGGGTCCCTGCTGCCAGCACCTGTCTGGTCTTGGTGCTTCTCGGTGCTGTGGACTATAGAGGAAGCCACTCAGAGCCTGGCCCTCCTCCTCTCTCCCTTTTGTTAGGGCTCCTGGCCTTTCTCTTTTCTCTGAAAAGCCGGGGCCCAGTCTTCTTTCCCGGGAGAGAGTGCCCTCTAGTGCCTGGGAGGGTGAAGGCCGAGGAGGAGGGCAGGGCCAGAGGCCAAGCCTGAAAGGAGGCCCTGCCACCAATGAGCGGTGAGCCGGCTGCAGCTTGACCTGGAGCTGGGACAGCAAGGGACCCATAGGTATTTCTCTGTGTGTGTGTGTGTTTGTCTAGTTGTGTTTCTTCTTGAAAAGCCCTCTCTTATCAGAAGGACTGGACTCCACCAGATGGAGTGTAAAGATCGGGATTTTGCTCTCCTCTGGAAATAGGACCCTCCCCCTCTTCAACTCTTATATCCCATCCTCTTCCCAGTCACAGCCTGTCCCTAGCTGGGAAGAGATTCTCCGCATTAGACCTATCCAAGTGAATTTGTATTTTTCCATTCTCCTACCCCTGGTCCCTGGTAGCTCAGCTGGTAAAGAATCTGCTTGCAATACAGGAGACCTTGGTTAGATTCCTGGGTTGGGAAGATCTCCTGGAGAAGGGAACGGCTACTCACTCCCGTATTCTGGCTTGGAGAATCCCATGGACAGAGGAGCCTAGTGGGCTACAGTCCATGGGGTCGCAAAGGGTAGGACATGACTAAGCAACCTTCACTTTCACCTTCACCCCTGGACCTTACAGCCCTCTTCTATAAGAGTGGGGGTTAGCAACCCTAGATTGCAGGCTTGGTGCGAGGATTAAATAAAGCATGTGTGAGTGTCTACTCAGGCCTCACACTTGGTAGGCACTCAATGAGATCTGGTTGCCCAGGGAAACAGGATGGGGGTGTTTCCCCATCCAATGAGCGCCTGACATGTGCTGGGGACCCCGAGAAGCCTATCCAGGTGTTAGCCTCAGGGGGCAGATGGGGCCGTGCAGTAGGGAGGGTGCCCCGTTTGAGGGGTGAGCACAGTTGGGGTAACCATCATTGTCTTCCATAGAGCCGAGGTCTCTCCTGTTCATGTCCTGGAATCACGTGAAGATGCTGTGGTGGCTTCTCTTCTTCTCTACTCTGGGTCTCGGGGCCTGGGGTGAGTTTTCTTCTACTTAATTAGAGAGTAATTAAGAAGGATCATCCTATAGTCTCATAACAAGAAATCTTTAAATGCCTGCTCTCCCATAAGAGGCTGGTAGGAAGCCAGAGCAGGAGCAGGACAGCTTTGCATTTAGAGCACAGAACTTGGAGTCTGTAGACCTGGGTACAAATCCTTGCCCTGCCTCCAGCAATGATTTTAAATAAGTTAGTCACCTCTTGAAAGCTTAATTTTCCCTCCTGAAGCCTGAGATAAGGTTATGATCTATATTTATTGTGAGAATAGAATGGGAAAATGCACTGGAAGGACTTAGACTTGAGCAATGGGGCAATGATTCTATTTGCAATATTATGTACCCTATGACTGGGGTTTATGGTTGTCAGTAAGAGAAAGTTCCTTCGGGGTGGGAATCTGTTGAAATCCCCAGAGTCCCGCCCACAGGAGCATGGGCAAAGCAAATGCCTCCAAAATCAATCCCAGAGGAACTGACTTGATTTATGCAGGGAATTCCAGTCCCTTCTGTGTACAATCGGCCCCATTGCTTCCATTAGGCAAAATGCATACAAGGAAAGACTTTGTGGTTTTGAAGAGCCTGGATGCATTTCCAGGTGGTTTTTGTCGTTGCTGATTTTGCCAATTGTATGTGGCTCATGAGTAAAGGACAATATTTCCGACCCCCTGCCCTTGTCTGTTTAACTAACTTCCTAGAAGGTTACCTGGAGCTGGTGTTGGAGAAAACCATGCCTCATGGTACTGCTGGAGGTGGTCCTCTGGCCCCAGAGGGGCTTCCTGAAAGCACTCAGAGATCTGGGGAGGCAGAGGGTTGTGGAGAGGAGCCTGAGCCACTGCCACAGAAAGGACTGGTAAATGGAATGTTCCTTTACAGGTGATTCCTCCTGGGATAAAACACAAGATAAACACCTGTCCGAGGGGCTTCAGGACCTGCTTGGCAACATCTCGCAGCTCATTGAAAAAGACAAACGGGGTCTCAGTGGTAAGGAGGTTTGAGGACCAGTTGGGTTTCTCTTGGGACCAGGCACTTAATGGTGGGATGTGGTGGTTGGGGCTGAGACACAGGAACACCTGCGTGGGTTGTCTTAGGCCTTGGCAGGGAGGGAAGTGGGGGAAGGGGAAGTGGGAGTGCTGCTGGGAGGGACCAGAAATCCAGGAAGGGGAGGTGCAGTCTGTGAATTCAGGCCCCCTAGCCTGAGGTTGGAGACTCGCACTTTGCCCTCAGGAGTCCTCAGACTGAAGGGGAGTCACTGGCCCTGCCTGGAGGGCCCCCAGGTTGAGGAGGAAATGCCCCCTGTGGGAATGCTGGGAGCTGGGCGAAGGAAGCAGAGTCCCAGAAGAAACTGTCAGTGAGCTTGGAGCACACGGAGGGCCGTAGCGCTGGGGTGGAACTGAGAGGGGCCCCTGGGGGGCTTTCCCTGGGGCAAATGGAGACATAAAGGCTTCCTGGAGCAGAGCAGGGAGGGACCCTCAACCAGAGAAGGTCATCCAGGTGTGGGGCCAAGCACCTAGGCTGCTCTGGGCAAGCGCAGTCCCTGCGCTGGGGTGAGTAGTGAAATAGAAACACAGAAGCAAGAAGGAGAGGCTGTGCCCGCCTGCCCACAGAAGGCCTCCTCCTGCGGCTCTTCTGCGGCCCCACCATGGGGCAGAACTGGCCTTAGCTGGCGTGTGTTGCCCAGGGGCCCGAGGTGGCAACAGTGGAGCAGGGTGTGCCAAGTGACACCCGCGTGGCTCCCCTGCAGGTGTCTCCACTGTGGTCTCCCCGCAAGCAGTGGGGGGCCCACGCCATTGGCTGCTGTGCCCAGCTGGCCCTGCCGGTGGACTTCCTTGTCACGCACCACGTCCCTGGGCTGGAATGTCACAACCAGACCTCGTGCAGTCAGAGGCTGCGGGAGCTGCAGGGCCATCACGTGCGCAACGGCTGGTGTGACATAGCCTACAAGTAAGAGGCTGGGCGGGGGCGTGTGACCCAGCGCTCCTAAGGGTGCCTCCCTCGCCCCTCTCTTCTCTATTTCCTTCATTTTCTGGGTTGTGGTTGTACCTGGTTAATAATGAATGCAATGAAAAAATATCCTATAAAATTCCAAAGCCTTTGAAATTTTCTGTGAGGTTCTTGACTTTGAGCTCTCTTAAAAGGGAGCAAGGAAGTTTAAGTGATGACTCTACTTTCTGTTCGCCTCCTAATGGTTCACACAGCACATCGCAGGTGAGGAATGGCTTCCCCGTATGTGGGTGCATGGGTGCGTTTGCCCCTGACAAAGTGTGAGGCTGGCTGGGTGGGTGTCACCATCTCCATGTTACAGGCGGGGGCACCAAGGAAGGGATCAAGGTCACACTGGTGCCAAGTCGTGTGGCGCAGGCTGGCTCGGGATTGCCCCTTTGCCCTCTGATCCTTCCACTACTGTGCGTGTCGGGGCTTCCTCCTCAGTGAGGGAGGCATCCACTTCTTCCCTTGATGGTCACGCTGGCAGGCCCTCCCAGTGCCCAGGGCCAAGTTCCTCAGCCCACCTCCGACGTCAGCTCATCGTGGATGGTTCCTGTGTGTGGGAATGGCTTCCCACCTCAAGAGCACCTGCATCTCTCTGCTTTTTCTGCTTCAGGCTTTCATCCAAGCCCCTGACGGTGAACCCCCTGGAGGGCAGGCTTTTTGGCTAACTTCTTAGTCCCCAGCCCTCTGAAGGGACAATTTTAAGTACTTCTCTCCTTGGAAGGTCACATGTCAAGGAGTGGGGTGCTGAGCCCAGGTGTCCGTGGGGGAGCCAGCCCAATTCTTCACACGTTGTGGTGCTCCTTCCTGGCTCACTCCTCTGGACCCTTCAGTCTGGCTTCTGGGGTCTCTTCCCAAATAAACTGCCTGCATCCATATCCTTGTTTGAGGTGCTGCCTCCTGGGAAGTCTATGTAAGAGGTTACCCTAGCAGAGAGAAATCACACCAACAGCCTGTGTGGAGATCACAGACACACAGCATTTTGGAAGGAGGAGGAGAGCCATGTTTGAGGAAATGTAGAGGCCGAGAAGAATCTTACATTGTTTGGTTGGGTCTGGGGAGCCTCTGGCTCCTTTCAAGTGTGCAGGATGATTTATACAAAACCCAGCATCTGAACTGGGGATGGGGTGAGGAACGTGGGAGTGGTCCTTCTAAGGATGAGTGTTAGTCACTTTGTCTATCCATTGTCTCGGATGCTGCTACTGCTTCTGCTAAGTTGCTTCAGTCGTGTCCGACTCTGTGCGACCCCATAGACAGCAGCCTGCCAGGCTCCCCATCCCTGGGATTCTCCAGGCAAGAACACTGGAGTGGGTTGCCATTTCCTTCTCCAATGCATGAAAGTGAAAAGTGGAAGTGAAGTCGCTCACTAGTGTCCGACTCTCAGCGACCCCATGGACTGCAGCCCACCAGGCTCCTCCGTCCATGGGATTTTCCAGGCAGGAGTACTGGAGCGGGGTGCCATTGCCTTCTCTGATTGTCTCGGATGAATCCATGCAAATTCCCTCTAGTGAACTTGGTTTGGCCCTTCTCCTTTAGGAGGCTAGGTTGGGGTTCCTTTTTAGGGATGTGCCTGGGGCCAGCCACCAAGTCTGAATTTCCCTCTCCACAGCTTCCTGGTTGGGGATGACGGCAGGGTGTACGAAGGTGTTGGTTGGAATGTCCAAGGTGTGCACACCCAGGGCTACAACAATATCTCCCTGGGCCTCGCCTTCTTTGGCACCAGCAAAGGTAATGGTTACCCCAGCTGTCCTTCTCCATAGAGCTAGCTAGTTCTTTGTCTCACATTGTCTCTCCACCCTCCTCACACTGGTGATGACACACCCTCTCCTGGAATCCTCTCCCCTGCCTTTGGGGAACGGTCTTCCCCTGCTCTGGCTTCCTCTCCCTGCTCTGGCTTCCTTCCAGCCTCTTTGCCGCCTGGCCACCCTTCAGGGAGGGCTCTCCATCCTTTCTCCTGCACCCTAGTTCTGCTCCTGCTCTGGTCTTGGGAGATTCTGGGCTCCAACTCTCATTCTTGCATCAAAGACTAGAACGCCTTCTCTAGCTCAGATGCTTCTGTGGTGTCAGGCCTGGCTTCTGGCCAGCCACTCCCTCCTTCCATCTCTCTCTCTGTCTGAGATTTTCTGTGCAGTTTTTAAAAGCCATGTTGGGGCTCCAAACCCCAAGTCCCCTCCACGGTCCTCTAGTCTTATTATCACCCTGCCCACCTGCATCCCAACATAAATCCATTGAATTTCTGAACATTTACAGTTAATAAGTGGGCTTACCTGGTGACTCAGTGATAAAGAACTCACCTGCAGTGCAGGAGATGAGGATTTGGTTCCTGGGTTGGGAATATCTCCTGGAGAAGGGAATGGCAGCCCATTCCAGTACTCTTGCCTGGGAAATCCTATGGACAGAGGAGCCTGGCAGGCTACAGTCCATGGGGTCTCAAAAGAGTCGGACATGATTCTGTGACTAAATAACAACAATTAGCAAAGCCTCTGCACATCTAGTTTCTCATGGCCCCCTCCCAATATCTTTTGAGATGGCCCAGGTAAGTTTCATGACTACTATTACAGTAGGCACAGCCTAAGATTCAGAGAGGTAAGGGACCCAGGTGACATGGCTCTAAGGAGAGGAATCAGAGCACAAGCTCATCCCTTCTGTTTCTGCTCCAGGGCAGCTTCCTGTTGGCCAGAGGAGTCTTGATTTTCAACTTGGTTGATTTCCGTGACCACTCTTTGCCCCTGGGTGTTAGCTGTGGGATCTTGAGCTCAGGACTTCTTGGCAACCTCAGGTTCCTCTTTGTGAATGGCGGGGTTCATCATAGCATCTGAGTCACAGGCTTGATGTGAGGATTACAGCAGTCGCTGCAGACAGAGAGGCTGGCACATGCCTGGAAGGGCCCTAGTGATGGGAAACCCTAACGCAGCCAGGAGGCATTAGTGAGCATGGGGCTGCCTTCCAGCTCTTCCCCAGAGAGACAGATGAACAAAGTCTTGGTGGGTCTTTGGGAAAGGTCTTTCCAGTCACCAAAGCTCTGTCCAGGCAGACCCTTGAACTGCAAGCTGTCTGGCGCTTGGGATGAGCCTGTTCCCCTTCCTCCCCCTTCAACAGCTTTGCGGGAGCTGGCAGGATATCTTGTCCTCCCCCACAGAACTCTGCAACTCAGGCCAGATCGCGGCTTCCTAAGGGTCACTCTCTTCCAGGCCACAGCCCTAGCCCTGCCGCCCTGTCAGCCATGGAAGCTTTGATCTCCTCTGCTGTCCGCAAGGGCCACCTGGCATCCCTGTATGTCCAGCCACTCCTTGTGAAAGGCGAGAGCTGCCTGTCCTCTCAGCAGAATGCAAGTCTCAAGGAAGGTAAGACTTTAAGTCTTAAAAAAATTTTTTTTTGGCAGTGCTGCAAGCCACATGAGATCTTAGTTCTCTGACCAGGGATCAAACTCAGGTTGCCTATCTTGGAAGTATGGAGTGTTAATCACTGAACCCCCAGGAAGTCCCTAAGGCCTTGGGTCTTACTGGACCTCCCTCAAGTTCACTCCCACTCACTTCCAAATGCCACTGGATGCGACTTTTTCAGTCAGGCTCTCACTGGAGTTGTTTTTTTTTATTAAAGTATTTTTTAATTGGTGGAAAATTGCTTTACACCTTTGTGTTGGTTTCTGCCATAAGACAATGTGAATCACTCATAATTATATATATCCCCCGACCCCCAGCCCTCTAGGTCATCACAGTGTGCTGGGCTGGGCTCTCTGAGTCATTTAGCAACTTCCCACTGTTTGTTTTACCGATGATGGTGTATATATGTCAATGCCACTTTCTCAGTTTGTCCCACCCTCATCTTCCTCTGCTGTGTGTACAAGTCTGTTCTCTACGAGGTTCATCAGTACCATTCTTCTAGATTCCATATGTGTATGTTACTATATGACACCTATTTTCCTCTTTCTGACTTACTTCACTCTGTATAAGAAGTTCTAGGTTTATCCATCTCACTACTACTGACTCAGATTCATTCCTTATGATACCACAACTTTTTTTTTAATACAAACTCATCTGTTGATGGACATCTAGGTTGCTTCCATGTCTTGGCTATTGTAAATATCACTTCAGTGAACGTTGGGGTACTTGTGTCTTTTATAATTGTGGTTTTCTTGGGGTATATGCCCACTAGTGGAATTTCTGGGTCATATGGTAAATTTATTACTAGATTTTTAAGGAATCTCCATTCTATTACATTTGTTTTCCATAATGGCTGTATCTATTTACATTTCCATCAACAATGCAAGAGGGTTCTCTTTTCTCCATACCTTCTCCAGCATTTACTGTTTGTAGATTTTTTGATGATGGCTATTCCGACTGGTATGAGTGATACGTTACCGTAGTTTTGATTTGTATTTTTCTCATAATGAGTGATGTTGAGCATCTTTTCATGTGTTTATTATCCATCTGTATGTCTTCTTTGAAGAAATGTCTGCCATTTTTTAAATTGGGTTGCTTGTTTTTCTGATATTGAGCTGTATGAACTGCTTATGTATTTTGGAAGTTAACCCTTTGTCTGGGGAAACAGTGTAAACAGTGGCAGACTTTTTTGTGGGGGGTTCCAAAATCATTGCAGATGGTGATTGCAGCCATGAAATTAAAAGATGCTTGCTCCTTGGAAGAAAGGCTATGACAAACATAGGTAACATATTAAAAAGCAGAGACCTTACTTTGCCAACAAAGGTCCGTCTAGTAAGGCTATGGTTTTTCCAATAGTCATATACGGATGTGAGAGTTGGTCTATAAAGAAAGCTGAGCGCAGAAGAATTGATGCTTTTGAACTGTGGTGGTGGAGAAGACTCTGGAGAGTCCCTTGGACTGCAGGGAGAGCCAACCAGTCCATCCTAAAGGAAATCAGTCCTGAATATTCACTGGAAGGACTGGTGTTGAAGCTGAAACTCCAATACTTTGGCCACCTGATGTGAAGAGCTGACTCATTTGAAAAGACCCTGATGCTGGGAAAGATTGAAGGCGGAAGGAGAAGGGGGCAACAAAGGATGAAATGATTGGATGGCATCATTGACTCAATGGACATGAGTTTGAGTAAACTCTGGGAGGTGGTGATGGACAGGGAGGCCTGGCGTGCTGAAGTCCATGGGGTCACAAAGAGTCGGACATGACTGAGTGACTGAACTGAACTGAACTGAATCCTTTGTCAGCTGCTTCGTTTGCAATTGTTTTCTCCCATCTGCGGTTTATCTTTTCATGTTGTTGATAGTGTCCTTTGTTGTGCAAAAGCTTTTAAGTTTTATTAGTTTCCACTTGTTTATTTTTGTTTTTATTTCCATTAATTTAGGAGGTGGGTCAGAGAGAATCTTGCTACAATTTATGTTGAAGAGTGTACTGTCTATGTTTTCCTCCAAGAGCTTTATAGTTTCTGGCCTTACATTTAAGCCTTTTATCCATTTAAAGTTTATTTTTGTGTATGATGTTAGGAAGTGTTCTAATTTCATTCTTTTACATGTAGCTATCCAGTTTTCCCAGCACCACTTATCAAAGAGGCTGTCTTTTTCACTGGAGTCCTCTGATGGGCAACTGGTCACCCAACTCTCTGAAACATTAGGGCTGGCAAACCGTGAGAGGGGCCCTCCAGGTCACCTACTTGTCCCTCAGATTCCTAGAATGATAGAGGCATGGCACCCTGCATCTTCTACCGTGTGTTCACTCATTTCTACGTCAGTTATTTACTGAGCACCTGCGCATCACTGAGGATGTATCAAGAGAGCAAACGCACAACAGCAATGCCCTCGTGAAGTTTCAATCAAGATGGTAGAGAAACACAACAAGAACACAAACAAGTGAAATAGTTGGTGTGTTACATGGTGAAATGGGGAAAAGTGCTATGAAGGGAAGAAAGCCTGGCGAGGGATAGGATATACAAACACAAAAATGCACATCTTTCCGAAGACAAAAATCATCAATAGAGCTGCATTGGTAGACCAAAGAGCTTAAGGTATTACTTGTATTGACTTAAAGGAAGAGTTTAACATAATTCAAGGAAGATTAAAAGCAGATTTGGAGTTTAACAAGCAGCAACATCAAAACTGGGACAGTTAGAAGGGAGTTTCCTGGTGGTCCAGTGGTTAGGGCTCTGTGCTTTCACTGCTGGGGGTCCCGGTTTGATCCCTGGTTAGGGAACTTAGATCCCGCAAGCCACATGGTTGGCCTAAACAAACAGTATAGTTAATAGGCACTATTCACCTTTTCTTGGATTTCATTGAATTTTAAAGAAAATTGGACTTTTGTATTAGACCTTGGAGTGAATTTGATCTCTGCCTTTGGATGTCGTCTGCCTGTTAGCATTAGTAGGTGCTTACACTGACAGAGTTTTGTGGACTGCAAGTGATTCTTAAAGACAAGTTTTCAGATGAAAATTCAACTGATTTCTCCAAAAAGACCTTGTTACAACACACACACACACACACACACACACACACACGACAGTTGTTCAGATAAATAAATACATTTTGCACTTGGGATAAAGCATACATGTCCCCTCAAGATCAACATTCCCATTGTCCTTTGGGTTCTGATTTTTGTGATTGTAACTGGTGATTCTTAGCTCCTGCATCTTGAGTACAGTTCCTGCTCCCAGATAGGCCACCAGGAGCTGCCGGGCTCTCCAGGTCCATAGGCATGGTCAGGCCAGGATGCCGAGAGGGTGGGCAGGATGTTCAGTAGCGAGGTGGGTGACCACAGCGGGCACAATGAATCCTCACATCCATTTTTCGCCCCACTACAGCTTGCCCACTTATTGTCCAGAGGTCTGCTTGGGATGCCAGGGAGGCCCACTGCCCCGAGATGAACCAGCCGGCTCAGTATGTCATCATTATCCACACTGCGGGGCAAACCTGCAACAAGTCTGATGAATGCCGCGTGCTGGTCCAAGATATCCAGTCCTCCTTCATGGATAGGTTGGACTCATGTGATATTGGGTACAAGTAAGTGTGCCTGAGACTGTGAAGGCTTTTCTTCCCATGGGGGTGGATACTGATCCTATGAAAGGAGTGGGAAGAGGACCTAATATTTACTGAGAGCCCAGCAAAGGAGAGGTGGTCCTTCTCACTCACGGATTCCTCACCAAGCCCTGGGTAGACCTTACTTAGGATGTAGCTAAGGGGTGGTCATCTCCCTTGAGCATGTGTCTTTATTATTTTAATTGAAGTATAGCTGTTTATAATGTTTTGTTGGTTTCAGGTGCAAAGTGATTCAGTTTTATACATACATGTATATTCTTTTTCAAATTATTTTCCCTTATAGGTTATTCAGTTCAGTTCAGTTCAGTTCAGTCACTCAGCTGAGTTTGACACTTTGAGACCCCATGGACTGCAGCATACCAGGCTTCCCTGTCAGTCACCAACTCCCAGAGCTTGCTTAAACTCATGTCCATTGAGTCCATGATGTCATCCAACCATCTCATCCTCTGTCGTCCCCTTCTCATCCTGCCTTCAATCTTTCCCAACTTTAGGGTCTTTTCAAATGAGTCAGTCCTTCACATTGGGTGGCCAAAGGATTGGAGCTTCAGCTTTAGCATCCATCCTTCCAATGAATATTCAAGACTGATTTCCGTTAGGATTGGCTGGTTTGGTCTCCTTGCAGTCCAAGGGACTCTCAAGAGTCTTCTCCAACACCACAGTTCAAAAGCATCAATTCTTCAGTGCTCAAATTTCTTTATGGTCCAACCCAAATATTCATGACTACTGGGAAAACTATAGCTTTGATGATATGGACCTTTGTTGGCAAAGTAATGTCTTTGCTTTTTAATATGCTGTCTAAAGGAGCAAGCATCTTTTAATTTCATGGCTGCAGTCACCATCTGCAGTGATTTTGGAGACCAAAAAACAAAGTCTGTCACAGTTTGCATTGTTTTCCCATCTATTTGCCATGAAGTGATGGGACCAGATGCCATGATCTTCGTTTTCTGGAATGTTGAGCTTTAAGTCAACTTTTCACTCTCTTCTTTCACTTTCACCAAGAGGTTCTCTAGTTCCTCTTTGCTTTCTGCCAAAATGGTAGTGTCATCTGCATGTCTGAGGTTATTGATGTTTCTCCAGTAATCTAGATTCTTCGTTTTGACTTCCTACTTTTGCATCCCAGTCCCCTATAATGAAAAGGACATCTTTTTGGGTGTTAGTTCTAAAAGGTCTTGTAGGTCTTCATAGAACCATTCAAATTCAGCTTCTTCACTGTTACTGGTTGGGGCATAGACTTGGATAACTGTGATATTGAATGGTTTGCCTTGGAAACGAACAGAGATCATTCTGTCATTTTTGAGATTGCACCCAAGTACTGCATTTGGACTCTTTTGTTGACTACAATGGCTACTCCATTTCTTCTAAGGGATTCTTGCCCACAGTAGTAGACATAATAGTCATCTGAGTTAAATTTACCCATTCCAGTCCATTTTAGTTCACTGATTCCTAAAATGTTGATGTTCACTCATGCCATCTCCTGTTTGACCACTTCCAATATACCTTGATTCATGGACCTGACATTCCAGGTTCCTGTGCAATATTGTTCTTTACAGCATCTGACTTTACAAAGCTAGTGGAGGTGATGGAATTCCAGTTGAGTCCAAATCCTGGAAGATGATGCCGTGAAAGTGCTGCACTCAATATGCCAGCAAATTTGGAAAACTCAGCAGTGGCCACAGGACTGGAAAAGGTCAGTTTTCATTCCAATCCCAAAGAAAGACAATGCCAAAGAATGCTCAAACTACCGCACAATTGCACTCATCTCACATGCTAGTAAAGTAATGCTCAAAATTCTCCAAATCAGGCTTCAGTAATACATGAACCGTGAACTTCCTGGTGTTCAAGCTGGTTTTAGAAAAGGCAGAGGAACCAGAGATCAAATTGCCAACGTCCGCTGGATCATGGAAAAAGCAAGAGAGTTCCAGAAAAACATCTATTTCTGCTTTATTGACTATGCCAAAGCCTTTGATTGTGTGGATCACGGTAAACTGTGGAAAATTCTGAAAGAGATGGGAATACCAGACCACCTGACCTGCCTCTTGAGAAATCTGTATGCAGGTCAGGAAGCAATGGTTAGAACTGGACATGGAACAACAGACTGGTTCCAAATAGGAAAAGGAGTACATCAAGGCTGTATATTGTTTTCCTGCTTACTTAACTTATATGCAGAGTACATTGTGAGAAACGCTGGGCTGGAAGAAGCACAAGCTGGAATCAAGATTGCCAGGAGAAATATCAATAATCTCAGATAGGCAGATGACACTACCCTTATGGCAGAAAGTGAAGAGGAGCTAAAAGCCTCTTGATGAAAGTGAAAGAGGAGAGTCAAAAAGGTAGCTTAAAGCTCAACATTCAGAAAACAAAGATCATAGCATCCAGTCCCATGACTTCATGGGAAATAGATGGGGAAACAGTGGAAACAGTGGCAGACTTTATTTTTTGGGCTCCCAAATCACTGCAGATGGTGATTGCAGCCATGAAATTAAAAGATGCTTACTCCTTTGAAGAAAAGTTCTGACCAACCTAGATAGCATATTGAAAAGCAGAGACATTACTTTGCCAACAAAGGTCCGTCTAGTCAAGGCTATGGTTTTTCCGATCATGTATGGATGTTAGAGTTGGACTGTGAAGAAGCCTGGGCACCGAAGAATTGATGCTTTTGAAGTGTGGTGTTGGAGAAGACTCTTGAGAGGCCCTTGGACTGCAAGGAGATCCAACCAGTCCATTCTGAAGGAGATCAGCGCTGGGATTTCTTTGGAAGGAATGATGCTAAAGCTGAAACTCCAGTACTCTGGCCACCTCATGCGAAGAGTTGACTCATTGGAAAAGACTGTGATGCTGGGAGGAATTGGGGGAGGAGGGGAAGGGGACAACAGAGGATGAGATGGCTGGATGGCATCACTGACTCGATGGATATGAGTTTGAGTGAACTCCGGGAGTTGGTGATGGACAGGGAGGCCTGGCGTGCTGCGATTCATGGGGTCTCAATGAGTTGGATACGACTGAGAGACTGAACTGAACTGAATCTTGATTCCAACATGTGCTTCATCCAGCCTGGCATTTTTCATGATGTACTCTGCATTTAAGTTTGTTAAGCAAGGTGACAATATACAGCCTTGATATTCTCCTTTCCCAATTTGGAACCAGCCAATTTTTACATGTCTGGTTTTAACTGTTGCTTCTTGACCTGCATACAGATTTCTCAGGAGGCAGGCAAAGTAGTCTGGCATACCCATCTCTGTAAGAATTTTCCACAGTTCATTGTAATCCACACAGTCAAAAGCTTTAGCATAGTCAATGAAGCAGAAGTAGATATTTTTCTGGAACTCTCTTGCTTTTTCTGTGATCCAACAGATTTTCACAGTTTGATCTCTGGTTCCTCTGATTTTTCTAAATCCAGCTTGAACATCTGGAAGTTTTCAGTTTACATACTGCTGAAGCCTCACTTGGGGAATTTTGAGCATCACTTTGCTAATGTATGGGATGTGTGTAATTGTGTGGTAGTTTGAGCATTCTTTAGCATTGCCTTTCTTTGTGATTGGAAAGAAAACTGACCTTTTCCAGTCCTGTGGCCACTGCTGAGTTTTCCAAGTTTGCTGGCATATTGAGTGCAGCACTTTAACAGCATCATCTTTTAAGATTTGAAATAGCTCAACTGGAATTCCATCACCTCCACTGGCTTTGTTCGTATTGATGCTTCCTAAGGCCCACTTGATTTCTGACTCCAGGATGTCTGGCTCTATGTCTGGCTCATACCATCGTGATTATTTGGGTCATGAAGATCTTTTTGTATAGTTCTTATGTGAATTCTTGCCACCTCTTCTTAATATCTTCTGCTTCTGCTATCTGTTAGGTCCATATGATTTCTGTCCTTTATTGTGCCCATCTTTACATGAATTGTCCCCTTGGTATCTCTAATTTTCTTGAAGAGATCTCTAGTCTTTCCCATCCTATTGTTTTCCTCTATTTCTCTGCACTGGTCACTGAGGAAGACTTTCTTATCTCTCCTTGCTATTCTTTGGAACTCTGCATTTGGATAAATATATTTTTCCTTTTTTTCCTTTGCCTTTAGCGTCTCTTCTTTTCTCAGCTATTTGTAAGGACTCCTCAGACAACCATTTTGCCCCTTTTGTATTTCTTTCTCTTGGGGATGGTCTTGATCACCACCTCCTGTACAGTGTCACAAACCTCCATCCATAGTTCTTCAGGCACTCTATCTAGCAAATCTAATCCCTTGAATCTATTTGTCACTTCTACTGTATAATCCTAAGGGATTTGATTTAGGTCATACCTAAATGGTCTATGGTTTTCCCTACTTTCTTGAATTTAAATCTGAATTTGGCAATAAGAGTTCATAGTCTGAGCCACAGTCAGCTCCTGGTCTTGTTTTTGCTGACTGTATAGAGCTTTTCATCTTTGGCTACAGAGAATATAATCAGTCTGATTTTGGTGTTGACCGTCTGGTGATGTTCATGTGTAAAATCATCTCTTGTGTTGTTGGAGAGGGTGTTTGTTATGACCACATAATATTAAGAAGAGTTCCTTGTGCTATAGAGTAGGTCCTTGTTGGTTATCTCCTTTATGGACAGTAGTGTGAATGTGTGCCCTTTTGAAAGGTCAGATATTGACATGATGGAGACCAAGGCTCTGCTGAAAAGGTACTATAGGACATCAAATGCAGGGAAGATTGTAAAACCCATAGAAAGGAGCATCTAAAGATTATGCCTTTTTTCACATAATCACCTCCCACTCCTCGGCTTAGGCTCTGTCTCTCAGTTCAGCCCCAACCTGAAATTTGTCTCCCTCATGTTAGACTCTCCTTTGCATCTGGAAAGTATCAGTCTCCTTGGGGAGGACATCTTTCCTTACACAAGAAGATGAGACAGAGAGAAGCCAGAGAAGAAGCAACTGGAGAGTGTGGTGCAATGGAAGCTAAGAATGTTTGAATAGGTGGGAATTGGCAGGGCCTCTGCTTCCCTGGTGGCTCAGATGGTAAAGCCTCTGTCTACAATGCGGGAGACCCAGGTTCAATCCTTGGGTCGGGAAGATCCCTGGAGAAGGAAATGGCAGCCCACTCCAGTATTCTTGCCTGGAGAATTCCGTGGACAGGGGAGCCTGGCGGGCTACAGTCCATGGGGTCTCAAAGAGTCATACAGGACTGAGCTGATAAGAAAAGAGTGAAAGCTGGCTTAAAGCTCAACATTCAGAAAACTAAGATCATGGCATCTGGTCCCATCACTTCATGGCAAATAGATGGGGAGACTGTGGAAACAGTGTCAGACTTTATTTTTCTGGGGTCCAAAATCACTGCAGATGGTGATTGAAGCCATGAAATAAAAAAATTCTTACTCCTTGGAAGGAAAGTTATGACCAACCTAGATAGCATATTGAAAAGCAGAGAGATTAGTTTGCCAACAAAGGTCTGTCTAGTCAAGGCTATGGTTTTTCCAGTGGTCATGTATGGATGTGAGAGTTGGACTGTGAAGAAAGGGTGAGGGCTGAAGAATTGATGCGTTTGAACTGTGGTGTTGAAGACTCTTGAGAGTCCCTTGGACTGCAAGGAGATCCAACCAGTCCATTCTGAAGGAGATCAGTCCTGGGTGTTCTTTGGAAGGAATGATGCTAAAGCTGAAACTCCAGTACTTTGGCCACCTCATGCGAAGAGTTGACTCACTGGAAAAGACTCTGATGCTGGGAGGGATTGGGGGCAGGAGGAGAAGGGGATGAAGCTATTCAATGTCTGATGAGTAGACAAGAGTGAATGAGTGAATGGAACAGTCTCAGAGTGCCTCTCTTTCATGCCCTTCTCCATCTCCCCTGGCTGTCCTCTAGCTTCCTTGTGGGCCAGGATGGCATCATCTATGAAGGAGTAGGCTGGAGTGTCCAAGGTTCCCACACCCCCAGCTACAATGACATTGCCCTGGGCCTCGCCTTTATGGGCATCTTCTCTGGTAAGTGGATGCTTTGGGCGGTAGTGGCCATTTTGTGGTCTTTGAGGGAAAGCGTCTGACAGTGTCTGCTGAAGTGACTTAGCAACAGCAGCAGCAGTGCTGGGTTTGCCCAGCTTCAGATCTGATGTTGAACTAAGTTCAGTGTGAGAGGTGGCCTCTGAGACAGAATTCCACCCCAAATTTACATCTTTCACACCCAAACAAATGCTTCTCTCTTCTGATATCCAAGACACAATAGACAAGGAAAGAAGATCTTTGTGTATGTTTCTAATAAGTTCTTACCATGACATCCACGTGTGGACACTTGCCTTATTTGCCAGACGCACAGATGAGTCCTGTTTCTGCATCCAGAGTGCACGCTGAGAATTGCCATTGCTCAGAGATTTGATCAGAGTTTGTTTAAGCTCAGGGGCCTTTGTGGAATCTCTGGGAAGAGAAGGCTATGTCACTGGGGGCTAGTACTAGATTGGGCGTTGGATAGGGAAGGGGTGAGCCAGGAATATGCGGGAGGATGATGCTGGGCATGTGAAGGTGAAGAAAACACTGTATGGCTAATTCAGGGTTGCTCAACCACAGCATTATCAACATTTCAGGTCAAATAATTCACCTGTTCACTGTAGGGTATTTAGCAACATCCCTGGCCTCTAACTACTAGATACCTACAACATCCTTCCCCTCACTGTGACAACCCAAATGTTTCTAGAAATTGCCAAATGTCCCCTAGGGAGTTGGATTGTCGCCTGTAGAACTATCAGGCTAAAAGCTTTGTACAGCCCCAGAATGATTGTATATTGTATCTCAGGCTCTGCTCTTCTGATTCAGGAAGAACTTTGGTGCTGAGAAATCTAAAGTCTTGACTTGGTTTTCTATCTGTCTGCAAGGTGGAACGTACCAGTTTGGTGGTAAAGGTGGGTTAGGGGGATCTAGGAGTGTGTCGTGCCCTGGAACAAACTCGGGAATCCTATAACTGACGAGTCTGCGGTGTTTTGCAGGTTCCCCGCCCAATGCCGCAGCACTGGAGGCAGCCCAGAACCTGATCCATTGTTCCGTGGTCAAGGGGCACCTGGCCCCCAACTACCTGCTGGTGGGGCACAGTGATGTGACTAATGTTCTGTCTCCTGGGCGGGCTTTGTACAATGTCATTAAGACTTGGCCTCATTTCAGACACTAGGGAGCCCCTTTTTCTCCCAAGACCATCCCCTTCCCCAGCTCCACCTGCTGGTCCTCCCTTCCTCTCCATTCTGATTCAACACCTGTGTCCTCTCCTTGACAACCCCATCCTGTCCCTCCTGTCTCAGGTTAGTATGGTCATTTCCTGCCAGCATCTCCCAGAGTCCCTTAAACCCTGGAGTTGGATGTTCCCAGCCCTCTGAGTCTGGGCCCAGTCTTCCTCTTCTCACCTTCCTCTCCCCACCACCCATGTCTTCAGCCAGGTGAGCTTTATTGTCCCCTGGTGCACACCCCTCTCCTGGTGTGCCTTCCCCTGCCACCTGCCTGGCAGCCCCCAGCCTCACATGTGACCCAGGTCAATGTCCCAGCCCCTCCTCTCTGTTCACACACTGCCTTGCCCTAATTTGGATGCAGCCCTTATTTCAAGGCAGGAATTGTTTATAGACATTCTCTCCACTGGGTTGTGAGGTTCTCCAGTTTCATTCATGTCTGTGTCCTCAGTTCCTCAGCAGTGTCTAGAATTCAGAAGATGAGACAGATATTTATTGGCAAAATGGATGAATAAAGGGGAGTGGGCCAAGTCCCTGCTCCCTTTCCAATTTGCTGGACATACCCTGTTTGGGCAAGATTTGTTGGACCTTGGGCAGTCCCCCATCCTGCCAGCATTCTCTCTGTTCTGTTCTTTTCCAATCCGAGGCTCAGAACTGGCTCTGGTTACTTGTCTCTAGGGTCCCATGTCCCCATCCTCCCACACCCCTGTGAGGACAGGACCATGCACTACTCCAGACCCAGGCCCAGGCTGTGTCCGCCCAGTACCTCCCCACATTGGGGATGCTCATAGAAAAAAAATTATAAACTAGCATTTCAGATCCAGCTAAAAATATCAAGAAAATCATGTAAGATAGGAAAGAAAAATTAACTAGAAGTGTAAAATATGAGAAATCGGGTAATAGAACTCATGAGAGAGTAAGAACTACAATAACCATTTCAGAAATGACCAGGTAAAAGAAGGAAGAAAAAAAGTAAATGCACATAACAGATAATACCTTAGAAGAAAATGAAGATCAAATGAAGGAAAAAATTAAAAATCCAAAAGAAATAAAAAACAAGAGTAAAACAACCAGATGGAAAGTAACCAATATAGTTGATAAGCAAAGAAGTTACAAGGTATGTGTAATTGAAGTCCCTAAACAAGAAAACTAAAATAAGGGAATAGGACAAATACAAAAACTGTAATTCTAGAAAACCTTCCTGAAAAAAAGTTTTGAAAATTTGCTTTTACTTTGCTTTGTATTTAAAAAGAATGACTCACAAAGATGAATTACAGGGTGTATTAAACTAACGAGTTTTCAATAAAACATTTCCTTTGGGCATTAAGAATAAAAACCCAAAAATTTGACAAATAAGAGAGAAAATGTCATCAGACTTTTTGACAACATTTTCAGCTAGGAAAAAAATGGAAGAATATATTTAAAATGTAAGGAAAAAATGTGATAATGTGATCCAAGGATTTTATAGTCAATAAAATTGAGTTTCAAATACAAAGGTCACGGATATACTCTCATCAACATGTAAGAACTCTGGGAATATAGTGTCATGAGCCCTTCCTTAGGAGTCTACAAGCTAATGACCTCAAAAAACCAAAATAAGACATTAACATATAGACCAGAGATAAATATTAATGTATGTGTATTTGTAAATTAAGACTAAATGAAGATTATCAAAGTGAGAGCATAGTATGTAATGGTTGTGAGTGCTAACAATGTAGCAGATTACAGAACTGAAAAAAAAATGTGGAGGGAGTGAGGAGAGTGTCTGCAAATTTACTTTTAAACTATTTTAGTAATTATATTGTTGGTGCTAATCTTTGTATTGTTTTTGCATGAAAGTTTACTGTGAGATGCGGGATCAAACAAATGAGTAAATATGTGATATTCTAATTCCACCACCCCCATTGTTTTTGAAAGTAAGATTCTCAGGGTGGAAAAAGAAGAGGTTAAGTAATATACCAGAGCCCTGGATTTGAATTAAAAAATATAAGGATCAACTCACGAGATACTTATGAACTCATGAAGTGTTTCATTTTAACATTTTTAACCACTGTCTGGTGAAAGGTCTGGAAACTCTGATCAACCAGTAGCAATAAGTTAGCACCAGACTGTGAGCTGAAATTACAATATCCTAATAAAAGAAATCAAAAGTTCTTGGAGAAACAACTGATTTTGTGTCTGGGGATAGAAAATGTGCAAGATAAGTGTGAAACATTTTCTCATATCAGATAACAGTGAAGCTGAAAAACATTTTCTCAGTTTGGGTCAAAAGGTCTTGGGAGACTGCTGCCTAATGGGAGAATTCCATTGTCTACTATCTACCCAATGGGACAAGCTGAGCATTGAGAGCAACAATAATTTCTATGGGTCTGAGCTCATTAAATTTAAATTCATAAGTTCATAATGATACAAAATGCCTAACTGATCACCTTTGGAAAACCTGAATCCACTTATTTATTTGAAAACCTGTAAAAAGGGGAAAGAAAAAAGCATCTATTCTGCTCTTCCTATACAAAGAACACAAGTGAATAACCAGATGGTAGAGAAATTTCACCAAACTTCACCAAATGTTCACACGTCAAGTGTAAATTTCCTGGTGGTTGGTGAAAAGGCCCTCAAAGTAATGTCAAACACTACCCAGTTCCTGAGCCACATGTGTTTCATTTAGTATTACCCTTATAACATGACATTTGTAAAGGATACTGCTGGGTGATCGTTACTTGTGATGAGAGGACAGAGGTTCTTGGGGAAATAATTAATTTCAAGTCTGGGATAAGAAATATACAAGATACATATGTGATCTATGGACAGTTCACTTGGGGAAATAATTAATTTCAAGTCTGGGATAAGAAATATACAAGATACATATGTGATCTATGGACAGTTCAGAGTGCTCCTATCACTGCAGAAATGTTGGGGAAACTTGGCTTAGATCTTAGTTACTGTGAGGCCAAATTTATACATTCTCTTTTACTTTCACATCAAATAATGACGATACTGAAATACTTTGGGCTAGGCTAGTTGAAAAGGGATGGGAACTTACATTGTAAGTAAGAACTTAGAACACTGTGGATATAATAAGATAAAGGATCAAATGTCCACATATCTTTAGGGTGTTTGGAGTAAAGCTGAACCTCTTGCTTTCACATAGTACATGGTGGTTTCATCTGTAGGTGCTCTGGAGTGAGGAGAACTTGCCAGGGAACTGACATATGGATTCACCAAGTTCCTCCCTTCCTCAAGAGGAGAGATCCTTCCTTGCGAGAAGAAGGCTGGAGGGAAGTGGTTTGTGCTCTAAGAGTCATGGAGCTGTGAACCTCAGGGTCTGCTCATATGCACTCACTCTTCACCTCTAGTTTTGGGAAGAATCTCTTCATATTTTATGTCCCAATCCAGCATCAGTTTCTCACAAATGTGCTCAGTGCCCTGCTCTTTTTCTGCACAGCACCATCATCATTAGAGATGTTGTGTTCATTTGATTGCTTTGTGTCTCTCTTTCCCACTAGGATATAGACCTCATGGTCTATGCCATGGATATATGGATCATGGATATATGCCCCTCATGGGGCAGACACAGGGTGTGTTTTTCTCCCTGGCATATACCCAGTTCCTCATATGGTGTCAGGAGCACTGGGTCATCCTGGTAGCTCAATATTTGTTTCACAAATCAATGTATAAATGTTCTCGATTTCTGGATTGTGAGAAGGATCTTCTCATATTCCAGTTACTATAGATTGAATTTTGCTATAGATTGGTTTTTCTAGTACTCTCTATGGATGTGAGAGCTGGACTATAAGGAAGGCTGAAAGCCAAAAAATTGGTGCTTTTGAACTATGGTGTTGGAGAAGACTCTTGAGAGTCCCTTGGTCTGTGAGGAGATCCAACCAGTCAATCTTGGAAATCAGTCCTGAATATTCACTGGAAGGCCTGATGCTGAAGCTGAAACTCCAATACTTTGGCCACCTGATGTGAATAACTGACTCACTGAAGAAGACCCTGATTCAGGGAAAGATTGAAGGCGGGAGGAGAAGGGGATGACAGAGGATGAGATGGTTGTATGGCATCACTGACTCAATAGACTTGAGTTTGAGCAAGCTCCAGGAGATGGTGAAGGACAGGGAAGACTGGCATGCTGCAGTCCATGGGGTCACAGAGAGTCAGACATGACTGAGCAAGTGAACACCAAAATAGATTGAATTGTGAATATTCATGTGTTGAAGCCTTAACCTCCAAGGTGATGGTATTTGGAGATAGGACCTTTGGGAGTTAGTCAGCGCTAGATGAGATCGTGGGGGTGGGGCCCTCATGGAGAGATTAGGGTCCTTGTAAGAAAAGACATCAGAGAGCTTTCTCACTCTCTCTTTCCCCACACTAGGTCAGGACACAGTGAGAAGATCCCAGGGCCTGAGAGTGTTCTCTTGTCTAACAGTTGGAAATGAATTGTCCGAAGAGACACATGCACTGACAAAGCAAAAGACTCTATTGGGAAGGGGTGCCTGGTCAGAGAGTGAGAGGATAAGGGGAGCCAGGGGACTGCTCTGCCATGTGGCTCACAGTCTCAGGTTTTATGGTGATAGGATTAGTTTCCAGGTTGTCTCTGGCCAATTATTCTGACTCAGGGTCTTTCCTGGTGGCTCACACATTCCTCAGCCAAGATAGATTCTAGCAAGTAGGATTCTGGGAGGTTGGTAGGACACGTGGCATCTCCTTTTGACCTTTCCCAAATTTTTCTGGTTGGTGATGACTTATTAGTTCTGTGTTTCTTACCAGGACCTCCTATCATAAAATAACTCATGCAGGTGGGTTGCTATGGTACCTGGCTAGGGTGGGTGGTTTCAACCAGTTTTTCCCTTAACAAACAGTTCCAAGCCAGGAAGAGAGCCCTCACCCAAAACCGACCATACTGGAGTCTTGATTGTGGATTCTAACCTCCAGAATTGTGAGAAAATAAGTTTCTAAGTCATTCAGTCTAGGGTATTTTATGGCACCCCGAGCTAAGACTTCTATATACCTTAATATTTTATTTTAAATCTCTAAATTTTAAAATAATAGTGTCTATCTTAATTGAAATGCAAAACTAAAAATAATATGCAAGCCCAATAAAGCATTCTCCAAGCAGTCAGGTGCAGCCTCTGCTTTGTAGGGTGGTTGTTGGTGTGCTGGCCTAGCCTCCCACTTCTGACTTTGAGCTCCTTGAGGGTGGGGACCCTGTTTTCTTCCTCTCTGGATTCCACACAACTAGCCAATGCAAAGCATAGCCAATTGGCAGGGCTTCCTGGAGGCGGCTGAGGAAGCAGCTGGGGAGCCTTGGGCAGCCGCACCCTTTGCAGGGAGGAGGTACCTGGAATTATTCACAGGGCGGGTCCCTGCTGCCAGCACCTGTCTGGTCTCACTGATTCCCTCTCTGTGCTGTAGACTGTGGACTGAGCAGAGCCTGGCCCTCCTCTTTCTCCCCATCTTCTCCTTTTGTTAGGGCTCCTGGCCTTTCTCTTCTCACTGGAAAGCTAGGGCCCATTCTCCATTCCCAGGGAGAGAGTGCCCTCTAATGCCTGGGAGGGTGAAGGCCGAGGAGGACGGCAGGGTCAGAGGCCAAGCCTGAAAGGAGGCCCTGCCAGCCAATGAGGGTTGAGCCGGCTGCAGCTTGACCTGTGGGACTGGGATAGCAAGAGATCCACAGGTATTTCTGAGTGTGTGTGTGTCTTCTTGAGAACCCCCTCTATTATTGGAGGGATTTAGACTCTATCAGGTTACAAAGTTAACATGGTGGAGAAAGTTCCCCTGATCTCCATTCTTGAACTCTTCCTCCAAATAAGAAGACAGTAATGATGACCCTATATGTGAGACAACAAGAGACACAGAGGTATAGAGTGGACTTTTGGACTCTGAGGGAGAGGGAAAGGGTGGGATGGTATGGGAGAATGGCAATGATACATGTATATTTTCCTGTAAGAAACGAAACGCTAATCTATGTTCAATGTAGGATGCAGGAGGCATGGGGCTGATGCACAGGATGATTCAAGTAGAGGATGGGGGTGGGAGGTGGGAGGGGGATTCGGCATTGGGAGATTGTGTTCACCTATGGCTGATTCGTGTCAATGTATGGCAAAACAAATACAGTATTGTAATTAAAAAATAAATAAATTAAAAAAATAAAATAAAAGCATCAAAAAAAAATCAAAAAAGAAAAAATAAAGAAGGTTCCCAGAAATGAAATACTTTCCATTTTTCCTATGAATATTTGGCACTATGATGTACACACATTCCAACCTTCTCTAAGAATGGATAGCTTTTAAAGTATAAGTATTTTTACTTACCCTTATTTTATATAAACATCATTTAAGAAAAAGGAAGTGTGAAGGAACATACTTGAGTTTTTCAAATTTTCAGAAAAGGACAAAGAAACTGTAATTTGCAGATGAGTACTTAAGAAATATCTTCAGAAATGTGAGTTTTTATTTGATATAATGCTGTCAGAAAAAAAGCCCAGATTCAAAAGACCTTAGTAGATACTAATAATATCAAAAGTGCTTTGTGGTGTGCAATTTTTTTAATGTTCCTGAGCCCCTTGGACATTATTTTCAACAACCCATTTATGGTTATTTCCGACTAGCTAGCAGACAAAGTTCCATGGGACAGAGTTCTCCATGGGAATGTTCCTTATGTATAATTAGTTACCTACTGAACTGAGGTTGGTATCATCTCCTCTATTGCTAGATTTGTTTAAAAATAGACTCATTTGATTTTTCAGCACACTGGAAACTAATTTTATTTTATTCATTTATTTTATTCATTTCACTAATTTTATTTTATTCATTTATTTTCCTTTTTAAAAAATTAATTAATTTATTCATTTTACTTTACAATATTGTCTTGGTTTTGCCATACATTAACTTGCTTTTACATTATATGACATAATGATTTGATACTTGTATACATTTTGAAATGATCACAGTAAATCTAATTACCATTGGTTATTATGCAAAATTACAGTTTTTCTTTGTGATGAGATCTTTAAAGATTTATTTTCTTAACAATTTTAAAATTTTCAGTGCAATATTATTGACTATATTGACCATGCTGTAGATTACACCCCCATGACTAATTCATTTTATATCTGGATATTATATTGCTTGATTCCCTTCACCCCCTCTCCCTCACTTAATCCTCCTCCCCTCTGGCAAACACCAATCTTTTCTCTATAAATTTTGTTTTGTTTGTTCATTTGCTTTATTAAAAAGTTATTTCTCATATAGTTGAAATTATAAATAAATAAATAAATAGGAAAAAAAAAAAGAAAACTCTCTACCTAAATTGTTTTAAATGGGTTTGGTTCCACCATGCCTGGATCTTTCTTGCCAAGGCTGTGGGTCCTGGGATCACCTCTACCCAATTTCTTTCCTTTCTGACTAGCCTGGAATCCTTAGCTATTGTATCTCACTTGTCTCCTGTTCTGATATTTCATCTTCATTTTAAGTACAGAGAATACATAGCAATGTGAGCCATGGTGGGCCACTTGTGGCTGCAGCCTGTCCTGCTGGCTCAGTGTTTGCAGTTAGAGGTAGGGGTGGGAGACACCAGAAATTCCTGCCTTGGCATGATCAGGGGTTGGGCTCAAGCTTTTCTACTTCCACTGTGTGATGTGAGAAGCTCGGGACAGCATTCACTACATTATCATTCATGGCTGGGGAAGCACCATGATCAAGTGACCAGAGTCTAGACCTCCTGTTGACCAGAATTGATTGCTGGTGTCTAGGTAGTTTTGCAAGACGCCAGCTTCTTTCCTGGGAGTCCAGCCTATGGGGCTTCCATTTTGGGCAAGTGAATCCTTGCTTCTTTTTTGACCAAAGAGGGACGCTCAACACTTTCCCACATTAGGTGACTGCCTTCCTCTGTGGAGGGCTCACTTGTCATCAGGACACAGTCTTCTTGAATGAATGGATTCCTGGGTGTTAATGGCTGAGAGGTTTCTTGTCTTGATCCAGGAAGCTCCTGTATGCTCATTTTAAACTGGGGTTCTAAACATTTTCTATCTGGGAACTACTGATGATAACATAAAATCTCTTGAGGGTAGTCATCTACCCCATTTGATCTCAAACCTCCCTCTACAGTTTCTTAGTAGGATAATTGGGAGAACCGTTAATGTTTTGGTTGACATCTCACGGAGTCAATATTTCATTTGGATTGAGTTGAAATAAGCAGTTCATTTCTGCCTGACACAGCAGAAAATATTTCTGCATTGGAAAGGACATAATAATTCTGGAGGTTAACCTCCTGGGCCCTTGTTGTGAATCTCCATCATCAGAAACTCAAGCAGATTGTGAAGTTCCAGGCAGAGGCTTTCAAGTCAGACAGATCTACCCTTTCTAACTGGGTAACTTTGGGCTAGAGACTTAACGTCTCTGAAGTCCAGTTTCCTGATGATAAGTACAATTCTCATAGGTCATTGTGAAGATACTTAATGAGTAACTGTGAAGTCCTCCTGGACAAGTAAATGGAAAACCACTCCATATTCCTGCCTGGACAGAGGAGCCTGGAGGCTGTACAGTCCATGGGGTCATGAGTTGGACATGAATTAGGGATTAAACTACCACCACTGCCTCAGCAAATACTTGTAATATAGGATGTGATCAGTATTTGGTAAGTGCTGCTATTAGTACCATTCTCACTTGAGGAGAAGTTAGGTGAGCATCTGTCAGGAATCTTTGTGAATAAAGCCCATCCCTGCCTCTATTGTAGTTTGCTTCTTCTGAGCCTCAGTGTTCTCACATGTAAAAATGAGATTATGATAATTTCACAGTAATAAGAGAACAGGCTCCATATGATTTCAAGACCATGAAATTTTTGCACCTTTTTATGTCCCTGGGTATATCTCTCAGCTTACAGTCAAAGAGAACTTGAATATAATTTGTGTCCTACTGTTGTGTGAAAATTGTATAAATTTCAATTATGTTCAATTGATTCACAGTGCTTTTCAGGTCTGCTGCTGCTGCTGCTGCTAAGTCGCTTCAGTCGTGTCCGACTCTGTGAGATCCCATAGACAAGCTCCCCCGTCCCTGGGATTCTCCAGGCAAGAACACTGGAGTGGGTTGCCATTTCCTTCTCCAATGCATGAAAGTGAAAAGTGAAAGTGAAGTTGCTCAGTCGTGTCCAACTCGTAGTGATCCCATGGACCGCAGCCTCCCAGGCTCCTCTGTCCATGGGATTTTCCAGGCAAGAGTACTGGGGTGGGGTGCCATTGCCTTTTCTGCTTTTCAGGTCTGCTATAACTGTCTATGTTTCTGTATATTCATTCTGTTAATTTTTGAGAGTTTGATATTGAAACTCCAACTAAAAGTCTTAATTTATTTACTTAAAAATAATTTAATATATAGTGGAACTATATGTAACCTTGTTCTGTGTTTTCCAAGTCTCCTGTAAATCTGTTATCATACTTTCATAATTTAAAAAAAATTAAAAAATAGAATTATGAATCTTATGGGAATTTTATAAGAATTAAATATAAAATAGCAGCACTAAGATATAAAAATGTCCATGCAGAGTTTATTCAAATAGCTACTCAAGAGTTTTAGAAATTGTTATTATCTGTGCTGGAAATCTGTAGATGAGGCACCAGGCTCCTAGGAGGGACCATGAATTCTCAGGGTAATAGTAAGCTGGTGGCTAGACAGAGGTGTTAGCTCACCTTTATTGAGCATCTGCTAAGGGTCAGCCTTGTCCTGAGGACCTTGAGAAGCCTCACCAGGTGCTGGTCCTTAGGAGGTTCTCAGTTTGGCAAGGAGGCAGACGAGGGCCATGCAGTTAGTAGGTGCTCTGTTTGAAGGGTGAGGATGATTGGTCTGACTATTGGTGTCTCTCCCAGGGCTGTGATCCATACTCTCTCCTCTTGGCGACCTAGGACCACATGAGGATGCTGCTATGGTTTCTTGTCTTGTCTGTTTTGGATCTCACAGCCTGGGGTGAGTTTTCTTTTACTAGGTCACAAGTGCTTTTGGCATCAGCTCCAGCCTGGTTGTGTTTGTAAATCATCCTCTCCAGGGTCCTCATTCCTCCCCATCAGCTATGTTGCCTATGGGATTCCAGCTCAGGTGCCCATCCCCAGCTGAGACGGGCTCTGGTCCTCAGCAGCCTCTCCAGCCTGCCCGGTATAGCTTGGTACAAGTGCCACGGTCAGGCATTCGCCTCTGATGATTTCACAGGACAGAATCTCAGAACCACGGTGGAGACCCTTAACAGCTTAATCTTGTAGACAGGGAAACAGGCCCCACTGTGGCAGTGACTTGCTCTCGGTTATCTGACAATTTGGGGGTGGATGCAGAGTCTAGTGGTTATGAACATGGGTCTGGGGGTCAGACAGCCTGGCTTGGAATCCAAGACCACAGCTTAAAACCCATAGCATTTTAGACAAATAACCTCTCCGAGCCTCGGTTTCTCATTTGTATAGAGGGAGTAGTTAATTTGCTTTGTTTATTTCACAAAGATTTTTAAGCCACAAATGTGATAGCGCCCTTGAAAATGCTTTGTTAACTACAGAGCTGGTCTGTGGGTGACACTGTTGTCCCAGTGACATTGCCCCCATGACCTCTGGTACTGAACAGACAGTGTGATGCTTTTCTGTGTGTGTGCGCACGTGCTCAGTTGCTTCAGCTGTGCTCTGATTCTTTTCTGCTCCATGGACTGTAGCCTGCCAGGCTTCTCTGTCCATGGGATTCTCCAGGCAAGAATACTGGAGGGGGTTGCCATGCCCTCCTCCAGGGATCTTCCGGGACCCAAGGATCAAACCTGAGGCTCCTGCATTGCAGGGGAATTCTTTACTCACTGAGCTATCTGGGAAGCCCATTTGTGGCGATTAATCCTCCCTGCTGGCTCAGAGGTTAAAGAGTCTGCTTGCATTGCAGGAGACCTGGGTTCGATCCCTGGGTCGGGAAGATCCCCTGGAGAAGGAAATGGCAACCCACTCCAATATTCTTGCCTGGAGACTCCCATAGATGGAAGAACCTGGTGGGCTACAGTCCACGGGGTTGCAAAGAGTTGGACACAACTGAGCAACTTCACAATCCTATCTTAAAAAAAATTAAGTTGGTAGGGCAGTCACAACGATCTGTAAATTTCTGTATTTCAAGAACCTTGCCTGGATCACTAGGTGCTTAACATATGAATACATGTTAACGTGATGACCATCTTGGCATGTGACCCTCTGGTCTATTAATACATATACAGCTGAACTGGGAATGAGCTGCCCAGCTGAGAAGACAAGAGAGACTGCATTGAACCTGAACTGAAGGGAGGCTGGGGAGGGTGGGAGGGGGAAAGGCCTCATTGGGGCAGATGTGAGAGGCAGAGGCAGGGTGAAGCCAGATACATCTGTGGTTTTCCTCTTTCTTGTTTCCTAGAGGAAGTCAGGTGGGTCAGGTAGGAAGTTATCTGGGGAGACTGAGAGGCTGTGGGCTATGGGGTCGCAGGAGGAACATGGAGCCGGTGCCTCTGAGCTGGTCCAGGTATTTTCCAAGGACCAGCACCAAGCGCAGTGTTCCTTTGCAGGGGATTCCCTAGAGTCGTCCTGGAATGAGACCCAGGCCAAGGGGATTTCACAGGAGCTTCTGGACCTGTTTGTTGGCATCTCACAGCTCATTCACACAGGTCGCAATGGTGAGGCATTTTGGGGGGCTGCCTGGGGCTTTTAGGGAGACAGAAGTGTTTCTTAGAACATCATTATGGCTGGGTGGGGTGGATGGGGTAGGGTAGAATCACAGCTCCTTCCATGGATTGTCCTGAGTCCTTAGGCAAAAGTGGGCTCCAGAAAGGAGAGGATACCCAGGGAAAAAGACAAGGATCCCAGTCTCTAGCTCTCAGGGTAGAGACACCACTTCACTCAGGCAGTTCCAGGGGGCTCCCAAGTAAGGATAATGAGGGAGCCCTCGGGGGTCCTGGGGTCCTGGGTGGGGCTTTCACAGCCTTGCCCACAGTGCATATTCATCTGAAAGAGGGAATCCCCCACCTCAGTGTTCATGGGGCTTCTTGTGGGCTCTGGCTGGGGAGCTGCTGGTTTGAGGAGAGTGGCAGAATTTTCCTCAGGAGCCTGGTGGTCTACAGTCCATGGGGTCGCAAAGAGTTGGACAGGATTGAGTAACTGACACTTCTACTTTCACTTTCAAATAAGAGATGGAGAAGGGAAGGGGAGGCTGTGGTGGTGCAGGCCTCCTTCCAGGCCCTCTTCCATCACAGAGGATTCAGGGTGGCCTGGACGGCCTCTGGAGGGCATGGCAGGGCCTCGGCATGCCAGCCTATTTCCCCCTCTCCCCTCCCCCAGGTGTGCCCACCATCGTCTCCCGCAAGGAGTGGGGAGCCAGATCCCTGACCTGCAGGGCCCAGCTGACCCGGCCCGTGGCCTATGTCATCATGGACCAGATCACAGGGATGGAATGTGAGGAGCAGAACGTGTGCAGTCAAAAGCTGAGGGGCCTGCAGTCCCGTTCCATCTACACCAAAGGCTGGTGTGATGTGGCCTACAAGTAAGAGGCTGGCAGGGTCCCTGGAGCCCACATTTGAGTTCTTCTTTTGAGGGAGTCTCCTTTTCCCCCTTCTCTGCATTTCTTAATTTCCCATTCATCTTGATTTTCTAATGAATAAAAAATGCTAATATAAACAAAATCTAAAGTCTCTCAGGGGTCATGAGGAGGCCCACCGTGAGCCACATATTCAGATGTGGTCTTGGCCGCTAGTAGTTTCAGGAAAGAAGCGAGGGAGGTTATGTGCTAAGTATAGTCTGCCTCTTGAAGCTCGAAGAACATTTCAATACGAAGGTCTTTACAAGTATTACTCAAGTAAGCTCTCCCTGCCACCCTGAGGAATGGGCAGGAGAAATATTACCAACCCTGTGTCATAGGTGAGGATGCTGTGGTCTGGAGAAGTTAGAGAAGTTTGCTGAAAGTCACTCGGAGAAGGAGTGTGAACTCAGAACTCTTCCCAGGCTGCCTATTAGAACTGCCTTGTTCCACTTCTGCTCACAGACAGGGCTTTCTCCACCGGGTACCCTGAAGGGCCCCCTCACAGTGAGACTGGGATCCTACAGGAGATGTATCAGTGGGGATGCAGGGAGGAGGGCCTGCAAGTGTGTGAGGCCAGGAGAGGCTTGTGTTGTGAACTGAGTACGTTCTCTGAGGATTATCAATGGAGTGGATATCCACAACCTCCTCTTTTCCCCTTTTTCTTTATATAGAGAGAGAGAGTGAGAGAGAGAGAGAGAGAGAGAGAGAGAGAGAGAGAGAGAATGATGCTCTCCTCCCTGAATTCTAAGTTCAGTTCAGTCGCTCAGTCGTGTCCTACTTTTTGCAACCTCATGAATTGCAGCACGCCAGGCCTCCCTGTCCATCACCAACTCCCCGGAGTTCACCCAGACCCATGTCCATTGAGTTGGTGATGCCATCCGACCATCTCATCCTCTGTCGTCCCCTTCTCCTCCTACCTGAATTTTAAGGACAAGTATAAATGCTTTCTGAATTATCCACTTTGGAAAGGGTAACCCACATCCTATCCTTGATTTATTGAGATTGCAGATAAGTAAGAGCAGCTAGAAGCCCCCACTGTAGCCACCAGAGCCCCAGAGGGCCAGGGCTGGGAGTCTTCCCGTCTGCCCTCTGTGGGTGCCTTGTTGACTACGGCTCAGCTGCCAAACCTACCATGGCTGCCCCCGCCACTCTGCCGTGGTCACTGCTGGTTGCCTGCATCTCGCAGCCAGGTTTCTGGGGTGACAGTGCGCAGTCTCTAGTTTGAACCATGCAGTTGGTGTAGACATAGGGACTGTTCACTCTGGGCTAACCAAAGGCTGCAGGGACAGAGGACCTCAGTAGCTGACAGTACTGTGGCAAAGCCAGGGACATGGTGGACACAGGCCCCCACCTGGTTCTCAGGCCCATGTCACTGCACGGTAGGAGGTCTGTTCCTCTTCACTCCAGGTCTTTGGTGACTTCGGGGAAATGTTCTTTCTGTGCTCAGTTTGCTGTGGAAATTCATGACCTGTTAAAAGCTGAACATGTAAGAGTTGTGAAAATAAAGTTTTTAAGACTGCAACTGGAATGTGGAAGATGAGAAAGTTATAAAGAGAAGACGAAATGGAAAGAAAAAAAATAGTTTGGCTTCAAAAACTAAACTGGGAAAAGGAACATCCTAGCCAAATTTCTGTGATAAAAAAGGGCTTAGGGATTCCTAAGGAGAAACTGAAGAAAACGTTAACTTAAAGGAATCCCTAAATTCTGGTCAACTGTTTTCAATGTACAAGTGCTTGGTCCTATCATTTAAAAACATGACGAATGGATTCTCATGCCCTTGAAAAATGTTGAACTAAAGTTCTCAGTTCTTGAGAGTCACACACTGAAATTCTACTTTGAACCAAATGAGTATTTTTAAAGTGAGATTCTGGGAAACACAGATAAACTAAGTCACAAGAAAATTAAAGACATATTCCTGCGTCTCCTGAAAGTCTAAAATGCATTATCCTACTCCCTTTCACTGTTATGTCATTGTAACACATGAGCCTCTAGAACTTTTTGCATTCCAAGCATGGGTGAGAAGTTTTCTGTCACAGAAATTTGCCATTTAATCACGTTTCCTTGCCTGGCAGCTTCCTGGTTGGGAATGATGGCAGGGTGTATGAAGGTGTTGGCTGGAACATCCAAGGCATGCACACCCAGGGCTACAACAGCATCTCCCTGGGCCTCGCCTTCTTTGGGAATAATCTAGGTAATGGTCACCCCTCTGGCTGTCTACCAAGGGCTTGTCTACAGTCTTCCGTCACCCACTCTTGTCTTTTCCGCCTACATCATGTTGTTCTCTCTGATGATGGCTCCTCTCTTGAAGTTCTTTTCTCCCTTGGATTCTATGATGGGGCATTTTTGGAGTTCTCTTTCTCTTCTCTGTGTACTCCCGTGAGACTGCTGAAGCCACCACTGATACTGCTTGAGCTCATAGTTACTGCCATCACTTTGAGAGTCTGAAAAAGTGAAAGCCGCTCAGTCGTCTCCGACTCTTTGTCTCCAGGCCAGAATACTGGAGTGGGTAGTCTTTCCTTTCTCCAGGGAATCTTCTCAACCCAGGAATTGAGCCAGGGTCTCCTGCATTGCAGGCGGATTCTTTACCAACTGAGCTATCAGGGGAAGCCCTGAAGTTGATAATTAGGAACTGGCAGAGGCAGAAAAACACGGCTTCTCTCTTCCTCCAGTGTCTTCCTTTGGTAGAGCCCAACCAGTGGCCAGCAAGCAAGGCAGTCTGGGAAATGTAGTTTGCAGGTTTCTAGTCCTCTGCAATGCACAGGAGAGCACAGAATAGGCCATGGCTGATTCATGTCAATGTATGGCAAAAGCCACTACAGTAGTGTAATTAGCCTCCAATTAAAACAAATCAATTTAAAAAAAAAAGGAGCCAACAAGAAATAACTGGCACCTGCCAGGATCCTCATCTTCCAAGTGGGGTTAGTAATAGCATTTATCTCAGAGGTTTTCTGTGAGGATTACATGAGTTAATGGATGTGAAGAGCACTTGGCCTCATGTCTGATAGTGAAAGCTATTAAATACAGTCACCTTCTCTGCCAAGCTAGAGCATTCCTGACTTGGTCAGGTGGGCCTCCTACATGTAGCTCTCACTGTCTCCCAGTGACTCCACATAGTGATGGAGTGGATGAGTAAGGCACTTGGAAGAAGCCTCCAACTTGGTTTCTAAGAGCTGTGTGTAAGTACTTTGTCTCAGCCTCTCTGTCCTGGCTACTGGACTGGTTTTTTCTCTTCTCATCCATCAGTCATTCAGGCTCAAGGGGTCAACTTATCCTCCCTCTACATCTAGACCAGGTTGGAACTTCTTGCTAACAGTTCTGTGCTCCATGTCATCCTCTCTCAGGCAGCAGTCCCAGCCCCACTGCCTTATCAGCCGCAGAGGACCTGATCTTCTATGCCATAAAGAAGGGTCACCTATCACCCAGGTATATTCAGCCGCTTCTCCTGAAAGCAGAGAGCTGCTTGGTCCCTCATCAGCCACTGATGCCAAGGAAAGGTAAAGCCTCTCCGACCTGCCTCATCTTCCTCCCAGTTACCACCAATGCCTTTTCTTATTGGTATTCATTGGTCTCAGACCAAGAACATCTCTTGCTGAGATCTGGAAAATTCTAAGAGGGCACCTTCCCAGCCTCTCCTTTCCACTGGAACCATATAGCCATGGAACCAGTCTTGACATAAATATATATGTACACATGTTTTCAGAGAACGAATGTTTACTGAATACCAGGCACTCTTCTAGGTACTGAGGGTGCAGCTGTGAACAAACAGATGAAACTGCACATTTAAGTAGAGAAAGATAGAAGATGAAGAATCAATAAGTGAAAGGTGTATGATGTTAGATGTAACATCAGGGTTATGGAGAAGAATAGAGCATGGAAATGGGGTGAGGTAAAAATATATATTTGTGTATATTACATGATACATACACACACAATCTCTGTCTCATAGTCTCCCTCGTTCACACACACCTCCTTCTAAAAGCAAAACAAGCCAGCCTTCAACATGACCACAGCACGCTGAGAAAAACTTGGGTTCACAGATTACAGTGCCATGAGCGTGAGTAGTCCAGGAAGCGGGATAATAAAAATCATGCACCCTTTTGGAAAGACAAGCAGCAACCTAAAACCAGTACAATGACAAGCGCTTTCAATAGTTTTAACACTCTGCTAGAGTGGATCTTGCCTAGGACTCACGAATGTTTTTCATTAAGCTTTCAAGTTGCAAGTCTTTAAGCTTTGTCTTGCTTTCAGACTGGTGTTGTCTTCATTAATAACAGTTTTACATGTGTAGAATTCTTTAGAGATTTCAAATTACCATATGCATGTGATCAGTTCACAAAGTTAGCTGATTTCTGCACATTGGTCTTGTCATATAAGTACACACATCTGCATTTATTTGCAGCGCATATTCAAGCATGTAGGTATCGATAGTCTTTTCCCTTCTTCTCACATGCTGATTTCCACAGGTGTTATCAGAACTTGACTTTTGCCTCTGCCCCTTGGCTCCAGCTGCCTGACCCAGACAATCCCTATCTAGACTTTCCCAGAATCCCACAAAATCTCACATGTTAGGATGTGTTAATGGGTGCCAGAGGTTGGGGATTCTGAGGAGTTACCAGCCTGCAGTTGTGAGATTGTCCACGTGTGGGCACAGGCGAATTCCGCATCTCGTCATTTTTCCCCTCACTACAGCTTGCCCCAACATCATCACAAGGTCAGCTTGGGAAGCCAGACAGACACACTGCCCTACAATGAGCCTCCCAGCCAAATACGTTGTCATCATCCACACCGCTGGGGCAACCTGTAACGTATCCATGGACTGCCGGATCCGCGTCCGAGATATACAGTCTTACCACATGGACACGCGGAACTTCTGTGACATCGGATATCAGTAAGTGGGACTGATGCAAACTTGACCCTCCTTTTCTTCAGGGCTATAGGAAGGAAGGCTTGGGTAGGGAGCCGGTGTTTACCAAGCTCTTCCTTTGTGCCAGGTGCTTTACATTAGACATCATCTTTTATTTGTGCAGGATTCTGGACTGAGCGTTCTTCAGAGCCTAGCTAAGGTTTAGTTATCTCCCCTGGGCATGTTCTCCATGAGTGGTTGGGAAGACTCTGAAAGGAAGATGTTAAAACAATAGTGATAAACCAAGAGTGCAAGACCCTTATGGGAGGCTGTCAACAGACCATGCCTTTTAAATGTAATCCCTTCCAACCAGCCAGAAACCCAGACCCTGTTCACCCACTACTGTCCTTGAGCCCAACCCCAAACTTGCTCTCTCTGATGTTAGAATCTTGCAATACCTCTGATATTTCTTACTCCATTTATAGACACAGGAAACTTTAACTTCTCTGGACTTCTTTTGCCTCCTCTCTGCAGTAGGGCAACAATACCTTATTTGATTGATAATACCAAGTGAAATTAAAAAAAAATGTTCTCTTTCGGTTCCTTTAATTCCAAGTCTACAATTAAGAAACATAGTAAGCTAGTAGAACAGTGGGAAGCTTCTTAGGCATTCCTTTGGAATTTTCATAGAAGAAATTTAGGGTTAGAGTATGATAACTTAATTATTAATACTAATTTAAATTTTATTGGCATCTAGTTGATTTACAATGTTGTGTTAGTTTCAGGTATACAGCAAAGTGATTCAGTGATAACCTATAAAAGAATAAATTAAAAAACTATTTATTTGTTTATTTACTGGCTGGTCTGGGTCTTCATGGGCTTCCCTGGTGGCTCAGACAGTAAAGCATCTGCCTGCAGTGTGGGAAACCCAGATTAGAGCCCTGGGTCGGGAAGATCCCCTGGAGAAGGAAATGGCAACCCACTCCAGTACTCTTGCCTGGAAAATCCCATGGACTGAGGAGCCTGGTAGGCTACAGTCCATGGGGTCACAAAGAGTCAGACACGACTGAGCGACTTCAGTTTCTGGAGCCTTCCTTGCGGTGCTGGTTTTCTCCAGCTGTGGGCAGCAGGAGGTGCCTGTTCTCTAGCTGCAATGCAGGCTTCTTTCTGTGGTGGCTTCTCTTGTTGTGGAGCACAGGCTCAATGGTTATGGCTCATGGGCTTAGTTTCTCCACAGCGTCTGAGATCTTCCTGAATCAAGGTCAAACCTGTGTCTCCTGCATTGGCAGGTGGATTCTTTACCACTGAGCTACAGGGAAGCTGTGACTTAATCACAACAAATTTTATGAAGTTGCAGGTGGGTTTACTTTTATAGACGTCCTGGTGGCTCAGATGGTAAAGAACCCACCTGCAATGAAGGAGACCTGGCTTCGATCCCTGGGTTGGGAAGATCCCCTGAAGGAGAGCATGGCAACCCACTCCAGTATTCTTGCCTGAGAATCCCCATGGACAGAGGAGCCTGGCGGGCTCTAGTCCCTGGGGTCGCAAAGAGTTGGACACGACTGAGTGACTAAGCACATGTCTCATTCTGGGCTGGCTGCCTCTCTCCTCTGAACTCCCATTTTAAAAACAGCCTTCGTAAATAACAGAAAACTATGGCCGCATTTTACAGGGTTTTCCACAGTCTTCTTATGGTTATTAAGCTTAGTTAATAAAGAATTAAGTGTGGAAATTCCAAATGGAAAATGCCAGGAGCTGAGGGAATGTTAGTTTCCTTTCACATTCATCCTTTGGGGACTGGCTTGATTCCTGTCCCTTGACTTTGGAAGCCTGTTATGGTGCTCACTCCCACTGCAGCCTCAGGATACAGCATCTGTTGCTCTGGCACCAACCATGCTCAGTATGGACAAAGGGCCCTCCCGTTCATCATTTCTTACTTTTTCACCAATATTTATTGGGGTATCCCTGGTGGCTCAGCAAGAAAGAATCCTCCTGCAATGCAGGAGATGCAGGTACAGTCTCTGGAGAAGGAAATGGCAGCCCACTCCAGTATTCCTGCCTGAAAACCCAAGGATAGAGGAGACTGGCGAGCTACAGTCCATGGGTTCGCAAAGAGTCAGACAACAACTGAAGCAACTGAGCATGCATGCACGCTGTGTGCTGGGTGCTCAGTGAGATGAACTGGCTCCTTCCCTTGTGGAAGAGAGAGGATAGTAAACAGGTCATGATGATTGTGAGTGTTGGCACTGGGGTGGATGAGTAACAGGATGTGCCAGGGTGGACCTCTAACAAGACTTTGGAGAACTGAGCAGTATCACAGCAGGGCTTCAGCAGGGAGAGGCATCCACGCTGGGCCATGGGTACGGAGTGGGGGTCAGTCAGGCAAAGAAGGATACGGAGTGTTCCAGGCAAGAGGAAGCAGCATATACAAGGGCCTGGAGTCCAGACAGACCACAGATGGAAGAAGCTTGCGTGCTGACTTGCTCCAGTCATGCCCGACTCTTTGCGACTCTATGGACTGTGGCCCACCAGGCTCCTCTGTCCGTGGGATTCTCCAGGCAAGAATCCTGGAGTGGGTTGCCATGGCCTCCTCCAGGGGATCTTCCTCATCCGGGGATCAAACCCATGTCTCTTATATCTCTTGCATCGACAGGCGTGTTCTTTACCATTAGCACCACCTGGGATGCCCACAAAGAAGCTTAACTCCTACCTAAAACAGACTACAAAGAGGGGATTGGTGAGAGGGAAGGCTGGAGAGGCTGACAGGAGCCATAGCACAGGGCCTGGGCATTGGTCCTGACAGGCTGACTCTATTTGAAAGGCAACTAGAAATCCCTGTGATGGGATCTGTATTTAGCAAAACCTCTGGGGGCTGTTTTAAGCATGGATTGGAAGGAGTAAAACTCTGGGCATATAGCTTTTGCAGTAATTCAGACAGCAGGTGATGGTGACCTGGAACAGCATAGCAGCTGTCGGCATAGAGGTAAGTGGAGAAATTTAAAACAGGAGAAATGGTGGATAAGCCATGAATGTTGATTGGATGGGGCTGGGAGAGGGAGAGTGAGGCACTCAGTCTGATACCCAGTTTCTGGCTAAGGAAATTGTGGAAGAAGATGGATTTGTTTGGACATGTTGGCTTCTAGAGCTTGTAATTGAGCTATGGCTTCCCAGCTGGCTCAGTGGTAAAGAATCTGCCAGCCAAGCAGGAGACATAGGAGACGTGGGTTCAGTCCCTGAGGTGGGAAGATCCCCTGGAGAAGGAAACGGAAACCTACTCCAGTATTCTTGGCTGGGGAATCCCATGGACAGAGGAGCCTGGGGGGCTACAGGCCATGAGCAGATATGAGTCAAAAGCGGGCAAAAGTGTTGGACATGACTTAACCGACTAAACAACAATTGGAGTTATTAGACTGGATGGTTGTCCAGGGAGAAAATGTTGAGAAGAGAGAAGGTGTGAGACCAGAGTCCCAGGGGAGGAGAACCAGGGAAGAGAAACATGTCAAGAAATTAGTGGCCAACAGGGTCAGAATAAAAATCAGTTTTTGTTACTAGTGTAACCATGTGGCAGTGGACTGATGCTGCCGTCATCACTGCTTGTCACTGTCTGTCTTCATTTCTTAGGTTCAGGGGCTTTGTTTTTTTCTTTTGCCTTTTTGTCTCTGTTTACACTGGCACATATGGTAAGAGTAATAGTGATGGTAAGTGGATGAAAGGATGAATTAATGATTCAAGGAGTGAATGAAGCCAGTTCTCCCCAGAGTAATTTTCTCCTTTTCCCTTTGCCTGACCTTAGCTTCCTGGTGGGCCAGGATGGTGGTGTGTATGAAGGAGTTGGCTGGCATACCCAAGGCTCTCACACATATGGATACAATGATATTGGCCTAGGAATTGCCTTCATAGGCAACTTTGTAGGTAAGGGGTAAACATGGGGCAGAGGGATGATGAAGTATTATGTGAAATATCTGGGGAAGCAATGGGGATAAGATGCATTGTGGTGCCCGACAGTGTCAGTGAGGCTCTCAATGCAAGAGGCAGGTCCCCAGGAGTCCCTCTCAGGCAGAACATTTCCTCCAAATTCACCTGTACCAGTACCCGATTCTGTCTGTCTTTAGAGCCATGCTCAGTGCAAGCATGGAGCAAGAGAGAAAAAGTCTTTTGCAAACTTTGGTGTTTTCATAGCACTGTTGGCAAATGTAGCTTCTTCCTTGGTAACCATGGCAACAGTAATGGGGAGCACCACTGTCTCTTATGGACAAGCAATGAATGGTCTGGTCCTGTGATGTCTGCCCCATGGTGACTGTTGAGAAGTAGTGTGTTGAGCTGCAGTTATTTTTCAGAGAGGTTTTGAACTTTCTAGAAGGCAGAATCAGGGAGCACAATGACCTTGTTTTCCCAATGTGCCTGGCTGCAGAAACTTACAGGAATTTGTTGGCTATGGTGGTGATGGGGGTAGAGGGAGACTGGGCTATGTGCTTGTTCCTGCCCAAAGTTGCAAGTAACCTTGAGACCCTACTGATTGCTTGGCTAAATGTGTTTTGCAGAAAAACCACCAAATGCTGCAGCGCTGGAGGCGGCTCAGAACCTGATCCACTGTTCTGTGGTCAAGGGGCATCTGGTCCCCAACTACCTGTTGGTGGGGCACAGCGATGTGACCAACGTTCTGTCTCCTGGACGGGCTTTGTACAACATCATTAAGACTTGGCCTCATTTCAGACAATGAGGGAACCCCAGTTCCTTCCAATACCACCCCCTCCCCAACTCTAGCTTCTGAGCCTCCCCTTCTTCACCTTCCATCCTGGCTCAACACCTGTGACCCCTCCCTGCCAGCCCCATCCTGTTTCTTCTGCTTCAGGTTAGTATGATCATTTCCTAACTAGTATGATCAGTTCCATATGATCAGACTCCATAGTGGGGCATTCCAGCCCTCTGAGTCTGCACCCAGCCTCCTTCCCTCCTCACCTTCCTCTCCCCAGCACCCACCTCTTCACCCAGCTGAGGCTTCTTGTCCCTTTGTACACACCCCTCTCCTGGTGTGCCTTCCCCTGCCGTTGTTGTAGCCATGAGTTCCTGGAAACAAACTCACTCAGAATGACAAGGCAGATAGTGGAGTGCAGTTTATTACACTGGCGGGCTCAAGGCAGAATCTCCTCTTAGCCAAGGACTCTGACTGACTTTTGTGAAAACCTTATATACCTTAAGTGTACTACTCAAGCTCACACCCCCAAATTCCTTAAGCCTAGCCTGGACAGTGTTAAAGGGAGATACAATCAGGTTACAGCCATGATTCACAATCAGAAGGGTCAGCTGGTTATGTATTGTCGCCTACACCAATGGGTGCCACAAAGATTAAGGTGATTGGCTACATAGGGGATTATTACATTCTTTTTGGTGACGGGAAATCTTGGTATGGAATCTGGTGTTTATCAGTCCAGGAGTCCAGTGGAGCCATTAGTATGTTATCCCCATGGCTACCAGGCACATAGTCCAAAGCTCACTGAGAATGCAAGATGGCGTTTCCTTCTTTTTCAAGATGGAGTCAGCCTGGCCTGTTCCTTTCCTCGCTCACCGTCTGCCTGGCAGCTCCCAGCCTCACACGTGACCCAGGTGAACATCCCAGCCCCTCCTCTCTGTTCACACACTACCTTGTCCATATTTGTGCGCAGCCCTTATTTCAGGGCAGTGATTGGTTATAGAAATTCTCTCCGCTGGGTTGTGAGTTTGGCCAGTTTCATTTGTGTCTGTGTCCTCAGTTCTTCAGCAGTGTCTGGAATACAGAAAAGTGAAAGTGAAAGTCACTAAGTTGTGTCCTCCTCTTTTTGACCCCATGAACTATACAGTTCATGGAATTCGCCAGGCCAGAATATTGGAGTGAGTCGCCTTTCCCTTCTCCAGGGGGATCTTCGCAACTCAGGGACTGAAACCCAGGTCTCCTTCATTGCAGGTGGATTCTTTACTGGCTAAGGAACAAGGGAAGCTCAAGAATATTGGAGTGGGTAGCCTATCCCTTCTCCAGCAGATCTTCCCAACCCAGGGATCGAACCGGGGTCTCCTGCATTGCAGGTGGATTCTTTACCAACTGAGCTATCAGGGAAGATGCTACAAATATTTATTGGAGAAATGGATGAATAAATGAATGAGTGGACCAAGTCCTTGCCTGCCTTTCCAATTTGCTTATCATCCCCCTTTTGGGGAAGACTTGCTGGATGATACCTCATCCCACCAGCATTCTCTCTGTTCTGTTGCCTCCCAGTCTGAGACTCAGAGCTGTTCTGGTTGCTCAACTGCAATGGTTATTGTGTCTCCAGAGTCCCGTGTCCCCATCCTCCCAGAGCTCCCTGAGGGCAGAGGCTGTGTCCACCAGCACTGCTCTCTGTTCTTCCCTGGTTGGGTCTGCTAGGTATCAAGCTGAGCGGGTACACAGAGCCTGGGGGCTCTGCAGCCTCTGTCCCTGGTCTCCTCCCTGCCCAAAGTGAAGCCTCATCCTTTCAGGTGGGGGAAACCCTGACTGCTCTTTACTAGAAGCATAGGAACTGGAAACTCGCTGCTAGGGGTTAGCTTTTCCAGATTTGGAAACAAGGAAAGGAGGAAGGGGAGAAACGCGGACTCCCCACCCCCTCCTTTGGTATTCACATGAGTCTTTGCTTTTAGAGTGTCTCACACCTCTTAGAACAAAGTAGGTTGAACCTCACATTTCCACAGCTACATGTGCTTTTCAAAGACTGTCCCCCAATCTCATTGGATTCACTTTAACCTCAGGCCACCTGGGCAGGGGAAGGAATTGTTTATATAGAGAGTCATAGGCCTGGGGGTCTCAATGCCCCTTCTGATTTACAGAGCCAGGGGAGAGGGGAGGCTGCTCCAGGAGGAGACCCCTTGGGATGGGAGTCACTGGACCAGAAGCTCAGGTCAACTCATTCCCTTCTTAGGGGTGAAACCTCCCCAACTTGCCACAGTGTGTCTCCACTTCTCTTACAACATCCAGGGTGAGCTTCAGAGCCCTTCCTACAGGAGTGGCCAAAAAGGTGGATGTATGATGAGAAATGACCCCAAGAAAAGAGCTGCCCTCCAGCTTTCTCTGCCTTTCTTACCACCCTCCAAAGTGGAGGGTCTCTGGCCTCTAAACCAAAGCACATTCCTGGCCTCAGGGTCTCACTAGCTTCCCCAGCCTCTGCCCCAGGCAGGCTTTCCTGGGGGTGAGGGGGGGGTGGTGGTGGTGGGTTGCAGACCACCCCCATCTCCATCAGTGTTCATCAAGGCCTCCTCAAATCAGCGTTATTGCAGGGTCTGAATTATTGTCTTTTCAAGATTATTTACTTTTATTAGTCTTAAATACACATAATCTAGGTGAAACTGTTGCAGGAAGGGTGCGAAGCTCACTAAGAATGCCTTCCAGGGCCCGAAACTGGGCTCTTGTCTAACACTCGGAAATGAATTGTCTGAGGAGACACATCTGCTGACAAAGCAAGAGCTTTTATTGGGAAAGGGCACCTGGGTGGAGAGCAGTAGGGTAAGGGAACCCAGGAGAACTGCTCTGCTGTGTGGCTCACAGTCTCGGGTTTTATGGTGATGGGATTAGTTTCCGGGTGGTCTTTGACCAATCATTCTAATTCAGAGTCTTTCCTGGTGGCGCACGCATCGCTCAGCCAAGATGGATGCTAGTGAGAGGGATTCTGGGAAGTGGACGGACTCGCAGTGTCTCCTTTAGGCCTTTCCCGAACTCTTCCGGTTGGTGGTGGCTTATTAGTTCCTATTCCTTATCAGGACCTCCTGTCATAAAACAACTCATGCAAATGTTTACTACGGTGCCTGGCCAGGGTGGGCGGTTTCAATCAGTGTGCTTCCCCTCACAAAACCAGAGCACTCAGTAGGAAATTGCTTTTCAAGGTCAATCCCGAGGCAGCCAATTCCATTCAGTTGCCTCTTCGGAGTCCTTTGTGTGCAGAAATTCTTTCCAGTTCCCCTTTAATTATTTAAAGTGGGGTTCAGAGAATTCCCTGGTGGTCTGATGGTTAGCTCTCACTGCTGGGGCCCAGGTTTGAACCCTGGTGAGGGAACTAAGATCCTGCAAGCCGCGAGGGGTTCAGAGAATTCCCCGGTGCTCTCATGGTTAGCTCTCACTGCTGGGGCCCAGGTTTGATCCCTGGTGAGGGAACTAAGATCCTGCCACCCGCGAGGGGTGGCCCAAAAAAAAAAAAAAAGTGAAGTTCATACCAATATCCCTCCTCAGAGGTTAGCTGTGAGGATTAAGTGAATTTAGAGTCCTATGACTCGTGGTTGCATATAATGTGAAACTGCCAAAGTTGAGAGGTGGTATCATGGTTCTTGTTGCTGCTGTGGTGGTGGTTGCAGTCTGTTACTGCTGTTTGACTGGCAGGGAGGATACGTGCTTGTGGGCATCAGTCTCAGCCTCCTGGGGAATTGGCAAAGGCTGGTGAGAGCAGGGAGGAGCCCCACCGGTCGGGCATAGGTGAAGGAGCCCTTGGTACCGGAGGGACTCAGTGGCTTCACGACACTGGACTTTCAGGACTGGAGGGCCTCTAAGCCTATCTTGTTAGCTGTTTTCCACAACTGTAAGCTCGGAAAGAAAAACAACAACAACAACAAAAAAGCCACAAAAATTTTATTTGATTCTGGAATACTAATTCTATTTAAACCTATTTTCCAGAAAACTGAAACCAAAGAGGGCAGATGACTTGTTTAAGTTTACTCAGTGAGTTAAATAAAAGAGGAACCCTCAGATTATTATTATTATTTTTTAATCTGAAGAGCTTTATTGATCTTTCTGTAAGGGATGAGATTATTTGTTTGGCTGTGCCAGGTCTTAGATGCATGGTGCAGAATCTTAGTTACAGCATGTGGGATCTAGTTGCCTGACCAGGGATTGAATCTGGGCCCCTTGCACTGGGATCACGGAGTCTTAATCCCTGTACTGAAGGTGGAAACAGAACAGGCTCTATCTTGAAAGCAGGACTCCATCTTGGGCCGGACTGTGGACGTTGAGCAATATGCCCAGTATCTATGGAAACGACATACCAACTGGAAAACCAGGCCCCCAGATGGAAGAGCCCCAGGGCTCTCCATCTCCTAAAAGAATATCTTAATTATCTGTGTAACCGAATAGAATCATACGTTCTATTATGCTTATTGGAGTATGACCACAAGCCTATTGATAATTGTCCACTGTTAACTACCTAGGTTTAAGGGATATGAATCAAGGTTAACTTTGATTGTATCTTTCTTTTTCCTTTGTTCAGACTAATTTCAGGGAATCTTGTACACTTAGGTTATATAAGGTTTTTACCAAGTCTGGTCAGTGTCCTTGGCTAAGAGAAGACTCTGCCTTGGGCCCACTGGTGTAATAAAGTGCCCTCCACTATCTTCATTGTCTTTCTGATTGAGTTTGTTTCCTGGGACGTGTGGCTACAACAGTACCACAAGGGAAATCCTAGGAATCCTCAGATTCTGAGCTCAGCCTCATTCTTGCACCTCTGTGGCTGAAATTACGTATGACCCCTCCTTTCCGACAGAATAAAGTAAAGCATCTTAGCATGCACAGCGTTTAGGGCTTTCCACAATCACTCCAACCTACCCTTTTGCACAGAATGAGACTTAGGTGGCAATCTGCAGATTCTCCTCCCGCAACTGCCCACCTTGGGGCCTTTGCCTATCTGTCCCTGCGCTCCTTGTGACTCCTCCAGTTCCACCAGTTTTCCAGATCTTCCTGTTTCTCCAGACCAGAGGTGACATCTCCCTTCACTGGGTGCCCGGGGCCTTTCCTGGTCTTCTTGGTGGCTCATTGCTGTTCCCCTCTCTTCTCCCTTCTGACCTGGATTTCTGGGCCTGTGCCTGCACCTCCCTGGCCCAGAGCTGGTGCACTGGGGTGGAGGCATGACACCTGCCTCTCTATGGACTGGAAGGGGAAGAGCCCCATCTGTACAGGGCAGGGCAAGCAGAGGCAGCGTTCCCAGCCCAGAAGGGCGGCAGCCCTTTCCCAGGCTGGTCTTGGGATGTTTGTCACAGAGTGGAAAATCCCAGTGTCTGCCAGCTGCCAGGAACCCACCCACTTTTGTAACACATCAGAGGCCACAGGTTAATTCCACCTTAATTCCCAGCCCTCTGTGGCTCCCGCACTCTGGTGGCCTCTCCACTGATGTGAGACTGGGGGAAGAGATTCTCCAGCCCCAGTGCCCCCAGCCCTTGGAGGCTTCTGTCACCTTCTCCCCCTTGAGGCTGCTCCCCACGAGCTGGCCCTTCAGGAAGGCTCCCTCCCCGAGGTCTCCGCCCAGCCTCTCCTGTGCTTCCTGGCTCTTCCTCCGTCTCACTGGCTTCTTTCTTCCCACACTTGTGTGTCTCTCTAGTGTCCCACTGTCTCTCTCCTGCCTCCCCCCTCTGTCTTTTCTCATGCTGCCTCTCTCTTCATCTCTCAATGCCTCTCCTTTGCTCTCTGACACCCCTTCTACTGCTGTATCTCTCTGCCTTTGCCCTTTCTCTTTTGCTCTCATCAACATCTAGGCTGCGGCGGCATGGAGGAGATGATGGGCTCTGTTTCTGTGCTGGAGTACTGTAGACCCTGCCCTCCACCAAGCTCTGCTCTGTCCCAGGGCTGCCAGCCCTGCTGGGGAGGAGGAAGTTGGGGTGGAAGGCCGGGGTGGGGTGGCTCTGGGGAAGGCACACATTTTTGGAAGCTTAGAGCCACAAAGAATGGACAGGTGTGTTTCTGGCCCAGCAGGTTCTGCTGGGGCAGCTGATTTAGGACAGGGCTTTAATTAGAGGAGCCAGCTCTGGGTGAGGAAGGTGTGATTAGCTGGGAGGAGTGGTGGGAGGGGGTGTGAGACCCTGAGAAGGGTGGCAGGGACTTCTGGGGAACTTTCTGCAGTGAGCTGGATTAAGAAGTGTGTTCCCAAGGTGAGAAGCTGGAGGTTCTCTCTCAGGGAGGCCAAGAGCTTTTGCACCCAAGGTTGATGAAGCTGCCTGAAGAGAGGTGTGGAATGAAAATATCTCTTGCCATATTAATAAACAAGAAATGGCATAGCCATTAGCGATTTCTGGCCTTCAAATGTGAATGAGAGCTCCCAAACTGTGATCCAGAGGATGCTGCCACCCCGCCCACTCCCATCTCCTCCATGGTGATTGCAAGAAGCAAGGTAAACAAGGAAACAGGATTTGGCCCCAGATAGTTGAAATGCATATGAAAGGAATGGATTCTGTGAGCTCAGAGGACTGCATCTTTCCATATAGAATGCTAAATTCTTTAACTTGATACCTGATATTTGATGTTCAGACTGCCTGCTCCCTTTGTAGCAAACTTATATATAGCCAGACTCCCCCCTGCCTCCTTGGAGCAGTTTTCTCAGAGCTACTGAGTGCTGTCTCCCTGGCTTGGAGTCTTAAACATCCTGCAAAATAAAGTAACTCTCTACTTTCAGGTTGTGACTATATTTTTTGAGTCAACAGAGGGGAGCTGGGGCATCTCTTATGCACCCTCAGCACTCTGCTCACATGTCCCTTCTTCTAAGAGTCCATCTCTTGAGGCCCCAAATTAGTAATCTATTCTGTTCTTTGGCACTCTGTCATTATTTATTTCATGTGTTTCTCTTTGTGTAGGTGCATGTCTTATTATCTGTCTTTCTTCCCCACTCGATTACAAGGGCCTTGATAGTGGAGATCGTGCTCACTGCATTCGTGTCTGTCTGCTCCTGGTGCATAGCGTGTTACCATGTCCACGCCCTCTCTGCTCGCCGCACGATAAGCCAATGAATGTGAGAGACGAGGTGTTGAGGCAAGGAAGAGACTTTAAGTGGGGAGCCGGCAGACTGAGAAGATGGCAGGCTAATACCTCAAAACAACCATCTTATTTGGATTTGAATGCCAGCTTCTTTTATAGATCAGAGAGATAGAAACAATGAAGAATTGAAGTCAAAATGCAGAGTAGAGAGGGAGATGCAGTGGGGAAGGAAAGTGGAAGGGTCTTCAGTCTTGCAAAACATCTCCAAGGGAATGTCCAGCCTTCAGAAGGGGTGTGTTAGTCTCTTCTGTTCGCAGGTGGGCAGGGACAAACTAAACAAAGGCACTTTAGTTTACAGTCAAGCAGAGGGGCAGGGTCCTCCAGGCAAGCCACTGAGTATGATTATAATAATAAAAACAAGTCAAAGAAACATGGAGTTAGAATTGGCTTTCTTCCTGCAGCAGGTGTTCAGGAAACATCCGTGTGGAATCCCAAGGTCTAGGGGGACAGGAGGTGTGGTTGTCTATTGACCTGTCTTACAGCAAGTGGCCAGCGTAGCTGGTTTGTCTGTTCAGGCCCCACTCAGCTCACTGGTTCATCACATCAGGGTGGGGCTGCAGAGTGTGAAGATGGAGGGACCAGGAGGCTACTTGCCTGGGATCAAACCAGGTTGCAGTAGACCCTGGAAACAGATACCCATACGTGGCTGGTAGAGAGGGCTGGGTTCCCAATAACATGCAGTGGTCCTTTCTCCGGACTCTGCTAGGTACCTGATACAGGCGATTTCATTTAATCCCCAAGACAGGTTAGTAGGATAGGAGCCGTCATTCCTGTTTGACAGCTGAAGGAGCTGAGGCTCAGCTTGGAGAGACTGTCACTTTCTTAAAATTACACGGCTAATGCATGGTGCTGCTGAGCTGAGTTTCTGTTCCTTTGTCTGCACAAATCAGGCTATCCTCTGGTTGCTCACACTATTTTTACAGTTAGTGACTAGAAGTGGACAGAACACCCAAGGATCCCTTGACTCAGGGTTCTGAATGCCAGAAGTTATTTCCCTTGATCTAACAATATTCTTCAATTAATAAGGTGATACATGTAGAACTATATAAATGATGTAGTTCTGAATTCATGTTGTAGCAACATCAATAATAATGGCATTGCAGTCCAAGATTGTATTTCCTTTTGGTCACATTGACAGCCCCACTGGCCCAGTGGGTTGTTCCGTCATAACTGCTGTTAACCCATCTCTCACCCCATTATGCCCTCAGCAGGCCCATTTTTTCCAACCTAAATGCAGGACTCTGGCGTGTTTTGATTTAGTGTCCTTTTAATAGTGTCTCTTCATAGTAAAATTCTGTTGAAATCTTTTTGAATTTTAATGCTATCATCCTTTGTGAGTCATCACTTACTTCTTCATCATCAGCATTTTTACTCAAATCCTTCAGTATCATTCCCCAAACATCCACATATACTGGGCAATGAGCCCCAGGCCCTCCTACATACAGTGCCCCATTCGAACCTGTGAGGGGGCACTGTGACCCCCATTTCACAGGTGAGTATCTGAGAAGACACGCTCCAGAACTGAACTGAGCGCCCGCTTGCACACACCACCACTGCCACGTGTCATCTTTCTAGGAAGCTACCTCCGCTGGCTACAGGTCGCTGCTGTTCATTACGACAACCACAAATACACTGGCAAATACTCTCATTCGATCTCTGCTGGAGGGAGAGAGGAATTATGGCTGAAATTTGTGAATGTGTGTGTATGTGGGGTGTGTGTGTATGTGTGGGGTGCAGACACTATTGTTCATTGCTATCATTAGTCTATATTCATTTTTGAGCACCCACAGGCATCATTTCAATAACTACCGATATTCTTATGCATTCCAAATTTGGAACTTTTATTCTCGTTTTTCACTAAAAGCAAGCATATGCCTTAACTCCGTTCGTAATTAGCTTCCCTCTCTTAGTGCTTTCGTGTGCCTGTGACGGGGTTCACATTGCAAGTACCACAGCTCCTTAATTATTCGTTAACTATGGGCACGCTCGCCTGTTACTGAAGCAGGCACATGGGCATCGCATTTATTTATATAATAAGCTAAATATGACATGTACAAGGACTTGTCTGATGAATGCATGGCATGTAGAGGGTTGATGGAGCTTCATGATCTGTACAATTCTAGTGTTTGTGGAAGTTAAAGGCATGCTGTTGCTTAAAAATCACAGGAAATCTTGGCTTAGATTCTAGTTCCTGTGGATCCAGCAATACTTATTTAATCATCTTGGTTTTCTGTTCTGTCAAGTTTAAGTAATAATGAAATTTTCTAGATTAGTATTTAAAGGAAAAAGAGAAGGAGAAGTTGCAATGTTACACATAAGCTGAAGTATAAAATACCCATTCTTTACCAGTGGTAAAGAATCCGCCTGCAATGCAGGAAACACAGGTTTGATCCTTGGGTCAGGAAGATCCCCTGGAGAAGGAAATGGCAGCCCACTCCAGTATTCTTGCCTGGAAAATCCCATGGACAGAGGAGCCTGGTGGGCTACAGTCCATGGGGTCGCAAAAGAGTCAGACACGACTTAGTGACTAATCTAATCTCTCACAAGCTAAAGGCAACCAATATTGCCTTCCTGCCACCCCCCACCCTCAGCTTAGGGAGGGCTTCATCAGGAGATAGGTGGGAACAAGGTAAGGGAGGAGACCCACCAGGGAACTGACGTGAGGTGGTCACGTGGTGTGGGCCTCAGGGCTTAACTCTGTCTAAAATGTCCTCCCCGCCCTCTCCATTCCACCCCTCCATCAAGTTCTATTCATCCTTCAGTTCCCAGTCTAAATATCATGCCTTCAGAGAGAAACCTTCCCCCACCCCCGCTCCCCCATGAGTGATATACTCATTCAGAAACTTGCCTTTTTCCAGCACTGCACGATTCAGAGCTGAATCTTTAATTCTACTGGTACTTGATTTATACCCATCTTTCTCACTGGATGTCAACTTTATGAGGGCAGGGGCCTCCCTGGTGTACTCCTCGTATATAATAGTAGCCTAATAAATACTTGGGGACTGAATGAATGTCCTCTGTATTTTTTTTGTGACTGTGGGGTTGAGTCAGGTGACCTGGGCATTTTCCAGATCTGAGATGTTGTGGGGTCTAAGTGTCCCGGTAAGGGCTCTAATTCCAGAGGCTCTTGGTGGAGGAAGGTGCATGAGGAAACTGCAACAGAAGGGAGCTGGAGTTCTGCTCTGGTTGGGCCAGTAGGCGAGTCCCTGGCTGGGGCTGGGGCATGGGGAGTCCCTGGTGGGGGTGGAGTCGGTGCATCTTGGCCAGGGCTGAATGCCTGGACCTGCTGGGTGAGGAGGCCGGTTGCCCAGCTGGCACAGGTGCAGGAAGAAAGGGAAAAGGGCTGGAAACGCAAGTGCTGGCTGCAGAGGTGCGTTGGGTGTTGGAGTCCTGGTACTTCTTGTTGTAAGACCAATCTTGGCACATCAGGATGCGGAGTGGCAAGACGGCATGTCCTGAGACGTGGGGGTTGGAGAGGAGCCCCACCCAAGCTGCTGGAGGGGTTTCCAGCACTGCCTTGAGACAAATTCCCTTGCTCTTGGTCAGCTTCTGCTCCCACTGTCGTTGCAAATACACCCATGTTTCACGTCCTTCCCCAGGTTTCCATCCCCATCCTCTTACTCTCAGCAGGGAAAACTGGGGCCCATCCTGCAAGACATCTTTCGACTTCCTGTGACCTTACAAAAAATGTTCTTGCAGCCACATTCCCACCTGCTGTTCTTCACATTTTTTCTTCCTTCACATCAGCCTCAGAAGGTGATGAGTCCCCTCTGCTATCAAGATTCAGCTTTCTGCTTCTCCTTTGTCTCCTCCTGTTAATGCTCGTTTGGAATCCTTCTTTTAACTCATCCCTTATACCTCCCAAATTTATAATTTATAGACTAAACACCTTTCCTGAAGACTAAGTTCAAATTCTAACTGCGTGTATCTCCACTTGAATCTCTAGTAGCATCGACAACTTTGATGTCTAAATCTGAACTCCCCGCTCTTTCCTCTGAAACTGTTCCCACTGCTATCTCCCCCAGCTCAGCAAGGCAACGTCCCGTTTGTAGCTCCCATGGCCGAAGATTCTCGGGGCCATCACCGACTCCTTTCTTTCTCTCATTTCCTTCATCTGATCGGTTCTCCCTTCAAAATGTATTTAGGATTACAATTCTAAATTCAGCCACTTCTCAGCACCTTCCTGATGTACACTCTGGTTTACACTCTGGTTCTGGTCAACATCACCTATCACTGGAAATGTTATGGCAGCCTTTTAATTGGTTTCCCTGACGCTGCTGCCCCCCAGTATGTGTGTCTGACTCTTTGCGACACTTACAGACTGTAGCCTGCCAGGTTCTTCTGTCCATGGGATTCTCCAGGCAATAACACTGGGGTGGGCTGCCATGCCTCCTCCAGGGGATCTTCCTGACCCAGGGATTGAACCTGTGTCTCCTGCACTGCAGGCAGAGTCTTTACTGCTGAGCCACTGGGGAAGCCTGTCCCTAGCCCTGGAGTCGATTCTCAACACAGGAACCAGAGAGAACCTGTTAAGATACAACCAGGTCAGATCTGTCTCTTCTCTACTCAAGACCCTCTGATGGTTTCTTTCCAGTGTTATTCAAAGTAAGAGCCAACGTCCTTTTACTATGACCTGGAAGGTCTTACTTAACCTCACTCCTAGTTTTGCCTCTGACCGCATCTCCTACTCTTTCTCCTCTCTCTCACTGCACTCCAGCCTTGCTTGCCTGCTTTCGCACCCAGCAGACACTCCCTTCAGGAGTGTTTCATACTTCAACTTTAGGCTGTTTCATACATTTGTGATACAGTTAGGTTAAAGAAAATACATGTGTTCTATATTGGAATTGTGCCTAAATGATTAAAAAAAAAAGGTTTGCATGCATTTAGGATCATTCTTTGTGCTAAACAATTCAATGAGTTTTGCCAAATGCACAGTCATAATTTAGAAATGCAGAGTCATGCAGAGTTGTTTCACTTCCCTGGAAATCCTTTGTAGTTAACCTCTTCAACTCCTCCAAAACCCTGGACCCAGGGCAACCACCGATCTTTTTACTGTCTCTGTAGTTTTGCCTTTTCCAGAATGTCATGTGAGTGGAAGCATACAGGATATAGCTCTTGCAGACTGGCTTCTTTCCCTTATTAATATATGTTTAAGGGTCACTCATGTCTTCTGGTTTGATAGCTTGCTTCTTTTTAATTGCTGAATAATGTTCCATGTATGGACATACCACTGTTTAACTATTGCCTATTGAAGGACATTTTGGTTACTTCTAGTTTTTGCTGATTATGAGCAAAAATGCTACAAATACTTTCATAAAAGTTTTTGTTTGGATATGTTTTCGAATCAGTTGGATAGATCCTTAGATGAGTAATTGACGAATAATATGGTAAGCCCAAGCTTAACTTTGAGTGAGTGAGTGAGTGAGTGAGTGAGTGAAAGTCACTCATTCATGTCTGACTCTTTGCGACCCCATGGACTACACAGTCCACGGAATTCTCCAGGCCAGAATACTGGAGTGGGTAGCCTTTTCCTTCTCCAGGAGTTCTTCCCAACCCAGGGATCAAACACAAGTCTCCCGCATTGCAGGCAGATTCTTTACCAGCTGAGCCACAGGGGAAGCACTAACTTGTGAGAAACTGCCAAACCATCTTCCAGAAGAGCTATATCATTTTGTGTTCCCAATACATTGAACAATGAGTGAAAGTTCCCATTGCTCCACATCCATACCAGTTTCGGTTTTTGGATTCTAGGCATTCCATTAGATGTGTAGTGATACCTTGTTATTATTTTAGCTTGTCATTCCCTAATGACAAACGATAGCATCTTTTCGTAGACTTATTCATCATCTGTATCTCTTTTTTAGTGCATGCAATGTCTGTTTAGGTATTTTGCCCATTTTGAAGTTGGATTGTTTGTTTTCTTGTTGAGTTTTAAGAGTTCTTTGTGTATTTTGGGTGCAAGTCCTTTATTAGATACATGGTCTGCAAATGTTTTCTCCCAGTGTGGGATTTGTCTTTTCATTCTCTTATCATTGACATTCACAGAGTGCCAAGTCACTCAGTCATGTTCAGCTCTTTGCGACCCTATGGACTATAGCCCCCCAGGCTTCTCTGTCCATGGGGTTCTCCAGGCAAGAATACTGGGGTGGGTTGCCATGCCCTTCTCCAGGGGATCTTCCCAACCCAGGGACTGAACCTGCGTCTCTTAGGTCTCCTACACTGGCAAGCAGGCTCTTTACCACTCAAGCCACCTGGGAAGCCCATTTCTTAGAGTAGAAATTTTTAATTTTAATGAAGTCCAGTTTTTAACTTTTTTTCTGTGAATTGTGCTTTGGATGTCATCTCTAAATAAATTGCCAAACCCAAGGTCACATGGATTGTTTTCTTTATTTTTTTCCAGATGGTTTATAGCTTCACATTCTACCTTTAGGTCTAGGATTCATATGGAGTTATTTTTGTGAAAGGTGTAAAGTCTGTGTCTAGGTTAGGTTTTTTTTTTTTTTCCCCATATAGACTATCTAATGGTTCCAGCACAATTTCTTTAAAAGACTATCTCTCGTTCATTGAACTGTCTTTATTCCTTTGTTAAAAGTAAGCTGACTATACCTGCGTGGGTCTACTTCCAGGCTCCCTCTTCTGTTCTATTGATCTATGTATCCATTCTTTTGCAAGTACTACAGACTTGATTGCTGTGGCTTTATAACAAGTCTTCAAGTTAGGTAGTGTAAGTCTTCCAACTTCATTCATCTTCACTATTATGTTGGCTATTCTGGGTCATCTGCCTTTCTGTTTAAACTTTAGAATCAGTTTGGCAATACTTCTAAACTAGCTTGCTGAATTTTGATTGGGATTGCATTAAATCTATGAATCAAGTTGGGAAGAATGGACATCTTAACAATATTTTAATCTACAAACACAGAATATCTCTCCATTTATTGAGGTCATTTTTTGATTTATTTCATCAGAGTTGTGCAGTTTTCTGCATGTACATCCTGCTGCTAAGTCACTTCAGTTGTGTCCAACCCTCAGCAACCCCATGGACTGCAGTCTACCAGGCTCCTCCATCCCTGGGATTTTCCAGGCAGGAGTACTGGAGTGGGGTGCCATTGCCTTCTCCCATGTACATCCTATGCCTATGTAATTAGATTTACACTTAAATGATCTCTCAGTTTCGCTGCTATTGTAAATTGTATAATTCAATTTTCATTTCATTTCTGGTATATAGGAAAGCAATTAATTTTCGTATATTAGCCTTATATCCTGTGACTATGCTATGCTTATTTATTTATTTTCTTGGGTCAATTCTTTGGGATTTTCTACATAGACCGTGCCACTGTTTGTGAACGCAGACCTTTTTATTTTCTTCTGTGTTTGAAGGAAACATTGTATTTCTGGCTTTGAAGCACATATTGACAGCATTCTACACCAATGGCTCAATGTGGCTCAATGTGGGGAGACTTAGTTTTGTCATTTGCTGGGGCTGGTCCTCAGAGAAGGCAATGGCACTCCATTCCAGTACTCTTGCCTGGAAAATCACATGGATGGAGGAGCCTGGTAGGCTGTAGTCCATGAGGTCGCTAAGAGTCATACATGGCTGAGCGACTTCACTTTCACTTTTCACTTTCCTGCATTGGAGAAGGAAATGGCAACTCACTCCAGTGTTCTTGCCTGGAGAATCCCAGGGACAGGGGAGCCTGGTGGGCTGCCATCTGTGGGGTCGCACAGAGTCGGCTGAAGCGACTTAGCAGCAGCAGCAGCAGCAGCAGCAGCAGCAGCAGCAGCAGGGGTTGGTCCTAAGAACAGAAATCAAAGCTCTTGTGAAAGGGGAAGTATGAAAGGTGGCATTTCCGAGAGGTCAGCCCTACAGTGGTGTAATTTCAATGTTTTCATTGAAATCTTATCTTGGGAGTAACAGAGAAACATCAAGGGACTTACAGGCCATGTGTGTTTTTTTGTTCAGTTGATTGATAGTTGGCATTGTATTCTGAAATCCAGGTTTGCAGATTATAACAAACTTTCCTTGGCAGAGAAAACCCAAACTGACAGGAGTCCCAGTGAGGGGACGCGCTTCCCCTGCTGCTCCCCTTGCTTCGCTGACTGCCTCTCCTCCTCCTCCTCCACAGGGCCCTTCCCTCCAGCTGCTTGGAATATCCGCATTCTCCAGGGTCCTGTCCTTGTCCCTCTTGGCTGTCTCTCTTGTTCCACGGACTAGCTCACCTGTTGTCGTAGTTCTAATCTCTTATCTGTTGAGAAAGCTTAATTCTGTGGGTCCAGCCAAGATCCTTTGCTGAGCTCCAGCTGCACGCAAGCAGTGGCCTGGTGTGGCCGCTGTCTCAGTGCTCCTGTGGCCAACAGTGAATGCACCTTCCTTCCCCAAAGTCTTTTACAAGCTGGAAAACTCCGTATCACTTTTCCCTCCTCTTTTCCACCCACATCCACTGTGGGAGGCAGTATTGTTACTGGTTCAGTACTTATACGAGGGACAGAGCTGGAGCCAAATATAAGCCTCTGTTCCCAGATCGGCAAAATAGAATATACTAGTGCACGACTTCTAAGCTACCATAAGAAGCCTCAACAAATATGAACTATTATTTACAAGCAATGAGCTGGAAGTCTTCTGGTTTTGAGCTCAGAAACGTCTCCTGATTCTACTCCCTTCCTTTCTCATGCCAAGGCCTGAGTTAATGTCTTCATTTCTCACCCAAGTAATTCATGAATCATATTATCGGCTATTCATTTCTCATCCTACAGATGATATAACCTTTCTTAAAAACAAAAGGAAAGCAAAGGAACAAAAACCCTCTGTTAGGCCTTGCTGTTTCCTTTTACCCACAGGATAAAGTCGAAACTTCTTGTTCTGGCACACCAGGCCCTTCTCTCTGCACGCTCAGCTCCCCTGGTCCGCACCTACTCCCTTCCTCATTCCCTTGTTTCTCTCCTGACTCAGCCAACATAACTGTTCCTTGAACTTACCAGACCCTTCAGGTCAGTGCCTTTAATTGTGCTTTGAATGTGCTGTTCTATCTCTTTGGGCGTTCTTCACAATGCTCTTCTGCAAAAACCCAGCACAAACCTCACGTCCTCTGTTCATCCCTCCTCTGTCATCCAAGACAGACATTCCCTCATCTGAGACCCTGGGAGCTATTGTTTTTTGAGTTGTGTTGGATTTTGACTTATTTCTCTAGTTTCCCTGTGAGCTTTTGAGGACAGACCACATTCTGTCATATTTCGTTATACAGCCTCAACTTCTAAGGGCTCAATAAACATTTGTGGCATGATTAATGAACTAAAAGTGTTGTTGGTCTACTTGATTATCTTCCCGCTGGAAGCTGAACTTAGAAAGGGCTAAGACCTGTGCGCCGTTCATTCTTGTGTCTAGCTGAGTTCCTGAATGTCATAGTTGCTTAATAGCTTGGGTGAGTGAATGGGAAAATGAGAGCTGAATGAAAGACACAGGGCTACCCTCAGATTAAAACTGCTTGGCTAATACTTTGTGGGTGGGGGCTCAGTCTGTGTTAGTCCCTAGCTAGCGACGCTCATGGGGGTTCCTTGGAATAGAATTATCTTCTTTTATGGGAAACAGCTTCCTGCCCTTTCCTCCTGCTTCCTATTTCTGCACCTACCTACCTATCCCTCCTCTAACATTATGGGTTTTTCCTGGAGTTTACAGTGATGACCACAGTTAAACAACAATAACAATAGAAATAAAAATAAACCTGGTGCTTTTGGACACCTTAGCTAATCTCTCTAGGCCTTAACTCATTTGTGTCTATAAGAGATGGCTGTGAGAAATTTGTTCTGTTTTCCACAATGATGGAGTGACAACCTTCTTAGCAAAAGGAAATTCCTTGTTGGTCTTAGTATACATACATATATATATATATATATATCTATTTTAATTGGAGGATAATTACAATATTGTGATGGTTTTTGCCACACATCAGTATGAATCGGTCATAGGCATACATGGTTCCCCTTCATCCTGTAATGCACCCCCGCCCCCCCAACCTCCCTACCTCTAGGCTGTCACAGAGTACCAGCTTTGGATGCTCTGGCTCATACATCAAACTCCCTCTGGCTGTCTGTTTTACATATGGCAACATATCTTTCAATGCTGTTCTCTCAAATCATCCCACCCTCTCCTTCTCCCACTGAACTCAAAAGTCTCAGCTGATGTATTCCTATTTCTCTTAATATTTTGGTATTTTCGTAAAAGACCAAGTGGCCTCAGAAAGTAGGTAACCAAGTGGCTCTCAATAACTGCCAATGACGAACCCCAAAGTGGCTCGGCTGGAAAGGGCACAGATCTGCAGACTCAAGCCTGGCTGACTTCAAAGCCAGCGCACCTTCCTCAGGATAATATCCTCTAGCCTTAGGGACTCAGGGGACACTCCACCCCCAGCCCCCTTTTCTCTGTATGTGGAAAATGTGACTGATCCCATAGAGCCTTTGTCAGAGAATGTTAATCACCCGTGAGGCTACCTGTGCAACCCTGAGACTGAATGAAGCAAATACTTGCTAGACTGGGAAAGAGACCTCAAACTCCGGGGTTGTTGTTTAGTCGCTAGGTCTTGTTCAACTCTTTTGTGACCCCCATGGACTGTAGCCCGCCAGAAGCTCCAAGAGGAAGATAATGTGCAGTACCGCCATTTACCAGCAGGGGGAAGGCGAGTCCGCTCTTGTTCTCGTGTAGGATGTAGGACCACTAGAATGTTTTCAGGAACTCTTGGCTGCTGCTGCTGCTAAGTCACTTCAGTCGTGTCCGACTCTTAGTTCTAGTTCTAGTTCAGTCACTCAGTCGTGTCCGACTCTTTGCGACCCCACGAATCGCAGCACGCTAGGCCTCCCTGTCCATCACCAACTCCCGGAATTTACTCAGACTCACGTCCATCGAGTCCGTGATGTCATCCAGCCATCTCAGGAACTCTTAGGTAGGTTGAAATCATGAAGCACCGACCATGATCTTCTTTCTAGACAGGGATTTAGAGCTGTGAGGTCCACAGAGGCCATGTGAGGTGGACTTTCTTGCCCTATTTTACAGAGACTGAGATAGGCTGAGTGGTCTGTCCAAGGTCGCATAGCCTTGCATATCCTGGGTCCCCAAATTGAATTATTTTTGCTGCACATCTTGGGCTGTTTCTGGCACATCATACTGGCTCTTTGGTAGATCTGGCAGTTTTACCAATGTGTATATGACATTTCCACATACGAGTGGTGCTGGTGGTAAAGAACTGCTCTGCTAATGTAGGAGACGTAAAGAGATAAGGGTTTGATCCCTGGGTTAGGGAAGATCCCCTGAGGTCTGAAATGGCAACCCACTCCAGTATTCTTGCCTGGGAAATCCCACGGACAGAGGAGTCTGGTGGGCTACAGTCCACACAAAGAGTCGGACACAACTTACTCATTTACCTGTCCAAACCACCAAAGAACTGGCCCTATTTGACATGCCTAGTGATCAGGAGCTTATTACCTCCAAATGCTTTCTTCAGTAGCAGATGGAACAGTTTTGTAGGGAACTTTCTGGTCTTGCTTCTCCTGAAAGCTGTAGAATTTAGGGAAGGTATTATTTATTCATTTATCAAATAATATGAGATATTTACTAAGTAGTTACAAAGTCCATGTCTTAATCAATTTGGGCTACCATAACAAAACACTACAGACTGGGTAACTTAGCCAGCAGATTTTTTTTTCCTCACAGTTTTGGAGGCTGAAGTCTGAGGTAGTGGTGCTGTTGCAGGAGGGGGACCCCTTCCAGGGCTCAAGAGTGGGCTAACACTCAAAAATGAATTGTCCAAGGAGACAGACTTTATTGGGAAGGGGTGCCCAGGTGGATAGCATTAGGGTAAAGGAACCCAGAAGGACTGTTCTGCCACATGGCTCACAGTCTTGGATTTTATGGTAATGAGATTAGTTTCTGGGTTATCTTCGACCAATCATTCTGACTCAAAGTCCTTCCTGGTGGTGCACGGATTGCTCAGGCAAGATGGATGCCAGTGAGAAGGATTCTGGGAGGTGGTTGGACACATGCTGTCTCCTTTTGACCTTTCCTGCACTCTTCTGGTTGGTGGTGGCTTATTAGCTCTGTGTTCCTCACCAGGACCTCCTGTAATAAAGTAACTTGCACAGATGGTGACTATTGTGCCTGGCCAAGGTGGGCGGGCTTCAGTCAGCGTGCCTCCCCTAGCAGTGCCCCCCACGATCAGGCTCAGGGAGATCTCTCTTCCTGGCTTTCAGACAGCTGCCTTCTTTCTGTGTCCTCTCATGGTAGACAGAGGGAGAGAGAGCCCACCTCTTCTTATAAGGGCACTAATCCTGTCACAAAGGCCCCATCCTCATGACCTCATCGAAACTTAACTATTTCCCAAAGGTCCCATCTCCAAATACTGTCACACTGGGCGTTAGGGCTTCAACATTTGAATTTCGAGAGGAGGACTTAATTAAATCCACAGCTGTTCAGATACCAATTAGTATAAAGTTACATTCTGTAACATTGTGATTTATAACATATATGTGTTTGTTCTTCATCTCTGATTCCGACACAGAGCTCTTAAAAGCTTCAGAATTTCCTGTGATGAGAGCTTTAAAAGTGTTTTTGCTATATTAATTAGGGGACTTGCAGAAAGCACCTAAGGTTGGGGTTTGCTTGCCAGTGGAGCAAATCATGTGATTAAAGAGTTAAAACTTTCAGTGCTGCCCCCATCTCTAGGGAGGGTAGAGGAGTTGGAAAATGAGTTCAGCCACCAATGGCCAATATGCAATCAATCAAGCCTGTGTAATAAAACCTCCATTACACACTTGATATTTCTAAAAATAACTACCATAAGGTCCACCGATCTCACTTCTGAGTATATATCCAGAGAAAACATAATTCAGAAAGATACATGCACTCTGATACATGCACATCACTATTTACAATAGCCAAGATATGGAAATAACCTAAATGTCCATTGACAGAGAAATGGATAAAGATGTGGTACATATATATAATGGAATATTACTTAGCCATAGAATAGTGTGAAATGATGTCATTTTCAGCAACATGGATAGAGTTAGAGATTGTCATACTAAGTGAAATGTCAAAGACAAATATCATATGCTATCATTCATAAGTGAAATCGAATACAAATTATACAGATGAACTTATTTACAAAACAGAAACAGACTTACAGATTATGGAAATAAATTTATGGTTAACAAAGGGGAAACATGGGAGGGAAGAATAAATGCGGAGCTTGAGGTTAACATACATACACCACTTTATATAAAATAGATAACCTTCCAGGGCGTATTATACAGCACAGGGAACTCTTCTCAGTATTCTATAATAAGCTATATGGCTAAAGAATCTGAGCAAGAATGACTATATGTATATATATAACTGAATCACTTTGTTGTACACCTGAAACCACCACAGCACTATAAATCAACTGTTGTTCTTAAGTTGCTAAGTTCTGTCTGACTCTTTTGCAACCCCATGTACTATATAGCCCACCAGGCTCCTCTGTCCATGGGATTTCCTAGGAAGTATACTGGTTGTCATTGCTCAGTTGCTCAGTTGTGTCCAACTCTTTACGACCCTATGGACTGCAGCATGCCAGGTTTCCCTGTCCTTCACCAGCTCTTGGAGCTTGCTCAAACTCATGTCCATTGAGTCCGTGGTGCCATCCAGCCATCTCATCCTCTGTTGTCCCCTTCTTCTACAATCTTCTATGTTTCCCAGCATCAGGGTCTTTTACAATGAGTTGGCTCTTTGCATCAGGTGGCCAAAGTATTAGAGGTTCAGCATCAGCATCAGTCCTTCCAAAGAACATTTATAGTTGATTTCTTTTAGGATCTCCTTGCAGTCCAAGGTACTCTCAAGAGTCTTCTCCAACACTGCAGTTCAAAAGCATTAATTGTTTTGGTGCTCATCCTTCTTTATGGTACAACTCTCACATCCATACATGACTACTGGAAAAACCATTGCTTTGACTATGTGGACCTTCATCAGCAAAGTAACATCTCTGCTTTTTAATACACTGTCTAGGTTTGTCACAGCTTTTCTTCCAAGGAGCAAGTGCCTTTTAATTTCATGGCTGCAGTCACCATCTGCAGTGATTTGGGAGTCCAAGAAAATGAAGTCTGACACTGCTTCCATTGTTTCCCCACCTATTGACCATGAAGTGATGGGACCAGATGCCATGATCTTCATTTTCTGAGTGTTGAGCTTTAAGCCAACTTTTTCACTCTCTTCTTTCACTTTCATGAAGAGGCTTTTTAGTTCCTCTTCACTTTCTGCCATAAGGGTGGTGTTATCTGCATATCTGAGGTTATTCATAGTTCTCCTGACAATCTTGATTCCAGCTTGTGCTTCATCCAGCCTGGAATTTCACATGATGTACTCTGCATAGAAGTTAAATAAGCAGGATGACAATATACAGCCTTGATGTACTTCTTTCCCAATTTGGAACCAGTCCATTCCATGTCTGGTTCTAACTGTTGCTTCTTGACCTGCACACAGGTTTCTTAAGAGCCAGGTAAGGTGGTCTGGTATTCCCATCTCTTGGAGAATTGTCACGTGAGTATATGTTCCTCGATTCTTTCTCTTTTCACAACAAAGATTTGGAGTGATGGACATTAAAGCCCCCTCATTGAGTCACAGCTCCCAGGTCTTGGATAGACCGTGTTATAGCTCTCAGGTCTCAAATGAACCGTGTTATAGCTCTTAAATCAGTGTTATAGCTCAGTGTTACAGCTCTATTTTATTTAGAAGATAGCAGGAAAATCCATCTTCGAGGCATGAAGGCGCATCGATCTAGACATGAGAAGAGTGCCCCAGCATGCAGGGGAGGGAGAGAGGGAGGGGGAGAGGGAGAGCGAGAGGGAGGGGGAGAGAGAGAGAGACAGAGAGACAGAGAGAGAGAGACAGAGAGAGAGAGAGGACAGAAAGCTGGCTCTGGCTCCTCTATTTCTATGTTTATCTCTCCCTGGGCCTGTCCTGTATAAATTGGGCCAGCCGGGAGTGTTGTTTGTTTTACCTGAAGTCCTCATTCCGGTCCTCGGACCTTCTTTTGTTTCATTTTTGCAGGCTTTTCCCTTCTTGTCTGTAGCCACCGCCATTTTGGACTCCTTTTTCCCTGTTCTACCTACCTAACTTTCCCCCCTCAAGAGATGAGAGGCCCAATTCTTTGGGAATTGGGGCGTTGAGGTCTTTCTGGCTACTTCCTGCTGAACTGGGGCGGCGAGGCATATTGGGCCTCCCCCCTCTTGCTAGTCTCAAGCCTCAGAGTCCTTATAGTGGTGTCCATTTAAGGGTGAGTGATAGTTTCTGTGGTTGGCTGTAGTTTTCCATCTTTGTTGAACTGGCACTGTATGTTGTAGCTTGTTGACCTGGGCAGAGACAAAACAGGTTAGACAATTGACAGTACATGGAATAATCATAAGCGTCATCAATATAGCATAACAAGGACTAGTAGGGGCATTAGTCAGTTTTAAATTCACATCGCCAGGATGGCTTAAGTCCCTCCTTGTTCAGGGATCAGAAGATCTATCTCCCGTCTATTTTGGAGTATAATCTGTCAAGCTGTGTTGGCTCTTTAGAGCTATCTTGAGAAATCTTATTATCCCCAGAAACCAGATTTTGGGGGTGTTCATTAGAATGGCACTCATTGGCAGTCCTGAATAGGTATCTGAGATCTCCCAGGGGCTCACAGGTGTATTGAGTGTCCTCTTCTGTTTTCTTCTATGGCTTTACTCATGAGTAGTGAATCCAGGTGTCATGTCCTGGTACCTTGATTGCTGTGAGGGTAGAAAGTATTACTGAGTAGGGGCCCTTCCATGTGGGCTGGAGTTGAGCTTTTGGGGACCCATCTTTCCAGTCTTTAATTAGGACTTGAGTCCCTGGAGCATATAGTGGTGACTCCTTAGAATCTTTTGGATCTTGGTTTATACCCTACAAGCGTATATCCTGTTGGTATTGCCCAATGGCATGGTATAAGACTGGAGGGTCTGAGCCTCTGGATCTAGGAAGAGGTCATTGACATAAATGAAAGGTCTCCCATATAGCATCTCATAAGGACTAAGACCAAGCTGTTCCTTAGGGGCAATGCGGATGCAGAGGAGACCTATCAGTAAAGCCTCCTTCCATCCCAGGGAGGTCTCCTAGGTTATCTTTTCTATTGCTGATTTTAAGAATTGATTGGCTCTTTCTACTTTTCCTGAAGATTGAGGCCCCCAGGCACAATGGAGATAATACGTAATGCCCAATGCTTTCGAGACCACTTAGGTGACCTTAGAAGTAAATGATGTCCCATTGTCACTTTGTAATGACCTGGGCAGACCACATCTTGGAATGATTTCATGGAGCAGTTTTTTTACCACCTCCTCAGCCTTTTCAGTCCAGGTGGGAAAGCCTTCAATCCATCCTGTGAATGTATCTATCATGACTAATAGGTATTTATATCCTTGAGAAACTGGCATCTGGGTGAAGTCCATCTGCCAGTCCTCTCCTGGGTAGGTCCCACATCATTGGATGGGTTGGGCCAGCTGGGGTTTTCAAGCTCCTTGGGGATTGTTTAATTGGCAAGTGGGACAAGAAGACACCACCTGTCTTATAGTTGTTTGGAAGCCTGTTCCTCTGAAGGGTCTTTCTAGTAATCTTTGGAGGGCCTTTTCTCCTAAATAAGTAGTGGCATGTAAGGAGTTAACCAACTTCCACTGGAGGTTCCCAGGCAGAAAAGGAGTCCCTCCTTTTGGAACCACCCCATATGATCTTCTTGAAAGCCCTCGCTCTTAGCTTTAAGAGTCTCACCTTCAGTATATGAAGGAGTTTCTGGGAAATTAGTCTGGAACTAGGGTGGCAACCCCTATTAGGTCATGTTTCTGTAATGCTGCTCTCCTAGCTGCCTGATCAGCTGCTTGGTTCCCTTGTGCCACTTCCGTGCTCCCTTTTTGGTGTCCTTTACAGTGGGAGACTGAAACCTCAGTGGGCAGAAGGATTGCCTCCAAGAGTGGAAGAATCTGATCACTATATTTGATTGAGGACCCTCGGGTGGTCAAGTGGCCCCTTTCTTTCCAAATAGCAGTATGTGCATGTAGCACCAGAAAGGCATACTTGGAATCAGTGTAAATGGCTATTGTTTTTCTTTTTCCCAGCTCTAAAGCTCGAGTCAGGGCTATGAGCTCAGCTAATTGGGCTGAAGTACCTGGTGGCAGAGGCTTAGCCTCTATGGTCTCAAAACTGGGGACTACTGCATACCTGGCTCTTCTTTTTCCATCCAAGACAAAGCTGCTCCCATCGGTGTACCAGATTTCCTCAGGATTGGTCAGAAGATCTTCTGACAGTCCTTCTCGGGGTTTTTGTCCAGTGGCCCAAGGTTTCTAGACAAGAGTGAAAGGGGAGAGAGCCCTCGGGGGGTAGGCAGGAGGGTGGCTGGGTTAAGAACCTCACAAGGGGATATAGTGAGGCCTGGATTTTCCATCAGCATTACTTGATACCTGAGGATTCTTTGATCAGACATCCATAAATGGCCTCTCCCCGTTTAGGAGTTGTTTTACTTGGTGGCTGGTAAAAATAGTTAGTTTGCCCCCAAATGAGAGTTTTAAAGCATCTTCTATCATGATTGCAATAGCTGCAAGATTTCAAAGGCAGGGGGCCAGCCTTGGGTAGCTGGATCGAGCTTTTGGATAAGTAAGCTACAGGTTGGGGTTCAGATCCCAACCTTTGAGTTAACACTCCCAAGGCTATTCCCTCTCTTTCATGGACATAAAGTTGGAATGCTTTTTTCTGGGTCTGGCAACCTCAAGGCAGGTGCCTGAGTTAAAGCCTGTTTTAGTGTAGCCTCTGCCTTCTTTTGAGGAGTTCCCCAGATCAGTGGGATTGAATCATCTCATCCCTTTAAGCTTTCATATAAGGGCTGGGCAATTAGACCATAGTTGGGTATCCAGATTCTACAATATCCGGTTAGCTCCAGGAAAGCTTGCAATTGTTTTCTGAGTCGTGGGGGAGGGCAACTGGAGGATTCCTTGTATCCGATCAGAGGTCAGCCTCCTGGACCTGTGTGTAATCTGAACTCCCAGGTAAGTAACCTTTGTCTCGACCATCTGTGCCTTAGCACGGGAGACCTTATATCCTCTTTCTGCCAAGAAGTTTAGAACCTGAATTGCATGTCATTGGGCACTTTTCTCACCTGGAGAGCAGATTAGTAGATCATTTACGTATTGTAATATTTTCCCAATATTTTCCCGGCTAAGGGCCTGTCCAAACAGGTGGGGGCTATCTCTGAACCCCTGTGGTAATTCTGTCCAAGTCATCTGTTGGTGTTTTTCTCCTGGAGCCTCCCACTCAAAGGCAAAAGATACTGGCATTCTTTAGCCAGTGGTATGCAAAAAATGCATCTTTGAGATCCAAGACGGTAAACCACTTGGCACTGGGTGGGATTTCTCCTAAGATTACATAGGGGTTGGGTGCTGTGGGATGGAGGGGGACTACAGCTTCATTTATGATCCGGAGATCTTGAACCATTCGCCAGATTCCGTCTTTTTTCTTTACTGAGAGGATTGGGGTGTTACATGGTAAACTGGTGGGGACCAATAGCCCACAAGCAAGGAATTTATTTATTAAAGGCTGTAGCCCCTCTTGAGCCTCTCTTTTGAGAGGATATTGTTTCTGGTTAGGAAACCGAGTGGGATCTCGGAGGATAATGACGACCGGTTCAGCCTGGTGGGCTCGTCCAGGAGCCCCCTGGCCCCACACCTGGGGGTAATTTAGTCCTCCCATAGTTTTTGGTCCCTCCCTATTGGAGGTGCAATGTGTTCCTCAGTAGCAACCAGGAGCTGCAGGGCTCTAGGGGCTGAAAAACTTCCCATCACATGGGTGGTTCCCAGTTTAGCAAGTATATCTCTTCCCAATAAGGGAGTAGGACACTCAGGGACCACTAGAAACTGGTGGGAAAATATTTGTCCATCCAAGCAACAAAGAAGTGTTCGGGTGAATCTTTTAGTAGTTGCTTTTCCTGTAGCACCCGAAATGGTACAGGTTTGAGAGGAGAAGGGTCCAGAGTAGGAGATCAAGACAGAGTAGGTAGCCCCTGTGTCAACCAAGAAATTCTCGGACCTGCCTGCCACATCCAGTTGCACCCTTGGCTCCAGCCCCGTGATGGTTATCTGTGACAGGTGGGCTGGCTGGAGCGGGCTGCTTCAGTCCTCTTGAACCATCATGAGGGTAGGCTTGGCGCTTGGCCTTGAGGCTCTTGGGTCCTGAGGGCAGAGTGTCGCCCAGTGTCCCAGTTGATGGCATTTGTGGCAAGCTGTTCTAGGAGACTTGTCACGGTTTGGACACTCTTTGGCCCAATGCCCTGCCTGTCTACAGATCAGGCATTTGTCTTGTGCCTTGTCCTTCAAGGACTCGGGGTTTGCCATAGAGCTTCTCTGGAGGCCGGCCAGCATCTGAGCATGCCTTATCTCTTTCTTTCTCTCCTTCTCCTGGACCTTGGCCTCCTTCTCCTGTTCTCTGTTATAAAAGGTATTGGTGGCTGTCTGGACCATCTCATCTAAAGAGGCAGCAGGGTCCTGCTGTTGTAACTTAATTCTGATATCTGATGCACATTGGGACAGGAATTTGTCCTTTAAAATCACCTGTCCCTCGTCAGAGTCTAAGTCCAGATTGGTAAACTTTTGGAGTGCCTCTTTTAGCCTTTCCAGAAAGGCAATGGGGTTCTCATTGGGCTCCTGAGTTACTGCTGAGACCCGGGTGTAGCTAATTACTTTTTGCTGGGCTGCTTTCAGTCCTGCCTTCACACAGATTAGAAAATGATCTCTTTCCCAGATGTGTTCAGGGTCATTATAATTCCAATTAGGATCGGAGGCGGGGACTGCAGTTTCCCCTACTGGGTATCTATCACTGGACATGTTGCATACCTCCTGGCCTCCTTTAAGACCCTAGTATGCAGGGTCAGATAAAGTTTGACTAAATATGACCATGATGTCTTTCCACATCAAGTCAAAGTCCAAGTTAATATGTTGGAATCTATCTATATATTTGCCTGGGTCATCTGTATATCTTCCCAGGTCTTGTTTGATCTGTCTTAGTTCTAAGAGGGAGAAGGGCTTATGGACCCGGGTTGGTCCGAATTCTCCTCCAGTTTCAACTGAGGGACATACTTGAACTGGCTTTTGTGGAGGGGATGCTCCTGGGTATGGGGGCACGTTTGGATATAAGGAAGGAGCACCAGGAGACTCGAGAGCTGTGGGAAGTGAGCCTTCATGAGGGGGTTCCTTTTTTGGTTGCCTGTGCCTAACACCATTTGCCTAGTGGGCTCACTTTTAGGGCGTACAACAATCTCATACTTAAGACAGAGTTCTTTCATATCTCCTAGTCAGAAGAAAATTTGGACATAGGGGATCTCTGTCCATTTCCTTGTCTTTTACAGAATAATTCTAATTGCAGGATGGTATTGTAATTTAAAGTCTCATCCTCAGGCCAGTGTTCCTTGTCCCCTAGTGGATACTGTGGCCATGCAGTGGCACCAAAGAACTTCAAGCGACTTTTCCTTAGAGCTAGAGGGTCGAACAGCTTCCAGTTATCAAGGATGCATCTCAAGGGTGGCTGCCTGGAAGTGGATTGGTTATTTCCCATCTGAAAGACAGTCATGACAGGGAGAAAGAAAAGATCTCTTTCGATTTTCATGGGTGGACTTCCTTAGGGGTGAGTCTTTTGAAGCTTATCTTACCCAGAACTGTTGCAACCTGAGAGCCAGTTTCCCCGGGTCAGGGTGCAGATCCCCAGGCAGGCTGAGGCATGACAGCCTCCTAGAGATCGAATCCCCGGGCAGGCTGAGGCGTGACGGGCTCCCGAGAAGTGGGTCCCTGGGCAGGTCGAGGTGTGACAACCTCCTGGGACCCCTGGGGCTGGCGGATCCCCAAGCAGGTTGAGGCGTGACAACCTTTCGAGGACCAGATCCCTAGGCAGGTCAAGGCGTGATGACCTCCTGGGATCCCCGGACTGGAGCTTGGGCATCCCCAAGATCTCCAGTGTGACCAGTATTAGGTAGGATTAGGGGGTTGGAAATTATAGATTATTTCCCTCCCAAGGCCAGCTATTTTCTGGTTGTCTCTCCAGAAGATTGTAGAGGCAACCTTGTGGGTCTGGATGGGGCTCAGGAAAAGAGCATGAAACAGGAGGGAAGGGGGCAGAGCACAACCTTTGAAAGAATGACATAGCACAAGGGTATAATGTAAACCAGTTAAAATCAATTGGGTCTAAGATGACAAGTCAAATTCAAGTAAAACTTATTCCCAAATCTATAAGCCAACAGACACACCCAGAGGTGGCAGGACAGCTCCAAGACACTGTGAAAGAGATGGAGGAGTGGGTGGTTCCCCAGTGGCTGGGACGATCCTCCCACTCATTAGCATATGAATTCACCCCTCTTGCAAAACCTAGCCAGGCCGCATTCAATGACCAGTACCCTGTAGTGTGTAGCGCTTTTCTCTGATCTTAACAAGTCTACCTCTTATCTATCGCTTTGACTCTCAATGAATTTTTGTAATGTGACCTCAGAGCCTGAACTTTATTAGTTTTGGCCGGGCTTGAGTCCCAGGAGAGAGCTGAAGGACAGGAAGAAAAAGCAGTGGGAAAAACGTGTCAAGGAATCCCCTTCATAGCCCGCTGTAAAATTTGTTAAATATCTGACCGGTGCTCACCGTTTCTTTGGTCTGATCCTTGGCACAGAGACGAGAAAGGACAGAAGAACCCCCACCGGCTTGTGTAACAGCTGCTGGGGCTCAGCAGACAGTGCCTTTGGGACAAGCTGAGGAGCTGCCTCTCCAGAGTCCCTCAATTATGCCCCCTGCCGCCCGCCTGTTCGCGGGAGGTTCGAGGAAACAAGAAACGAGAGATTGTAAAGGAATTAAGATTTCGTTAGGCATGTCCCTCCAGCCAGAGGAGCGAGGACCTCTTACCTTAACTGGAGGTCTTCTGGGGTCTGAGACTGGGCCTCGTGGCTTTCTGCTGTCCCAGTTTCCAGCACGATGGGCCTTCCCCTGCGCTGGATTTTCTTCGCGTTCCGCCTCCACCGCGGGAGCTTCGTTGAGTTGGGCTCCGGCTGTGCTTGGCCTCTTCCACGCGGAGATTGTTTCAGCCAGGGTTATCTCCGAGTCACCGCACCATAGGTGTCACGCGAGTGTGTGTTCCTCGATTCTTTGTTTTGTCACAACAAAGATTTGGAGTGATGGACATTAAAGCCCCCTCGGCGAGTCACAGCTCCCAGGTCTTGGATAGACCGTGTTATAGCTCTTAAACAAATCAGTGTTATAGCTCATTGTTACAGCTCTATTTTATTTAGAAGATAGCTGGACAATCTATCTTCGAGGCATGAGGGCACATTGATCTAGACATGAGAAGAGTGCCCCAGCTCGTGGGGAAGGGGGTGAGGGAGAGGGAGGAGGAGGAGGGAGGGAAGGAGAGGGAGGAAGGGAGAGAGGGAGAGGGAGGAAGGGAGAGAGGGAGAGGGAGGGGGGGAGGAGAGAGAGCGAGCTCCAGTGAGTTGGCTCAGGCTCCTCTATTTATATGTTTATCTCTCCCTGGACCTGTCCTATGTAAATTGGGCCAGCCAGGAGTGTTGTTTGTTTTACCTGAAGTCCTCATTCCGGTCCTCGGACCTTCTTTTGTTTCATTTTTGCAGGCTTTTCCCTTCTTGTCTGTAGCCACCGCCATTTTGGACTCCTTTTCCCTGTTCTACCTACCTAACAGAGTTTTCCACAGTTTGTTGTGGTCCACACAGTCAAAGGCTTTGGCATAATCAATGAAGCAGAAGTAGATGTTTTTCTGGAATTCCCTTGCTTTTTCTATGATCCAACAGATGTTGGGAATTTGATCTCTGATTCTATTTGCCTTTTCTAAATCCAGCTTGAACATCTGGGAGTATTCCATTCACATACTGTTGAAGCCTGGCTTGGAGAATTTTGAGCATTACTTTGCTAGCATGTGAAATGAGTGCAATTGTACAGTAAACAGTTTTGGCATTGCTCTTCTTTGGGATGGAATGAAAACTGACCTTTTCCAGTCCTGTGGCCACTGCTGAGTTTTTCAGATTTGCTGACATATTTACCATAGCACTTTAACAGCATCATCTTTTAAGAGTTTAAATACTCAACTGGAATTTCATCACCTCCACTAGCTTTGTTCATAATGATGTTTCCTAAGGTCCACCTGCCTTCACACTCTGAGATGTCTGGCTCTAGGTGAGTGACTGCACCATCGTGGTTATCTGGGCCATTAAGATTCTTTTGTATAGTTCTTTTGTGTATTCTTGCCACCTCTTCTTTATATCTTCTGCTTCTGTTAGGTCCATACCGTTTCTGTCCTTTATTGTGCTGATCTTTGCATGAAACGTTTCCTTGGTATCTCTAATTTTCTTGAAGAGATTTCTAGTCTTTCTCATTCTAAGAATACTGGAGTGGGTTGCCATTTCCTTCTCCAGGTGATTTTTCTAACCCAGGGGTTGAATCCATCTCTCCTGCATTGCCAGGTGGATTATTTATGACTGAGTCATCAGGGAAGTAAATCAACTATACTCCAATAAAATAAAATTCCCAGAAGTACTGGGTTTTGGAGAACTTCTGGGTTGGTGAACATGTGGGGATTCCAGAGAGTGGCACACTGGAGAGGGCATGGGAGCTCTGCACCCTTTTCCCATACCTTGCACTGTGCATTGCCTCTATCTGGCTCTTCTGAGTTATATCTTTTCAGATAAACCTGTAATCTAGTAAGTAAAGTGCTTCTCTGAGTTCCGAGAGCTACTCTAGTAAATTATTAGTAACTGAATCCAGCTGGAGGTCATTGGAACCTCCAGTCTATAGCATAGACAACAACCTGCATGTGTGATTGGCATCTGAAGTGGTGGTAGTATGGCAGTCTTATAGGACTGACTCTTAACCAGTGAGCTCTGATACTATTTCCAGATAGATGGTGTCAGAAGTTTCCCTGGTGGCTCAGATGATAAAGAATCTGCCTGCAGTGTGGGAAATCTGAGTACAGTCCCTGGGTTGGAAAGATCCCCTGAAGAAGGAAATGGCTACCCACTCCAGTATTCTGGTCTGGAGAATTCCATGGACTGTTTAGCCCATGGGGTCACAAAAGTTGGACACAATTGAGTGACTTTCACACACTCACAGTGTCAGAATTGAGTTGAATTGTTAGGACACTCGTCTGGTATCAGAGAATCACTTGGTGGTGTTGGGAAACTCACACATCAGAATTGATGTCAGATATTAACTCCCTTCTGTTCTTTGTATGAATTTGAATTTTCCACCATATATATTTGGACATTTTCTGCTATTCTGTTGGTTGGAAATTGAATTAGTCTGGATAGACTTCGCTAGCCAACAAAGCCCTCCAAATTACAGAGTCTCAATGCAACAAAGATGGACGTGTCACTCATGGCAAGTCTGGTATCAGTCAGTATGGACTCTATTAATCTGTCAGTCAGGGTTATTCTAAGTGATAATCCAACACTAATATGTGACTGTTGAATACAACAAACATATCAATAGGCAAGCAGTGCAGACTGGTAAGTGCTACCATGGAGGTATATGAAGCCCTAGGGTAAATAGGTGAGGGATTGGGGCATTGAGAAAGTCAGCTAGAAGAATAGGAAGTAACTAGGTGAAGGGTGAGAAGGGTTCATATGAAACCATCAAAAATAACAACAACGCACAAAACACTGAGTGTCTTGGAATGGGTAGCATTTGACATGACTGGAGCAAAGAGTGTAAGTGGGGTTAGTGTGAGATGGGGCAAGCAGATGAAAGATGTGGGTGGCCTTCTGAGAGAAGCTGAAGAGTTGGGATTAAAGGAAGGGATAGCTCACAACAGAAGTCAAAACACACGTTTAAACTCTTGATAAATTAATATTTTTTGAGCACCAACAATGAGCCGGGCACTTGTACCTACATTATTTCATATCATACTTACCTCTATATTTGAGTGATTATCTGCATTTTGTGATTGAAAAGGAGCTTTGGGGAAATTAAGTGCAATTCTCTCACACCACATTCAGAATGCTTTTGCTGTGTCTCACTCCCTGGCTACCAAGATACAAAATGCTAGATTAACCAACATCCCTGCCCTATGAAGGTCAAATTTTAGAACAAGCCATTGTCAGAGATGGAGGCACTCTGAGATAAAAACAACTGTGTTTTTTAAAGAATGCACCTTGGATAATCTGAGTGTGAAAATTAATAAAGAGAAACTTAAATTAAAATAAAGTTACGAGACCAGAATGGGGAGCTCCTAGGCCCTACAACAACAGTGGCACCCCACTGGAAAAAGAAAAACTTCCTCTCCTTGCCTGGCAAGAGTTCCGCCAATGAGAGACTGTCATAACTTAGCCAATGAAAAGTCACTATATTTTTAACTCTCAGTTCCTCCAATGGATTCTTTTCTGCTACACCCCTCCCAAATTCCTTTTCCCCTTCTAGAAAAGCATTTTCTTCTTCTTGCCATGTGGGGACAGGCACGTAGCTTGCTGTGGTTGCGACCTCCAAATGGCAATTCTTTGCTGATCCTGAATAAACCATTTTTTCCTGGACAAATAATTGGCTTTCTATTTGTTTTAAGTCAATACACATCAGCAATACTGTGGGTAATCTTTAAAATTTAAACTCCTAGGTTCCACTCCAGACTCTCTGAGAGGTAAAGGTTGAAAATCTGTATTTATTATTATCACTTTGGTTAAGTTTTGAAGAAAGTGAAAGAGGAGAGTGCAAAAAGCTGGCTTAAAACTCAACATTCAAAAATGAAGATCATGGCATCTTGTACCATAACTTCATGGCAAATAGATGACAGACTTTGAAACAATGCAAACAGTGATAGACTTTATTTTCTTGGGCTCCAAAATCACTGCAGCTAGTGAAATCAACTGCAACCATGAAATCAAAAGACACTTGCTCCTTGGAAGAAAAGTTATGACAACCCTAGACAACATATTAGAAAGCAGAGACATTACTTTGCCGACAAAAGTCCTTATAGTCAAAGCTGTGATTTTTCCAGTAGTCATGTATGGACGTGAGAATTGGATCATAAAGAAAGCTGAGTGCCAAAGAACTGATGCTTTTGAACTGTGGTGTTGGAGAAGGCTCTTGAGAGTCCCTTGGACTGCAAGGAGATCAAACCAGTCCATCCTAAATGAAATCAACAGTTCATTGGAAGGACTGATTCTGAAACTGAAGCACCTATATGTTGGCCACAGAGCTGATTCATTAGAAAAGACCTTGAGCTGAGAAAGACTGAAGGCAGGAGGAGAAGGAGATGACAGAGGATGAGATGGTTGGGTGGTATCACCAAGTCAGTGGACATGAGTCTGAGCATACTGTGGGAGATGGTGATGGACAGAGAAGCCTGGCGTGCTGCAATCTATGGGGTCGCAAAGAGTAGGACATGGCTGAGTGACTGAACAACAAAGTTTTATGTGCACAGAAAGAGTTAGAAGTGCAGATCTAGTTCACTGCTTCTTTTACACTTAAGAAATTTAGGTTCAGAGATGATGCTGGGTAACTTACACACAGCTTTCTCTTGAATTTGCACTGGGATTTGGATCTCAAATCACCCAAGCCAGGTCCAAATGCAGCCTTGAGGAGTGACCTTAGATAAATGAGTGAAACTACTGTGGCCTCAGTTTCATTTATAAAATGGCAATAGTTCCTACTCTGTGTACATCACAGGAGTCGAAGAGGGATATAGCTGTGAAAGTGCTTTGTACATTTTGTCTTTGTTATTGGATTGTTGTCCATATGAAATCAGAACTCTGAATATGGAGCAAAAGACCAGAAGAGCAGCCGAAAAAGTAAAGCATTCATAATTAGATATACCCAGAAAAGAAAAGAAACTGACCAGAAAGGCTAATCTTTAACATTATGAATGTGTGTATGACCCTCTTTTAATTGTAGTCAATTAAGTTAGATTTTCTTTTTAGCAGAGAATGGGGGCAAAATAGATGGAGTCAGAGGTCATTGCTTCAGAAAAGATGTGTGGTATTAGTATTAGCATGTTCTACTAATGTTCAAGAAATTTCTAGATGTATAAAAATTCTTATAGTTTATTAAAAGAAGGACCCATATGTCAATGCATTTTGTAAAGCTAGGTTATTCTTGACATCAAAACCAGAGATAGGCAATAAAACAAAATTGCAAGCCAGTTTCTTTAGTGTATACAGATACAAAAATCCTAAAGAAAATTATTAGTATTCTAAATGCACAAAAATGATATGCAATAACCTGACTTTCACTCCAGGAATACAAATTCCTGTCCATGAATATAGAGAACTCTTTTTTAAAAATTTTTATTTTTACTTTATTCTACGTTACGATACTGTATTGGTTTTGCCATATATTGACATGAATCAGCCACAGATGTACACGAGCTCCCAATCCCGAAGCCTCCTCCCACCTCCCACCCCATATCATCTATATAGAGAACTCTTATGATTCAACTAGAAAAAGGCAGTCAACCTAGCAGAAAAATGGGCAAAATATATGAACAGGAATTTTGTAACAGAAAACGTCACTGGCCAAAAAATATATGAAAAACTTAGTCTTATTAGTTATGATGCTGATAATCAGCCAACTATATAATTTGAGACATCTAAAAAACAACAGCAGAATTAACCTAAAGTTAAAACGTTAAGATATGCATAAATTGGACTTCCCAGGTGGCTCTTGTGGTAAAGGAGCCTGCCTGCCAAGGTAGGAGCTGCAGGAGACTCAGGTTTGACCCCTGGGTCAGGAAGATCCCCTGGAGGAGGTCATGGATACCCACTCTAGTATTTTTGCCTGGAGAATCCCATGGACAAAGGAGCTTGGCAGGCCATGGTCCACAGGATTACAAAGAGTCAGACATGACTAAAGTGACTTAGCATGCATGCCTAAATTAGTAACAGTTAAAATATTTGACAATATCAAGTACTGATAAGGATGTGGAAGAACTGGAACTCTTATGTAGCACTGCTGCTGCTGCTAAGTCGCTTCAGTCGTGTCCGACTCTGTGCGACCCCATAGATGGCAGCCCATCAGGCTCCTCTGTCCCTGGGATTCTCCAAGAAAGAACACTGGAGTGGGTTGCCATTTCCTTCTCCAACGCATGAAAGTGAAAAGTGAAAGCGAAGTCGCTCAGTCATGTACAACACTTCATGACCCCATGGACTGTAGCCTATCAGGCTCCTCCATCCATGGGATTTCCCAGGCAAGAGTACTGGAGTGGGGTGCCATTTCCTCCTCCTAGTGGAGATTTCAATTGTATCAACCACTTTGAAGAACAAATGGCACTGGTAAGAATAAAGTTGAAGATGTATGTAGTCTAAAATCTGGCAATTCTGCCGATTCTACAGAAACTCTTACACATGTAACAAATAAATATATAATAAAATGTTACAGTAGCATTCTAAAACTTGAAAATAATTCAATATAATCAACAGTACCATGAATAAATAAAATATACCGTGCTATAGCCAAATGTAGACTAGTAAACCCCTGGAGGATGGCATGGCAGCTCACTCAAGTATTCTTGCCTGGAGAATCCCCATGCACAGAAGAGCCTGACAGGCTACAATCCATGGGGTCGAAAAGAGTCAGACATGACTGAGTGACTAAGCACAGCACAACACAGAATACTATACAGCAGTAAAAGTCAATGAAAATTAGTTTATTCTTCAAAATTGGTGTATCTCAAAAACTTAATATTGAGTGAAATAAGCATATCATAGAAGAAAACAAAGTATGAATCCATTTATGTAAACATGAAAATGTGGTCAAAATGAAACAATGATTTAGGTATATATTACACATATTGTCAATATTTACTGAAAAGATTTTCATAAATTCAAAGTGAAGTGGAATTAGAGGTTGTCACTGAAAAGAGGTACCCGACAGGTTTCCAAACTACTGGTTATTATCTATTTCTTAAGATGTGTGTTGAGTAGATTTTAATTGTTGTGCTATTTGTTTCATTATTATTTTAAGACTGTAACTACACAATACTACCCCTCAAATATGTGAGACATTTAACAATTCTTAAAAGAGAAAACACAAATACATATTTTTTTTCCCACAAAAATAACTATAATGCAAGGAAAACAGCTTCATAAAATTAAGGTGATCTGCTAATAATGTAATTGCCTGCTAGGACAAAAATTAACAATCTTCTAGAGAAAGCAAGTAAAACCAAAAGTCCCAGCATTACTAGAGGTAGCTCCATCCACATCCCCCTAAAAGAGTAGATCAAGAATTAACCAGCAGGTAGAGTTAGCAGACTTTAAAGCAGTTAACAATATGATAAAGAATTGATAGGAAAAAATGGTCGAAATAGGTAATTAGATGTAAGTTCTCAGCAGTAAGATGGACTCCTTACAAAAGAAACAAATGGACATTCTAAAAGAAAAAGTACAATATTTGAAATGAAAAAGTCCAGCAGATCAGCTCTACTGAATTCAGCAGGAGAATCAGGGAACTTAAAGATCAATAGAAGGAGAAGGAAATGGCTACCCACTCCATGTATTCTTGCCTTGGAAATTCCATGGGCAGAGGAGCCTGGCAGGCTACAGTCCATGGGGTCTCAAAAAAGTAATCACGACTGAGCGACTTAAAAAAAAAAAGAAAATCAATAGAAATTACTCAAACTGAAATAGATGAAGAAGAGAGAATGAATAAAACATAACAGAGTGTTTAAGACCTGTGGGATTAGCCAACAAATATGTAGAGTCCCAGAAAGAAGGGAAAAGAGGCAGAGGATAAGGGGAAGAGTAAATCTTTCAGGTGATAGGCTAATAAATATTTAAAAGTTAATGAAACACATCAAACCACAGACAAAAGAAACTCAGAGAATGGCAACAGGGACAAATACAAAAGAGATGGCATTTAGCCTATTTTAGTCAAAATTACTGAAAACCAAAGATGAAAAGAATATATTTTAAAAATCAGTCAGAGAAAAGAGAGGCATTACACTCAGGGAGAACAATCACTGATTCTTTTACTTTGTCATCTCATTTTGTTATTGAGCCTATCCAGTGAGATATTTTTAATTTTATTTTTATATTTTATTATATTTTAAAAATATTTTATTATATTTTTATATTTTTCAATTCTAAAATTCATTCTACAATTGGTTATCATATTTTTTTAATTCTAAAAATTTCTGTGTATGCGTATGCATGCATGCTCACTCGTGTCCAACTCTTTACAACCCTGTGGACTGTAGCCCATCAGGCTCCTCTGTCCATGGGATTTTCCAGGCAAGAATACTGGAGTGGGTAGCTATGTCTTCCTCCAGAGGATCTTCCTGACCCAGGGATCGAACCCGGGTCTCTTGCATTGCAGGTAGATTCTTTACCACTGAGCCATTGGGTATTATCTGTTTCTTTGGCAAGACTTTCCACTTTTTTCATTTGTTTCAAGTGTGTAACTTCCCACTGAAGTATTTTTATAATGTCTTTAAAAATCCCTGTCAGATAATCCCTCAGTTGGTACCATTTCAGTGTTAGTATCAGTAGTATCTTTTCATGTTCAAGTTGAGCTTTTCCTAGTTCTTGGTATGATGAGTCAGTTTTTATTGTGTGCTAGACATTTTTGGCATTGTGATATAAGACTCTGGATCTTATTCACATCTTGTTATAGCATGCCTTTCTCTGCCAATACTGTACCAGTGAGTTATGGGGGAGTGTGATTTCTTTGCTACTAGGTACAGTTTAAAGTCTATTATTCCCAGTCTTTTTCTTCTGAGATGATTGGTTAAAGTAGGGTGGATATTGTCAAAAAGATTTTTGCTTTGTGAGAGGTCACCTCTTCTTCAGTCCTTTAAATGGAGAAATTAGATTTTCTTGGGGCTATTTTCTGCCTGTGTCTGTTGGCATTTCTTGGTTAGAGACTTTCTAGACCACTCCCCACCTCCCCAATCAGGAACTTAACCACAGTATGAGTCCTAAAGTTCTGAGGACTCTAGCTACTCTGCCTTCTTATCCCCACCTTTCAGACTCTGCTTATATTGTATTGTGCCTAGATAGTCTAGTTATGCTAAGCAGGAGCAGTAGGGTGAAATGCATCTACTGTATCTGTACAAAACTAAAAGTCCTACTTTCACGAAAAGAAACAAAAATAATACAGTAGATGGACTATAAGACCTTTAAAGTTGCTCCCTCTTTTGATTTCTATGTTATTGTTTTAAAATGATAAAGATGATGATGACTTGTCAGGGGATGTTCAGCTTTAAGGGATCCAATATGATATTCTTTTCTTTTGTGTGGCGTTTCTCAAGGATTCTCTCTTCCTTATCAGTTTCTGGAAACAGGAACGAGCAGAGCTGCATGCAGTTCTCAGGACTGAGATCATGGGAAAGGGCGCCTGCTTGGATTCCCTTCAGTGACTCCCTTCAGTGACCTTACTTAAATGTAATCTACTCAGTTATGCCCCTCTTACTCAGGATATGGAATGTTTTCTGGCCCTTTGAAGACTGTTATTTGCTTGGCTTTGTTTTTGCTCATTTTTTTTTTTTCTAACTACCTAAAGCTGCCTTGTATGAAGATATATAAACATGTGTTTCTGAAAATAAAGCACCCTTGTTTCACTCGAGACTTGGGTCCCCTGTGTCCCTCTTCTCATTGACTCCAGTCCCCAGGTCCCGGTCTACAAAGACCGTGACAAGTGGCACCCAAAACAGGGACCTGCTGGAAGCCCTTGGCAAGCAGATGGAGTGACTGTTAGGACCTACGGAGGTTGGTTAGTGCGAGATTATAGGACAAACGGCTGGAAAGCCTCACCACTTTTCTACTTTACTTCATCATTTATTTAAGGCTCAGGGACTTTCAGGTTCAAGTCAATGGATAAGGGCTTGTCTCCAAACAGTGGTTGAATATAATCCTTGGTTCCCTGATGAAGACAGTTGCAATTTAAAAATTTGGAACAGGGTTTAAAATATATATATATTAAACTAGCCACAGGACAGGGAAAAAATATTCCAATAGATTTTCTGGCCCTTGTGGGCCCTCATTAAAGCCATGATCTTGCCATTTCAAGGCAATTCTACCCCCCGATACTCATCAACAAGCAGAAGGCTCATTATATGAACATAAATTAAATAATAAGACTTTACAAAAGCCCAGTTAGAGCAGCATAAAATGTTCCACCATCCCTGCTCTGGCTGTCCCAAGGCTCCTCCTCCTCTTGTAATGGGCACGAAACTGAAGGTCCCCTCGATTCGAGGACAAGATAAATCTGATGATGATTCTTCTGATGCTCTCTTTGACACTAAAGCCAACAATACTTTTTTGATGACAATGATAAGCCCCTAACACACACTCATATTTATGAATACCGATGATCCACTCATTCTCCTTCACAACAAAGGCTTTCTGATTTACTGGCTTTGAAATCTCAAGTCTCTGAGGCCGATGATCTTTTGCCTTTCCTATGTTAAAAATGTAAATGCTCAAAGACAACTAATACCTCAATATGGAGACATTGATTTTTCTCACATACAGTAAATGAAAAAGGCTGTAACTATGTATGGCCCTCATTCACCTTTCACTAAAGAACTTCTAAACGCTATGACATCTTCCATTAAAAATTTTATTCCTTATGATTGGCAAAGTTTGATAAAAGCTCTTCTTAAACCAAGAGAAGATAGAAGATTCAATAGATAATGTGGTTTCATGGTGTGGCCCAAGATCATGCCAATTTTAATGCTCCAGCTGGCACTCCCCAAACCAAATTACTTTTAAAATGTTAACTGATACAGGGCAATTTAATTCAACGGAAGCTCAGATACAACGCCTCCTTTGTTACATGAACAATTGAAAGAAGTTGCCCTTGAAGATCAAATTACTCCTCAAAGAAAACCTGAAGACAGCTACACAAAGATATTACAAGGGCCTAATGAAGCCTATGCTGATTTTTTAGCTAGACTGGGAGTTACTATCTCCCATAACGATGTTAGAGAGGAAGCCAAAGAACAATTAGAAAAACTGCCTCCATATGAAAATACGAATCAGGAATGTCAGAGAGCCATCGCTCTAATGCATGAGACCAGAAATGTTATTGATTATTTAAAGGCTTGTCACAGCTTAGGATCAAAACTCATAAAATGCAAATGTTAGCTGGAGCAATGGCTGCTATCTTTAAAAAGAAAAATGAAAGATATTTCGTTTGTAGGGATAAGAGCCATTTAAAAGGATTGCCCAGTTACTTCTTTTACCTTACATTTCTATTAACTCCTCTAACGATATACGGATAAATGGATTTGGTGATACTAATAAAAAATAATCTTTATGGACATCAATAGTATCTGAATATGCATGACCAAATATAAATATCAAAATTAATGACAAAAGATTTTCTGGTCTTCTTTTTTTTTTATGTAATGACTGTAGTAATCAGTTTATTACACAGATTAATCATTCTTGAACGTACAAGCTCCAGAGGAGCAACTGGATCTTTAAATATACACAAGTATTTCCATCAAATGAATTGTCACCCTTACATCCAGATAGACCTAAGCAGTTAAAAACATAAGAAAAATAAGAGCTATTAGCTATGTATTAACTGAGAAACAACATACAAACCAAAGAATATGGAAGAGAGAAAGAGAGGCTGAAAGAGGAAGGATGAAGGGTGGGGAGATGTAAAAGAGTTGGGAGCAAAGCCCATCACATGTTACTAATAGCTCCAATCCATTTAAATGTTGACCAGTTAAACTTAGACCTTAAAATACAGGATGTGGGTAGAGTTTAATCTGGTTGGTCGTAACTTTCACCTAAGACATAAGTCCTTCGGAATAAAAGGAATACAGAAACGTATTCATGTTTTTCACCTTGCTTTTCATAACTGTTTTGAGTTTAATAGGATTTCACTTAAAAACAATCTCCTACACTCAGTGGAGCTTTTCTTCCCCATCTAAGAACACACCATACCCACCAACCCTCACCTTGCTGTTATCCAAATTTAAGTCAATAAGGAAAGCCTTTAGTCTCACTCCTAGGTTATGCCTGGAGAACTGGCATGTCACACACACACTTCTCTGCTAGGAGGCAATGTTGGTACAGAAGTACAGTATTTCTAGTTTGTTGTTCCAAGTATGTACAACACGCAGCACTGCTGTATCAGGTAAACGTGCACAGGGGAAGATGAGGCGTGGGCTCATAGAAAGCAGTCAAATGGAAATCAAAAGGACTTTCGCTTTCAGAGTTCCCCTCTCTTTATTTGTAGAGGTTATCCAATAATTTCTTTAATTACATCGCATACTTCTGAGTCCATTCCCAAGCTATTCTGTTGTACTTTCCTGTATCTGTTTTGTAGATCCGAGCAGTCTCAGGCACTAAAGGATCATCTGGATTGGGATCACACAACAGAGAACAGATGGACAAAAGTACTTTTGAAATAGTGCTGGAGATCACTGTGACCGTAGAATATCAAGACAAATGCTGCCATTACTGTTAATATTTGGATGATAAATTCTTGTTGTAAATGCAACCTTAGGTGGTTTGAAGGGGTAATCTGTTGGGAAATGAACTGTCAAGAAAAATACTCCACCCTGATAGGGACTGTCACTTGGCCCCATTATTGTAGCTTGCCAATGGAACGTATCATCTCCAACGGGACCTGCTGAACACTGTGCTGGGGGTCCCGTGCCAGGTCATTCAATTCCTTGTGGATTCTCTTCAGAGCCATCGTGGGAGGTGGGTGGCGGCGGCCCCGGGGCGGGGACGGGGGCATGGGAGGGACAGGGAAGGGGCGAGGGGGCGCGAGGCCGCCTCGGTGATTGCGGATCGGCCGGAGAAGGTGGGGAGTTCGGGAGCTAGGGTCAGGCAGGACGGACTTGGGGCCGGGGCCAACTCAGCTCCTGAGCCTGCCGCAGCGGTCACCGCATCAGCCGGCGGCGGCCCTTTATGCGCTGCCGCTGGAGCCCCCGGCCGTCCCCGCCGTCCCCGCCGCTGCCGCCGCCACCGCGGTAGCTGCCTCTTCCTTCTAGGCTCAACGCCGCCCCCTCAGCCGCCGCGGATCCTCCGCTGGGAAGCAAGAGCTCAGGCCTCCGCTCGGCTGGCGGCTCTGGGGAGGACAGCCAGAGGGGACTGCCCGCTGCAGGTGGACCGAGGGACGCGCGGGCGGGCGGCGCCGCCGGGCTCTCTGGTCTTCTTGATACTGGATCCCATATTACTATTATTTCCAGATATTTATGGCCCAAATCTTGGCCTATCAGAGAATTTCTTGCCAGATTGCAGGAGTTTCTCAAACCAAAGTACAAGAGGTTTATCAAAGTGTCCAAATATATCCATGTGAGGGACCAGAAGGCCAGCCTGCAACATTACGACCTTATGGAATAGATGAACCCTTTAATTTAATAGGAAGGGATTTACTTATGCAATAGCAAACTCAAATATATACTCCACATTTTTCCTAGGGGCCACTGCTTGTTTAACAAACAATACAATTATTAAAATAACTTGGAAAAACAATGAGCCTATTTGGACAAAGCAGTGGCCCCTTACAAAGAGAAATTAGAGGCTACTAAAGTAATGGTCAAAATTCTCCAAGCCATGATTCAGCAATACGTGAACCGTGAACTTCCTGATGTTCAAGCTGGTTTTAGAAAAGGCAGAGGAACCAGAGATCAAATTGCCAACATCCACTGGATCATCAAAAAAGCAAGAGAGTTTCAGAAAAACATCTATTTCTGCTATTGGTCTATTTTGACTGTGTGGATTACAATAAAGTGTGGAAAATTCTTCAAGAGATGGGAATACCAGACCACCTGACCTCCCTCTTGAGAAATCTGTATGCAGGTCAGGAAGCAACAGTTAGAACTGGACATGGAACAACAGACTGGTTCCAAATAGGAAAAGGAGTACGTCAAGGCTGTGTATTGTCACCCTGCTTATTTAACTTCTATGCAGAGTACATCATGAGAAACGCTGGACTGAAAGAAACACAGCTGGAATCAAGATTGCTGGGAGAAATATCAGTAACTCAGATATGCAGATGACACCACCCTTATGGTAGAAAGTGAAGAGGAACTCAAAAGCCTCTTGATGAAAGTGAAAGAGGAGAGTGAAAAAGTTGGCTTAAAGCTCAACATACTCCTTAGAAGAAAAGTTATGACCAACCTAGATAGTATATTCAAAAGCAGAGACATTACTTTGCCGACTATGGTCCGTCTAGTCAAGGCTATGGTTTTACCAGTAGTCATGTATGGATGTGAGAGTTGGACTGTGAAAAAGCTGAGTGCCGAAAATTGAAGCTTTTGAACTGTGGTGTTGGAGAAGACTCTTGAGAGTCCCTTGGACTGCGAGGAGATCCAAGCAGTCCATCCTAAAGGAGATCAGCCCTGGGATTTCTTTGGAAGGAATGATGCTAAAGCTGAAACTCCAGTACTTTGGCCACCTCATGCGAAGAGCTGACTCATTGGAAAAGACTTTGATGCTGGGAGGGACTGGGGACAGGAGGAGAAGGGGACGACAGAGGATGAGATGGCTGGATGGCATAACTGACTCGATGGACATGAATCTGAGTGAACTCTGGGAGTTGGTGATGGACAGGGAGGCCTGGCCTGCTGCGATTCATGGGTCACAAAGAATCGGACACGACTGAGCGACTGAACTGAACTGAACTGAAAGAACTTATAGATACACAATTGAAATTAAAACGTATTGAGGAATCGTATTCCCTTGAAATTCTCCCATTTTTGTAATAAAAAAAAAAAAAGGAAATCTAGCAAATGGCATCTTTTAACGGATCTTCAAAAAGTTAACACATCTATGAAACCTCTGGTTACATTACAACCAGAAATTCCATCACCTACCACTATTCCTCAAAACTGACATATTATTATTAGATATTTACAAGATTGCTTTTTTACTATACCTTTACACCCTCTAGACTGAGAGAGCTTTCTGTCTTCCTTATCCTAATCAACTGGGACTCATCAGTTCAGTTCAGTTCACTCGGTTGAGTCTGACCCTTTGCGTCCCTGAATTGCAGAACGCCAGGCCTCCCTGTCCCTCACCAACTCCCAGAATTCACCAAACTCATGTCCATCGAGTAGGTGATGCCATCCAGCCATCTCATCCTCTGTCGCCCCCTTTTCCTCCTGCCCCCAATCCCTCCCAGCATCAGAGTCTTTTCCAATGAGTCAACAATTTGTATGAAGTGGCCAAAATATTGGAGTTTCAGCTTTAGCATCAGTCCTTCCAAAGAACACCCAGGATTGGTCTCCTTTAGAATGGACTGGTTGGATCTCCTTGCAGTCCAAGGGACTTTAAAGAGTCTTCTCCAACACCGCAGCTCAAAAGCATCAGTTCTTCAGCACTCAGCCTTCTTCACAGTCCAACTTCCACATCCATACATTTGGGCCTCATAAATGGTATCAATGGACTGTGTTGCCTCAAAAAATGATGAATGCTCCCACTATATGTCAGTATTATATAGCCAAAGCCCTTGAACCTGTGAGAAAACAATTTCCTGACTTTCTTGTTATTCATTACATGGATGATATATTGTTTTTGGCTCCATCTGTTTTAGAAACTCAACAAATGTTTGACATAACTCAACAATGCTTAAGAGCTTCTAGATTAATCATCGCCCCTGAAAAGATTCAGACCTCTACACCTTACCATTACTTGAGATTTATTGTTAATAGACAACATATTACTCCCCAACTAACACAGATTCCTGTTGATAAATTATCAACCTGAAAGGATTTTCAAAAACTTTTAGGCGATATAAATTGGATTAGACCCTTTTAGACATTGCAAATTATCAACTAACTAATTTATTTAACACTTTAAAAGGAGATCCTGATTTAAATAGCCCTCATTCACTTTCACAAGAGACATGAGAAGAACTCTGGTGCAAAATGAACTGCAAAAGCAGTTTCTTGCTCATATTAATCTTGATTTACCTCTAGAGTTATTTATATTCCTCTCTCTCCATTCTCCCACAGGACTTCTTACCCAACAAGAGTACCTGATAGAATGGATCTATACCCATTTTAGAGTGACAAGATCACTTACACCCTATCTTGATTTGATCGCTCTAATTGTTATCAATGGAAGAAATAGAGATAAGACTCTAATTGGCTCTGATTCTCATAAAATTGTTGTAATACCTATTAATAAATCTCAATTCAAGAACACATTACAAACTTCTACTGATTTCCAAATAGAATTTCTGGAATATTTTAGAGAAATTTCATTTCATTATCCTTCTAAGAAACTCTGGAATTTCTGTCAAAAATACTGAATTTATTATCTCTTGCATTGTCACATCACGACCTATACCTCAGTTCAGTTCAGTAGCTCAGTCATGTCTGATTCTTTTCCACCCCATGAGTCGCAGCACGCCAGGCCTTCCTGTCCATCATCAACTCCCAGACTTCACTCAGACTCATGTCCATCGAGTAAGTGATGCCATCCAGCCATCTCATTCTCTGTCTTCCTCTTTTCCTCTTGCCCCAAATCCTTCCTAGCATCAGAGTCTTCTCCAATGAGTCAACTCTTCACGTGAGGTGGCCAAAGTACTGGAGTTACAGCTTTGGCATCATTCCTTCCAAAGAAATCCCAGGGCTGATCTCCTTTAGGATGGACTGGTTGGATCTCCTTGCAGTCCAAGGGACTCTCAAGAGTCTTCTCCAACACCACAGTTAAAAGTTTCACATCTTCGGTGCTCAGCTTTCTTCTCAGTCCAACTCTCACATCCATACATGACCACTGGAAAAACCATAGCCTTGACTAGATGGACCTTTGTTGGCAAAGTAATGTCTCTGCTTTTGAATATCCTATCTAGGTTGGTCATAACTTTCCCTCCAAGGAGTAAGCATCTTTTAATTTCATGGCTGCAATCACCATCTGCAGTGATTTTGGAGCACCAAAAATAAAGTCAGCCACTGTTTCCACTGTTTCCCCATCTATTTCCCATGAAGTGATGGGACTGGATGCCGTGATCTTTGTTTTCTGAATGTTGAGCTTTAAGCCCACTTTTTCATTCTCCTCTTTTACTTTCATCAAGAGGCTCTTTAGCTCCTCTTCACCTTCTGCCATAAGGGCGGTATCATCTGCATTTCTGAGGTTATTGATATTTCTCCTGGCAATCTTGAGTCCAGCTTGTGCTTCTTCCAGTCCAGCGTTTCTCATGACGTACTCTGCATAGAAGTTAAATAAGCAGGGTGACAATATACAGCCTTGACGTACTCCTTTTCTTATTCAGAACCAGTCTGTTGTTCCATGTCCATTTCTAACCATTGCTTCCTGACCTGCATACAGGTTTCTCAAGAGGCAGGTCAGGTGGTCTGGTATTCCCATCTCTTGAAGAATTTTCCACAGTCTATTGTGATCCACACAGTCAAAGGTTTTGGCATAGTCAACAAAGCAGAAACAGATGTTTTTCTGGAACTCTCTTGCTTTTTGATGATCCAGTGGATGTTGGCAATTTGATCTCTGGTTCCTCTGCCTTTTCTAAAACCAGCTTGAACATCTGGAAGTTCAGGGTTCACATATTGCTGAATCATGGCTTGGAGAATTTTGAGCATTACTTTACTAGCATGTGAGATGAGTGCAGTTATGGGGTAGTTTGAGCATTCTTTGGCATTGCCTTTCTTTGGGATTGGAATGAAAACTGACCTTTTCAAGTCCTGTGGCCACTGCTGAGTTTTCCAAATTTGCTGGCATATTGAGTGCAGCACTTTCACAGCATCATCTTTCAGGATTTGAAATAGCTCAACTGGAATTCCATCACCTCCACTAACTTTGTTTGTAGTGATGCTTTCTAAGGCCCACTTGACTTAACATTCTAGGATGTCTGGCTCTAGGTGAGTGGTCACGCCATCATGATTATCCGGGTCTTGAAGATCTTTTTTGTATTGTTCTTCTGTGTATTCTTGCCATCCCTTCTTAATATCGTCTGCTTCTGTTAGGTCCATACAATTTCTGTCTCTTATCGAGCCCATCTTTGCATGAAATGATCCCTTGGTATCTCTAATTTTGTGGAAGAGATCTCTAGTCTTTCCCACTCTGTTGTTTTCCTGTATTTCTTTGCAATGATCACTGAGAAAGGCTTTCTTATCTCTCCTTGCTATTCTCTGGAACTCTGCATTCAGATGCTTATATCTTTCCTTTTCTCCTTTGCTTTTGCTTCTCTTCTTTTCACAGCTATTTGTAAGGCCTCCCCAGAAAACCATTTTGCTTTTTAAAATTTCTTTTCCATGGGGATGGTCTTGATCCCTGTGTCCTGTGGCTCAGAAATATCTGAAAGGACTACTTTTTCTGCTCTGAGTTAGGGTGACTTGAATTGCTTCTAATGTGCAGCCACCTATTTTTAGACCTTGAAGACTAGGCTACAAATTATGAGAGACAGTACCTTCCCAAGGCAGTCCTGTCTGTAAAAGTTTTTTAAATTGAAATATAGTTTGTGTACAATGTTGTATTAGTTTCAGGTGTATAGCCAAGTGATTCAGTTATATGTATATATATACACATTCATGTTTAGATTATTTTCCATTATAGGTTATTACAAGAGATTGAATCTAGTTCCCTGTGCTATACAGTAGGACCTTGTTGGTTGTCTACTACATATATAGCAGTGTATATATATTGTAATCCCAAATTCTTGATTTATCTCTCTCTTTCCCCTCTGGTAACCATAAGTTGGTTTTCTATGTCTATGAGTCTATTTCTGTTTTGTAAATAAGTTCATTTGTATCATTTTAAAAGATTCCATATACAGGTGGTACCATATGATATTTGTCTTTCTCTTCCTGGCTTATTTCACTTAGTATGATAATCTATAGGTCCATCCATGTTGCTATAAATGGCATTATTTCATTCTTTTGAAATGGCAACCCACTCTAGTATCCTTGCCTGGAAAATCTCACGGACAGAGGAACCTGGTGGATTGCAGTCCATGGGGTCGCAAAGAGTTGGGCACGACTGAGTGATCATAACACACACAATATTCCATCAAGTATATATATCACATCTTCTTTATGTATTCATCTGTCAAGGGACACTTAGGTTTCTTCCAAGCTTTAGCCTTTGTAAATAGTGCTGCGATGAACATTGGGATGTGTATATCTTTTCAAATTATAGTTTTTTCTGGATATATTCCCAGGAATGGGATCATTGGATTATGCAGTAATTTCATTTTTACTTTTTAAAGGTACTTCCATACTGTTCTTCATAGTGGCTGCACCAATTTACATTCCCACCAACACTGTAAAAGGTTCCTTTTTCTTCACTGACCTTAGCATTTATTTGTAGAATTTTTGATGATGGCCATTCTGACTGGTATGGGGTGATACCTCCTGGTAGTTTTGCTTTGTATTTCTTTACTAATTAGTGATGCTGAGCACATTTTAATGGGTCTGTTGACCATCAGTATGCCTGCTTGGGAGAAATGTCTGATAGATCTTCTGCCCATTTTTGATTGGGCTTTTTTTTTTTGATATTGATCGGTATGAGCTGTTTGTATATTTTAGAAATTAATCCCTTGTTGGTCACATAGTTTACAAATACTTCCTCACAGTCTGCAAGTTACTTTTTTTTATGTTTTCCTTTGCTGTGCAAAAGCTTTTAAGTTCAATTGGTCTCATTTGTTTACATTTGTTTTTATTTCCATTACTCTAGGAGATGGTTAAAACTCAACATTCAAAAAACTAAGATCATGGCATCCAGTCCAATCACTTCATGGCAAATAGATGGAGAAACAATGGAAACAGTGACAGACTATTTTCTTGGGATCCAAAAATCACTGCAGAAAGTGACTGCAGCCATGAAATTAAAAGATGCTTGCTCCTTGGGAGAAAAGTTATGACCAACCTAGACAGCATATTAAAAAGCAGAGACATTACTTTGCCGACAAAGGTCTGTCTAGTCAAGGCTATGGTTTTCATATCATGTATGAATATGAGAATTGGACCATAAAGAAAGCTGAGCGCCAAAGAATTGATACCTTTGAACTGTGGTGTTGGAGACTCTCTTAGACTGCAAGGAGATCCAACCAGTCAGTCCTCAGGGAAGTCAGCCTGAATATTCATTGGAAGGCCTGATGCTGAAGCTGAAACTCCAATACTTTGGCTACCTGATGGGAAGAACTGACTCACTGGAAAAGACTCTGATGCTGGGAAAGACTGAAGGCAGGATGAGGAGATGACAGAGGTTGAGATGGTTGGATGGCATCACTGATTTGATGGACATGAGTTTCAGCAAGCTCTGAGAGTTGGTGATGGACAGGGAAGCCTGGCATGCTGCAGTCCATGGGGGTCACAAAGAGTCAGACACAACTGAACGACTGAACTGAACTGAGGAGACAGTTCCAAAAAGATCATTGCGATTTATGTCAAAGAGGATTCTGCCTATATTTTCCTGGGAGTTTTAGAGTACCCAGTCTTACATTTAGATCTTTAATCAATTTTGAGTTTATTTTTGCATTTGATGCTAGAGAATGTTCTAGTTTCATTATTTCACATGTAGCTGTCCAGTTTTCCAGCACCACACTTGTTGAAGACACTGTCTCTTCCCCACTGTATATTCTTCCCTCCATTGTTGTAGATTGTCTGCCTGCTCAATGTAAATGGAATTATTCTTTTCTATGGCTAATATTCCATCACATATATATATAATGTATGTATATATATATGTGTGTATGAGATATATATATTACATCTTCTTTATCCATTGTTCTGTCAATGGACACTTAGGTTGCTTCCAAATCTTAGCTATTGTAAATAGTGCTAACTCTTTGCAACCCTTTGGATTGTGGCCTGCCAGGCTCTTCTGTCCATGGGATTTTTCATGTTAAATTTTATCAAAAGCCTTTTTCTGTATCTGTTGAGATGATCATATGGTTTTTATTCTTCAATTTGTTAATGTAGTGTATCACATTGTTTTGATTTATAGATATTGAAAAATTCTTGCATTCCTGAGATAAATCCCACTTGATTGTGGCATATGATCCTTTTAATATCTTGTTGGAGTCGGTTTGCTAGTATTTTGTTGAGGAATTTTGCATCTATGTTCATTAGTGATACGGATTAAAATTATTTTTGGTGATATTTTTGTTTGGTTTTGATATTAAGGTGATGGTGGCCTCAGAGAATGGTTCAGAAGTATTCTTTGCTCTGAAATATTTTGGAATAGTTGGGCTTCCCTTGTGGCTCAGCTGGTAAAGAGTCTGCCTGCAATGCGGGAGACTTGGGTTTGACGGCTGGGTCGGAAAGATCCCCTGGAGAAGGGAATGGCTACCCACTCCAGTATTCTGGTCTGGAGAATTCTATGGATTGTATAGACCATGGGGTCACAAAGAGTCAGACACAACTGAGCAACTTTCACTTTTCAGAGGAATAGGTGTTATCTCTTTGAATGTTTTGTAGAATTCACCTGTGAAGATATCTGGTCCTGGACTTCTGTTTGTTGGGAGTTTTAAAATTGCTGATTCAATTTCAGTACTGGCAGTTGGTCTGCTGATATTTTCTACTTCTTGGTTCAGTCTTCAGAGATTATATCTTTGTCCAGTTTCCTTGAGGTTGTCCATTTTGTTGGCATATCATTGCCCATAGTATTTATTTGGCTGCATTCGGTCTTCAACTGTGGCACATGCATGAGGGATCTACCAGGGATGGGACTGAGTCCCTTGCTTTGCAAGGCAGAGTCTTAACCACTGGACCACTAGGGAAGTCCCTCCTGTGATGTCTTCTATTTCTGTGGTGTCAGTTGTAACTTCTCCCTTTTCATTTCTGATTTTATTAACTTGGACTCTCTCTCTCTTTTTTTTCTTGGTGAGTTTGGTTAAAGGTTTATGAATTTTGTTCTTTTCAAAGAACCAGTTTTTAGTTTCATTGATCTTTTCTTTTCTTTTTTTTTTTTTTAGTTTTTATTTATTTCTGCTCTGATCTGTATAATTTATTTCCTTCTACCACCTTAGAATTTTCGTTGTTCTTTCTCTAGTTGCTTCGGGAATAGGGCAGCCTTGTCTTAAAAAGAAAAAAATCACTGAGCTCAAGGAAGAGACCCATGATTGCTATTGAACCTACCAGGGACGGTTTACTGAAGTCTCTTCCCAGGATTTTTGTGCTTTGGGATCACCTCATGATTTTACGCCATAAATCAGATAATTCATGCCTTTGGTCCTTGGTTGCTAGCCATTCTTCCCTCCTCTGCTGACTCTCATCTAATCACCCACTCTCCCCCAACAGAATAAGTATTTGTTGCATGAAAGTCCCTGTGGATAAATGGATGGAGAAAAGGAGAAGAATGGGATGGAACGAATGAACTTAGAAGCTGCAAAGATGCCTGGAAACGCAGAAATTCTCATGAATTGCAAATTTATTGACTGAGAAGGTACTGGAATTAGGAGGTAGTTGTATAGAAACCAGGGAGAGAAAACTGCAGAACAAGACGCAGCTCCAGAGCTCAGTGGCTTCTTCTGGTGGATTCAGATGTGAAGGGCTGAAAACCTCAGGGCAATATCATGAGAGCAGTAAGCCCACCCACGGAGAACTCCTCCAGCTTCTTCATCTCCGTGGTGTCCAGGGGGTCCTTATTTGCCTGGCCAGGTAGGCGCCTGCTTCTGCTGGGTCTGATGGCAGACTGGGACGCCCTTGCCACCCCCGGAACCACCCCCGGAGGAGCCGCCGCCGCAGCCGGAACCGCTGCCGCCCCCACCGCTAGAGAAGCAGCCGCCGCCCCGGAGGAGCCGCCGCCGCAGCCGGATCCACTGCTGCCCCCACCGCTGGAAAAGCAGCCCCCGGAGGAACCGCCGCCGCAGCTGGTGCCGGATGAGCCCCCTCCGTAGCTCTGCTGGGGCAAGCACTGGGTCTGGGAGGTCTGGGAGGACGAGAAGTATCCGGAGCCGCCCCCGGAGGAGATGCCCCGCAGCACCCCCGGAGGAGTCGCCGCAGCCGGAGCCGCCCCCAGAAGAGATGCCGCCGCAGCCGGAGCCGCCCCCGGAGGAGATGCCGCCGCAGCTGGAGCTGCCCCCACTAGAGACGCCTCCGTAGCTCTGGCACTGGACCTGCTGGCCGGAGGAGCCGCCGCCGCCGCTGGAGTAGCAGCCGCCCCCCGGAGCCGCCGCCGCCGCCGCTGGAGTGGCAGATGGTACCGGAGGAGCCGCCGCCCGGGGAGCCTCCGCCGCCGCCGCTGGAGCCTGGCAGACTGACACGTCCACCAGAACCGCCGCCGCCGCCCAGGCCGCCAGGAGTAGCCTCCGCTGCAGCCGGAGCTGCCGCCGCCCCCGGAATACTTGACACTTCCCCCAGAGCCGCCGCCAGAGCCGCCGCCGCAGCTGCCGCCAGAGTAGCCGCCGCCGCAGCCGGAGCTGCCGCCGCCCCCGGAATACTTGATACTTCCGCCAGAGCCGCCGCCGCCGCCGCCGCAGCTGCCGCCAGAGTAGCCGCCGCCACCCCCGGAGCCGCCGCAGCTACCAGAGCCGCCGCCGCCGCCGCCGCCAGAGGTTTTCCCGCAGCCCACTGGGGGCTGAGGGGTGGGCTGCTTTGTCTGGTGAGACATCTTGTCTAAGGAGGAACAGAACCCTGAAAGGAGAGCAGAGAGCATCAGGATGAAAGAGGATGCAGGGGCAGAGGCAGCTGCATCCATGGAAACGTCCATCATCCTCTGAGCAGCACTGCCTCGGCCAGGCTTGATGCTCTTTCTGATTGGATTGGCAAGAGCACACAGCTGGGACTCCTGGATTAGTGCTTTTAGAAAAGGGTTGTGCTTCTCCTGAGAAAGTCTTTACCAAGTTTTAAATAGCCCATTAGTGGTGCCCATTTCTCTTTCTTTCCCAGCTTTGCTTCAGGCCTCTGCTGTGTGATATCTGGGCAAATGACCCACACATTTTCTGTTTCCTCATTTCCTCTAAAATGAGATGGGTCGAGTATTTCACTCCTTAGTTCTCTGATCCCAACACAGTGCAAATGGAAAATTACCACAAACCTCCACCTAGGGTAGGGGGTTTTATCCACTCCTGGCACAACAGAGGGAGGTTTGTTCCAGTGCCAGAGGGCTGTTGCACCGCATTCTTTGCAAAAAGAATTAGTTTAAACTCGGTCTGTTCCACTGACCTCAGCCATGATCACCCACCAGTTACCAGAAAAGGCAGGCTCCCCCAGTGTCCTGTCTGGAAATAGGAGAAAGGATCCCAGTGATCCTTTGGACCAGCATCTCTAACTAGGAGATATCAAGCAAAGCTTACCAAGGAGGCAAGCTGGGTTGAGGGGACCAAACTAGCAGGAACTGTGTCCAGCATCTCACAAGTCATTTATTTCCCTCTCAGAACATCTTGTGTAAAACAGGCAATGGATTCTTATGACTGCTAAAATCTCGCCATCTGCAGCATCCTCTGAATCATTCTTCCTGTTCTCTGAAAGTACACTCAACCTCTCCTCCTTTCAAGTTCACAAAGTCCATCCAGCCCATCCACAGGGTGTCTGGGACAGTCTCTGCAGAATGCACTTCTATGCCGGGGACAGGGCATGTCTCTTACAGGGGTGCCAGAGAGACAGGAGATAGTCTTGTCCTTGTGGCATTTACATTTTGGCTAGATCACAAACGCCATCTGTACAGCAGTAGCTCAGCTCTCTTTCCTGCCTGAAGCCCCTCTGAACATGGATGCAGTTGGAAGAGCAGAGATCCTGTAGGTCCTAAAGGGGAGAGAGGCCTTGCCCTCCTGCCCCCGATCCACATAGCCCATGCAAGCCTGGGCAAGACCGACTTGGAAGATGAGAGCCAGTAGAACTCACACTTACCCAAAGCACCAGGAAGGATGAGTGAGGAGAGGAGATGCTGGCTGTGTGAGGAGCACTGGAGCTTCTGAGGTTTTATACTCTCTGAGTTCTGACTCATCAGCTATCGATCTGGACCAGCCTTACATGTTTGGCCTCAGTTACGTGACCTTTGGCTGTCACCCCACCTCCTGATTGTAGTCATGGGGTGACCCATTCATGAAGATTTTGGCATTCTTGAGATGGGCAGCCTCCTGTATGACTGGCCCCTTCTCTGATGCAACTGTGAAGCAGGCTGGCTAGCAGGGATGGTCAGCCAGAGTGGATGTTAGACATTGTTTGCAAAACTTCTGGCATGAGGCTCATGCCATCACCAGAGGACTATGTTCAGGAATAGATCTCAGTCTCTTCAAGCAACCTAACAGAGTCCCACTCGAGTTCTTAGTCTTTGGTCCAAGAAGTAGGAACTTTCACATCCCACTCCTTGGCTCCTGGTCCTATTGCTTGGAACCTCTTAGAATTTTTTTTTAGAGAGATGCTGTTTCTTCTTTGCCAAGTTTCTCCCCTGGGATGTGCTTCACTGGGATGTTCCTGTCTTGTTTCCTGTCTAGAGAGAGTGTGTAAGCACCTAGCACCCAGTTCTGGGTTGCACAGCAGGGACAGCGCCATAAGTAATGGGGCAATGGTAGCAATTTTGATTTACTCCTAAAGACAATGAATGTCTAAAACTACTGATCTTCACTATTGACTTCCCTTGTAGAAGAACAAGCTAAAGAGATAGACCATGTGGTTCTTCCCACTGTGGCCATTCAGCTCTGGGGTGTTGTCTTGTGTGGTAACACTGACCTCAGTGTGAGAGGCAGCCATGGAATGGAAGGGACTTGAGATTAGGTGGCTGGATTTGGGCGCTCCCTGTGCTCCTTGCCAGCTGTATCACCTTGGGTCAAGTCACAGTACGTTATGCAGTGCCTACACACTGGAGGCACTTAGTAAGCATTTGTTGATTATTGGACAAACTTTCTGATACTCAGTTACCTTGTCTATCAAATAAGAATGGTAATTGTTGTTTTACTGAAGCTGTGAGGGAGTCCGCAGATGGTGTGAGGCAAGCTCTTATCTAGGAAAATAACTTGGAAATTCCTGACTGACCGTGGACCAGTAGCATCAACTCTGTGTATGAGAAACAACATTTTAGTCTCTTCTTTCGTCACTGGAGCTCAACTGCTATTGTTTCAGATCACATTTGAAGTTAGTTCCACCCAGATATGTGTTGAAATGACAGCTCCAATAGCAAATTGATGGTTAATTATGGTGGAGTTTTAATGATCTGCATGATCTGATTAGACTGTGGCCTTCAGAAACTTGTGGCGCTAGTTTTAGTTTGGAGAGTATGAACCCAGGTGAACCCAGGAGGAGCCCAGGAGCGCCCCTCCTGAGAGAATACCCAGGAGGGAGAAAGAAGTCTGGATCTGTTGGAGAAAGCATGTTTCAACTTGAAGCTGAGGCATGATGGAGGTTTTGGAGGGGGAAAAAAAGGCTCCAACTAGCTGTGGGTATAATGAAAGACACAAAGTAAAGCTCTCCTTTATTTTGTGGACAGCTTTATTTTGTTGGGTTCCCTGGAGAAGAGAAGATGTGGACCGTGCTTCCCACACTGATCCGTGGACCCATGTTGGCCCATTGCTGTGTGTACCCTAGTCCGTAGGAAAATGCAAGTAAAAAGATGTCAGCAGACTGTTTGTGAGAAGGAAAGTCTAATTCAGAAATCATGAGCCTCCTATCTTTTTTTGGTGTATATTAAGGCTTTGTTTCTTTTAAAAGTGATATTGACAAGAGGTCCAAGTTGTTTCTTTCATGTCCTTATTTGTCAAAATGAGAATTTGGCTATCATATTATTTGGTTATCCCAGTTTTTTTGAGGGTGATGTTACTTCTTTATGAAATTCTAAAGTTTGGGAACCTCAAGTGCAGGTGACTCCAAAGAGCTAATAATCTTGAAATTACCTGTATTAGTTTGGAGCATTTATGCTCTTCTAAGAAAGATATGATATTTTCTTTCTATCAGATTTAATATCCTAATGCTTTACTCATTAATCCAGCCAACCTTTGCCGAAAGCTTCAACTTCCATTTCAGATTTAAAAGATTTGTTAACAAAACTACTTGTTAAACACAAATAATTTAAATATTTAATAGAGAATTATCTAACTTAATTTCAATATGCAATCATTAGAAGAAAAGGGAAACAGAAACAGTAGAGGAATGTAATAGCACATATATCACCTAACTGGGACCAAATAGCATCCAGATTCCAACAGCGCTGGGAAGCCCCATGTAACAATAATCTGGAGTCTCCGCTGGAAAAAGATAACCACCCTACAGGTGAGACTTCAAAACTGCAGTTTTGGGGGTCCTGCTTATAATTCAGGCCACAAACTGATACTGTCATCAGTTTGTGAGCAAATTGCAGCTCTGGTTTCACATTATTTTTTTTTTTTACAGTACTGTTTGTTTTATTTTGTGAGTCAGAGGATTTTGTTAAGCTCCAGGTGTGGTTGGCTAGACCTCCTCCAGGGGCTCAAGAATTCTAAAACCTGCTCCCTGTCTTTTCTATATTGCTGCTGGTTTTACTAGAAAAGTCAGGGCACTCATGAGCAGGCACACGGTCAGGGCACTGACCAGGCAGGTCAGAAGCAAGGTCAGAGGTCTGCTCTGCTTTCTTGTCTCTGAAGCCTGAACAGGACTCCTTCCACTTAATTTCTCTAATACCAACACCAGTGTACTGGGCAGTGTGCTAAGGATTGCAGAGGAGTTTTTTAGAGCTGTGCATGGATCCCCTTGGTAGATTTGGGGGAGGGGTACTCCATGCCTGCCTCTGCTACTCTGTATGATGTTTAATATGGAAAATCTTCTAATTGGTACTTTCTTAACACGTGGAAGAGGCTGATGCAACATGGTATTGACAGCTGTGCTTGATCTTGTGGCTCTGAGTTAACCTTGCCTCAAGCGTGAGATATGAACCTGATTCTCCATTTTATCCCTTTCAACCAGAAGTAGGGGGATATCTGTGTGGAAGTGGTTGATGATTACATATTATCATTATCAGTGAGGAAATGATGAAAGTTTATAGAATTATGACAAGTATTTGGAGTTTTGCAACACTTGGCATGTCAGATTTCTAAAATTTGTAGCTTTTAGACACTTAAATCTGCATGTGTGCTTGCTAGTACATCTGGGTTCTGTAGCCTCACAAATAAAGTCATGGTTCCTGCCTATAACTGTATCCTTAGAGGGGATGGCCCTTACAGCAAATCTTTCATAGCTAGGCATTAGCAGGTGCTCAGTAGATACTGATGGTAAATCGAAGGGAATTATTGAAACCCATTGACTGACAGCCCTGTAGGAGGCAGGACCTGGTCCCTATCCCGAGGCAATACCCAGTGTGAGAGGAGATCACAGCTCTTGAGCTGAGGAACCCCCAGTCTGATAGAAGCCTGCTCATCACCATCTTTAAGTACCTAATCTTCATATTTGCATTCTCATGACTAAGTGTTGATAACCTACCTGAGGAAAAAAGGGCAATGGATAGCTTGTAAAGAATAAAATGGACACAGGGCAGGGGTTCAGGAACACTGGCAGGTCAGGCGTAGAACTTGCAAGTCCTTGGTGGTGTTTATATTCCATGGGAAAAGTTTTCTCTTTGTCACAGACCAGGCGGCATCTCAGAGCCCCAGACACCCTCCTGGGTTGCCATTTGTCTCCTCTCTCCAGCCCTCCTGGTCAGCAGTTTCTATTACTTAGAGATCGGGCAGAAGGACAGCACCACAGCAGCTCCTAGCTGCTGGAATTCCTTCTCCAGGAAGCTTCCCTGGGTTCATCCCAACCACTGTTTCCATCTCTCTTGCCACTTTCCCCTTCAAAGGTCTTAGGGAATGATTGTACCTTTATAGCCTGCTAGTGACACAACCAGAAGGCTTGTCCCTTTGTCAAGTTGCCACTGACAAACCTTGAGATCAGGGTCTCCTTTAGTTCTTGACAGCCCACTGGGACCTTCTCAGGATGTGTTTACTCTTGAGATGTGTCTCTTTCAGGTACTCCTGGAGCTCATACTTGCAGGGAGGAGGAGGACGGCGGCTGAGATGTTCTGCATTCCCAAGGAGCTTGCAGCATGTGTGGTAAGCCATGCACTTAAGGACTTCCTGTCTGGACAGACTCTTGGGTTTATGGACCGCTGTCACGTGTCCTATTCATGTCTCATGTGTGCTTGGGGATATGTTATCTTCATTCCCCAGCTGAGGAAGTGCCTCATGGAGGCCAATGCAATTGCTCAAATTCCCAAAGCCAGGATTTGGACTCAGTTCTTTTGATTCTAAACCTTGTGTTCTAAGCACTGTATACCTCTTCTTTTGGATCGATGTGGGCAGAACAAAGGGATTGCACTCCCTCTCCTTCCAAGTCAGGCTCAGGTTTGTGCCCTCTGGGAAGTAGGGGGCAGAGGAACCTTCCTAGGGACTCTTGTATGCATTGGTGGGTGGCAGCAGCTGGAAAGACAGTGGAAGTCATCCAATCAGCTTCTGTCATTTGTAGAAGTAGATGACAAACCCAAAGCCCAGAAAGGCTAACGCACTTCCCAAGGCCACACAGAAGGGCCGAGAGCAGAACCTGAGTCTCTCCTCCCAGCTCAGTACTCCTACTGCAGATCCAAGTGGTGACTGTCTGCTTTCTCCTGACAAGAGTAGCTCCAGGTGTTGGCAGTGAGACCAGAGAGTTGTTAAAATGACAGTAAAAGTCTTTCAGAGCTGAGCAGACACGCTCAAGGAAGGTGCTGGGCCTGTGTGCTCTCGCCTCTGGGCCTGGAAATTAACTGCTGATGTCATGAAGCCCTTTCACAGGTGGGCAGCTGCTCTGTAGCCTGAGGGCTCAGAGCCTACTTCCTGGGCTTACACATAAAGTTTATAGCAGGGAGGAGCAGTGAGCAGCATTTGTGGGCCCGATCTCCTGCCCTGAGATAGGCAATGTCACTTGACCCCTCTAAGGACTTTCATACTTGGTGGTGATAGCAGGTCCAAGCATGCTGGCTCTTTGACCATCGTCTCCACTGGTGTCTGTGGGTGGATAATCCAGGTTGTTTTAACTGAATCCCAAGTCAAATGGAATCTTGGAAATCAATATGACACAGAGGGAAAAGCAAAAGCATTTCAAATCCATAGCCTTAAAGGCTTTTTGGCCTAAAGGTTTAATCCTAGTATTTTTTCCTTTGTTTAAATTACTTTTTATTGAAATATAGCTGCTTTGCAATGTTGTGTTAGTGTCTTACTGTACAGCAAACTGAATCATATATATATATATATATATATATATATATATATATATCCCCACTTTTTTTAAATTTTCTTCCCTTTTAGGTCAACACAGAACACTGAGTAGAGTTCCCTTTTCTATACAGTAGGTTCTCATTAGTTACCTATCTTATACTCAGTAGTGTATATAAGTCAATCCCAATCTTCCAGTTCATCCTCGTAACCCTTTGGTATCCATATATTTATTCTCTACATCTGTGTCTCTGTTACTGCTTTGCAGAAAATATTGTCTATACAATTTTTCTAGATTCTACATACATATGTTAACATATGATATATGTTTTTCTCTTTCTGACTTACCTCACTCTGTATAAGAGTTTCTAGGTCTGTCCATGTCTCTACAAGTGACCCAGTTTTGTTCTTTTTTGTGGCTGAGAAATACTCCATTGTATATTTGGACCACATCTTCTTTGCTCATTTAATCCCAGGTTTTCAGGCATGTGCCAGTTTAGGTGACCACACCAAAGCACTTCTTTTCTGGGGGTCATTGAAAAGCAGGGCAAGGTGAGTTGTCCCTCCACTTTGGTTTTGAATCCTCTTTGGTATTTATGTGCTGCTTTCAGAAATTGCCTCATCTGCCCTGGGCTTTGGGTGTAACTTCTCTCTTACTCACAAACTGTTCATAGGATTTACTACTGAAGATCAGAATCTAGATCCAGTCTCTGTCTTGGCCAGGAAAGCTTGTTCCTTAGACTTTCTGGCTATTCTTAATTTTTGTTCATTCTTGGGCTTCCCTGGTGGCTCAGAGGTTAAAGCATCTGTCCATGATACGGGAGACCCAGGTTCAATCCCTGGGTCGGGAAGATCCCCTGGAGAAGGAAATGGCAACCCACTCCAGTATTCTTGCCTGGAGAATCCCATGGATGGAGGAGCCTGGTAGGCTGCAGTCCACGGGGTTGCAAAGAGTCGGACATGACTGAGCAACTTCACTTTCCAATGATACTCTTTATTTCAGTAGCTGAACCTGTTGAAATTAGGTGGATGACTTGGGGCAAATCTTCTCACTGCCTACAGAGTAGAAAATGTCAGTTTGGTTGGAGAGTCTCTAGTGACTTCTTTCTTTTGTCTCATCCATGTGCTCAGAGAATCCCAGTGTGAGAGACTATAGGACCGTTGTTCACATCTGTGTAGGTTCCCAGGCTCTTTCCTTCTGCACTACGAGCACTGTCCAGACAAGATCAGATCCTCCTAAATCTCCAAATCTCCACAAGGCTGGGCCTCAGTGTGAATATTTGATAAATATTTGATCAACCAAGAAGTTGATCCCAGGGCTATTATAATCTGATTTATTTTTCCATGGAAAGTAGCTTATATAAGTTGGCCGTGACAAACACCTCTCCCTTGCCATCCCCCATCTTCCATCCAAGGCACCTCATTGCCCCATTGTCTCCTGCTCTTTATTTTTCAGACTCTCCCTTGGGTCATGGCTTCCAGAGATCCTGACCACCTGCAATCCAGTGGTTAGCTTTCTGGCTGGACCTGAAGCAGCGCCAGGTGACCTGTGAGTTTGCAGTCTCTGCTCTGTTCTGAAGGGTAGGGATCAAAAACTTTTCTGAGGGCTTGCGATCAGGGAGGACCTGTGCTCTAAACCTGGACCAACCACCAGTGACTTGACTTGGGGCAGGGGCCTTACCAACCTGGACCAACCACCAGTGACTTGACTTGGGGTCAGGGAGAACCTGTACTCTAACCTGGACCAACCACCAGTGACTTGACTTGGGGTCAGGGAGAACCTGTGCTCTAAACCTGGACTAACCACCAGTGACTTGACTTGGGGTCAGGGAGAACCTGTGCTCTAACCTGGACTAACCACCAGTGACTTGACTTGGGGTCAGGGAGAACCTGTGCTCTAAACCTGGACCAACCACCAGTGACTTGTGAGTCTGGGCCATGCACTACCTCCCAGACCTGTTTCTTCATCCATAAGGTCAATCTGACTTAGTCCTATGCTGGCTTCCTTTGGGCAACCTCTCCTTCCTCCACCCCTGGCCAAGTCCACTCTTTGGACAGAGAGGAGGGAAAGATGAGGAGGGTCAGAGGCAGTGATAGGGAAAAAACTAGATGGAATGATAAGAATCATAGGCCTCTTGGAAAAGAGCATAGAAACTCTCATATCTCCCTGGATGCCAGCCATGGGCTCAAATCAGAGGCGTTTTGGGAACTTTTGTCCCCCAAGAGTATTTCGGCCCCTGAGCTAACCGTGGAGGAGGAGGAAGGGGGGACAGCAGGAGGGCTGGGTGAGGAAAGTTGGCCTGTGTTATGAGTAACATTTGCAGCGTATCATTACCCAAGGTGGATGTAATTACACTGGATTAAGAAAGGCATGTGAACACACTGGGTTGCTTTAGAACCTCCTGCAATTAACATCTATTCTTTTGGGTCTCAGAGGAAGGATTAATTTGGCTCCTGAATGTTCCTTTGCAGCGAATCCCTTGGTGGTGAAACTGGCCTTCTTACCCTCTAGCAGTGAGTTATTCTGCTGTAAAATACAAATGAAAAAAAAAGAAAAAGCCTCACTACAAATAATTTGAAAACAAAGCAAAGAAAAATAGCCACCTGTAATTCCAGTATTCAGATAGAACTGGTGTTAAGGTTTTGGTGATTATTTTTATCTTGCTCTATTTTCTTTTCATTTATCTTTCCCTTTTATATAACCTCTCCGTTTGGGGTGCTGATTTTCCATGTGACTTTGTTATCATGTGCATACCATCGTATTCCTAAAACACCTCTGATCTGAGCCCAAGGCTGGCAGCCAGGGCGATGGGAGAGTTTCTATGCTCTTTTCCACGGTCTCTTAACCACTAGTTTTAGTGGCTGTGTTCCGCTGCCCATTCTGAGTCTTACCGCTTAGACCTTCCAGTTATCCTGGAACCTCTGGACCCTCGAGACCTCATTACTGAATTTTGTTGGGTCTTGGTTGGCTCCCTGATGGGTTGCTGGTGGGACTTTGTATGTGGGCTGGCTGCATAGTAGCTGAGGAGAAGAAAGGTTTGTCGTGTACCATCCTCCCCCTCTACTTCTCATCTCCTCTGACTCTCCTTGTGCAGGACCCAGTGCCTCAGTTTTCCTAGACTCTGTCTAGCTCCACAGTATCGTTGTTTCCGTCCAGAGGTTTTCATCTTGTCTCCTTCAATGTCATCTTCTCTTCACGGGCTTCTGGGTCATCATTCCCTTGGGAACATGTGATCTGAAGCAACGTCTTTTAATGTGTGTGTGAGAGGATATGGGAGGGGAGGCCGTGGGGAGGGCAGAGGGATATGCATTTGGAAAAAAAACTCACCAGTGTAATGGGAGCTGAGCGCCTGTGGGGACCAAGGGAGGCAGAGAAAGGAAGCAGCTGGAAAATTGTCGGAAGAGGTGAATTTCGTGTTAGGATTGGAAGACAGTGAAAACCATAGAGTGGTTTCCCCAGATTTAGGCTTTGGGCCTCGTATTGCCTTCATGTGTACATGTGTACGTGTGATATGTGTACATAAGTCTGTGTCGTGTCTGTCTCCTCTCCCTGTGTCTGACTCTTCCTGGTAGAACCTGTTCCCCCTCTCCTTGGACAGGATTGTGGGCACTCCTTCTTGGCCCTGAGATTGCTCTCGACCCTCACTTATTAACCAGCTCTCAGTGTCCGTGACAACAGTATTGTGTGTGTGGGACTGACCCACATCTTGCATCACAACTTATTTCTCCAGCCACGGCAGTGGATTTGCTCTATTATGTCATTCTTCTGCTCAAAATCTTCAGTGTCCCCACATTAGGATGAAGCCTAGGTTTCTTAGTTCAAAGGGCCTTTTGTGGTTCAGTTTCTGCTCAACTCTGACTGTTCCCCTTATACTCATAACTCAGTTGCTTCAGTAGTGTCTGACTCTTTGCAACCCCATGGACTGTAGCCTTCCAGGCTCCTTGACCATGGGATTTTCCCTGCAGGAATACTGGAGTGGGTTGCCATGTCCCCCTCCAGGGGACTGTTCCCCTAGAGAAGCATTTTGCTCCAGAGAGATTCAGACCCTTTCCTCTGCTGAGCCACGTTATGTTTGTATTTTTTCCGGAGATTTTCCCTGCACCTGTGAATGCCCCTCTTCCTTGATGTGCCAAGCTTCTATTTTCCTTTCAACATCCTGTTACATATCACTCCTCCAGGAAAGTTTCCCCAGCACCCCAGTCTGATGGCGAGAACACTTCGCCTTGCAGGACAGGACCTTGTCTCCCACTAGACTGAAGTCTTCTTGAAGGGGGGTACCAGGTCTTGATCACTGTCCTGCAAATCAAGCATTCAGCACAGTGTTTAGCACAGTCCACAGGGAAAGCGTGTAGAATGGATGGATGAATGAATGGATTGCTCTTCATCTGCCCACTCCTGGAATTGTCAGTCACCTGGATAGTAGCTGCTTTAGCCTGGGTAGGGTGGCTATTAACTCTTCGTCCTATTTTCACCTCTCCAACAGGACTGTTTGCTCCTGCAGGTGTAGCTCTTAGTGAACCCGGAGCCTGTGGATACACTAGGCTCTGAGTCAGTGTTTATTGAAAAGAGAAGAAAAAAGAAAAAGAATGAGGTAGAGAATGGAGGAAAAGAGAGAAAGAAGGGACCACAGGATTGTTTCAGGATTTATAACAATGCTGGTTTGTATCTGGTCTGAATGTCTTTCTCTCTCTATCCAAATTTGGGTTCTCTGATCTAATTCTGGCAACTCCAAGAAATTACATAAGGCCCCTAAAGGGGGCCTTGGGGAGATAATTGAGATTAGATAGTTTTAGAAGTTTTAAAGTGAATGTCAGGATAGGCTTTTGAATTATTGATGTGATTTCATTATCAATATAGTTAATATATATTAACCTACAAGCACCCATCCTTAGAGGTTAGTATACTCAAGTGTGGATGTGAGATAAGTACGAATGTGAGAGTTGGTCTATAAAGAAGGCTGAGCACCGAAGAACTGATGCTTACAAATTGTGGTATTGGAGAAGACTTGGAAGTCCCTTGGACTACAAGGAAATCAAATCTTTAATCCTAAAAGAAATAAATCAACTCTGAATATTTATTGAAAGGCTGTTGCTGAAGCTGAAGTTCTAGTACTTTGGCCACTTGATGTGAAGAACTGACTCACTGGAAAAATCCTGATGCTGGGAAAGATTGAAGGCAAAAGGAGAAGAAGGCAGCAGAGGATGAGATGTTAGAGGGGGTCACTGACTCAATGGACATGATTTTGCAAAATGTCGGACACGACTTAGCGATGGAACAATAACACCACCACTCATCCTTTCTCTTAGAGATAAAACTCTTTCTCCTTCTCTTCCCTTCTTCTTTCCAAACAGGGTAAAGAGAATAATGAGCACCTGATTGAAGTATGAGATGTTACTCAAGGTTACAGAAGGCATTATGGATGCAAGATAGACACCAGAGGAAAATCTCTTTTTGTGGAAGAAAGTAGTGTTTTTTCCATGGGAAGAGGTGAGGTGGTAAGTAGGTGAGTCCTGGGTAAGGAGAGATAGACCAACAAGAAAGAGATTCTAACAGGATTATGAGTCAAAGCAAGAATGCTCAATTTCTGTGCTATAAAATTTGCCAATAGAATTAAAAGAATAATTCAAGCATGTGAAAATACTTGCTTGATTTTTGCTTATATTGATGAAAAGATTAGCTTATTGTTAGCCAACAGGGTAAAATGTTGAGATTGGCTTGAACAACTAGCCTGACTGAAATCAGCTGAGAACATCTAGAAAAACTGGCCAAAATATAGAAAGGCTTGTGTTTGAAGGCACTGGAGAGCTTCCAAGGCAGTGAAGATTTTAGAGCCAAGATCATGGAGAGAAAGAAAGCAACGTCAGTTCTGTATGCTGTGCCACTTTTCCACTGGGAGCTTTAGAAGTTAAAGCATCAGCCGAGAATATGATCAGAAAGTGGTGGCTAGGAGACTGAGAAGATAAACAGTCTTTAAGCTTTATCACAGAGCTTGAGGGACAGACATTGGAATTCACAAAGCCAGACACCAAAGTCTATTCTATATGTTTTCATGGCATGAGTAAACTAAGATGTTGCAAGAAAAGTTTTTCTCTTTGATGAATAGGGTGGAGAGAGTGATGTAGAAGCCTGAGAGCAGCTTTTGTTAAGTTGGTAATATTTTACTTTTTGATCTATAGGCTACATTACAAAAATGTGTTCATCCTGTGATAATCCATTAAGTTTTACAGTTAAGATTTACATACTTTTATGTAAGTACATTAACCTTGTACTGAGTATATTAAAAATAAAATCAATGATATAAAATATAACTGTCAAAATATTTATATATATATTAATATCTGATTAAATTATTCATGTATTTACTTGCTCTCTGTGATTCATTATGATGTTTTCCTCCTTATAATCCCCACTGGGTCCTATGTGGATTACAGAAGAGTTACATACAGTGAGGTGTGCTTGCCACTGCTGAATCACGTGTTCTCCTCATTTTAGTAGCTATCCACTACAGTTTTTTTCTCTTAGGAAAATACTGAAGTTTGTGCTAGACTATGTGTTTGGATACTGAGTTCTTTTCTTACTAATCTTGGAATTTGAGGTAAGTCACTTGACTTTACCTTAAAACAAGATATAAAATAATATCAACCTCACAATTATTGGGTTAGCATATGAGAAAGCCAAATTCCAACCCTAGACCATGAGTGAATTTTATTTTTTAAACTTTTTATTGGAGTATAATGGACTTAGCCTTCTTCAGTGGCTCAGTGGTAAAGAATCTGCCTGCGATTCAGCAGACACAGGAGATGTGGATTGGATCCCTGGGTCGGATCCCTGGGTCGGGAAGACCCTCTGGAGGAGGGAATGGCAACCCACTCCAGTATTGCTTGGGAAAATCCCATGGACAGAGGAGCCTGGCAGGCCACAGTTCATAGGGTTGTAAAGTCAAACATGACTGAGAGCATACGTACATCCACTTAGTTGATTTACATTGCTGGGTTAGTTTCAGGTTCACAGCAAAGTGAACCAGTTATACATATACATATATCCGCTCTTTTTTAGTGGAGAAGGAAATAGCAACCAGCTCCAGTATTCTTGCCTGGAAAAATCCCACGGACAAAGGAGTCTGGTGGGCTATAGTCCACGGTGTCACAAGAGTTGGATACGACTTGGTGACTAAACCACTCTTTTTAGATGCTTTCCCCATGTAGGCCATTACAGAGTATTGAGTAGAATTCTGTGTGCATTTTATTTTTGAAATTATAAACATTTTTCTTTAGATCTTTATATAATACCTAGTACCGTATGCAAGTCTATAGGAGATTTTTTTCATTCACAGTTGGATGTTTACCTCTGGTTTCTGAATTTCAGAGTCCCTGAGGTCAATGATACATTTCACTTGGAATTATCTTCCTCCAGGAAATATGAGAATGTTCTTAATTGGGAAATTAAGGTAATTCAATCTGGGAATAAAAACCACTCAGTTGAATGCTTGCAAAGGAGAAGCAAGAGAAGAGGTACTTTCCCTCCCCATCCCCATTCCTCTCTTGAAAAAGTGACTTATGTTTGAAGATTGTGGGAAGAGGTAGGAAATATTTACTATACAGGTGTAAATATATAACTGGGTGATAATTTGCACAGAATGAAGAAAATGCTATTTAAATGTTATTTCTGACCTTTAAAAGATCTTACTGAGCTTAATATTTTCACTTATTTGCTAAATATTTGTCAAACTAAAATTTTATTTTAATCATTTCTTCATGCCATGAATAGAATGCATTAAGGTGATATTTTATAACACTGGATATATTTTCCAGAAATGTTTATAGCTATGTACTACTTTTTAATGTGTATTAGAACAAACACAGATTTATGAGTTTTATGGATATTATTATGGATATCCATATAGTCAAAACTATGTTTTTCCAGTAGTCATGTATAGATGTGAGAGTTGGACCAGAAATAAAACTGAGCACCAAAGAACTGATGCTTTTGAACTGTGGTGTTGGAGGAGACTCTTGAGAGTTCCTTGGACTGCAACGAGATCCAACCAGTCCATTCTAAAGGAGATCAGTCCTGGGATTTTTGGAAGGAATGATGCAAAGCTGAAACTCCAGTACTTTGGCCACCTCATGTGAAGAGGTGACTCATTGGAAAAGACTCTGATGCTGGGAGGGATTGAGGGCAGGAGGAGAAGGGGACGACAGAGGATGAGATGGCTGGATAGCATCACCGACTTGATGGACGTGAGTTTGAGTGAACTCCGGGAGTTGGTGATGGACAGGGAAGCCTGGTGTGCTGCAGTCCGTGGGATGACTGAGCAACTGAGCTGAACTGACAGGTAACTAGATCTCATATGCCACAGGAAAGATTGAGTGCAAAAGGAGAAGTAGGTGGCAAAGGATGAGATTGTTAGATAGTATCACTGATCACTGACTCAATGGACATGAGTTTGAGCATACTGTGGGAGATGGTGAAGGACAGGGTAGCCTGGCATGCTGCAGTCCATGGGGTCACAAGGAGTAAGACACAACTGAGCAACTGAGCAACAACAATGGGCATTATTGCTTAGAATGAAGAAAGAGAAAGTAATATGCAATCATATACTTTTTCCAATAAATTTGGCTAAGTAAACACAGTGAGTCAACCTAGAGAAAAGTATTAATAATACAGATGATGCATGGATATGGGGAAACTTATGAAGGAGGTCTGTAAATTACTGAACCTTCAGAAACCCTAGACTACTATGTGGATCCTACTGCCTCCATTTGGAGGGTTCCAGACATCCTCCTGGGTTATATAGACTGCGCTGTAAAAGTCTTGTCCCCATGTTTAGTTAGGACAGAGGGAAGAGTCAGAAGCGTGAGGGCAAGTCCACCTCTGTATCTCCTCGACCTGAGGGAGATGCAGACTCAGGAGCATCTGTTTTTGGAGGTAGGCTGCATATCCTCTGTGAAATAGGCTGCATATCCTCTGGGACCCTAGTCCTGTGGCTTGTGCCTCAGCTTCTTCTGTTCTGCCTTCAATTCATTCTCAAAAATGGGTTCTAATGAGACCCTGGGGACTGAATCAGTGTCAGGAAATGTGAGGCAGACTCCCAGGGTCATCACTAGCTGGCTGTGGGACCACACGTGATGTGACTAAATCTCTCCGAGTTTGTTTCCTCATGTGTAAAATGGTTTTGCTCTGTGTTTTGTGGATGTTGTGAAGATTAAAAAAGAGCTATTATTCTGGAAAGCGATTAGGAAATAGTGTTTGATTAGATGTTTGTTGAATTCAAGAAAAGATTGTACAATTCATTTAAATCAAAGTATAGACATCTGATAGTAGTTCAAATGGGTCTTTACTGGGACACACAGTTTATTAGGATCAGAATTATAGTGGAAATGATGAAGCTCTTATGATGAAATGTCAGGAGTCCTTGAGAGGATGACAGTGGACAAGAGACCAGGGAAATCTTTCTGGGCAGATTTTCTCCATGGATTTACCTTCCTTAGAGCTGGAGGTTTGACTAGCCAGCCCCTTTGTCCACTCTTCTCCCATGTTCTGCTCTGAGTCACTCATTTAGTACCGAACACTATTATTACCAATCATAGCAACTACTGTTTGTTGAGCACATACTATGTGACAAACACTATGTTAACTACTCTAGTATTTATTAATTTAAAACCTCACCACGCCCTGATGGACTATTACGCACATTCTACTGATGACAAAAGTGAGGTCTGAGGAGCATAAAGGCCATGCTCAAGGTCATACACTCCGAAGTAACTGAGCAGGATTACAGGCAGGTCTGTCTGACTCCAAAACTCAAGCTTTTCAAACTCTTCTATCCTGTGTGACACAATTCTGCGTCAACATATAGCATCAGCTAGTATTTCCTGAGAGCTGTCCAGTTGTCTCATATTGCTCTAAACAGGGACAAAGTACACATACACAAATCTCCTTTCAGGCCAAGCTGTCTGAGCATCCCAGAAAACAAGTATCTTTAGAAGCTGGAATTCAGGCTAATTAAGCTTCCATGATAAGATAAGGGAAACCACTGTGGCTCCCTCCATAGGGGATGTCCAGGGTTTCAGACCCCAAGTCAGCCTGGCTTTGGGTTGGATGGAAAAGAGGTTCTCAGCCAAGTCAGATATTACCCATCCCATAAAGCCTCTTGTAACACTAGGTGTCTCTTTTCTGAACCCCTAGAATATTCTGAGTTTATGATTATTATTTAAAAATCATTTTCTGTATTGTGTTTACACTATATGTTAATATCTGTCTCCCTTGTTGGACTAAGATCTCCTTGAGGGTAGAACTGAAACTTGATCACTGAACCTCCAGTACTCAGCCCAGTGTCGTATAGTGGTGCCCTGTAGAGGTGGGTTACATAAAATGAGGGAAACATCATAACCAAGGTGATTGAACCCAACAGGGAGCAGGTAATCAGAATTTGGAGAGAATAAAGTATAAAAAGAAAGAGTAATAATTTTAGGAGATTCTTGCAGTTGTGGCCTGAGGAGGATGTCATTTCATCAGAAAATGAGCCTGTCCTGGTGAGTAGGTCATCCGGTGCTGGTTGGGAGCCTTTAGGGGCACCACTAACTTCAGTGTCACTATCATCACCACTTAAGATTTGGCTACAGAAAAACATACGGAAGCCATACTTCATCCTGAGCCTTGCTTAAGCAGCTAAGCCTGTGTGCTACAACTACTGAGCCCGAGCTCTAGAGCTGCAGCTCCTGAAACCTGCACACCTGGAGACTGTGCTCTGCAACGAGAAGCTGCCACAATGAGAAGCCCTTGCAAAGCAACCAAGGGTAGCCTCCGCTCCCTGCAACTAGAGAAAGCCCAAGCAAAGCAACGAAGATCCAGTGCAGCCAAAAATACAATAAATAAAAAGTGTTAGGAAAAAAATGCTTATCATTATGCCTAAACTCCCAGTGACTCAAATTTGAGACAACAGAGATGCTTCAGATGGAATTAACTGGTTCAAGTTCAACATAATTGTTGTCTTGCTGGAATGAGTGTCAGAAATGCCAGTGAGTTCCAGAGATTCCATGGCTGTTGTGGTGGCTCTGTTTAGATAGTCTGTTATAGGCACAGTGATTTGTTTTTCTTTAAAATATATTGTTTCTGATTCCCAACCCTAATTGCGCACCTTACTATCTGTGGGAGAACAGGCTGAGTATCCCTCTGCAGGGCTCAGTGTCTGTGGGGGTGTTGAACAGGTGTGGCTATTGGGGCCTGGCTGCCATCACTGGAATGTGGCTTCACACTCCTACTTGTTGACTTCTCCAGGTAGGAAATGACAGCTAGCAGGGCCAGGCTTTCATAGGTCTGGCCAAGGCTTGCCTAGGGTGGGCTAAGAGACTCTTAAGAGCCTACCTTGGCAGACTTACCTTATTTTTCTTTCCATTCTTCTTTCTTTCAGAGGCATATGGGAAATTGTCATAGTGGACAAACCAGAAATGCAATAGACAAGGGAGGCGGAGATCCAGAACAGACAGCTGTGACAGGGGAGGGATGAATCGAGTCCTATAGACCTGTCTGGGAAGTTTCATCCCTAGTTGCTGCCCTCATTCCAGTCACATACCCTCCCTTCTGCTTGTCCTAACCCAAAGGCTGCAGCAAAAATAGGGGAGGGATTCTGGTCTCACACACAGATCATCAGCCCCAGATTTAGATTGCTTTTTGCAATGTGCCTAGTTTTAACCTAACACCTCTATTTTCATTATCTCCAGCCCCACTGTCACCATGTATATAATGCCGTTCTTTTCCATAGGACATCAAACGTCAAATACTATATGTTACCCTCTGTTGCAAAAGCATCGTGTTATGATGTCCCCAGTACAGTCACTGCCACGTCTGCTCATTCTCACCATCAGTACCACTACCTCCACTAGCTCTGTCACTTCTCTCACCTTCACCACCTCCACCACCACCATAGTTATAAGCATGGCCACTGCCAGCTCTACTGATTCTCAGCATCACTGCCCTTCCCACCACCTCTGTCACCTTCCTCATCCCCACTGTTGCTACCCCCACTGCCACGGCCTAGATCATATGCAGCAGCTTTAGGACCTCCATCACTGTCGTCCCCCCGACAGTGCGCACCATCATTGCCACAGCCCCTGCCGCTCCAGCCATTCTCTTCTTATCACCGCTGCCACTGCCATGGCCACTGCCTCTCATTCTCACCACCGCTAAGCCAGTATGGAGAAGAGAAGACTTAAGGGTTGCTGAAGAGCCGTGTTCAAACAATTAGAAGAGAAGAATAGATTACTGAGTATAGGTAAAGAAGCCAGGGTTAGAAAAATGGATGGAATTAAAAGGAATTATAATGACAGCTGGGTAAATGTCAGCAATGTTTTCATGGACCTAGAGGAGACAAAGCCTTTGACTGCATGGATCACAATAAAGTGTGGGAAATTCTTCATGAGATGGGAATACCAGACCACCTGACCTGCCTCTTGAGAAATCTGTATGCAGGTCAGGAAGCAACAGTTAGAACTGGACATGGAACAGCAGACTGGTTCCAAATCGGGAAAGGAGTTCGTCAAGGCTATGTATTGTCACCTTGCTTATTTAACTTGTATGCAGAGTACATCATGAGACACGCTGGGCTGGAAGAGGCACAAGCTGGAATCAAGATTGCCGGGAGAAATATCAGTAACCTCAGATATGCAGATAGCACCACCCTTATGGCAGAAAGTGAAGAACTAAAGAGCCTCTTGATGAAAGTGAAAAGGAGAATGAAAAAGTTGGCTTAAAGCTCAACATTCAGAAAATGAAGATCATGGCATCTGGTCCCATCACTTCATGAGAAATAGATGGGGAAACAGTGGAAACAGTGGCTGACTATTTTTTTGGGTTCTAAAATCACTGCAGATGGTGACTGCAGCCATGAAATTAAAAGATGCTTACTCCTTGGAAGGAAAGTTATGACCAACCTAGACAGCATATTTAAAAAGCAGAGGCATTACTGTGCCAACAAGTCAGTCTAGTCAAGGCTATGGTTTTACTAGTAGTCATGTATGGATGTGAGAGTTGGACTGTAAAGAAAGCTGCTGTTGCTGCTGCTAAGTCGCTTCAGTTGTGTCCAACTCTGTGTGACCCCATAGACGGAAGCCCACCAGGCTCCCTGTCTCTGGGATTCTCCAGGCAAGAACACTGGAATGGGTTGCCATTTCCTTCTCCAGTGCATGAAAGTGAAAAGTGAAAGTGAAATGGCTCAGTCATGTCCGACTCTGCGACCCCATGGACTGTAGCCTACCAGGCTCCCTCATCCATGAGATTTCCCAGGCAAGAGTACTGGAGTGGGTTGCCTGAAGAGTTGATGCTTTTGAACTGTGTTGGAGAAGACTCTTGAGAGTCCCTTGGACTGCAAGGAGATCCAACCAGTTCACCCTAAAGGAGATCAGTCCTGAGTTTTCATTGGAAGGACTGATGTTGAAGCTGAAACTCTAATACTTTGGCCACGTCATGTGAAGAGCTGACTCATTGGAAATGACCCTGATGCTGGGAAAGATGGAAGGTGGGAGGAGAAGGGGACAACAGAGGATGAGATGGTTGGATGGCATCGCCAACTCAACGGACATGGGTTTGAGTAAAGTCCGGGAGTTGGTGATGGACCGGGAGGCCTGGTGTGCTGCAGTCCATGGGGTCACAAAGAGTCGGCCATGACCGAGCTACTGAACTGAACTGAACTGAACTTAGAGGAGACAGGGGGCTTCCCAGGTGGCACTAGTGGTAAAGAACCAGTCTGCCAATGCAAGAGACATAGGAACTTGGGTTTGATCCATGGATTGGGAAGATCCCCTGGAAGAAGGCATGGCAACCCACTCCAGTATTCTTGCCTGGAGAATCCCCATGGACAGAGAGACCTGATGACAGTCCATAGGGTCACAAAGAGTTGGACACAGCTGAAGAGACTTAGTATGCATGCGCACAGGGGTGACACATGGGTGAGAAGTTTTATGATAAAATCTGGAGTAATGTGGATCCCATTGAGTTTGCTTGCTTAAGGTGACAAGGAATACTCACTGACACTTGAATCCCTGCTATAGAATCCCTTAAGAGTTGCAATGTAAGGTATATATCTTCAATCCTTACAGTATGTGGGGACCCATTTAATCCTGAATTGTCTGGTTCCCTCTGGCAGTTTTTATAAGTTTCTGGTCACTCTACAATACTGAAATACATTATCTTTTAAAAATTTAGGACATTTTAGATCGGGATGATATTCTTCCTGGTCATCCTTCCCAGTCCTTGTTCCTAAATCTTTGTTGCTTTTGCACAGGCAACCAGAGTTATAATTTGGTATGATTTTTTTTGGTAGGTCATTTTCTTGCCATTATATACATATTTAGAAACAGTATAGGATTGTATGTACATTTTACATGAATAGCATACTTTATGTGTCTTTCTGCCCCCTGCTTTTTTTTTTCACTCAACAATAAATTAGTGGACTAACTAAGAGGATGAATTCTGGTGCCAGACTGCCTGGATTCACATCATAGCTTTGTCACTTGCTATGTGCACTATCTTAATTATTACACTCCCTTAGTCTCCAGTTTCCTCCTTTGTTAATTGGGATTATAGCATACTGATACCCATAGAGTTCTTGTGAGGATTAAATGAGTTAATTTAATGTAAGCAGTTATTATGTAAGCACAGTTTATTTAACCATTCCTAAGTGGATGGACATAGAGATTGCTCCAATTTTTATTAATGCAAACAAGGCTTTCATGTACATTTTTATATATGCCACTTATACACATGAATGATAGTTTTTCAAAGGGAGAGAAGAAAACTAGCTGTATTTATAATTTTAAAGGCTTTATTAGAAAAACATAATTATAATGAGTAGATAGCTGCCTCTTGTTCCTCCCACCTGTTGCTTTCTAGTTCTACTCTCTTGAGCAGCCTGAGCCACACAGCGATTCTGAAGTAGTAGACTCCAGTGGTTAGAACTAATAATCTCAGTTAATCTGAACTTTGGGGTTAGGGTGGCAGCACATTTTGGGGAGGCTTACTAAGTATTTATGTATAATAACTCATTTAATCATGATGATGTAAGTATGCTGACTATTGGGACTTCCCTGGTGGCTCAGCCTAAAGAATCTGCCTGCCAGTGCAGGAGAGAAGGGTTCGATCCCTGGATTGGGAAGATCTTCTAGTGAAGGAAATGGCAACCCACTCCAGTATTCTTGTCTGGGAAATACCATGGTCAGAGGAGCCTGGCAGACTCCAGCCCATGGGGTCGAAGAAGAGTTGGACACGACTTAGTGGTTAAACAACAACAACACTGACTATCTCCATTTTATTCCTGCAGAAATGGAGTCAAAGAGAAGCGCAACCCCATCATTCTGGGTCGTACTACTACAAGTGGTAGATCCTTTATACAGTTATGAATGCTGAGTCCTCAGTCCACTTCTTAGTATTCTGCTCAGCATATAGAAAATATTCAGCAAGTGTTAGCGCTATTCTAGGGTTGACTGGGAGAAGGCACTGGCAACCCACTCCAGTACTCTTGCCTTGAGACTCCCATGGACGGAGGAGCTGGTGGGCTGCAGTCCGTGGGGTCGCTAAGAGTTGGACACGACTGAGCGATTCCCTTTCACTTTAAATTTTCATGCATTGGAGAAGGAAATGGCAACCCACTCCAGTGTTCTTGCCTGGAGAATCCCAGGGATGGAGGAGCCTGATGGGCTGCCATCTATGGGGTAGCAAAAAGTCGGACATGACTGAAGCAACTTAGCAGCAGCAGAGCAGCAGCAGCAGGGTTGACTGGTTTATTATTAAGGCTCAGAATTATTGTTCTCACCATTAACTTCACTGTCCTCAGACTGTGATTGCACTTATCTCTGGGGGCTCTTCTTTCATTTGTCTTAACACAATTATATGAAATTGTGTTTTTAAGCTTTGGCTGACCAGTCTTGCTGATTCTACTCTATAGTCACAGACCACATTATTAATCTTTGAAAGCACTTGCTGAGATTAACCAACCCCACCCCACCCACTGCGTTTGACCACAAAGAAGATATTTGCAAATATAGTTAGATGCAAATGTGGGTGCATATAAATATTAATTTGTGATGGAGCAGAAGCTGGTGGATGCGGAGTTGAGTTATGCTAGATGCCCAGGGAAGAAGTGAATGAGAGGAACCCTGTACTTGGGACTTAAGCTCAGCTGGTTTGAGATGTTGGAGGGAGGTGGACTAGAAAAGAAACTTCCTCCTGATCCAGAAGATTGTGCCAGAGCAAGAAGAAATAGCATTCACTCACTCACTGAACATTTATTCTGGGGTAGAAGCTGGAGATACAGAGATGAAGAAGACATAGAGTCTCCAAGAGCGCACTCGGAAGCCCGGGAGACAGACACGCGGAGGAGTGATTACGCTTCATGGTGATACAGGAGCACACTTTCTAGCGGTGCAGAGTGGTGGGGCTCAGAGCTCGGATCCTTCAGAATATGTCAGAGGGAAGAAAGGGCAGAGGAGGATTCAAGACAGAGGGAAGGAGGTGTGCGAACATCTGAGTGTAACACAGCGGAGCACGTGCAAGCTGTCATGGATTTGGGGGAAGGCGTGGATGGCGCATGCGCGGAGTGGAGGGAGAAGCACCACGGGCTTGCCTCACCGAGGGACCTGAAAGCCTTGTTGAGGACTATTGACTTTTATCTTAAAGGACGTGGGGCGAGCACCAAAGAATTTTTAGAAAGGAAAGCTGGTTTGATTGTATCTTAATTTTATTAGCAAAGTTGTTTCCTCGAATATTGGCCCCGAGAGGAAAACCTGAGCTACGGGGAGGTGGGAGAGGACTTGGAGAAAAACATCGTGGGCAAAGTTCCAGGCAGGGGCTTGGCAGTGGCCTTAGAAAATGTTAGAAGGTGGAGCTTGCAATGATGGTTGCTTTGACTGGCTTCCTTGTCATGTGGAACAAACAAATCAGCGAATACCTTTGCCTTGATCAGTTGTCACGGAGTTGTTTCATTTAATATTTAACTTGTGATTTTGGCATTGTTGTTACTCCCATGGGGCAGCTGAGTAAATGAAGACTCAGGGAGGCTGAGGGAGTTCCTTCAAACCACACAGTGTGTGAGTGCTCGAGTATTCATTTGGAGCCCTGCACCGGCCAGGAGAAGTGCATGCAGAGTATTATGCACGAGCTCTGATGGAATATAACTTTGTGTAGTTGCGGAAGGCAGTTATGCCCAGGGACGACTGGTTCTGCGGTAAAGCAGTCCTATGGGGCTCCGTCTGGGGTCTGTGATCAGATATTTTGCTAAGGTGGGGCTCGCGGAGGCTCAGAGCGCTTGTGCGTCCTCTAGGCGGCTCCCCTCCCTCCAGGGCAGAGGCAGCAGGTGCGAGACCTCCAGGGTTTGCAGGGGAAGGAGGGGCCTGTTTCTTTCATCACAAGGGAAGGGCTAGGTCAGCGTCATTCGTGGCCCCTCAGGTGCTGCCTTTCTTCTACAAAATTTTGGAGACAAAAAAAAAAAAAAAAAAAAGATTTTTTAACTGCTCAGCTGTCATAATGAGTGGGGGGGGCAGTGATGAACTAGGGTACAGCCCTGCCCCACCCTGCAAGATTTCCTGCACATCAAGACCCTGGGCTTCTGTAACCTGAGAGGCAGCCACACCTCTGAGCTGAGAAAAGGGGGGAATGTCTTCCACACTGTAATTCTTTAGTTCTTCAGGTACTTTCATGTACCTCACACAGCATCCAGCCATTTGGACAAGGGTTTCACAAGTAAGACCTGGTTTGATCTCCACAGTAACCCTGAGAAGTGGATTCTGATCCCTCCCTCTAACAGATAAGAATATGTGATGCGCATGTCGTTACTGTCCGTTTGCTGCCGTGTCATTGCTGTTCACTGCACACAGACCAGGAGCTGTTCCGGTTGCTGGGGAGGCAGCAGAGAACACGGCCACCAGGGCCTGCTCACAGGGCTATGGTGCAGGCTGCTCCCAGGATGGAAAGAGATAGTAGGATTGAATTCGTTTGAGAAACCACCAAGTGCTGCCAACCTCCAGGGACGTCCTGGTAGGAATAAAGGCCCAGCACACTGTTAAAGTTAGAGAACCCTGTGGATTAGAAAACCTCGGAGACCCATCACTCATGACTGCCCCACCACAGCCCTCCAGCCAGGCTGATGACGATCTTGGCCTGCAAGGTTCTACGGATCAGACAGAGCGCTATTACTGGTTGCCCGATTTTCACAGGCTGAGAGGGGAAGCCCTCTCGGCCATATTCCAGCTCCCCCACCATGTCTGCCTGGGGTTGGGGGATGCTCTGCAGAGGAAGGCCTGGCGCTCATCCTGGAGTGGCTCTGCGACCTGCTCCCGGCTACTCTGTCCTGAATTCCCGTTCCCTGGACTTGTGCTCACAGGTCTGAGAAGTATAAGCACATGGAGAAAGCCAGAGGGGCTTCACTAATGGACTTTACGAATTGTGATGACTTGTCATCTGCTGTTCCCTCAAATGCCTAGGTGGTGAATTGTTTATTGTATTGTATTTTGTTCATCTGTTTGTTAACACACTGTTCTCCAACCCAGAGCAAGGGGGTGCCTTTCTTACAAGTTTTGAGACAGAAATAGAAATCAGAATGAAGGAAAGGGACACGCATCAAAGATGAGAATCAGAATAGCTTTTCTTTGTCATTTTAAAGCAAGGAACAGAGTATGCAGCTTGCTGTTGCAAAAGCAATGTATGTTTACCTAGAGCATTTGTAAAATGCATAAAACATCAATAATAAAAGCAATCTATAGGCCTAAATTACATTGTCATGACTTTATATAATTGCATATTTGGTATTTTTAAGCCTACTTTTTTCCACCTAACAATAATATGCCATTATTTTCCCACAGCATTTTAATGACTAAATAATAAATATCCTATTGTATATTAATAGGTAAAACTCTAATTGGTTCTCTATTACTGATGATTCACATTGTTGCCCTTTCCCTTTATAAGAATAATACTTTTGCAGTAAACATCCTTGCACATCTAAGTTTGGAAATACTGCCAGCTGTTTCCTTAGGATGAATTCCTAGAAGCAGAATCCCTAGGGTATAGCACATCCATCACAGGTGAGGATACAGGCTTGGATCTTAGACCACTTGGGACTGACTCTCAGTTCTGCCACCCGCTAACTGAATGACCTTAGATGATCTCACAGAAAATAGTTTCCTTCCTGATGAATGTGGATAATAACAGTACTTCCTTTATTGAGTTGCTAGGAGATACATGTGTCTCAATACACATGTAAGGATAAGCCCTTAGATGATGACCTGGCCCGTGGTAAGCACAGAACTCCTGGCTGTTATTACTATTATTATTGCTGTTATCATTGCCAATGTGTCCTCCTGAAAGTGTCCCAATTTTAACGCCCACGAACACTGTATGAACATGTTCATTTCCACATACCTTTGTCAACACTGGATATTCTCATTCTTCTTTTTATTTTATTGTTTGCCAGCCTGGTAGACAAATTTGTTGCTTTAATTTTATTTTTTTGTTTACTAGTGTTGAGAATTTTTTTGATGTCTTTATTGGCATTTATTTATTCATGAATGAATTTCCTATTCATGATTTTATTTCTGTTTTGGGTAGTTTGTACATCTTTTTCTTATGGATTTCTTTAATATATTAAGGATATTAATCTTTTGCTGGTCATGTGTATTATAAATGTATCTTTTCCCAATTTTTCTTGTGTTATTTAATTTTGTTTTTATTTGTGGGCACAGAAGTACTTTTAGAACAAAAAGACCACCATGAGATATATTACCTATATTTTCCCAATTTAATTTTTAATGACTTTTTACTTTTGAATTCAAATGAAATTAATTTGTAATTTTAATAGTTAACTTTCCCACTTTTTGTTTAATTAATTATCAATTAATTATTATAAACCAAATTATACATTCTTGGTTTGTGTTTTGGCTATCTCCTCTATTCCAATAATCTGTATGTCTTTTCCTATGCTTGTTTTTCATTTTTTTGTAGTTTTATTAAATTGTTTAATATCTATTAATACAATTCCACTTTCACTGATTTTTGAGGACTATTTTCTTGGCTATTACTATCTGATTATTTCTATAAACAAACGCTGGAATAATTTTTGTCATTTCCAAGGATAATATCAATTTTGATTAGAATTGCACTCATTTTATAAATTTGTCTGGGGAGAATTGATATTTTTACTGCTTTTGCACTTTCTTACCTAGAAACATAGAAGTTGTTTCTGATTAAACAAGATATTTAAAAAATGAACTTAATTTTAGAATAGTTTTAGAGTTACAGAACGTGTAAGATAGGCTAAAAGAGTGCATTGTACAAAACAGCACAGGGAATATAGCCAATATTTTGTAATAACAGTAAACCGAGTGTAACTTTTTAAGAAGAAATTCAGACATGTTCTACTACTGTGTTTGGGCTTCCCTGGTGGCTCAGCAGTAAAGAGTCTGCTTGCAGTGCGAGACCAGATGCATTGCAGGAGACACTGGGTTCTGTCCCTGGGCCAGGAAAGATCCCCTGGAAGAAGAAATGGCAACTCACTCCAGTATTCTTGACTGGAAAATCCCATGGATGGAGTAGCCTGGCAGGCTAAGTCCTTGGAATCCCAAGAGTCAGACACTACTTAGCTACTAACCACCCACTGCTGCATTTATTTTATTAGGCCATGCCCACAGTTTGCAGGGTCTTTCTTCCCTAACCAGGGATTGAAGTTGGGCCCCCTATATTGGGTGCCTGGAATCTTAACCACTGGACCTCCAGGGAAATCTCAGAGTGTAACCTTTAAATATTGTATATATAACAAAATAGAGTTACAGGAAAGCTGCAAAGATGGTATAACATTCTTGTGTATGCAGCACCCAGTTTTTCCTGTTGTTAACATCTTACTTTATCATAGTACATTTGTCATATCTAATGTTACTAATATCAATATGTTAAATTAACTAACATCTATCCTTTATTTGAATTTCATTAGTTTCCTCCCGATGTACTTTTTCTGTCCTGACATCCCATCCAGGACACCACATTAGTTGTCATATCTCCTTAGGCTTCTTTAAGTTGTCACAGTATTTCAAACTTTGCTTGCTTTTGAGGATTTCGATAGTTTGAAGAGTCAGGTATTTTCTAGGACGTTCCTCAATTTGGTTTTGTCTGGATTTTTTTCCATGATCACATTAAATATTGTTTTCTAGGTCATGGTAGTTAGAGCAGAAAGTCATATAGTTACGGAGCTCTTGTCTTCCTCAAAGGAGACTTTTTAAAAAGAAATGTCTCTCAGTGGGACCTTACAGAAAAGGCATTGGGTGATGTGAAGCACTCAGTCTTTATCAAGAGGGTGGACACAAACAGAAATAGTTTCTCATGGCTTCCATTCATTAAGATCTGCATAAAATCCCAGGTCAGCACACGGAATTTCATTCCAAGGAAGGTCTTTTTTTTTTTTTTTTTTTTTTAATGCATTAGACTGTTTAGCCTTAGGAGAAGGAAACGGCAACCCACTCCAGTATTCTTGCCTGGAAAATTCCATGGACAGATGAACCTGGCGGACTATAGTCTGTGGGATTGCAAAGAGTTGGACACGACTGAGTACGCACACATTCAGCCTTATACTTGTCTAACTTGTGCCCCAGATAGAACCTAGAGGGGAGGAGTAGTTAGGTAGCAACTTCCTCAGACAACCTTTACAGGGTTTAGGAGTAGGGACTCAAAGTCAGGCTGTCTGGGTGCCAGTGCTGGCTCCACCTCCTCCCTAGAGTGCTGATGTGACTTGTTTGGGGAGTCCTGATCTCAGAGGGAAGAAATGCCAGATCGCACAGTAGGGAGCTGTGGGATGGATCAGATGGGGATGACAGCCCATCACAAATGGGCAACAGTGTTGGTTAAAGTCATCATTACTCTCTCCAGTTGAACTTTCCGATGGGTTCTGGACCCCTGAGCTTAGAAGATACACGTTCAGATACACATCTGAGATGCTGGGGACCGTGCTTCTGGATTTTGAAACTGGAAGAGTAGGGAGCAAGCTTGATCTTCTCTTATGAAAACTGAGAAGTCCAACCGGAGCGGGAAGCTAAGTGGAAAGGTGCCTGCTTCTGTGTGGAGCCAGGCTTTGGGGCCACCTACAGGTGAGATTTTGTCTAGGAAGCAGCTTGGGTCAGCTCTTACCCTTCCAGAGGTCCTTGACCGAGTCTCAGGTCTTTTGTCTCACAATTCAAGCAGAGTTATTTGTCCTGAAAACAGAAAGTTTGATTGCAGAAATACCTTAGCAAGGTATTGAGCTGATTCTGAGCTGACTGGTTTCTCTCGAGATCCCTTTGTTTTCAATTAGCTGCAAATGGTCTCCCATCAACATCTTCACTGCCAGCCTTTTGAGGACAATGTACAAACTGGTTTCAAGGAATTGTTGAGTCAACTGAAAGAGGACCATTTTTCAGTAACGTTCAATTAATATTGATCTATATTCTCTGGTGGGCTTCTCGGGTGGCACAGTGGTACAGAATCTGCCTGCCAATGCAGGAGACATAAGAGATGCAGGTTCGATCTTTGGGTTGGGAACATCCCCTGGAGTAGGAAATGGCAACTCACTTCAGTATTCTTACCTGGAAAATTCATGGACAGAGGTGCCTGGCAGGCTACCGTCCATGGGATCGCAGAGTTAGACACTACTGAGATACTGAGCAAGCACACGTGCATATTCTCCGGCAACAGCTAGACTCTAGGACCTAGTGTGTCTTGGATTTACCTGAACCATGGTATAGAGCTACATAATCCATCTTCCGGTTTTGTGTGGCCTGACAGCCCAGGCTCCTTACATCCAAAGGTGTTATTACACTATTAGTGTAGTTTGAAGGAGTGCAAAAACATGGCCATACTTACTAACACTTGGATGTGTCATACACCTAATAAATTGCACTCATACTGAGATTTGAGTGTTGCCAAACATTAAGGACTGAGCATTTACTTTAATTGGAGAAGGAAATGGCAACCGACTCCAGTATTCTTGTCTGGAGAATCCTATGGACAGAGGAACCTGGAAGGCTACAGTCCATGGCGTCGCAAGAATTGGACACGACTTAGCGACTACACCACCACCACCACCGCCACCGCTTACTTTAAACTTATTTAGTGTCTGAGCTTATGGCTGATTTTGACCTGTAGAAACCGAATCATATTTGGGTTTCTGGGTCCATTCCTGGGCTTAGAGTCATTGTCTTGATTCACTGATATTCAGACTCTATAAGCTGGGCAGAAGCTTTGTGGGCACATATGTCAGTACCTTCATTTTATAAACCAAGGCACTGAGAGCACAGGTGACTTCTGATAGGTAAGAAGGACCAGGAATTAAGAGATCAAGCTGAAGCCAGGGTCTCAGGTCCAGTTTTTCAAAAACGTTATAGCTCAACTGTCTCTACTCACCCACCTGGGCTGCGTTGCGCCCCTCCCACCCATGGCCATCTTTTAAGCTAGGTATTTTTCTAACATTGAACTTCTTTCGTCCTATTTCAGCTTTTTCTGTTTTTACGTTTGCCTTACCCAGTAGACTTTGAGCCTTTGAGCCTTTGAAGGTATCAACTATGTCGCATTTAAAAAATAAATTCCTAGGGCCTGGCTCATCACCAGTCACAGAAGGCTCCCATTAGATGCCCACTGAATCAATGAACAGATGAATGGGCACGCCATGTCAATTTCATGAGTTATCTTTGTATTCACAGATGGCTGCCAAGCATTCTTTATACCAGGGATATACCACTAGTCTGCAGTGTGTGGAGCTGGAGATTTGATCCTTTCTTGGGATCTTGTGCTCTTTAGCACAAGAAGGGGAAGGGGGATTTAAAAAGTTTTTTTTTTTTAAACTTTTTATTTTATATTAGAGTGTAGCCAATTAACAATGTTGTGATAGTTTCAGGTGGACAGCAAAGGAACTTAGTACACATACATATGTATCCAATTTCCCCCAGGCTACCCTTCAATCCAGGCTGCCACACAACATTGAGCAGAGTCCCCAGTGCCATACAGTAGATGGGGAATTAGGTACTCTGGATTCTCACATTGTTCCTTATATGCATGAGTGATTTCCCTCTCCAGGGTTCCCCCTGACTCCTGCGTAGAACTGCTGAATGTCCAGGGTAGAAAGGACCTGAAAAGATATCAGGTAAGGGGGCTGGACAGGCTTTATATCCCTGGCTCTTGTAGCAACCTGCCCCAGAGCTGAAACCAGAAGGTCAGTAGATGGTACTGATGATCTGATTTTGGATAAAGTTGAAACAGAGTGATTCCTTTATACTATTTGAGGATGTGGGTGGAATAGTCAATGAGACCCACTTACTTTAAGCTTTAGCAATCTGTGGGGTTGTGGACACCAAGGTGGATTTGTCATCTGGAGGTTCTAGTAGGAGCAGTGATAATTATCAGCTAGTCCTTCTTGCTGCCTTACATCCAGCCCTTCCTCAGAACCTGCAAAACACACCTTGCACAATTATCCTCTTCTTTCAAATTCACTTGGGGCGACTCATTCTGTGAGTCAGCTCCACTGAGTAGCATCATCACTCAAACGGATGTGGCCTCAAGAGAGTCACCTGGAGTCTAGAGAGCTGGGGCAGGGTGGAGAATAGAAGCAAGGTGGCCCTGATGAAGACTGCTGGGGTGTGTGACTACAGACAGGCCCCCATTCTGGGCAGCTTGGCACCATCCTTGGTTCTTGACCACTGCTCCAACTTTGATACAAAAATCCTTGCATTTAAAATTGAGTCAGATTTAAAATATGGGTAATGGTGTTGATGATAGACTTATTAAACTGCAGTGATATAAGGCTACAAGTGTCAGAATCAATGTTGCAACCACAGCCTGGGCTCAGACACAGTGGGATATCTAATACAAGGATGGGAAAACATTAGCCATATTTTGGACAGGGATCTTTAAATGGACAGGGATCTTTAAATCTGAAAAGAAGTTATACAGTTTTTTTTTTCCTTTCATTTTTTTTAATACCATATCTTCTAATGACCAAAGTTTGGAAAGCGTGAAGATGAAGGTGTGTGAGATGAGTCTTTGCAAACTTTGTAGGGACATGAGCATGTGGGGGTCTTCTGAGGCCAGGGACTTTTCCTTTCCCCTCAAACTGGGTGTGGCCTGAAGGCCAAGACTATGTCTCTCCAATCTTTAGGGAGGGTCCAGAGGGAAGGCCTGGGGTTTTTCCCCAAGATTCAGCTCAGTTCAATTCAGTTGCTCAGTTGTGTCTGACTCTTTGTGACCCCATGGACTGCAGCACACCAGGCTTCCCTGTCTATCACCAACTCCCGGAGCCTGCTCAGACTCTTGTCCATTGAGTCAGTGATGCCATCCAACCATCTCATCCTCTGTCATCCCCTTCTCCTCCAACCTTCAACCTTTCCCAGCATTAGGGTCTTTTCCAGTGAGTCAGTTCTTCGAATCAGGTGCCCCAAGTATTGGAGCTTCAGCTTCAGCATTAGTCCTTCCAATGAATATTCAGGACTGATTTCCTTTAGGATTGACTGGTTGGATCTTGTTGCAGTCCAAGGGACTCTCAAGAGTCTTCTCCAACACCACAGTTCAAAAGCATGAAATCTTTTGAGCTGATTCTTAAAAGCTCAGCTTTCTTTCTGGTCCAACTCTCACATCCATACATGACTACTAGAAAAACCATAACTCTGACTACATGGACCTTTGTTGGCAAAGTAATGTCTCTGCTTTTTAATATGCTGTCTAGGTTGGTCACTGTTTCCATTGTTTCCCCATCTATTTGCCATGAAGTGATGGGACCGGATGCTATGATCTTAGTTTTCTGAATGTTGAGTTTTAAGGCAGATTTTTCACTCTCCTCTTTCACTTTTATCAGAAGGCTCCTCAGTTCCTCTTCGCTTTCTGCCATAAAGGTAGTGTCATTTGCATATCTGAGGTTATTGATATTTCTCCTGGCATTCTTGATTTCAGCTTATGGTTCATTCAGCCCAGCATTTCTCATGATTTATTCTGCATATAAGTTAAATAAGCAGGGTGACAATATACAGCCTTGACATATTCCTGATTTGGAACCAGTCCATTGTTCCATGTCTGGTTCTAACTGTTCCTTCCTGATCTACATATAGATTTTTCCTGGAAGCAGGTAACATGATCTGGTATTCCCATTTCTTGAAGAATTTTCTACAGTTTGTTGTGATCCACACAGTTGAAGGCTTTGGCATAGTCAGTTAAGCAGAAATAGATGCTTTTCTGGAATCTCGCTTTTTCTATGATCCAACAGATGTTGGCAATTTGATCTCTGGTTCCTCTGCCTTTTCTAAATCCAGCTTGAACATCTGAAGTTCTTGGTTCATGTACTGTTGAAGCCTCCCTTGGAGAATTTTGAGCATTAGTTTGCTAGCATGTGAGATGAGTGCAATTGTGCACTAGTCCCGAAGATTAGCTGTGTCCTATCTTCATATTGGGGGTCCTTGACCATCAGGGCTGGATCATCAGATGGGATATTTCTCCAACACCAGCTGAAATCTAGGGCCACTCAGGCCTCAGGTGAAGGACCTGTGATGGACACAAATGGCAGAGATCCATTTTCCAAGTGCAGAACTATCATTTTTCTTCTCTGTGGCCAACAGGGCCTGTACGTTATCCAAAAGGCAAAGGGCAGGGGGCAGACATGGTTCCAGCAGCCAGAGTCACCCGCCCTGGCTCAGGATTGGAGGGCCTCTGTGTGTGAGTATTTTGTATGCATGCACGTGTGTGTGCATATATGTTGTATCTATGTTGTGTGGTGTGTGTTGTGGAGGGCATATGTGTATGTGTGTGTGTGATATGATGTGAGGGGTGCAGCATGCAACCTCATGAGTTTGTGACGCTCTGGAGCGTAAGGAGGAGGAGCCCCCTATTCTAGGAGGACATGCTAGAGGCAAAGAGGAGGGTGTGAGCTGGGTGGACTCTGCGGTGCAGTTCTACATGGAGTCTGATCGCGGCCTGAAGCACGAATGCCATTTGGACCTGCTTCAGCTTCTGCGGTGTGAAAGGGCCAGGCGGGGCTGCCTCCATAACTGGCGTGCAGCGTTCATACAAGTGCCAAGTCCACCCCTGGAAGCCCTATAAATGGGAACCCAGGCTTCAGTGTTGGCTTGTCCCTGGTTTGGGCAAGCAGATGCCCAGCCCTGCTTCTGCCCAGTGACCTGCCCACATATGACACCTGCAGCCAGACGTCCTTCATTAAGGTCTCTGTTGTCCCAGGGGAGTTCTCATCTGAGGCTTTCTCTGAACTGCAAACCAATGCAGTCAAGTCCAGAGGCCCTACATTTGGCACCACTGTGCCGGGCTCTGTTCTGACCTTTGGGATGCAGAGAAGAAAACAATAGGCCCTGCTCTCTGGGCGCACAGCTTGATAGGGGAGAAAGCCATGCCAAGAAATGCGCTGCCTGCAAGGGATGGTATGTGTGTGAACGGGTGAACTGGGAGCACAAAGTGGGTGAGAAGAGCTCAGGGTGTCAGGAGAAGCAGTCGCACAGAGGATATGACACTAGGCTGAGACGTGAAGGTGTTTGCCTGGCAGACAAGTAGAGAAAAGACCAGCCCAGCAGAGGGAAGAACATATGCACAGTCCAGTATTTTCACAAATATCTCATTTGATTACGAGGGTAGCTGTCTGGAAGTATGGGTGAATGACTGACATTTCAATTTTACAGATGTAGAAACTGAGGCTGGGAGATTTGCCCAAGGTCATGCAGCTACTGAGTAAACCAAGGCTCCATTATACAAAAATTTCCAGAGAGCATGCTGGTCCACTGAGGCTGCATAAAACCACCCATTGGCACCAGAAAAAAATATTTTTCTTTTCTCCCATATTTATCTCATCCTTTAAATAGTCTACATTTTGCATTTGTTTTCTAACTTGTATGATAGTGCATATTGATTGCTTAAAATGATATATATTACATGATGTAATAAATGAATATTACATGATGAATTCAAATAAGACTAGCAGACTTTTCATTAAAGTATACATCTGAAAAAATGTAAATATCATGAGTGCACAGTTCAGTGAATCGTCACAAACTAAATATACCAAGGTAAGCAGCTGCCAGATCAAGAAAATGAATATTCCCTTCTGTTCCCTTCCGTTTATTATCATGCTGCCCTCAACTCCTGTAACCTCTGTCCTGGTCTCTGCAACCCAGATTTGCTTTGCCAGTTCTTGTATATTTTCTGAATGACATAAAAGGACAGCATATCTTATGTTGAGCCATACAGAATTGTCAATATTCAAGTTTTTCATCTCTGTAAAGCCAATTTTACATGGTTCACCTTAATATTTTGTGTGTGTTTCCTCTCCTGTGCACTTAATTTATATTTGTGAGAATTAGCTGTGTTGAGGTGTGTAGTTGCACATCATTTGAACACATCACTGTATCATACCATGTGATTGTTGTTTATATTCATTGGTGGGCATTTTGTTTATATTCAAAACTTGTATTCATGGATGGGCATTTGGAAGTTTCTGATATCTGGCTATTATGAATCATACTAGAATGAACATTTTAGTATTTGATTTTTAGTGACCACATGCAGAGTATATGCCTAGGAGAGGAGCTGCTTCGTCACTGGCTCTCCAGACATTTGGCTTCAGTAAATTGGAGCCAAAGAGCTTTCCGAAGTGGTTGGACTGGTGTGCGCTCTCACAGCCTCTCATCTCTGCACATTCTGTCTTTTTAATTTTAGCCCTTCCAATGGGTGTGCTCTTGAGGTTTTAATTTGTATTTCTCTGACGAATAACGAGGTGAACATGACTTTTTCATGTATGCATTGGTTATTATGTGCAAATATTTTGTATTTGCACATTTACAGAAAGAGGCAGTGCAACATAAAGAGGTTCGAGACAGGAAGAGTAGGATATTTTCTCTGAGAACCTGGACTGCCTTTTTCTCAGGCTGCTGCAGGGGAGGAAGTGCCCATCTTCTGGTGCTGTGGTGGGGGAGAGGGAGCAGGCATAGGCCACGTGGGAACCCAAGGGCTTGTCCTCCTCCTCGCACACCACAGTCGGTCCTGGGGATGGGGGAAGATGTCTTCAGTGACTGGCTGACAAAGGCTGTTTTCCCTACCTTCAGAGCAACCTGTTAAGAATTTGAGTGTAAGTTAAAATATTGAGTCCAAACATCTTTAACTTTCTGGGCTAGTCATTGGCCTCTTCTTGCATACTTTCAGTGATGGTGAACTCACTACTGCATGCATGAGCAGACGTTTTCATTGCTGGGACATTTTATTCCTGAAACGAGCAGAAATCTGCCATCCTGTACCCTGAATTCACCCATGCTCTTTCCTCTGGGATCACAGTTGAAGGTCTGAAGACAGCCATCCTGTGTCCCCTAAGACTTCTCATCTTTGTGTGAAATGCCCCTATTTCTCACTGAGGGCTCTTGTGACAAGAGGCCTCACCCTTCTGCTCACATTCACTTGGATGGACTGAAATTTGGTCAGTGTTCACCTTAACTGCAATGTCCAGAAGAGACTCCAGAGGCTACCTGGCTCGCTTGCAGATGCTGCTCTCTCTGCGCTAACACTCATTCCCATCCTCCACACAGCTGGCTCCTTCAGATCATTCACATTGCTGTTCAGACCTCACCTCCTAAGGTAGGCTTTTCCAGAAGACTTGGCTAAAAAGACCTCCTCGACAGATATTTATTGTCTCCTCACCCTATTTTGTTTTCTGTTTTCTGATACATTTGCTTACTTGCCTCTTGTCTGTCTTCTTCCATTCACGTAAGCTCCAGGAAGCAGACTCTCTAATTCATCACTATATATTCAGTGCTTGGAACAGTACTGGCCCATACAAGGTCCTCAGAAAATTTTTTTAAAGGAAAAGAAGTGGTGGGGTTCACATTTAAACCCCTGCAATCTGAGTCCTGAGCTTATGTTCTGAACCATCATGCATTTTACCCCATACATTATTTAACTTTTGTCTTGCACATTTAGCCATCCTCGCATCTCTGTACTCTTGACTGCTCAGCAGACTGGGTGGGCGTGAGCAGCCGTCTCTGACTCAGGCGCAGTGCCTGCATGGCCAGTAGACGGCGCTGTTGGGAAGAGAAAGGGACTTCTAAAGGAGGGCCAGGTGTTATGAGACTGCTGGAGAGGAGGAGAGGTGGGGAACTTCAGGTTAGATGGCCCTGCCAGCCCGCCTGCCTTTACTTCTAGCCATTTTCAGGTGTGAGGTCAGTGTCTGTGGGAGAGAAGGAAGAGGAGTGGGCAAGTCCAGACCTGTTTTCCACTGACTGAGATGCCCTGGGGTAATGATGGTAGTGGGGATGGAGTGGGAAGATGTGGGATACTCCCTAACTATACTACTTCTCTGAGCCAGGACCTGCCAGTTTGTGTTTATCCAGGCCTGGCCTGGGCACCCGCCTGTTGGTGTAGTGTCCCCTAGCCAACACATACATACACCCAGTAGGGCCAGAGAGAGGGGTGGGCAGGCAGTAGACACCAAGTCTTTTGGGCTTGCAGTTTTTTCTGGGAGGTTTTCCTATTCCCAGCTCCAAAACGGGGAGTCCTGTCTGCTCTGCATCTATTCTCCTGTATCATTAGACAGGGTGTCTCGTACATGCAGGTACCTGGTTAGGGTGGTCAGCTTGTCTTGGTTCCTGGGGGACTTTCCTAATGTTAACACCAAAGTCCTGCATCTTGGGAACCTCCTCAGTTCCAGGACAGCCAGGATGATTTGGGCCACCCTAACAATTTAACTTCTATGCAGAGTACATCATGAGAAACGCTGGGCTGGAAGAAGCACAAGCTGGAATCAAGATTGCCGGGAGAAATATCAATAACCTCAGATATGCAGATGACACCACCCTTATGGCAGAAAGTGAAGAGGAGCTAAAAAGCCTCTTGATGAAAGTGAAAGAGGAGAGTGAAAAAGTTGGCTTAAAACTCAACATTCAGAAAACGAAGATCATGGCATCTGGTCCCATCATTTCATGGGAAATAGATGGGGAAACAGTGGAAACAGTGTCAGACTTTATTTTTGGGGGCTCCAAAATCACTGCAGATGGTGATTGCAGCCATGAAATTAAAAGATGCTTATTCCTTGGAAGAAAAGTTATGATCAACCTAGAGAGCATGTTGAAAAGCAGAGACATTACTTTGCCAACAAAGGTCCATTCTAGTCAAGGCTATGTTTTTTCCAGTGGTCATGTATGGATATGAGAGTTGGACTGTGAAGAAGGCTGAGCACCGAAGAATTGATACTTTTGAACTGTGGTGTTGGACAAGACTCTTGAGAGTCCCTTGGACTGCAAGGAGATCCAACCAGTCCATTCTGAAGGAGATCAACCCTGGGATTTCTTTGGAAGTAATGATGCTGAAGCTGAAACTCCAGTACTTTGGCCACTTCATGCAAAGAGTTGACTCATTGGAGAAGACTTTGATGCTGGGAGGGATTGGGGGCAGGAGAAGAAGGGGATGACAGAGAATTAGATGGCTGTATGGCATCACTGACTTGATGGACATGGGTCTGAGTGAACTCCGGGAGTTGGTGGTGAACAGGGAGGCCTGGCATGCGGTTGCAAAGAGTTGGACATGGCTGAGTGACTGAATTGAACTGAACTGAACAATAGAAGAAGCCTCCTTCATCTCTGCCTCAAAGGACATGGTGGTTGGATGACTCTGACAGTACCTAAAACCTCTGTGTGGTTGGTCCAGTGAAGAGAGGCAAAGAACACAGCTAGGCTTATAGGCCATCATCTGGGGTTCTCATACTGACAGGAGATAGAGGCCAGTCATATGCAAGGCAGCTGCAAGGGGCCACAGACCCCTAGGGACCAGTGTGGGTGCATGGCACCCAGGCTGAAGTGTTGCAGAAGTCTCCCTGTACATTTAGGAAGTAGACTTGACATCGTGGAAGGCTTCCTGGAGGAGGTGAGCTTGAAATGCACAGGTTTGCAGACACAAACCGTGGGGAAGTCCTGGGTTGGAGAGAGGCATGTACAGGTGGAAAGGAGGCTTCGATGGTTGTTAGGTGCACATTTGCCTGGAACAGATGCACCATGCTGGCCTGGGAGAGAAAGGAGCTCCAGAAAGCCAAGTAGTGAGGAATAAAGGGAAGACAGGTGTGCTAAACTCTGGCTGGGGAGACTGGATTTGGAAGGCAGTGAGGAATTACTGTGAGGTGCCACTCAGAGCTGAAGTGTTTGGGCCCCAATCCATATTTTAAAAGTCCTAAATTTGGGGGAGCCACCTCCTACCACTTACCTGTTCTCCTCCTTTCCTTTTGCCTCAAGCTGTGGTCCACACTCTGCTGTTCTCCAGAAGTCTGGGTCCCCAAAGGGCCTCTGGGGGGGTGTATTAGAGGCCAGAGTAATTTCCTCTGTCTCCTGACCTCAGGCTCAGAGCTTCTGAGTCTCCCTGTCCCCTTAGGCTCCTCTGCCCCTTGATCCTCACTCTGCCCAGGAAAGTTAGGTGAGTGAGATGAGTCTCAGCACCAGACAGGTGGAAGGAAGCATGGCTCTCACAGTAGTTATCACTCCCCAGTTGCACACCTCCAATTTGTGGAAGCATGGCAAGTTCAAAGGCAGCTCCTCTTGCCAGCAAGCAGATCTCATTATATGAAAGCTGGATAAAGCATCTGCCTACAATATGGGACACCCGGGTTCAATCCCTGGGTTGGGAAGATCTCCTGGAGAAGGCAATGGCAACCCACTCCAGTATTCTTGCCTGGAAAATCCCATAGACAGAGGAGCCTAGTAGGCTACAGTCCATGGGGTCGCAAAGAGTTGGACACGACTGAGTGACTTCACTTTCACAGTGGCAGAAAGTAAGTAACTAAGTAACTAAACTGAACCCAAATTTGTAATTTCTGTCCACTGGTTCCAACTCCATCCTTTGTAACCTCATAGAAATCCATTTCCTTCCTCACAAAGTCACTTAAAATACTTGAGCACCACTATCCTGCTCCTTGGAGAAGGCAATGGCACTCCACTCCAGTACTCTTGCTTGGAAAATCCCATGGATGGAGGAGCCTGGTAGGCTGCAGTCCATGGGGTCACTGAGAGTTGAACATGACTCAGTGACTTTACTTTCACTTTTCACTTTCATGCATTGGAGAAGGAAATGGCAACCCACTCCAGTGTTCTTGCCTGGAGAATCCCAGGGACGGCGGAGCCTGGTGGGCTGCCGTCTATGGGGTCACACAGAGTCAGACACGACTGAAGCAACTTAGCAGCAGCAGCAGCAGCAGCATCCTGCTCCTTTGGGTGGTGTCTTCTCTGGACTAAATAGATTTCAATATTCACTAAAGTGAGAGTCTTCAGGCTGCTGCCCCATCACACGTCGCCCTCCCTCCTGCACAGGGCGGTTCTCCACAGTTACCCGAAGAGTGGGTGAACCCCACCACCCTCCTATATGCTCCTATCACTTTGCAGCTTCTTCTCTTGATACCCAGAGCCCATGGGGCCACACGTGCCACATACTGAGTTAACTGAGTCAAAAATTAAAATGAAATAAAATTGGGGGAAATGTAAAAGATTATTAATTGTACAGAAGAACAGTTTGTAGAACTGGAAAGGCTTCAAGCTGAAAATGGCAAGACTCTGAGAAATGAGGGTTACAGCTCAGTGTGTAAATTGAGGAGGTACATTGCTGATCATGCTTGGCCACCAGGAGCCTGCGGTGGTAACACCGCTACGTGGAATTACTCTCCTTGGGTAACAGTGCCACCCAAAATTACTCTTCTGTAGCTGATTGCCTGGGAAACTATGAGATCATGCTGATAGGAGGAAAACTTAAGTTTGCTAATGGTCAGAAGTCAACCCTTTGGAAAATCAGGATAGTTTTAGTTCTTGTTATGTGGCTGTGGGTGTTTGGTGGAGGGGTATATGAAAACTATGGCATTCAGGGACTTCTGTGGCTGTCTAGTGGTTTGGACCTCACCTTCCAATGCAGGGGGTGTGGGTTCAATCCCTGGTACGAGAGATAAGATCCCACATGTCTCATGGCCAAAAAAATGCAGCCAAGAAGCAGTAATGTAACAAATTCAGTAAGGACTTAGCACAAAAGCCTGTGGCATTCATGTTTGGTTTTCTGTAACAATTGTCAACTAGGACTTGTAGCATCTGGGGATCTCCCTGGTGATCCCCTCCCCCAACCCCTTCTGAAAGGCTTCACCTCAGATGCAAACAGCTGGGGAAGTGTGGTTGCTGTGGGGCTTGGTCCTGGCTGTCTCCATGGCCCGGGTCTGTCACTGGGGCCTCAGCCGCATCGCAGCAGTGCAGGCAGGGCTGGGCAGAGTTCTGTGAGCAGGAGTCTGGTGTGGCGGTTCCCATGACAAAGCTTGATGAGGGCCTGCTGGCTCCCTGATGTCTGCTCCGTTATCTGCGATCTGCAGGTTTGTCTCCCTCCATCTGCTGAGGCCTCCCCTGTAATCAGCTGGTTGCCCTGTCTCTGATAAGGCTGGACTCTTCCTGCTCATCCGCCTCATTCTTCCGCTCAGCACCTGAGCATCTGATCTTGGAGTCGATTCTGTACACACTTTTAGTGCCAGAGATCAAAGACATTCCCTGGGCTTGAGCCAGGTTAGAGGAATGTCCCTGAGCCTCCTCAGCCAGGTCAGAAGCTTCACTGCTGGCAAGGCTCTCCTTGCAAGCTGGGGCCCTGGGGAAAGTGTTGCAGAAAGTGTTCGTCTCTCTATCATGTCAAGTGTGTCTGACTCTTTGCGACTGCATGGCCTGTAGCCTGTCAAGCTCCTCAACCCACGGGATTTCCCAGGCGAGAACACTGAAGTGGGTTGCCACTGTCTGTTCCAGGGGATCTTCCTGACACAGGGACTGAAACTGTGTCTCCTGCACTGCAGGTGGATTCTTTATCTGCTGAGTCATCTGGGCACTGTGGAGCCTCTGGCTTATTCCACAGTAGGAAAACAGAAGAGAAAACTTAGTCCAAGCAGGCAAAGAGGCAAGAGGACTGATTCAGAACTCTGGGGATGTTCAGGGGCTTGATATGTGTGGGAGGTTTGTAAAGTGTCCCTTCACACGTGTGCCTTGTGGAAAGACAGCTCTCTAGCCCTATGTGGGGATGCTGCCTGCTTGGATATTCAGCACTTGGTAGGTGATCAGTGAGCAAATGGTAGGTGGACAAATGAATGAATGAGAATAACACGGCTTCTGGAAATCTCGTCTGTGTGTCAGGAGCACTTTCCTCACGCAAGTAAGAGTCTGTTCTGAAGTCAAGAGAAACTCTGGTTAGAATGCTGACCTCACCACTTGCTAGCTTTGTGAAGCCAGACCGGGTCCTTAACAAAGGGGCAATATACTCCACCTGCTGTCAGGATTCCCGTAGAGAATGTACATAGATTGTAGGGCCTGGCACTTGCCACCTGTAGACTCAGTGAGTGTCTGAGGGCTCCATGTTGCCACTTGAAATCTCCCTCGGGTCACCCTCCAGTTCTTTCTCACCTTAGAAAAATCTCTGAGACCTTCGGTGATCCCAGTGCTGGAAGGCCCCAGGTCAGCCAAACAGTTGAGGCCTCAGGTTTCACACAGCCTACAGGGAGGGCCTGGCCAGGCTGTCCATGGGGGCACAGCCATACAGGCTGAGGAGTAGGGGTCCCTGAGGATGAAGGAGGAGACCCTTTAGCCCTCAGGAGCCTGGCCCTTGACTCAAGTCTCAGGGCCCAGGTCAGACCTCCAGGCACAGCTGAGAAGCCATCACTGATTCTCTCCTATAAGTCTGGAGTCTCCTCAGCCCTTTGTGCAAACTCAGAGCTCACAGCCTTGTGTTCTTCCACAACTGGGGGCAGTAGCAGGGTACAGGGAGGTGAACCAGGCTGCTTGGCTTTTCTGAAATCTTGCCAGATGGTAGGGCACAGAATTTTAGCCCTCAAGTTTGTGTTCATCTTAGAAGCACAACTGGGTTTTCCTTCAGAGAGGGATGCTATGCTTGTGGGTATCATGGCTCTTCCATTGAAGGCCCCTTCTCCCATATTAGTCCTTTCTTCTGGAAAGCAAGGGTCAGAGAGGAAAGATGCTATTGTGGAAATAATTCTGGACCTAAAGTGTTGAAGTCCAAATCCCAGCTGGATTTTCTCAGGTATGAAATATGGGCACAGGTGGGCCTATGATATGTTGTGGATGGGGGTGGGATGATCTGGGTACCCCTTAAGGAGGCCTCTTTCAACATGGCTATTCTGTATATCTTGGAGGGTTGTTTATTATTCCTATCTGAGATTTGTCAAAAAGGAGAAAACAATCATCATAAGAAGAGCAGGACTGAGCACACATCAAGTCAGGCATGTTTTAGGATCAGCTTTATTCTGCATTTTACCTTCACCAGGGAGAAGAAGGCAAAGAGGCTGGAGGACAGCAGCCTGCATCACACAGTCACAAATCCATCTCTAAAGAGTGTACATGGCAGAAATTAAGGGCCTAAAGCAGGTCAACAATGAAGCACGAAGATCAATCACCAGGACCCCAAACATCTAACCACATCTTTCCTAATTGGCTCTTTGGAATCAACCATTTACATTTCATTTAGTTTCATTTTTTAAAACACAGCCAACATTCCAACATCTAGTCACCTTCTGTCATTGTTTTGGGATATAGATACAAAATTACCCCATTTTTTTTAGTTTTGCAACACCACCAGCTTCTTCTCCTCACTTGTGGTGGTAGTGGTGGTGGTGGTGGTGATCGGTGCAAAGTCCATCAAAATTCAGTTTGTTCTGAGACTCAAGTGAGAGGCTGACATTCTGAACGATGAATGGAGGCATCCTTGGCTGTTACACATCCAGGGTAGGGTGAATTTTTGCCCCAAGCGAGCTGAACTGGGCTTCTGTGGCCTTCCTTGATAACCACATCATTCGGACAGCTAAGACCTTCTAATAGATTGTTGACAACCATATGTATTCACAGAGGTTGAGGAAACACAGAAAGAACTATCTTCAGAGACAAAGACCAAGTCCTGAGCGAGAGCAGGGTGCACACAGAGGTACCCATAAGGAAAGGTCACCATGGCGTGGGCTGGGGTTGGGATCACCTTCTGGACCCCCACATAGCCTTATGAGCAATTACTTCCCCTTGCCAGGGGGAAGCACTTCTCCTGGATTTTCTGTGGGCAAACCTCCACGCATTTTGTCTGAGATAACTCCTGGCAGGGCTCCGTGCACTGAGATGGACATTGGTCTTGACATAGAGGGAGACATGGGTCTTGGCTTTGTTGTGGGCAGTTGTCTTGGCTTAATGCCTGACACTGAGAAACACACACCTCTTGAACTTTCGTTGGGCACTTCTCTTGGCAGGGGTCCTGGCATGGGGGGAGGCACACCTCCTCAGCCTTTGCCTGGCACTGCTCTTGGGTCTTTGAAGACACGGAGGAGGCACACATGGCTGTTTGCACTGCTGCTCATTGAAGGACATCCTAGGGTGATTGGCGGGACCTGAAACAAACATAAGCTTTGAAAATATATGCATTAACCACAGAAGGCTGAAAATGAAGGTCTGAGAGAGGGGAATGGGGAATAAATGATTATTAACCCTGAGAATTCATTTCTCTGCTGGTTTTTATTCCTTTCTCTTTCTATCCCTACTTCAGCTCTTTCTGGCGCCCATCTCCTAGTTGAGGATATTCTCATAGCTTTTGTCAATATCTATAGCCCCCAACCCCCAAACTCCAGTCCTCTTATAGATCTTTTCTTTCTATTCTATTTGACTAATCCTTTTGAAATTTAGTTGCAAGAGACTAGGTAGAATACACAGAAAGGTTTGAGAAGCCTGAAAACTGGTGTGTGTGTGTGTGTGTGTGTGCATGCTCAGCTGTGTCTGACTCTTTGTGACCCGCATGGACTGCAGCCCGCCAGTCTCCTCTGTCCATAGGATTCTCCAGGAAAGAATACTGGAGTGGGCTGCCCTTTCATTCTCCCCCCGCCCAGGAACAGAACCCGCGATTCCTGCGTCTCCTGCACTGGTAGGCAGATTCTTTACTCAGCCACCTGGGAAGCCCTAAGAAGTGGCAAACCACTTTAAAAAATCAATAGAAAGTACAGTCCAGTGGAGGAGGAGAATAGTAGTCTCCCAGAACAGAACTGAAAGGGAGAGAGAGGGCACAGATGTCCCCACTTACCTGATCTTCTACAAGCCTCTGCAAAGGATGCGGATGGAGGAGCCCAGTCTGGTAGGGACTTTTATACAATGCTTGGTCCAGCCTCCTGCAAGACTGACTGGCCACGTGGGCTGAGGTCTTAATTGTGGAGTCACCATAACGAGCTTCATCTGAAATTGCCCATGGTTTGAGTCATTGCTTGGGATGCCTGTTAATCAGCCTCTTTTGGCCTCTGGGTCCTCACCAGACCTCAGCAGGGAGGGGCTTCCGTCAGATCTCTCTCATTAGAGGCAGCCGCAAAAGAATGTTCATAAAACGTTATCTCAGCCTCAGAACTAGGACTGGGTCCCTTGTCTGCCCAAACTGGTTCAGGATGTGGTGAGATAAGATCCGCCTTGCTCATCTCATCTTCAGCTATGTAAGAATTTATGCCTAAAGTCTGAAATCTGTCTGGGTCAAGGGATGTATGGCCCCTTTCAGTCATTTCCACTAGATCCTTCTTCAAAGTCACACTCCTTTGGACATGAGGAAGATAGAGCCCAAACAGAGAGACAACCTACAGCCTCCTGCAGAGGGTGATTTCTTGAAAGGAGATCTAGAGGGAAATTGGAGTCATTTGTCACTCTTGGGTTGTAAGGTAGGGTGGAGGGAAAGAAAAGACGGGAGAAGGCAGAAAATCTTCATCTTCTCAACCTTGATTTATGACACTTCTAAGAGTGGAGTTAGCTTTCATAGTGACCAAGAAAACAGGATGGAGCAAGCAAGGCTGATTTGTCACCTTGCCTTCTGGAAAAACTTTTATTAGAACTCAGGTTAATAAAAGTTAGAAGGATGAAAGGAAAAGTTTGAAAGCAAGCACACCCAGTTTCCTCTCCTTGTAAGTCTCTGGGCTGTCGCTTCCATCTTGTGTGCCTTCCTTTCCAGGGCCTTTTGAAATCCTAAGCACTTGTCAAGGCTCCACTCTGGTCTTCTGGGGAGATGGTGAAGGATAGGGAAGAAGCCTGGCGCACTGCAGTTCATGGCGCCACAAAGGGTTGGACATGACTGAAGTGACTTAGCGTGCATTGTTATTTATGAATTCCAGTTATTTGTGTACAAGATCTTATTTCTCTCTTGGGTTGTATGTTATTAGGTGGTGGGGGCTGTATGACTGAGTAAGTGAAAGAGAAATGATTATTGATGAAGTAAATGCCTTAATTAAAGAAGGAAGAAGGTGCATGGGAGACAGAGAAGGATTTCACTTAATGGAAAATGGGAAAACATTCATTGTACAAGAAGCCCTTCAATCACAACGTGGTGACCTGTGCTTGTTTGCTAAAGTTGACCAGTTTTTAGGGACTGTAAAGTTTGAAGAGATAGGTTTAGGCCATTTGCTAAAAGAGGCTAAAATCAGAAAAGCCTTCAAAGATTTATACAGTTTTTGGATGCTTGTTCCTGAAAAGTTTTCAAAAGGTGAACTAGGGGAGATCAGGTGCCATTTTGGCCTTTAGGACTGGTGCATGGAGAACTGATGTAGCACCAGCCTGGCCCCCTCAAGGTCCTGGTGAGGGACAGATGCTGGAGTGTGGAGGGGACAGAGGCCAGCCAGGGGTGTGGTGCTGATGGTCCTGTGAGGACATAATCTTCTAGGCTGCAGTGGGAGTTGGGTGCAGGGGACCAGGAGAGGATTTGGAAGACCTATGGGAGTATCTGAAGAGATAGGTCATTTGGGGAATCTGGGAACTGGATGATCAGGTGTAGAATGGGGGGCTCTCCTCTTCCTTTCTCTTCTCCTCATTTTTCATCTCCTCCTTCCATTTCTCCTTTCCCTCTTCATCTCCTTTATCTTTTCTGTGGAATGCTTCTAAGACGGGGTCCCTGGTCTGTGGCCATTAGGAACCAGGCCGCACAGCAGGAGGTGAGTGATGGGCTAGCAAAGCTTCATCTGCTGCCTCCCCCATTATTCGCATTATTGCCTGAACCACTCCCTGCCTAACCCATCCCCATCCATGGAAAAATTGTCTTCCAAGAATCTGGTCCCTGGTGCCAAAAAGGTTGAGGGACATTGGCCTAAGAGACAAAGCAGCTGCTTGGGAGTCCTAGGAAGCAAGGGATTCTCTGTCATTGAGTTTATTCACTGACTCATTCATTCTTTCAGTCATTTGAGGGTTTGCTTTCAGGGGGCTCACAGTCTCATGGGAAAGATGGACAGAGGTAAGCCCCCACATCCCAGAAGAAGGCAGCTACATGAGCCTTGAGTGGGAGGTTCTAGAAGGCTTCCAGAGGAGGAGATGTCTGTGCCATGTTTTACTGGACAGTAGGAATTAACCAGGCAAGGAGGGTGGGCAGGGATCTTCTAGGGAGCTTGAAGGAAGACATCTTCATTAGGAGCCTGTTGAGGGGAGAGGATGAGGCTGATGCAGGAGAAGGGTGGGTGAGAGATTAGGGGAGGAGGCCTGCTTGGTTGAGATCTCCAAGTTTTCTCCAGCAGGATACCCCAGAAGACCTTGCTCATGCAGAATGGATTTCTGTGTCTTTGGCTGAGCTGAGGGAGGAGGAGACCAAATGGATGTGCAGAACAATGGAGAAACTTCTCATGGAGGAGGGTGAAGGCAGTTAGGAGGAGCCCAGATTTCAACTCCTTGAAAAGGACTGACTCTGAGCCGATCACACTGAAGTGAGTCCAGTGCAATCACAAGGGTACTTCAGTGCAAACAGGCAGAAGAGTCAGTGTCAGGGTGACGTGATGTGAGAAAGCTTTGGCCGGCAGGTTGTATAGATGCTGAAGGGGACCCTGGCCTAGGAATGTGGACAGCCTTTAGATCTGAGATTCTCTCCTAGAGCTTCTAGAAAGATATGTAGAGTTGCTGGCATTTTTATTTTAGCCCAGAGAGACCTATGTCAGACTTATGACTTCCAGAACTGGATGATAATAAATTTCTGATGTTTTAAGCCACTAAAATTGTGTTGACTTATTATAGCAGTAACAGAAAATTAGCATGCCTTCCCAGTGTCTGAGGCTCTTGGCGACTCTGGGGGAGGGAGGTCTCAAATGAAGAACTAAACTCCCAGCTTAACACTCCTTTATTTAAGTGTATCAGACAAAGACTCGCTTTCAATAATGCATGGAGAAAGAATGGACTCGGGATCCCACTGATCTAGGGGTTACTTTGTTCCATATAGTGTGTGTAATATTGGATAAGGTATTTAGCTTCTTAGAGCCTCAATTTCCTTTTGTTAAAAGGGATAATACTGTTTCACAGTTTCCAAGTAACAAATAAGTTAGAAAACATATGCACTAACACTTAGGGGCATCAACTACTTACAGAATTGTAGAGCAATCTGAATCTGTCCAGGACGCACCTCCTCCATGAAGCCTTATGATCCCCCTTGTCCTCCTCGTCCTATTTCCTTTCTGAGTGCCCCCAGCACCTGGTCTTTGGTACTTTTCTATGCATTGAGATGCAGTAGACAGACTTCTGCAGAGACTCCAGAGACCCGGCTCTGTCCCCAGCAAGATGTGCGACTTCAGGCAAGTCCCTGGCCCTTTCTGGCTTCATGTTCATCATCTTTAAAAAATAAAGTCAGATTAGAAATCAGTCGAGTCCAGTCCATTTCTGACATTCGGTGATCCCATACATGTGATCATGAATGATCAGCCTCATATCTACATGACTTTGAAGTGTGCATGTGTGTTGTGGGCTCTTCCTCCTCGACTGAGTTATAATCCACCCACAGGAAGACCCAGTCTTCTGTCTTGTGCATGTGGCAGTGATCTAGCCAGGTGGCCGGGTGACCTTAGGTGACCTGTCTTTTCCTTGGTACAGAGATGAGTATTTGGGGTCTGAACCCTCAAAAATCATCCTTAGTGGCCCAGTATTCGGATCGGGGCTGGGACACCTTTGGGGAGATTGTCCCAGCCCACATCTTAAGATATGGTGACTAAGTAGTTTCTCTAATCATCCCTAGCCCTCCAGCGAAACTGGTGACAATCTGATTCAATGCCATCTGAGATTTAAGATTTTAGATTTCTGTAACTGTCATTATTGGGAGCAAGGGTGTAATTAATAGGGTCAGCAGAAGAGAGTCAGGTATGTGCAGGACATTGCTTTTCCCCCTTTCCCATCAAATAACTACCTCCTTTGTTCATATCATAAAAGTTCCCAGACTCCTCTGAATCACTCTGCTGGCCTCATCGGCCTATCATAGGACAGTGGCTCTGATAAAGCTGAATGTATCCCGTCCCGTTTCCTGGGGAGCAGGTGCTTCTGGAGAGCTTAAGGAGCTTGTGGATTCCCGGAGCCGAGTCCACCTCTCTTCTCACTTCCTTTCCTCCTGTGTCACCACGCAGGGAGTCTGACTCAGAGGTCATGGGAGGAGCTCTGGATCACAGGCCATGGGCCCAGAGGGGAGATGAGGGGCCACTGGATTCCATCTGCTTGTTTTAACCAAGCATGTGCTTTAAACAGGAGACAAGGAATCATTTATTGGCTGCATTTTTTTAAGATGAGGAAACTGAGGTACAAAAGTGTGTAGGGCCTTGTTCAAGGTTATATGGTGAGCTCGTGTCTGGGCTAGGGACCTGTCCATGTAAAAACATTTAGGAAACTACTGTATTGAGGGTTCTTTATAACTTTAAGGAGGCAACAAAGACACAGACCAGTCAATAGTTCTTAACATTTTGGGAGTGATGAAGACATTCCCAGGTGGCTCAATGGTAAAGAATCCGCCTGCCAATGCAGGAGACACAGGAGATGCAGGTTCCATCCCTGGATCAGGAAGATCCCCTGGAAAAGGAAACGGCAACCCACGCCAGTATTCTTGCCTAGAGAATTCGATGGACAGAGAATCCCATGGACTGGTGTGCTACAGTCCATGGGTCACGAAGAGTCAGACATGACTGAATGACTGACCACTCACTCATGCAAGATGTATCTATATATACAAACCTTCACTTTCAGAGGGGTTCATGACCTCTGGGTTAAAGACCACTAACAGAAAATGGGGGAAAATTATGTTCCCAAGTTGTTTGGGCTTGATGTTGGTCTTCAGTCCTTTTCCCTTTGAGTCTGGGTTCTGGATTATCTTGGCATTAAAGAGAGTCAGAAATCCTGTACTCTTCCGACAACCAAGCCACTGTGACTTTGGGTACACTGTTTTCCTCTCTGGAATTTTGTTTCCTCATCCGGACACTGAGGGCCTGTTAAATGCCGCATCCAACTCTCATATCCAGTGATGACAAAGTCCCCTTCTGACTCCTACCGTGATTCGTGGTCTCCAGGGTCCCAGCTAGGGAGTAGCTTTCAGGCTGAGCATCACTTCCTCCTAGCCTGGGAGAGAGCATGGAGCTCTCTAAGTGAGATATCTGAGGTTTCCTGTACCTGGAAGACAGGTGCAACTAGAAATACCCCAGTATGCATTTTATGATCAGTTTGTATCTTAGAATCCTTATGTGTTAATATTTGGCATTTGACTTTCTGTATTTACTGATCTGTTTGCTGACCATCAACAGCTGTGACATAGAAGCAGTGATGACTTGTCGTCATCCGTAAAGCCTCCCAGGGCGAGCCTGCATGTGTCCCTGGCTGGAATATCTGGTTGCGTGGAAGCAGAATGGGAAAATAGCGCAGGTTTGGTAACTGGTTTCTTCCTGCCATCTCCCCAGTTCCCTGTGTGTAGAGGTGGGGGATTAGTGCACCTGATCTCTAAGGCTCCTTTCAGCTTCAGAGTAAGACATCCTTGTATTCTGGTCACATGCTTTCATAGCACTGGCTCACCTTGCCTGTTGCCCCCAGCTGGCCTCATATAGAAGTGCTTTTCCAAGACTGAAGGTACACTCCCTGGTTCTAGAGAAAATGTGACGCAAGAGGGTCTAGGGTAGAGCATCCTCTTCCTGCCCTTCTTGCGGACCCTCAAAACGGCTTTCCCCGGGAAGCAGAAGGCTTGGTCCTGCCCGCTCACATGCTCCGGGAGGCATCAGCCTGGCACTGCACGGATTCTCAGGGTGCCACTCTTCAGGTGTTGCTGATTTACACAACCCCTACCTTTTGGAGCAGGTGACTGCTGCTGGGGCTGGGAGTAATTATGGCATTCTGCAGGGAGGTGGCACACTCATTATGTTCCAGCCATCTTCCTGCTGAATTGCCTTTGATCCAGGTTTTTTTTTCCCCTCCGCGGCTGGGAAAGTAGCCATTAAGAGATGCCTATCTTTTGTTTCATTTACATAGTAGAAAAGAGAACTAAATTGGCAGATGGATGGTTTCATGTTCTCAGAGCTGGCCTCCATCCAGTCTGTGCCATGACCTCAGGGCCTCCAGGAGAGCCTGAGTCCCTGACCCACGCTGCCACGGAGCCGCTCAGCTGTGGGACTGTGATCCTACGCCTTGGAGGCAGGCACCAGAGCAGAGGCGTACTCAGGAGAGGAGAGGTGGAGAAAGACGTTCTTTCTTTTTTTCTTTTTTTTGTTCATTTGAGCAAATGAGGGGAGCTTGAGGATCTCTGAGGCATTCATGACTATATGACTTTTTCATATTACAAAAGAAATAAAAGCTTATTAATAAAAAGGCAGAAAATAAAACTACTTCACCAGTTACCCGTAACTCCATTGTCCTAAAGTGACTAGAATGCTGACAAATTTCCTTCTATTATTATTATCATTATTATAGAAATTTTGGATTAAACATAATTGTATATGCCATACATTCCATTAATGTTTATATAATGTTTCATTAAATAAGTCCAAATTTATCCAAATCTCTGCTAGATTAAATTGTCTCTAAGTCACACTGTGATAATTTGCTTTATATAGACAGTTTTTTCATTTTGGAATTATTTTTCTTTGCATGGATTTCAAGACAAGGAACAATTGGGTCCAAGAGTTGAATCACTTTATGCTTTTGATACATATCATATTCTTCAAATTATTTTCTAAAAGAATTTTGTCTATTTACACTTTTACCAATAGTGGCACAGTGTTTAGCATTGGGGTTCTGGGGTTTATTATTTAAAAATAATCATTATAAATTTTATGTATAATTTCATATATATATATTTACATAAGTTTAAATACGTAAGTATGGTTTCTGCCTTGGGGTTATGCCTACAAAGATCCATCACATACTCAGATTATTTGAATAGTTTTCTTCTGGTGCTTTTATGTTTTGTCTTTTTGGTGTGTTTGTCTTCCAGAGATTTGTTTTGGTGAGAGGAAAAAGATTAACTTAAATTTTTAAATAAAAATTATCCTAGCATCAAAAAATGGTCATTAAATATGTGAATAAGAATGATACCTTATTTTTCTATTTTCCTTCTCTCTCCTCCCTCTTTTCTTTTGGATTTCTAGTGGGTGGAAGAGTTTCCCACCTGTTACCAACAGTTGAATGAGGCCCTCCCCTTGCCCCGATTCCCTACATCAGATTTTCAGAGGTTCCTGCATTCAGGAGGAACCTCTCTGCAGGACTCTACAGTGTGGGTTTCCAAGCTCCCAATCTTGCTAGGAGACCCTGAGATCCTCAAGGCTCTGTATGTCAGAGGAGACAACTAGTCGTTTTGACATCTGAAGAAATGAGGGGATTGTACCCTAAAGGCCTTGTCTAGCTCTTGTGTCCTAAAAGTGCTTCTGCAATCAGCTGATTATATGGCCTTGGCCTGGTGGGGGCCCCAGATGTCTTTTCTTGGGCACATTTTGAACTATCTGTACTTACTGTAACCTTTGCTGTCCTGAACCATTTTCTAGACTCAAAGGGATAGAAAGCTGTTTATGGGCCATGATTCCACAGGAAGTACCTCAGATTTGGCCTCTTTCGTTACCTCTGTGATAGCAGAGAATCCTAAACCTACTTCTGCTCAGATGTTGTGAGCTGTGACATTGTTTTTGGAAAGAAGCAATCAGATTTCTTTTCTGGAAATAACAGGAGTGCCTCATACCACATCCATCAACAAGCTGGGTCCTCCTGGTCAAAGACCATGGCACATGCAGGGGGCTCTCAGGGGGTGAGGAGACCCATCCTGAAGAGTGGAGACTGGTGGAGATGAGGGAAATTGAAATGGTAGCAGTGAGTCCACATTCCCAGGTCCTGAAGTCCTGGCTCCCACAGTTCTCTCTTTAATTTTCCATGCCCCGCTCATGCTAATATCCTTCCTTACAAATGATAACTTCCCTTTGGTGAACTGAGCAACTTTGATGTGCACTCCCTGCCTCTGTGTGAATGCTAAGTCACCTCAGTCATGTCTGACTCTTTGCAACACCATGGACCGTAGCCTACCAGTCTCCTCTGTCCATGGGGATTCTCCAGGCAAGAATACTGGAGTGGGCTGCCATGCCCTTCTCCAGGGGATCTTCCTGACCCAGGAACTGGACCCAGGTCTCCTGTATTGCAGGCAAATTCTTTACCGTCTGAGCCAGCAGGGAAGCCAGAGGGAAGCAGAGCTAGAGTTTAAACCCATGCAGCCTGTTTTCAGAATGTTCTGCCCCAGCATCATGTAGTGGGACTAAAAGCCATGGCAGATTTCTTTCCTTGACTTTCCTGGGTCTTTTCCCCGTGTCTGCTCCTTTTCCCCCTCACGCCCGCTTCCCGCCTTGTGCTCAGTGTGTCCCCCTGGGGATGCCACCTCGATAGCCATGTTTATAGCTTTCTCAGGTGGTGCTCTAGCAGGGGCATGTTCCCCAGGTGCGCCCCTCAGATGCCGCGTCCCTCCATGCAGCAGGTGGAGTCAGACGCGTGGCCATTTTCCAAGGCTGTTGAGTGTGGAGGGTCTGGGTCCTAGCCTCACCTCCCCAGGGGATTGCTTCTTGCTGGTATAAAGCTGGAAGACAACAAACCAACCCCCAAGTGCCAAGAAACCAGGAGAAGGAAGTCTTGCACAGCAGAGGAACACGTTTACTTGTCAGTTCATGGCTTCAGCTCTCAGCCCCTCAGTGGTGAGCATGATGAGATGGTGGAGGTAGTGGGCTGGGGGGCGCACTTGGTGCCTCACTCAGGGGGTGGGCAGGGCGGTGGGCATTTAGGAGGACAGGACTTGACACATGGCTTAGGAGGGCAGGGTGGTGGGCATGGTGGAGGGCTCTTTGGGGGTGGGGGGCAAGGTGGAGTGCACGGTGGGGGACATGGGGGCACTTTGGTGGCGGGCACTTTGGTGGTGGGCACTTTGGTGGCTGGCACTTTTCAGAGCACCTCTGCAGCAGCCTCTTTAAATAGCTGGGCTGGCATTTCGTTTCACACTTTTGTTCACACCCAGGATCACATTGCTTGGGCTCATTCTTGGGTTCACCAGGTTTATTTTTATCATCACTCGACATTCCTTCTTGATTCTCTGAGCCCTGTAAAGAAACACATGACAGGTTGTTTGTGGGAGACCATATTGCAGGGTGGGAGGGGGCCTCCTTCTCCTCACACGTCCTGTCCCGTGCCCAGCCTTATTCTTAAGAAAGCCTTTCCTGGGACATGTTCAGGCTCCAGACCAAATTCTTATCTAAGGGTTGTCTGCTTGTCCTTGCAGTGCACTAGTGACAACATTTCTTTATCTCGTCACCCTTACTGTGCTTTCTCTGCATTTATCCTTGTCTTCGTTCCATAGCCCCTAGAGCAGGAGTTCTTAACCTAGGGTCCTGGGACCCTGCCCAAACCCAACATAAGAACCATACTTAGCCATATATTTACCAGTGTAATCAGTATCTTCCATAACCCCATGTATTTTGTTTCATTCATTTAAAAACATTATTGCGAGGAGTCCATACGTTTGGAAGCCAATATTTCTAAAGGCATCCATGACATGACAAACAGAGTTAAAGAGCTCCTGTAAGAACACCTCCCCATCCCTCTGGAAATTGAATGGGAGGCTATATTAGTGGGCTTAGTGACCTAGGACATTTATTTCAATTCTATGTCCTGTCTAAGCCCTCAAAACCTTAAGAATTGATTTTTTTTTTTTTTTTAATTTGGGGAATGAGGATGGAAAGAGTTGAATCCCTACCATGGCTGGGCTCCCATGGACCACTCTGGAAACTCCTCTCCTAGCTAATTAGGGAGAGGAAAGAAGTTAAGAGAAGAGGAGATAAACTGGGAACTTCTAGTTTCTCTGAAAATACGAATGTCAGAGCCACAAAACATGATTTTCAGGAGGAATTCCTTTTCCCCCTCTGTTAAATTTTCTCTGAGCTAAGTCTTCCTCTATAGACTGTTTGACTTCTAGATATGGACAGAGCTCTTAAATCTCTAACAATACTTGCAAGCTGGATCAACTTGGCACATCTTGAATTTCCTTTAACAGTATAAAAATAAATGTTTAAATCTACGTTTATTTTAAAGTCAGTATGACATTCTGAAGAGACAGGTAATTACATTGAACTCCAAAATGGTTAAGAATCACTCTTGCAAACGAATGGTAGCTAGCTCTTGCTACTGAGAATGAGAGGAAACTTTGACCCAAAGATAGCCATCATTTTAACCTTGTTCAGTGCCTGGGCTACGGTGGATCATTCCCCGGAAAGGAGAGGTAAAAGACGGGGGCATTTCCAGTTGTTGACATGCAACTCACCCCTTTGTGTTGTTCCTGAAGCTGACAAGTAGTCGAGTGAGGTGGATGTTGTGGCTGTGCCTGGGAAGGTGTATTTCCCCCTCTGGTTCCTCTGCCCAGCTTTGAGGAAGCCGGAAGAGGAGAGAAGGAGATAGCCACTTGTGACCTCATTGCTACATCATCAAGTAGCGATTGTTGTATGGCTCCAGAGCCCCCAGCTCAACTCAAGTCTTTGAACATGAGACTAGGCTATGATCAATACCTCCTTTGCTCTCTCGTCCTCTCCCCTGACCCTCAAAATTCGTGCTGGTGAAATCAGGGTATGGTGAAGGGTACTGAACTCTAAGGACAGGGAGCCTTATTGTTGCTGGCGGCAGAAAAGCTCTGTTGGCCCCGGTCTCTCTTTCCTCCCCTAGCCCCCCAAATCTTAACTCCTTTGAACTTGGCTGTTGTTTATCTTTCTAGGAGAGCTTCCCAGGACCTAGCACAGCTGTTTTGACTCTCCTGTCCTCCCTATGTTTTTAGCATGAGATTCTGAAATCTTTTTAAAGCTCTATAATCCCTGGTTCAAATTCAAGGATTACCTTAGCACTTTTTCCTCAGTATCTCTTCCTGAAATTCAGTTTTCTGGATTCTATGATTTTTTTTTTTTTTTAAATCAAGGAGCAGCCATCCCTTGAAATCTAAGGTAAATCCTGCCTATTCTAAAGAAATTGAGTCTGATGCCCCTGACCAGTTCTGACCTGTTGGGTTAAGCCCTGTTCCAATGCTAGAGTGGAGAAGATTGCCTCTAAGAGATTCTTTCCTTGGTTTTTCAAAGACCTGGCCAGGGGGTCTTTGTGGTTGCAATAGGGGTGTGTCTAGGGTAGTAATAAGACTTCCCTGGTGGCTCAGACGGTAGAGCGTCTGCCTACAATGCAGGAGACCTGGGTTCCATCTCTGGGTCAGAACGATCCCCTGGAGAAGGAACTGGCAACCCACTCCAGTATTCTTGCCTGGAAAATCCCATAGATGGAGGAGCCTGGAAGGCTACAGTTCAAGGGGTCGCAAAGAGTCGGACACAACTGAGCGACTTCACTCACTCATTAGGGTAGTAATAGGATTAATAAGAAAGGCAACTAGGGCTCAGACACACATGATGCCTTGAACCCTGGTCCAGGAAATTCATCTTGGCATTTACTGATGAATGGACATCATCATTCACAATTTTGGCTAAAACTGTGATATGATCATGCCTAAGGTGTTGAAAGATATTTCTGACAGCAACGTGTCGGGTGCATTGGGGTATGGAGTGGTGGAGTGAAAGTTGAACTAGGTTGTTTCAAAGAAATCAGAAAAATTTCTAGGTCTGAAGGAAGGCAGTGGCGGTATGGAAGAAAGAGGGTGCCAATGAGACAGACATCATCAGAGAGGCAAATTTATGGGATTTGTTAGTGGAAAGCTAAGAAGAAAATTAAGAGGACTCCCTGGTGCTCCCGTCCTTAATGTGTGCAGTGCATGCTCAGTCACGTTTGACTCCTTGCGACCCCATGGACTGTAGCCCGCCAGGCTCCTCTGTCCATAGGATTCTCCATGGCATGAAAGCTGGAGTGGGCTGCCATACCCTTCTTCAGGGGACCTTCCCAACCCAGGGATCAAACCTGGGTCTCCTGCATTGCAGACCGTCTCTTTAGCACTGAGCCAACAGGGAAGTACTATTGTTAATGGGCAGTGAGGAAACAGAAGAGGTTTGTGTTGGAAGAAAATGAGTTTGAATCTAAGAGTTTTGTGTTTGCAGTAGAGCATCTTGAATGGTTATTGGAAAGATGGCTCTGACTCTTGTGCTGCTGGGCAGACCTGAGATCTTGAGTTCACTTCAGCCCAATATATGTTTGCTGAGTGGATGAGAATGAGCTGGTCCAGAAAGAGAGGACTGGGGGAGAGAAGAGTATAGATACTGGGGAGGATGGAGAGTCCCAGCGCAGGCTTTATTTGGTATTCACAATGGATAAAGAATGTCATAAAACCCAAATAAACCTAAATGGAAGTCCAGGGTGGGCCAGAATTGAGCTCCCTGCCCCTGGGATAATTGGTGTTAGATGCATTGTCTTGGCGTAGCCCAATCTTCATTTTCTTACCTCCATCAGTTTGTTCAAGAGCTCTATCTCTTCAAAGCTATTGAAAAGCAGCTCTTACACCCATCTCAAGAATCGCAGCTCCACCTGCTGTTCAGCTCTGGACCAGAGCTAAGAAGTGGATATGGAGGAGCCAGTCACTGGCGACAGTGATGAGAGAAGATGCAGTGATTTCTGCTGGGTGCTGTCATCTTCTGCTCTCTTCTTTCTCCCTCTCTCCTATTTCTTGCTTAAGAAATTACCACTAAATAAAAGTCTATCACTCATTGGATTGTCAACTGGACATTTGTCCATCATCATTTTAGTCTTTAAAACCCTTCTTTAAAGGGTTACGTTTACTAATAGGTATCTGTTTATGTTTGGCTTAGAGTTTGGTTGGCAGCTAGCTAGCAGCAAGGCACTCCTGAGATGAAACACAAAACAGGTTTCTTCTTTTAATTTTAATTTTTAAAATTTTAATTGGAAGATAATTGCCTTACAACGTTGTGTTATTTCTGTTGTACAACAATGTGAATTAGCTATAAGTATACATATATCCCCTCTCTCTTGAGCCTCTCTCCCACCTCCACTCCCAACCCATCCCTCTAGGTCATCATAGAGAGAACAGACTTGTTAAGGGGCTGGATCTCAGAAGGAAAATGGCTGGAAGGGGGAAATGAGGGGGCATCAAAGCCCCCAGGTTAAGAACGAGGACCTTGGATTCAGACCCTTGGGTTCAAGTCCTGCTTTTGCCCTTTACTTAACAAATGATCCTCATGTGTGTGTACTCAGTCACTTCAATTGCAACCCTGTGGACTGCAGCCCGCCAGGCTCCTCTGTCCATGGGATTCTCCAGGCAAGAACACTGGAGTGGGTAGCCGTGCTCTCATCCTGGGGATCTTTCCAACCCAGGGATTGAACCTGCATCTCCTGAGGCTTCTGCACTGCAGGCAAATTCTTTACTGCTGAGACATCTGGGGAGCAGAAATGACACTTAGTAACTGGTTTAAACTTTTCAAGTTCCAATTCCCTCAATAATGAAGTGTGAAAATAATAGCACCCACCTTGGGATAATATGTGATTTATACTGAGTGCTTATAACATACCAGGCATATTTCAAGTGCAAAGCCTACACTGCTATCTGTCACCCTGCCTCACAGTACTTGTAGGTTGTGAAAATTCAGTAAGGCTATATGTATGAAGATCCCCAATAAAAGTTTTCTATACATATGAGTCCTCTCATATGTATACATATTCCTGGCTTTGTCATCACTTGGCTTGTTAGATCTCTCTTTGCCTCTGTCTCTGATCTCTCTCTCTCTTTTACCTCCTGATTTTGACTCTGAAATTCCATTTCTCCACATTATTTTTTCCTGTCTTCCAGCCAAAGTTCCTGGTCGTCTAATCTAGGAAAATTAGGTATTTCAATGTTAGCTGTTAATGGATGATTTCAGTTTTAAGGAAGGAGAGTTGATATAAATGTTAGTTATCAAAGCTAGTACTTTAAACAGTCACTAAGGCCAGAAAAGTCTGGGGACCATTCAATGATTTCTCCCTGTGAGCCTGCAGGCTCCATAGGTCTGGATATTGTACCAGGCCGGGGAAATATTTTCTTTTCCCCAAACTTTAAACTTCTTATTTTGTATTGGGGTAAACCCAAAGAATTGATGCTTTTGAATTGTGGTGCTGGAGAAGACTCTTGAGAGTCCCTTGCACAGCAAGGCAATCAAACCAAAATCCTAAAGGAAATCAACACTAAATATTCATTGGAAGGACTGAGGCTGAAGCTCAAGCTCCAATACTTTGGCCACCATATGAAGAGCTGACTCATCAGAAAAGACCCTGATGTTGGGAAAGGTTGAGATCAAGGAGGGGAAGGGGAAGACAGAGGATGAGATGGCTGGATGAAATCACTGACTCAACGGACAAGAGTCTGAGTAAACTCTGGGAGATGGTGATGAACAGAGAAGCCTGGCGTGCTGTAGTTCATGGGATCGCAAAGAGTCAGACGTGGGCTAGTGACTGAAGAATAGCCGATTAACAATGTTGTGGTGGTTTCAGGTGAACAGCAAAGGGGCTCAATCATACATGAACATGTATCTATTCTCCCACAAAACCCCTCCCACCCAGGCTGGCACGTAGCATTAAGCAGAGTTCCGTGTCTATACTGTAGGTCTTTGTTGGTTATCCTTTTAAATACAGCAGTGTGTGCACGGCCTTCCCAGCTCCCTAACCATCCCTTTCTCTATCCCCCCTCCAGCAACCCTAGGTTTGTTTTCTAAGTCTGTGAGTCTCCTGTTTTGTAGGTAAGTTCATTTGCATCATTTCTTTTTAGATTCCACATCTAAGGGGTATCATACAATGTTTCTCCTTCTCTGTCTGGCTTACATCGCTCAGTATGACACTGTCTAGGTCTGCCCATGTTGCCTTGTGTCAGAATTTTTAAATTCTCTTGGTTCCCCCTTTTCTGCTTTCTAGGTGAAGTCGCTCTTTTCTTCTCTCTCTTTTCCTGTCTCTCGTGTGATTCTTACTGAATCAGCAGGGCTCCTAGGATAAAATCAGAAGCGAGCTCTACTTCTTCCCTTGGTGCCTCTTCAAATTCTCTCTGTGGGATTGTCTCTTTCCTTCCTCTTGGGATGGAATCTCTAGCAGATGCCATTAACTTTTAGGATCCTGCTTAGACAATAAGAAATTCTCTGGTTCTTATTTTAATAAACAAATTTCACTTATTTATTTATTTGGCTGCAGCAAGTCTTAGTTGCAGTGTGCAGGCTTCTCTCTAGTTGTGGGGCACGGGCTCAGTAGTCGTGGCTGATGGGCTTAGTTGCCCTGTGGCATGCGGGGCCTTATTTCCCTGAACAGGGATTGAACCTGTGTCCCCTGCACTGGGAGGCGGATTCTTAACCACTGGGCCACCAGGGAAGTCCCTAAACAATCTTATTTCAGTAATCGGAAGGTGCACTTCCCAGAACATTATATTTCCTTCTCTTTCCCACTTCGGACCCGAAAGGAGAGCATCTTCTCTATTTCTCTATTCAGAGTTTCCCCTCCCCTTCCTCACTTACCTGGCTGCCTCTGGTTTCTGGGGGAGGGTTTGCAAAGGGGCAGGAAGGTTCTTATCTGACTGATACTGCTCTGCACTGACATAGGGGCTTTCTGCATTTGGCAGGTGGTTAAGCTGACCTTTTCTCGGGTGGGAAACTTGAATATGTTCTTCAGCCCCCTTCTATGACCCGCCTTGTTGAGGTTTTAACTGCAGCATCATTCAGTATTGGCAAGCCTCCCACTCCTACACACCCAAAGGTTGAGCAGTTCTCCTCCTGGTTCTTTCCGCTGGGATTTCACCTGTAGGTGGCCCTCTTGGATTGGATTTCACACAGCCCAGAGAGCCAGTTCTTCCTCCTGTGGCCTGTGGGAAACACAGTCTTTCCCTTTCATTGTGCATTAATTCCCAATGGTGATGTTTATGTGTTTTTGCTTCTTTGTTGTGTATTAGGTGTATATTAGCTCCACGATGTCTTCATGGACATAGTTCGCTCTTTACCCAATTTGACTTTACTGCAGTATTTGACATTGTGTTCTTTCTCTCTCTCTCTCTTTTTAAAACCCCACATCCCCTTGAGTTGGGTTTCCCAGGTGGCTCAATGGTAAAGAATCTGCCTATCAATGCAGGAGGTTTGGGTTTGATTCCTGGGCCGGGGAGATCCCCTGGAGGAGGAAATGGCTACCCATTCCAGTATTCTTGCCTGGGAAACCCCATGGATAGAGGAGCCTGGCAGGCTACAGTCCTTGGGGTAGCAAAACTATTGGACACAACTTAGCGACTAAATGATAACAACACCCCCTTGGGTTCCTCTGTTACTTGGATGGTGTCCCATTTCTCTGGCCACTTCTACCCTCCTCCGTCCATTAGATGTACTTCAATTCCTCAAACAGAATTTATCTCCTTCTGCATCTTTTAATATGCTTCTCTTGTGCGCTCCAACTCTGTGAATAGCATCTCTTCACCAAGACCTGAAACCTGAGTTCATCCTAGCCTCCTGCCTCCCACTCAACTGCACCAAATGTGCCCCTGGGATCTGCCAGTTCTATTTCCCAAATCACAGGTCCTTGACCCAGGCTGGTGTTTGGGAGCCCAGTGAACCCCTCTCTCACTGTTGCTGCCTTCACTGAGGTTGTCACTGTTACGGGTCTGCAAAGTGCCCAACTCAAATCTCTTCTGTTCAGTGTTATATAATAATCTAAATATAATTCAAAGGAAGCCCGCACATCCTCAGTTGTTCAGTAGCACCCTTGCCAATGAGCTTCACTGTCTCAACTCAATGAGTCTTTCTCTAGGAAGGAGGCTGGGCAGCTGAGGGTAGAACTCATTTTGGAGATTCACCAGATGGGGGCCCCCAGGGGGAAGGCATTCAAGTCATTTCCCTGTGTCTTTTTCCTTGGATAAGATACTACTCTCTTTCTTGTAACTTCTGCCATTCCCCACCCCTCTAAACTCACCCGTCTACACCCACAATGGTCTGGGCATTAATTGAGCAAAAGTCAATATTCTTCAGTGATATTATTTTTAATGGCTCAAGCAGAGAGGCTGGATCATGAGTCAGCAGAATTGGCGGTGGAGGCTGCAGAGTCAGTCCTGGAAAGAGCCTAACTAGCAATAAGAGATGGGATGTGCACAGTGGGGAAGACAAGTGGCTTCAGCACTTCTTTGTGGCATGGAGGAGAGGAGCGTGGATTCTGATATGACTTTTTAAAAAAAATTATTTTTATTTTTCAATTTGTTAATGTGGTGTATTACATTGACTGATTTGCAGATATTGAAGAATCCTTGCATCCCTTGGTAAAGCCCACTTGGTCATGGTGTATGATCTTTTAAATGTGTTGTTGGCTTCTGATTGCTAGAGTTTTGTTAAGAAGTTTTGCATCTATGTTCATCAGTGATATTGGCTTGTAGTTTTCTTTTTTGTGGCATCTTTGTCAGGTTTTGGTATTATGGCCTCATACAAATATACAAGCAGCTCATGCAGCTCAATTCCAGAAAAATAAATGACCTGATTGAAAAATGGGCCAAAGAACTAAACATTCCTCCAAAGAAGACATACAGGTGGCTAACAAACACATGAAAAGATGCTCAACATCACTCATTATCAGATAAATGCAAATCAAAACCACAATGAGGTACCATTTCATGCCAGTCAGAATGGCTGCTATCCAAAAGTCTATAAGCAATAAATTCTGGAGAGGGTGTGGAGAAAAGGGAACCCTCTTACACTGTTGGTGGGAATGCAAACTAGTACAGCCACTATGGAGAACAGTGTGGAGATTCCTTAAAAAATTGGAAATAGAAATGCTTTATGACCCAGCAATCCCACTGCTGAGCATACACACCGAGGAAACCAGAACTGAAAGAGAGATGTGTACCCCAATGTTCATTGCAGCACTGTTTATAATAGCCAGGACATGGAAGCAACCTAAATGTCCATCAGTAGATAAATGTATAAGAAAGCTTTGGAACATATACACAATGTAGTATTATTAAACCATTAAAAAGAATACATTTGAATCAGTTTTAATGAGATGGATGAAACTGGAGCCTATTGTACAGAGTGAAGTAAGCCAGAAAGAAAAACATCAATACAGTATACTAACACATATATATGGAATTTAGAAAGATGGTAACGATAACCCTGTATGCAAGACAGCAAAAGAGACACAGATGTAAAGAACAGTCTTTTGGACTCTGTGGGAGAGGGCGAGGGTGGGATGATTTGGGAGAATGGCATTGAAGCATGTATAATATCATATATGAAACGAATTACCAGTCCAGGTTCGAAGCAGGATACAGGATGCTTGGGGCTGGTGCACTGGGACAACCCAGAGGGATGGTATGGGGAGGGAGGAGGGAGGGGGGTTCAGGATGGGGAACAGTACACCCGTGGTGGATTCATGTTGATGTATGGCAAAACCAATAGAATATTGTAAAGTAATTAACCTCCAATTAAAATAAATGGATTTATATTAAAAAATAAATTTATCTTTACCTGGAGGATAATCACTTTACAATGTTGTGTTGGTTTCTGCCATACAACAACATGAATCAGCCATGGGTATACATATGTCCTCGCCTTCTTGAACCTCTCTCCCACCTCCCACCCCATCCTACTGTTAGGTAAAGACGACCAGGACACCAAAAAAATATGTATCTAACAAGCTTTTTAATGACGGAGCGCTCCCGGGCGGGGTTCCCAGACCCGAAGGAGGCAGGTCCAGGAAGTCGGCGCCTCGGACCGCGCTAGAAGTTTGTTTATATATGCAGGCTGCGGGGGCGGCCAGGTTAGCGGAAGGGGGTTTGGATAGGTTGCCGGTTCGCGGCGGCGCGGGCTGATAGGTCTTTCTATGCGGCTGGAGGCGGCTTTGGCGGCGAAGTGTGCTGTCATTGGTCCCCGGGATCCGGAAGCCTCCCTCCGTTAGGGACTCCCCCGAGCCGGCGAGAGAGAAGAGGGGTGGCTCGTCGTGGCAACTGGCGAAGTGTGCTGTCAGTGGGGACCTTCTCGCCGGCGGGAGGGAGAGGAGGGGGCGGCCCATCATGGCCCCCGGGGTCCGACCTTACACCTACCCTTCCAGATTGTCACAGAGCACCAGACTGAGCTCCCTGAGTCATACAGCAACTTCCCACTAGCTATCTATTTTACCTATGGTAATATATGTATTTCTCAATTTGTCCCACCCGCTCCTGCCCTTGCTATGCCCATAAGTCTGTTCTCTATGTCTGAGTCTCTGTTCCTACCCTGAAAGTAGGCTCAACGGTACAATTTTTCTAGGTTCCATATATACGCAGTAATATTTGATATTTGTTTTTCTCTTTCGGACTTTGTATAACAGGCTCTAGGTTCATCCGCCTTGCTAGAACTGATTCAAAAGCATTCGTTTTTATGGCTGAGCAGTTATATGTATCACGACTTCTTTACCCATTCATCTGTAGATGGATATCTAGGTGGTTTCTATGTCCTGGCTACTGTAAATAGTGCTGCGTGAACATTGAGGGTACCTGTATCTTTTTCAATTTCGTTTTTCTCTGGGTATATGCCCAGTACTTGGATTGCTGAGTCATATGGTAGTCTTAGTCCTAGTTTTTAAAGGAATCTCCATACTGTTCTCCATAGTAGCTGGATCAGTTTGCATTCCCACCAACAGTGCAAGAGGGTTCCCCTTTTGTCCACACTCTAGCACTTATTGTTTGTAGATTTTCTGATGATGGTCTTTCTGACTGATGTGCAGTAATATCTCATTGTAATTTAAAAATCATTTGGAAGAATTGTTTTTTTTTTTTTTCTGTAGGAAATTTGGAGGAAAGCTCACATTTCCTTCCCTTTCTGGGACTTTCCTTTGGCCTCCAGAGGTGAAAGCGGCTGGTTCAAGAGACGGAGAGCACTGTGGGCAGAGGGTGGAGCAACAGGAGAAGGGTAGTATTCTGCCCGCTAAGGTGATGGTGCTAGAGAAGCGCGTGCCTGCCCAGGCTCCCAGGAGCTCCCTGAGAACACGTCTGACCACCCTCCCCTCTCTATTTGGATTAACTGTGGAGTTTCACGATCCACCTTCAGCCCAGGGGAAGTAGTCTCTTCTGGGGCTGAATGTAATTTAAGTTTTTGGGTAAAAATAGGGTGTATGGTAATAGAGAAGAGAATGCAGGTGCTTTATGAACAAGTCAGGGAGGGCAGCTTCAGTGTGTGAGCCTTGATGGAACAGGGAGCGCTGTACAGTGGGGCGCTCCTGTGGGCTGGGGATAAGGAAGAGTTTAAGAACATGGCAGTTTTGTCTATACCATGCAGTCTCCTGGCAGAGGAGCTGGGAGAAGTTGTGCTCATAAATCTGGAGAAATCTTGATTGGTTTAAGCAGATGGTGTTTTTTTTTTTTTTTAAATTTTCAGCTATATTTGTTCCCTGTACATGTGTTCTAAGTCAGTTCAATCCTGTCTGACTGTTTGCAACCCTCTGGATTGTAGCCGGCTAGATTCTCCAGGCCAAGAATTGGGATTCTTCAGGCAAGAATACAGGAGTGGGTTGCCATGCTCTTCTCCAAAACAAACGAGCACAGTGCATTGTCCAGGAATCAATCCCAGATCTTCCTTGTGGGTGAGAATTCTACCACTGAACCATCAATGCCCCTCTTGGAAATTCTTATAAAGTTGTTGCTTCACAGGCAGGCCAATTGAGAAAAAAATCTGTGTCCTTGTAGGAATCTCATATTACCAGCAGGGGGCAGCATGGTAGAGGAAACCACAACTGAAAAGTCTGGCCTTGTCCTGACCACAGCAGAAGGGACAGGTCTGGTCTCTAGAGAAGAGTTTGAGAGCATGGTACTTCTGTATACACCATGCAGTCTCCGGGTAGACGAGCTAGGCGGTGTGGATTTGCAGAGGAAAACCCAATACACCGTGATGATCTCTTTTTCCTCGAGTCTGAAGAGAGGCCGTGCCTTCTCAGTTGTTTGTGTTCCCTGCTTTGGCTGGAAGTCAGGGGATGGTGCTGGGCAGAGGGATGCAGTGTCTTCATGATCAGATGGTGGAGGGTGGCTTCAGAGGTGTCGCTTCTACTTTGGCAGGACTCCTGCTGGCTGGGGGAGGGGCACTGCATAGGGGGACAGTTCTCTGGCTGGGGGTGGGGGACACAGCTTGGGAAGGCAAGGCTTAAGGCCCTGGGGAGGGGGCCAGCATGGGATTTTGCATTGCTGCTGCTGCTAAAACATCTTTCTATTCTTCTGAACATTTTTATTGCAGTATAGTTGCTTTAGAATTTTGTTTTAATTTCTGCTGTACAGCAAAGTGAATCAGATTCGTGAATCCAAAAACAATCCAAAAAGAAGGGATAAATGTATGCATATATTTTGTTGTTGTTCAGTCGCTGAGTCGTGTCTGATTCTTGTGACCCAATGGACTGTAACCTGCCAGGCTCCTCTGCCCATGGGATTTCTCAGGCAAGAGTATTGGAATGGGTTGCCATTCCCTTCTCCCTGGGGATCTTCTCGGCCAGGGACTGAACTGGTGGTCTCTTGCATCTCCTGCACTGGCGCCAGTGCCACCTGGGATACCCATTGTGTGTGTGTGTGTGTGTGTGTGTGTGTGTGTGTGTGTGTGTGTACTTTTGGATTTCCTTCCCATTAAGTCACCACAGAGCAATGAGTAGAGTTTCCTGTGCTATGTGTTAGCTTCTCATTAGTGACTTGTTTTATATGTAATAGTGAATATATGGTAATCCCAATCCCCAATTCATCCCACCGCACCCCTACCCCCACCTTGGTGTCCATATGTTTGTTTTCTACATCTGTGTCTCCATTTCTGCTTTGCAAATAGCTTCATCATTATCGTTTTTCTAGATTCCACATATATGCATTAATATGAGATATTTATTTTTCTCTTTCTGACTTTTTTCACTCTGTATAAGACATCTTTCTTGTTTGAAAAGAATCTATAAGCAAGAGAAGATCTTCTGTTGTCGATGTTGACACCTTCTTAATTAAAACACCACCGCTCTACCATTACCCCCAGGGGCAACCTTCCCATCAGGGGTTCTGGCAAATCTGCTGCATCCCAGGACCCTGCACTTGCAGCAGCTGCTGAGGAAGGATTGTGGGAGTGTTTTTTTCCTATAAGTGGTCTCTCGCTCTGCCTTGAGAAAGTCACTCTCGGGCATCCCCTGTCTGTAACTCCAGAGGGCGCCTGGGCTCTTCACATCCATTGGAGCTAGTGCACTTACCTGAAATTCCAAGCACACCTGACCTGTGAGGACAGAGCCAAATGGGTGAAGAGACTCCAGCCTTAGCCCTTTCACGATGAATTCAGCCCAGGCTGGGACAGTACCTGGAATCCACCGTGACTTGCCGGCTCCAAGTATAGCTCTCCACTTCCTGAAACACTTGTCAAACCCCTTCTTTGTACAGAAGATCCTACTTTGTCATCAGCTGGTGTGTAATGGCATTTCCTTCTGTGCAGAAAGGACAGCTGGTATGAGATGAGTGTTTCACGTGCATGTCAGTCCACTGTCCTCACCTCATGCTCCCACAAAGCAGCCCACTGAGTGTGAAAACCCCAGGTGGAGGCACAGGGATGGGTCCTGGGAGGCTGGGCCACGCCATTCAGTCTCTTCAACCCTCCACACCCCTGAGCTCCTGCTTCTCTGCTATGTCCAACGGTTCTCTTTAAACCTATAGCCAAGCCCCCTGTCTCTGCATCCTGCAGTATGAATAAGCATGTCAGGGATGTCTAGAGAAATAGAACCAGTAAGACGTGAATATGGATATTTTTAAGAAATTGGCTCATGTGATCATACAGGCCGGCAAGTCCAAAACTTGCAGAGTAGGCAGGCTGGCTGGAGACCCAGGGAAGTTTGCAGTTTGAGCACACTGGCAACCTGGTCATAGAATTCCCTTGGGAGAGGTCAGTCTTTTTTGTATTCAGGCTTTCAACTCATAGGATGAGGTCTACTTACAGGATGCAGGATCACGTTTTCTTCAGCACTGGTGATATAGTGGTGAGCATAGCTGTCTTCCAAGCAGCTGACCTGGGTTCGATTTCTGGCCAATGCAGCAGGCCAAACTTTGGGTTTCCCTGATAGCTCAGCTGGTAAAGAGTCCACCTGCAAAGCAGAAGACCTGGGTTCCATCCCTCGGTTAGGAAGAGCCCCTGGAGAAGGGAAAGGCTGCCTACTCCAGTATTCTGTCTGGCCTGGAGAATTCCGTGCACTGTATAGTCCATGGGTTTTGTTTTTTTAAAAACCTCTTAACTTTTTTTTAAACCTATTCAAGTCCAGGAGCTTCTTTTGTATTCAGGCTTTGAACTCATAGAATGAGGTCCACTTACATGATTCAGGATCGTGTTTTCTTCAAAGACTATGATTAACATGCATAGAAACCCAGCTAGATTGGGTTAGGATTTCATGCAAAGATGGGCTCTATAAAGGACAGAAATGGTATGGACCTAACAGAAGTAGAAGATATTAAGAACAGGTGGCAAGAATACACGGAAGAACTGTACAAAAAAAGATCTTCACCACTAACATAATCACGATGGTGTGATCACTCACCTAGAGCCAGACATCCTGGAATGTGAAGTCAAGTGGGCGTTAGAAAGCATCACTATGAACAAAGCTAGTGGAGGTGATGAAATTCCAGTTGAGCTATTTCAAATCCCAAAAGATGATGCTGTGAAAGTGCCGCACTCAATATGCCAGCAAATCTGGAAAACTCAGCAGTGGCCACAGGACTGGAAAAGGTGAGTTTTCATTCCAGTCCCAAAGAAAGGCAATGCCAAAGAATGCTCAAACTACCGCACGATTGCACTCATCTCACACACTAGTAAAGTAATGCTCAAAATTCTCCAAGCCAGGCTTCAGCAATACGTGAACTGTGAACTTCCAGATGTTCAAGCTGGTTTTAGAAAAGGCAGAGATCAAACTGCCAACATCCGCTGGATCATGGAAAAAGCAAAAGAGTTCCAGAAAAACATCTATTTCTGCTTTATTGACTATGCCAAAGCCTTTGACTGTGTGGATCACAATAAACTGTGGAAAATTCTGAAAGAGATGGGAATACCAGACCACCTGACCTGCCTCTTGAGAAATCTGTAAGCAGGTCAGGAAGCAACAGTTAGAACTGGACATGGAACAACAGACTGGTTCCACATAGGAAAAGGAGTATGTCAAGGCTGTATATTGTCACCCTGCTTATTTAACTTATATGTAGAGTACATCATGAAAAACACTGGGCTGGAAGAAGCACAAGTTGGAATCAAGATTGCCGGGAGAAATATCGATAACCTCAGATATGCAGATGACATGACCCTTATGGCAGAAAGTGAAGAGGAGCTAAAAAGCCTCTTGATGAAAGTGAAAGAGGAGAGTGAAAAAGTTGGCTTAAAACTCAACATTCAGAAAATGAAGATCATGGCATCCGGTCCCATCACTTCTTGGGAAATAGGTGGGGAAACAGTGGAAACAGTGTCAAATTTCATTTTTCTGGGCTCCAAAATCACTGCAGATGGTGATTGCAGGCATGAAATTAAAAGACATTACTCCTTGGAAGGAAAGTTATGACCAACCTAGATAGCATATTCAAAAGCAGAGATGTTACTTTGCCAACAAAGGTCCATCTAGCCAGGGCTATGGTTTTTCCAGTAGTCATGTGTGGATGTGAGAGTTGGACTGTGAAGAAGGCTGAGCACTGAAGAATTGATGCTTTTGAACTGTGGTGTTGGAGAAGACTCCTGCGAGTCCCTTGGACTGCAAGGAGATCCAACCAGTCCATTCTGAAGGAGATCAGCCCTGGGTATTCTTTGGAAGGAACGATGCTAAAGCTGAAAGTCCAGTATTTTGGCCACCTCGTGCGAAGAGTTGACTCATTGGAAAAGACTCTGATGCTGGGAGGGATTAGGGGGAAAAGGGGACAACAGAGGATGAGATGGTTGGATGGCATCACCTACTCGATGGACATGAATCTGAGTGAACTCCGGGAGTTGCTAATAAACAAAAAGGCCTGGCGTGCTGCGATTCATGGGGTCTCAATGAGTCGGACACCACTGAGCAACTGAACAAAACTGAGGGTGGGTGGATAGTCACATAAATTGTCCAGGGATGATAGAGAGGGGATTATGTCTGTTTCTAAACTTTTTAATGTGTTTACCCTCTCATGCAAGTTTACCAGTCTTCTGTTCTCCACCTGGCTTCACACAGGGACAATGCATCCTTTTTCTTTCATTTCACCATGAAGTATTTCTGGACTGGACAGGGGACCAGGAGAAGGTTTCTTATGCCCGATAACTCAACATAAGGAAGTGGAAACCTCATCCTAGTCTGCTTCACAAAAGCACTCACCTTGTGATCCTTACCTAGGCATAGCCCAGGAGTCTCTGAGGTTTTGCTATTATTAATACTAGTTCCCATCTGGTGAAACACCTCTGTGATTTGGGAAGGAAGGTGAATGAATGGAAGCCTTTACCTACCAGCCAATAGTTTTTACCTGGAAATTAAGATATTAAGAAATTGCTAATAATTTATAAAAGGCTCTAATCTTTTAAAATTGTGGAGAAAATATATTCTGTACACCTACAAAACAGTGGTAACCTGGGAAACATTTAGGTCCAGGGGAAGAGATTAATATCAAGATTTAAAAAGAGAATCAAATGGCCTTTCTCCAGTTTCAGAATCTGGAATCAACCAGTGGGGACATTCTTGGACACAGTGAGGGGAACCTACAACCCAGGAGCCTACAGTCCACTTAAAGAAAGGGAAATGGACGGAACCTGGGGAAATCTGACAAGTCTTCCTACTGTAGGCAAAAATTAGTTCCTTCTTTCCTCTACACCTTCTTTATATTTTTAAAATTTCATACCCTTCAGGTGTATGAAATGGACCTTCATGAAAATGAGAGGCTCTATTGTGTGACTGGTGGGAAAATGAAAATTGGGATATTCGTGGTCTATGATTAGATTAAAAATTCCATAATCACTGAATGTGATTGGCTTCAAAGAAGGTCTTGCCTGGGTTACATAAGCAGCCAGTGATGGAGCCCAGTTAGGAAACCAAGGAGTCATCCTCTGATGTACTTGGTTCCTCGTCTTCTGTGGGTTTCATACACCGCCCCAGCCCAGGGTGAGTGAGTGCACATCATGGATGTACCTTTGTCAGGTGCAATGTAAAGGTCCATGTGGTACATCCGAGCCCTGCCAGCAGACCACTGAGCAGTCTTCTCCAGAAAGCTGCTATCTCCTCTTGTTTTCTCTAGGTCTTAGCAGTGCAAGACACTTTATTGACACGAATCAATGTTTATTGAGTGAAAGTACAGAGACTGACTAGTAAAGTAGTTGATTGATGACAGAGTAACCTCCCAGCAAGCTGAGGCTAAACCCCAAGGAGAACTCTTCATGTTTCCTCACCTGTGTTACTGTGCTGTCTCTGATTCAGGGACCTCGCATGCCTGCTACCTACTAGCTCTCTGGAACTCCCAGTGATTTTCCACTCAGTCTCAGAAGCTTCTTTTCTCTGGCCCAGGTTTCCCTCTGTGTCCTTCTCTCAACCCCAGTAAGAGGGAAGAGAAATGGAGCGGGATCCTATGGCTTGCCCCCCCTCCCCTCCATGTCCTCAGCCTGCCTTTTGTCTGTGGAGAAACTTTAGCCAAAGAATAAGTTTAATTAATCACAGGAGTTAGGAAATGCAGAAACAAAGGAAAACAGTCAAAGGAGAGCAAATAATAGTAATAATCACTGATCCATAGTTAAGACCCTTAGCTCCTCCTCAAGGGCTATCGAGAGTATTCTGAGCCATATCCGGTGAGCTGTTTTATAGATATTGAAGCCCCTACTGGGTGAAATAAGTTAACTACATGATGACTAGACTGTACCCACCAACATAAGCTGCCATAATTCTGAGGATCGGCCTCAAAGAACTGGAAACACACTGACCCTGGAACTTAAGGTTAACTGCACCTCAAACAGCAAAGCTGATGCTGGTCAGACCACTGAGGACCAGTTTCAAGATGACTGTCAAGGCTGACTGCTGTTTTTGCAAGCAGCCCCTCCCTCTGTCTATAAAACCTTTCACCACCCCACCCCGCATTGTTGGAGTAGAATAGGGAAGAGGGGGTCAGCCGATGGGGAGAATGGGCCTTTATGTCCCTCACCGCCCCCACTCTGGTTGCCAGCATCCAAAATAAAGCAAACTTTGTTGATTGGCTTTGAGGAGAGAGCAGCCATACCCCGACTTTCGATAACACAGAGACAAGGCAAAGTAAGGAAATAAGATATTTTTTTGAGAAGCATGAGGGCAAAAACATCAAATAGTTTGGAAAACTTTCAATGGACTTGGAGTCTAGCAGGCAAGGTGAGCTTTGTTAGGGGTTGTGGGAAGCGTAGGAAGGAAATACAGACAGAAAAGTTCATTGTCTTCACTGAGGAGTGTGGAGAAGTCTGGAGAAGTTCTGACTGACTTAAGCAGATTTTGTTGTTAATTTTCCAGCTGTGTTTGCTCCTGGAAAACTTTACAACTCCTAGTGAGGCCAACTGGTGAACAAGAATATCTGTGTCCTTGTAGTTACCTCATGTGACCAGCGGGGGGCAGTATGGTAGAGGAGACAGCGGGTAGAAAGTGTGGCCTCCTGACCACAGCAGTGGAGAAGGGCAGGAACAGGTCTGGCCTCTAGGGAAGACTTGGAGAGCATGGCACTTCTGGCCACACCATGCAGTCTCCTGGTGGAAGAGCTGGGAGGAGTGTCTTGGAGAGGAAAATCCAATACACTGTGATGATACCTTTCTCCTTGAGTCGGAAGAGAGGCAATATCTTCTCAGTTGTTAATTGGAAGTGAGGGGATGGTGCTGGATGCAGTGTCTTCATGATCAGGTGGTGGAGGGTGGCTTCAGAGGTGTCACTTCTGCTTCGGTGGGTATTCCTGCTGGCGGGGGGGGGGGGATGTGGCTTGGGAGGGCAGGGTTCAGGACTCAGGGAGGGCAGTACCAAGAAACCTGGGAAAGATAGCATACCCGGGGAGGGCAGGTGACAGTGACTTGGGGAATGCAGGGCACAGGAAGGTAGGAGGACAGCATGAAGGATCCTGAGAGGCACAGGAAGGTCCTGGGAGGACAGCATGAAGGATCCTGAGAGGACAGCATGAAGGAAGCTGGGAGGACAGCATGAAGGATCCTGGGAGGACAGCATGAAGGAAGCTGGGAGGAGCATGAAGGAAGCTGGGAGGACAGCATGAAGGAAGCTGGGAGGACAGCATGAAGGATCCTGGGAGGACAGCATGAAGGAAGCTGGGGGCAGCAGGGTCCTGGGGGCAGCAGGGCCTGGGGGCATAGGAAGCTGGGAGGACAGCATGAAGGAAGCTGGGAGGACAGCATGAAGGATCCTGGGAGGACAGCATGAAGGAAGCTGGGAGGACAGCATGAAGGAAGCTGGGAGGACAGCATGAAGGAAGCTGGGAGGACAGCATGAAGGATCCTGGGAGGACAGCATGAAGGAACCTGGGAGGACAGCATGAAGGAAGCTGGGAGGACAGCATGAAGGAATTTGGGAGGGCAGTTCACAGGAACCTGGGTGGAAAGCTGGCAGGGGACTTTGCATTATTGCTGCTGCTGACAAGACATTTTCCTTTGACTGAAGATAAATTGAAAGAAAGAAAAAAAAAGCCCTTTAGAATGAGACAACATCAGTGGAAGAGATTATTTCCAAATAACACAAGAGAGAAGTACTGTCGCTTGTTACTTTTTTTCTTTAAGATCGACGCTATGACCGTCCTATTTCACTTCCTCCCTATTCTTCCCACCCTACAGGAGCCTCCACAGATCACGGTGACCAAAAAGGGATTTTTCTTGGGGGCTGGCCTGCAGTTGTCAGGGCCTACTCTGCTGCACCGGAGCACTGGTGCTGGAACTGTATACTCTTTCCTTTAAAAGGAGCATGCTCACTCTGCAAAGGGTCAGGGGAAAGAATGGGTTTGGAAAATGTGCCTGAAAATAAAAGACAAAATGTCTTTAGAGTAGTCAGTTTGAAGAAAAGAAGCTTGGGAGGACATGAGAGCACTTGCTAAAGTTTATGAGACGTGTTGAAGCAGAGAGATGAATTTGGAGAGTTTAGATTATATTGTTCCCAGAGTCCATGGAGTAGTTTCTTCCTCGGAGACCGGGCCCCTGTCTGTTGCTGAGGCATTTCTTCCCTTTAGTTTGCCATTTTTGGCGACCTCTGTAGCCCTTTGTATTATTCCTGACTACTTTAAACTTGATCACTGCTTCTTCAAGGATAATTACTGCCCCTTGGCATTGGCTGTCTTAAAATCAGAATCCAGAGCAGAGTCAGAGTCAGTAGGAAACCCCAGGCAGGCATCTGGCCCAGGTCCTCTCTAGATAACTTATCATGCTCTGGCCTGGGGTTGAAAGCTTGACCTTGAAACAATAGGAAGATTCAAGGTGGAGCATAAGAAAGAACAAAGCCTGGGGGCTATGTAAGCTAAGTTCTGGGCTCAGCTTTACCAGCATTTGGTAGGCTGATCTGGAGTTTTCTCATCTGTAACTTTTATCACATTCATCTCAAATTATTTTCTGTTTTAGAACAGCATTCAGCAAACTTCTCCTCTAAAGGGCCAGGTAATAAAAATTTTAGGCTTCTCTGGACAGGCTTTGTCACAGCTCTCCAACTCTGCCATTGTGACATAAAAGCAGGCATAGGTAAGAATCACTGACGCAACTAGATCGATGTGACTTCGCTTTATACTAAGTGAAGAAAGTCAGGTAGAAAAGGACAAATGCCACATGACATCACTCATATGAGGAATGTAAAATATGATGCAAATGAACATATGCATGAAACAGAAAATCAAAGACATAGAGAACCGATTGGTGGTTGTGAAGGGGGAGAGTCTTGAGGAAGGGAGGGAGAGGGAGGTTGGGGGTTAGGAAATCTAAGTTTCTATTTATAGAATGGATAAATAACAAGATCCTACTGTATAACACAGAACTATATTCAATATTCTATGACAAACCTTAATGGAGAAGGATATTAAAAAAGTATACATACATATATATAACTGAATTTGTCTGCTCTAGAGCAGAAATTAACACAACATTATAAAAGAACTATACATCAATAAAAAATATTAAAACTAAAAGCAGGCGTAGGTAATATGTAAACAGACGAGCATGAGAGTATTCCAATGAAATGTTATTTCCCAAAATAGGTGAGCTCTAGTTTACTGACACTTGATTCAGACCCCAGCTTTCTGTATCACACTTCTCCCTGCTCGAGGTCTCTCCCAGCTGGTTTTTGTTTTCTGGTTTGTTTTATTTATCTGTTCCTATTGCTGCTGTCTGTGGGGTTGCACAGAGTTGGACACGACTGAAGTGACTTAGCAGCAGCAGCATTGCTGTTTCTGTCATCTGTCTTTCTTTTTCTGTATTCCATCCCAGCCCATGGATCTATACAACCTTCTCATTCCCTCCTACCAGAACCTATCGATGGCATCCTGGAGGGCTTCCTTTCGCACAGAGCAGAGTCTCACTGCTCACCTGCCTCTCTGGGTTGTTCCAGGCTTGTGGAATTCAAGTGCAGTGAAGAAGCTTGGAGCAGGGTCCTTTAATTCTGGGCTCAGCCTGGCAGGAGATCAAAGGGGCTTGCTCACCATTTCGTGGTAATCTGATGTCTCACTCAGTTCTTAAAAACACTTGCTAGATCCTCTCTTTGCAGTAAAAACTCTAGTTTGGCAGCTTTAGGGTGAATAACCACATTTCTGTTTCCTCTGAAAGGATTTAATATGTGTGTGTGAGATGAGTGAGGCAAAGAGATATAGGGATTAATGTACTTGCTTCAAATATTCTTGGTCTTTCAGCAGAATTTAGGTTTGTATATATCTTGACCTCTACCTTATATCTTAAACGAAAATTAGTTCTGGGTATATTATAGATCTACATTTTTTTCTTTTGGAAAGATGATTTTATTACCTGTTCAAGGGATTAATTTAAAAATCATTTTATTTTAAAGTAAGCAAAATTAGTATTTAGTTTAAAAATAGAAACCCAACAATAAAAGTGACACCTTCAGCTATCTTTCTACCTATCTCAGGGTTTGAAAAGTCATACTTTCAGATATATGGTAGGAAGCAGGGCTCAAGTCTAGAATGCTGCTGTCTTTTTGTGATGGATCTACATTTGAATGGTAAAATGATAGAATCTAAAAAAAGGAAAGAATATCTTCGTGATCTTGTCAATAGCAAAGGGTCCACAAACAAGGCATAAAAGCATAATTATAAGATTTCTTGTTTTTAAAATACACCATTATGACTGTAAAAAGCAAGGCACAGAGATGGAGAAGCTACTTATAATACATATATCTCACAAAGAACTTGTGTCTAGAACCACACCCCCACACACACACTCAAACACACAGTCCTACAGATGAACAAAAACAAGAAGCGGAAATAGAAAACTGTCCAAACAACTTGAACAGGCAGTTGATAGAAGGGTATTTTCAAATTTCCAATAAATATATAATAATGTGCTCAATCTCATCAATCACAAGATAATTGAAAGTTGAAATCATATTATCTCCATATCACCACTTAAATGACTAATGTGAAAAAGACACCATCGAGATTGCTTAGTGTGTAGAACAGTTAAAACTTTTATATACTGTTGACAGGAATAAAAGTTGTATTAAAATTTTGGAAAAATTAAAAGTTGTATTAAAATTTTGGAAAAATTAGCAGCATCCACAAGAGCTGAGCACCCAGCAGAGGTATATGCGTATTGTAACAAAAATATATGAACATGAATGTTCACAGTAGCATCACTTAAAATTTTTTTTAAACTGGAAACTAGAAAAACGACTGTCATCAGTAAATAAAAATACATAAATATACATAAATAAATAATGGTATATTCTGGAAGTGAAAACTATACAATGAGAATGAACTAAACTATGATTCACAATTATACACTGGGAAATGAATGACTCTCACAAACACAATTTTGAAGGGAAAAAAATCCAGGCAATAAAGAATTTCTACTGTATGATTTCCTTTTTATGGATTTCAAAATAAGGAGAGCTAATCTGTGGTTAGATGTCAGGAGAGTGGTTCTGTTTTTGGGTAGGTAGTGACAGGGAGGGGCCACAATAGGGTGGACACCTGGGATGCTGGTAACATGCTGTTTCTTCATCTGTGTATTGGTTAGATGGCTATTTAGCTAGTGAAAGTTTATTGAGCTGTGTACTTAAATTGTTGTAATTTCATTTATTTATATTTCAAATTTAGTCCAATTAAAATGTTAATTTAAAAGTCAATATTCCTGCAATGTAGTGAAAGAGAGAGTGAGAGATGATGAGAATAGCAAAATATTAAGGACCATAGCATGGAATATTTTTAGGACAGTAAGGGCTTTGGATTTTATTCTGAAATGGGATGATATTTGATAATTTCAGTAAAGAGAGACCATAATGTTATTTATGTCTTGATATGATCGCTGCAGTTCTGATAAGGGATTGTGGCACAAGATAAGAAGAAAGAGACAAGACAGGTGACTTTTGCAGTGGCTCAGAGGAAGGATAATACTGACTCCAACTAGGATAAGAACACTGGAGGTAATGAAAAGATGAGAAGTGATTCCATTCTTAATACAGAACTTTAGGACTTTGGAAGGAATTATCTGTGTGAGGTAACACAAGAAATCAGAAATTTCTCCCTAGGCTTTAAAAAATACTATTATTATTTAGTTGTGTTTTGAGCACCTTTATACGCATGGTGACATTGCTGTGTATACTGAAGATGGATAGAAAATGTTCCACAAATGATAGGTATGAGATTATTACAAAAAGATAATCAGCAGTTATTATAAACAACTTCATAACAATAAATTCTACAACTTATAGTAAAAGTACAAACTCCTTGCAAATCAAGTGACAAAAACACATGAAGAAAATTTGAATAGCCCTGTAATGATCTTCTGACGTGTCAGCTTGGCTAGGCTACAATCCCTAGTTATTCAGACACTAATCTAGGTGTTGCAGAGAGGTAGATGTGACTAATGTTCCTAAGCAAATGACTTTGTGTAGGGGAGAATATCCTCGATACGCTGGGTTGGTCTGATGCAATAGTTGAAAGACTTTAAGAGCAGTATTGAAGCGTCCCTGAAGAAATGCTATGCATGAACAATAACTTCAGACCATGACAGATAGTTTCGGTCTCCCTATGTAGAAATATCTAAGGAATTTACACAAATATATATTGGAATTAAGTGATTTTAGCAATGCCACAGAATATAAGGCCAATCAATTTTGTTTCTGTATACCATCACCAAACAATTGAAAATAAAGTAAAAAAATAAACTCATAATAGCATATAAATCATAAGGAATTAGAAATATATTGAACAAAAATGTTCAAGTTATCTATACTGAAAACTATAGAATAATCCAGAGAAAATTTCAAGAATATGTATATAAATGAAGAAATATACAGGATTTATACATTAGATAACACATTTTTTAAAACATATCAGTCCTCTTAAGTTGATCTATTGAGTTCTTATAGTCCCAATAAAAATCCTGGTTGACTTTTTGGGGAGAAATCAAGAGGCCAAATTTAACATTTATATGGAAATGCAAAGAATGTAAACAAAACCAAACAATCTTGGAAAAGAACAAAATTGAGGGTCCCACATTATCTGATTTCAAGACATAGACTACAAATGTCCATCGATCAAAATGCAAGGCTTTGTCATGTGATAGACATATAAGTCAACGGAACTGTATAAAGAATCCAGAGATGGACTCAACATTAATGGTCAAGTAAAATGTATAAATACCAAAAGTATGCTTAACAACATTACTAATCAGGGAAACAAAGTTAAAAAGCCCCATGAAGTACCATTTCATATCATGAAAATGGCTAAGGATAAATAAGTGACTGAAACAACCATGATAAGGATGTGGAACAATTGGAAGCCGCACACAATGCTGGTAGGAATGCAAATGGCACAGTCAATTTAGGAAACAATTTGGCAGTTTCTTACAATGTTAACCATATTTCTCTGCTATGACCATGAAACTTCATTTCTAAATATTTAAGAGAAATAAAAACATATTCATAAAAGACTTGTACATAAATATTCATAATAGCTTTGTTTGCAGAACACCAAACTGAAACAATGCAAATGTTTGTCAACATATAAATAGATGAACAAATTGTAGATAATTCACAGTAGAATATATGCCAAGCAATTAAAAAATACCTAAAAAAGACTGATTAAACAATAACATGATGAATATCAAAACAGGTTCAGCAAAAGAAGTCAAACAGAGCAGAGTGAGTTTTGTATGATTCAGTGTGCATGAACTTCTAGAGTAAGCAAAATTCACCCATGGTGATAGGAATCTTAACAGGAGATGCCTTTGGGAAGAAGTAAGTAGAAAGCAGCATTGCAAGTATTCTATATTCTCCTTGTTCTCAGATATTACGGGGACTGTTATGATAAGATCCTGTTTTCTATCCACTTAACACATTTGTGTTAAGTTCTAAAATTATTTCCCTAGATATCTACATTCTTGAATTATATTATCCATTATCCATATTTGTCATAACGAAAAGATGTATTGGTATCATTGCTTTATTCTTTCACTTTTACTCACAGTGGCTGCAAAACCTGGTTGCATAAAATCGGAATCAGCTTTCTTGACAATCAATGAGCACTTTATTGGAACACTGTAGAGGTTCTGGAAAAAGGAGTCTTATTATTTTATTTCTCCTTCACGAGTGCTCTTCTGGTGAGAGGAAAATGTTAGCATCTGTTCAGCCACCAAAGTGGAGTTTCCTTTGAAAATCAGGAGTTAGTTTTCAGGAACTGACATGAATCAGAACTGCTGTGAAAATACTTGCTATTTGCTCCAGACCCCAGCTACATGTGGGCTGAGAGGTATCAAGTCAGTCCTCTTCAAGCACTGGGATCTTCTAAGGACAAGTGCAGTTTGGACAGAACAATGGATGGAGTGATTCTTTCTGGCCAGGTATGGGACTGGGAGGTAATTAAGACAGATAAGCAGACGTGGCTGGATGGAGAAATGTATTATTATGTGTAGGCAACGAACTAATAGACTATAGAGGAAGTTCAATCAAGAAGTCAAAGTTTGCTTTTTCTATGTTCCAACCATTGAGTCAAAGTCTAGAAATATGAAGTAATGTGTCTAGGGTTGCACAGTGAATATTGGAATCCAGTATCCTGGCTGGGGTCTTCCCAGGTGGCTCAGTGGTAAAGAATCCTCCTGCAATGCATGAGACAAAAAGATGTGGGTCTGATCCCTGAGTCAGAAAGATCCCCTGGAGGAGGGCATGGCAACACACTCCAGTATTCTTGCCTGGGAAATTGCATGGACAGAGGAGCCTGGTGGGCTACAGTCCATGGGGGTTGCAAAGAGCTGGACACGACTGAGCACGCATGCACACTCAGTTGCACTGTCCTGGTTGCCAGAACCCTATTCTTTCTGAGGCATTATCAGTTCTCATCTCATGCTTGGCCAAGTCTTAGCTTCCAGAGGGGAGAGAAGAGGAAAAGAGTGGTTCCACAAATAATAATTAAGGATCTCACTTGTCTTGGAAACTGTTAGGTGTTGGACATAAAGCAGTGACTAACTCATGAAACTTAAATTCATCAAGGTCAATAGACATTGAACAAATGGTAACATGAATAATTCTTTAATAATTCTACATGTGTCATGAAAGAGTGATTCAGGGTAAAAAGAGTATAAAACAGGAGGAACTAACCTTGCCTAAACAGAATAATCCATCAGAGTTAGCCTGAATGCTGTATAGGGCATGAAAGTCAATCGGAGAAAGACAGCTCCTGGATGAGAGGAGGGAAGAGGTCAGAGGGAAGGAACCTGAATCATATGAGGAGCAGAGAGGCCAGTGTGACCCGAGCTCCTAAGCCAGGCCAGGGGAGCATGTTGCAACCCATGCTTCATGGAATTAAATATGAGGAGATAGCCAAACAATCAGAGGCTTATGGGTCAATTTTAGGGAAGTCAAGTGTGTTTTTAAGTCTAAAAGGAAGCCACAGAAGGATATCAAGCAAATAATTGAGTCTCACTTGTAGTTTGGCTGCAGTGTGGTGAATGGTTTTTAGGGCATCAGGGGTTGAAGAAGACCATTTGAGATGCTCTTACAGTTAGGCTAGGCAAGAAGTGAGTGTATTTGGATGAACATAACATGAGTGAGATGGAGAAAGACGGATGGCAGAAATAGAGGCAGTATCAGGTAGAACTGTCAAGATCAAAATATTAACTCTAACTATTCTAATAATTCCCTGAGTCTGAAACCTGTGATAACATCTACAGAGTCAAAATTATAACACAACTGATCAGTCAGTTCAGTTCAGTTCAGTTCAGTTCAGTTGCTCAGTCATGTCCGACACTTTGTGACCCCATGGACTGCAGCAATCCAGGCCTCCCTGTCCATCACCAACTCTTGGAGTTTACTCAAACTCATGTCCATTGACTTGGTGATGCCATCCAATCATCTCATCCTCTGTCATCCCCTTCTTTGCCTGCCTTCAATCTTTTCAAGCATCAGGGTCTTTTCCAATGAGTTAGTTCTAGTATTGGAGTTTCAGCTTCAGCATCAGTCCTTCCAATGAATATTCAGGACTGATTTCCTTTAGGATGGACTGGTTGGATCTCTTTGCAGTCCAAGGGACTCTCAAGAGTCTTCTCCAACACCACAGTTCAAAAGCATCAATTTTTGGCACTCAGCTTTCTTTATAGTCCAACTCACATCCATACATGACTACTGGAAAAACCATAGCTTTGACTAGATGGACCTTTGTTGGCAAAGTAATGTCTCTCTGCTTTTTAATATGTTATCTAGGTAAGTCATGGATTTCTTCCAAGAAGGAAGCATCTTTTAATTTCATGGCTTCAGTCACTATCTGCAGTGATTTTGGAGTCCAAGAAAATAAAGTCTGTCACTGTTTCTGCTGTTTCACCATCCATTTGCCATGAAGTGATGGGACTGGATGCCATGATCTTAGTTTTCTAAATGTTGAGTTTTAAGCCAGAATTTTCACTCTCCTCTTTCACTTTTATCAAGAGGCTCCTCAGTTCCTCTTTGCTTTTTGCATAACAGTGGTGTCATCTGCATATCTGAGGTTATTGATATTTCTCCTGACAATCTTGATTCCAGCTTGTATTTCATCCAGTCCAGTGTTTCTCATGATGTACTCTGCATATAAGTTAAATAAGCAGGGTGACAATATACAGCCTTGATGTACTCCTTTTCCTATTTGGAACTACTCTGTTGTTCCATGTCCAGTTCTAACTGTTACTTCTTGACCTGCATATAGATTTCTCAAGAGGTAGGTCAGGTGGTCTGGTATTCCCATCTCTTGAAGACTTTTCCACATTTTGTTGTGATCCACACAGTCAAAGGCTTTGGCATAGTCAATAATCAGAAGTAGATGTTTTTCTGGAACTCTCTTGCTTTCTCAATGATCCAGCAGATGTTGGCAATTTGATCTCTGGTTCCTCTGCCTTTTCTGAATCCAGCTTGAACATCTGGAAGTTCACAGTTCACATACTATTGAAGCCTGGCTTGGATAATTTTGAGCATTACTTTGCTATCTTGTGAGATGAGTGCAATTGTGCAGTAGTCTGAGCATTCTTTGTCATTGCCTTTCTTTGGGATTGGAATGAAAACTGACCTTTTCCAGTCCTGTGGCCACTGCTAAACTTTCCAAATTTGCTGACATATTGAGTGCAGCACTTTCACAACATTATCTTTTAGGATTGAAATAGCTCAACTGTAATTCCATCATCTCTACCAGCTTTGTTCATAGTGATGCTTCCTAAGGCCCACTTGACTTCACATTCCAGGCTGTCTGGCTTTGGGTGAGTGATCATGCTATCATGGTTATCTGGGTCATGAAGATCTTTTTGTATTTTTCTTCTGTGTATTCTTGCCATCTCTTCTTAATATCTTCTGCTTTTGTTAGGTCCATACCACTTCTGTCTTTTATTGAGCCCATCTTTGCATGAAATGTTTCCTTGGTATCTCTAATTTTCTTGAAGAGATCTCTAGTCTTTCCCATTCTATTGTTTTCCTCTATTTTTTGCATTGATCACAGAGATAGGTTTTCTTATTTCTCCTTGCTATTCTTTGGAACTCTGCATTCAAATGGATCTATCTTTCTCTTTTTGCCTTTCACTTCTCTTCTTTTCACAGCTATTTGTAAGGCCTCTTCAGACAACCATTTTGCCTTTTTGCATTTCTTTTTCTTGGGGATGGTCTTGATCACTGCCTCCTGTACAATGTCATGAACCTCTGTCCATAGTTCTTCAGGCACTCTATCAAATCTAATCCCTTGAATCTATTTTTCACTTCCACTGTATAACCGTAAGGGATTTGACTTACATCATATCTGAATGGTTCTGTCGTTTTTGAGATTGCATCCAAGTACTGCATTTTGGACTCTTTTGTTGACTATGATGGCTACTCCATTTCTTCTAAAAGATTCTTGCCCACAGTCGTAGATATAATGGTCATCTGAGTTAAATTCACCCATTTCAGTCCATTTTAGTTCACTGATTCCTAAAATGTTGATGTTCACTCTTGCCATCTCCTGTTTGACTACTTCCAATTTACCTTGATTCATGGATCTAACATTTCAGGTTCCTATGCAATATTGTTCTTTATAGCATCAGACTTTACTTCAGATCATCAGTCACATTCACAACTGGGTGCTGTTTTTGCTTTGGCTCCATCTCTTCATTTTTCTGGAGTTATTTCTCCACTGATCTCTAGTAGCATATTGGGCACCTACCGACCTGGGGAGTTCATCTTTCAGTGTCCTGTCTTTTTGCCTTTTCATACTGTTCATGGGGTTCTCAAGGAAAGAATGCTGAAGTGGTTTGCCATTCCCTTCTCTAGTATACACTGATAAATGTAGTTAAATCTGTCCTATATGGGCTTCCCTGGTGGCTCAGTTGGTAAAGAATCTGTCTTCAATGCAGGAGATCCCAATTGGATTCCTGAGTCAGGAAGATCCTCTGGAGAAGGGATAGGCTACCCACCAGTATTCTTGAGCTTCCCTTGTGGCTCAGCTGGTAAAGAATCTGCCTGCAATGCGGGAGACCTGGGTTTGATCCCTGGATTGGGAAGATGCCCCAGAGAGAGGAAAGGCTCCCCACTCCAGTGTTCTGGCCTATACAGTCCATGGCGTCACAAAGAGTTGGACATGACTCTACGGCTTTCACTCACTCACTGTCCTACATGGGTGCAGCCTGCCTGAGATATTCAGTGTTCCATTTTTGTTTTCAAATGCTCCTCAAGGTAATTTCCACCTAGCAAAACTGAACTCCCTGACAGATGTCCCAAATATCTGACTTTGCCATGTGTCATCACAATTGGTCTGGATATAAACCCAGTACCAATTTGAGCTTGTGGCAAATATATGTAATCCCTCTCCTCATTTTCCAATACCCTTTGAATGTCTTACTATGTATAGTCTGTTTTATAGACTTATGCATCTCTTCTCCCCAAGTAAAACACAGAAAATCATTCTCACAATGTCTTTTACAGTCTGGGCTCTACAAATTAGAATTTGCTCTAGAAAGGAGCAGTGGGAAGGGGGTCTCCTTGTAGAACATATTTTGCTGACAAGGGTGGTGATTCCCTTTTGCTGTTGGCTGAGGATGCCAAGGTGTGTTCCTGGCACAAATGTTGCATTGGTGGAGTGGAGCTGGTATCGGCAGCAGCTTCCTCACCAGCTGTGGTTTTGGGCAGGCATAATTTTTTGATACTCAGCCTCAAACTTCATCGTTAAGCACTCCCAGTAGTTTAGTAATCCACCTGATAGCCTTTTAATAGGCTCTTTTTTCCTGCTTAGTCAGCCAGAGTGAGCTCCTGTTACTTATAATTAATATCCCCAACTGATATAAAACTGCTGCTGCTGCTAAGCTGCTAAGTCACCTCAGTCGTGTCCGACTCTGTGTGACCCCAGAGATGGCTGCCCACCAGGCTCCCTCATCCCTGGGATTCTCCAGGCAAGAACACAGGAGTGGGTTGCCATTTCCTTCTCCAGTTCATGAAAGTGAAACGTAAAAGTGAAGTCGCTCAGTCATGTCTGACTCCTAGCGACCCCATGAACTGCAGCCTACCAGGCTCCTTCGTCCATGGAATTTCCCAGGCAAGAGTACTGGAGTGGGGTGCCATTGCCTTCTCCGGATATAAAGCTAGACGTTATTAATTACACAGTATGAAGTCGTTCCCTGAAACGAAATCATGAGACTGAGGGAGGTCCTTAGAAGTATGACTGAACAAGAAAAAAAGGTCTGATCATAGCTTCTATTCATATTTGGCTCACATTAGGGTTATGGCAAACATTTATAACTAATAAGAGGAATGGACGTCTCTGTATGAGTCCAAAGAAACTATTTCAAAGGGCCATCATATAGATAAATTCCCGAACCTGTCTGCTAAAAATAAAAATAAAGCAAAATAAAAAATGTACATATCTCTGAATTACAAAGTGAATCTTTCCTGCCAAGTGTGTGTGGGGTGTGTGTGTGTATGGCGAGGAAGGTACTATGAAATTTCCTGAGGAAGTCATGAGCAAGTGAGAGAGTGGCCCCAGTGGGGAAGGTCCATGAGGAATTCTAGAAGCCAAGGAGAGACTTCAGTCCAGGCACCGTCACCCCCAGGAGCCCTCTGGAGCATCTGAGACTTAGGACCATAAGTCTTTGCTAAAACACCTCTAGTGACAAGAGGTAACTGCTTTTTAAGGAAGCTGCTCCACGGCGAGAAGTTCTGCTTTGAGCAATGTCTGTCTTGTACAGAACTGAAGCCTGTATCCTCTAACTTCTACTTCTTCTTCCTACATCCACCACTTGCACCTCATCAAGAACTTGTGCATCCTCCTACAGTAACTTTAGGCATCAGACTCTCTTCTCTTTCCTATCAGAATCTTCTTTTCTTCAGGTTGAGCAATTCTGTTGCCTTTGCATTTTCACATATGACCCAATCTGATGACCTTTCTCTCCTCCCAGAGAGTATTGACAGAGTTGGAGTCAGACACTGTATAATATTTATTAGATACATAACCTAGGGCAAATTACCTAATCTCCAAGATAATTGCATTTATTAGAAAGGCAGTATGCTCCCAGCCTGCGACTTGATTCAAATCTTAAGCCTACCTTTTCTACATATGTAATTTCTCTTAAATTATTTAATGCAAAGCCATAAATTATTTAAAATATCAGTCATTAGTGATTGTGAAGATTAAATTATTTAACGTGAGTAAAGACCTAGTTCAGAGTCAGAGCCCCCAAAATAAGAGTCAGAATATCATTACTGCTCCCAGAACGTGGTAGCTCCTAGGTGGCTAATGGTTGTGACAGAGAGGTTTTAAATCTCTGAGACTGAAAAAGGAGGTGAAAGAACAGAGTGCTCTTTATATTTAAGCTTAATACAGTTTAAATGAGAACATGTTAATTGAAATAAAAAGGTTTTAATAATTTCTTTATCATGGGGGAAGTTCCTTTATCTGTAGTAGTAGCAGGAGCAACACAATGCCACAATTCTCACCACATTCTTGAATCTGTCCATCAAGACGTGGCACCTGCCCTACCTGGGTTTGATCCCTGGGTCGGGAAGATCCCCTGGAGAAGGAAATGGCAGCCCACTCCAGTGTTCTTGCCTGGAGCATCCCATGGAGGGAGGAGCCTGGTGGCTACAGTCCACGGGTCACAAAGAGTCGGAAACGACTGAGCGACTTAATTAACTAACTACCTCGCAGCCAGCAGAAGTACTTCCATCAAGCTCTCAATTCTGTCTCCACAAGTGCTCTTCATCCTCCTTTTTCTTTCTTTCTTTTTAAACTGTCTGGATCTCTAGAGTCCCTTATGGTCCCTCCTTTGTCATTTGTCCATCTATCTTCCCTGACTAGGCACTCATTCCTCATTAGTATCTCTCCTTCCTGGCCTTAAATTTCACTTTTCTGTAAGACACCATGCTGTGGATGGATACCAAATGAACTGGAGACTGGGCATCTTAGGGAATCATGTTTTGTTGGAGAAAACGGAGAAGGAGCCCACTGGGACTGGCTGGTTGAAGTAGTGGAGAGTATGCAAAGAATGGATTTAGCCCTCTGTGAAGGCAGGGGAAGGGACCTAACATGCACAGTGTTTTATTGAGCTGTCCACACCTCAGGATATTTTTGTTCAAATGGGAAAAGATCTAGAGAAAGGAATTAAACTTCTGTCTTAAAAATCTTCCCTATCCAGAAGCTGGAAAAACTGACTTTGTGTTGATCATCACAGATAAGATAAAGGCAGCTCTGTTTCAGAGAAGATCCTGAAAGTATGTTACTTCTATTTCTTATGGGAGATAATGCCCAAGAAAAACGACCAACTGCACTTTTGGTTTGCTTTGCAATTACTGCTGAGCACATCACTTCTGCTAAGGTTTCACATCAGCATTCTTCCTGATGTGGGGCATGCTTCAGCTGCCTGAAGGTGGGTACAGAGTTCATAGTCCTTGGGTGTGGAAAAAGCTCAGGTTACCTGGGGACCTTACTTTGTTGCTACTGCCGAAAGGATGTCTTTCTTGGATCTAGGTAAACCTGTAAGATACAAGAGACAAAAATGTTCAGACCTCATATCCTCCTGATTTTGAAGCAAAGTTCCTTTTTCTATAGGTGAGAATTGTTAATCTTTTCAACCTTGAAGTCCTCCAGGAGAAGTCAGCTGGAAGAGCTGATAATCCTAACCTGCAAAGTCAAAACCTGACTGCCAAATAATAAGATGTCCAGTGTTTTAAAACTGCAATTGGTGGATCATATAGACCAATGAGCCAAAGAAATTTCCACACTGGTCCCAGAAATACTGACATTTCATGTGTATTAATTCTGTTCTCTTCTCACGCAACAACCTCTTATTTATTTTGCATTCTTTGTTTGTTATTAGAAAACCTTGCTTCTGAGCAATGAAGGAATTCCTCTAAAAGCAAACTACAGGCAAATGAGAGGGGATGTCTAATTACTTTTCCTCTATACATCACCTTTCATCAAAACAGTGACTGTTTTGAAAATGATCTCATAAAAGGAATAGTTGAAGGAGAAAAATGCATTTAGTGAGTCACTCTTCCTTTACTATAGTCTATTTTGCCGTATTGGTTTCCTCACAATATTAGATACTGAAAGCCCCAGGAAAACACACTCTTGCGTTATTTTCAGTTCCAATCCTAAAATCAGGTTGACTGCTTGGTTGATAGTCAGTACAAGTTTGTAGAAAGTTGAATAACATAGATTCAAAATATATAGTTTTCTTTCTTTTTTTTTTTTTTTTTTTTACAAATATGCAGACAAATAGTTAATTGGCAGAATATTTTCAAGATTTTATCTTATTCTCTGAAAATATTTCCTTAAATATATTTTCTCCTTCATCCTATGTATAAGCAATCAACAGTCACAATAAATTGAACAAAACAACTCCCCACTACCTACACACAAAAATCTAGATGTTCTGATATGCAACTTCAAACTTATGCCTTCCTTTGTTTTTTTCACCTTGTTGCATTGAAAAGAGCTCCAGCATAAGGCTGAGCAGGAATGGTAATAATGGATTCTTTGAGTTCATTCCTGATCTCAGAGAGGAAATTTCAATATTTCATTATTAAGCATTGATGTTTCCTGCAGATATTTTTGCAGATACATCTATTAGACTAGGAAAATATTTTATTCCTATTTTGTGAAGAATATCAGAAATAAAAGCTGAATTTTATTAAAAAAAAACTTTAATAGTAATCAAACAATTGTGTATTTTAAAAAATCTGTTTTTCCACATCTTGAATTGAAAACTGTCCCATTGTTTTTCAATTTGTGGAAGAATTCGTATAGAATTTGTGTCATTTCTTACTTAAAAATTTGGAACTCTAAGATACTGGTCAAGATCTAGTTCATAACCTGGATATATGAATGTTCATTTTGTTTTTAAAAAGAATGTGTATACTTTAAAAAAAAAATGTGTATACTTTTCCCCCATATATACACTTATATACTTTTCTAAATGTATGGTACATTTTTATAATACAAATTTTAAAAATAAAATTTGGAGGCATTCATAGTGAAGACTACTGGGGTCAGTATTCTTTGTGGAAAAAATTTATAAACTGATTCACCTACTTATGGACTCTTCAGTTTTAAAATTTGTTTTTGTACTAGTTTTTATATTTTATGATCTGTCTGTTATAATTCAATTTAAAAAAATTATTTGAATAAAGTTGCTCATAATGTTCTATTGCTATTTTTTGAATGTTTGTAGTGATACCAATTTTTCCATTCCTAGTATTAGTTACTTGTGTTTTTCCTTTTGTCAGTTGTCTCAGAAATTATTATTGTTACTGCTGCTGCTGCTAAGTCGCTTCAGTCATGTCCGACTTTGTGTGATCCCACAGATGGCAGCCCACCAGGCTCCCCCATCCCTGGGATTCTTCAGGCAAGAACAATGGAGTGGGTTGCCATTTCCTTCTCCAATGCATGAAAGTGAAAGTGAAGTCGCTCAGTAAGTGTCTGACTGTTCGTGATCCCATGGACTACAACCTACTAGGCTCCTCCATCCATGGGATTTTCCAGGCAAGAGTACTGGAGTGGGTTGCCATTGCCTTCTCCGATTATTAACACCTTTTAAAACCATCTTTTGGCTTTACTGATTTTTCTGTTTTCTGTTTGCTTTATAGTTTCCTTATTTCTAATCTTTATTTTTTTCTTCTACTTTTCTTTGAGTTAAATTTGTTCTATTTTTAGTTTCTTGAGATGGAAGTTTAAATAACTGACTTTCAGATTTTATTCTTATATGTACTTGGGACACTGCAAATTCTTATCTCAGTAGTACTGCACTGAATGAGTTTTGCTGTGTCACATTTTGATTATAAATCACTTAAAATATTTTATAGTTCTCATAGGAATTTGATACTTATGAGTTATTTTGAATATTGTTTAATTTCTCATTAGTTTGTGATTTTCTAATTATCCTTCTGTTGTAAATTTCCAACTTAATTTCAATGTAGTTGAAGCATATATTCTTTTTTTTTTTTTAACTTTATTTTACTTTACAATACTGTATTGGTTTTGCCATACATCAACATGAATCCGCCATGGGTGTACATGAAGCATATATTCTATGTAATTTTAATCCTTTAAAATTTGTTGAGACTTATGATAATCATATGATCTGCTTTGGTAAATGTTTCATGTGTATATTTTATTTGGTATGATATTCTATATAATACAATAAGGTCGTTTGTTAACTAGGGAGAAATTCTATTTCCTTTTCGACTTTTTTCTCTTTTGTATTAACTTTTAAAATAGGAGTGTAATTTTGACTTCTCTTTATTTTTGTTCTGTGATTATTTTCTTTATGCATTTTGAAATCATGTTTGGAGATACATCTAGAATGAGTATTGCAAACTTTCTGTTGCATTGATCATTTTGTTCTTGTAAAATGCCATTCCTTATCTTTAAAAAGTCTTTTTGCCTTAAATTTTACTCTCTTTAGTATTAGTAGAGCTACACCAGACTTTGCTCACAAAGTCTATCCTTTCTATAATTTTCTTTCAAATTTTTTGTTCCTTTTAACTTGGTGTGCTTCTTGTAACAGCATATAGCTTAAGAAAACCCAGTTGACAATCTTGGTGTAATACTGGTGTATTTAGCCTATTAAGATTTAACGAATTACTGGTGTCTACTATCTTATTTCATGGTTTATCTTCATTTTCTCTCTTGCCCTTTTTGAATATTTCTTTTTATTTTATTTTCTGATTTTATTTTATTTTATGATTAAATTTTTAGCTTTATGTTCTTTTAACATTACCGGAGAGAACAAATATCTAGCTTATTACAAAATAATGCAAATTATTCAAATTATTGCTTTTACCACTTCTGTAATACTTAGCTTTTAGTGTTTCACCTCATGATTTAGATTTTGCCAAATATTTTCAGAAGAATCAATCATGTGTCACACTATCTCAATGAGATGATCAAAATTTCCCTTGTCTCTCAAAAGCTGGATGTCTGGGAAAGTCCAGAATAAAATATCAACCTCTTGTTTTCTGGCAGAGCCAGTAAATGCTCCCAGAGGGAAAGCAGCAGCTGCAAAGCCAGCTCTTCTAAGGTTGCTCCTCTTCATGATATTAGTCTCTCTAGTCTCCATTTCTTCAGGAAGTCTCTGAATTCTTCAAACAATTGACTTTAAAAATATAACTAAGTTTTCTATTTGTTCCTGATGAGAGTGTTGGTTTGCCAATAAGCCACTCCACTCTACTAAGAATGCTATGAAATTAAATTTTAATTATTTAAATCAAGTTGAGGTGGGTTTCTGTTACTTGCAGTCTATAATATCCTTAAAAATATATCTGAGCCAAGATCTGAGTGATGAGGAGTATCCTTTAAGGGAAGAATATTCCAGGCGGAGGGAAATGCAAAGGAAATGAACTTGTCCTGTTGGAGAAGTGGAAATGAGGCAGCCTGGTGTAATGTAATGAATTGAATGGATGGACAGGGGGAAGACAAGATGGAAGAAGAAGCAGGAACAGATTATGTAGGGCCTTTTAGATAATTTAAATGACATCATATAATTATACTTAAAGAGATTATCATAGATAATCTCTTTGAATTCTGAATAAAGAATTAATTATTTGGAGACAGACAAGAAAGCTGCAGGATTAGTTAAGAGGCCACTTCATTAGTTCAAATAAGAGATGATGTTGGCTTGCCTTAGGGTTTTGTCAGTGAAAATGGAGGAAAGTAGACAAAGTAGGGTCACATTTTAGAGTATTTGTCTCCAGTCCAAGTTCTAAGGAAACGAGATTTTAAGAGATATTTCCCAGGCTAACAGAGCAGGTCTCCATCACCCTTCTGTGAATTTCAGCTTGAGTAGCCCAAGTTTACTCTTTTGTATTGAGCGTGTTAACAGCCTTGGCAGGGAGGCCAGAGGTCCCTCAATGGCAGGAGGGAATAAACCTCAAGTGGCAGGCTTTATGTTTTCTTTCCTCTTCTGATCCCGTGTTGTCATAGCAACATCTGGTTCCACCTGAACTTAACTTTATCTCAAACCTTGAGCTAACCAATGCATTTTTCTCATGGAAATGTATTACTTAAGCTATGTTAATGAACTATGTATTTACTTAGAAATCTGCCTTTCTTCAAAATTCATGTCAATTGTTTTATGGCTGGGGATGACTCACCTTGGACCAATGCTATCTCAAAATGCATGTTATGGATGAGGGGCTGGTGCAATCTCTCAGTTTTGATGTGTTTGCTTTATTTGATTAGCAGCTTGCTAACAGGTATATAACTCCTTGCTAAAAACTAGCAACGGGGTGCTCCTTCTGCTCCTTTCTGATGTCTATGTCAGAAGTTTTCCCTATCTCTTTTCATATTTTAATAAAACTTTGCATCTCTGGCCCCAGATAGAATTCCTCTCCTCTGGAGGCCACAAATCCCAGCGTCATTCAGTTGTGTCTGACTTTGTGACCTCATGGACTGTACAATGCATGGAATTCTCCAGGCCAGAATACTGGAGTGGGTAGCCTATCCCTTCTCCATGGGATCTTCCTGACCCAGGAATCAAACCAGGGTCTCCTGCATTGCAGGTGAATTCTTTATCAGCTGAGCTATCAGGGAAGTCCAAGTTTCTTTTACATAAAAGCTCCAAGTGATCACGCCTTGTCTCTAGCCCCAGATCAAATTCCTCTCTGGAGGCCACAAATCCTGGCATCATTCATGGCTTGGAGCAGCAACCTTTCAGTATGTTGCTGTTCTATGTAAGATTTTATTGAAATATTAAAAGGAAATTAAAAGGGAAAAAGCACAGCAACGGGGTTAGAACCTATAGTCTTATTGCTGATTATATGGCAGAGTGTAAAAAGTCTGAAATTCATGACACATTTGGTTTTTTTGACCTTAACAGATGAGTAGACTGTAGTGTCAAATTGTTACTGCTCCTTTCCCACTTCGTAAATGAGACACATTAGAACCAGAGACAGAAACTTTCTTGCGCTGTCCCTCCAGTGCCTTCTACTGACAAAACTGAATACCTGACAACTGGAAAAAGGAATATTTGTAAAGCCCAGACCCTTTATCATGGTAGAGGCAAAGAAGGATGATTTTGGAGAAGAGAGAAATAAAGTGACAACTGATAAAGGTCTTTGGGAGGGTAATGCTCAGGAATACGTAGATGGCAAAATTTGGGTTTCAAGGAGTGTAGTGTCTGGAATTGTTGGGAGAGCAGTGGGGAGAGGGTTATGTTGAGGGCAGAGTTTTGTGGTATGGGGAAGACAAGAGTCAGGAATGTGCGCTCTATAAGGGACTGGGCTGAAAGTTCTGTGGAAGCCAAAAATCAGATTATGGGGGACAGGGCTCAGCATACTGGGGACAAAGATAGCAGGGTTTGGAGTTGTAGGGTGAAAATCTGTGACATTAAAGATGGGCACAGTTTATTAACTATTTCTCTATTGAGATATGTGTGTGTGTGTATTAAGGGGGAAATCTATGTGTCCAATTCTTGAATATGGGCAGTTCTATGATTGCTTTGACTGAAATGACACTAGGCCAATTTCCATTTTCTTTCTTTTGATGTCTTGAGTCAAAGTGCAAGAATCTGACCACTCTCCTGGAGAGACCTTGAAATTACCTAGTGAAAAAGAGGAGGCTAGCTGAGTCTAGCCTTTCTTCTGTCAAGGCATCAGGCAGGGTGAATGTGGATGAATCTATATTGAACCTTGCAGAGCTGATCAGCTAACAGGTGAATATCACCAAGGAGTTCCAGTTCATACCATATGAAGCATGAGTATTACTTGATCAACCATTACGTGATTATCTGTCTCATAAAATTGTGAAACCTTTATCACAAAGATTAACCTGTATCTTAATCACAAAAATCTTTACTAGGAGAGATGAATGTGGTAAAACAAAGATGTGCTATCCAGATTTCCCTTAAAGAAATGATTTGTTGTTCCAACTCTTGGGAGCCATCAGCTTCTTCAGGGTTGGCCTCAGCTTCAGAGAGCTGCCTCTTTCAAGAATATTCCAGTCCAGGCTGGGCCACACCCAGTGACTACTCAGGAGGTAGATATAGCAGCCTGGCCATCTAGGTCAGGACAATGATTAGGCTGTATAGGCTCTCAGGTTTCCTATGCATTTAGCTGAATCTTTATCAGGCTTCTATGGCAGTCTGACTTCTCCCTGTGCCCAGTCCTGGTTTCTCTTCCTGCCTTCACAGGCATTGATCTCCAATCAAGATCGTACACACCAAATTCCATTACAGTGTCTGCTTCTCAGAAGCCCAGCACGTGACAGTGCAGTAAATGAGCAGCTATTCCAGTGCCAGCGCTATCCCTGCTATTGTTAGAATTATGCAGAAATACTTTGAAGTTTCAGAAGGGAACACTGGATCTGGCACACAGTAAGAACTCAGTAAGTATTTATCAAACTGAACTGATGCTCAGAAGAAGGACTGCTCACCTAAGTGACTAAAAAGCTATCAGTAAGCCTCTCTCTGGGGGCCTCCCAGGTAGTGCTAGTGATAAAGAACTTGCCTGCCAATGCAGGGGGTGTGAGAGATGTGGGTTCGATCCCTGGGCAGGGAAAATCCCCTGGAGGAAGTCATGGCAACCCACTCCAGTATTCTTGCCTGGAAAATCCTGTGGACAGAGGAGCCTGATGGGCTACAGTCCATTCGGTCACTGAGTCAGACATGACTGAAGCAACTTCGCACAACACACAGCACAGCGCAAGCCTCTCTCTAATGTCTGCTGCGGCCTAAGTGGCCCCAGAAGGAAAGCGCAAGTCCCTCCCTGTTAGCCCTCTTTGCAGCCCTGGTGCTACTGCTTTCCTGGTGATGCTCACTTCTTTCATCTCTAGTGTATCCCTCGAATGGCAAGGGTGATAATGATGGACTGGGTGGGATTTGGAAAGTAGGCAGTCGGGACAGATGCTCCTGGAGAGGAATTCAGCACTACTCAGCCTCTCATCTTCAAACACACCCTACTCCTGTGGCTCCTGTTCTGCCCTTAGAGTTACCCCTCTAAGGATTTATCCATTCCCCATACTGGGTGCCTCCCTACTCCTTCTGGACTCATAGCATCCCTCACCTCTAGCAAGTGAGGACTGTCTAAGGCCTCTCAGAAATACATGTTTTCATCAAAGGAATAGAGAGGAAAATACTCTGAAGTTCAGAGGGAAGGATCAGCTCTTCTTCACGTTGATAAGGGAGAAGGGTTGGGGAGAAGCATAGAGAGGACGGATGTGTCAGGTCCAACTTCAATGATTTCACCAAGGACATATATATTAGAAGAAGAGGTATCTGTAGAGTCCAGGTAGTTCTAAGTCATTTGAAAAGAACCTTTATCAACCCTCCTTAGTTTGTTCCTTAAGAACTGGAGCTTCTGCAAAATAAGGGGTAGTAAAACCTTTGTCTTCAAGCCTTGGCGACTTCCAACCTTTGGAGGGAGAAGTCTGTAGAAGTGGTGAAGAGGAGATGCTGCGCAAGGTGGCAGTGTCTATTGAGTGGTTGGGAGACAATCCTTGCGCAAGTTGGGAAAAGAAGCTTGTTTCAGATGTGACTTCTGCTTTTCCAGGTATTCTTGCTGGCACAGGTGGCACTGAGCAGGGAGAACTTCTGTTGCCCAGGAGAAGGGCAGGTTTCAGGGCTGCAACCTGTGGGGAGGAGGCTCGCATTGTTGCCACTACAGATGGGACATCATACCCAAGTTTAAGGGAACCTGAAAGAAACAAGAGAGAATTATTTTCATGCTTGGCATTCGGATAGTTTAAAGTAGAGCAATTGCCCCTCAAATTCTAACTTTGAGAGTAGACAAAACCCCCTCGGCCTATAGTTTCCATTATCATATTCTATGATTCAGATTCTTCCAGTTTAATATAATGATAATAGCAATAATTTCTAACATTTACCAAGTGTTTATATAGTTAGTGCTATGCTAAGCATGCTGCATGATTTTCTAATTTAACCCTATTAAAATCCTATGAGATGAGAAGAGCCACTGCTTCCATTTTACACGTAGTGAAAAAAAGTTACAGAAAGATTAATTGACCTACCCAAAGAATAATAACTAGTAACTTGTGGAACCAGGAACCAAGTTTGAATTCCCTTACCTCAGAGCCAGCACTCTTAACATTCATACATCCACTAGGCTTTTCTAGCAAATGTTAACCCCTAGTCTTTCAGGGAGTGTCCTGAGGGGCTGTCAGGAGAAAGATTTTCTTTAGGCTGCTCAAATGTGACTCTTTATGTAGCTGGGGGTTGGGGGTGTTCCTTTGTCTAATTACATCAGACCCATTCAGACTGCTGGTGTTCTGATCTGGCCCCTCACTCTCAGGAGAACGTTGACTCCTGGGTCAAGACTAGTCCTTGGGGTAGGATGGAAAAGGTCTAGAAATTGTGCCATTTTTGTTTAGCCAGCATTGACTAGAACTTCCTGAGTGCTGCAGCTGTTAGGTTTGAGAGAATAAAATGAAGACGTTTATAACTTGGGGAATCAAAACTTGAGCTGATATGAGAGCTAGGTGTAAATAACAGGAATAGAAAGTAAATCTGTTCTGTATTTCAGAGCAGAAGACTCCTAAAGAAACAGAAGTGACTGGGAAGCACATTTCAGTCCAGCTGAGAACATAGCTCCTGAGTAATTTATCTGCAGTAAGACCAGCAGCTTACAACACACTGAACCCCCTGCTGCTGGCAAGGTTCCAGCAGAGGAGGAAAGACTTTTTCTCAGGAGGTTCTTTGGAGCAGATATTTGTGCAAAATGTGCTTTTGGTTCTGTGATGCCTTTTTTCTCCCGAGACTTCATTTCTGTTTTTGACTTCCTTTTAGGGCCTCCATCTTCTTCTATTACTTCCTGTTTCAGTAGGACAACCTGTAATTACTCACCCTAAGGATATTTTATAAATTCTCTCTTCCATTTCATTGACCAAATCACAGGCCCTGAAAGAGGAGTCAGGTAGTGATAGAATATCACAAATGTAGGATTTCCAGAATATTTATCCTCTATCCCAAGGCCTTAGTTCAAATTTTCAGATCTGTGTCTTCACTTGAAGACTGTTTTTTGTTATTTCCCTACAGCTGGACTTTGGCCTCAAATCTGAGTGAGAAAAGAAGCTTCTTGATATTATAGAAAGAACATGAGATAGAAACAAGGAGATCTGGATGTTAGCTTTACTTTGACATTAACCAGCTGTGTGGTGTTACTCAAAACACTCAATATCTCCATAACTTGATCTCTTCGTCTCTAAAATGAAAGATTTGGATATGAACATTTCCAAAGTTAATCCTAGAATTAACATTATGTCTGCCTGTCTGTCTATACACCTAGCTATCCTGTTCCTTTAAAACTCCACTTCAAAGGAAACTTCACTCTAAGTTCAACCACAGGATCATCCAGGTAAGGAAGGGTCTGTACCAGTCCCTACGGAGAAGGCAATGGCACCCCTACGCCAGTACTCTTGCCTGGAAAATCCCACGGTGGAGGAATCTGGTAGGCTGCAGTCCATTGGGTCGCTAAGAGTCGGACACAACTGAGCAACTTCACTTTCACTTTTCACTTTCATGCACTGGAGAAGGCAATGGCAACCCACTCCAGTGTTCTTGCCTGGAGAATCCCAGGGTCGGGGAAGCCTGGTGGGCAGCTGTGTATGGGGTCGCACAGAGTTGGACACGACTGAAGTGACTTAGCAGCAGCAGCAGGAGCATGCCAGTCCCTAAGCGGACTCTTCCCTCTTTGCAGAGAGAGAGACTTTATCACCTACCTCTCCAGTCTGCTTCCTGCCTCAGAGGATTCGAGAGGCGTTGAGGAGAGCCTTAATCTTGTATCTCTGATACCAAGCTCAGTCAAACTTAAGGAAAACAAAGGGGTTTTCCCCAGTTTCTTGTTTCTTAGGTGTCTCCCTGTAGGTCCTAAATGACTTGTGAAACTACTTCTTTGTTTAGAAATCTCCGGTTTGGCAGGTACTGAGTGACTAACAAGGCTTCCATCTCCTCAGGGAAATTTGGGAGGAATGGGGCACAGGGGCTGGGCTCTCAGTGGGTGATGAGTAACCAAGGGAAGGTGTGATGAATGGGCCAAGGGAGGCAGGACATTTGAGGAGGGGAGGAGCACGTGAGGAGCCTCATAAGTAAGTGGTAGAAGATGTTAACTTACATTTTTCCCCACCAAAACAATTTTTATTTCCAGTTTAATTTATGTTTTAATACTTTAGCAAAAATAAGCCCCATGAATCCAGACCGTGTACTTTGCTGGTATAGTCAGGAAGGAATTATATAGATTTTGAAGGATACAAAGAGATACTAGAGGAACTTCCCTGGGGGTCCAGTGGTTGAGAATCTGCCTGCCAGTGCAGGGGACACAGGTTCAATCGCTGGTCTGGGAGGATCCCACATGCTGCAGGGCAATTAAGCCCGTGTACCACAACCACTGAGACCACACTTTAGAGTCCAGGCTTCCCAACAGGAGAAGTCACCACAGTGAGAAGGCTGCACACCACAGCTAAAGAGTAATCACTGTTTGCCACAACTAAAGAAAGCCCGCATGCAGCAAAGAAGACCCAGTGCCGTCAAAAATAAAGAAATTAAACAAATGGCTACTAGAAAAGAGTAAAGTGAGGTCATTTGGAGACGTAGATCATAGCTTCTACATTTATGATTTGAGCACAGTTTTGTAGGTCAAAGAATCTTGATAGACTCTGGAAGGTGGAAAGCAGAGTGAGGAATAATTCCTAGTCTTTTCTCATGGAGCATTGGTTGGCTGTCAGTTGTTTAGTGGACTCAGGATGCAAGAAGATATTGGAGTCTAGCCTGTTATCTGAAGCTGTGGCACACAGTCATGGGACGGATGTAGATGCTGATGGTTGGAATACAGGGTTGGAGAGCTGAGAGGCCTGGGAAGGGAGAGAAGATGGCACTGGGAGTGTAATAGGGAAACAAGTCTGACTCCATCTTGGATCCGTTTCTTTTAATGTTTGTACTCTATTGCTTTTGTTGTAAGTGAATTAGTAAAAGGATGCTGCTGATAGCTTCAAGTATACATAATGACCCTCTCTAGGATCCCTGCCTCCCATGCCTGACAATTAAGTAAAAATTCCTTTGTTTAGCTCACAGGAAACATTCTGAATAAGTCCACCTGTCAATAGCTGCAAGAAAGAAAGAAATGAACACATCTCCTTCCAAGTCTGGCCAGAACCAGGAAATATTAGCAACAACTTATCACCTTTTTTACTATGTCCTTACCTGCCCCTATTTGTTCCATAAAAGAAACTAGCATCCAAACCCAGGCAAGATGGTTCTTTGGGACATTAGTCTGCTATCTTATTGGTCTGCTGATTTTCTGAATAAAGTTGCTATTCCTTATCCCAATAACACATCTCTTCATTTATAGTCCTGTCATATGGTGAGCAGTACAAGCTTGGACTCAGTAACAGGCAGAGGTAGAGAGGGGAGTGATGGACTTTGGGTATTTCTCAGACTACTACCATCCATTGTGTGATGTGTTTGCCTTGTTGTGTTGCTTGATAGGAGAAACTACACTTAAAGACCATACATGGGTGGAGAGAAAGAAATATTTCACTGTATGTACCAGGAAGAAGGGATGCTCATCTCTGGGTAGCTGTGAAGTTGAGAAGTGGCTGTTCATCAGAGATCAATACAAAAGAATTTCCAGTTAATGCCCAGTATTTTGTACTTGAGCCCTAGCTGGTATAAAAGTGAGCAATCACCTGCTGAAGAAGTGTTCAGAGTGATGGTAAGCTCAGTAAGATGGGAGTGGCAGTCAGGATGGAAGTTAGCACACGTAGTGGAGTGTCAGGCACTGAACAGGAGAGTGGTGTGATCACTAAAGTCTGTGTACCCCAAGTTCTCCAATGTCAGCCTGAGTTATCATGGGAAGATGAATGAGTTCTAAAGGCACCTTCAATCCCTAAATCATCAATGCTTGCACACAATCTATCAACTCAATAGTTACTAAAGCTATTATTAGATTGGTAAAAAGTAATTGTGGTTTTGTACTTTAAATTTTAAAGCATTATAACTAGGCTCAAATACATCTTTATTAATCAAAATAGGAACCATTACAGTCAACACATTTTTGCCAATGAGAAATAAATTTGTTATCTTGTAGTGTAAAAATCTATGCTTAAGGAGTCAGTGAACCCTTGGAAAGCATTTTCTGCCTCCTGGTGGTTGTGGAAGCATTTTCCTTGCAAAATGTTGTCAAGATTCTTGAAGTGGTAGTCAGTTGGCAAGAGTTCATGTGAATACAGCAGATGAGGCAAAATTTTGTAGCCCAATTTGTTCAACATTTGAAGCATTGATGGGTGATATGTGGTTGGGCACTGTTGTGGAGACGAATTGGGTCCTTTCTGTTGACCTATGCTGGCTGCAGGTGTTGCAGTTTTCAGTGCATCTCATTGATTTGCTGAGCATACTTCTCAGATGTAATGGTTTTGCTGGGATTCAGAAAGCTGTCGTGGATCAGATGGGCAGCAGACGGCCAAACACTGATCATAACTTTTTTTTTCTTTTGATGCAAGTTTGGCTTTGGGAAATGCTTTGGTGCTTCTTCTTGGTCCAAACACTGAGCTGGTCATCACTGGTTGTTGTATAAAGTCCACTTTTTGTCACATATCATAATCATATATAGAAACGGTTTGTTGTTGTTGTGTAGAATAAGGGAAGATGGCACTTCCCTTATTGATGACAAAATAATGATTAAAAATTTTTTTTTGGTCAGCTCATGATGTACCCACTTATCAAGCTTTTTCACCTTTCCAATTTGCTTCAAATGTCCAATGACTATAGAATGGTTCACACTGAGTTCTTCGCCAGTTTCTCATATTGTAAGAGGATCAGCTTTGATGATTGCTCTCAGTTGGTCATTATCAGCTTCTGATGGCTGGCCACTATGTTCCTCATCTTCAAGGCTCTTGTCTCCTTTGCAAAACTTCTTGAATCACCACTGCACTGTATGTTCATTAGCAATTCCTGGGCCAAATGTGTTGTTGATGTTGCAGTCTGTCTCTGCTGCCTGATGACCCATTTAGAACTCAAATGAGAAAATTACTCTACCTACCTAGGAACATGGAATATCTCTCCATATGCTTATGTCATATGCTCATTTCTTTCTTCAGTGTCCTATAATTTTCCATATACACTTCACCTGTCTCCTCAGGTAGGCTTATTCTTAGATATTTTATTCTTTTTGTTGCAAATGACTATACTACCAAATGCAATCTGCAGATTCAATGTGATCACTATCAAATTACCAATGGCATTTTTCACATAACTAGAATAAAAAATCTCACAATTCATATGGAAACACAAAAGACCCTAAATAGCAAAAGCAGTCTTGAGAAAGAAGAATGGAACTGGATGTATCAACCTTCCTACTTTATACCAAAAAGCCTCAGTCATCAAGACTGTATGGTACTGGCACAAAAACAGAAATATGGACCAATGGAACAAGATAGAGCACCCAGAGATAAACTCACACGTCTATGGGTACCTTATTTTTGTCAAAGGGGGAAAAAAATGCGATGAGGCAAAGATAACCTCTTCAATAAGTGGTGCTGGGAAAACTGGACAGTTACATGCACAAGAATGAAATTAGAGCACTTCTTAATGCCATACACAACATAAACTCAAAATGGATTAAAGATCTACATGTAAGACCAGAAGCTATAAAATCTTAGAGGAAAACATAGGCAGAACACTTGATGACATAAATCAAAGCAAGATCTTTTATGACCCACCTCCTAGAGTAATGGAAATGAAAGCAAAAATAAACAAGTGGGGCCTAATTAAACTTAAAAGCTTTTGCATGGCGAAGAAAACTACAAACGAGGTGAAAAGACAACCCTCAGAATGGGAGAGAATAATAGGAAAGGAAACAACTGGCAAAGAATTAATTTCCAAAATATACTAGCAGCTCATACAACTCAATACCAGAAAAACAAACAATCAAAATGTGGGGAAAAGACCTAAACAGGCATTTCTCCAAAGAAGACATACAGATGGCTAACAACACATGAACAGATGCTCAACATTGCTCATTATTAGAGAAATGCAAATCAAAACTACAAGAAATACCACCCCACACCAGTAAGAATTGGAGAAGGCAGTGGCATCCCACTCCAGAACTCTTGCCTGGAAAATTCCAAGGACGAGGGAGCCTGGAAGGCTGCAGTCCATGGGGTGGCTGAGAGTCGGACACGACTGAGCGACTTCACTTTCACTTTTCACTTTCATGAGTTGGAGAAGGAAATGGCAACCCACTCCAGTGTTCTTACCTGGAGAATCCCAGGGATGGGGGAGCCTGGTGGGCTGTCGTCTATGGGGTCGCACAGATTCGGACACGACTGAAGCGACTTAGCAGCACCAGTAAGAACAGGCATCATCAAAAAGTCTACAAACAGTGAATGCTGGAGAGGGTGTGGAGAAAAGGGAATCCTCTCGCATTGGTGGTGGAAATGTAAATTGATACAGCTACTATGGAAGATGGTATGGAGATTTCTTTAAAAACTAGTAATAAAACCACCATATGACCCAGAAATCCCACTCCTAAGGATATATCCTGAGGAAATCAAAATTGAAAAAGACACATGTATCCCAGTGTTCATTGCAGCAGTATCTACAATAGCTGGAACATGGAAGAAATCTAGATGTCTATCAACAGATGAATGGATAAAGAAGCTGTGGTACATATACAATGGAATACTACTCAGCCATAAAAAGGAACACATTTGAATCTGTTCTAATGAAGTGGATGAAACTAGAGCCCATTATACAGAGTGAAGTAAGTCAGAAAGACAAATATAAATATCATATACTGACACATATATATTGAATCTAGAAAGATTTATTATTGGGGCAGCAATGGTGAAACAGACATAGAAAACAGACCTAAGGACACGGGGGAGAGGAGGAGGGAGAGAGAGAGTTGTATGGAGAGAGTAAAATGGAAATTTACAATACCTTATGTAAAATAGATAGCCAATGGGAATTTGCTGTATGACTCAGGGAACTTAAGCAGGGGCTCTGTGACAATCTAGAGGGGTGGAATGGGGAGGGAGATGGGAGGGAGGTTCAGGAGGGAGGGGACATGGGTGTGCTTATAGCTGATTCTATTGATGTATAACAGAAAACCACAAAATTCTGTAAAAGCAATTATCCTTCAATTAAAAAAATAAAGTGGCAAAAAATTGTTCTTATTTGCTTTTGTCTAACATCTTTTCCATAGTCTAAAATAAATACAAAATAAACAGCAAGCAACAAGTCATTAGCAAAAACATAAAGCAAAAAATGTTCATTAAAATGATAACACAATCACATTTAAGAATATATTCTAATATCAAACACCAAACTTCAACAATGCAAAAACTGCAACACTTTTGCACCAATCTAATATTTACTCTTTTCTTGAATGTAGAGTTTGTGTAAATACATATCTGTATTTCTAGTAGTCCCAAGAGTGCTGAGAAAAGGGTGGGGGAAGGGTGTTTACCTGCTAATTTTCTGGGAAATTAATTGTCTGGAGAAATTCAGGTTGAAATGTTGATAGGGGAAGTGTCAACACTTCATTCACACTGGCCTTTAAAGCAGGTGTGATCAGGTAACCTCTAGCAGCAACAGTACTTTTGCCTGGGAGTGTTCTTGTCTTTGAAAGAATGAAGGATGTGATGTGACTGCCAAGAACCAAAGGGGTGGATTAAGCTTATTGTGGGTGCTGGATCTTCTAAGCCTTTCAATTTCTGTACCTGTTGTCCACAATACCCTCTTTCTCCCCACCTGGCTAGTTCCTTTGAGTCATTGACCAGCCAATGATATGGCTGGTTTGTATAGTCCTCAATGTGATGTGTGAATCACCACATCCTGGTTAACTTGGAAAATTAAAAGCAATTTTCTGCAGAAACTATGAGAGCACTCTTCTCTTTATCTCTTCAGCAATGCCTTTAATCTCCATGTCTTTCTTCTCTCCGCCCCCGCCCCACCCCCACCACTGCTCAGTAGTCTTCTAGAGTTGATTCCTAGACATTTTCTCATTTTTTTCTACCCATTCTTGTGTCACATAGAACTAGTTTTCTGCTCATTTTCCATCAACTTAGGTTAATTTTTTGTCTTTGAAGTTGGTTTTTGTGTATAGCAAAGATGATTGAAGGGTTACATTGGTTTACAAAATTAATATTCAATTTATTTGTTACAAAGTACAATACTGCTCTTGTGAGCTTTAAGTTCTAATAACTTAATATTACTGATCTGATTAAAATTCTAGAAATGTTAATAGTTTTTAAAAGGGATCTTTGGAGCAATACTTGCTCCATTGAACAACTTTATTTAATTAATCTTTAGTACTGAAGTTGCAAAGTTGATATACCCAAGCACATTAACCTCCTGACAAATACAATCCTGATACATACAGGAAGAAAATTTATACATATTTTGATTTTTATGTTTCTTAAATATGTCAATATTGTTTAGAAATCTAACCAAATACCATTATACCTTGCATCTTAAAATTAGTTCTAAATAATTAAATTATATATATATATATCCCTCAATTTCTTTCTTTCTGTATGTATTTTTGTGTATCTTTGAGATTCAAAATATTTGTGGAATTTGGGAATATTAGATTAGCCTCACTGTTTTTATTAAATTTGTAACATTGATTTATTTAGATGTGATTTTAAGTTGCAAAGTATAGTGGAATTTCTATATCCTATATATTTATATCTATCTATTTATTGTTTATATCTTCCTCTTCCTTCCCTCACTCTATCTAAATTTTTTCACTATTTATTTGGATTTTGCATGTTTTGGGGTCTTTTAGTATATTTTAATGTTCTCTTCTCTGGCTATAAGGACATATCAATTCTGCATTATAAGATCCTTCATATTCTTATGTAATTCCTTCAAAATCTTTTTGAAATGTTAGAATTTTAGATAAGAGAATACAAAGTGAAAACATTTAGTATAGTGTCTACTAGATCAAAAAAGCATTTAATTATATACATTATTAATTATATCACCAAGTAACAAATATGATTCTGTTATTATAGAAATTAGTCTGTTTATATTATAAAATCAGTCCGTTATCAGTGGCAAAGTATAGGTATAGATGATGTAGGAATGTGTGAAAAATTAGTTTCTATTGTTGTATCCAGTAAGACTTCATTTGTTAAGTATTCTTCAAGCTGTGTCTTAAAACATGGTAAGGCTGGCAGAGGGGCTGGACTTTCTAGGGAAGGGGCATGTGCAGACAAAGGCATTGCCATTAAGCTTGTGCTGCCAGAGGAGCAATTACTGGGTAAACTGGAAAGACAGCTAATTCAAGACCTGAATGTCAGGTGCAAGACTCAGAAATTACCCTTTAATTATTTATGTGTTGGAGTGCCATGGGAGAATTCATGAGACCAGAAATGTGATTCAGTGTGTGGCAGTGAGGAGGATGAACTGAAGAGAAAAAAGGCTAGAGTTTATGTATTAACCAGGCTGCCATTCCTGAAAGGTGTAAGGTAAGGCAACTCACAAGACATATACAATGATACAATAAAAAGCTGAGAATCAGCATCTTGAAAAGAAGAAAATAAATATTTTGGTAAAAGTCCCCCAAACTATTTTTTCCAGGCTATAAAATTGCCTCTTTAGCTTCCTGGCAGTGAATCCCAAACAGAGCAGTGTAATTATTTAGATTTAAATTGAAAAGCTGATCATGAATTTTCAAGGACATTGCTAACAACTTTGTTATAGTGCATTTAAAGACAGTTTTCATGTGCTTAATCTGTCTAGAGGCTTATGTGTAAAACAAAGTAAAAGAATTAAACAAGACAACAACATAGTGAAGATGGCTATATGTGTAGTTAGCGCCACCCAACCCAGCAGGTTTCTTGTGGTATGACTTAAATGAGATAATTAGAGCATTTAGGAAAGTCGACTGATTGCATGTTCTGGCTTAGACAAATTTTCCTTGATACAACTCTTATACACCTTTGGCAGGGACTAGAAATCAGACAGCTATCAACCATTTTGAAATTGTACTCTCTGGAATTCTCTTTCTACATATTTTTTAATTTTTAAAAATTTATTTATTTTTAACTAAAGGACAATTGCTTTACAATATTGTGCTGGTTTCTGTCATAGAACAACATGAATCAGCCATGGGCGTACATATGTCTCCTCCCTCTTGAACCTCCCTGTAACCTCCTACCCAATCCCATCTCTCTAGGCTGTCAGTGAGGAGCTCACTCTGTAAAGCACAGCAGACATGATTTTAGATATGATTTAGTAGTTTTCAAGGTAGACAGTAATCCCTCAATTGTCTAGCCATGATAATAGCAGAGCAATGCTTCCTTGGGTTATCTGATTGTAAGCAGAACTCCTTGGAATATTCTTCCTGAGAGAAATTGGTAGCAAGGTATTATTTTGGAATTTTTGAAGTGTAGACTACTTTGGCAAGCAAAATAGATTCCAGATCATTGATAAGCATCTTGATATATGGAATAATACAATTTAAGCCAACTGAATTGGAAAGACTGCATGTCAGGGACTTTAAAAAGATTTTGTAGAGTTAGTAATGAGCCAGATACCATCACCATCTACTGGGGCAACTATTTGTGTCTGTTTATACAAACATACCTTTACTGTGTGGGTGAATATTTATATGGAGACATGCATCCAGTTTGGGCTTCCCAGCTGGTGCTAGTTATAAAGAACTCACCTGCCAATGCAGGAGATGCAGGAGACCCAGGTTCCATCCCCGGGTTGGGAATGTGCCCTGGAGGAGGGCATGGCAACCCACTCCAGTATTGCCTGGAGAATCTCATGGATAGAGGAACCTGGCAGGTCCCAAAGAGTCAGACACGACTTAGCATGCATGCATATCTAGTTCATTTTAGAGGAATTTCAAATATTCTAGATATAACTAAAAAGGATTGGGAAGGTTTTTTTCTAAACACAATCTTTCACTCACTCATAATCTTTCACTCATGAACATTATTCTGAACATACTGACCCCTAAAGAAGTGTCAGTGCAGATTTTCTTAGTCAAAATAACCAGAAGTCTTTACTTGAAGCCCAAACTCTTGTCACTCCTTGTTCCTAACACTGATGGTAAAGAATCTGCCTGCAATGAGGAAGACCCAGGTTTGATCCCTGGGTCAGGAAGATCTCCTAGAGAAGGGCATGGCAACCCACTACAGTATTCTTGCCTGGAGAACCCCATGGATGAGGAGTCTGGAGGGCTACACTCCATGGGGTCGCAGAGTCTGACACCACTGAGTGACTAACACTTTCAGTTTCAGCGGTGACTGAAAGGCTAAATAGGAACTGCTGGCAGTCCTGGAGTGTTTGTAGCAGACTTTTCCAAGATGTGATAGGAAGAGAAACAGTCATCAAGGACAGCCAGACTGAACATTGCTTGCTAACTATATGTAAAATATTGGATTGATAGAATCACACTCAAAGTTTATTAAACAGAAAGTGATCAAGGCAATATCATATATTACTTCATGTCAAAGTGGGAAAACCCACTACAATATTGTAAAGTGATCAGCCTCCAATTAAAATAAATAAATAAATAAATTAAAAAAAGAAAGTGAACAAGGCATTATCAGATACTACTGGTGGTCATTAGATTAAAAATTCTGGAAATTAATGCCATATATTTTAAATATACTTCTGTTTCTGACTCAATAATCCTATTCCTTAATTTGCATATTATGTAAACATTCTGAAATGATAAGGACTTAGACAAAAAGGAATGGTACAGTTTTGTATTTATTTCCTACTGCTGCTGTAACAAATTCTATAAACCCATCAGCTTAAAATAAAACAAATTTTATTGTCCTCTATTCTGGAGCTCAGAGTTTGAAGTAGGTCTCACTGGGCTAAAGTCAGGATGTCAGTGGGCCTGCATTTCCTCCAGTGGCTCCAGGGAAGAACCAGTTTTCTTATCTCCTAGGGCTTCTAGAGGCTGCCCCGCCCACATTCATTGGCTCAGGGCCCCATTCCTTCATCATCATCAAAGCCAGCAAGCTTGGGCCCATCCTTCTTACGATATTATCTCTCTAGTTCTGTCTCTTTTGCCTCCCGGTACCACTTAGAAGGACCCTGTGATTACACCTGTCCCACCTGGATTCAGTTCAGTTCAGTTGCTCAGTTGTGTCTGACTCTTTGCGACCCCATGAACCACAGCACGCCAGGCCTCCCTGTCCATCACCAACTCCCAGAGTCTACCCCAACCCATGTTCATTGAGTCAGTGATGCCATCCAGCCATCTCATCCTCTCTCATCCCTTTCTCCTCCTGCCCTCAATCTTCCTCAGCATCATGGTCTTTACAAATGAATCAGCATTTTGCATCAGGTGGCCAAAGTATTGGAGTTTCAGCTTTAGCATCAGTCCTTCCAATGAACACCCAGGACTGATCTCCTTTAGGATGGACTGGTTGGATCTCCTTGCAGTCCAAGGGACTCTCAAGAGTCTTTCCCAACACCACAGTTCAAAAACATCAATTCTTTAATGCTCAGCTTTCCTTATGTCCAACTCTCACATTCATAAATGACCACTGGAAAAACCATAGCCTTGACTAGATGGACCTTCATTGACAGAATAATGTCTCTACTTTTAATATGCTGTCTAGGTTTCATAGCTTTCCTTCCAAGGAGTAAGCGTCTTTTAATTTCACGGCTGCAGTCACCATTTGCAATGATTTTGGAGCCCAGAAAAATAAAGTCAGCCACTGTTTTCACTGTTTCCCCATCTATTTGCCATGCCCACCTGGATAATTCAGGCTAATTTCCCCATCTCAGACTCAGCTGATTGGCAACTTAATTTCATCTGTCATCTTAATTCCCCTTTGCCAAGTAACCTAATATATTCATAGGGTCCAGGGGTTAGAATGTGGACATCTTTTGTGCAGGGGCAATATTTTGCCTACCACAAGTGATGTTTTCTTAAAAACTTACCGGGGGCCAGTGTGAGGAACTCTGCCCTTGGCAAAGGCCATGAGGAAGGAGGCTTTGGCATACACAAAGGTGTGATCAAGCCTCAGGAAACCCCCTGCTCTCGAGCATCTACCCCAAAACCAGAGTCTGTTTTTGCTCTCACCTACACCTTTGACTTTCCGGGGGCTCTCCCCCATAACCGTTTCTCTTGGAGGAGTAAATGTGCAGCTCCAAGGCAATAAAAATTCCTGGGCGTGATGAGAGTGTTTCGACTGAAGGTTATCTAGCCCACCTGTGTAGGTTTGTCCGGCCGCATGTGATGGTTTACAGCCTCCCGACCGTGAGAGGTATGAGATGTTTTAGACTTACTAAAGGCAAATTCTTGTGGGAAGTTAGAAATTATTAGTATATTGTGTTGGTTGGGAATTATATTGATGAAGGGTTTTTTCATTTGTTGTGTCAATAATTGCTGCTAATTCCCTGCCCTCGGTGGGACAAGGGTGTCTCAGGTCAAACCTCTATGCTGACACATGATTGTTTACTACCTCTCAACCATAAACAGCACAGAGAGTTTTGGAGTGTTTTGAGAGTCTTAATTAGCATAGGGCTTTTCTTCTTGTTGAGTCAATGATTGCTGCCAGGCCTCCATATCCTTAGGTACCTGGGATATATTAATCAATGTATTTGGAATATAGAAAGGAAATATAGTAGTTTTTAAGGTTAGCAATACTAGACTTCTTGAGTTAATGACTTTTCTCCTTTGTAATAGATCACTGTACTTTGTGATAAATCACTGTGTTCTTGCTATGTAAAAATGTAGCTTTATCACCATCTTAAGACTAAATAGATCTTAAGGGGAACATTGGTGAAAGGATTTTTATTTGTTGGGCTGATGTTTGCCACTAAATCTCCATATTCCCTGCCTTTATAATAAATATAACTAGGACGTAGGAGAAATAAGTATTAACCTTTAAGCATATAGGAGAAATAAGTATTAACCTTTAAGATTAATCATGTTAACCTTGGGTTAAATAAATTCCTTTCTTGATTGTAACTCACTACACCCTCATTCTATAGGAATGCAACTTTATTTGGAGGGTGGCGCCTGGTTTAAGAAAAAACACCCTTGGAAAAAATAAGTTTTTGGTTATCAGAAAGAAAGGGTCATAAATGTCAGCAAGCCTCATAGCCAGAAGATGATGTAAAAGCCCCTAAGACCTTTTTTAGACATTTATGTGAAGCACCTGATTTTGATAAAGGTCAGGTCTGCTGACCCCCGCGTGACTCTGTATTCATCCCTATGTGTAACAAAAGGTATATAAGCAAACCCCAAAATAAAGAGATCGGATCAGTTTCTGGAAAGACTGATTCCCTTATGTCGTTCTTTTCTCTCCTACTATTTTCTGGCTGAATTCCCATCTGGTGCATGGGTACCTACCAAGCCTATTAATTTTGCCTGGGCTTCTAAGATTGGACCGGGCAGGCGGGGGGTGAGGGGAGGGGGTGGTGCTCAGTGCCTCCCCTCCTTCGGGAGAATGGGAAGACGTCTGCGGCCTGCGTAGGTGGTGATTGGTATTCCATGTGAACCAAGTTATTCAGCCTCTTTTTCTCTGCTAATTTTCTAATCCCTCTCTACCTGTAATTAATTAAGTTTTTTCCAAGGACGCTGACTCCATCCCCACCTTCGAAGTCCCTGGATCCACCGGGGCTGGACCCCAGCAAGAACTTTTTGTTTGGCTGTGCTGGGTCTTAGTTGCAGCACTCAGGACCTTCGATCTTCATTATGGCATGTGAGATCCAGTTACCTGACCAGGGATGGAACCCAGCCCCCTGCATCTGCTGGACCACCAGGGAAGTCCCCACAAATGCTATTTAAATAATAAAGTAAGTCTGGGGCTTTCCATGTGGCTCAGTGATAAAGAATCTGCTTGCCAATGTAGGAGTCACAGGAGAAGGGGGTTCAACTCCTGGGTCAGGAAGATCCCCTGGAGGAGAAAATGGCAACCTTTTCAAGTATTCCTTCTGGGATAATCCCATGGACAGAGGAGTCTGGCAAGCTACAGTCCACAGGGGTTGAAAAGAGTTGGATATGACTGAGCAACTGAGCATGCACACACACATAAATCTATAATAGTTGAATAGCTGGGTAAATTTTGGTTCATTCTTTCTACTTAATATTATGCAACCAGTAGTGATATCAATTACAATTATATGGTGGCATGGGGAAATGGCTATGATGTAATTTTTTAATATAAAAACTGTTTATATTTTCACTTGCTTGTTTCTTAGGTATCTGAATTCAACTAGTCTAAAATTTCAACCTTGATCCCCTCCCCACCAAATGCTTTTCCTTCTATCTCATCACCATCTAATCCAATTATTTTACCAAGTATATGAGAATTGTCCTTGACTCCTTCCCTTCCCACATATTTCCAGAACTCTACCAATCTCTACTCTATCTTGCCTTAGATTTTTTGTTTGTTTCTGACACTTGCCCATCCTGATTCATGCTGTATTCTTAAGACATTTTATATATTATCCCTGAACCAAAGGAGCCCTGGCAGAGAAGGTAACACTTGGGATGTGTCCCAGCCACTTCCACTTGCAGTTTGGTGTTAGGATATGGAGTCTGAGTCTCTCTTTGATGTTTCTGAGAAGCTTGGCACTTTCATTGTGAATTAGGCAAATAGAAATCAGCAAATACAGAAAAAGGAACCAAGCTCTGGAGTCTGGAGAATTCTGTCTTTTTCTACATCTAGGTATGCGATAGATGAGAAATCAATTATGTGCTCTGGGGTTCAGTTTCATGCCTGTAATAGGATTCTTCTGTATTTGGACCAGTGATCTTTGAAATTCCTTCCATTTAGAACTTACTATTTAGACCATTATTCAATAACTATCAATATTTAGGATCTACCTATATCTCTATCCATCCATTTATGCATCTACTTATCTAGCCATCTTTTCCCTCTAAATCTTTCCTGGAAGCCCGATTGGGTCCAGCTAAAATGGATTCGCTTTTTGGTCTCAATGGGAATCCATCAAGAATGCATGGGATGAAAACCTGTCTTGCTAGGTAGAACAATTTTCTTCATCCTCCTCCTTGAGTTCCTCTGTTCTCAGAGGACACAAGTGCCTTTTATCCTGGGTTAACTTTATTGATGGAAATGAAAAGAATTTTCCAAGCTATTTGCATCAGGGAGCAATGAAGAGTTTATATAGAAAGAGTAATCTTATCCTCTAGCTTGAGGGGAGATTATAGATCCATTATATGTACTTTGTCCTTAAATTATTTGTTATTATTTCTTAAATATATTATTAATGGAAGTATAGTTGGCATACAACGCTTTATTAACTTCAGGCATCAGTTCAGTCACTCAGTTGTCTCAACTTTTGCAACCCCATGGACTGCAGCCCACCAGGCTTCCTTGTCCATCATCAGCTTCTGGAGCTTACTCAAACTCATGTCCATCAAGTCAGTGATGCCATCCAACAATCTCATCCTCTGTTGGCCCCTTTTCTCACCTTCAAACTTTCCCAGCATCAGGGGTCTTTTCCTATGAGTCAGCTCTTTGCATCAGGTGGCCAAAGTATTGAAGTTTCAGCTTCAGCATCAGTCCTTCCAATGAATATTCATGACTGATTTCCTTTAGGATGGACTGGTTGGATCTCCTTGCAGTCCAAGGGACTCTCAAGAGTCTTCTCCAACACCACAGTTCAAAAGCATCAATTCTTCAGTGCTCAGCTTTCTTTATAGTCTAACTCTCACATCCATACATGACTACTGGAAAACCATAGACTTGACTAGATGGACCTTTGTCAGCAAAGTAATGTCTCTACTTTTAAAAATGCTGTCTAGGTTGATCATCAGAAAAGACAATGGCACCCCACTTCGGTACTCTTGCCTGGAAAATCCCATGGACAGAGAGGCCTGGTAGGCTGAAATTAATGGGATTGCTAAGAGTCAGACATGGCTGAGTGACTTCACTTTCACTTTTCACTTTCATGCATTGGAGAAGGAAATGGCAACCCACTCCAGTGTTCTTGCCTGGAGAATCCCAGGAATGGGGCAGCCTTGTGGGCTGCCATCTATGGGGGTTGCACGGAGTCGGACCGACTGAAGCGACTTAGCAGCAGCAGCAGCTAGGTTGATCATAGGTTTTCTTCCAAGAACAGGTGACTTTTAATTTCATGGCTGAAGTCACCATTTGCAGTGATTTTGGAGCCCCCCAAAATAAAGTCTCTCACTGTTTCCATTGTTTCATTATATATATGCCATGCAGTGATTGGACTGGATGCCATGATCTTAGTCTTCTAAATGTTGAGTTTTAAGCCAACTTTTTCACTCTCTTCTTTCACTTTCATCAAGAGACTCTTTAGTTCCTCTTTGCTTTCTGCCATAAGGGTGGTGTCATCTGCATATCTGAGGTTATTGATATTTCTCCCGGCAATCTTGATTCCAGTTTGTGCTTCATCCAGCCTGGCATTTCGCATGATGTACTCTGCCTAGAATTTAAATAAGCAAGGTGACAATATACAGCCTTGACATACTCTTTTTCCTATTTGGAACCAGTCTGTTGTTACATGGCCAGTTCTAACTGTTGCTTCTTGACTTGCATACCGATATCTAGGGAGGCAGGTAAGGTGGTCTGTTATTCCCATATCTTGAAGAATTTTCCACATTTTGTTGTGATCCACACAGTCAAAGGCTTTGGCATAGTCAATAAAGCAGAAGTAGATGTTTTTCTGGACTCTCTTGCTTTTTCTATGATCCAACAGATATTGGTAATTTGAACTCTGGTTTTCTGCTTTTTCTAAATCCAGCTTGAACATCTGGAAGTTAATGGTTATGTACTGTTGAAGCCTGGCTTGGAGAATTCTGAGCATTACTTTGCTAGCATGTGATACGAGTGCAACTTTGCAGTAGTTTGAACATTCTTTGGCATTGCCTTTCTTTGGGATTGGAATGAAAACTGACCTTTTGCAGTCCTGTGGCCACTTCTGAGTTTTCCAAAATTGCTGGCATACTGAGTATAGTACTTTCACAGAATCATCTTTTAGGATTTGAACTAGCTCAACTGGAATTCCATCACCTCCACTAGCTTTGTTTGTAGTGATGTTTCCTAGGGTTCATTTGATTTCGCATTCCAGGCTGTCTGGCTCTAGGTGAGTGATCACACCATCATGGTTATCTGGGTCATGAATATTTTTTTTTTTAAATATAGTTCTTCTGTGTATTCTTGCCACCTCTTCTTAATATCTTCTGCTTCTGTTAGGTCCATATCATTTCTGTCATTTATTGGGCCTGTCTTTGCATGTAATGTTCCCTTGGTATAACTAATTTTCCTGAAGAGATCTCTAGTCTTTCCCATTGTATTGTTTTCCTCTATTTCTTTGCACTGATCACTGAGGCAGTGTTTCTTACCTCTCCTTGCTATTCTTTGGGACTCTGCATTCAAATGGGTGTATATTTCCTTCTCTCCTTTGCCTTTCTCTTCTTTTCTAACTATTTCTAAGGCCTTTTCAGATAACCATTTCGCCTTTTGCATTTCTTTCTCTTGGGGATGGTCTTGATCACTGCCTCCTGCACAATGTCATGAACCTCTCTCCATAGAGCTTCAGGCACTGTGTCTATCAAATCTAATGCCTTGAATCTATTTGTCACTTCCACTGTAGAATCATAAGGAATTTGATTCAGGTCATACATGAATGGACCTGTGGTTTTCCCTACTTTCTTCAATTTTACTCTGAATTTGGCAACAAGGAGTTCATGATCTGAGCCACAGTCAGCTCCTGGTCTTTTTTTTTTTGTCTGTATAGAGCTTCTCCATTTTTGGTTGCAAAGAATATAATCAATCTGATTTTGTTATTGACCATCTGGTGATGTTAATGTGTAGAACCTTCTCTTATGTTGTTGAAAGAAGGTATTTGTAATGACCAGTGTGTTCTCTTGGCAAAACTCTTGTTAGCCTTTGAGCTGCTTTATTTTGTACTCCAAGGCTGAATTTGTCTATTACTCCAGGTATCTCTTGACTTCCTACTTTTGCATTCCAGTCGTCTATAATGAAAAGGACTTGTCTTTTTGAGTTAGTTCTTGAAGATCTTGTAGGTCTTCATAGAACCACTCAACTTTAGCTTCTTCAACATTAATGGTTGGGGCATAACTTGAATTACTGTGATATTGAATGGGTTGCCTTGGAAACAAACAGAAATCATTCTGTCGTTTTTGAGATTGCACCCAAATACTGCATTTGGACTCTTTTGTTGACTACGATGGCTACTCCATTTTTTCTAAGGGATTCTGGCCCACAGTAATAGATATAAATCATCTGAGTTAAATTCACCCATTCCAGTCCATTTTAGTTCACGGATTCCTAAAATGTGGATGTCCATTATTGCCATTTCCTGTTTGACCACTTCCAAAATACCTTGATTCATGGGCCTAACATTCCAGGTTCCTATGCAGTATTGTTATTTATAGCATCTGACTTTACTTCTATCAGCAGTCATATCCACAATTGGGTGTTGTTTTTGGTTTTACTTCACCTCTTCATTCTTTCTGGAGTTATTTCTCCACTGATCTCTAGTAGCATATTGGGCATCTACCGACCTCAGGAGTTCATCTTTCAGTGTCCTATCTTTTTGCCTTTTCATACTGTTCATGGAGTTCTCAAGGAAAGAATACTGAAGTGGCTTGCCATTTGCTTCTCTAGTGGACCACGTTTTGTCAGAACTCTCCACCATGACCTGTCTGTCTTGGGTGGCCGTGACACGGCATGGCTCATAGTTTCACTGAGCCAGACAAGTTTCAAGATGGTGTATTAGAAGCACATGTGCTCATCTCCTCCTGCAAGAACTCCAAAATTACAATTCGCTGCTGAAACCATTGACAACAAAATGTTGGATCCAAACAAAAATAGATACCCCAGGTCAATGGGCAAATGAGAAGCCCCAGCAAGATGGTAGGAGGGGTGAAATCACTTACAGAATCAAACCCCATACCCACCAGAGACACTCAGAGGGCTCAAACAAACTTGGTTGCACAGCAGGACCCAATGACCCCCACAGAGACTGAGCCAAAACTGTGTTTGAGTGTCTCCTGTGGAGGTATGGGTCAGCAGTGGCCTGCTGCAGGGGAAGGGCTCTGGGTGCAGCAGACCTTGGTATGGCATAAACCCCTCTTTGAGGAGGTCAACTTAACCCCACCACAGAGCCTCCAGACTTACACTGGACTGGCAAAACAAACTCTTGGAGGGCACAAACAAAACCTTATGCACACCAGGACCCAGGAGAAAGGAGCAGTGACCCCACAAGAGACCGGCCAAGACTTTCATGTGAGTGTCCAGAAGTCTCCAGGAGAGGCATGGGTCAGCAGTGGCCTGCTGCAGGGCTGGAGGCACTGAGTGTGGCAATGTGTGCATGGGATCTTTTGAAGGAGGTCGCCATTATCTTCATTACCTCCACCATAGTTTGGCCTCAGGTCCAACAACAGGGGAGGGAACATAGCCCTGCTCATCAACAGAAAATTAGATTAAAGATTTATTGAGCATGGTCCCATCCATCAGAACAAGACACAGTTTCCCCCTCAGTCAGTCTCTCCTACCAGGAAGATTCCATAAACCTCTTTACCTTATCTATCAGAGGGCAGACAGAATAAAAAAACAATCATAGGAAACTATCCAAACTGATCACATGGACCACACTCTTGTCAAACTTCAGGCATGCAACACCTGAATTGGAAAGTTTACAGATTACACTAGTAATAGAAATTTTATAAGCTACATGGAATACTAAGTTATTTTGAAATATTGATTATATTCCCTGTGGCTAGTATTTACTGGAGATATAGTGAAAGTCACTCAGTCATGTCTGATTCTTTGTAATCCCTTGGACTATACAGTCCATTAAATTATCCAGGCCAGAATACTAGAATGGGTAGCCTTTCCCTTCTCCAGGGGATCTTCCCAACACAGGAATCAAACCCAGGTCTCCAGCATTGCAGGATTCTTTACCAGCTGAGCCACTAGGGAAGCCCAAGAATACTTGCATGAGTAGCCTATCCCTTCTCTAGATCTTCCTAACCCAGGAATTGAACTGGGATCTCCTGCATTGTAGGCAGACTCTTTACCAGCTGAGCTATGAGGGAAGCCCTATATTTCCTGTGTTGTCCATGTACAAATGTAAAGAACAAATACTGTATGTCTTCACTTGTGAGTGGAATCTAACAAATAAAACATTATTAAGAGGTATAAACTACTAGTTATAAAAATTGTAACTTATTTAGTAGTTTGTATCTCTTAATCCCCTTCACATATTCTTCCCCTCCATCCATACCCCACTCCTTTCTGAAAACCACAACTTTGATCTTTATGTGTCTGAGTCTGTTTCTATTATATCTGTTTGTTTGTGTTATTTGTTAGATTCCAAGTACAAATAAAAACATACAGTATTTGTTCTCTAAGTCACTTCAAAATAACAGAGACTCAGTCTTTCATTTCTTACCCTCTTCAGATTGCTCTCATGAGTTTCTGTCTATCCAGCAGCAATAGATCAGGACTTCCAGACTCACTGATTGTCCTCAGGGATATAGTTACTGGTTGGGCAAAACTTCCAGGTGTACTCCCCTTTGGCCTAGCTCATACCTCTTTTCCTCTCCTCATGATAGAGTGATTCATTGCTGAGGTCAACTTGTCAGACAGGGGCTTCTGCTTCTTCATCCTCAAGGGTATGTAAAAATCTTTATCCCTGTCCTTTAGGCTGTGAATGATTTTGTTTATCAAATAGTATTTTACATGATTTTTAAATGTTACTTGAAATGTTACAAGTAATTGCTACTTGGCAAATGCCGTTGATAACTAAAATATTTCATAACCAAGAGTGTTGGATAAACAAAGAGGGGTTGAATTAACTCTCTTAGTGAGGTTAGAAAATTTCCCCAAAAAACTAAAAATGAGATACCATATGATCCAACAATCCAACTCCTGGACATATCTCCTATCTCCAGATAGGAAAAAAACCATAATTAGAAAAGATACATACACTCCTTTCTAATAGCTTTGATATTACTGGTCCTATTTGACATCAGTAGGAAAGAAATGCTATCTAGAGATACTCTTTGGTGAGGACTGGGAACTATGGAAGTATTTCAGATGACTCCACATTTTGGACCCCAGGAGACAGAATAGATGATATTGACATAGAATTTTGGTCTCAGAAGAGCACAAGTTTATGAAGGAAGGAAATGGGTTTCATTTTGGGTACACTGTGTTAAAGCACATGAGAATTCCAGGTAGAGATGTTAACTGAGTATTCAGAAATGTTACATGGTTCTCTGGCCACTTCTCAGGGCTGAGACACAAATACAGTGAGGTGAAAACTTAAGAAAGGAGAACAGCAAAGGATGAAGGTGAGTAGAAAATTCTAAGGACAGAATGCCAAGGTTCGAGGGATTTGAGGGCTTCATTTTAGGTTGTAAAAGAAGGTGCGTCACTCCTCTCAATGTTTTGTTTTGGCATTGATATACACTGTTACCCAATTATGATTTTGAACATCTGTTGCTCTTTTCATGTGTGGGCTTTCTAGCATTAACATTTTAGAGAGTCTTCTCGCTTATGTCTTGCATACACAAGACATGAACCAAAGCGATCCTGCTGAGTCAGTGCTTTACAACTTCTTCAGACTGTGTTTCTTTATCCATTGGCAAGATACAAAGAATTTACAAAATTATTCAGTAATCACATATATGGGTTAGTTTTTCCATGGAAAATTAAATACATGAGCCTCAGACATAGTCAAGGCTCCGTCTCTTGTAATTCCAGTTGCTATAGGTTGGTGTATTTTTGAGGAAGGCTAAGGTAGTGGAAAAGAGCCTGATGCTGGGAGCAATTGGGGGCAGGAAGAGAAGGGGACGACAGAGGATAAGATGGATGGATGGCATCACTGACTCGATGGACATGAGTTTGGGTAAACTTGGGGAGTTGGTGATGACAGGGTTGCCTGGAGTGCTGCGATTCATGGGGTCACAAAGAGTCAGACACGACTGAGTGACTGAACTGAACTGAAGGTAATGAAAAGGCTATTTGCCTTAGAAATCACATGTCTTTGGCATAGATAGTCTCCATTTTGAAATGTAGAGACAATTACATTCTCATTTTCTGAATATAACCTCATCCATGAGAAAGACAGTTTGTCAACTAGTCCTTCGATTACTTTTTCTTCAAATCACTTGTGAACAAAGCTGCACTCAACTCTGTGCATTGTTCTTTCCATGCTTCCATGTCCCTATGTTCTGATCTTCTGCAGGCAAGTCTTTTCCCCCCACTAGGTAACATTCTCGAGACCAGGGGTATGAGTTGTTTTCATCTCTTCATCCTGAACATAATGTACAGTATTTATTACAGTAATTGTTGATTATAATAATCAATAATTATTGGTTGAATGGATAATTAAAATCCAGTTCTGACTCCCACCAATGTTTATTTACTTATTTCAAATATTTCTTTGATCTTTATTATGTTCCAAGCTCTGTGGTAGATATTGGAAGTACAAGGTTGAAATAAGACACAATCCTTGCACTAAAAGCTGATAGTATTTGATGTCAAAGACACATAGAAAATTAACATTTAAGATTGGTAAGTACAAGGGTACAGTTATCAGGACAGTATGGTACTGGCACAAAGACAGAAATGCAGATCAATGGAACAAAATAGAAAGGCCAGAGATAAATCCAGGAAACTATAGACACCTTATCTTTGGTAGAGGAGGAAAACATTTACAATGGAAAGACGACAATCTCTTTAACAACTGGTGCTGGAAAAACTGGTCAACCATGTGTAAAAGAATGAAAGTGGAACATTTTCTGACACCATACACACACAAAGAAACCTCAAAATGGATTAAAGATCTAAATGTAAGATCAGGAACTATAAGACTCTTAGAAGAAAATATAGGTAGGACACTCTCTGATGTAAATCACAGCAAGATCCTCTATGACACCCCTCCAGGATATATAGAAATAAAAATAAAAATAAACAAATGAGACCTAATTAAACTTAGAAGTTTTTGCACAATGAAAGAAACTATAAGCAGGTGAAAAGGCAGCCTTCAGAATAGGAGAAAATAATAGCAAATGAAACAACTGACAAAGAATTAACCTCCAAAATATACAAACAGCTCATGCAGCTCAATACCAGAAAAACAAAAATCCCATTCAGAAAGTGGACAAAAAGACTAAACAGACATATACTCAAGAAGACATGCCCGATGGCTAATAAACACATGAAAAGATACTCAACATCACTCATTACTAGAGAAATGCAAATCAAAACCACAATGAGTTATCATCTCATGCGAGTCCGAATAGCCATCATCAAAAGTCTATAAACAATAAATGCTGGAGAGGGTGTGGAGAAATGATAACCGTCTTACAGTGTTGATGGGAATGCAAACTGAGACAGCAGCTCTGGAGAATAGTGTGGAGATGCCTTAAAAATTGGAAATAGAACTGCCATATGACCAAGCAATCCTACTGCTGGGCATACACATCAAAGAAACCAGAATTGAAAGAGACAAGTGTACCCCAATGTTCATGGCAGCACTGTTTACAATAGATAGGTGTGAAGCAACCTAGATGTCCATCACAAGACTAATGGATAAGGAAATTATGTTACACATATACAATGGAATATTACTCAGCTTTTAAAAAGAACACATTTGAGTCACTTCAAATGAACTGGATGAAACTGGAGTCTATTATGCAGAGTGAAGTAAGTCAGAAAAACACTGATACAGTATATTAAGGCATATATATGGAATTTAGAAAGACAATAACAATGATCCTATATGCAAAGCAGCAAAAGAACCACAGATGTAAAGAAGAGACTTCTGGTCTATGTGGGAGAAGGCAAGGGTGGGAGGTTTTCAGAGAATAACATTGAAACATGTATATTGCCATATGTGAAATAGATGACCAGTGCAAATTCATTGCATGAAGCAGGGCATTCAAGGCCATTGCTCTGGGACAACTGAGATGGATGGGGTGGGGAGGGAGGTGGAAGGGGAGTTCAGGATAAGTGGACACATGTGCATCCTGGCTGATTCATGCCGAATCAGTGTATGGCAAAATCACCAAAATGTTGTAAAATTATCATCCACATAAAGTAAAGTAATTAATTTAAAAAAGAAATCAAAAGGCAGAGGAACCAGAGATCAAATTACAAACTGTTGGATCATATAAAAGCCAAGAGAATTCCAAAAATATCTACTACTGCTTCACTGACTATGCTAACATTTTTGACTGTGTAAATCAGAACATACTGTGGAAAATTCTTAAAGAGATGGGAATATCAGACCACCTACCTGCTTCCAGAGAAACCTGTGTGCAGGACAAGAAGCAACAGTTAGAACCAGACATGAACAACAGACTGGTTCAAAATTGGGAAAGCAGTGCATCAAGTCTGTACATTGTCTCACTGCTTATTTAATGTATGTGCAGATTACATCATGAGACATGCTGGGCTGGATGAAGCACAAGCTGGACTCAGGATTGCCAGAGAAATATCAATAGCTTTAGATATGCAGATGACACCACCCTTATGGCAGAAAGTGAAGAAGAATTAAAGAGCCGCATGATGAAAGTGAATGAGGAGAGCAAAAATGTTGACTTAAAACTCAACATTCAGAAAACTAAGATCATGGCATCTGCTCCCATCACTTCATGGGAATTAGATGGGGAAACAATAGAAACAGTAAGAGACTTTATTTCCTTGCTCTCCAAATCACTGCAGATGGTGACTGCAGCCATGAAATTGAAAGACACTTGCTCCTCGGAAGAAAAGCTATGACCAACCTAGATAGCATATTAAAAAGCAGAGACTTTACTTTGCCGACAAAGGCCCATCTAGTCAAAGCTATGGTTTTTCCAGTAGTTATTCATGTATGGGTGTGAGAGTTGGACCATAAAGAAAGCTGAGTGCCAGATAATTGATGCTTTTGAACTATGGTGTTGGAGAAGACTCTTAATAGTCCCTTAGACTACAAGGAGATCCAGTCAGTCAATAGTAAAGATATTCAATCCTGAATATTCATTGGAAAGACTGATGCTGAAGCTAAAGTGCCAATAATCTGGCCACTTGATGCAAAGAACTGACTCACTGGAAAAGATCTTGATGCTGGGAAAGACTGAAGCAGGAGGAAAGGGAATGATAGAAGATGAGATGTTTGGATGGCATCACCAACTCGATGGACATGAGTCTGAGCAAGTTCTGGGAGGTGGTGATGAACAGGGAAGTCTGGGGTACTGGAGTTTCATGGGGTTGCAAACAGTCAGACAGGACTGAGTGACTAGACTGAACTGAACTGATAGCCAAGGTACTCAAGTTTTCCCCTGAAAGGCAGAATAAATATTATTAGTCGAAGTGTTACTGTCAGTAAACAAATTATACTAATAAATTATGAACGGGTTCTATGTCATCCCTATTTTATTTATTTAAGGAAAAATACCCATGGATTGAATGGCTGAATCAATGATTCTTGGAGGTTCATTCCCTGAGTGTACTAAGAATGTCTGAAAACACACTAAGTGTCTTGTAAAATAAAGGATCTGATAGAGTCAATTGAATTAACTATTGTAGGGAAAGAAGTGCAAGAATTTCAGTGAGTATTAGTGGAAAAGGTTCTAAATGGATATAGCCCAGGCACTGAGTTCATTTTGAAGATAATGAAAAGAGAGGAATTTGGGTTTCTATTAGACCACAAATGACTCAGATCATGGGTCTGCAGAGTTCAGATCAGTGTATAAACCTGCAACAGTAGAGTTTCAGGAAGGGGCCAGAACTTGTGATTTATCACCTAAAAAGTGAGGGATCATGTTGTCCTGTTCAAGTCCGTGTATGGAGCCATGTGAAAGCACATCTGAGATGAGACGGCCTGCACTAAAAATCAAGGTAGACTTTTTGGCCAGGTTTAAGTCACTTAATTGTCAAGAAGTAGTATATGGTACAAGGCGAGTTTAGAGAAACTGTAGATAGGAGTTAAAAATGTGCAGTTAGGAAACCCTGGTCTATGTCTTCAGTGGAAAAAAAAGCCAGGTGCTGACAGATGAAATGGAATGGGGTAGTAAGTTTTATGTACCAGATGCTTGGAGAGCTGGGCAGAGGGGGAAGCAACATCTCTATCTATGCAAGAATAGCACCATTCTCAAGCATCCTCATATTTCCTAAATGGTGCATGGCACTGGTAGAGGAATTATGAGACAAAGTCTCAAATGAATCACTCTGTAATTCTTCACTGAAGGGTGAGCACGTCCATGGACAAGGGAACTGTGTGATATCAGTATGAGTGGGGCATTGATTTTTGAGATTGCAAGCATGTGGAATTTGTGGTGGGAAACAAGTGCATCATGCCAGTCCTGGGATGCTCCCCCTGGGAGGAGCTGCCTGCTCCTTATAAAAGGAGTCTTCCTCACAGTGCTGTCATTGTTGTGACGGTCATAGGTCTTCTTTAGAGCCTCTGGTGAGCACAACACTTAGAGATCTTTTTGGATCTTGGGTGTTGGGTTTAATCTGGGGGAAGAAGTGGCTTTAACTGAAGCAATCAGTGCTTTTTATGGGAAAAAGAAGATAATGAGAATTTAGGGGTAAATTTTTGTATTTGGTCATGAATGAGATCTTAAATGTGAGGAGAAACTGGAGTCAGAGGCACAGTCTTAACATGAGAGTAAGGGGGATGAGATACTGTGCTACAGCATAGCAGACATTACTTTCAAATGCCCCCTTCTCAGCATATAATCCCATTTAGTGCCTGGTTTGGGTCTTTGCATTTCTCCTCAGAAGCCCACAGTCAGGTCAGCTTGGCCAGCAACCAAGACCTCATGGGAGAAATAAGTAGAGATGTGTTTGGGGATTGGCTACAAGTTTATTATCCAGATTCTTCTTCAGAGTATGTTTGTATTCGTACAACACCTGTGTAGGTAATTTTGTTTTAGAAAGTGGTGAAGGAGAGATGAACCTAAAGACTGAAGATCTGAGGGCAAGAGATACTAAAAACAGGGGTGAGGTGCTATAAAAAACAACATAAAGTCTGTATCAGGAATCAAGAAGAGTCCTAAATGATGGGACTGTTGTCGGCGCAGCTAAATGTTCTACCAATCGACTCTCCATTATGAAGAATGTTGTCTGTTTGTATTTCAGATTCCTTGAGACCCAGGAAGGATGCCTCACCACCGGCATCCGCCTCCGCAGCCACATCTGCAGCCTCAGCCACATCTGCAGCTGCATCCCAAGCCACAGCCACATCCCAAGCCGCAACCGCATCCCGAGCCGCAATCGCATCCCGAGCCGCAACCGCAACCCAAGCCGCAGCCACATCCGCAGCCACATCCCAAGCCGCAGCCGCATCCCGAGCCACAGCCGCAGCCCCAGCCGCAGCCACAGCTGCAGCCACATCCCAAGCCGCAGCCGCAGCCGCAGCCACAGCCACATCCCAAGCCGCAGCCGCATCCTGAGCCGCAGCTGCAACCCAAGCCGCAGCCGCATCCGCAGCCGCATCCTAAGCCGCAGCCACAACCCAACCCGCAGCCACATCCACAGCGCAGCCGCATCCCAAGCCCCCCACCCCGCAGCCACAACCCAACCCGCAGCCACATCTGCAGCCGCAGCCACATCCCAAGCCACATCCGCATCCACAGCCACATCCTAAGCCGCAGCCGCATCCCGAGCCGCAGCCACAGCCCAAGCCGCATCCGCATCCACAGCCGCATCCCAAGCCGCAGCCACAACCCAAGCCGCAGCCGCATCCACAGCCGCATCCCAAGCCGCAGCCACAACCCAACCCGCAGCCACATCCGCATCCGCAGCCGCATCCCAAGCCACAGCCGCATCCGCAGCTGCATCCTCATCCGCAGCCGCATCCGCATCCACACCAGCATTAGCATCACCATCAGTGCAGGGGCCCTGCAATCCACCTCCAATAGTGTGCCCACTGAAGTGACATGAGCCTTGCCCACCTCATCCGTGCCCACCTCCATTGAGCCAACAAAAATGCCCTCCTGGACCACCTTGCCCACCATGCGAGCAGAAGTGTCCACCCAAGCGGAAGTAACAGCACCAGATTTCATCTGGACCAAGAAACAAGATCCAGGCTCTTCCATTGTCCTCCCTTCTGCCATGGTGATGGACTGCATCTTCCTTAACTCCCTCGTCAACTGACAGCTGAGAGAGAAAAGTCTTGCTTCCTGAAGCTGACACCACGTTGTTGGAAGAAGAGCAGCAGGATCCTTGCTTGATCTCTCTGTGCCATGTGCCCATCTGTAATCCACGTTGTGATCTCTGCCCCGTGAGCAATTAATGTGTCTTTTACTTTGCTTCTCCAATAAAGCATATTCATAGCCCTATATGTATTTCTTTCTTTCTTTTTTTTTTGTGTGTATTTGCATATAGTGTTTTTCATATCTTCTGTCAGCTACAATTATTCATTTTTGATATAAATTTATTTTAATTGGAGGTTAATTACTTCACAATGTTGTAATGATTTTGCCATACATCAACATGAATCCACCACAGGTATACATGTGTTCCCCATCCTGAACCCCCTCCCTCCTCCCTCCGTGTACCATCCCACTGGGTCATCCCAGTGCACCACTCCCAAGCATCCAGTATCATGCATTGAAATTGGACTGGCGAATCATTTCATATATGATATTGTACATGTTTCACTGCAATTCTCTCAAATCATCACACCCTCTCCCTCTTCCACAAAGTCCAAAAGACTATTCTATACATTTGTATCTCTTTTGCTGTCTTGCATACAAGTTATCGTTACCATCTTTCTAAGCTCAACATACAGAAAATGAAGATCATGGCATACGGTCCCATCACTTCATGGGAAATAGATGGGGAAACTGTGGAAACAGTGTCAGACTTTATTTTTGGGCTCCAAAATCACTGCAGATGGTGCCTGCAGCCATAAAATTAGAAGACACTTACTCCTTGGAAGAAAAGTTATGATCAACCTAGACAGTATATTCAAAAGCAGAGACATTACTTTGCCGACTAAGGTCCGTCTAGTCAAGGCTATGGTTTTCCAGTAGTCATGTATGGATGTGAGAGTTGGACTGTGAAGAAGGCTGAGTTCCAAAGGACTGATGCTTTTGAACTGTGGTGTTGGAGAAGACTCTTGAGCGTCCCTTGGACTGCAAGGAGATCCAACCAGTCCATTCTGAAGGAGATCAACCCTGGGATTTCTTTGGAAGGAATGATGCCGAAGCTGAAGCTCCAGTACTTTGGCCACCTCATGTGAAGAGTTGACTCATTGGAAAAGACTCTGATGCTGGGAAGGATTGGGGGCAGGAGGAGAAGGGGACGACAGAGGATGAGATGGCTGGATGGCATCACTGACTCGATGGATGTGAGTCTGAGTGAACTCTGAGAGATGGTAATGAACAGGGAGGCCTGGTGTGCTGCGATTCATGGGGTTGCAAAGAGTAGGATACAACTGAGCGACTGAACTGAACTGAAATTCCATATATATGCATTAGTATACTGTATTGGGATTTCCCTGGTGTCTCAGACGGTAAAGCATCTGTCTACAATGAGGGAGAATAGGTTCAATCCCTGGGTTGGGAAAATCCCCTGGAGAAGGAAATGGCAATCCACTCCAGGATTGCCTGGAAAATCCCACGGGGCAGAGGAGCCTGGTAGGCTACTCGCAAAGAGTCGGACACAACTGAGCGACTTCACTTCACTTATACTGTATGGGTGTTTTTCCTTCTGGCTTTCTTCACTCTGTATAATAGGCTCCAGTTTCATCCACCTCATTAAAATGGATTCAAATGTATTCTTTTTAATGGCTGAGTAATATTCCATTGTGGATATGTACCACGGCTTTCTTATCCATTCATCTGCTGATGGACATCTAGATTGCTTCCATGTCCTGGCTATTATGAACAGTGCTGAAATGAATATTGGGGTACACATGTCTCTTTCAATTCTGGTTTCCTCGGTGTGTATGCCCAGCAGTGGGATTGCAGGGTCATAAGGCAGTTCTATTTTCAGTTTTTGAAGGACTTGCCACACTGTTCTCCATAGTGGCTGTACTAGTTTGCATTCCCACCAACAGTGTAAGAGGGTTTCCTTTTCTCCACACCCTCTCCAGCATTTATTGCTTGTAGACTTTTGGATAGCAGCCATTCTGACTGGCGTGAAATGGTACCTCATTGTGGTTTTGATTTGCATTTCTCTGATAATGAGTGATGCTGAGCATCTTTTCATGTGTTTGTTAGCCATCTGTATGTCTTCTTTGGAGAAATGTCTGTTTAGTTCTTAGGCCCATTTTTTGGTTGGGTCATGTATTTTTCTGGAATTGAGCAGCAGGATTTGCTTGTATATTTTTGAGATTAGTTGTTTGTCAGTTGCTTCATTTACTATAGTTTTCTCCCATTCTGAATGTTGTCTTTTCACTTTGCTTATAGTTTCCTTTGTTGTACAGAAGTTTTTAATTTTATTTAGGTCCCATTTGTTTATTTATGCTTTTATTTCCAATATTTTGGGAGGTGGGTCATTGAGAATCCTGCTGTGATGTATGTCGAAGAGTGTTGAGAACACTGGCAAAACACTCTCCAACATACATCACAGCTACAGGTATTCTTCTGAGTGTTCTTTTTCATTTACATTGGATTATCAGAATTAGACTTTTCCACCATTGAGTTCAGCTTTGCCTGAAATATGTCTTTTGGACTGAATCCACCAAAGAATTCCTTCATTTGTTTCAGTCTTGTTTCTGTCTACATTGAAGACCCTGAAAAGAATTGAATTCTCTCAGTCTCAGGATCCTTATTTGTAAACCCACTAGGCAAGACTCTATTCCACTCATTTACTCATAGAAATGAGAGAGTCATTTCCTAGGCAGGTTGATAAGAAGTCTAGGGGTCCCCAAGGAGAGAGGGGTCTGGAATTCTCAAGGAGGAAGAAAGGACTAACTTATTTCTCTACATTCCTTAGGATTATATAACAACAATGTATTCTGCCTGAGGACAGTCTCTGGATTAAACCTTCTGGCTAATTCTGTTATCTTAAAATGTAAATTATGGGAGTAGGTCTGATGAGGTCTTTACAGCCTCCAGACCTTCACTGGATTAGTTGGAGAATATATAAACTCATTGCTGAAATTAACAAGCGGGTACTCTTTCTGCCCCCTTCTGATGCCTATGTCAGAAGCTTTCTCTATCTCCTTTATACTTTAATAAAACTTTATTACACAAAAGCTCTGAGCGATCCAGCCTCGTCTCTGGCCCCGGATTGAATTCTTCTCCTCTGGGGGCCAAGAATCCTGGCGTCGTGATTCAACAACAACCTTTCAGAAATTAATTTATTCACAAATGTTTCCCAATGATTAACACATGCCAGGCAGTCTCCTCCCGTGCTAGGGACACGAGGATGGTGACTAAGTTCCTTTTTCCATCTAAACTCTTGAAGAGTTTTTGCACACACACACACACACACACACACACACACACAGATATGCACATACAAGGCAAATAATAGTGATGCAGGGGGTATGTTAGAGACAACTGTGTAGAAAAGCTCTTCCAAAGTGACTTTTAGGGCAAAGGTTGATTGAAGAGAAGAGTGAGCCTTGAGTATCTGGGATACACTGTCCAGTGAGAGGCGATGGCGAGTGCTGAGGCGGGGCAGAGTAACTGCAGGGAGAGCAGTCATCAGAGAGACAATGTCTCCAGATGGGGTTGAAGATATTGGATCTGAAAGACGTAGCAAAGATTTTGATAATTTATTCAGTTTTCCAGTCATACGATGCTGTTCAGAGTCTCAATTTTCTATGTAATTCTCTACTATCGCATCTATTTTCTTTTAACAGAAAGTACATATGATCTTTTATAGACATTTTTTGAAAATGGTTAAAAGGGCCCAGAAATAATTATGTCGCAAAACAAAACTTTATTTATGAGAGTCACTATATGAAAAGTAGGTCTATTATTAACAATGTTCCCATATTATAGGGAAGTGGACTCCATTAATTTCCATCACCATGCTGTTGCTGCTGCTGCTAAGTTGCTTCAGTCGTGTCCAACTCTGTGCGACCCCACAGATGGCAGCCCACCAGGCTCCGCCATCCCTGGGATTCTCCAGGCAAGAACATGGGAGTGGGTTGCCGTTTCCGTCTCCAATGCATGAAAGTGAAAAGTGAAAGTGAAGTCGCTCAGTCGTGTCCGACTCTTAGCGACCCCACAGACTGCAGCCTGCCAGGCTCCTCTGTCCGTGGGATTTTCCATCATCATACAGGCAACAAAATGCACAGAGAATTTTACTCTTGTTGTGCTTCCAATACTAAGAAGAAGTGATTTTATTTTTAGGAGGGTTGACTTTGTACTCTTGGACAGGGTTCTGGTCTAATATTATTGACATGATTCCCTCCCAATTTTGTCTTGAAGAAAAACAAGAAAAAGGAAAAACAAAAAATAAAATTTTGTTTGATTTTAGGAGAACATGATCAACACATTCAGACAGTTCATAAAGCATGGCTGTATGAAGTGGATAATTATAGATTGATCTCTTTATTGTCAAGAAACATGAAGATAAGAAGAACTTTACCAACCCTTTAAAAGAACCAAGTTTCCTAAATAAATTGTATCTTATACCTTCTTCACTAGAAGTGACAACAATCATATTTGTGAGATCACAGATCTCCATGGTTCTGCTGCTTAAAAACTTTATGATCTTGGGTAATTTGCTTAAGCTCTCTGTGTCTCATTTAAGGTCTCATTTTCTTCACTTGAAAATTGGGAATAATAATAGTACTCATTTTATAGGTATAGTACTCATTTTATAGGTATAGTACTCCAGTTCAGTCCCTCAGTCGTGTCTGACTCTCTGCGACCCCATAAATCGCAGCACGCCAGGCCTCCCTGTTCATTACCATCTCTCAGAGTTCACTCAGACTCACATCCATCGAGTCAGTGATGCCATCCAGCCATCTCATCCTCTGTCGTCCCCTTCTCCTCCTGCCCCCAATCCCTCCCAGCATCAGAGTCTTTTCCAATGAGTCAACTCTTCACATGAAGTGGCCAAAGTACTGGAGCTTCAGCTTCGGCATCATTCCTTCCAAAGAAATCCCAGGGTTGATCTCCTTCAGAATGGACTGGTTGGATCTCCTTGCAGTCCAAGGGACTCTCAAGAGTCTTCTCCAACACCACAGTTCAAAAGCATCAATTCTTCGGTGCTCAGCCTTCTTCACAGTCCAACTCTCACATTCATACATGACCACAGGAAAAACTATAGCTTTGACTAGACGGACCTTAGTCGGCAGAGTAATGTCTCTGCTTTTGAATATACTGTCTAGGTTAGTTGTAGATATAAAGCATTTAGAACTGTGTCAGCTCACAGAAAGCACAATGAGGATCAGATGTTACTGTGAGTGCATCAGAACTGCTCAGCCCATAAGCATACCTTGTCAGTGTTGTTACTTTTAATTGATGAATTTAATGTCTTGGCGCCTATGCCACTTAAAGTAAAGTATTTTTGCATTAAGGTTTGTACCATATTTAGCCTACATCTTTCCTGTGTTAGATTTTTGCTTTGGCATCTTAAGTTATCTCCTTTTCCCACTCTTCATCCTCTTCTTCTTCTGTTCCTCTATCTTCTTTTTCTCTTCTTCCTGTTCCTTTTTTCCTCATTCTTTTGGGAATTTAAAGTCTGATGGCACAAGTTGTGTGTTCTTTCAAGCTTATGAGGTACAGTTGTTGGGCAATGCTACAAAACAGGGATTGATTAATTGTTGGTGGATGTCTGGACTTGAGAAAGTGATTAAAAATGTTAATAACTAGGATTAATTTCAGAAAAATAAAACTTCAGGCCAATATCTCTGATGAACACAGATGCAGAAATTCTTAATAAAATTCTAGCAATCAGAATACAACAACACATTAAAAATATCATACATCTATATCAAGTTGGCTTTATCCTAGGGATGTAAGCATTCTTCAATATCTGCAAATCAATCAATGTAATACACCACATTAACAAACTGAAAAATAAAAGCCATATGATTATCTCAATAGATGCCAGAAAAAACCTTTGACAAAATTCAACATCCATTTATGATAAAAACTCTCAGAAAGCAGGAATAGAAGAAACATACCTGAACATAATAAAAGCTGTATATGACAAACCCACAGCAAACATTATCCTCAATGGTGAAAAACTGAAAGCACTTCCCTAAAGTCTGGAAAAAGACAAGGGTGTCCACTCACCACTACTATTCAACATAGTTTTGGAAGTTTTGGCCACAGCTATCAGAGCAGAAAAAGAAATAAAAGAAATTAAATTGGAAAAGAAGAAATAAAACTCTCACTGTTTGCAGATGACATCATCCTCTACATAGAAAACCCTAAAGACTCCACCAGAAAATTACTAGAGCTAATCAATGAATATAGTAAAGTTGCAGGATATACGTCAACACACAGAAATCCCTTGCATTCCTATATACTAATAATGAGAAAATAGAAAGAGAAATTAAGGAAACAATTCCATTAACCATTGCAACAAAAAGAATCAAATACTTAGGAATATATCTACCTAAAAGAAACAAAAGATCTATATATAGAAAACTATCAAACACTGGTGAAAGAAATCAAAGAGGACACTAATAGATGGAGAAATATATCGTGTTCATGAATAGGAAGAATCAACATAGTGAAAATGAGGATGCTACCCAAAGCAATCTATAGATTCTGTGCAATACCTATCAAACTACCAACGGTATTTTTTCACAGAGCTAGAACAAATATTTTGACAATTTGTGTGGAAATCGAAAAACCTCAAATAGCCAAAGGAGTCTTGAGAAAGAAGAATGGAACTGGAGGAATCAACTTGCCTGACTTCCAGGCTCTACTACACAGCCACAGTCATCAAGACAGTATGGTACTGGCACAAAGACAGAAGTATAGATCAATGGAAGAAAATAGAAAGCCCAGAGATAAACCCACACACCCATGGACACCTTATCTTTGACAAAGGAGGCAAAAATATACAATGGATTAAAGACAATCTCTTAAAAAAGTGGTGCTGGGAAAATTGGTCAACCACTTGAAAAGAATGAAACTAGAACACTTTCTAACATCATCACACAAAAATAAACTAAAAATGGATTAAATATCTAAATGTAAGACCAGAAACTATAAAACTCCTAGAGGAAAACATAGGCAAAACACTCTCTGACATACATCACAGCAGGATGCTCAACGACCCACCTCCCAAAATATTGGAAATAAAGCATAAATAAACAAATGGGACCTAAATAAAATTAAAAGCTTCTGCACAACAAAGGAAACTATAAGCAAGGTGAAAAGACAGCCTTCAGAATGGGAGAAAACCATAGCAAATGAAGCAACTGACAAACAGCTAATCTCAAAAATATACAAGCAAATCCTGCTGCTCAATTCCAGAAAAATACAAACTATAAACAAGGTGAAAAGAGGTGTTGATATTACTGGTGCTGTTTGACATCGTAGGAAATGCTATCTAGAGATACTCTTTGGTGAGGACTGGGAACTATGGAAGTACTTCAGATGACTCCACATTTGGACCCCAGGAGACAGAATAGATGATTTGACCAGATTTTGGTCTCTCAGAAGAACACAAGGTTATGAGGAAGGAAACGGGTTTCAATTTTTGTACACTGTGTTAAAGCAGATGAGAATTCAGGTAGAGGTGTTAACTGAGTATTTAGAAATGTTGGGTGGTTCTCTGGCCCCTTCTCAGGGCTGAGACACAAATACAGTGAGATGGGGTGAAAACTTAAGAAGGAGAACAGCAAAGGGTGAAGGTGAGAAGGTGAGTAGAAAATTCTGGGGACAGAATGCTGGGATTTGAGCGATTTGAGGGCTTCATTTTAGGTCTAAAAAGAAGGTGGGTCACTCCTCTCAATGTTTTGTTTGGCACTGATATACACTGTTACCCAATTATGATTTTGAACATCTATTGCTCTTTTCCTGTGTGGCCCTTCTAGCATCAACATTTTAGAAGTCTCCCCCCTTATGTCTTGCGTACACAAGAGATGACCAAAGAAATCCCTGCTGTGTCAGTGCCTTTACAGCTTCTTCAGACTGTGTTTCTTTATCCATGGCAAGATACACAGAATTTACAAAATTATTCAGCAATCACATATATGGGGAGTTTTCCCCATGGAGAATTAAATATATGAGCCTCAGACATAGTCAAGGCTCCGTCGCCTTGTAACTCCAGTTGCTATAGGTTGGGGTGTTTTTGAGGAAGGCTAAGGTAGTGGAAAGAGCCTGATGCTGAGAGGGATTGGGGGAGGAGGAGAAGGGGACGACAGAGGATGAGATGGCTGGATGGCATCACCGACTCGATGGACATGAGTTTGGGTAAACTTGGGGAGTTGGTGATGAGAGGGGTTGCCTGGAGTGCTGCGATTCATGGGGTCACAAAGAGTTGGACATGACTGGCGACTGAACTGAACTGAACTGAAGGTAATGGAAAGTCTATTTGCCTTAAAAATCACATGTCTTTGGCACAGATAGTCTCCTTTTTGGAATGTACAGACAATTATAATCTCATTTTCTGAATATAACCTCATCCATGAAAAAGACAGTTGTCCACTAGTCCTTCGATTACTTTTTCTTCAAATCACATGTGAGCAAAGTGCACTCCACTCTGTGCATTGTTCTTTCCATGCTCCCATGCCCCTATGTTCTGATCTTCTGCAGGCAAGTCTCTTCCCCCACTAGGTAACATTCTCAAGATCAGGGGTATGAGTTTTTTTCATCTCTTCATCCTGAACATTATGTACAGTATTTATTACCAGTAATTGTTGATTATAATAATAAATAATTATTGATTGAATGGATAATTAAATCCAGTTCTGACTCCCACCAGTGTTTATTTACTTATTTCAAATATCTCTTTGATTCTTATTATGTTCCAAGCTCTGTGGTAGATATTGGAAGTACAAGGATGAAATAAGACACAATCCTTGCACTAAGGAGCTGATAGTATTTGAGGTCAAAGACACATAGAAGAAAATATAGGTAGGACACTCTACGACATAAATCACAGCAAGATCCTCTACCACCCCCCTCCGAGATATATAAAAATAGAAACAAAAATAAACAAATGGGCCCTAATTAAACTTTGAGGTCTTTGTACAATGAAAGAAAGTATAAGCAGGTGGAAAGGCAGCCTTCAGAATAGGAGAAAATAATAGCAAATGAAACAACTGACAAAAGAATTAACCTCCAAAATATACAAACAGCTCATGCAGCTCAATACCAGAAAAACAAAAATCCCATTCAGAAAGTGGGCAAAAGACTAAACAGACATTTCCCCAAAGAAGACATGCAGATGGCTAACAAACACATGAAAAGATACTCAACATCACTCATTACTAGAGAAATGCAAATCAAAACCACGATGAGGTATCATCTCCTGGGAGTCAGAATGGCCATCATCAAAATGTCTATAAACAATAAATGCTGGAGAGGGTGTGGAGGAAAGGGAACCCTCTTAAAGTGTTGATGGGAATGCAAACTGGTACACAACTACGAAGAACAGTGTGGAGATGCCTTAAAAAACTGGAAAAGAAACTGCCATATGACGGAACGGAAATCCCACTGCTGGGCATACACATCGAGGAAACTAGAATTAAAAGAGACAAGTGTACCCCAATGTTCCTGGCAGCACTGTTTACAATAGGTAGGTATGAAACAACCAGGATGTCCCTCACAAGACTAAAGGGTAAGGAAGTTGTGTTACACATATGCAATGGAATATTACTCAGCTTTTAAAAAGAACATATTTAAGCCTGTTCTAATGAGGTGGATGAAACTGGAGTCAATTATGCAAAGTGAAGTAAGTCACAAAAACACCAATCCAGTATATTAAGGCATATATATGGAATTTAGAAAGAGTATAATGATGATCCTATATGCAAGGCAGCAAAAGAAACACAGATGTAAAGAATGGACTTTTGGACTATGTGGGAGAGGTCAAGGGTGGGAGGATTTGAGAGAATAGCATTGAAACATGTATATTACCATATGTAAAATAGATGACTAGTGTAAGTTCAATGCATGATGCATGGCATTCAAGGCCATTGCTCTGGGACAACTGAGATGGATGGGGTGGGGAGGGAGTTGGAAGGGGAGTTCAGAATAGGTGGACACATGTGCAGCCTGGCTGAGTCACGCCGATTCAGTGTATGGCAAAACCCACGACAAGATGTAAAGTTCTCGTCCAATTAAAATAAAATAATTAACTAAAAAAAAGAAATGAAAAGGCAGAGGAACCAAAGATCAAATTACGATCTGTTGGATCATACAAAAGCCAAGAGAATTCCAAAAGTATCTACTTCTGCTTCACTGACTATGCTAAAGCTTTTGACTGTGTAAATCAGAACACACCATGGAACATTCTTAAAGAGATGGGAATACCAGACCACCTTACCTGCTTCTTGAGAAACCTGTGTGCAAGACAAGAAACAACAGTTAGAAACAGACATGGAACAACGGACTGGTTCAAAATTGGAAAAGCAGTGCATCAAGCCTGTATATTGTCACACTGCTTATTTAACGTATGTGCAGATTACATCATGAGACATGCTGGGCTGGATGAAGCACAAGCTGGACTCAGGATTGCCAGAAGAAATATCAATAACTTCAGATATGCAGATGACACCACCCTTATGGCAGAAAGTGAAGAAGAACTAAAGAGCCTCTTGATGAACGTGAAAAAAGAGAGCAAAAAATTGACTTAAAACTCAACATTCAGAAAACTAAGATCATGGCATCTGCTCCCATCACTTCATGGGAATTAGATGGGGAAACAATAGAAACAGTAAGAGACTTTATTTCCTTGCTCTCCAAATCACTGCAGATGGTGACTGCAGCTATGAAACTGAAAGACACTTGCTCCTCGGAAGAAAAGCTATGACCAACCTGGACAGCATATTAAAAAGCAGAGGTGTTACTTTTGCCAACAATGGCCCATCTAGTCAAAGCTATGGTTTTTCCAGTAGTTATTCATGTTTGGGTGTGAGAATTGGACCATAAAGAAAGCTGAGTGCCGGATAATTGATGCTTGTGAACTATGGTGTTGGAGAAGACTCTTGAGAGTCCCTTGGATTGCAAGGAGATCCAGCCAGTCAATAGTAAAGATGATCAGTCCTGAATATTCATTGGAAGGACTGACTCTGACGCTGCCGCGCCAATAATTGGGCCACTTGATGCGAAGAACTGACTCAATGGAAAAGATCTTGATGCTGGGAAAGACTGAAGCAGGAGGAAAGGGAACGATAGAAGATGAGATGTTTGGATGGCATCACCAACTCGATGGATATGAGTTTGAGCAAGTTCTGGGAGGTGGTGATGGACAGGGAAGTTTGGGGTACTGGAGTTTCATGGGGTCACAAAGAGTCAGACAGGACTGAGTGACTAGACTGAACTGAACGGAGCTGATAGCCAAAGTGAAGGTGAAGTCGCTCAGTCGTGTCCGATTCTTCGCGACCCCGTGGACTGTAACCTACTAGGCTTCTCCGTCTGTGGGATTCTCCAGGCAAAAATACTGGAGTGGATTGCCATTTCCTTCTCCAGGGGATCTTCCCAACCCAGGGATCGAACCCAGGTCTTCCGCATTTGAGGCAGACACTTTAACCTCTGAGCCACCAGGGAGTTTGGGGGGTAACCAAGGTACTCAAGTTTTCCCCTGAAAGGAAAAGTAAATATTATTAGCTGAAGTATTACTGTCGGTCAAAAATTATACTAACAAATTATAAACGGGTTCTATGTCATCCCTATTTTATTTATTTAAGGAAAAATACCCATGGATTGAATGGCTGAATCAATGATTCATGGAGGTTCATTCCCTGAATGTTCTAAAAATGTCTGAAAACACTCTAAGTGTCATGTAAAATAAAGGATCTGATAGAGTCAATTGAATTAACTATTGTAGGGGAAAGAAGGGCAAGATATTTAGGGAGTATTAGTGGACAAGGTTCTAAACGGATATAGCCCAGGCACTGTGTTCATTTTGAAGATAATGAGAAGAGAGGAATTTGTGTTTCTAGTAGACCACAAATGACTCAGATCATGTGTCTGCAGAGTTCAGATCAGTGTATAAACCTGCAAAAGCAGAGTTTCAGGAAAGGGCCAGAACTTATAATTTATTGCCTAAAAAAGTGAGGGATCATGTTGTCCTGTTCAAGTCCGTGTATGGAGCCATGTGAAAGCACATCTGAGATGAGACGGCCTGCACTAAAAAATCAAGGTAGACTTTATGGCCAGGTTTAAGTCACTTAACTGTCAAGAAGTAGTTTATGGTACAAGGCGAGTTTAGAAAAACTGTAGATAGGAGTTAAAAATGTGCAGTTAGGAAACCCTGGTCTATGTCTTCAGTGGAAAAAAAAGCCAGGTGCTGACAGATGAAATGGAATGGGTAGTAAGTTTTATGTACCAGATGCTTGGAGAGCTGGCAAGAGGGGGAAGCAACATCTCTAACTGTTGAAGATGAGCACCATTCTCAAGCATCCTCATATTTCCTAAATGGTGCATGACACTTGTAGAGGAAGTATGAAACAAAGTCTCAAGTGAATCACTCTGTAATTCCTCACTGAAGGGTGAGCACGTCCATGGACAAGGGAACTGTGTGATATCAGTATGAGTGGGGCATTGATTTTTGAGATTGCAAGCATGTGGAATTTGGGGTGGGAAACAAGTGCATCATGCCAGTCCTGGGATTTTCCCCTTGGGAGGAGCTGCCTGGTCCTTATAAAAGGAGTCTCCATCAGAGTGCTGTCAATCTCGTGACGGTCTCAGGTCTTCTTTAGAGCCTCTGGTGAGCACAACTCTTAAAGATCTCTTTGGAACTTGGGTGTTGGGGTTAATCTGGGGGAAGAAGTGGCTTTAATTGAAGCAATTAGTGTTCTGTATGGGAAAAAGAAGATAATGAGAATTTAGGGGAAAATTTTGTATTTGGTCATGAATGAGATCTTAAATGTGAGGAGAAATTGGAGTCAGAGGCAGAGTCTTAACCTGAGAGAGAGTAAGGGGGATGAGACACTGTGCCACAGCACCGCACACATTAGTTCCAAATGCCCCCTTCTCCGCGTTCAGTCCCACTGAGTGCCTGCTTTGGGCCTTTGCATTTCTCCTCAGAAGCCCACAGTAAGGTCAGCTTGGCCAGCAACCAAGACCTCATGGTAGAAATAAGTAGAGATGTGTTTGGGGATTGGCTACAAGTTTATTATCCAGATTCTTCTTCATAGTATTTTGTATTGTACAACACCTGGGTAAGTAATTTTGTTTTAGAAAGTGGTGAGGGAGTGATGAACCAAAAACAGTGAAGATCTGAGAGCAAGAGATACTAAAAAGAAGGGTGAAAAGCTCTAAAAAAACCCATAAAATCTGTATCAGGTATCAAGAAGAGTCCTTAATGATGAGACTGTTCTTGGCGCAGCTAAAAGGTTCTACCAATTGGACTCTCCATTATGAAGAATGTTGTTTGTTTGTATTTCAGATTCCTTGAGACCCAGGAAGGATGTCCCATCACCATCATCTGCCTCTGCATCTGCATCCACATCCGCACCCACATCCGCATCCGCACCCGCACCCGCACCCCCACCCGCACCCGCACCCGCATCCGCATCCGCATCCGCACCCCCACCTGCACCCGCACCCCCACCCACATCCGCACCCGCATCCGCATCCGCATCCACATCAGCATTAGCATCACCGTCAGTGCAAGGAACCCTGCCATCCACCTCCAATAGTGTGCCCACCGAAGTGACATGAGCCTTGCCCATCTCATCCGTACCCACCTCCATTGAGCCAACAGAAATGCCCTCCTGGGCCACCATACCCACCATGCGAGCAGAAGTGTCAAACCAAGCGGAAGTAACAGCACCAGATTTCATCTGGACCAAGAAACAAGACCCAGGCTCTTCCATTATCCTCCCTTCTGCCATGGTGATGGATTGCATCTTCCTTAATCTCCCTCCTCAACCGACAGCTGAGAGAGAAAAGACTGGCTTCCAGAAGCTGACACCACGTTGTTGGAAGAAGAGCAGCAGGATCCTTGCTTGATCTCTCTGTGCCATGTGCCCGTCTGTAATCCGCGTTGTGATCTCTACCCCGTGAGCAATCAGTGTGTCTATTCCTTTGCTTCTCTATAAAGCATATTCATAGCCCATTAGGTATTTCTTTCTTTCATTTTGTGTATGTGTGTGTGCTTTTTGCATATAGTATTTTCATCTCTTCTATCAGCTACAATTATTCCTTTTTATATAAATTTATTTATTTTAATTGGAGGTTAATTACTTTAAAATGTTGTATTGGTTTTGCATACATCAACATGAATCCGCCACAGTATACATGTGTTCCCCATCCTGAACCCCCCCTCCCTCCTCCCTCCCCTTGCCATCCCTCTGGGTCGTCCCAGTGCACCAGCCCCAAGCATCCAGTATCATGCATTGAACCTGGACTGGCAATTCATTTCATATATGATATTATACATGTTTCAATACCATTCTCCCAAAGCATCACACTCTTGCTCTCTCCCACAGTCCAAAAGACTTTTCTTTTTTTTTAATTTTATTTTTACTTTATTCTATTTTACAGTACTGTTTTGGTATTGCCATACATTGACATGAATCAGCCACAGTTACATCTGTGTCTCTTCTGCCTTCTCATATACAGGGTTATCGTTAACATCTTTCTAAATTCCATATATATGCGTTGGTATACTGTATTGGTGTTTTTCTTTCTGGCTTACTTCACCTGTATAATAGGATCCAGTTTCATTCACCTCATTAGAACGGATTCAAATGTATTCTTTTTAATGGCTGAGTAATATTCCATTGTGTATATGTACCACGGCCTTCTTATCCATTCATCTACTGCTGGACATCTAGGTTGCTTCCATGTCCTGGCTATTATGAACAGTGCTGCAATGAACATTAGGGTACACATGTCTCTTTCAATTCTGGTTTCCTCAGTATGTATGCCCAGGGGATTGCAGGGTCATAAGGCAGTTCTAGTTCCAGTTTTTTACGGAATCCCTACACTGTTCTACATAGTGGCTGTACTACTTTACATTTCCACCAACAGTGTGAGAGGGTTCCCTTTTCTCCACACCCTTTCCAGCGTTTATTGCTTGTAGACTTTTGGATCGCAGCCATTCTGACTGGCATGAAATAGTACCTCACTGTGGTTTTGATTTGCATTTCTCTGATAATGAGTGATGTTGTGCATGTTTTCATGTGTTTGTTAGCCATCTGTATGTCTCCTTTGGAGAAATGTCTGTTTAGTTCTTTGGCCCATTTTTTTGGGTCCTTTGTTTTTCTGGAATTGATCTGCAGGAGTTGCTTGAATATTTTTGAGATTAGTTGTTTGTCAGTTGCTTCATTTGCTATTATCTTCTCCCATTCTGATGGTTGTCTTTTCACCTTGCTTATAGTTTTCTTTGTTGTGAGAAGCTTTTAAGTTTAATTAGGTCCCATTTTTTCTTTTATTTCCAATATTCTGGGAGGTGGGTCATAGATGGATCCTGCTGTGATTTATGTCGGAGACTCTAGGAGCTGAGAACATAGGCAAAACACTCTGCGACATAAATCACAGCAACAAGTATTCTTCTGTGTATTCCTTTTCATTCCCATTGGATTATCAGAATTAGACTTTTCCACCACTGAGTTCAGCTTTGCCTGAAATATGTCTTCTGGACTGGATCCACCAAGGAATTCCTTCACTGGTTTCAGTCTTGTTTCTATCTGTCTACATTGAAGACCCTGAAAAGAATTGAATTCTCTGTCTCAGGTTTTTTTGTAAAATCAGTAGGCAAGAATCTATTCAACTCAGTTTACTCATAGAAATTAATTTATTCACAAATATTTCCCAATTATTAACACATGCCAGGCAATCTCTTATGTTCTAGGGACATGAGGATGGTGACTAAAGTCCTTTTTCCAATTAAAGTTTTTAAGGGATTTTGCACAAACTTACACACACACACACGTGCACATACAAGGCAAATAATAGTGATGCAGGGGGTATGTTAGAGACAACTGTGTAGAAAAACTCTTCCAAAGTGACTCTTAGGGCAAAGGTTGAGTGAAGAGAAGAGTGAGCCTCAGTATCCGGGGTACACTGTCCAGTGAGAGGCGATGGCGAGTGCTGAGGCGGGGCAGAGTAACTGCAGGGAGAGCAGTCATCAGAGAGACAATGTCTCCAAATGGGGTTGGAAGATATTGGATCTGAAAGATGTAGCAAAGATTTTGATAATTTATTCAGTTTTCCAGTCATACGATGCTATTCAGAGTCTCAGTTTTCTATGTAATTCTCTACTATCACATCTATTTTCTTTTAACTGAAACATATGATCTTTTAAAGACTTTTTTTGAAAATGGTTAAAAGGGCCCAGAAATGAAATATTCTTTTGCAAAACAAAAATTTATTTATGAGAGTGACTATATGAAAAGTAGGTCTATTATTAACAATGTTTCCATACTATAGGAAGTTGACTCCATTAATTTCCATCACCATATAGGCAACAAAATGGGCAGAGAATTTTACACTTGGTGGGCTTCCAAACCAAGAAGAAGTGATTTTATTTTTAGGAGGATTGACTTTGTACTCTTGGACAGGGTTCTGGTATAATATTATTGACACAATTCCCTCCCTATTTTGTCTTGAAGAAAAACAAGAAAAAGAAAAAAACAAAAACAAAATTTTGTTTATTTTTAGGAGAACATGATCAACACATTCAGACAGTTCATAAAGCATGGCTGTATGAAGGGGATAATGATAGACTGATCTCTTTGTTGTCAAGAAACATGAAGATAAGAAGAACTTTACCAACCCTTTAAAAGAACCAAGTTTCCTAAATAAATTGTATCTCATACCTCTCCACTAGAAGTGACAACAATCATATTTCTGAGATCGCAGATCCTATAGCCAGCCTTCCGGAGTTCACGCCATGGTTCTGCTGCTTAATAACTTTATGATCTTGGGCAATTTGCTTAAGGACTATGTGTCTCATTTTAGGGTCTCATTTTCTTCACTTGAAAATTGGGAATAATAATAGTACTCATTTTATAGGTTAGTTGTGAGCCTTACATTTATATGTATATATAAAGCATTTAGAACTGTGTCAGCTCACAGAAAGCACAATGAGGATCAGATGCTACTGTGAGTGCATCAGAACTGCTCAGCCCATAGCATACCTTCTCAGTGTTGTTACTGTTTAATCATTGAATTTAATGTCTTGGCTCCTATGTCACTTACAGAAGCAGTACTTTTCGCATTAAGGTTGTGATAATCTTAGAGTGTGTACCGATTTAGCCTATGTTTTTCCTGTATTAGATTTTTGCTTTGGCATCTTAAGTTGTCTCCTCTTCCCACTCGTCATCCCCTTGTCCTTCTGTTTCTCTATCTTCTTTTTCTCTTCTTCCTGTTCATCTTTTCCTCATTCTTTAGGGAATTAAAGTCTGATGTCACAAGTTGTGTGTTCTTTCAAGCTTATGAGGTACAATTGTTGGGCAATGGTACAAAACAGGGCTTGATTAATTGCTGGTGGATTGTCTGGACGTGAGAAAGTGATTAAAACTGTTAATAACTAGGATTGATTTCAAAAAAGAAAACTACAGGCCAATATCTCTGATGAACATATATGCAGAAATCCTTAACAAAATTCTAGCAATCAGAATCCAACAACACATTAAAAAGATCATACATCTATATCAAGTGGGCTTTACCCCAGGATGCAAGGATACTTCAATATCTGCAAATCAATCAATGTAATACACCACATTAACAAATTGAAAAATAAAAGCCATATGATTATCTCAACAGATGCAGAAAAATTCTTTGACAAAATTCAACATCCATTTATGATAAAAACTCTCCAGAAAGCAGGAATAGAAGAAACATACCTCGACATAAGAAAAGCTACATATGACAAACCCACAGCAAACACCTTCAACGGTGAAAAACTGAAAGAATTTCCTCTAAAGTCAGGAACAAGACAAGGGTGTCCACTCTCGCCACTACTATTCAACACATTTTTGGAAGTTTTGGCCACAGCAATCAGAGCAGAAAAAGAAATAAAAGGAATTAATATTGGAAAAGAAGAAATAAAACACTCGCTGTTTGCAGATGACATGATCCACTACATCAGTTCAGTTCAGTCGCTCAGTCTTGTCCGACTCTTTGTGATCCCATGAATCGCAGCACGCAGGGCAACCTATCCATCACCAACTCCCGGAGTACACTCAGACTCATGTCCATTGAGTCTGTGATGTCATCCAGCCTAGTCATCCTCTGTTGTCCCCTTCTCCTCCTGCCCCCAATCCCTCCCAGCATCAGGGTCTTTTCCAGTGAGTCAACTCTTTGCATGAGATGGCCAAAGTACTGGAGTTTCAGCTTTAGCATCATTCCTTCCGAAGAAATCCCAGGGCTGATCTCCTTCAGAATGGACTGGTTGGATCTCCTTACAGTCCAAGAGACTCTCAAGAGTCTTCTCCAACACCACAGTTCAAAACCTCCATTCTTTGGTGCTCTGCGTTCTTCACATTCCATCTCTCATATCCATACATGACCACAGGAAAAACCATAGCCTTGACTAGATGGACCTTAGTTGGCAAAGTAATATCTCTGTTTTTGAATATACTATCTAGGTTGGTCACAACTTCTTTCCCAAGGAGTAAGCATGTTTTAATTTCTTTGCTGCAGTCACCATCTGCAGTGATTTTGGAGTCCCCCAAAACAAGGTCTGGCACTGTTTCCACTGTTTCTCCGTCTATTTCCCATGAAATGATGGGACCAGATGCCATGATCTTAGTTTTCTGAATGTTGAGCTTTAAGCCAACTTTTTCACTCTTCTCTTTCACTTTCATCAAGAGGCTTTTGAGTTCCTCTTCACTTTCTGCCATAAGGGTGGTGTCATCTGCATATCTGAGGTTATTGATATTTCTCCTGGCAATCTTGATTTCAGCTTGTGCTTCTTCCAGTCCAGCGTTCCTCATGATGTACTCTGCATAGAAGTTAAATAAGCGGGGTGACAATATACAGCCTTGACGTACTCCTTTTCCTATTTGGAACCAGTCTGTTGTTCCATTTCCAGCTCTAACTGTTGCTTCCTGACCTGCATACTGGAACTCTCTTGCTTTTTCCATGATCCAGAGGATGTTGGCAATTTGATCTCTGGTTCCTCTGCCTTTTCTAAAACCGGCTTGAACATCAGGGAGTTCACGGTTCACGTATTGCTGAAGCCTGGCTTGGAGAATTTTGAGCATTACTTTTTAGCATGTGAGATGAGTGCAATTGTGTGGTTGTTTGAGCATTCTTTGGCATTGCCTTTCTTTGGGATTGGAATAAAACCTACCTTTTCCAGTCCTGTGGCCACTGCTGAGGTTTCCAAATTTGCTGGCATTCAGATGCTTATATCTTTCCTTTTCTCCTTTGCATTTTGCCTCTCTTCTTGTCTCTTTGCTTTTGCCTCTCTTCCTTTGAAAAGGAGTACGTCAAGGCTATATATTGTCACCCTGCTTATTTAACTTATATGCAGAGTACATCATGAGAAACGCTGGACTGGAAGAAACACAAGCTGGAATCAAGATGCCGGAGAAATATCAATAACCTCAGATATGCAGATGCCACCACCCTTATGGCAGAAAGTGAAGAGGAGCTAAAGGGCCTCTTGATGAAGGTGAAAGAGGAGAGTAAAAAAGTTGGCTTAAAGCTCAACATTCAGAAAACAAAGGTCATGGCATCTGGTCCCATCACTTCATGGAAAATAGATAGGAAACAGTGGAAACAGTGTCAGATTTTATTGTTTTGGGTTCCATAATCACTGCAGATGGTGACTGCAGCCATGAAAGTAAAAGGCACTTACTCCTTGGAAGATAAGTTATGACCAACCTAGATACTATATTCAAAGGCAGAGACATTACTTTGCTGTCTAAGGTCCATCTAGTCAAGGCTATGGTTTTTCCTGTGGTCATGTATGGATGTGAGAGTTGGACTGTGAAGAAGGCTGAGCACCGAAGAATTGACGCTTTTGAACTGTGGTGTTGGAGAAGACGCTTGAGAGTCCCTTGGACTGCAAGGAGATCCAACCCGTCCATTTTGAAGGAGATCAACCCTGGGATTTCTTTGAAAGGAATGATGCTAAGGGTGAAACTCCAGTACTTTGGCCACCTCATGTGAAGAGTTGACTCATTGGGAAAGACTCTGATGCTGGGAATGATTCGGGGCAGGGGGAGAAGGGGACGACAGAGGATGAGATGGCTGGATGGCATCACGGACTCGATGGACGTGAATCTGAGTGAACTCCGAGAGGTGGTAATGAACAGGAGGCCTGGCGTGCTGCAATTCATGGGGTTGCAAAGAGTAAGACACGACTGAGCAACTGAACATTTCCTTTGAGAGCTGTTTGTAAGCCCCCCCAGACAGCCATTTTACTTTTTGCATTTGTTTTCCATGGGGATGATCTTAATCCCTGTCTCCTGTACAGTATCACAAACCTCTTTCCATAGTTCTTCAGGCACTCTATCAGATCTAGGCCTTAAATCCTTCTCTAACTTCCACTGTATAATCATAAGGGATTTGATTTAGGTAATAATTGAATGGTCTAGTGGTTTTCCCTACTTTCTTCAATTTGAGTCTGAATTTGGTAATAAGGAGTTCATGATCTGAGCCACAGTCAGCTCCTGGTCTTGTTTTTGTTGACTGTATAGAGCTTCTCCATCTTTGGCTGCAAAGAATATAATCAATCTGATTTCAGTGTAGACCATCTGGTGATGTCCATGTGTCGAGTTTTGTCTTGTGTGTTGGAAGAGGGTGTTTGCTGTGACCAGTGCATTTTCTTTGGGAAAACGCTATTAGTCTTTGTCCTGCTTCATTCTGCATTCCAAGGCGCAAATTGCCTGTTACTCCAGGTGTTTCTTGACTTCCTGCTTAAGCATTCCAGTCTCCTATAATAAACGGACATCTTTTTTGGGTGTTAGCTCTAAAAGGTCTTGTAGGTCTTCAGAAAACCATTCACCTCAGCTTCTTCAGCATTACTGGTTGGGGCATAGACTTGGATAACTGTGATATTGAATGGTGTGACTTGGAGATGAACAGAGATCATTCTGTCATTTTTGAGAATGCATCCAAGTACTGCATTTCGGGCTCTTTTGTTGACCATGATGGCTAGTCCATTTCTTCTGAGGGATTCCTGCCCGCACTAGTAGATATAATGGTCATCTGAGTTAAATTCACCCATTCCAGTCCATTTTAGTTCACTGATTTGAAGAATGTTGACATTCACTCTTGCCATCTCTTGTTTGACCACTTCCAATTTGTCTTGATACATGGACCTGACATTCCAGATTCCCATGCAATATTGCTCTTTTCAGCATTGGACCTTGCTGCTGTCACCAGTCACACCCACACCTGGGTATTGTTTTTCTTTGGCTCCATCCCTTCATTCTTTCTGGATTTATTTCTCCACTGATATCCAGTAACATATTGGGCACCTATTGACTTGGGGAGTTCCTCTTTTGGTAACCTATCATTTTGCCTTTTCATAATGTTCATGGGGTTCTCAAAGCAAGAATACTGAAGTGGTTTGCCATTCCCTTCTCCAGTGGACCACATTCTGTCAGACCTCTCCACCATGAACCACCCGTCTTGGGTTGCCCTGCGGGGATGGCTTGGTTTCATTGAGTTAGACGAGGCTGTGGTCCTAGTGTGACTAGACTGACTAGTTTTCTGTGAGTATGGTTTCAGTGTGCCTACCTCTGATGCCTTCTTGCCACACTACCATCTTACTTGGGTTTCTCTTAAGTTGGGCATGGGGTATCTCTTCACAGCTGCTCCAGCAAAGCACAGATGCTGCTCCTTTCCTTGGATGAGGGGTATCTCCTTACCACCGCCCTTCCTGACCTTCAATGTGGGATAGCTCCTCTAGGCTCTCCTATGCCCACACAGCCACAGCTCCTCGGGTTGCTCCTCCCGGCTGCCGCCCCCAGCCTCCTGCATGAGGTGGCTTCTTCAAGCCGACCCTGGCCTCAGATGCGGGGTAGCTCCTCTTGTCCACTGCCCCTGACCTTGGACGCGGAGTGTCTCCTCCCGTCCACCACTGACCTTGGACTCGGGGTAGCTCCTCTTGGCCGTCGTCGCTGAAGACTCCACCAGAAAATTACTAGAGCTAATCAAGGAAGATAGTAAAGTTGCAGGATATAACATCAACACACAGAAATCCCTTGCATTCCTATACATTAACAATGAGAAAATAGAGAAATTAAAGAAACAATTCCATTCACCATTGCAACAAAAAGAATCAAATACTTAGAAATATATCTACCTAAAGAAACAAAAGACCTATATATAGAAAACTATCAAACACCGGTGAAAGACATCAAAGAGGACACTAATAGATGGAGAAATATACCGTGTTTGTAGATCAGAAGAATCAACATAGTGAAAATGAGGATACTACCCAAAGCAATCTATAGATTCAATGCAATCCCTATCAAACTACCAATGGTATTTTTACAGAGTTAGAACAAATAATTTCACAATTTGTACGGAAATCCAAAAACCTCAAATAGCCAAAGCAATCTTGAGAGAGAAGAATGAAACTGTAGGAATCAACCAGCCTGACTTCAGGCTCTACTACACAGCCACAGTCATCAAGACAGGATGGTACTGGCACAAAGACAGAAGTATAGATCAGTGGAAGAGAATAGAAAGCCCAGAAATAAACCCACACACCCATGGACACCTTATTTTGACAAAGGAGGCAAAAATCTACAACAGATTGAAGACAATCTTTTTAACAAGTGGTGCTGGGAAAACTGGTCAACCACTTGAAAAAGAATGAAACTAGAACACTTTCTAACACCATACACAGAAATAAACTCAAAATGGATGAAAGATCGAAGCATAAGACTAGAAACTATAAATCTCCTAGAGGAGAACCTAGGCAAAACACTCTCAGACATAAATCACAGCAGGATCCTCAATGACCCACCTCCCAGAATACTGGAAATAAAAGCAAAAATAAACAAATGGTCCCATTTGTTTATTTTTCTGCACAACAAAGGAAACTATAAGCAAGGTGAAAAGATAGCCTTCGGGATGGGAAAAAATAATAGCAAATACTGCAACTGACAAAGAATTAATCTCAAAAATATACAAGCAAAACCTGCTGCTCAATTCAAGAAAAATAAAGACCCGATCAAAAAATGGGCCAAAGAACTAAACAGACAATTTTCCAAAGAAGACATACAAGTGGCTAACAAACACTTGAAAAGATGCTCAACATCACTCATTATTGAGAAATGCAAATCAAAACCACAAGGAGGTACCGTTTCATGCCAGTCAGAATGGGTGCTATCCTAACATGTACAAGCAATAAATGCTGGAGAGGGTGTGGAGAAAAGGAAACCCTCTTACACTGTTGGTGGGAATGCAAACTAGTGCAGCCACTATGGAGAACAGTATGGAGAGTCCTTAAAAAACTGGAGAGAGCACTGCCTTATGACCCAGCAATCCCACTGCTGGGCATACATACTGAGGGAACCAGAATTGAAAGAGACACGTGTATCCCAATGTTCATCGCAGCACTGTTTATAATACCCAGGACATGGAAGCAATCTAGATGTCCATCAGCAGATGATGGATAAGAAAGCTGAGGTACATATACACAATGGAATATTACTCAGCCATTAAAAAGAATACATTTGAATCCGTTCTAATGAGGTGGATGAAACTGGAATTGATTATAGAGTGAAGTAAGCCAGAAAGAAAAATACCAATACAGTATACCAACACATATATATGGAATTTAGAAAGATGGTAATGATAACCCTGTACGCGAGAAGGCAAAGGAGACACAGACGTATAGAATAGTCTACTGGACTGTGGGAGAGGGCAAGGGTATGATGATTTGGGAGAATGGCACTGAAACTTGTTTAATATCATAAGTGAAATGAATCCTCAGTCCAGGTTTGTTGTATGAAATGGGATGCCTGGGGCTGGGGCACTGGGATGACCCAGAGGGATGGTATGGGGAGGGGAGATGGGAGGGGTTTCAGGATGAGGAACACATGTATACCTGTGGCAGATTCATGGTGATGTATGGCAAAACCAATACAATATTGTAAAGTAATTAATCTCCAATTAAAATAAATCAACTTATATTAAAAATGAATTTTAAAAATGTGTAGTATTGCAAAACTACAGTCATCAAGCCAGTATGGTACTGGTACAAAACTGGAAATACAGACCAATGGAACAAGATAGAAGGCCCAGTTAAACCCATGCACCTATGGATACCTTATGTTTGAAAAAGGAGGCAAGAATATACAAAGGAGACAAGACGGTCTCTTCATTAAGTGGTGCTGGGAACACTGGTCAGCTATATGTAAAAGAATGAAATTAGAAAACTCCTTAACACCATACAAAGTGAAGTTGCTCAGTCAGTCGTGTCCGACTCTGTGCGACCCCATAGACGGCAGCACACCAGGCTCCCTCCTCCCTGGGATTCTCCAGGCAAGAAAACTGGAGTGGGTTGCCATTTCCTTTTCTAATGCGTGAAGGTGAAAAGTGAAAGTGATGCCGCTCAGTCCTTTCTGACTCCTTGTGATCCATGGACTGTAGCCTACCAGGCTCCTCCATCCATGGACTTTTCCAGGCAAGAGTACTGGAGTGGGATGCCATTTTTTTCTCCAGGGGATCTTCCCAACCCAGGGATTGAACCCGGGTCTCCCACATTGCTGGCAGATACTTTACTGTCTGAGCTACCAGGGAAGCCTATACACAAAGATAAAAGATCTAAAACAAGACCTTAAACCTTAAAACTCTTAGAGGAAAACATAGAAAGAACACTCTGACATTGTTGTTGTTATTCAGTCATTAATTGATGTCCGACACTTTGTAGCTCAGGCGTCTCAGTCCTTACTATTGTCTGGAGTTTGCAAAACTCATGTCCATTGAATCAGTGATGCTATCCAACCACCTCATCTTTTGTTGCCCCCTTCTCCTCCTGCCTTCAATCTTTCCTAGCATTATGGTCTTTTCCATTGAGTTGGCTCTTTGCCTCAGGGGGTGAAATATTGGAATTACAGTTTCAGCATCAATCCTTCCAGGGAATATTCAGGGTTGATTTCCTTTGGGATTGACTGCTTGCTTCTCCTTGTAATCGACGGGACTCTCAAGAGTCTTCTCCAATACCACAGTTCAAAAGCATCGATCATTCGGAGCTCAGCCTTCAAAGAGAAAAGGGAATCTTCTTCCACTATTGTTGGGAATGTAAACTGATACAGTCATTGTGGGGAACGGTATCATGATTCCTTTAGAAAGTAGAGAGTAAAACTACCAAATGACTCAGAAATCCCACTATTGGGCATACACTCTGAAGAAACCATAACTGAAAAGGACACATGTATCCCATGTTCATCGCAGCAATATTGACAATAGTCAGGACATGGAACAACCTAGATGAATGGATAAAGAAGTTGGGGTACATGTATACAATGAACTATTACTCAACATTAAAAGGAACAAATTTAAGTCCATGCTGTGAGGTGGATGAACCTAGAGCCTGTTATCCAGAGTGAAGCAAGTCTGAAAGAGAAAAACAATCATATATTGATGCATATATATGGAATCTAGATAAACGACATTGATGAACCCATTTGCAAGTTAGCAAGAGGGATGCGGACATAGAGAACAGATTGTCACAGTGTGGAAAGGAGAGGGTGGGATGAATTGAGAGAGGAACATGGAAACATGCATTGCCATACCTAAAATAGAAAGAAAGTGGGAATTTGCTGTATGACACAGGAACTCAACGTGGTGCTCATGACAACCCAGAGATGGGATGACGTGGGAGGCGGCAGACAGGTTAAGGAGGGAGGAGACATGTGGATCCCTGTGGCTGCTTGATGCTACTCTATGAAGCCATCACAACATTGTAAAGCAATGACCATCCAATTAAAAGGAAATAATTTTTTTAAAGTTCAATATAATGAATGTGTAGTATGTGTAGTTGTTATGCTCTGAATAGCAATGTCTACACATACATTTTTTTTCCTTTCCTTAGATAATTCTGTTACTCTAGCAGGTACCTCCTAGTTCCTAAGGCTTCCTCATGAAAAGAATGTTGTGAGAGCACCTAATCCATCCTCAGACATTGCTGTTCCTTCCAGGATTCGTGAAGTGTCTGTTTCCTAGTGGTGATCCTGGTTACTCCACTGTGGAATCTCAGAGGACTAGACAGGAACAGTGATTCTCATCTTGGTTCTCTGGAGACTAGAAAGAGATCAGGAGCAGGACTCAGTCTAAAGAACTCCTCCTCTTCAAACACCCAAGTTATGCCCCTGATCTTTTCCTGAACCACATCAGCCCAGTCAAGATAGAAACACAGCAGAATCTCCATGGTTTTCTTTCAAGAAAGAGCACACGCTGTGAAATCTTTCCTCAGGCAGTGGAGAAGGAAGACCTCTGTTACTAGTAAAGATGTGCATTCCTCTACCCTCCAGTGATAACAGCTAGAAGAAAGAGAGGAGCAGGGCAGGAGTCTTAGCTAGAGAGACCTTAGTCTACACAATGCTGTTCTTTATAAGATCTGGAGCATTTTTGACATTATTGATCAGTTATTTTGAGCAGTTATTCATAATTATCAGTTTTTCTAGCTTTAGAGCTGACATATGTAATTTTGAAATTTATTTTTAATTGGAAGATAATTGCCTTACTATGTCCTGTTGGTTTCTACCATGCAACAATGTGGATCAGCTCTAAGTACACATATATCTCCCCCACTGTGAGCCTCACGTCCACCCACTGCCCCCTATCCCTCCCTCTGGGCTGTCACAGAGCACCAGGCTGAACTCCCTGAGCTATGACACAACGTTCCATTGGTCATCTCTTCTGCGCACGGCAAGCCTGTATTTCAGTGCCACTCTCTCAATCTGTTCCACCCTCTCCTTCCTCAGTGTGCTCACAAGTTTGTTTTCTACATTTGCGTTTCCATTCCTGCCCTTGAAAGAGGTTCATTAGGGATATTTTTCTAAATTCCAAACATATGTATTAATATACAATATTTGTTTTTCTCTTCCTGACTTACCTCAGTCGGTGTAAAAGGCTCTAAATTTTTTTCACCTCTGTTCAACTGGCTCCGATTGTTCCTTTTTATTGTCTGAGTAATATTCCATTGTATATTTGTGCCACAACATATTTCTTCAGTCACCTGTTGATTGGCATCTAGGTTGGTTCCATGTCCAGGCCATTGTAAATAGTGCCACAGTGAACACTAGCATACACATGACATTTTGAATGACGGTTTTCTCAGGACATAATCACGGCCATTTGGTAGTTTACTCCTAGTTTTTAAGGTATCTCCATATTGTTCTCCACAGTGCCGATATCAATTTACTGTTTTAAAAAGTTTTGTTGTGTTAGGAACACTTAACATGAGGTATATTCTTTTAACAGTATTTTAAGTGTACAATACAGTGTTGTTATACACAGGCTTGATGTTGCAGGCAGATCTCTAGAACTGATATACATATCAGGACTGAAATTGTATACTGTCAACTAAAACATATAGTCACAGCCTGAAAAGAAGGAGACTTTTATTTTATTTGGTGGGAAAGTTTAGGACTCCAAGCCCAGGAGACAGCATCTCAGTACCTCTGAGAAAAGTGTTCCCCCTTGTAACACGGGAGTGAGAGTCAGTCTACATACAAATGTTCAGCAAAGGGAGCAGGCCGCCTGAACATCGAGGAGCAGATGTCAAATTAGGGAATTCAGCACTGGATGTGGGAAGAGTCAAGCCTCTGGGCTCACTGAACTCATTGCTTTCATATGCACTTCAGCCATCTGGGCCAAATCCTGTTTCCTTGTTCACCTTAAGTGGTGGCAGCTGTGGCCGATGGCTGCTCCTTGTGTTCCCCCTGCACCTCAGCAATCACCATGGCGGGTGGCAGCATCTGCTGGATTGAGCTTTGGGAGCCCACATTCACATTTGGAGGCCAGAAATCGCTGATGGCTGTGAGATTTCTTGTTTATTGTTTCGGCAGTAGAGATTTTCATTCCACAATACCCATTGATTGGCAATATCTTCAGGGCGGTTGGGAAACATTGATGTCACAAAACACCGGTGTCTATAGATGTCTGCATACCCAGGGCACTCAAGGTCCCCCATGGAAGGCTTAGTGCTTAGTATTAGCTGAAGTGTTGCTGTGTTTCAAGAAATTATACTAATAAATTCCTGATGGGTTCTGTGTCACCTTTAGTTTATTTTTTAGAGAAAAATATCCATGGATTGAATGGTGGGGTCAATGACTCATGGAGCTTCATTCCCTGAGTATACTAGGAATGTCTGAAAACACACTAAATGTCATTTCAAAAAAAAAAAAAAAAAGGCAGGTTAGAGTCAATTGAATTAACTGTTGTAGGATAAAGCAGCACAAGATATCTGGGGAGTACTAGTGGAAAAGCTTCTTCTTGGATACAGCCCAGACACTGAGTCAATTTTGAAGATAATGAGAAGAGAGAAATTTGGGTTTCTAGTAGACAACAAGTGGCTCATGGTCATGTGTCTGCAGAGACCAGATCACTGTATAAATCTGCAAAAGTAGAGCTTCAGCAAAATATCTCAAGTTGTCACCTTATGGCCTAGAAAACTGAAGGATCAAGCTTTCCTGTCAAAGTCCATGAATGGAGCTGTGTGAAAAGACTCCTGGCGTGAGACCGCTAAAACCAGAAACTGGAAAATTAGAAAAAGAAGATATAGCTTTGTGGTCTCTAGTCATTTAATTTTCAAGAAGAGGCTAGAGACCAGTGGGGCATGGTGTAAGGAAGGCGAGTTTAAAAAAAAACTGTGGGTAGGGATTAAAATATGTGAGGGTAGTAAATTCTAGTCTGGACCATGAAGGGAAACAAAGCTGGGTGCTGGCAGGTGAAATGGAACAGGGAGGAAGTTTTTCCATAGCAGAGTCTTGGGGGCTGGGCAGTGTAAGAATCACCAACTGTGACAATGGAGGCAAAACACTACTGTCAAGGAATTCCTCATATTTCCTAAGCGGTGCATAACAATGGCACAGGGAGTATGTGACAAGGTCTCCAGTGAGTCACTCTGCACTTCCTTAGTGAAGGATAAGAAGTCCATGGGCAAGGGAGATTTGTGATATCAGCATGAGTGTGGCAATTTATTTTTGAGACTGCAAACGTGTGGTATTTGGGGTGGGAATTAAGGGCATCAGCCAGAGCTGGGATGTTCCCCCTGGGTGGAGCTGCCTGTTCCTTATAAATGGAGGCTCCCTCACAGGGCTGTCATTGTCTTGACGGTCATAGGTCTTCTTTGGAGCCTCAAGTGAGCAGTCTTAGAGATCTTTATGGAACTTGGGTGATAGTGTTTAACTTGGGGGTAGACGTGGCTTTAGTTGCAGCCCTTAGTGCTCTGTTGGGAAAAAGAAGATAATGAGGATTTAGGGGTAAACTTTTGGTATTTGGTCATGAATGTGATTTTAAATGTGAGGAGCATATCTAGTCAGAGGCACAGTCTTAACCTGAGAGAGAGTAAGGGGGATGAGATACTGTGCCGCTGCACAGAACACATTTGTTCCAAATGCACCCTTTTCAGGATTCAATCCCTGTGAGTTCCTAGTTTGGGCCTTTGCATTTCTCCTACTCTGTAGGTAATTTTGTGTTAAAAAGTGGTATGAGAGACTAACCAGAAAAGACTGAAGATCTGAGGGCAAGAGATACTAAAAAGAAGGGTGGAGAAGCTCAAAAAACCATGAAGACTGTATTAAGATTCAAGTACAGTCCTTATTGATGGGAGGGTTGTTGGTGCCGCTAAATGTTCTACCAGTCAGATGCTCCGTTACGAAGAATTTTGTTTGTTGGTATTTCAGATTCCTTGAGAGCCAGGAACGATGTCTCACCACCAGCATCCGCATCCACATCCGCATCCCCATCCACATCCACATCAGCATCAGCATCACCATCAGTGCAAGGAGCCCTGCCATCCACCTCCAATAGTGTGTCCACCAAAGTGCCATGAGCCGTGCCCACCCCACCCATGCCCACCTCCACTGAGCCAGCAGAAATGCCCTCCTGGGCCACCATGCCCACCATGGGAGCAGAAGTGTCCACCCAAGTGGAAGTAACAGCACCAGATTTCATTTGGACCAAGAAACAAGATCCAGGCTCTTCCATTGTCCTCCCTTTGGCCATGGTGATGGATTGCATCTTCCTTAATCTCCCTCCTCAACCAACAGCTGACAGAGTAAAGGCCTCATTGCTGAAAGTGACACCACGTTGTTGGAAGAAGAGGAGCAGGATTATTGCTTGATCTCTCTGTGTCATGTGCCCATCTGTAATATGTGTTCTGTTCTCTACCCCGTGAGCAGTTAGTGTGTCTATACCTTCGCTTCTCCAATAAAGCATATTCATAGCCCATTAGGGTGTTTCTTTCTTTCTTTTGCAAATAGTGTTTTTCATCTTTTATCTACACTACAAGTATTCTTCTGAGTGTTCCTTTTCATTCCCATTGGATTGTCAGAATTAGGCTTTTCCATCATTGAGTTCAGCTTTGCCTGAAATATGACTTTTGGACTGGATCCTTGATAGAATTCCTTCACTACTTTCATACTTGTTTCTATATTTGTCTACTTTAAGACCCTGAAATAAATTGAATTCTCTCAGTCTCAGGTTCCTTTTTGTAAAACCAGTAGGCAACAATCTATTCAAATCTGTGTACTCATAGAAATTAAGTTATTCACAGTGTTTCCTAATTATTAACACATGAGGCAGTCTCCTATGTGCAAGAGACATGAGAATGGTGACTAAAGTCCTTTTCCATCTAAACCCTTGAAGGGATTTTGCCACACACACACACACACACACAAACATACACAAGGTAAATAATAGTGATGCATGTGGACATTTTAGAGAGAACTGTGTAAAAGGTTTCCCAAAGTGACTTTTAGGGCAAATACTTGAGTACAGAGAAGAGTGAGCCTTGCGTATCTGGAGTACACTGTACCAGTGATAGGCGATGGTGAGTGCTGAGGCAGGGCAGAGTAACTTCAGGGAGAACAGTCATCCAAAAGACAATGCCTTCAAAAGGGGTTGAAGACACTGGATCTGATAGATGTAGCAAAGAATTTGATAATTTATTCAGTTTTCCAGCCATACTTTGCTGAAGTTCAAAGTCTCAACTTTATGTAATTCTCTACTATCACATCTATTTTCTTTTAACTGAGGGTACCTATGATCTTTTAAAAACATTTTCAAAAAATGGTTAAACTATAAAACTCCTAGAGGAAAACATAGGCAAAACACTCTCTGACCCACCTCCCAAAATATTGGAAATAAAAGCAAAAATAAACAAATGGGACCTAATTAAAATTAAAAGCTTATGCACAACAAAGGAAACTATAAGCAAAGTGAAAAGACAACCTTCAGAATGGGAGAAAACTATAGTATATGAAGCAACTGACAAACAACTAATCTCAAAAATATACAAGCAAATCCTGCTGCTCAATTCCAGAAAAATAAATGACCCAATCAAAAAATGGGCCTAAGAACTAAACAGACATTTCTCCAAGAAGACATACAGATTGCTAACAAACACATGAAAAGATGCTCAGCATCACTCATTATCAGAGAAATGCAAATCAAAACCACAATGAGGTACCATTTCACGCCAGTCAGAATGGCTGCTATCCAAAAGTCTACAAGCAATAAATGCTGGAGAGGGTGTGGAGAAAAGGAAACCCTCTTACACTGTTGGTGGGAACGCAAACTAGTACAGCCACTATGGAGAACAGTGTGGCGAGTCCTTCAAAAACTGGAAATAGAACTGCCTTATGACCCTGCAATCCCACTGCTGGGCATACACACGGAGGAAACCAGAATTGAAAGAGACATGTGTACCCCAATATTCATTTCAGCACTGTTCATAATAGCCAGGACATGGAAGCAACCTAGATGTCCATCAGCAGATGAATGGATAAGAAAGCCGTGGTACATATCCACAATGGAATATTACTCAGCCATTAAAAAGAATACATTTGAATCCGTTTTAATGAGATGGATGAAACTGGAGCCTATTATACAGAGTGAAGAAAGCCAGAAGGAAAAACATCAATACAGTATACTAATGCATATATATACTGAATTTAGAAAGATGGTAACGATAACCCTATATGTGAGAAGGCTTAAGAGACTCAGATATATAGAACAGTCTTTTGGCCTCTGTGGGAGAGGGCGAGGGTGGGATATTTGGGAGAATGGCATTGAAACATGTATAATATCATAGGTGAAACAAATCGTCAGTCCAGGTTTGATGTATGATACAGGATGCTTGGTGCTGGTGCATTGGGATGATGCAGAGGGATGGTATGGGGAGGGAGGTGAGAGGGGGGTTCAGGATAGGGAATACATGTATACCTGTGGCGGATTCATGCTGCTGTATGGCAAAAACAATACAATGCTGTAAAGTAGTTAGCCTCCAATTAAATAAATAATTTATATTTAAAATGAATCAAAAAAAATGTATAGTATCGCAAAGCTACAGTCATGAAGCCAGTATGGTACTGGTACAAAACCGGAAATATAGACCAATAGAACAAGATAGAAGCCCAGTTAAACCCATGCATCTATGGATACCTTATGTTTGACAAAGGAGGCAAGAATATACAAAGGAGACAAGATCGTCTCTTCAATAAGTGGTGCTGGGAAAACTCGTCAGCTATATGTAAAAGAATGCAATTAGAAAACTCCCTAGCGCCATACAAAGTGAAGTCACTCAGTCGTGTCTGACTCTGTGTGACCCCATAGACAGCAGCACACCAGGCTCCCCTATCCCTGGGATTCTCCAGGCAAGAAAACTGGAGTGGGTTGCCATTTCCTTTTCTAATGCATGAAAGTGAAAAGTGAAAGTGATGTTACTCAGTCCTTTTCGACTCCTTGTGATCCCATGGACTGTAGCCTACCAGGCTCCTCCATCCATTATTGATCAGTTATTTTGAGTAGTTATTCATAATTTTCAGTTTTTCTAGCTTTTAGAGCTGACATATGTAATTTTAAATTTATTTTTAATGGGAAGAAAATTGCTTTACTATGTCCTTTTGGTTTCTACCATGCAACAACGTGGATCAGCTCTAAGTACACATATATCTCCTCCACCGTGAGGAGATATAGCTCCTCCACATCCAGCTACTGCCCCCTATCTCTCCCCTCTAGGCTGACACAGAGCACGAGGCTGAACTCCCTGAGCTATGAAACAGCTTTACCTCAGTTATCTGTTCAACACACAGAAAAGCCTGTATTTCAGTGCTACTCTCTCAGTCTGTTCCACCCTCCCTGTCCCTCAGTGTGCTCACTTGTTTCTACATCTGCATTTCTATTCCTGCCCTTGAAAGAGGTTCATCAGGGCTATATTTCTAGATTCCATACACATGTGTTAATATACAATATTTGTTTTTCTCTTCCTGACTTACCTCACTCTGTGTAAAAGGCTCTAGGTTTGTCCACCTAAGATGAACTGACTCAGAAGTGTTCCTTTTCATTGGCTGAGTAACATTCCATTGACTATTTGTGCCACAACATCTTTATCCACTCACCTGTCTATTGGCATCTAGGTTGCTTCCGTGTCCTGGCCATTGTAAATAGTGCTGCAATGAACACTAGGGTACACATGACCTTTTGAATCACGGCTTTCTCAGGGCATATGCTGGGCCATTTGGTAGTTTTACTCTTAGTTTTTTAATGTATCTCCATATTGTTCTCCATAGTGGTTGTATCAATTTACTGTTTTTAAACAGTTTTATTGTGTTAGGAACACTTAACATGAGGTATATTCTCTCAACAGTATTTTAAGTGTATAATACAGTGTTGTTATACACAGGCTTGACGTTGCAGGCAGATCTCTAGAACTGATATCTCTAGAACCTTTCATGACTGAAATTGTATACTGTCAACTAAAAAATATAGTCACAACCTGAAAGGAGAGTTATATTTTATTTGGTGGGAAAGTTTAGGACTCCAAGCCCAGGAGACAGCATCTCAGTAGCTCTGGGAAACGTGTTCCCCTTGGAACACGGGAGTGGGAGTCAGGCTGCATACAAATGTGCAGCAAAGGGAGCAGGCCGCCTGAACATCGAGGAACAGATGTCAAATTAGGGAATTCAGCACTGGATGCGGGAAGAGTCAAGCCTCTGTGTTCACTGAACTCACTGCTTTCATATGCACCTCAGCCATCTGGGCCAAATCCGGTTTCCTTGTTCACCTTAAGTGGTGGCAGCTATGGGTGATGGCTGCTCCTTGTGTTCCCCCAGCGCCTCAGCAATCTCCATGGCAGGGGAGCAGCATCTGCTGGATTGAGCTTTGGGAGCCCACGTTCACATTTGGAGGCCAGAAATCGCTGATGGCTGTGAGATTTCTTGTTTATTGATTCTGCAGTAGAGCTTTTCATTCCACGATACCCATTGATTGGCAATACCCTTTCACTCCTTGCCCTCCCTCCCCCAGTTCCTGGCAACTACTATTCTGTTCTTTACTGCATGAGCTTGACTGTTTTCCATACCTCATATAAGGGGATTCATGTACTTATCCGTCTGTTTCTAGCTTATTTCTCATGGCATAATGTGTTCCAGGTTAGGTCATGTTGTCTTATAGGATTTCCTTCTTTTTAAGAAGGAATAATAATCCTTTGTATGTATATACTACAGTTTACTTATCCACTCATCTGTTGATGGACATTTAGGTTGTTACCACACTTTGGCTACTGTGAGTACTGCTGCAGTGAATTTGGGAGTGCTAACATGTCTTTGAGACTTTGATTTAAATTATTTTGGCTAAATGATTTAGATGTAGAATGGGTAAAACCTATGATAGTTCTGTTTTTTCTATTTTTAACTTTTTGGGTAACCTTCATATTCTGGCTCAGGCGGTAAAGTGTGTGTCTATAATGTGGGAGACCTAGGTTCAATCCCTGAGTTGGGAAGATCCGCTGGAGAAGGAAACGGCAATCCACTCCAGTGCTATTACCTGGAAAATCACATGGACAGATGAGCCTGATAAGTTATCGTTCATGGGGTCGCCAAGAGTCGGACACGGCTGAGTGACTTCACTCAATTTCGTGTTCTTCATATGATCACACCATTGTGCCCTCCCACTGCCAGGTAGAAGGGTTCTTCATTTCTCCATAATCTCACCAGCACTTTTTATTTTGCTTTTTTGATTATAGTTGTTCTTCAGGTGTAAAGTGATACATCATTGTGGTTTTGATTTGCATTTCCCTGATGACTAGTAGTAATATTAAACTCCTTTTCATGTCCCTGTGGTTATACATATATGTGTCTTCTTTAAAGAAAGCTCTATTCAAGTCCCTTACCTATTTAAAATCAAGGTTGTTAAATTTTTTTCTGTTATGTTGTAGGAGCTTCTTACGTACTTTGGGAATTAACCCCTTATCATATATATGGAGCTCATATTTCCTGAAGCCTTATAATGAGGAAGAGTTAACTTTGAATTTATGCTGGATCAGCTTCTGTGATTTCAACCCTCATCTTGCCACTTTTGTTATTGTAAGCATACACAATGGACTGCCTTTGGGAGATAACCGGAGGTGCCCACCTGTGAATGACTGTAAGGAAGCGGATGTGACACATTCCCCTGCCTGAGGCTTGCCATACTAGGGGAAATATGGAAGGACTGAGTAGTCTGTTACTTTGTTTCCTTACCTGCATCCCATTTCTGACCCATAAAAGAACCTGGGAACCAGGCCCCAGCAAGATGATTATTTGGAGGCATTAGCTTGTCATTGTCTCAGCCAGTGGGTTCCTGAACAAAGTCCCTTTCTAGTCTAGATAGCTTCCCTCATAGCTCAGTCGGTAAAGAATCTACCTGCAATGCAGGAGTCTGGGGTTTGACTCCTGGGTGAAACATGAAATTTTTCATTTAAGATTTTCCTTTTCCTAGTCTAGACACCGCATCTCAGATTCACTGTAGCGAGTGGAGCAAGCTTGGACTTGGTAACCGATTATGTCCCATGTCTTATGTGAGACATTTTGTTGCTTTTATAGAAAATATTGAGACAAGTATAGATTTTGTCTCTAATTTATAGCAGTGTTAGTAAGCTGATCTTCAGGGCGGTTGGGAAACATTGATGTCACAAAGTACCAGTGCCTATAGATGTCTGCACGCCCAGGGCACTCAAGATCCCCCGTGGAAGGCTTAGTGCTTAGTATCAGCTGAAGGGTTGCTGTGTTTCAAGAAATTATACTAATAAATTCCTGATGGGTTCTATGTCACCCTTAGTTTATTTTTTTAGAGAAAAATATCCATGGATTGAATGGTGGGGTCAATGACTCATGGTGCTTCATTTCTTGAGTATACTAAGAATGTCTGAAAACACACTAAATGTCATTAAAAAAAAAAGGCAGGATAGAGTCAATTGAATTAACTGCTGTAGGATAAGGCAGCACAGGATACTGGGGAGTACTAGTGGAAAAGCTTCTTAATGGATACAGCCCAGACATTGAGTCAATTTTGAAAATTATGAGAAGAGAGGAATTTGGGTTTGTAGTAGACTACAAGTTGCTCATGGTCATGTGGCTGCAGAGACCAGATCACTGTATAAATCTGCAAAAGTCGAGCTTCCGCAAAATATCTCAACTTGTCACCTTATGGCCTAGAAAACTGAAGGATCAAGCTTTCCTGTCAAAGTCCATGAATGGAGCTGTGTGAAAAGACTCCTGGCGTGAGACCGCTAACACCAGAAACTGGAAAATTAGAAAAAGAAGATACGACTTTGTGGTCTCTAGTCGTTTAATTGTCAAGAAGAGGCTAGAGACCAGTGGGGCATGGTGTACAGAAGGCAAGTTTAAAAAAACTGTGGGTAGAGATTAAGATATGTGAGGTTAGTAAATTCTAGTCTGGACCATGAAGGGAAACAAAGCTGGGTGCCAGCAGGGGAAATGAATAGGGAGGAAGTTTCCATAGCAGAGTCTTTGGGGCTGGGGAGTGTAAGAATCACCAACTGTGACAATGGAGGCAAAACACTACTTACTGTCAAGGAATTCCTCATATTTCCTAAGCGGTGCATAAGAATGGCACAGGGAGTATGTGACAAGGTCTCCAGTGAGTCACTCTGCACTTCCTTAGTGAAGGATAAAGAAGTCCATGGGCAAGGGAGATTAGTGATATCAGCATGAGTGTGGCAATTTCTTTTTGAGACTGCAAGCGTGTGGTATTTGGGGTGGGAATCAAGGGCATCAGCCAGTCCTGGGATGCTCCCCCTGGGAGGAGCTGCCTGGTCCTTATAAAAGGAGGCTCCCTCACAGGGCTGTCATTGTCTTGACGGTCATAGGTCTTCTTTGGAGCCTCAGGTGAGCACTCTTAGCCATCTCTATGGAACTCGGGTGGTAGGGTTTAATTTGGGGGAGAAGTGGCTTTTGTTGCAGCAATTAGTGCTCTGTTGAAAAAAAGAAGATAATGAGGATTTAGGGGTAAACTTTGGTAGTTGGTCATGAATGTGATCTTAAATGTGAGGAGAAAATGTAGTCAGAGGCACAGTCTTAACCTGAGAGAGTACGGGAGATGAGACACTGTGCCACTGCACAGCACACATTTGTTCCAAATGCCCCCTTCTCAGGATTCAGTCCCTGTGCGTGCCTAGTCTGGGCCTTTGCATTTCTCCTCCGAAGCCCACAGTGAGGTCAACTTGGCTAGCAACCAACCTCATGTGAAAAAGAAGTAGAGATTTGTTTGGGGATTGGCTACAAGTTTATTATCCAGATTCTTTTTCAGAGTATGTTTGGTATTCGTACAAGACCTGTGTAGGTAATTTTGTGTTAAAAAGTGGTATGAGAGACTAACCAGAAAAGACTGAAGATCTGAGGGCAAGAGATACTAAAAATGAAGGGTGAAGAAGCTCTAAAAAACCATAAAGACTGTATTAAGAATCAAGAAGAGTCCTTAGTGATGGGAGGGTTGTTGGTGCAGCTAAATGTTCTACCCGTCGGATGCTCCATTATGAAGTATTTTGTGTGTTTGTATTTCAGATTCCTTGAGAGCCAGGAACGATGTCTCACCACCAGCATCCACATCCGCATCCCCATCCTCATCCACATCCCCATCAGCATCAGCATCAGCATCACCATCAGTGCAAGGAGCCCTGCCATCCACCTCCAATCGGGTGTCCACCAAAGTGCCATGAGCCGTGCCCACCTCACCCATGCCCACCTCCATTGTGCCAGCAGAAATGCCCTCCTGGGCCACCATGCCCACCATGTGAGCAGAAGTGTCCACCCAAGTGGAAGTAACAGCACCATGATTCAGGCTCTTCCATTGTCCTCCCTTTGGCCATGGTGATGGATTGCATCTCCCTTAATCTCCCTCCTCAACCAACAGCTGACAGAGTAAAGGCCTGGTTGCTGAAGGTGACACCACATTGTTGGAAGAAGAGCAGCAGGATCATTGCTTGATCTCTCTGTGCCATGTGCCCGTCTATAATCCATATTGTGTTCTCTATCCTGTGAGCAATTAGTGTGTCTATTCCTTTGCTTCTCCAATAAAGCATATTCATACCCCATTATGTATTTCTTTCTTTTGAAAACAGTGATTTTCATCTCTTCTCTACACTACAAGTATTCTTCTGAGTGTTCCTTTTCATTCCCATTGGATTATCAGAATTAGGCTCTTCCATCATTGAGTTCAGCTTTGCCTGAAATATGTCTTTTGGACTGGATCTTTGAAAGATTTCCTTCATTGGTTTCAGTCTTGTTTCTATCTTTGTCTACTTTAAAGACCCTGAAAAGAATTGAATTCTCTCAGTCTCAGGTTCCTTATTTGTAAATCCAGTAGGTAAGAATCTATTCAAATCCATGTACTCATAGAAATTAAGTTTTCACAAATATTTCCTAATTATTAACAAATGCCAGGCAGTCTCCTATGTGCAAGGGACATGAGAATGGTGACTAAAGTCCTTTTTCCATCTAAACTCTTGAAGGGAGTTTACATACATACACACACACACACACACACACATATGCAGAAACAAGTCAAATAATAGTGATGCATGTGGACATTTTAGAGAGAACTGTGTAAAAAGGTTTTCCAAAGTGATTTTTAGGCAAATACTTGAGAGAAGAAAAGAGTGAGCCTTGAGTATCTGGGGTACATTGTACCAGTGAGAGGCGATGGCGAGTGCTGAGGCAGGGCAGAGTAAGTGCAGGAACAGTCATCCAAGAGACAATGTGTCCAAATGTGGTTGAAGACATTGGATTTGAAAGATGTAGCAAAGATTTTGATAATTTATTTACAGTTTTCCAGCCATACTTTGCTGAAGTTCAAAGTCTCAACTTAATGTAATTCTCTACTATCACATCTATTTTCTTTTAACTGAGGGTACCTATGATCTTTTAAAAACAGTTTTTAAAAATGGTTAAATGGACTAAGAAATATATGTATACCTATGGCTGAGCGCTGAGAATTGATGCTTTTGAACTGTGGTGTTGGAGAAGACTCTTGCGAGTCCCTTGGACTGTAAGGAGATCCAACCAGTCCATCCTAACGGAGACCAGTCTTGGTGTTCATTGGAAGGACTGATGCTGAGGCTGAAACTCCAATACTTTGGCCACCTCATGCAAAGTGTTGACTCATTGGAAAAGAGCCTGATGCTGGGAGTGATTGAGGGCAGGAGAAGTGGACGACAGAGGATGAGATGGCTGGATGGCATCACCGACTCGATGCACATGAGTTTGGATGAACTCCGGCAGGTGGTGATGGACAGGAAGGCCTGGCGTGCTGCGATTCATGGGATTGCAAAGAGTTGGACACTACTGAGTGTCTGTACTGAACTGAACTGAACTGATGGCTGATTCACGTTGAGGTTAGTCAGAAAACAGCAAAATCCTTTGCCTTGCTTTATTTGGTACTCCAAAGCTAAACTTGTTGGTTACTCCAGGTATCTCTTGACTTCCTACTTTTGAATTCCAGTTCTCTATAATGAAAAGGACTTCTTTTCTGGGTGTTAGTTCTTGAAGGTCTTGAAGGTCTTCATAGAACCACTCAACTTTATCTTCTTCAGCACTAGTGGTTGGGGCATAGACTTGGATTACTGTGATATTGAATGGTTTAGCTTGGAAACGAACAGAGATCATTCTGTCATTTTTGAGACTGCACCCAAATACTGCATTTTGGACTCTTTTGTTAACTACGATGGCTACTCCATTTCTTCTAAGGGATTTTTGCCAACAGTAGTAGATATAGTAGTCATCTGATTAAATTCACCCATTCCAATCCCCAAAAATGGCAGTGCCAAAGATTGCTCAAACTACCACTCAGTTGCACTCATCTCACATGCTTGTAAAGTGATGCTCAAAATTCTCCAAGCCAGGCTTCAGCAGTACGAGAACCATGAACTTCCTGATGTTCAAACTGGTTTTAGAAAAGGCAGAGGAAGCAGAGATCAAATTGCCAACATCCACTGGATCATGCAAAAAGCAAGAGAGTTCCAGAAAAACATCTATTTCTGCGTTAGTGAGTATGCCAAAGCCTTTGACTGTGTGCATCACAAAAAATGTTGGAAAATTCTGAGAGATGGGAATACCAGTCCACCTAACCTCTTGAGAAATCTTTATGCAGGCCAGGAAGCAACAGTTAGAACTGGACATGGAACAACAGACTGGTTCCAAATAGGAAAAGGAGTATGTCAAGGCTGTATATTGTCACCCTGCTTATTTAACTTCTATGCAGAGTACCTCATGAGAAACGCTAGACTGGAAGAAACACGAGCTGGAATCAAGATTACCGGGAGAAATATCAGTAACCTCAGATGTGCATTTGACACCACCCTTATGGCAGAAAGTGAAGAGGAACTAAAAACCTCTTGATGAAAGTGAAAGAGGAGAGTGAAAAGTTGGCTGAAGCTCAACATTCAGAAACTAAGATCATGGCATCCGGTCCCATCACTCCATGGGAAATAGATGGAGAAACAGTGGAAACAGTGGCTGACTTTATTTTGGGGGCTTCAAAATCGCTGCAGATGGTGACTGCATCCCTGAAATTAAAAGATGCTTACTCCTTTGGAAAAAATTATGACCAAACTAGACAGTATATTCAAAAGCAGAGACATTACTTTGCCAACTAAGGTCCATCTAGTCATGGCTATGGTTTTTCCAGTAGTCATGTATGGATGTGAGAGTTGGACTGTGAAGAAGGCTGAGTTCCGAAGGACTGATGCTTTTGAACTGTGGTGTTGGAGAAAACTCTTGAGAGTCCCTTGGACTGCAAGGAGATCCAACCAGTCCATTCTGAAGAAGATCAGCCCTGGGATTTCTTTGGAAGGAATGATGCTAAAGCTGAAACTCCAATACTTTGGCCACCTCATGTGAAGAGTTGACTCATTGGAAAAGACTTTGATGCTGGGAGGGATTGGGGGCAGGAGATGAAGGGGACGACTGAGGATGAGATGGCTGGATGGCATCACTGACTAGATTAAGGTGAGTCTGAGTGAACACCAGGAGTTGGTAATGGACAGGGAGGCTTGGTGTGCTGTGACTCATGGGGTCGCAAAGAGTCCGCCACGACTGAGCCACTGATCTGAACGAAACTGATGGCTAGTCCATTTCTTCTTAGGGATTCTTGCCCACAGTAGTAGATATAGCAGTCATCTGAGTTAAATTCACCCATTCCAGTCCATTTACTTCACTGATTCCTAAAATGTTGATGTTCACTTGTGCCATCGCCTGTTTGATCACTTCCTATATACCTTGATTCATGGACCTAACATTCCAGGTTCCTATGCAGTATTGTTCTTTAAGCATCTGACTTTAATTCAATCTGCAGTCACATCCAAAGTGGGTGTTTTTGCTTTGACTCCCCCTGTTCATTCTTTCTGGAGTTATTTCTCCAGGGATCTGTAGAAGCATATTGGGCATCTACTGACCTGGGGAGTTCATCTTTCAGTGTCCTACCTTTCTGCCTTTTAATACTGTTTTGGAGTTCTCAAGGAAAGAATACTGAAGTGGCTTGCCATTTGCTTCTCCAATGGACCGCGTTTTGTCAGAACTCTCCACCATGACCAGTCTGTCCTGGGTGGCCCTACACGGCATGGCTCATAGTTTCATTGAGCCAGGCAAGTTTCAAGATGGTGGATTAGAAGGACGTGTGCTCCTCTTCTCCTGAAAGAACTCCAAAATGACTTTGGAGTACAATAATTTCAAAATTACAACTCGCTGCTGGACAACCATTGACAGGAAAATGTTGGATCCAACCAAAAATAGAAACCTCACATCAAAGGGCAAAGGGGAAGCCCCAGCAAGATGGTAGGAGGGGTGAAATTGCAATCAGAACCAAACCCCGTACCGCCAGAAACACTCGGAGGGCTCAAATAAACTTTGTTGCACAGTAGGACCCAACAACCCCACAGAGACTGAGCCAGAACTGTGTTTAAGTGTCCCCTGTGGAGGTATGGGTCAGCAGTGGCCTGCTGCAGGGGAAGGGCTCTGGGTGCAGCAGACCTTGGTTTGGCATAAGCCCTCTTGGAAGAGGTCACCTGAACCCCACCACAGAGCCGTCAGAACTTACATTAGACTGATGAAACAAACTCTTGGAGGGCACAAACAAAACCTTTTGCACACCAGGACCCAGGAGAAAGGGGCAGTGACCCCACAGGAGACTGACCCAGACTTGCCTGTGGGAGTCCACAAGTCTCCAGCAGAGGCATAGGTCAGCAATCCAACAGAGGCATAGGTCAGCAGTGGCCTGCTGCAGGGTTGGAGGCACTGAGTGTGGCCGTGTGTGCATGGGAACTTTGGAAGAAGGTCTCCATTATATTCATTACCTCCACCATAGTTTGGCCTCAGGTCCAACAACAGGGAGGGAACACAGCCCTGCCCATCAACAGAAAATTAGATTAAAGATTTACTGAGCATGTCCCACCCATCAGAACAAGACCCAGTTTCCCCCACAGTCAGTCTCTCCCACCAGGATGGTTCCATAAGCCTCTTACACTAATCCATCTGAGGGCAGACAGAATGAAAACCACAATCACAGAAAGCTAACCAAACTGATCACATGGACCACACTCTTGTCTAACTTCAGGCATACAACACCTGAATTGGAAATTTTAGAGATTACACTAGTAATAGAAATTTTGCAATCTACACTGTATAGTAAGTTATTATAAAATATTATTGTATTCCCTGTGGCTAGTACTTATTTGAGATAGAGTGAGAGTTACTCAGTCTTGTCTGATTCTTTGAAATCCAATGGACTATACAGTCCATTGAATTATCCAGGCCAGAATACTGGAATGGGTAGCCTTTCCCTTCTCCAGGAGATCTTCCTAACACAAGGATCGAACCCAGGTCTCCTGCATTGCACGTGGATTCTCTACCAGCTGAGCCACCAGGGAAGCCCAAGAATACTTGCATGAGTAGCCTACCCCTTGTCTAGATCTTCCCAACCCAGGAATTGAACTGGGATCTCCTGCATTGTAGGCAGACTCTTTACCAGCTGAGCTATGAGGGAAACCCTATATTTCCTGTGTTGTCCATGTACAAATGTAATGAACAAATACTGTGTGTCTTCACTTGTGAGTGGAATCTAACAAATAAAACATTACTAAGAGGTATAAACTATTAGTTATAAAAATTGTAACTTATTCAGTAGTTTGTACCTCTTAATCCCCTTCAGATATTCTGCCCCTCCATCCACACCCCGCTCCTCTCGGATAACCACAACTTTGATCTCTATATCTCTGAGTCTGTTTCTATTCTATCTGTTTGTTTGTGTTATTTGTTAGATTTGAAGTACAAATAAAAACACACAGTATTTGTTCTTCTAAGTCACTTTAAAACAACAGAGACTCAGTCTTTCATTCCTTCCCCTCTCCAGATTCCTGTCATGAGTTTCTGTCCATCCAGCAGCAATAGATCAGGGCTTCCAGTCTCATTGATTTTCTTCAGTAATATAGTTACTGGTTGGGCAAAACTTCCAGGTGTACTCACCTTTGGCCTAGCTCATACTTCTTTTCCTCTCCTCATGATACAGTGATTCACTTGTGAGATCAACCTGTCAGACAAGGGCTTCTGCTTCTTCATCCCCAAAGGCACGTAAAAAATCTTTATTCCTGTCTTTTGGGCTGTGAATGATTTTTTTTTATCAAATAGCATTTTACATGATTTTTAAATGTTACTAGAAATGTTACAAATAATTGCTACCTGGAATCTGCCATTGATAACTAAAATATTTCATAGCCAAGAGTGTTGGATAAATAAAGAGGGGCTGAATTAACTCTCTTAGTGAGGTTAGAAAATTTCCTCAAAAACTAAAACTGAAGTACCATATGATCCAACGATCCGACTCCTGGACATATCTCCTATCTCCAGATAGGAAAAAACCCAAATTAGGAAAGATACATACACTTAGCTTTGATATTACTGGTGCTGTTTGACATCAGTAGGAAATGCTATCTAGAGATACTCTTTGGTGAGGACTGGGAACTATGGAAGTACTTCAGATGACTCCACATTTTGGACCCCAGGAGACAGAATAGATGATATTGACATAGATTTTGGTCTCTCAGAAGAACACAAGGTTATGAAGGAAGGAAACGGGTTTCATTTTTGGTACACTGTGTTAAAGCAGATGAGAATTCCAGGTAGAGGTGTTAACTGAGTATTTAGAAATGTTGCGTGGTTCTCTGGCCCCTTCTCAGGGCTGAGACACAAATACAGTGAGATGGGGTGAAAACTTAAGAAAGGAGAACAGCAAAGGGTGAAGGTGAGAAGGTGAGTAGAAAATTCTGGGGACAGAATGCTGAGATTTGAGCGATTTGAGGGCTTCATTTTAGGTTCTAAAAGAAGGTGGGTCACTCCTCTCAATGTTTTGTTTGGCACTGATATACACTGTTACCCAATTATGATTTTGAACATCTATTGCTCTTTTCCTGTGTGGCCCTTCTAGCATCAACATTTTAGAGAGTCTTCTCCCTTATGTCTTGCGTACACAAGAGATGACCAAAGAAATCCTGCTGTGTCAGTGCCTTTACAGCTTCTTCAGACTGTGTTTCTTTATCCATGGCAAGATACACAGAATTTACAAAATTATTCAGCAATCACATATATGGGGAAGTTTTTCCATGGAGAATTAAATACATGAGCCTCAGACATAGTCAAGGCTCCGTCCCTTGTAACTCCAGTTGCTATAGGTTGGGGGTGTTTTTGAGGAAGGCTAAGGTAGTGGAAAAGAGCCTGATGCTGAGAGGGATTGGGGGGAGGAGGAGAAGGGGACGACAGAGGATGAGATGGCTGGATGGCATCACCGACTCGATGGACATGAGTTTGGGTAAACTTGGGGAGTTGGTGATGACGGGGTTGCCTGGAGTGCTGCGATTCATGGGGTCACAAAGAGTTGGACATGACTGAGCGACTGAACTGAACTGAACTGAAGGTAATGGAAAGTCTATTTGCCTTAAAAATCACGTCTTTGGCACAGATAGTCTCCTTTTTGGAAAGTACAGACAATTATAATCTCATTTTCTGAATATAACCTCATCCATGAAAAAGACAGTTGTCCACTAGTCCTTCGATTACTTTTTCTTCAAATCACATGTGAGCAAAGTGCACTCCACTCTGTGCATTGTTCTTTCCATGCTCCCATGCCCCTATGTTCTGATCTTCTGCAGGCAAGTCTCTTCCCCCCACTAGGTAACATTCTCAAGATCAGGGGTATGAGTTTTTTTCATCTCTTCATCCTGAACATTATGTACAGTATTTATTACCGTAATTGTTGATTATAATAATAAATAATTATTGATTGAATGGATAATTAAATCCAGTTCTGACTCCCACCAGTGTTTATTTACTTATTTCAAATATCTCTTTGATTCTTATTATGTTCCAAGCTCTGTGGTAAATATTGGAAGTACAAGGATGAAATAAGACACAATCCTTGCACTAAGGAGCTGATAGTATTTGAGGTCAAAGACACATAGAAGAAAATATAGGTAGGACACTCTACGACATAAATCACAGCAAGATCCTCTACCACCCCCTCCGAGATATATAAAAATAGAAACAAAAATAAACAAATGGGCCCTAATTAAACTTTGAGGTCTTTGTACAATGAAAGAAAGTATAAGCAGGTGGAAAGGCAGCCTTCAGAATAGGAGAAAATAATAGCAAATGAAACAACTGACAAAGAATTAACCTCCAAAATATACAAACAGCTCATGCAGCTCAATACCAGAAAAACAAAAATCCCATTCAGAAAGTGGGCAAAAAGACTAAACAGACATTTCCCCAAAGAAGACATGCAGATGGCTAACAAACACATGAAAAGATACTCAACATCACTCATTACTAGAGAAATGCAAATCAAAACCACGATGAGGTATCATCTCCTGGGAGTCAGAATGGCCATCATCAAAATGTCTATAAACAATAAATGCTGGAGAGGGTGTGGAGGAAAGGGAACCCTCTTAAAGTGTTGATGGGAATGCAAACTGGTACACAACTACGAAGAACAGTGTGGAGATGCCTTAAAAAACTGGAAAAGAAACTGCCATATGACGGAACAATCCCACTGCTGGGCATACACATCGAGGAAACTAGAATTAAAAGAGACAAGTGTACCCCAATGTTCCTGGCAGCACTGTTTACAATAGGTAGGTATGAAGCAACCAGGATGTCCCTCACAAGACTAAAGGGTAAGGAAGTTGTGTTACACATATGCAATGGAATATTACTCAGCTTTTAAAAAGAACATATTTAAGCCTGTTCTAATGAGGTGGATGAAACTGGAGTCAATTATGCAAAGTGAAGTAAGTCACAAAAACACCAATCCAGTATATTAAGGCATATATATGGAATTTAGAAAGAGTATAATGATGATCCTATATGCAAGGCAGCAAAAGAAACACAGATGTAAAGAATAGACTTTTGGACTATGTGGGAGAGGTCAAGGGTGGGAGGATTTGAGAGAATAGCATTGAAACATGTATATTACCATATGCAAAATAGATGACTAGTGTAAGTTCAATGCATGATGCAGGGCATTCAAGGCCATTGCTCTGGGACAACTGAGATGGATGGGGTGGGGAGGGAGTTGGAAGGGGAGTTCAGAATAGGTGGACACATGTGCAGCCTGGCTGAGTCACGCCGATTCAGTGTATGGCAAAACCCACGACAAGATGTAAAGTTCTCGTCCAATTAAAATAAAATAATTAACTAAAAAAAAAGAAATGAAAAGGCAGAGGAACCAAAGATCAAATTACGATCTGTTGGATCATACAAAAGCCAAGAGAATTCCAAAAGTATCTACTTCTGCTTCACTGACTATGCTAAAGCTTTTGACTGTGTAAATCAGAACACACCATGGAACATTCTTAAAGAGATGGGAATACCAGACCACCTTACCTGCTTCTTGAGAAACCTGTGTGCAAGACAAGAAACAACAGTTAGAAACAGACATGGAACAACGGACTGGTTCAAAATTGGAAAAGCAGTGCATCAAGCCTGTATATTGTCACACTGCTTATTTAACGTATGTGCAGATTACATCATGAGACATGCTGGGCTGGATGAAGCACAAGCTGGACTCAGGATTGCCAGAAGAAATATCAATAACTTCAGATATGCAGATGACACCACCCTTATGGCAGAAAGTGAAGAAGAACTAAAGAGCCTCTTGATGAACGTGAAAAAAGAGAGCAAAAAATTGACTTAAAACTCAACATTCAGAAAACTAAGATCATGGCATCTGCTCCCATCACTTCATGGGAATTAGATGGGGAAACAATAGAAACAGTAAGAGACTTTATTTCCTTGCTCTCCAAATCACTGCAGATGGTGACTGCAGCTATGAAACTGAAAGACACTTGCTCCTCGGAAGAAAAGCTATGACCAACCTGGACAGCATATTAAAAAGCAGAGGTGTTACTTTGCCAACAATGGCCCATCTAGTCAAAGCTATGGTTTTTCCAGTAGTTATTCATGTTTGGGTGTGAGAATTGGACCATAAAGAAAGCTGAGTGCCGGATAATTGATGCTTGTGAACTATGGTGTTGGAGAAGACTCTTGAGAGTCCCTTGGATTGCAAGGAGATCCAGCCAGTCAATAGTAAAGATGATCAGTCCTGAATATTCATTGGAAGGACTGACTCTGACGCTGCCGCGCCAATAATTGGGCCACTTGATGCGAAGAACTGACTCAATGGAAAAGATCTTGATGCTGGGAAAGACTGAAGCAGGAGGAAAGGGAACGATAGAAGATGAGATGTTTGGATGGCATCACCAACTCGATGGATATGAGTTTGAGCAAGTTCTGGGAGGTGGTGATGGACAGGGAAGTTTGGGGTACTGGAGTTTCATGGGGTCACAAAGAGTCAGACAGGACTGAGTGACTAGACTGAACTGAACGGAGCTGATAGCCAAAGTGAAGGTGAAGTCGCTCAGTCGTGTCCGATTCTTCGCGACCCCGTGGACTGTAACCTACTAGGCTTCTCCGTCTGTGGGATTCTCCAGGCAAAAATACTGGAGTGGATTGCCATTTCCTTCTCCAGGGGATCTTCCCAACCCAGGGATCGAACCCAGGTCTTCCGCATTTGAGGCAGACACTTTAACCTCTGAGCCACCAGGGAGTTTGGGGGTAACCAAGGTACTCAAGGTTTCCCCTGAAAGGAAAAGTAAATATTATTAGCTGAAGTATTACTGTCGGTCAAAAATTATACTAACAAATTATAAACGGGTTCTATGTCATCCCTATTTTATTTATTTAAGGAAAAATACCCATGGATTGAATGGCTGAATCAATGATTCATGGAGGTTCATTCCCTGAATGTTCTAAAAATGTCTGAAAACACTCTAAGTGTCATGTAAAATAAAGGATCTGATAGAGTCAATTGAATTAACTATTGTAGGGGAAAGAAGGGCAAGATATTTAGGGAGTATTAGTGGACAAGGTTCTAAACGGATATAGCCCAGGCACTGTGTTCATTTTGAAGATAATGAGAAGAGAGGAATTTGGGTTTCTAGTAGACCACAAATGACTCAGATCATGTGTCTGCAGAGTTCAGATCAGTGTATAAACCTGCAAAAGCAGAGTTTCAGGAAGGGGCCAGAACTTATAATTTATTGCCTAAAAAGTGAGGGATCATGTTGTCCTGTTCAAGTCCGTGTATGGAGCCATGTGAAAGCACATCTGAGATGAGACGGCCTGCACTAAAAATCAAGGTAGACTTTATGGCCAGGTTTAAGTCACTTAACTGTCAAGAAGTAGTTTATGGTACAAGGCGAGTTTAGAAAAACTGTAGATAGGAGTTAAAAATGTGCAGTTAGGAAACCCTGGTCTATGTCTTCAGTGGAAAAAAAGCCAGGTGCTGACAGATGAAATGGAATGGGTAGTAAGTTTTATGTACCAGATGCTTGGAGAGCTGGCAAGAGGGGGAAGCAACATCTCTAACTGTTGAAGATGAGCACCATTCTCAAGCATCCTCATATTTCCTAAATGGTGCATGACACTTGTAGAGGAAGTATGAAACAAAGTCTCAAGTGAATCACTCTGTAATTCCTCACTGAAGGGTGAGCACGTCCATGGACAAGGGAACTGTGTGATATCAGTATGAGTGGGGCATTGATTTTTGAGATTGCAAGCATGTGGAATTTGGGGTGGGAAACAAGTGCATCATGCCAGTCCTGGGATTTTCCCCTTGGGAGGAGCTGCCTGGTCCTTATAAAAGGAGTCTCCATCAGAGTGCTGTCAATCTCGTGACGGTCTCAGGTCTTCTTTAGAGCCTCTGGTGAGCACAACTCTTAAAGATCTCTTTGGAACTTGGGTGTTGGGGTTAATCTGGGGGAAGAAGTGGCTTTAATTGAAGCAATTAGTGTTCTGTATGGGAAAAAGAAGATAATGAGAATTTAGGGGAAAATTTTGTATTTGGTCATGAATGAGATCTTAAATGTGAGGAGAAATTGGAGTCAGAGGCAGAGTCTTAACCTGAGAGAGAGTAAGGGGGATGAGACACTGTGCCACAGCACCGCACACATTAATTCCAAATGCCCCCTTCTCCGCGTTCAGTCCCACTGAGTGCCTGCTTTGGGCCTTTGCATTTCTCCTCAGAAGCCCACAGTAAGGTCAGCTTGGCCAGCAACCAAGACCTCATGGTAGAAATAAGTAGAGATGTGTTTGGGGATTGGCTACAAGTTTATTATCCAGATTCTTCTTCATAGTATTTTGTATTGTACAACACCTGGGTAAGTAATTTTGTTTTAGAAAGTGGTGAGGGAGTGACGAACCAAAAACAGTGAAGATCTGAGAGCAAGAGATACTAAAAAGAAGGGTGAAAAAGCTCTAAAAAAACCCATAAAATCTGTATCAGGTATCAAGAAGAGTCCTTAATGATGAGACTGTTCTTGGCGCAGCTAAAAGGTTCTACCAATTGGACTCTCCATTATGAAGAATGTTGTCTGTTTGTATTTCAGATTCCTTGAGACCCAGGAAGGATGTCCCATCACCATCATCTGCCTCTGCATCTGCATCCACATCCGCACCCACATCCGCATCCGCACCCGCACCCCCACCCCCACCCGCACCCGCACCCGCATCCGCATCCGCACCCCCACCCGCACCCGCACCCCCACCCACATCCGCACCCGCATCCGCATCCGCATCCACATCAGCATTAGCATCACCGTCAGTGCAAGGAACCCTGCCATCCACCTCCAATAGTGTGCCCACCGAAGTGACATGAGCCTTGCCCATCTCATCCGTACCCACCTCCATTGAGCCAACAGAAATGCCCTCCTGGGCCACCATACCCACCATGCGAGCAGAAGTGTCAAACCAAGCGGAAGTAACAGCACCAGATTTCATCTGGACCAAGAAACAAGACCCAGGCTCTTCCATTATCCTCCCTTCTGCCATGGTGATGGATTGCATCTTCCTTAATCTCCCTCCTCAACCGACAGCTGAGAGAGAAAAGACTGGCTTCCAGAAGCTGACACCACGTTGTTGGAAGAAGAGCAGCAGGATCCTTGCTTGATCTCTCTGTGCCATGTGCCCGTCTGTAATCCGCGTTGTGATCTCTACCCCGTGAGCAATCAGTGTGTCTATTCCTTTGCTTCTCTATAAAGCATATTCATAGCCCATTAGGTATTTCTTTCTTTCATTTTGTGTATGTGTGTGTGCTTTTTGCATATAGTATTTTCATCTCTTCTATCAGCTACAATTATTCCTTTTTTATATAAATTTATTTATTTTAATTAGAGGTTAATTACTTTAAAATGTTGTATTGGTTTTGCATACATCAACATGAATCCGCCACAGTATACATGTGTTCCCCATCCTGAACCCCCCCTCCCTCCTCCCTCCCCTTGCCATCCCTCTGGGTCGTCCCAGTGCACCAGCCCCAAGCATCCAGTATCATGCATTGAACCTGGACTGGCAATTCATTTCATATATGATATTATACATGCTTCAATACCATTCTCCCAAAGCATCACACTCTTGCTCTCTCCCACAGTCCAAAAGACTTTTCTTTTTTTTAAATTTTATTTTTACTTTATTCTATTTTACAGTACTGTTTTGGTATTGCCATACATTGACATGAATCAGCCACAGTTACATCTGTGTCTCTTCTGCCTTCTCATATACAGGGTTATCGTTAACATCTTTCTAAATTCCATATATATGCGTTGGTATACTGTATTGGTGTTTTTCTTTCTGGCTTACTTCACCTGTATAATAGGATCCAGTTTCATTCACCTCATTAGAACTGATTCAAATGTATTCTTTTTAATGGCTGAGTAATATTCCATTGTGTATATGTACCACGGCCTTCTTATCCATTCATCTACTGCTGGACATCTAGGTTGCTTCCATGTCCTGGCTATTATGAACAGTGCTGCAATGAACATTAGGGTACACATGTCTCTTTCAATTCTGGTTTCCTCAGTATGTATGCCCAGCAGTGGGATTGCAGGGTCATAAGGCAGTTCTAGTTCCAGTTTTTTACGGAATCCCTACACTGTTCTCCATAGTGGCTGTACTAGTTTGCATTCCCACCAACAGTGTGAGAGGGTTCCCTTTTCTCCACACCCTTTCCAGAGTTTATTGCTTGTAGACTTTTGGATCGCAGCCATTCTGACTGGCATGAAATGGTACCTCACTGTGGTTTTGATTTGCATTTCTCTGATAATGAGTGATGTTGTGCATGTTTTCATGTGTTTGTTAGCCATCTGTATGTCTCCTTTGGAGAAATGTCTGTTTAGTTCTTTGGCCCATTTTTTGATTGGGTCCTTTGTTTTTCTGGAATTGATCTGCAGGAGTTGCTTGAATATTTTTGAGATTAGTTGTTTGTCAGTTGCTTCATTTGCTATTATCTTCTCCCATTCTGATGGTTGTCTTTTCACCTTGCTTATAGTTTTCTTTGTTGTGAGAAGCTTTTAAGTTTAATTAGGTCCCATTTTTTCTTTTATTTCCAATATTCTGGGAGGTGGGTCATAGAGGATCCTGCTGTGATTTATGTCGGAGACTCTAGGAGCTGAGAACATAGGCAAAACACTCTGCGACATAAATCACAGCAACAAGTATTCTTCTGAGTGTTCCTTTTCATTCCCATTGGATTATCAGAATTAGACTTTTCCACCACTGAGTTCAGCTTTGCCTGAAATATGTCTTCTGGACTGGATCCACCAAAGAATCCCTTCACTGGTTTCAGTCTTGTTTCTATCTGTCTACATTGAAGACCCTGAAAAGAATTGAATTCTCTGTCTCAGGTTCGTTTTTTGTAAAATCAGTAGGCAAGAATCTATTCAACTCAGTTTACTCATAGAAATTAACTTATTCACAAATATTTCCCAGTTATTAACACATGCCAGGCAATCTCTTATGTTCTAGGGACATGAGGATGGTGATTAAAGACTTTCCATCTAAAGTCTTTAAGGGATTTTGCACAAACTTACACACACACACACGTGCACATACAAGGCAAATAATAGTGATGCAGGGGGTATGTTAGAGACAACTGTGTAGAAAAGCTCTTCCAAAGTGACTTTTAGGGCAAAGGTTGAGTGAAGAGAAGAGTGAGCCTTGAGTATCTGGGATACACTGTACCAGTGAGAGGCGATGGCGAGTGCTGAGGCGGGGCAGAGTAACTTCAGGGAGAGCAGTCATCAGAGAGACAATGTCTCCAGATGGGGTTGAACACTGGATCTGAAAGATGTAGCAAAGATTTTGATAATTTATTCAGTTTTCCAGTCATACGATGCTGTTCAGAGTCTCAATTTTCTATGTAATTCGCTACTATCACATCTATTTTCTTTTAACTGAAACATACGATCTTTTAAAGACTTTTTGGAAATGGTTAAAAGGGCCCAGAAATGAAATATTCTTTTGCAAAACAAAAATTTATTTATGAGAGTGACTATATGAAAAGTAGGTCTATTATTAACAATGTTTCCATATTATAGGGAAGTTGACTCCATTAATTTCCATCACCATATAGGCAACAAAATGGGCAGAGAATTTTACTCTTGGTGAGCTTCCAATACCAAGAAGAAGTGATTTTATTTTTAGGAGGATTGACTTTGTACTCTTGGACAGGGTTCTGGTCTAATATTATTGACACAATTCCCTCCCTATTTTGTCTTGAAGAAAAACAAGAAAAGAAAAACAAAAAAAAAATTTTTGTTTGATTTTAGGAGAACATGATCAACACATTCAGACAGTTCATAAAGCATGGCTGTATGAAGGGGATAATTATAGACTGATCTCTTTGTTGTCAAGAAACATGGAGATAAGAAGAACTTTACCAACCCTTTAAAAGAACCAAGTTTCCTAAATAAATTGTATCTCATACCTCTCCACTAGAAGTGACAACAATCGTATTTCTGAGATCGCAGATCCTATAGCCAGCCTTCCGGAGTTCACGCCATGGTTCTGCAGCTTAATAACTTTATGATCTTGGGCAATTTGCTTAAAGACTATGTGTCTCATTTTAGGGTCTAATTTTCTTCACTTGAAAATTGGGAATAATAATAGTACTCATTTTATAGGTTAGTTGTGAGCCTTACATTTATATGTATATATAAAGCATTTAGAACTGTGTCAGCTCACAGAAAGCACAATGAGGATCAGATGTTACTGTGAGTGCATCAGAACTGCTCAGCCCATAGCATACCTTCTCAGTGTTGTTACTGTTTAATCGTTGAATTTAATGTCTTGGCCCCTATGTCACTTAAAGAAGCAGTACTTTTCGCATTAAGGTTGTGATAATCTTAGAGTGTGTACCATATTTAGCCTATGTTTTTCCTGTATTAGATTTTTCCTTTGGCATCTTAAGTTGTCTCCTCTTCCCACTCGTCGTCCCCTTGTTCTTCTGTTTCTCTATCTTCTTTTTCTCTTCTTCCTGTTCGTCTTTTCCTCATTCCTTAGGGAATTTAAAGTCTGATGTCACAAGTTGTGTGTTCTTTCAAGCTTATGAGGTACAATTGTTGGACAATGGTACAAAACAGGGCTTGTTTAATTCTTGGTGGATTGTCTGGACATGAGAAAGTGATTAAAAATGTTAATAACTAGGATTGATTTCAAAAAAGAAAACTACAGGCCAATATCTCTGATGAACATATATGCAGAAATCCTTAACAAAATTCTAGCAATCAGAATCCGACAACACATTAAAAAGATCATACATCTATATCAAGTGGGGTTTACCCCAGGGATGCAAGGATACTTCAATATCTGCAAATCAATCAATGTAATACACCACATTAACAAATTGAAAAATAAAAGCCATATAATTATCTCAAGAGATACAGAAAAATTCTTTGACAAAATTCAACATCCATTTATGATAAAAACTCTCCAGAAGGCAGGAATAGAAGAAACATACCTCGACATAATAAAAGCTATATATGGCAAACCCACAGCAAACATCTTCAACGGTGAAAAACTGAAAGAATTTCCTCTAAAGTCAGGAACAAGACAAGGGTGTCCACTCTCACCACTACTATTCAACACATTTTTGGAAGTTTTGGCCACAGCAATCAGAGCAGAAAAAGAAATAAAAGGAATTAATATTGGAAAAGAAGAAATAAAACACTCGCTGTTTGCAGATGACATGATCCACTACATCAGTTCAGTTCAGTCGCTCAGTCGTGTCCGACTCTTTGTGATCCCATGAATCGCAGCACGCCAGGCCAACCTGTCCATCACCAACTTCTGGAGTACACTCAGACTCATGTCCACTGAGTCTGTGTTGTCATCCAGCCTAGTCATCCTCTGTTGTCCCCTTCTCCTCCTTCCCTCAATCCCTCCCAGCATCAGAGTCTTTTCCAGTGAGTCAACTCTTTGCATGAGATGGCCAAAGTACTGGAGTTTCAGCTTTAGCATCATTCCTTCCGAAGAAATCCCAGGGCTGATCTCCTTCAGAATGGACTGGTTGGATCTCCTTACAGTCCAAGAGACTCTCAAGAGTCTTCTCCAACACCACAGTTCAAAAACCTCCATTCTTTGGTGCTCTGCGTTCTTCACATTCCATCTCTCATATCCATACATGACCACAGGAAAAACCATAGCCTTGACTAGACGGACCTTAGTTGGCAAAGTAATATCTCTGCTTTTGAATATACTATCTAGGTTGGTCACAACTTCTTTCCCAAGGAGTAAGCATGTTTTAATTTCTTTGCTGCAGTCACCATCTGCAGTGATTTTGGAGTCCCCCAAAATAAGGTCTGGCACTGTTTCCACTGTTTCTCCGTCTATTTCCCATGAAATGATGGGACCAGATGCCATGATCTTAGTTTTCTGAATGTTGAGCTTTAAGCCAACTTTTTCACTCTTCTCTTTCACTTTCATCAAGAGGCTTTTGAGTTCCTCTTCACTTTCTGCCATAAGGGTGGTGTCATCTGCATATCTGAGGTTATTGATATTTCTCCTGGCAATCTTGATTCCAGCTTGTGCTTCTTCCTGTCCAGCGTTCCTCATGATGTACTCTGCATAGAAGTTAAATAAGTGGGGTGACAATATACAGCCTTGACGTACTCCTTTTCCTATTTGGAACCAGTCTGTTGTTCCATTTCCAGCTCTAACTGTTGCTTCCTGACCTGCATACTGGAACTCTCTTGTTTTTTCCATGATCCAGAGGATGTTGGCAATTTGATCTCTGTTTCCTCTGCCTTTTCTAAAACCAGTTTGAACATCAGGGAGTTCACGGTTCACGTATTGCTGAAGCCTGGCTTGGACAATTTTGAGCATTACTTTTTAGCATGTGAGATGAGTGCAATTGTGTGGTTGTTTGAGCATTCTTTGGCATTGCCTTTCTTTGGGATTGGAATAAAACCTACCTTTTCCGGTCCTGTGTCCACTGCTGAGGTTTCCAAATTTGCTGGCATTCAGATGCTTATATCTTTCCTTTTCTCCTTTGCATTTTGCCTCTCTTCTTGTCTCTTTGCTTTTGCCTCTCTTCCTTTGAAAAGGAGTACGTCAAGGCTATATATTGTCACCCTGCTTATTTAACTTATATGCAGAGTACATCATGAGAAACGCTGGACTGGAAGAAACACAAGCTGGAATCAAGATTGCCGGGAGAAATACCAATAACCTCAGATATGCAGATGCCACCACCCTTATGGCAGAAAGTGAAGAGGAGCTAAAGGGCCTCTTGATGAAGGTGAAAGAGGAGAGTGAAAAAGTTGGCTTAAACCTCAACATTCAGAAATCAAAGATCATGGCATCTGGTCCCATCACTTCATGGAAAATAGATAGGGAAACAGTGGAAAGAGTGTCAGATTTTATTTTTTGGGTCCATAATCACTGCAGATGGTGACTGCAGCCATGAAAGTAAAAGAGACTTACTCCTTGGAAGAAAAGTTATGACCAACCTAGATAGTATATTCAAAAACAGAGACATTACTTTGCTGTCTAAGGTCCGTCTAGTCAAGGCTATGGTTTTTCCTGTGGTCATGTATGGATGTGAGAGTTGGACTGTGAAGAAGGCTGAGCACCGAAGAATTGATGCTTTTGAACTGTGGTGTTGGAGAAGACTCTTGAGAGTCCCTTGGACTGCAAGGAGATCCAACCCTGTCCATTCTGAAGGAGATCAACCCTGGGTATTCTTTGGAAGGAATGATGCTAAGGGTGAAACTCCAATACTTTGGCCACCTCATGTGAAGAGTTGACTCATTGGGAAAGACTCTGATGCTGGGAAAGATTGGGGGAAGGAGGAGAAGGGGACGACAGAGGATGAGATGGTTGGATGGCATCATGGACTCGATGGACGTGAATCTGAGTGAACTCCGAGAGGTGGTAATGAACAGGGAGGCCTGGCGTGCTGCAATTCATGGGGTCACAAAGAGTAAGACACGACTGAGCAACTGGAACATTTCCTTTGAGAACTGTTTGTAAGCCCCCCCAGACAGCCATTTTGCTTTTTTGCATTTGTTTTCCATGGGGATGATCTTAATCCCTGTCTCCTGTACAGTGTTCACGAACATCTTTTCATAGTTCTTCAGGCACTCTATCAGATCTAGGCCTTAAATCTATCTCTAACTTCCAGTGTATAATCATAAGGGATTTGATTTAGGTAATAATTGAATGGTCTAGTGGTTTTCCCTACTTTCTTCAATTTGAGTCTGAATTTGGTAATAAGGAGTTCATGATCTGAGCCACAGTCAGCTCCTGGTCTTGTTTTTGTTGACTGTATAGAGCTTCTCCATCTTTGGCTGCAAAGAATATAATCAATCTGATTTCGGAGTTGACCATCTGGTGATGTCCACGTGTCGAGTCTTGTCTTGTGTGTTGGAAGAGGGTGTTTGCTGTGACCAGTGCATTTTCTTGGGAAAACGCTATTAGTCTTTGTCCTGCTTCATTCTGCATTCCAAGGCTCAATTTGCCTGTTACTCCAGGTGTTTCTTGACTTCCTGCTTTAGCATTTTAGTCTCTTATAATAAACGGACATCTTTTTTGGGTGTTAGTTCTAAAAGGTCTTGTAGGTCTTCAGAAAACCATTCACCTCAGCTTCTTCAGCATTACTGGTTGGGGCATAGACTTGGATAACTGTGATATTGAATGGTGTGACTTGGAGATGAACAGAGATCATTCTGTCATTTTTGAGAATGCATCCAAGTACTGCATTTCGGGCTCTTTTGTTGACCATGATGGCTACTCCATTTCTTCTGAGGGATTCCTGCCCGCACTAGTAGATATAATGGTCATCTGAGTTAAATTCACCCATTCCAGTCCATTTTAGTTCACTGATTTGTAGAATGTTGACGTTCACTCTTGCCATCTCTTGTTTGACCACTTCCAATTTGTCTTGATTCATAGACCTGACTTTCCAGGTTCCCATGCAATATTGCTCTTTTCAGCATCAGACCTTGCTGCTGTCACCAGTCACACCCACACCTGGGTATTGTTTTTTCTTTGGCTCCATCCCTTCATTCTTTCTGGATTTATTTCTCCACTGATATCCAGTAGCATATTGGGCACCTATTGACTTGGGGAGTTCTTCTTTTGGTAACCTATCATTTTGCCTTTTCATACTGTTCATGGGGTTCTCAAAGCAAGAATACTGAAGTGGTTTGCCATTCCCTTCTCCAATGGACCACATTCTGTCAGACCTCTCCACCATGAACCACCCGTCTTGGGTTGCCCTGCGGGGATGGCTTGATTTCATTGAGTTAGACGAGGCTGTGGTCCTAGTGTGATTAGACTGACTAGTTTTCTGTGAGTATGGTTTCAGTATGTCTGCCCTCTGAGGCCCTCTTGCCACACCTACCATCTTAGTTGGGTTTCTCTTAAGTTGGGCATGGGGTATCTCTTCATGGCTGCTCCAGCAAAGCACAGATGCTGCTCCTTTCCTTGGATGAGGGGTATCTCCTTACCACCGCCCTTCCTGAACTTCAATGTGGGATAGCTCCTCTAGGCTCTTCTATGCCCACACAGCCACACTCCTTGGGTTGCTCCTCCCGCTGCCGCCTCTGGCCTCCGGCATGAGGTGGCTTCTTCAAGCCAACCCTGGCCTCAGACGCAGGGTAGCTACTCTTGTCCACCACCCCTGACCTCGGACGCGGAGTGTCTCCTCCCGTCCACCACTGACCTTGGACTCGGGGTAGCTCCTCTTGGCCTTCGTCGCTAAAGACTCCACCAGAAAATTACTAGAGCTAATCAATGAAGATAGTAAAGTTGCAGGATATAACGTCAACACCCAGAAATCCCTTGCATTCCTATACACTAATAATGAGAAAATAGAGAAATTAAGGAAACAATTCCATTCACCATTGCAACAAAAAGAATCAAATACTTAGAAATATATCTACCTAAATAAACAAAAGACCTATATATAGAAAACGATCAAACACTGGTGAAAGACATCAAAGAGGACACTAATAGATGGAGAAATATACCGTGTTCATGGATCAGAAGAATCAACATAGTGAAAATGAGGATACTACCCAAAGCAATCTATAGATTCAATACAATCCCTATCAAACTACCAATGGTATTTTTTACAGAGTTAGAACAAATAATTTCACAATTTGTATGGAAATCCAAAAACCTCAAATAGCCAAAGCAATCTTGAGAGAGAAGAATGAAACTGTAGGAATCAACCAGCCTGACTTCAGGCTCTACTACACAGCCACAGTCATCAAGACAGGATGGTACTGGCACAAAGACAGAAGTATAGATCAATGGAAGAAAATAGAAAGCCCAGAGATAAATACACACACACGGACACCTTATCTTTGACAAACGAGGCAAAAATATACAACGGATTGAAGACAATCTTTTTAACAAGTGGTGCTGGGAAATCTGGTCAACCACTTGAAAAAGAATGAAACTAGAACACTTTCTAACACCATACACAAAAATAAACTCAAAATGGATGAAAGATTGAAGCATAAGACTAGAAACTATAAATCTCCTAGAGGAGAACCTAGGCAAAACACTCTCAGACATAAATCACAGCAGGATCCTCAATGACCCACCTCCCAGAATACTGGAAATAAAAGCAAAAATAAACAAATGGTCCCATTTGTTTATTTTTCTGCACAACAAAGGAAACTATAAGCAAGGTGAAAAGACAGCCTTCGGGATGGGAAAAATAATAGCAAATACTGCAACTGACAAAGAATTAATCTCAAAAATATACAAGCAAAACCTGCTGCTCAATTCAAGAAAAATAAACGACCCGATCAAAAAATGGGCCAAAGAACTAAACAGACAATTTTCCAAAGAAGACATACAGGTGGCTAACAAACACTTGAAAAGATGCTCAACATCACTCATTATCGAGAAATGCAAATCAAAACTGCAAGAGGTACCGTTTCATGCCAGTCAGAATGGGTGCTATCCTAACGTGTACAAGCAATAAATGCTGGAGAGGGTGTGGAGAAAAGGGAACCCTCTTACACTGTTGGTGGGAATGCAAACTAGTACAGCCACTATGGAGAACAGTATGGAGAGTCCTTAAAAACTGGAGAGAGCACTGCCTTATGACCCAGCAATCCCACTGCTGGGCATACATACTGAGGGAACCAGAATTGAAAGAGACACGTGTATCCCAATGTTCATCGCAGCACTGTTCATAATACCAGGACATGGAAGCATCCTAGATGTCCATCAGCAGATGAATGGATAAGAAAGCTGTGGTACATATACACAATGGAATATTACTCAGCCATTAAAAAGAATACACATGAATCCGTTCTAATGAGGTGGATGAAACTGGAATCGATTATAGAGTGAAGTAAGCCAGAAAGAAAAATACCAATACAGTATACCAACACATATATATGGAATTTAGAAAATTGGTAATGATAACCCTGTACGCGAGAAGGCAAAGGAGACACAGACGTATAGAATAGTCTACTGGACTGTGGGAGAGGGCAAGGCTATGATGATTTGGGAGAATGGCACTGAAACTTGTATAATATCATAAGTGAAATGAATCCTCAGTCCAGGTTTGATGTATGAAACGGGATGCTTGGGGCTGGGGCACTGGGATGACCCAGAGGGATGGTATGGGGAGGGAGATGGGAGCGGTTTCAGGATGAGGAACACATGTATACCTGTGGCAGATTCATGCTGATCTATGGCAAAACCAATACAATATTGTAAAGTAATTAATCTCCAATTAAAATAAATAAATTTATATTAAAAATGAATTTTAAAAATGTGTAGTATTGCAAAACTACAGTCATCAAGCCAGTATGGTACTGGTACAAAACTGGAAATACAGACCAATGGAACAAGATAGAAGGCCCAGTTAAACCCATGCACCTATGGATACCTTATGTTTGAAAAAGGAGGCAAGAATATACAAAGGAGACAAGATGGTCTCTTCATTAAGTGGTGCTGGGAACACTGGTCAACTATATGTAGAAGAATGAAATTAGAAAACTCCTTAACACCATACAAAGTGAAGTCGCTCAGTCGTGTCCGACTCTGTGCGACCCCATAGACGGCAGCCCACCAGGCTCCCTCCTCCCTGGGATTCTCCAGGCAAGAAAACTGGAGTGGGTTGCCATTTTCTTTTCTAATGCATGAAGGTGAAAAGTGAAAGTGATGCCGCTCAGTCCTTTCTGACTCCTTGTGATCCATGGACTGTAGCCTACCAGGCTCCTCCATCCATGGACTTTTCCAGGCAAGAGTACTGGAGTGGGATGCCATTTTTTTCTCCAGGGGATCTTCCCAACCCAGGGATTGAACCCGGGTCTCCCACATTGCTGGCAGATACTTTACTGTCTGAGCTACCAGGGAAGCCTATACACAAAGATAAAAGATCTAAAACAAGACCTTAAACCTTAAAACTCTTAGAGGAAAACATAGAAAGAACACTCTGACATTGTTGTTGTTATTCAGTCTTTAAGCGATGTCCAACACTTTGCAGCTCAGGCGTCTCAGTCCTTACTATTGTCTGGAGTTTTCAAAACTCATGTCCATTGAATCAGTGATGCTATCCAACCACCTCATCTTCTATTGCCCCCTTCTCCTCCTGCCTTCATTCTTTCCTAGCATTATGGTCTTTTCCATTGAGTTGGCTCTATGCCTCAGGGGGTGAAAATATTGGAATTACAGCTTCAGCATCAATCCTTCCAGGGAATATTCAGGGTTGATTTCCTTTGGGATTGACTGCTTGCATCTCCTTGCAATCCACGGGACTCTCAAGAGTCTTCTCCAATACCACAGTTCAAAAGCATCGATCCTTCGGAGCTCAGCTTTCAAAGAGAAAAGGGAACCTTCTTCCACTATTGTTGGGAATGTAAACTGATACAGTCATTGTGGGGAACGGTATCATGATTCCTTTAGAAAGTAGAGAATAAAACTACCATATGACTCAGAAATCCCACTATTGGGCATATACTCTGAAGAAACCATAACTGAAAAGGACACATGTATCCCATGTTCATCGCAGCAATAGTGACAATAGTCAGGACATGGAACAACCTAGATGAATGGATAAAGAAGTTGGGGTACATGTATACAATGAACTACTACTCAACATTAAAAGGAACAAATTTAAGTCCATGCTGTGAGGTGGATGAACCTAGAGCCTGTTATCCAGAGTGAAGCAAGTCTGAAAGAGAAAACAATCATATATTGATGCATATATATGGAATCTAGATAAACGACATTGATGAACCCATTTGCAAGTTAGCAAGAGGGATGCGGACATAGAGAACAGATTGTCACAGTGTGGAAAGGAGAGGGTGGGATGAATTGAGAGAGGAACATGGAAACATGCATTGCCATACCTAAAATAGAAAGAAAGTGGGAATTTGCTGTATGACACAGGAACTCAACGTGGTGCTCATGACAACCCAGAGATGGGATGACGTGGGAGGCGGCAGACAGGTTAAGGAGGGAGGAGACATGTGGATCCCTGTGGCTGCTTGATGCTACTCTATGAAGCCAGCACAACATTGTAAAGCAATGACCCTCCAATTAAAAGGAAATAATTTTTTTAAAAGTTCAATATAATGAATGTGTAGTATGTGTAGTTGTTATGCTCTGAATAGCAATGTCTACACATACATTTTTTTCCTTTCCTTAGATAATTCTGTTACTCTAGCAGGTACCACCTAGTTCCTAAGGGTTCATCATGAGAAGAATGTTGTGAGAGCATCTAATCCATCCTCAGACACTGCTGTTCCTTCCAGGATTCGTGAAGTGTCTGTTAGTGTCTGTGCATTCCTCAAGTGCCTTCAAACTGACTGCTTCTACCCTCCAGTGATAACAGCTAGAAGAAAGAGAGGAGCAGGGCAGGGGTCTTAGCGAGAGAGACCTTAGTCTACACAATGCTGTTCTTTATAAGATCTGGAGCATTTTTGACATTATTGATCAGTTATTTTGAGTAGTTATTCATAATTATCAGTTTTCCTAGCTTTTAGAGCTGACATATGTAATTTTGAAATTTATTTTTAATTGGAAGATAATTGCCTTACTATGTCCTGTTGGTTTCTACCATGCAACAATGTGGATCAGCTCTAAGTACACATATATCTCCTCCACCGTGAGCCTCATGTCCACCCCACTGCCCCCTATCCCTCCCCTCTGGGCTGTCACAGAGCACCAGGCTGAACTCCTGAGCTATGACACAACGTTCCATTGGTCATCTCTTCTGCGCACGGCAAGCCTGTATTTCAGTGCCACTCTCTCAATCTGTTCCACCCTCTCCTTCCCTCAGTGTGCTCACAAGTTTGTTTTCTACATTTGCGTTTCCATTCCTGCCCTTGAAAGAGGTTCATTAGGGATATTTTTCTAAATTTCCAAACATATGTATTAATATACAATATTTGTTTTTCTCTTCCTGACTTACCTCAGTCGGTGTAAAAGGCTCTAAATTTTTTCACCTCTGTTCAACTGGCTCCGATTGTTCCTTTTTATTGTCTGAGTAATATTCCATTGTATATTTGTGCCACAACATATTTCTTCAGTCACCTGTTGATTGGCATCTAGGTTGGTTCCATGTCCAGGCCATTGTAAATAGTGCCACAGTGAACACTAGCGTCCACATGACATTTTGAATGATGGTTTTCTCAGGGCATAATCACGGCCATTTGGTAGTTTACTCCTAGTTTTTTAAGGTATCTCCATATTGTTCTCCACAGTGCCTGTATCAATTTACTGTTTTAAAAAGTTTTGTTGTGTTAGGAACACTTAACATGAGGTATATTCTTTTAACAGTATTTTAAGTGTACAATACAGTGTTGTTATACACAGGCTTGATGTTGCAGGCAGATCTCTAGAACTGATATACATATCAGGACTGAAATTGTATACTGTCAACTAAAACATATAGTCACAGCCTGAAAAGAAGGAGACTTTTATTTTATTTGGTGGGAAAGTTTAGGACTCCAAGCCCAGGAGACAGCATCTCAGTACCTCTGAGAAACGTGTTCCCCCTTGGAACACGGGAGTGAGAGTCAGTCTACATACAAATGTTCAGCAGAGGGAGCAGGCTGCCTGAACATCGAGGATCAGATATCAAATTAGGGAATTCAGCACTGGATGTGGGAAGAGTCAAGCCTCTGGGCTCACTGAACTCATTGCTTTCATATGCACTTCAGCCATCTGGGCCAAATCCTGTTTCCTTGTTCACCTTAAGTGGTGGCAGCTGTGGCCGATGGCTGCTCCTTGTGTTCCCCCTGCACCTCAGCAATCACCATGGCGGGTGGCAGCATCTGCTGGATTGAGCTTTGGGAGCCCACATTCACATTTGGAGGCCAGAAATCGCTGATGGCTGTGAGATTTCTTGTTTATTGATTCGGCAGTAGAGATTTTCATTCCACAATACCCATTGATTGGCAATATCTTCAGGGCGGTTGGGAAACATTGATGTCACAAAACACCGGTGTCTATAGATGTCTGCATACCCAGGGCACTCAAGGTCCCCCATGGAAGGCTTAGTGCTTAGTATTAGCTGAAGTGTTGCTGTGTTTCAAGAAATTATACTAATAAATTCCTGATGGGTTCTGTGTCACCTTTAGTTTATTTTTTTAGAGAAAAATATCCATGGATTGAATGGTGGGGTCAATGACTCATGGAGCTTCATTCCCTGAGTATACTAGGAATGTCTGAAAACACACTAAATGTCATTTCAAAAAAAAAAAAAAGGCAGGTTAGAGTCAATTGAATTAACTGTTGTAGGATAAAGCAGCACAAGATATCTGGGGAGTACTAGTGGAAAAGCTTCTTATTGGATACAGCCCAGACACTGAGTCAATTTTGAACATAACGAGAAGAGAGAAATTTGGGTTTCTAGTAGACAACAAGTGGCTCATGGTCATGTGTCTGCAGAGACCAGATCACTGTATAAATCTGCAAAAGTAGAGCTTCAGCAAAATATCTCAAGTTGTCACCTTATGGCCTAGAAAACTGAAGGATCAAGCTTTCCTGTCAAAGTCCATGAATGGAGCTGTGTGAAAAGACTCCTGGCGTGAGACCGCTAAAACCAGAAACTGGAAAATTAGAAAAAGAAGATATAGCTTTGTGGTCTCTAGTCATTTAATTTTCAAGAAGAGGCTAGAGACCAGTGGGGCATGGTGTAAGGAAGACAAGTTTAAAAAAACTGTGGGTAGGGATTAAAATATGTGAGGGTAGTAAATTCTAGTCTCGACCATGAAGGGAAACAAAGCTGGGTGCTGGCAGGTGAAATGGAACAGGGAGGAAGTTTTCCATAGCAGAGTCTTGGGGGCTGGGGTGTGTAAGAATCACCAACTGTGACAATGGAGGCAAAACACTACTGTCAAGGAATTCCTCATATTTCCTAAGCGGTGCATAACAATGGCACAGGGAGTATGTGACAAGGTCTCCAGTGAGTCACTCTGCACTTCCTTAGTGAAGGATAAAGAAGTGTATGGACAAGGGAGATTTGTGATATCAGCATGAGTGTGGCAATTTATTTTTGAGACTGCAAACGTGTGGTATTTGGGGTGGGAATTAAGGGCATCAGCCAGAGCTGGGATGTTCCCCCTGGGTGGAGCTGCCTGTTCCTTATAAAAGGAGGCTCCATCACAGGGCTGTCATTGTCTTGACGGTCATAGGTCTTCTTTGGAGCCTCAGGTGAGCACTCTAGAGATCTTTATGCAACTCGGGTGATAGTGTTTAACTTGGGGGTAGACGTGGCTTTAGTTGCAGCCCTTAGTGCTCTGTTGGGAAAAAGAAGATAATGAGGATTTAGGGGTAAACTTTTGGTATTTGGTCATGAATGTGATCTTAAATGTGAGGAACGTATGTAGTCAGAGGAACAGTCTTAACCTGAGAGAGAGTAAAGGGGATGAGATACTGTGCCGCTGCACAGAACACATTTGTTCCAAATGCACCCTTTTCAGGATTCAATCCCTGTGAGTTCCTAGTTTGGGCCTTTGCATTTCTCCTCAGAAGCGACAGTAAGGGCAGCTTGGCTAGCAACGAAGACTTCATGGGAGAAAGAAGTAGAGATTTGTTTGGGGATTGGCTACAAGTTTATTATCCAGATTCTTCTTCAGAGTATATTCTTATTTGTACAACAACTGTGTAGGTAATTTTGTGTTAAAAAGTGGTATGAGAGACTAACCAGAAAAGACTGAAGATCTGAGGGCAAGAGATATTAAAAAGAAGGGTGAAGAAGCTCTAAAAACCATGAAGACTGTATTAAGATTCAAGTACAGTCCTTATTGATGGGAGGGTTGTTGGTGCCACTAAATGTTCTACCAGTCAGATGCTCCGTTACGAAGAATTTTGTTTGTTGGTATTTCAGATTCCTTGAGAGCCAGGAACGATGTCTCACCACCAGCATCCGCATCCGCATCCCCATCCCCATCCCCATCCACATCAGCATCAGCATCACCATCAGTGCAAGGAGCCCTGCCATCCACCTCCAATAGTGTGTCCACCAAAGTGCCATGAGCCGTGCCCACCTCACCCATGCCCACCTCCACTGAGCCAGCAGAAATGCCCTCCTGGGCCACCATGCCCACCATGGGAGCAGAAGTGTCCACCCAAGTGGAAGTAACAGCACCAGATTTCATCTGGACCAAGAAACAAGATCCAGGTTCTTCCATTGTCCTCCCTTTGGCCATGGTGATGGATTGCATCTTCCTTAATCTCCCTCCTCAACCAACAGCTGACAGAGTAAAGGCCTCATTGCTGAAGGTGACACCACGTTGTTGGAAGAAGAGGAGCAGGATTATTGCTTGATCTCTCTGTGTCATGTGCCCGTCCGTAATATGTGTTCTGTTCTCTACCCCGTGAGCAATTAGTGTGTCTATTCCTTCGCTTCTCCAATAAAGCATATTCATACCCCATTAGGTGTTTCTTTCTTTCTTTTGCAAATAGTGTTTTTCATCTTTTCTCTACACTACAAGTATTCTTCTGAGTGTTCCTTTTCATTCCCATTGGATTGTCAGAATTAGGCTTTTCCATCATTGAGTTCAGCTTTGCCTGAAATATGTCTTTGGACTGGATCCTTGAAAGAATTCCTTCATTACTTTCATACTTGTTTCTATATTTGTCTACTTTAAGACCCTGAAATAAATTGAATTCTCTCAATCTCAGTTTCCTTTTTTGTAAAACCAGTAGGCAACAATCTATTCAAATCTGTGTACTCATAGAAATTAAGTTATTCACAATGTTTCCTAATTATTAACACATGAGGCAGTCTCTTATGTGCAAGAGACATGAGAATGGTGACTAAAGTAATTTTCCATCTAAACTCTTGAAGGGATTTTGCACAAACACACACACACACACACACAAACATACACAAGGTAAATAATAGTGATGCATGTGGACATTTTAGAGAGAACTGTGTAAAAAGGTTTCCCAAAGTGACTTTTAGGGCAAATACTTGAGTACAGAGAAGAGTGAGCCTTGAGTATCTGGGGTACACTGTACCAGTGACAGGCGATGGTGAGTGCTGAGGCAGGGCAGAGTAACTGCAGGGAGAACAGTCATCCAAAAGCCAATGCCTTCAAAAGGGGTTGAAGACACTGGATCTGATAGATGTAGCAAAGAATTTGATAATTTATTCAGTTTTCCAGCCATACTTTGCTGAAGTTCAAAGTCTCAACTTTATGTAATTCTCTACTATCACATCTATTTTCTTTTAACTGAGGGTACATATGATCTTTTAAAAACATTTTCAAAAAATGGTTAAATGGACTAAGAAATATATGTATACCTATGGCTGAGCACTGAAGAATTGCCGCTTTTGAACTGTGGTGTTGGAGAAGACTCTTGAGAGTCCCTTGGACTGTAAGGAGATCCAACCAGCCCATCCCAATGGAGACCAGTCCTGGGTGTTCATTGGAAGGACTGATGCTGAGGTTGAAACTTCAATACTTTGGCCACCTAATGCAAAATGTTGACTCATTGGAAAAGAGCCTGATGCTGGGAGTGATTGGGGGTAGGAGAAGGGGACGACAGAGGATGAGATGGCTGGATGGCATCACCGACTCAATGCACATGAGTTTGGATGAACTCTGGCAGGTGGTGATGGACAGGAAAGCCTGGTGTGCTGTGATACATGGGGTCGCAAAGAGTTGGACACTACTGAGTGTCTGAACTGAACTGAACTGATGGCTGATTCACGTTGAGGTTTGTCAGAAAACAGCAAAATCCTTTGCCTTGCTTTATTTGGTACTCCAAAACTAAACTTGTCAGTTACTTGATGTATCTCTTGACATCCTACTTTTGAATTCCAGTTCTCTCTAATGAAAAGGACTTCTTTTTGGGGTGTAGTTCTTGAAGGTCTTGTAGGTCTTCATAGAACCGCTCAAATTTATCTTCTTCAGCACTAGTGGTTGGGGCATAGACTTGGATTACTGTGATATTGAATGGTTTTCCTTGGAAATGAACAGAGATCATTCTGTCGTTTTGAGATTGCACCCAAGTACTGCATTTTGGACTCTTTTGTTGACTACGATGGCTACTCCATTTCTTCTAAGGAATTTTTTGCCAACAGTAGTAGATATAGTAGTCATCTGAATTAAAATCTCCCATTCCAATCCCACAGAAAGGCAATGCCAAAGATTGCTCAAACTACCGCACAATTGCACTGATCTCACATGCTTGTAAAGTAATGCTCAAAATTCTCCAAGCCAGGCTTGAGCAATACATGAACTGTGAACTTCCTGATGTTTAAGCTGGTTTTAGAAAAGGCAGAGGAAGCAGAGATCAAATTGCCAACATCCGCTGGATCATGGAGAAAGCAATAGAGTTCCAGAAAAACATCTATTTCTGCTTTATTGACTATGCCAAAGCCTTTGACTGTGTGGAACACAATAAACTGTGGAAAATTCTGAAAGAGATGGGAATACCAGACCACCTGACCTGCCTCTTGAGAAATCTGTATTCAGGCCACGAAGCAACAGTTAGAACCGGACATGGAACAACAGACTGGTTCCAAATAGGAAAAGGAGTATGTCAAGGCTGTATATTGTCACCCCCGCTTATTTAACTTCTATGTAGAGTACATCATGAGAAACGCTGGACTGGAAGAAACACAATCTGGAATCAAGATTGCCAGGAGGAATATCAATAACCTCAGATGTGCAGATGACACCACCCTTATGGCAGAAAGTGAAGAGGAACTAAAAACCTCTTGATGAAAGTGAAAGAGGAGAGTGAAAAATTGGCTTAAAGCTCAACATTGAGAAAAGTAAGATCATGGCATCTGGTCCATCACTCCTGGGAAACAGATGGAGAAGCAGTGGAAACAGTTTCAGACTTTATTTGGGGGCTTCAAGATCACTGCAGATGGTGATTGCAGCCATGAAATTAAAAGATGCTTACTCCTTGGGAAAAAAGTTATGACCAACCTAGATAGTATATTCAAAAGCAGAGATATTACTTTGCTAACTAAAGTCCATCTAGTCAAGGCTATGGTTTTTCCAATAGTCAGGTATGGATGTGAGAGTTGGACTGTGAAGAAGGCTGAGGGCCGAAGAATTGATGCTTTTGAACTGTGGTGCTGGGAAGACTCTTGGAGTCTCCTGGACTGCAAGGAGATCCAACCAGTCCATTCTAAAGATTAGCCCTCGGATTTCTTTGGAAGGAATGATGCTAAAGCTGAAACTCCAGTACTTTGGTCACCTCATGTGAAGAGTTGACTCATTGGAAAGGAATTTGATGCTGGGAGGGATTGGGGGCAGGAGATGAAGGGGACGACTGAGGATGAGATGGCTGGATGGCATCACTGACTAGATTAACGTGAGTCTGAGTGAACTCTGGGATTTGGTTTTGGACAGGGAGGCCTGGCGTGCTGCGATTCATAGGGTCACAAAGCGTCGGGCACGATTGAGCGACTGAACTGAAAGGAACTGATGGCTAGTCCATTTCTTCTAAGGGATTCTTGCCCACAGTAGTAGATATAGTAGTCATCTGAGTTAAATTCACCCATTCCAGTCCATTTTAGTTCACTGATTCCTAAAATGTTGATGTTCACTCCTGCCATCGCCTGTTTGATCACTTCTTATATACCTTGATTCATGGACCTAACATTTCAGGTTCCTATGCAGAACTGTTCTTTACATCATCTGATTTTACTTCCATCAGCAGTCATTTTCAAAAGTGGCTGTTGTTTTTTTCTTTGACTCCACCTGTTCATTCTTTGTGGAGTTATTTCTCCATGGATCTCTAGTAGCATACTGGGCATCTAACTGACCTCGGGAGTTCATCTTTCAGTTTCCACCTTTTTTCCCTTTTAATACTGTTCATGGAGTTCTCAAGGAAAGAATACTGAAGTGGCTTGCCATTTGCTTCTCCAGTGGACCACGTTTTGTTGGAACTCTCCACCATGAATTGTCTGTCTTGGGTGGCCCTACACGGCATGGCTCAGAGTTTCATTGAGCCAGAGAAGTTTCACGATAGTGGATTAGAAGGACGTGTGCTCCTCTTTTCCTGAAAGAACTCCAAAATGACTTTGGAGTACAATAACTTCAAAATTACAACTCGCTGCTGGACAACTATTGACAGGAAAATGTTGGATCCAACCAAAAATAGAAACCCCACATCAAAGGGCAAAGCGGAAGCCCCAGCAAGATGGTAGGAGGGGTGAAATTGCAATCAGAATCAAACTCCATACTCCCAGAAACACTCGGAGGGCTTAAACAAACTTTGTTGCACAGCAGGACCCAATGACCCCACAGAGACTGAGCCAGAACTGTGTTTGAGTGTCTCCTGTGGAGGTATGGGTCAGCAGTGGCCTGCTGCAGGGGAAGGGCTCTGGGTGCAGCAGACCTTGGTATGGCATAAGCCCTCTTGGAGGACGCCACCTGAACCCCACCACAGAGCCGTCAGAACTTACACTAGACTGGCAAAACAAACTCTTGGAGGGCACAAGCAAAACCCTGTGCACACTAGGACCCAGGAGAAAGGGGCAGTGACCCCACAAGAGACTGACCCAGACTTGCCTGTGAGAGTCCAGAAGTCTCCAGCAGAGGCATAGGTCAGCAGTGGCCTGCTGCAGGGTTGGAGGCACTGAATATGGCAGTGTGTGCATGGGAAATTTTGAAAGAGGTTGCCATTCTCTTCATTACCTCCACCATAGTTTGACCTCAGGTCCAACAACAGGGAGGGAACACAGCCCTGCCCATCAACAGAAAATTAGATTAAAGATTTATTGAGCATGTCCCAACCATCAGAACAAGACCCAGTTTCCCCTACAGTCAGGCTCTCCCACCAGGATACTTCCATAAGCCTCTTACACTAATCCATCTGAGGACAGACAGAATGAAAACCAAAATCACAGGAAACTAACCAAACTGATCACATGGACCACAGTCTTGTCTAACTTCAGGCATACAGCACCTGAACTGAAAATTTTACAGATTACACTAGTAATAGAAATTGTATAATCTACACTGTATAGTAAGTTATTATAAAGTATTGATTATATTCCCTGTGGCTATTACTTATTGGATATACAGTCACTCAGTCATATCTGATTCTTTTTAATTCCATGGACTATACAGTTTATTGAATTATCCAGGCCAGAATACTGGAATGGGTAGCCTTTCCCTTCTCCAGGGGATCTTCCCAACATAGGGATCGAACCCAGGTCTCCTGCATTGCAGGTGGATTCTTTACCAGCTGAGCCACCAGGGAAGCCCAAGAATATTTTCATGAGTAGCCTACCCCTTGTCTAGATCTTCCCAACCCAGGAATTGAACTGGGATCTCCTGCATTGTAGGCAGACTCTGTACCAGCTGAGCTGTGAGGGAAGCCCTATAATTCCTGTGTTGTCCATGTACAAATGTAAAGAACAAATACTGTATGTCTTCACTTGTGAGTGGAATCTAACATAATAAAACATTATTAAGAGGTATAAACTACTAGTTATAAAAATTCTAACTTATTCATGAGTTTGTACCTCTTAATCTCCTTCACATATTCTTCTCCTCCATCCATACCCCACTCCTTTCTGATAACCACAACTTGGATCTCTTTATGTCTGAGTTTGTTTCTATTCTATTTGTTTGTTTGTGTTATTTGCTAGATTCCAAGTACAAATAAAAACACACAGTATTTGTTCTTCTCTAAGTCACTTTAAAATAACAGAGACTGTCTTTCATACCCTTCCCTCTCAGATTGCTGTCATGAGTTTCTGTCCATTCAGCAGCAATAGATCTGGGCTTCCAGACTCACTAATTGTCCTCAGGGATATAGTTACTGGTTGGGAAAAACTTCCAGGTGTACTCACCTTTGGCCTAGCTCACTTTTACTCTCCTCATGATACAGTGATTCATTGCTGATGTCAACCTGTCAGACAGGGGCTTCTGCTTCTTCATCCCCAAGGGTACGTAAAAATCTTTATCCCTGTCCTTTGGGCTGTGAATGATTTTGTTTATCAAATAGCATTTTATATGATTTTTAAATGTTACTTGAAATGTTACAAGATATTGCTACTTGGAAACTGCCACTGATAAATAAAATATTTCATAACCAAGAGTGTTGGATAAATAAAGAGTTGAATTAACTCTCCTAGTGAGGTTAGAAAATTTCCTCAAAAAACTAAAAATGAGATATCATATGATCCAACAATCCCACTCCTGGACATATCTCCTATCCCCAGATAGGAAAAAAACCATAATTAGAAAAGACATACACTCCTTTCTAATAGCTTTGATACTACTGGTACTATTTGACATCAGTTCATTTCAGTTCAGTTCAGTCGCTCAGTCGTGTCCTACTCTTCACGACCCCATGAATTGCAGCATGCCAGGCCTCCCTGTCCATCAAAATCTCCCAGAGTTCACTCAGACTCACGTTCATAGAGTCAGTGATGCCATCCAGCAATCTCATCATCTGTCGTACCCTTCTCCTCCTGACCCCAATCCTTCCCAGCATCAGAGTCTTTTCCAATGAGTCAATTCTTTGCATGAGGTGGCCAAAGTACCGGAGTTTTAGCTTTAGCATCATTCCTTCCAAAGAAATCCCAGGGCTGATCTCCTTCAGAATGGACTGGTTGGATCTCCTTGCAATCCAAGGGACTCTCAAGAGTCTTCTCCAACATCACAGTTCAAAAGCATCAATTCTTTGGTGCTCAGCCTTCTTCACAATCCAACTCTCACATCCATACATGACCACAGGAAAACCATAGCCTTGATTAGACAGACCTTAGTTGGCAAAGTAATGTCTCTAGTTTTCAATATACTATCTAAGTTGGTCATTACTTTTCTTCCAAGGACTAAGCGTCTTTTACTTTCATGGCTGCAGTCACCATCTGCAGTGATTTTGGAGCCCAGAAAAATAAAGTCTGACACTGTTTCCACTGTTTCTCCATCTATTTCCCATGAAGTGATGGGACCGGATGCCATGATCTTTTTTTCTGAGGTTGAGCTTTAAACCAACTTTTTCGCTTTCCTGTTTCACTTTCATCAAGAGGCCATTTAGCTCTTCTTCACTTGCTGCCATAAGGATGGTATCATCTGCATATCTGAGGTTATTGATATTTCTCCCAGCAATCTTGATTCCAGTTTGTGCTTCTTCCAGTCCAGCATTTCTCATGATGTACTATGCATATAAGTTAAATAAACAGGGTGACAGTATACAGCCTTGATGTACTCCTTTTCCTATTTGGAACCAGTCTGTTGCTCCATGTCCAGTTCTAACTGTTGCTTCCTGACCTGCATACAGATTTCTCAAAAGGCAGGTCAGGTGGTCTGGTATTCCCATCTCTTTCAGAATTTTCCACTGTTTATTGTGATCCACACAGTCAAAGGCTTTGGCACAGTCAATACAGCAGAAATAGATGTTTTTCTGGAACTCTCTTGCTTTTTCCATAATCCAGCAGATGTTGGCAATTTGATCTCTGGTTCCTCCGCCTTTTCTAAAACCAGCTTGAACATCAGGGAGTTCACGGTTCATGTATTGCTGAATCCCTGCTTGGAGAATTTTGAGAATTACTTTACTAGCATGTGAGATGTGTGCAACTGTGTGGTGGTTTGAGCATTCTTTGGCATTGCCTTTCTTTGGGATTGGAATGAAAACTGACCTTTTCCAGTCCTGTGGCCACTGCTGAGTTTTCCAAAGTTGCTGACATATTGAGTGCAGCACTTTCACAGCATCATCTTTCAGGATTTCAAACAGCTCCACTGGAATTCCATCACCTCCACTAGCTTTGTTCGTAGTGATGCTTTCTAAGGCCCACTTGACTTCACATTCCAAGATGTCTGGCTCTAGATGAGTGATAACATCATCATGATTATCTGGGTCATGAAGATCTTTTTGTACAGTTCTTCCATGTATTCTTGCCACCTCTTCTCAATATCTTCTGCTTCTGTTAGGTCCAGACCATTTCTGTCTTTTACTGAGCCCATCTTTGCATGAAAAGTTCCCTTGGTATCTCTAATTTTCTTGAAGAGATCTCTAGTCTTTCCCATTCTCTTCCTTTCCTCTATTTCTTTGCACTGATCACTGAAGAAGGCTTTCTTATCTCTTCTTGCTATTCTTTGGAACCCTGAATTCAGATGCTTATATCTTTCTTTTTCTCCGTTGCTTTTTGCCTCTCTTCTTTTCACAGCTATTTGTAAGGCCTCTCCAGAGAGCCACTTTGCTTTCTTGCATTTTTTTTTCCCATGGGGATGGTCTTGATCCCTGTCTCCTGTCCAGTGTCATGAACCTCCGTCCATAGTTCATCAGGCACTCGATCTATCAGATCTAGGCTCTTAAATCTATTTCTCACTTCTACTGTATAATCATAAGGAATTTTATTTAGGTCATACTGGAATGGTAGGAAATGCTATATAGAGATTCTGTTTGGTGAGGACTGGGAACTATGGAAGTATTTCAGATGACTCCACATTTTGGACCCCAGGAGACAGAATAGATGATGTTGATACAGAATTTTGGTCTCTCAGAAGAGCACAAGTTTATGAAGGAAGGAAATGGGTTTCATTTTGGGTACACTGTGTTAAAGCACATGAGAATTCCAGGTAGAGATGTTAACTGAGTATTTAGACATGTTACATGGTTCTCTGGCCCCTCCTCAGGGCTGAGACACAAATACAGTGAGACGGGGGTGAAAACTTAAGAAAGGAGAACAGCAAAGGGTGAAGGTGAGTAGAAAATTCTGGGAACAGAATGCCAAGGTTCAAGGGATTTGAGGGCTTCATTTTAGGTTCTAAAGAATGTGGGTCACTCCTCTCAATGTTTTGTTTTGGCATTGAGATACACTGTTACCCAATTATGATTTTGAACATCTATTGCTCTTTTCCTGTGTGGCCCTTCTAGCATCAACATTTTAGAGAGTCTTCTCTCTTATGTCTTGTGTACACAGGAGATGAACCAAAGAAATCCTGCTGTGTCAGTGCCTTTACAGCTTCTTCAGACTGTGTTTCTTTATCCATTGGCAAGATACAAAGAATTTACAAAATTATTCAGCAATCACATATATCGGGCAGTTTTCCCATGGAGAATTAAATACATGAGCCTCAGACATAGTCAAGACTCCGTCCCTTGTAATTTCAGTTGCTATAGGTTGGTGTATTTTTGAGGAAGGCTAAGGTAGTGGAAAAGAGCCTGATGCTGGGAGGGATTGGGGGGAGGAGGAAAAGGGGACGACAGAGGATGAGATGGCTGGATGGCATCACTGACTCGATGGACAGGAGTTTGGGTAAACTTGGGGAGTTGGTGATGGACAGGGAGGCCTGGCCTGTTGCAATTCATGGGGTCACAAAGAGTCACACACGATTGAGCTACTGAACGTAACTTAAGGTAGTGGAATAACTATATGCTTTAGAAATCACATATCTTTGGCACATATATTCTCGTTTTTGAAATGTACAGACAATTACATTCTCATTTTCTGAATATAACCTCATCCATGAGAAAGACAGGTGTCCACTAGTCCTTCAGTTACTTTTTCTTCAAGTTACATATAAGCAAAGCTGCACTCAACTCTGTGCGTTGTTCTTTCCATGCTTCCATGCCCCTATGTTCTGATCTTCTGCAGGAAAGTCTGTTCTCCCACTAGGTAACATTCTGAAGATCAGGGTTATGAGTTTTTTTCATCTCTTCATCCTGAACATTAAGTACAGTATTTATTACAGTAATTGTTGGTTAGAACAATCAATAATTATTGATTAAATGGATAATTAAAATCCAGTTCTGACTCCAACCAATGTTTGTTTATTTATTTCAAATATTTCTTTGATCCTTATTATGTTCCAAGCTCTGTGGTAGATATTGGAAGTACAAGGTTAAAATAAGACACAATCCTTGCACTAAGGAGCTCATAGTATTTGATGTCAAAGACACACAGAAAATTAACATATAAAATTGTTAAGTACAAGGGTACAATCATCAGGACAGTATGGTACTGGCACAAAGACAGAAATACAGATCAATGGAACAAAATAGAAAGGCCAGAGATAAATCCAGGAAACTATAGACACCTTATGCTTGACAGAGGAGGCAAAAATTTACAATGGAAAAAGACAATTTCTTTAACAACTGGTGCTGGGAAAACTGGTCAACCATGTGTAAAAGAATGAAAGTGGAATATATTCTGACACCATACACACACAAAGAAAACCCCTGAAAATAGATTAAAGATCTAAATGTAACACCAGGAACTGTAAGACTCTTAGAAGAAAATCTCTGACATAAATCACAGCAAGATCCTCTATGAACACCCCTCCAAGATATATAGAAATAAAAACAAAACAAACAAATGGGACCTAATTGAACACAGAAATTTTTGAACTATAAGCAGGTGAAGAGGCAGTCTTCAGAATAGGAGAAAATGATAGCAAATGAAACAACTGACAAAGAATTAATCTCCAAAATATACAAACAGCTCATGCAGCTCAATACCAGAAAAACAAAAATCCCATTCAGAAAGTGGACAAAAAGACTAAACAGACATATACTCAAGAAGACATGCCCGATGGCTAATAAACACATGAAAAGATACTCAACATCAATCGTTACTAGAGAAATGCAAATCAAAACCACAATGAGGTATCATCTCATGTGAGTCAGAATGGCCATCATCAAAAAGTTTATAAACAATAAATGCTGGAGAGGGTGTGGAGAAAAGGGAACCCTCTTACTGTGTTGATGGGAATGCAAACTGGTACAGCAACTCTAGAGAACACCATGAAGATGCCTTAAAAACTGGAAATAGAACTGCCATGTGACTGAGCAATCCCACTGCTGGGCATACACATAGAGGAAACCAGAATTGAAAGAGACACAAGTACCCCAATGTTCATGGCAGCACTGTTTACAGTAGGGAGGTATGAAGGAACCTAGATGTCCACCAGCAGACTAATGGATAAGGAAGTTGTGTTACACATATGCAATGGAATATTACTTAGCTTTAAAAAAGAAGACATTTGAGTCAGTGCTAATGAGGTGGATGAAACTGGAGTCTATTATGCAGAGTGAAGTAAGTCAGAAAAACACCAATACAGTATATTACGGCATATATATGGAATTTAGAAAGATAATAATGATGATCCTATATGCAAGGCAGCAAAAGAAACACAGATGTAAAGAATAGACTTTTGGACTATGTGGGAGAAGGCAAGGGTGGGAGGTTTTCATAGAATAACATTGAAACTTGTATATTGCCATATGTAAAATAGATGACCAGTGCAAATTCAATGCATGATGCAGGGCATTCAACGCCATTGCTCTGGGACAACTGAGATGGATGGGATGGGGAGGGAGGTGGAAGGGGAGTTCAGGATAGGTGGACACATATGCATCCTGGCTGATTCATGCCAATTCAGTGTATGGCAAAACCCACCACAATGTTGTAAAGTTATCGTCCAATTAAAATAAAGTAATTAACTTAAAAAAAAAAAAGAAATGAAAAGGCAGAGGAACCAGAGATCAAATTACGATCTGTTGGATCATATAAAAGCCAAGAGAATTCCAAAAATATCTACTTCTGCTTCACTGACTATGCTAAAGCTTTTGACTGTGTAAATCAGAACACACAATGGAACATTCTTAAAGAGATGGGAATACCAGACCACCAACCTGCTTCCTGAGAAACCTGTGTGCAGGACAAGAAACAACAGTTAGAAACAGACATGGAACAACGGACTGGTTCAAAATTGGGAAAGCAGTGCATCAAGCCTGTATATTGTCACAAGGCTTATTTAACATATATGCAGATTAATTCACGAGAAATGCTGGGCTGGATGAAGCACAAGCTGGACTCAGGATTGCCAGAAGAAATATCAATAACTTCAGATATGCAGGTGACACTACCCTTATGGCAGAAAGTGAAGAAGAACTAAAAAGCCTCTTGATGAAAGTGAAAGGAGAGAGCAAAAAAATTGGCTTAAAACTCAACATTCAGAAAAGTAAGATCACGGCATCTGTTCCCATCACTTCATGGGAATTAGATGGGGAAACAATAGAGACAGTAAGAGACTTTATTTTCTTGCTCTCCAAATCACTGCAGATGGTGACTGTAGCCATGAAATTGAAAGACACTTGCTCCTCGGAATAAAAGCTATGACCAACCTAGACAGCATATTAAAAAGCAGAGACTTTACTTTGCTGATAAAGGCCCATCTAGTCAAAGCTATGGTTTTTCCAGTAGTTATTCATGTATGGGTGTGAGAGTTGGACCATAACGAAAGCTGAATGCCAGATAATTGATGCTTTTGAACTGTGGTGTTGGAGAAGACTCTTGAGAGTCCCTTGGATTGCAAGGAGATCCAGCCAGTCAATAGTAAAGATAATCAGTCTTGAATATTCATTGGAAGAAATGATGCTGAAGCTAAAGTGCCAATAATTAGGCCACTTGATGTGAAGAACTGATTCATTGGAAAAGTTCTTTATGCTGGGAAAGATTGAAGCTGGAGGAAAGGGAATGATAGAAGATGAGATGTTTGGATGGCATCACCAACTTGATGGCCATGAGTTTGAGCAATTCTGGGAGGTGGTGATGGATAGGGAAGTCTGGGGTACTGGAGTTTCATGGGGTCACAAAGAGTCAGACAGGACTGAGTGACTAGACTGAACTGAACTGAACTGATAGCCAAGGTACTCAAGTTTTCCCCTGAAAGGCAAAGTAAATATTATTAGCTGAGTGTTACTGTCAGTCAACAAATTATACTAATAAATTATGAACAGGTTCTATGTCATCCCTATTTTATTTATTTAAGGAAAAATATCCATGATTAAATAGCTGAATCAATGATTCATGGAGGTTCATTCCCTAAGTGTACTAAGAATGTCTGAAAACACACTGTCATGTAAAATAAAAGATCTGATAGAGTCAATTGAATTAACTATTGTAGGGAAAAGAAGCGCAAGATAATTAGGGAGTATTAGTGGAAAAAGTTCTAAACGGATATAGCCCAGGCACTGAGTTCATTTTGGAGATAATGAGAAGAGAGGAATTTGGGTTTCTAGTAGACCAAATGACTCAGATCATGTGTCTGCAGAGTTCAGATCAGTGTATAAACCTGCAAAAGTAGAGCTTCAGGAAGGGGCCAGAGCTTGTGATATATCGCCTAAAAAGTGAGGGATCATGTTGTCCTGTTCAAGTCCGTGTATGCAGCCATGTGAAAGCACATCTGAGATGAGATGGCCTGCACTAAAAATCAAGGTAGACTTTGTGGCCAGGTTTAAGTCACTTAATTGTCAAGAAGTAGTATATGGTACAAGGCGAGTCTAGGTAAACTGTAGATAGGAGTTAAAAATGTGCAGTTAGGAAACCCTGGTCTATGTTCAATGGAAAAATGCCAGGTGCTGACAAATGAAATGGAATGCGGTAGTAAGTTTTATGTACCAGATGCTTGGGGAGCTGGCAAGAGAGGGAAGCAACATCTCTAACTGTTGAAGATTAGCAACATTCTCAAGCATCCTCATATTTCCTAAATGGTGCATGGCACTGGTAGAGGAAGTATGAAACAAAGTCTCAAGTGAATCACTCTGTAATTCCTCACTGAAGGGTGAGCACGTCCATGGACAAGGGAACTGTGTGATATCAGTATGAGTGGGGCATTGATTTTTGAGATTGCAAGCACGTGGAATTTGGGGTGGGAAACAAGTGCATCATGCCAGTCCTGGGATGTTCCCCCCTGGGTGGAGCTGCCTGGTCCTTATAAAACGAGGCTCCATCAGAGTGCTGTCATTGTTGTGACGGTCTCAGGTCTTCTTTAGAGCCTCTGGTGAGCACAACTCTTAGAGATCTTTTTGGAACTTGGGTGTTGGGTTTAATCTGGGGGAAGAAGTGGCTTTAATTGAAGCAATTAGTGTTCTGTATGGGAAAAAGAAGATAATGAGGGTTTAGGGGAAAATTTTTATATTTGGTCATGAATGAGATCTTAAATGTGAGGAGAAATTGGATTCAGAGGCACAGGCTTAACCTGAGAGAGAGTAAGGGGGGATGAGACACTGTGCCACTGCACTGCACACATTAGCTCCAAATGCCCCCTTCTCAGCTTTCAGTCCCACTGAGTGCCTGCTTTGGGCCTTTGCATTTCTCCTCAGAGGCCACAGTCAGGTCAGCTTGGCCAGCAACCAAGACCTCATGGGAGAAATAAGTAGAGATGTATTTGGGGATTGGCTACAAGTTTATTATCCAGATTCTTCTTCAGAGTATGTTTGTATTCTTACAACACCTGTGTAGGTAATTTTGTTTTAGAAAGTGGTGAAGGAGAGACGAACCAAAAAGACTGAAGATCTGAGGGCAAGAGATACTAAAAAGAAAGGTGAAGAAGCTCTAAAAAACCCATAAATTATGTATCAGGAATCAAGAGGAGTCTTTAATAATGGGACTGTTGTTGGCGCAGCTACATGTTCTACCAATTGGACTCGCCATTATGAAGAATGTTGTCTGTTTGTATTTCAGATTCCTTGAGACCCAGGAAGGATGTCTCACCACCAGCATCCGCCACTGCATCCACATCCGCACCCCCACCGCAGCCGCAGCCGCAGCCGCAGCCGCAGCCACATCCGGCCGCATCCACAGCCACCAGCCGCATCCGCGCCACATCCGGCCGCATCCGCAGCCACATCCGAAGCCGCATCCACAGCCGCATCCGCCGCATCCCAGCCGCATCCACAGCCGCATCCGCACCGCATCCGCAGCCGCATCCGCAGCCGCATCCGCAGCCGCATCCACAGCCGCATCCTCATCCACCTCCACAGCCGCATCCACATCAGCATTAGCATCCACCATCAGTGCAAGGAGCCCTGCCATCCACCTCCAGTAGTGTGCCCACTGAAGTGACATGAGCCTTGCCCACCTCATGCATGCCCTCTTCTAGTATCAAGCAGAAATGCCCTCCTGGACCACCTTGCCCACCCTGCGAGCAGAAGTGTCAAACCAAGCGGAAGTAACAGCACCAGATTTCATCTGGACCAAGAAACAAGACCCAGGCTCTTCCATTATCCTCCCTTCTGCCATGGTGATGGACTGCATCTTCCTTAATCTCCCTCCTCAACTGACAGATGAGAGAGAAAAGGCTTGCTTCCAGAAGCTGACACCACGTTGTTGGAAGAAGAGCAGCAGGATCATTGCTTGATCTCTCTGTGCCATGTGCCCGTCTGTAATCCGTGTTGTGATCTTTACCCCGTGAGCAATTAATGTGTCTATTCCTTTGCTTCTTCAGTAAAGCATATTCATAGCCCATATGTATTTCTTTCAGTTTTTTGTGTTTTTTTTTTGCATATCGTGTTTTTCATCTCTTCTGTCAGCTACAAGTATTCTTTTTTTTAAATATGAATTTATTTATTTAATTGGAGGTTAATTAGTTTACAATATTGTATTGGTTTTGCCAGTGTCAACATGAATCCGCCACAGGTATACACGTGTTCACCATCCTGAACCCCTCTTCCTCCTCCTCCCCCTACCATCCCCCTCCCAGTGCACCAGCCCCAGGCATCCAGTATCATGTATCAAAGCTGGACTGGTGATTCATTTCATATATGATATTATACATGTTTCAATGCCATTTTCCCAAATCATCACACCCTTGCCCTCTCCCACAGGGTCCAAAAGACTTTTCTATACATCTGTGTCTCTTCTGCCTTCTCCTATACAGGGTTATCATTACCATCTTTCTAAATTCCATATATATGTGTTGTGTTGTATTGGTGTTTTTCTTTCTGGTTTACTTCACTCTGTATAATAGGATCCAGTTTTATTCACCTCATTAAAACTGATTCAAATGTATTCTTTTTAATGGCTGAGCCATACTCCATTGTGTATATTTACCACAGGTTTCTTATCCATTCATCTGCTAATGGACATCTAGGTTGTTTCCATGTCCTGGCTATTATGAACAGTGCTGCGATGAACATGGGGTACACGTGTCTCTTTCAATTCTGGTTTCCTCAGTCTGTGTGCCCAGCAGTGGGATTGCTGGGTCATAATGCAGTTCTATCTCCAGTTTTTTAATGAATCTCCACACTGTTCTCCATAGTGACTGTACTAGTTTGCATTTCCACCAACAAGTGAGAGGGTTCCCTTTTCTCCACACTCTTTCCAGCGTTCATTGCTTGTAGACTTTTGGATCGCAGCCATTCTGACTGGTGTGAAATGGTACCTCACTGTGGTTTTCATTTGCATTTCTCTGATAATGAGTGATGTTGAGCATGTTTTCATGTGTTTGTTAGCCATCTGTATGTCTTCTCTGGAGAAATGTCTGTTTAGTTCTTTGGCCCATTTTTTGATTGGGTCCTTTGTTTTTCTGGAATTGATCTGCTTGAGTTGCTTGTATATTATTGAGATTAGTTGTTTGTCAGTTGCTCCATTTACTATTATTTTCTCCCATTCAGAAGGCTGTCTTTTCACCTTGCTTATAGTTTCCTTTGTTGTGCAGAAACTTTTAAGTTTAATTAGGTCTCATTTGTTTGTTTTTGCTTTTATTCCCAGTATTCTGGGAGGTGGATCACAGAGGATCCTGCTGTGGTTTATGTCGGAGAGTGTTTTGCCTAGGTAGGAGTTGAGAAACTAGGCAAAACACTCTCCGACATAAGTCACAGCTACAAGTATTCTGAGTGTTCCTTTTCATTCCCATTGGATTATCAGAATTAGACTTTTCCACCACTGAGTTCAGCTTTGCCTGAAATATGTCTTTTGGATTGGATCCACCAAAGAATTCCTTCATTGGTTTCAGTCTTGTTTCTATCTGAAAAGACCCTGAAAAGAATTGATATCTCTCAGTCTCAGTTTCCTTATTTGTAAAACTACTAGGCAAGACTCTATTCCACGCACTGGAATTAATTAGAAATTAGAAATTAATTTTTTCACAAATGTTTCCCAATTATTAACACATGCCAGGCAATCTCTTATGTTCTAGGGACATGAGGATGGTGACTAAAGTCCTTTTTCCATCTAAAGTCTTTAAGGGATTTTGCGCACACACACACACACACACGTGCACATACAAGGCAAATAATAGTGATGCAGGGGGTATGTTAGAGACAACTGTGTAGAAAAGCTCTTCCAAAGTGACTTTTAGGGCAAAGGTTGAGTGAAGAGAAGAGTGAGCCTTGAGTATCTGGGATACACTGTACCAGTGAGAGGTGATGGCGAGTGCTGAGGCGGGGCAGAGTAACTGCAGGGAGAACAGTCACCCAAGAGACAATGTCTCCAAATATCATTGAGTACATTGGATCTGAAAGATGTATCAAAGATTTTGATAATTTATTTACAGTTTTCCAGCCAAAAATCTGTTCAGAGTCTAAACTTTCTATGTAATTCTCTACTATCACACATATTTTCTTTTAACTGAAAGTACATATGATCTTTTAAAGACATTTTTTTGAAAATGGTCAAAAGGCCCAGAAATAATATTAATTCTTTTGCAAAACAAAAATTTATTTATGAGAGTGACTTTATGAAAAGTAGGTCTATTATTAACAATGTTCTCATATTATAGGGAAATTGACTCCACTAATTTCCATCACCATATAGACAACAAAATGCACAGAGAATTTTACTATTGTTGTGCTTCCAATACTAAGAAGAAGTGATTTTATTTTTAGGAGGGTTGACTTTGTACTCTTGGACAGGGTTCTGGTCTAATATTATTGACACAATTCCCTCCCAATTTTGTCTTGAAGAAAAACAAGAAAAAGGAAAAACAAAAAAACAAAATTTTGTTTGATTTTAGGAGAACATGATCAATACATTCAGACAGTTCATAAAGCATGGCTGTATGAAGTGGATAATTATAGACTGATCTCTTTATTGTGAAGAAACATGAAGATAAGAAGAACTTTACCAACCCTTTAAAAGAATCAAGTTTCCTAAATAAACTGTATCTCATACCTTCTCCACTAGAAGTGACAACAATCATATTTCTGAGATCGCAGATCCTATAGCCAGCCTTCCAGAGTTCATTCCATGGTTCTGCTGCTTAATAACTTTATGATCTTGGGCAATTTGCTTAAGGTCTCTGTATCTCATTTTAAGGTCTCATTTTCTTCAATTGAAAATTGGGAATAATAATAGTACTCATTTTATAGGTTAGTTGTGAGCCTTACATTTATATGTATATATAAAGCATTTAGAATTGTGTCAGCTCACAGAAAGCACAATGAGGATCAGATGTTACTGTGAGTGCATAAGAACTGCTCAGCCCATAAGCATACCTTGTCAGTGTTGTTACTTTTTAATAGATGAATTTAATGTCTTGGCCCCTATGTCACTTAAAGAAGCAGTACTTTTCACATTAAGGTTGTGATAATCTTAGAGTGTGTACCATATTTAGCCTATGGTTTTTCCTGTATTTGATCTTTGCTTTGGCATCTTAAGTTGTCTCCCTCTTCCCACTCGTCGTCCCCTTGTTCTTCTGTTTCTCTATCTTCTTTTTCTCTTCTTCCTGTTCGTCTTTTCCTCATTCCTTAGGGAATTTAAAGTCTGATGTCACAAGTTGTGTGTTCTTTCAAGCTTATGAGGTACAATTGTTGGACAATGGTACAAAACAGGGGTTGATTAATTGTTGGTGGGTTGTCTGGACATGAGAAAGTGATTAAAAATGTTAATAACTAGGATTGATGTCAAAAAAAGAAAACTACAGGCCAATATCTCTGATGAACATAGATCCTGAACAAAATTCTAGCTATCAGAATCCAACAACACATTAAAAATATCATACACCTATATCAGGTGGGCTTTATCCCCGGGATGCAAGGATTCTTCAGTATCTGCAAATCAATCACTATAATACACCACATTAACAAATGGAAAAATAAAAGCCACATGATTATCTCAATAGATGCAGAAAAAGCCTTTGACAAAATTCAACATCCATTTATAATAAAAACTCTCCAGAAAGCAGGAACAGAAAAAACATACCTCGAGATAATAAAAGCTATATATGACAAACCTACAGCAAACATTATCCTCAACGGTCAAAAATTGAAAGAATTTCCCCTAAAGTCAGGAGCAAGACAAGGGTGTCCACTCTCACCACTACTATTCAACATAGTTTTAGAAGTTTTGGCCACAGCAATCAGAGAGGAAAAGAAATATAAGGAATTAATATTGGAAAAGAAGAAATAAAACACTCGCTGTTTGCAGATGACTTGATCCTCTAAATCAGTTCAGTTCAGTCGCTCAGTATGTCTGACTCTTTGTGACCCCATGAATTGCAGCATGCCAGGCCTCCCCTGTTCACCAACTCCCGGAGTTCACTCAGACTCACATCCATCGAGTCAGTGATGCCATCCAGTCATCTCATCTTCGGTCGTACCCTTCTCCTCCTGCCCCCAATCCCTCCCAGCATCAGAATCTTTTCCAGTGAGTCAACTCTTCTCATGAGGTCTCCAAAGTACTGGAGTTTCAGCTTTAGCATCATTCCTTCCAAAGAAATCCCAGGGCTGATCTCCTTCCAGAATGGACTGGTCGGATCTCCTTGCAGTCCAAGGGACTCTCAAGAGTCTTCTCCAACACCACAGTTTAAAAGCATCAATTCTTTGGTGCTCAGCCTATTTCACAGTCCAACCTCACATCCATACATGACCACAGGAAAAACCACAGCCGTCAGCAAAGTAATGTCTCTGCTTTTGAATATGCTATCTAGGTTGGCCATAACTTTTCTTCCAAGGAGTAAGCGTCTTCTAATTTCATGGCTGCAGTCACCATCTGCAGTGATTTTTGAGGCCCCCAAAATAGTCTGACACTGTTTCCTCTGTTTCCTTATCTATTTCCCATGAAGTATGGGACCAGATGCCATGATCTTCCTTTTCTGAATGTTGAGCTTTAAGCCAACTTTTTCACTCTCCTCTTTCACTTTCATCAAGAGGCTTTTTAGTTCATCTTCACTTTCTACCATAAAGGTGGTGTCATCTGCATATCTGAGGTTATTGATATTTCTCCCAGCAATCTTGATTCCAGCTTGTGTTTCTTCCAGTCCAACGTTTCTCATGATGTACTCTGCATATAAGTTAAATAAGCAGGTTGACAATATGCAGCCTTGATGTACTACTTTTCTTATTTTGTACCAGTCTGTTGTTCCATGTCCAGTTCTAACTGTTGCTTCCTGGCCTGCATACAGATTTCTTAAGAGGTAGGTTTGGTGGTCTGGTATTCCCATCTCTTTCAGAATTTTCCACAGTTTATTGTGATCCACACAGTCAAAGACTTTGGCATAGTCAATACAGCAGAAATAGATGTTTTTCTGGAACTCTATTGCTTTTTCCATGATCCAGCGGACGTTGGCAATTTGATCTCTGGTTCCTCTGCCTTTTCTAAAACCATCTTGAACATCTGGAAGTTCATGGTTTACCGATTGCTAAAGCCTGGCTTGGATAATTTTGAGGATTACTTTACTAGTGTGTGAGATGAGTGCAATTGTGCGGTAGTTTGAGCATTCTTTGGCACTGCCTTTCTTTGAGATTGGAATGAAAACTGACCTTTTTCAGTCCTGTGGCCACTACTGAGTTTTCCAAAGTTTCTGACACATTGAGTGCAGCACTTTCACAGCATCATCTTTCAGGATTTCAAACAGCTCCACTGGAATTCCATCACCTCCACTAGCTTTGTTCGTAGTGATGCTTTCTAAGGCCCACTTGACTTCACATTCCAGGATGTCTCACTCTAGATGAGTGATCACACCATCATGATTATCTGGGTTGTGAAGATTTTTGTACAGTTCTTCCGTGTATTCTTGACATCTCTTCTTAATATCTTATGCTTCTGTTAGGTCCAGACCATTTCTGTCTTTTACTGAGCCCATCTTTGCATGAAAAGTTCCCTTGGTATCTCTAATTTTCTTGAAGAGATCTATAGTCTTTCCCATTCTCTTCCTTTCCTCTATTTCTTTGCACTGATCACTGAAAAGGCTTTCTTATCTCTTCCTGCTAGTCTCTGGAACTCTGCATTCAGATGCGTATATCTTTCCTTTTCTCCTTTACTTTTCGCCTCTCTTCCTTTGACAGCTATTTGTAAGGCCTCTCCAGACAGCCAATTTGCTTTTTGCATTTCTTTTCCATGGGGATGGTCTTGATCCCTGCCTCCTGTACAAATTCACGAACCTCATTCCATAGTTCATCAGGCACTCTATCTATCAGATATAGGTCCTTAAATCTATTTCTCACCTCCAGTGTATAATTATAAGGGATTTGATTTAGGTCATACCTGAATGGTCTAGCGGTTTTCCCTACTTTCTTCAATTTCAGTCTGAATTTGGTAATAAAGAGTTCATGATCTGAGTCATAGTCAGCTCCTGGTCTTGTTTTTGTTGACTGTATAGAGCTTCTCCATCTTTGGCTGCAAAGAATATAATCAATGTGATTTCAGTGTGGAATCTGGTGATGTCCATGTGTAGAGTCTTCTCTTGTGTTGTGGAAGAGGGTGTTTGCTATGACCAGTGTATTTTCTTGGCAAAACTCTATTAGTCTTTGCCCTGCTTCATTCTGCATTCCAAGGCCAAATTTGCCTGAAACTCCAGATGTTTCTTGACTTCCTACTTTTGCATTCCAGTCCCCTATAATGAAAAGGACATCGTTTTTGGGTGTTGGTTCTAAAAGGTCTTGTAGATCTTCAGAAAACCTTTCAACTTCAGCTTCTTCAGCATTACTGGTTGGGGTATAGACTTGGATAACTGTGATATTGAATGGTTCTCCTTGGAGACGAACAGAGATCATTCTGTCGTTTTTGAGATTGCATCCAAGTACTGTGTTTCGGGCTCTTTTGTTGACCATGATGGCTATTCCATTTCTTCTGAGTGATTGCTGCCCGTACTAGTAGATATAATGGTCATCTGAGTTAAATTCACTCATTCCAGTCCATTTTAGTTTGCTGATTTGTAGAGTGTTGACGTTCACTCTTGCCATCTCTTGTTTGACCACTTCCAATTTGCCTTGATACATGGACCTGACATTCCAGGTTCCTATGTAATATTGCTCTTTACAGCATGAGACCTTGCTTCTGTCACCAGTCACATGCACAACGGGGTATTGTTTTTTTCTTTGGCTCCATCCCTTCATTCTTTCTGGATTTATTTCTCCACTGATCTCCAGTAGCATATTGGGCACCTATTGACTTGGGGAGTTCCTCTTTTGGTATCCTATCACTTTGCCTTTTCATATTTTTCATGGGGTTCTCAAGGCAAGAATCCTGAAGTGGCTTGCCATTCCCTTCTCCAGTGGACCACATTCTGTCAGACCTCTCCACCATGAACCACCCGTCTTGGTTTGCCCTGCGGGGATGGCTTGGTTTCATTGAGTTAGAAGAAGCTGTGGTCCTAGTGTGATTAGATTGACTAGTTTTCTGTGAGTATGGTTTCAGTGTGTCTGCCCTCTGATGCCCTCTTGCCACATCTACCATCTTACTTGGGTTTCTCTTACCTTGGTCGTGGGGTATCTCTTCATGGCTGCTCCAGCAAAGCACAGATGCTGCTCCTTTCCCTGGATGAGGGGTACCTCCTTACCACCACCCTTCCTGACCTTCAACGTGGGATAGCTCCCCTAGGTCCTCCTATGCTTGTGCAGCCACCATTCCTCAGGTTGCTTCTCCTGGTCACTACCCCCTTGCCTCAGGCGCAGGGTGGCTCTTCAGGGCCAGCCCCCTGGCCTCGGGCATGAGGTGGCTTCTCCCAGCCACGCCTGGTCTCAGACATGGGGTAGCTCCTCTTGGCCACCGCCCCTAAAGACTCCACCAGAAAATTACTAGAGCTAATCAATGAAGATAGTAAAGTTGCAGGATATAACGTCAACACACAGAAATCTCTTACATTCCTATATACTAATAATGAGAAAATAGAGAAATTAAGGAAACAATTCCACTCACCATTGCAACAAAAAGAATCAAATACTTAGAAATATATCTACCTAAAGAAACAAAAGACCTATATATAGAAAACGATCAAACACAGGTGAAAGACATCAAAGAGGACACTAATAGATGGAGAAATATACCGTGTTCATGGATCAGAAGAATCAACATAGTGAAAATGAGGATACTACCCAAAGCAATCTATAGGTTCAATGCAATCCCCATCAAACTACCAGTGGTATTTTTCACAGAGCTAGAACAAATAATTTCACAATTTGTATGGAAATCCAAAAACCTCAAATAGCCAAAGCAATGTTGAGAAAGAAGAATGGAACTGGAGGAATCAACCTGCCTGACTTCAGGCTCTACTACAAAGCCACAGTCATCAAGACAGGATGGTACTGGCACAAAGACAGAAGTATAGATCAATGGAAGAAAATGGAAAGCACAGAGTTAAACCCACACACCCATGGACACCTTATCTTTGACAAAGGAGGCAAAAATATACAATGGATTAAAGACAATCTTTTTAACAAGTGGCTGGGAAAACTGGTCAACCACTTGAAAAAGAATGAAACTAGAACACTTTCTAACACCATACACAAAAATAAACTCAAAATGGATGAAAGATCTAAATATAAGACCAGAAACTATAAAACTCCTAGAGGAGAACCTAGGCAAAATACTCTCCGACATAAATCACAGCAGGATCCTCTATGACCCACCTCCCAGAATACTGGAAATAAAAGCAACAAATGGGACCATTTGTTTATTTTTCTGCACAACAAAGTAAACTATAAGCAAGGTGAAAAGACAGCCTTTGGAATGGGAGAAAAAAATAACAAATGAAGTAACTGACAAAGAATTAATCTCAAAAGTATAAAAGCAAAACCTGCTCAATTCCAGAAAAATAAACGACTCACTCAAAATATGGGCCAAAGAACTAAACAGACATTTTTGCAAAGAAGACATACAGATGGCTAACAAACGCATGAAAAGATGCTCAACATCACTCATTATCAGAGAAATGCAAATCAAAACCACAATACGGTACCATTTCATGCCAGTCAGAATGGGTGTTTTCCTCTAGTGTACAAGCAATAAGTGCTGCAGAGGATGTGGAGAAAAGGAAACCCTTTTACACTGTTGGTGGGAATGCAAAGTGGTATAGCCAGTATGGAGAACAGTGTGGAGATTCCTTAAGAAACTGGAAATAGAACTGCCTTAACAGACTGGTTCCAAATAGGAAAAGGAGTGTGTCAAGGCTGTATACTGTCACCCTGTTTATTTAACTTATATGCAGAGTACACCATGAGACGCAGGACTGGAAGAAACACAAGGTGGAATCAAGATTGCCAGGAGAAATATCAATAACCTCAGATATGCAGATAACACCACCCTTATGGCAGAAAGTGAAGAGGAGCTAAAAGGCCACTTGATGAAAGAGAAAGAGGAGAGTGAAAAAGTTGGCTTAAAGCTCAACATTCAGAAAACGAAGATCGTGGCATCTGGTCCCATCATTTCATGGGAAATAGATGGAGAAACAGTGGAAACAGTGTCAGACTTTATTTTGGGGGGCTCAAAAATCACTGCAGATGGTGACTGCAGCCATGAAATTGGAAGATGCTTACTACTTGGAAGAAAAGTTATGGCCAACCTAGATAGTATATTCAAAAGCAGAGACATTACTTTGCTGTCTAAGGTACGTCTAGTCAAGGCTATGGTTTTTCCTGTGGTCATGTATGGATGTGAGAGTTGGACTGTGAAGAAGGCTGAGCACTGAAGAACTGATGCTTTTGAACTGTGGTGTTGGCAAAGACTCTTGAGAGTCCCTTGGACTACAAGGAGATCCGACCAGTCCATTCTGAAGGAGATCAGCCCTGGGATTTCTTTGGAAGGAATGATGCTAAAGCTGAAACTCTAGTACTTTAGCCCCTCGTGCAAAGAGTTGACTGATTGGAAAAGATTCTGATGCTGGGAGGGATTGGGGGCAGGAGGAGAAGGGGACGACCGAAGATGAGATGGCTGGATGGAATAACTGACTTGATGGACGTCAGTCTGAGTGAACTCCAGGAGTTGGTGGTGAACAGGGATGCCTGGCTTGCTATGATTTATGGGGTCGCAAAGAGTTGGACATGACTGAGCGACTGAACTGGAACTGAACTGAACTATGATGGAGCAATCCCACTGCTGGGCATATATACTGAGGGAACCAGAATTGAAAGAGACACGTGTATCCCAATGTTCATCACAGCACTGTTTATAATACCAGGACATGAAAGCATCCTAGATGTCCATCAGCAGATGAATGGATAAGAAAGCTGTGGTACATATACACAATGGAATATTACTCAGCCATTAAAAAGAATACATTTGAATCTGTTCTAATGAGGTGAATGAAACTGGAATCGATTATAGAGTGAAGTAAGCCAGAAAGAAAAATACCAATACAGTATACCAACACATATATATGGAATTTAGAAAGATGGTAATGATAACCCTGTACACTAGAAGGCAAAGGAGACACAGATGTATAGAAAAGCCTTTTGGACTCTGTGGGAGAGGGCGAGGGTGGGATGATTTGAGAGAACTGCACTGAAACATGTATAATATCATAGGTGAAATGGATCTTCAGTCCAGGTGTGATGTATGAAACGGGATGCTTGGGGCTGGGGCACTGGGATGACCCAGAGGGATGGTATGGGGAGGAAGATGGGAGGGGGGTTCAGGATGGGGAACACGTGTATACCTGTGACAGATTCATGTTGATGTATGAAAAATCCAATACAATATTGTAAAGTAATTAATCTCCAATTAAAATAAATAATATATATTAAAAATGAATTTAAAAATGTGTAGTATTGCAAAGCTTCAGTCATCAAGCCAGAATGGTACTGGTACAAAACCAGAAATACAGACCAATGGAACAAGATAGAAAGCCCAGTTAAACCCATGCACCTATGGACACCTTATGTTTGACAAAGGAGGCAATAACATACAAAGGAGACAAGATAGTCTCTTCAATAAGTGATGCTGGGAAAACTGGTCAGCTATATGTAAAAAAATGAAATTAGAAAACTCCCTAACACCATACAAAGTGAAGTCGTTCAGTCGTGTCTGACTCTGTGCGACCCCATAGACAGCAGCCCACCAGGCTCCCCCATCCCTGGGATTCTCCAGGGTTTCCATTTCCTTTTCTAAGGCATGAAAGTGAAAAGTGAAAGTGATGTCACTCAGTCCTTTCCAACTCCTTGTGATCCCATGGACTGTATCCTACCTGGCTCTTCCATCTACGGAATTTTCCAGGCAAGAGTACTATAGTGGGATGCCATTTCCTTCTCTAGGGGTCTTCTCAACCCAGGGATTGAACTTGGGTCTCACACATTGCTGGCAGACACTTTACCATCTGAGCTACCAGGGAAGCCTATACACAAAGATAACACCTTGCATAAACATAAACTCAAAATGGATTAAATACCTAAATGTAAGACCATAAACCCTAAAACTCTTAGGGGAAAGCATAGGAAGAACACTTTTTGACACTGTTGCTGTGGTTCAGTTATTCAGTGATGTCCGACACTGCAACTCAGTGGACTGCAGCAGGTCAGGCTTCTCAGTCCTTCACTATTGTCTGGAGTTTGCAAAAACTCATGTCCATTGAATTGGTGATGCTATCCAACTACCTCATCTTCTGTTGCCCCCTTATTCTGCCTTCAATCTTTCCTAGCATCAGTGTCTTTTCCATTGAGTTGGCTCTTTGCCTCAGGGGGCCAAAGTATTAGAGTTTCAGCTTCAGCATCAGTCCTTCCAACAAATATTCAGGGTTGATTTCCTTTGGGATTGACTGCTTGGATCTCCTTGCAATCCACGGGACTCTCAAGAGTCCTCTACAACACCACAGTTCAAAAGCATCTATTTTTCAGAGCTCAGCCTTCAAAGAGAAAAGGGACTAGGGAATCTTCTTGCACTATTGGTGGGAATGTAAACTGATACAGTGATTATGGGGAACAGTATCAATATTACTTTAGAAACTAGGGAATAAGACTACCAAAAGACCCAGCAATCCCACTACTGGGCATGTACTCTGAGGAAACCATAACTGAAAAGGACACATGTATCCCAGTAGTCATCACAGCAATATTGACAATAGTCAGGACATGGAAGCAACCTAGATAAATGGATAAAGAAGTTAGGGTACATGTATACAATGAACTATTACTCAGCATTAAAAGGAACAAATTTAAGTCAATGCTGTGAGGTGGATGAACCTAGAGCCTGTTATCCAGAGTGAAGCAAGTCTGAAAGAGGAAAACAAATATCATATATTGATGCATATATATGGAATCTAGAAAACGACATTGATGAACCTAGTTGCAAGGTGCAAGAGAGATGCAGACACAGAGAACAGACTTGTCACAGTGGGGAAAGGAGAGGGTGGGATGAATTGAGAGAGGAACATGGAAACATGCATCACCATACCTAAAATAGAAAGAAAGTGGGAATTTGCTGTTTGACACAGGAACTCAAACTGGTGCTCATGGCAACCCAGAGAGATGGGATGGAGCGGGCAGCGGCAGGCAGGCTAGGGAGGGAGGAGACACGTGGATCCCTGCGGCTGCTTGATGCTACTCTGTGAAGCAATTACCCTCCAATTAAAAGGAAATAAGTTTTTTAAAAGTTCAATATAATGAATGTGTAGTATGTTTAGTTGTTATGCTCTGAACAGCAATGTCTACACATACATTTTTTTTCCTTTCCAGAGAGTAGATTGATAATCAATTCCCACCACAGTATTGACTATTGTATATCTTTAAATTAACTAGCTCGTCCTTCTTTCCGTCTTTATATTACTTACCATTTCCAATTGGAAGTATAATTTCTGGTATCCTTGAAAAATTGTCTCAGTGAAATCCTATTGATCTGTAGGTTTCCCCACATTTGTCACCCTAGGGCTCTCATTCTCTTATTACTCTCAATTATGTCCATTGTTTTTTTTTTTGTTTTTTTTTTTTTGCCTTTTGAGACTTTTTTCAGTTTGGTTTTCACCTTTTTTTTTTGTTGGAGCAAAACCTCAAGAAGTTATCAGAAAATTGTGGCAATTATATTATTTTATTCATATTTGACTAATAGTTTGGCTACATGTAACACTGTAGGTTCAAAAAATATTTTCCTTTGGAATTTTAGAGGTACTGACCTTTACCCCTTTAAGCATGCATATTTGCTGATGATTTTTGTTCTGCCTCACGGCTTACTTGGCTTCTCTTCTCTTTCCCAGATAGTCAGCTTCTCTCCTAGATAATCACTATTACTAGTTTCTAAGTAAAATCTAGCAAACACTCATGTGGATATTATACGATTTCTAGAGAGATTCAGAGATTCAGTGTACTACAGATACTTTGATTGGTAAAAAGGAAAATATCCATTCTATGAAAAAAATATCCATTATTTGGAAAGAATGAGGACCATTTGTCCTTTAGTCACTTTCTCTGTTATCAAGAACTAATTATCCCTCTTTCTAAGTCAGCAACATCATTAAGCACCTTTTTCTTAAGAAAAACTAATCCTGCTTCAACTACCAAACATAAGTGAGAACCTACAGTATTTATTGGTAAACATATCTGGAGTCCATTTTTAATTCATGGAGAAAGAAAAGCATGTATAAATTTATGTGGGTAGTACTGTTCTTTTTTATTTTTTTAAATACTTTATTCTACATTACAATACTGTATTTGTTTTGCCATACATTGACATGAATCAGCCACAGGTGTACACGATCTCCCAATGCTGAAGCCCCCTCCTACCTCCCACCCCATATCATCTCCCTGGATCATCCCCGTGCACCAGCCCCAAGCATCCTGTATCCTGTATTGAACATAGACTGGCACTTCGTTTCTTACATGATAGTATACATGTTTCAATGCCATTCTCCCAGATCATCCCACCCTCTCCCTCTCCCTCAGAGGCCAAAAGTCCCTTCTATACCTCTGGGTCTCTTTTGTTGTCTCACATAGAGGGTTATCATTACTATTTTTCTAAATTCCATATATATGTGTCAGTATACTGTATTGGTGTTTTTCTTTCTGGCTTACTTCACTCTGTATAATCAGCTCCAGTTTCATCCATCTCATTAGAACTGAGCCAAATTTATTCTTTTTAAGGGCTGAGTAGTACTCCATGTGTATATGTACCACAGCTTTCTTATCCATTCATCTGTTGATGGACATCTAGGTTGTTTCCATGTCCTGGCAATTATAAACAGTGCTGCAATGAACATTGGGGGGTACATGTGTCTCTTTCAATTCTGGTTTCCTCAGTGTGTATGCCTAGCAGGGGATTGCTGGGTCATAAGGCAGTTCTATTTGCAATTTTTAAGGAATCTCCACACTGTTTTCCATAGTGGCTGTACTAGTTTGCATTCCCACCAACAGTGTAAGAGGGTTCCCTTTTCTCCACATCCTCTCCAGCAGTTATTGCTTGTAGACTTTTGGATAGCAGCCATTCTGACTGGTGTGAAATGGTACCTCATTGTGGTCTTGATTTGCATTTCTCTGATAATGAGTGATGTTGAGCATCTTTTCATGTGTTTGTTAGCCATCCATATGTCTTCTTTGGAAAAATGCCTATTTAGTTCTTTGGCCCATTTTTTGATTGGATCATTTATTTTTCTGGAGTTGAGCTGCATAAGTTGCTTGTATATTTTTAAGATTAGTTGTTTGTCAGTTGCTTCATTTGCTATTGTTTTCTCCCATTCAGAAGGCTGTCTTTTCACCTTGCTTATAGTTTCCTTTGTTGTGCAGAAGCTTTTAATTTTAATTAGATCCCATTTGTTTATCTTTCCTTTTATTTCCAGTATACTGGGAGGTGGATCATAGAGGATCATGCTGTGATTTATGTCAGAGAGTGTTTTGCCTATGTTTTCCTCTAGGAGTTTTATAGTTTCTGGTCTTACATTTAGATCTTTAATCCATTTTGAGTTTATTTTTGTGTGTGGTGTTAGAAAGAGGTCTAGTTTCATTCTTTTACAAGTGGTTGACCAGTTTTCCCAGCACCACCTGTTAAAGAGACTGTCTTTACTCCATTGTATATTCTTGCCTCCTTTGTCGAAGATAAGGTGTCCATAGGTGTGTGGATTTATCTCAGGGCTTTCTATTTTGTTCCATTGATCTATATTTCTGTCTTTGTGCCAGTACCATACTGTCTTAATGACTGTGTCTTTGTAGTAGAGCCTGAAGTCAGGCAAGTTGATTCCTCCAGTTCCATTCTTGTTTCTCAAGATTGCTTTGGCTATTCGAGGTTTTTGTATTTCCATACAAATCTTGAGATTATTTGATCTAGTTCTGTGAAAAATACTGCTGGTAGCTTGATGGGAATTGCATTGAATCTGTAGATTGCTTTGGGTAGTATACTCATTTTCACTATATTGACTCTTCTGACCCATGAGCATGGTATATTTCTCCATCTATTAGTGTCCTCTTTGATTTCTTTCATCAGTGCTTTATAGTTTTTGATATATAGGTCTTCAGTTTCTTTAGGTAGGAATATTCGTATTTTATTCTTCTCGTTGCAATGGTGAATGGAGTTGTTCCTTAACTTCTTTTTCTACTTTCTCATTATTAGTGTATAGGAATGCAAGGGATTTCTGAGTGTTGATTTTATATCCTGCAACTTTACTATATTCATTGATTAGCTCCAGTAGTTTTCTGGTCGAGTCTTTAGGATTTTCTATGTAGAGGATCATGTCATCTGCAAACAGTGAGAGTTTTACTTCTTCTTTTCCAATTTGGATTCCTTGTATTTCTTTTTCTGCTCTGATTGCTGTGGTCAAAACTTCCAGAACTATATTGAGTAGTAGTGGTGAAAGTGGGCACCCTTGTCTTGTTCCTGACTTTAGCGGAAATGCTTTCAATTTTTCGCCATTGAGGATAATGTTAGCTGTGGGTTTGTCATATATAGCTTTTATTATGTTGAGGTATGTTCTTCTATTCCTGCTTTCTGGAGAGTTTTTATCATAAATGGATGTTGAATTTTGTCAAAGGTCTTCTCTGCATCTATTGAGATAATCATATGATTTTTATTTTTCAATTTGTTAATGTGGTGAATTACATTGATTGATTTGCGGATATTGAAGAATCCTTGCATCCCTGGGATAAAGCCCACTTGGTCATGGTGTATGATCTTTTTAACGTGTTGCTGAATTCTGATTGCTAGAATTTTGTTGAGGATTTTTGCATCTATGTTCATCAGTGATATTGGCCTGTAGTTTTCTTTTTTTGTGGCATCTTTGTCAGGTTTTGGTATTAGGGTGATGGTGGCCTCATAGAATGAGTTTGGAAGTTTACCTTCCTCTGCAATTTTCTGGAATAGTTTCAGTAAGATAGGTGTTAGCTCTTCTCGAAATTTTTGGTAGAATTCAGCTGTGAAGCCGTCTGGACCTGGGCTTTTGTTTGCTGGAAGATTTCTGATTACAGTTTCAATTTCCATGCTTGTGATGGGTCTGTTAAGATTTTCTATTTCTTCCTGGTTCAGTTTTGGAAAGTTGAACTTTTCTAAGAATTTGTCCATTTCTTCCAAATTGTCCATTTTATTGGCATATAATTGCTGATAGTAGTCTCTTATGATTCTTTGTATTTCTGTGTTGTGTGTCGTGATCTCTCCATTTTCATTTCTAATTTTATTGATTTGATTTTTTTCTCTGTTTCTTGATGAGTCTGGCTAATGGTTTGTCAATTTTATTTATCCTTTCAAAGAACCAGCTTTTTGCTTTGTTGATTTTTGCTATGGTCTCTTTTGTTTCTTTTGCATTTATTTCTGCTCTAATTTTTAGGCTTTCTTTCCTTCTACTAACTCTGGGGTTCTCTAATTCTTCCTTTTCTAGTTTCTTTAGGTGCAGAGTTAGGTTATTTATTTGACTTTTTCTTGTTTCTTGAGGTATGCCTGTATTGCTATGAACTTTCCTCATAGCACTGCTTTTATAGTGTCCCACAGGTTCTATGTCATTGTGTTTTCATTTTCATTCGTTTCGATGCATATTTTGATTTCTTTTTGATTTCTTCTGTAATTTGTTGATTATTCAGAAGGGTGTTGTTCAGCCTCCAAATGTTGGAATTTTTAATAGTTTTTCTCCTGTAGTTGAGATCTAACCTTAGTGCATTATGGTCAGAGAAGATGCTTGGAATAATTTCGATTCTTTTGAAATTATCAAGGTTAGATTTATGACCCAGGATGTGATCTATCCTGGAAAAGGTTCCGTGTGCACTTGAGAAAAAGGTGAAATTCATTGTTTTGGGGTGAAATGTCCTATAGATATCAATTAGGTCTAACTGGTCTATTGTAGCGTGTAAAGTTTGTGTTTCTTTGTTAATTTTCTGTTTAGTTGATCTGTCCATAGGTGTGAGTGGGGTATTAAAGTCTCCCACTATTACTGTGTTATTATTAATTTCCCCTTTCATGCTTGTTAGCATTTGTCTTACATATTGCAGTGCTCCTATGTTGGGTGCATATATATTTATAATTGTTATAGCTTCTTCTTGGATTGATCCTTTAATCATTATGTAGTGGCCTTCTTTGTCCCTTTTCACAGCCTTTGTTTTAAAGTCTATTTTATCGGATATGAGTATTGCTACTCCTGCTTTCTTTTGGTCTTGATTTGCATGGAATATCTTTTTCCAGCCCTTCACTTTTAGTCTGTATGTGTCCGTTGCTTTGAGGTGGGTCTCTTGTAGGCAGCATATATAGGGATCTTGTTTTTGTATCCATTCAGCCAGCCTTTGCCTTTTGGTTGGGGCATTCAACCCATTTACATTTAAGGTAATTATTGATAAGTATGCTCCTGTTGCCATTTACTTTAGTGTTTTGGGTTCGGGTTTATACATTCTTTTGTGTTTCCTGTCTAAAGTCTATCCTTTAGTATTTGTTGGAGAGCTGGTTTGGTGGTGCTGAATTCTCTCAGCTTTTGCTTGTCTGTAAAGCTTTTGATTTCTCCTTCATATTTGAATGAGATCCTTGCTGGGTACAGTAGTCTTGGTTGAAGGTGATTATCTTTCATCACTTTACGTATGTCTTGCCATTCCCTCCTGGCCTGAAGAGTTTCTATTGAAAGATCTGCAGTTAATCTTATGGAGATCCCCTTGTGTGTTATTTGTTGTTTTTCCCTTGCTGCTTTTAATAATTGTTCTTTGTGTTTGGTCTTTGTTAGTTTGATTAAAATATGTCTTGGGGTGTTTCGCCTTGGGTTTATCCTGTTTGGATGAGAAGAAAGGTGGATAAAAATAAAGGTTAAAGTTTCACTAGAGCCTTAGGGAAACAGGCCCTCCTGTTAATCTTAAGACAAACCTTTATCTCAAGAATGTGCAAGCAGCCTCCGGGTGATGTTTATCTCAAAAACCATTCCAGGAAATTATTTTCCAGAGAACGGGTTAACAGTAAAAATGCAGCTCATCCAGCCATGTCGACTTGATAACAAATAAACCTATCCCTGAAGATGTCAAGACCTGTACACCAATCAGGTCGCTCCACCCTAGCTGTACCCATTTGTGGTTTTTTTGTTTAAAAACTGCTCTGTAACAAATGTTCGGGATTTGTTCTCCCCTGGTGGTGATCGAACCCTGGCGAGCCGGCCTAATAAATCCTCTTGCAGTTTGCATCGAGTCCGAGTCCTGGAGATTATTTGGGCGACGGTTGGACTTGGGTGATTATTTTCTTCCCCATTTTAGGGAAGTTTTCAACTATTACCTCCTCAAGTATTTTCTCATGGTCTTTCTTTTTGTCTTCTTCTTCTGGGACTCCTATAATTCAAATGTTGGATCGTTTCATATTGTCTTTGAGGTCTCTGAGGTTGTCCTCATTTCTTTTAATTTGTCTTTCTTTTTCCTTCCCTGATTCATTTATTTCTACCATTCTGTCTTCTATTTCACTAATCCTATCTTCTGCCTCCGTTATTCTACTATTTATTGCCTCCAGAGTGTTTCTGATCTCATTTATTGCATTATTCATTATATGTTGACTCTTTTTATTTCTTCTAGGTCCTTGTTAAGCCTTTCTTGCATCTTCTCAATCCTTGAATCCAGGCTATTTATCTGTGATTCCATTTTGATTTCAAGATTTTGGATCATTTTCACTATCAGTGTTCGGAATTCTTTCTCAGGTAGATTCCCTATCTCTTCCTCTTTTGTTTGGTTTGGTGGACATGTCTCCTGTTCCTTTACCTGCTGGGTATTCCTCTGTCTCTTCATCTTGGTTATATTGCTGCGTTTGGGGTGGCCTTTCTATATTCTGGGAATTTGTGGAATTCTCTTTAATATTGAGCTTCCTCTCTGTGTGTGGTGTTGTATCAGTGGCTTGTCAAAGTTTCTTGATTAGGGAGGCTTGTGTTGGAGTTCTGGTGGGTGGAGCTGGATTTTCTCTCTCTGGAGTGCTATGAAGTGTCTAGTAATGGGTTATGAGACGTCAGTGGTTTTGGAGTATTTTGAGCTGCCTGCATATTGAAGCTCAAGGGCTTGTTCTTGTGTTGCTGGAGAATTTGTGTGGTATGTCTTGCTCTGGAACTTGTTGGCCCTTGGGTGGTGCTCAGTTTCAGTGCAGGTATGAAGGCATTTGATGAGCTCCTATTGGATAAAGTTCCCTGTATTCAGGAATTCTTTGATGATCTCAGGATTTGGACTTAAGCCTCCTGATTCTGGTTTTCAGATTTATTTTTACAATAGCTTCATGATTTCTCCATCTATACAGCACTAATGTTAAAACATCTAGGTTAACGATGATAGGTTTCTCCACCTTGAGGGTCACCCCTAGAGGATCGCTGAGTTACTTGGAGGAGAGAAGAGGGAGGGGGTAGTTAGAGGTGAGTGGAGTGGGATGAAGTGGAATCAAAAGAGGAGAGAGCAAGCTAGCCTGTAACCACTTTCTTGTGTGAGCTCCAAAGTCTGGACCTCTCAGAGGTGGTCACAGAGTTATACAAAGAAGAGGAGAGGGAGGAAGTAGACAGAGGTGGCCAGGAGGATAAAAGACGGAGATGAAAAGGAGGGATACAGGTCCGGCCAGTACCCAGTTCCCTGAGTGTTTTCCACCTTCTGGAACACACAGAGAGTCATAGAGTTGGGTAGAGAAGAGGAGGAGGAGGGAGGAGACAAAGGCCACCTGGTGGAGAAAAAAGAGAGTCCAAAGGAGGAGAGGGTGGTCAAGCCAGTAATCTCGCACTCATGTAAAATTGGGTACTGAAGATTAGGTTTTTAAAAGTACAAAATTGGCAGCAAATACCAAAATGCAAAGATTAAAAATCTGGGGTAGAGATTGGATTTTCAAAGATACAATATTAAAGAAGAGAAGAAGGAGAAAAATAAAAAAATAAATAAAAAAATAAAAGACTCCAGAATTATTAAAAGACAATAACTTCCACTACCAAAAGACTATATATGGCATTTGCTTTAAAGATAGGGTTTTTTTTTTGAAAAGTAATAATAGGTTATAAAAATAATAAATAGAAATATAGAGGACTTAAAAATTTAAGCAAGTTTAGGAAAAGAAAAGATGAAAAGAAAAGAAGAAAAAAATTTTTTTCAAAAAATATTTAAAAAATTCTTAAAAAAATCATGCTTCAGCATCAACCCCCCCAAAAAAAAAATTGATCATAAATGTAGTAATGATATATCTGGCACTTTCTCTGTTGTTGTGGGCTGTGTGGGGTCACTACCAAGTCAGTTCCCTCTGTTTGACTTCCTCTGTTTGCTGGTCTCTTCCGTGTCTGATTTCAGGACTCTGCACTGGGCTTGCTCCTGCTCCCGGATAACCGTCTGGGGCCTGCCCAAGGCTTCATGCACCTCCCCAGTCTAAGCCACTCAAGTTTGGCGCTCAGAAAGCCCTCCCGAGGCTCGGATTTGGTTGAGCCTGGGCTTTGTTCCCTTCCCAGGTTTGAGTAGCTAGGGAGTTTGGCGAGCGCAATTGCTGCAACTTCTGGCCTTTCCGGTCAGCTCAATTTTCTGGGAGTACCGCTGGGGCTCTTTCTCAGGCAGATGATGACTGTCCAGAGCCCCCCAGAAGCCTTAATTAGCAAAGAAACCTGCTTGCAATTTGGTAGGTAATGTCTCTCTTGAGCTGCGATTGCCCCCTTCCAGCACTTAAGGCTCTGGCTGCCTGTCGCTGGAGGGGGGATGGTCTGCAGCCGGCTATTTCCGATCTGTCCTTTGTTCTGTGCGCGGGCCTGTCGGGTGTCATGTTCGAGCGTTTTGCGTGTTAGCCATCCCACAGTCTGGTTTGCTAGTCCAAGATAGTTTGCTCTAGCCACGTGCGGACCCGATTCTGGCTCCATTACAACCTGATTCTCGAGAAAAGCCCTGCAGCCTACGTCTCCCACGGCCCAATTCTTAGAAAGCACTGTCGCTGGTGCCTCGCCCTCCTCCCTGGCCAACCCTCACTTGTGCTGCTTATCCGCTGGGGGTTTTACTGTTGACCTCATAATCTGTTGGTTTTAATTATTTATTTTTCCTTCCTGTTATGTTGCCCTCTGTGCTTCCAGGGCTTGCCCCAGACATGGCTGTGAGAAAGTTTCCTGATGTTAGGAAACGTCTCTCTCCAAGAGTCTCTTCCCGGGACGGGATTCCCTTCCCGGGATGGGGCTCCCTCCCTATCTCCTTTGTCTTTTTTCATCTTTTATATTTATTCCTACCTGGTTTTGAAGCCAATGATCTGCTTTGCTGGATGCTTGATGTCCTCTGCCAGCAATCAGAAGTTGTTTTGTGGAATTTACTGAGCGATGAAATGTTCTTTTGATGAAGTAGTGAGGGAGAAAGTGTTCTCCCCATCCTATTCCTCTGCCATCTTTTCTCTGATCCCTCGGTAGTACTGTTCTAAGTCACATATTACTTAGATAATTCTCTTACTCCAGCAGGTACCACCTAGTTCCTAAGACTTCTCATGAGAAGAATGTTGTGAAAGCACCTACTCCATCCCCAGACATTGCTGTTCCTTCCAGGATTCCTGAAGGGCGTCTGTTTCCTAATGGTGATCCTGGTTTCTCCATCGTGGAACCTCAGAGGACTAGGCAGGAACAGCGGTCCTCATCTTGGTTCTCTGAGAGACTGAGAAGGAGATCAGGGGCAGGACTCAGTCTAAAGAAGTTCCTCCTCTTCAAACAGCCAGGTTATGCCCCTGATCTTTTCCTGAACCACATCAGCCCAGTCAAGATAGAAACACAGCAGAATCTCCATGGTCTTCTTTCAGGAAAGAGCACACGCTGTGAAATCTTCCCTCAGGCAGTGGAGAAGGAAGACCTCTGTTACTAGTAAAAAGATATGCATTCCTCGAGTGCCTTCAAACTGACTCCTTCTAACTAGAAGTGATAACAGTTAGAAGAAAGAGGGGCAGGGCAGGGGTCTTAGTGAGGGAGACCTTAGTCTACACAATGCTGTTCTTTATAAGATCTGGAGCATTTTTGACATTATTGATCAGTTATTTTGAGTAGTTATTCATAACTATCAGTTTTTCTAGCTTTTAGAGCTGACATATGTATTTTTAAAATTTATTTTTAATTGGAAGATAATTGCTTTACTATGTCTTGTTGGTTTCTACCATGCAACAATGTGGATCAGCTCTAAGTACACATATATCTCCTCCACTGTGAGCCTCACGTCCACCCCACTGCCCCCTATCCCTCCCCTCTAGGCTGTCACAGAGCACCAGGCTGAACTCCCTGAGCTATGACACAACGTTCCATTGGTCATCTCTTCTGCGCACGGCAAGCCTGTATTTCAGTGCCACTCTCTCAGTCTGTTCCACCCTCTCCTTCCCTCAGTGTGCTCACAAGTTTGTTTTCTACATTTCCGTTTCTATTCCTGCCCTTGAAAGAGGTTCATCAGGGCTATTTTTCTAAATTCCAAACATATGTGTTAATATACAATATTTGTTTATCTTTTCCTGACTTACCTCACTCTGTGTAAAAGGCTCTAGATTTGTCCACCTCAGTTCCACTGACTTGGATTTGTTCTTTTCATTGGCTGAGTACCATTTCATTCTATGTATGTGCCACAACATCTTTATCCATGCCTCTGTCAATTGGCATCTAGGTTGCTTCCGTGTCCTGGCCATTGTAAATAGTGCTGCAATGAACACTAGGGTACACATGACCTTTTGAATCACAGTATTCTCAGGGCATATTCTGGGGCATTTGGTAGTTTTACTCCTAGTTTTTAAATGTATCTCCATGTTGTTCTCCATAGTAGCTGTATCAATCTACTTTTTAAAAAAACTTTTGTTAGGAACATTTAACATGAGGTGTGTTCTCTTAACAGTCTTTTAAGTGTATAATACAGTGTTGTTATACACAGGCTTGATGTTGTGGGCATATTTCTAGAATGATATACCTTCCAGGACTGAAATTGTATACTGTCAACTAAAAATATAGTCACAACCTGAAAGGAAGGAGACTTTTATTTCATTTGGTGGGAAAGTTTAGGACTCCAAGCCCAGGAGACAGCATCTCAGTAGCTCTGGGAAACGTGTTCCCCTTGGGACACGGGAGTGGGAGTCAGGCTACACACAAATGTGCAGCAAAGGGATCAGGCCGCCTGAACATCGAGGAGCAGATGTCAAATTAGGGAATTCAGCACTGGATGCGGGAAGACTCAAGCCTCTGGGCTCACTGAACTCACTGCTTTCATATGCACCTCAGCCATCTGGGCCAAATCCTATTTCCTTGTTCACCTTCAGTGGTGGCAGCTGTGGCTGATGGCTGCTCCTTGTGTTCCCCCAGCACCTAGGCAATCACCATGGCGGGTGGCAGCATCTGCTGGATTGAGCTTTGGGAGCCCACGTTCACATTTGGAGGCCAGAAATCGCTGATAGCTGTGAGATTTCTTGTTTATTGATTCTGCAGTAGAGCTTTTCATTCCACAATACCTATTGATTGACAATACACTTTTACTCCATGCCCTCCCTCCCCCTGTTCCCGACAACTACTATTCTGTTCTTTGCTCCATGAGCTTGACTGTTTTCCATACCTCATATAAGGGGATTCATGTGGTACTTGTCCGTCTGTTTCTAGCTTATTTCTCATGGCATAATGTGTTCCAGGTTAGGTCATGTTGTCTCATAGGATAGGATTTCCTTCTTTTTAAGAAGGAATAATAATCCTTTGTATGTATATACTACAGTTTACTTATCCACTCATCTGTTGATGGACATTTACCACACTTTGGCTACTGTGAGTACTGCTGCAGTGAACTTCGGAGTGCTAATATGTCTTTGAGACTTTGATTTATATTATTTTGGGTAAATGATTTAGATGTAGAATGGGTAAAATCTGATAGTTCTGTTTTTTTCTATTTTTAACTTTTGGGTAACCTTCATATTCTTCATATGGTCACACCATTGTGCCCTCCCACTGCCAGGTAGGAGGGTTCTTTTTTCTCCATATTCTCACCAACACTTTTAATTTTGCTTTTTTGATTATAGTTATTCTTCAGGTGTGATGTGATACATCATTGTAGTGTTGATTTGCATTTCCCTGGTGACTAGTAGTGATATTAAACTCATTTTCATGTCCCTGTGGTTATACATATATATGTCTTCTTTAAAGAAAGCTCTATTGAAGTCCCTTACCTATTTAAAATTAAGGTTGTTAAATTTTTTTCTATTATGTTGTAGGAGCTTCTTACATACTTTGGAAATTAACCCCTTATCATATATATGGGGCTCATATTTCCTTAAGCCTTGTAACCAGGAAGAGTTAATTTTGAATTTATGCTGGATCAGCTTCTGTGATTTCAACTTTCATCTTGCCACTTTTGTTATTGTAAACATACATAGTAGATTGCTTTGGGGATATAACCTGAGCTGCCCAGCTGTGAATAACAGTAAGGAAGCGGATCTAACACATTCTCCTGCCTGAGGCTTGCCATACTAGGGGAATTTTGTAAGTATTGAGTAGTCTTTTACTTTGTTTCCTTACCTGCATCTCATTTCTGACCCATAAAAGAACCTGGCAACCAGGCTCCAGCAAGATGATTATTTGGAGGCATTAGCTTGTCATTGTCTCAGCCTGTGGGTTCCTGAACAAAGTCCCTTTCCCTTTCTAGTCTAGATGGGCTTCCCTATTGGTCAGTCGGTAAAGAATCTACCTGCAATGCAGGAGACTTGGGTTTGATTCCTGGGTGAGACATGAAATTTTTCATTTAATTTTTTCCTTTTCCTAGTCTAGACACCTCATCTCAGATTGACTGCAGAGAGCGGAGCAAGCTTGGACTTGGTAACAGATTATTTAACATGCCTTATGTTAGACATTTTGTTGTTTCCATAGAAAATATTAATGCAAGTATAGATTTTGTCTCTAATTTATAGCAGTGTTAGTAAGCTGATCTTCAGGGCGGTTGGGAAACATTGAATGTCACAAAGTACCGGGGCCTATAGATGTCTGCATGCCCAAGGCACTCAAGGTCCCCCATGGAAGGCTTAGTGCTTATTATTAGCTGAAGGATTGCTGTGTTTCAAGAAATTATACTAATAAATTCCTGATGGGTTCTGTGTCACACTTAGTTTCTTTTTTAGAGAAAAATATCCATGAATTGAATGGTGGGGTCAATGACTTGTGGAGCTTCATTCTCTGAGTATACTAAGAATGTCTGAAAACACACTAAATGTCATTTCAAAAAGAAAAATGACAGGATAGAGTCAATTGAATTAACTGTTGTAGGATAAAGCAGCACAGGATATTTGGGGAGTACTAGTGGAAAAGCTTCTTATTGGATACAGCCCAGACACTGAGTCAATTTTGAAGATAACTAGAAGAGAGGAATTTGAATTTCTAGTAGACTACAAGTTGCTCGTGGTCATGTGGCTGCAGAGACCAGATCAGTGTATAAATCAGCAAAAGTAGAGCTTCAGCAAAATATCTCAACTTGTGACCTTATGGCCTAGAAAACTGAAGGATCAAGCTTTCCTGTCGAAGTCCATGAATGGAGCAGTATGAAAAGACTCCTAGCATGAGACTGCTAACACCAGAAACTGGAAAATTAGAAAAGAAGATACAACTTTGTGGTCTCTAGTCATTTAATTGTCCAGAAGAGGCTAGAGATTAGTGGGGCATGGTGTAAGGAAGGTGAGTTTAAACAAAACTGTGGTTAGGGGTTAAGATTTGTGAGGTTAGTAAATTCTAGTCTCTACCATGAAGGGAAACAAAGCTGGGTGCTGGCAGGTGAAATGGAACAGGGAGGAAGTTTTCCATAGCAGAGTCTTTGAGGCTGGGGAGTGTAAGAATCACCAACTGTGACAATGGAGGCAAAACACTACTGTCAAGGAATTCCTCATATTTCCTAAGCGGTGCATAACAATGGCACAGGGAGTATGTGACAAGGTCTCCAGTGAGTCACTCTGCACTTCCTTAGTGAAGGATAAGAAGTCCATGGGCAAGGGAGATTTGTGATATCAGCATGAGTGTGGCAATTTCTTTTTGAGACTGCAAGCGTGCGGTATTTGTGGTGGGAATCAAATGCATCAGCCAGTTCTGGGATGTTCATCCTGGGAGGAGCTGCCTGGTCCTTATAAAAGGAGGCTCCATTGCAGCGCTGTCATTGTCGTGACAGTCATAGGTCTTCTTTGGAGCCTCAGGTGAGCACTCTTAGAGATCTTATGGAACTTGGGTGGTAGGATTTAATTTGGTGGTAGAAGTGGCTTTAGTTGCAGCCCTTAGTGCTCTGTTGGGAAAAAGAAGATAATGAGGATTTAGGGGTAAACTTTTGGTATTTGGTCATGAATGTGATCTTAAATGTGAGGACAAAATGTAGTCAGAGGACAGTCTTAACCTGAGAGAGAGTAAGGGGGATGAGATACTGTGCCGCTGCACAGAACACATTTGTTCCAAATGCACCTTTTTCAGGATTCAATCCCTGTGCGTGCCTAGTTTGGGCCTTTGCATTTCTCCTCAGAAGCAACATCAGGGCAGCTTGGCTAGCAACGAAGACTTCATGTGAGAAATAAGTAGAGATTTGTCTGGGAATTTGCTACAAGTTTAGTATCCAGATTCTTCAAAGTATGTTTGTATTCATACAACACTTGTGTAGGTAATTTTGTTTTAAAAAGTGGTAGAAGGGGAGATGATCCAGAAAAGACTGAGGATCTGAGGGCAAGAGATCCTAAACAAGAAGGGTGAAGAAGCTCTAAAAAACCATAAAGACTGTATTAAGAATCAAGAAGAGTCCCTAGTGATGGGAGGGTTGTTGGTGCAGCAAAATGTTCTACCAGTCGTATGCTCCATTATGAAGAATGTTGTCTGTTTGTATTTCAGATTCCTTGAGACCCAGGAAAGATGTCTCACCAGCAGCATCTGCATCCGCATCAGCATCAGCATCACCATCAGTGCAAGGAGCCCTGCCATCCACCTCCAATAGGGTGTCCACCGAAGTGCCATGAGCCGTGCCCCCCTCACCCATGCCCACCTCCAGTGAGCCAGCACAAATGCCCTCCTGGGCCACCATGCCCACCATGGGAGCAGAAGTGTCCACCCAAGTGGAAGTAACAGCACCTTGATTCAGGCTCTTCCATTGTCCTCCCTTTGGCCATGGTGATGGATTGCATCTTCCTTAATCTCCCTCCTCAACCAACAGCTGACAGAGTAAAGGCCTGGTTGCTGAAGGTGACACCACGTTGTTGGAAGAAGAGCAGCAGGATCATTGCTTGATCTCTTTGTGCCATGTGCCCGTCTGTAATCTGTGTTGTGTTCTCTATCCTATGAGCACTTAGTATGTCTATTCCTTTGCTTCTCCAATAAAGCATATTCATTGCTCATTATGTATTTCCTTCTTTTTTTTTTTTGCAAATAGAGTTTTCCATCTTTTCTCTACACTACAAGTATTCTTCTGAGTGTTCCTTTCATTCCCACTGGATTATCAGAATTAGACTTTTCCACCAAGAGTTCAGCTTTGCCTGAAATATGTCTTTTGGACTGGATCCATTAAAGAATTTCTTCATTGGTTTCTGACTTGTTCTATCTGTTTACCTTAAACCCTGAAAAGAATTGAATTCTCTCAGTCTCAGGTTCCTTATTTGTAAAGCCAGTAGGCAAGAATTTATTCAAATCCGTGTACTCAGAGAAATTAAGTTATTCACAAATATTTCCTAATTATTAACACATTTCAGGCAATCTCTTATGTGCTAGGGACATGAGAATGGTGACTAAAGTCATTTTTCCATCTAAACTCTTGAAGGGAGTTTGCACAAACACAGAAACATGTGGATACAAGGCAGATAATAGTGATGCAAGGGGATATATTAGAGACAACTGTGTAGAACTGGTTTTCCAAAGTGCCTTTTAGAACAAATACTTGAGTGAAGAGAAGAGTGAGCCTTGAGTATCTGGGGTACACTGTACCAGTGAGAGGCGATGGCAAGTGCTGAGGCAGGGCAGAGTAACTGCAGGGAGAACAGGCATCCAAGAGACAATGTCTCCAAATGGGGTTGAAGACATTGGATCTGGAAATATGTAGCAAAGATTTTGATAATTTATTCACAGTTTTCCAGCCATACTTTGCTGAAGTTCAAAGTCTCAACTTTATATAATTCTCTACTAACACATCTATTTTCTTTTAACTGAAAGTACATATACTCCTTTAAAAACATTTTTAAAAAATGGTTTAATGGACTAAGGAATATATGTATACCTATGGCTGAGGGCTGAGAATTGATGCTTTTGAGCTGTGGTGTTGGAGAAGACTCTTGCGAGTCCCTTGGACTGTAAGGAGATCCAACCAGTCCATCCTAATGGAGACCAGTCCTGGGTGTTCATTGGAAGGACTGATGCTGAGGTTGAAACTCCAATACGTTGGCCACCTCGTGGCCTAGTAACCATTCTCATGTCCCTAGCACATAAGAGATTGCCTGAGTTGACTCATTGGGAAAGACCCTGATGCTGTGAGGGATTGGGGGCAGCAGGAGAAGGGGATGACAGAGGATGAGATGGCTGGATGGCATCACCGACTTGATGCACATGAGTTTGAGTGAACTCTAGCAGGTGGCGATGCACAGGAAGGCCTGGCGTGCTGCAATTCATGGGATCGCAAAGAGTTGGATACGACTGAGTGAACTGAACTGAACTGATGGCTGATTCACATTGAGATTTGTCAGAAAACAGCAAAATCCTTTGCCTTGCTTTATTTGGTACTCCAAAGCTAAACTTGTCGGTTACTCCAGGTATCTTTTGACTTCCTACTTTTGAATTCCAGTTCTCTATAATGAAAAGGACTTCTTTTTTGGGTGTTAGTTCTTGAAGGTCTTGTAGGTCTTCATAGAACCACTCAACTTTATCCTCTTTAGCACTAGTGGTTGGGGCATAGACTTGGATAACTCTGATATTGAATGGTTTGCCTTGGAAACGAACAGAGATCATTCTGTCATTTTTGAGATTGTACCCACGTAGTGCATTTTGGACTCTTTTGTTGACTACAATGGCTACTCCATTTCTTCGAAGGGATTCTTGCCTACAGTAGTAGATGTAATAGTCATCTGAGTTAAATTCACCCATTACAGTCCATTTTAGTTCACTGATTCCTAAAATGTTGATGTTCACTCAGGCCATCTCCTTTTTGAGCACTTCCAATATACCTTGATTCATGGACCTAACATTCCAGGTTCCTATGCAGTATTTTTTCTTCACAGCATCTGGCTTTACTTCCATCAGCAGTCACATCCACAACTGAGTGTTGTTTTTGCTTTGACTTCACCTCTTCATTCTTTCTGGAGTTATTTCTCCATGGATCTCTAGTAGCATATTGGGCATCTACTGACCTGGAGAGTTCATCTTTCAGTGTCCTATCTTTTACCTTTTAATACTGTTCATGGAGTTTTCAAGGAAAGAATACTGAAGTGGCTTGCCATTTGCCTCTCCAATGGACTACATTTTGTCAGAACTCTCCACCATGACCTGTCTTGCGTGGCCCTACATGGCATGGCTTATAGTTTCATTGAGCCAGACAAGTTTTAAGGTGTTGAAATAGAAGGACGTGTGCTCCTCTTCTCCTGAAAAAACTCCAAAATTACTTTGGAGTACAAAAACTTCAAAATTACAACTCACTGCTGGACAACCACTGACAGGAAAATGTTGGATCCAAGCAAAAAAGATACCCAACGTCAAAGGCCAAAGGGGAAGCCCCAGCAAGATGGTAGGAGGGGTGAAATCACATTCAGAATCAAACTCCATACCCGCCAGAGACACTCAGAGGGCTCAAACAAACTTTGTTGCACAGCAAGACCCAACGACCCCACAGAGACTGAGCCAAAACTGTATTTGAGTGTCTCCTGTGGAGGTATGGGTCAGCAGTGGCCTGCTGCAGGGGAAGGGCTCTGGGTGCAGCAGACCTTGGTATGGCATAAGCCCTCTTGGAGGACATCACCTTAACCCCACCACAGGGCCGCCAGAACTTATACTAGACTGGCGAAACAAACTCTTGGAGGGCACAAACAAAATCTTGTGCACACTAGGACCCAGGAGAAAGGAGCCATGACGCCACAAGAAACTGACCCAGACTTGTCTGTGAGTGTCCAGAAGTCTCCAGCAGAGGCATGAGTCAGCAGTGGCCTGCTGCAGGGCTGGAGGCGCTGAGTGTGGCAGTGTGTGCATAGACTATTTTGAAGGAGGTCGCCATTATCTTCATTACCTCCACCATAGTTTGGCCTCAGGTCCAACAAGGAGATAACACAGACCTGCCCATCAACAGAAAATTAGATTAAAGACTTATTAAGCATGGTCCCACACATCAGAACAAGACCCAGTTTCCCCCACAGTCAGTCTCTCCCACAAGGATACTTCCATAAGCCTCTTACACTTATCCATCAGAGGGCAGACAGAATGAAAACCACAATCACAGAAAACAAACCAAACTGATCACATGGACTGCAGTCTTGTCTAACTTTAGGCTTACAACATCTGAATTGGAAATTTTACAGATTACACTAGTAATAGAAATTTTTATAAGCTACACTCTATAGTAAGTTATTATAAAATGTTGATTATATTCCCTGTGGCTAGGATTTATTGGAGATACAGTGGGAGTCACTCAGTCATATCTGATTCTTTGTAATCCCATGGACTATACAGTCCATTGAATTATCCAGGCCAGAATACTGGAATGGGTAGCCTTTCCCTTCTCCAGGGGATCTTCCCAACACAGGGATTGAACCCAGGTCTCCTGCATTGCAGGTGGATTCTTTACCAGCTGAGCCACCAGGGAAGCCCAAGAATACTTGCATTAGTAGCCTATCCCTTGTCTATATCTTCCCAGCCCAGGAATTGAACTGGGATCCCCTGCATTGTAGGCAGAATCTTTACCACCTGAGTTATGAGGGAAGACCCATATATCTTGTGTTGTTGTCCATATACAAATGTAAAAAACAAATACTGTATGTCTTCACTTGTGAGTGGAATCTAACAAATAAAACATTATTAAGAGGTATAATCTACTAGTTATAAAATTGCAACTTATTCAGTAGTTTGTACCTCTTAATCCCCTTCACATATTCTTCCCCTCCATCCATAACCCTCTCCTCTCGGATAACCACAACTTGGATCTCTATATGTCTGAGTTGTTTCTATTCTATTTGTTTGTTTGTGTTATTTTTCAGATTCCAAGTACAAATAAAAACATACAGTATTTGTTCTTCTCTAAGTCACTCTAAAATAACAGAGACTCAGTCTTTCATTCCTTCCCCTCTTCAGATTGCTGTCATAAATTTCTGCCCATCCAGCAGCAATAGATTAGGGCTTCCAGACTTACTGATTGTCCTCAGGGATATAGTTCCTGGTTGGGCAAAACTTCCAGGTGTACTCACCTTTGGCCTAGCTCATACCTCTTTTCCTCTCCTCATCATACAATGATTCATTGCTGAGGTCAACGTGTCAGATAGGGGCTTCTGCTTCTTTATCCCCAAGGGTATGTAAAAATCTTTATCCCTGTCCTTTGGGCTGTGAATGATTTTGTTTATCAGATAATATTTTACATGATTTTTAAATGTTACTTGAAATGTTACAAGTAATTGCTACTTGGCAACTGCCATTGATAATTAAATATTTCATAACCAAGAGTGTTGGATAAACAAAGAGGAGTTGAATTAACTCTCTTAGTGAGGTTAGAAAATTTCCTCAAAAAACTAAAAATGAAATACCATATGATCCAACAATCCCACTCCTGGACATATCTCCTATATCCAGATAGGAAAAAAACCCCATAATTAGAAAAGATACATACACTCCTTTCTAATAGCTTTGATATTACTGGTCCTATATGACATCAATAGGAAATGCTATCTAGAGATACTCTTTTGAGGACTGGGAATTATGGAAGTATTTCAGATGACTCCACATTTTGGACCCCAGGAGACAGAATAGATGATGTTGATACAGAATTTTGGTCTCTCAGAAGAGCACAAAGTTGTGAAGGAAGGAAATGGGTTTCATTTTGGGCACACTGTGTTAAAGCACATGAGAATTCCAGGTAGAGATGTTAACTGAGTATTTAGAAATGTTACGTGGTTCTCTGGCCCCTCCTCAGGACTGAGACACAAATACAGTGAGACGGGGTGAATACTTAAGAAAGGAGAACAGCAAAGGGTGAAGGTGAGTAGAAAACTCAGGATAGAATGCCAAGGTTTGAGGGATTTGAGGGCTTCATTTTAGGTTCTAAAAGAAGGTGGGTCAATCCTCTCAATATTTTGTTTTGGCACTGATATACACTGTTACCCAATTATGATTTTGAACATCTATTGCTCTTTTCCTGTGTGGCCCTTCTAGCATCAACATTTTAGGAAGTCTTCTCCCTTATGTCTTGTGTACACAGGAGATGAACCAAAGAAATCCTGCTGTGTCTGTGCCTTTACAACTTCTTCAGACTGTGTTTCTTTATCCATTGCCAAGATACACAGAATTTACAAAATTATTCAGCAATCACATATATGGGAAGTTTTTCCATGGAGAATTAAATACATAGGCCTCAGACATAGTCAAGGCTCCATCCCTTGTAATTCTAGTTGCTATAGGTTGGTGTTTTTTTTTTTTTTTTTTGAATGGGAAATAATTTATTTAATGTACAAGCTTTCAAGCCAGCAGAGCACGTGGAAGTCTTGATCTTCTGAGATGCTGATGCTGTTTCTTGCCTTTCTGTATCAAAATGAATTTTGTTAGTATTGCAGTCAGTAGTTTTAGTCCTATGAAAGCATTTTCTACAATCCTTATTGGAAGCCCAGATTTGCTACTGTTTTTTTAGCATCCCCTTCAGAATTGATGGCTGATGTGCTTTCTGAGAGCTTCTTGAATATAAGGCTAGAGGGCTTTTCTGAATCCCCCTTTGATTGTTTTAATTCGATTACAGCTTGTCTTCTGTATTAACAAGGTAATCTTGTCTTTCTCTTGCTTTACTTCTCTGACCTTTCAGGGGAAATGTGATTTTAGATTTGGACACCATCCAAAAGTGATGCCAGGATGAGGAAGGATATTATTCTTGCAAGCAGTCCAGTTCCAAAGATGTGATCTGAGCTATCGTTATTTGCATGCTGTTGATTCCTTCTCTACTCAGAAGTGGTCCATAGGCCAGTAGCAGTGGACCCCTGGGAGCATGTTAGAAATGCAGAACTTGGGGAATCCTCCCAGGACCTACCTAATCAGAATCTGCATTTTAACAAGATTTGGTGGTTTTAAAGTATGTCTGCAGATTCCTTGAGATGTCTCTGTTTTGTTTTTGGTGGTTGTTTTAGTCGTTAAGTTGTGTCCAACTCTCTGTGACCCCCTTGGACTGTAGCCCAGCAGGCTCCTCTGTCCATGGGATTTTCCAGTCAAGAACACTGGAGTGGTTTGCCATTTCCCTTTCCAGGGGATCTTCCTGACCCAAGGATTAAACCCTTGGGTCCTACATTGGTAGGTAGATTCTTTACCACTGAGCCACCTGGGAAGTCCAAGTGTTCATTTGAAAAGTGAAAGTGAAAGTTACTCAGTCCTGTCTGACTCTCTGCGACCCCATGGACTATATACAGTCCATGGACTTCTCTAGGCCAGACTACTGGAGGCGATTGCCATTCCTTTCTCCAGGAGATCTTCCCAACCCAGAGATCAAACCCAGATCTCCCTGCATTTCAGGCAGATTCTTTACCAGCTGAGCCGTTGACTGTTCTCAATGGCAGATGGCTTCCTGGAGAGGGGGAGAGAGATCCTAGAGAGAAACGTGGAGCCTGCAAGGTCTTTTATGACTTAGCAACTTTGCAGGTCACACTCCACCATTTCTGTCACAATATGTGTTATAAAAAGTCACTAACGACATCCCATACTCAAGACAAGGAGAATTAGTCTCCACCAAACGGAGAAATGGACTTCCCTGGTGGCTCAGCTGGTAAACAATCCTCCTGCAATGCAGGAGACCCTGATTTGATTCCTAGGTTGAGAAGATCTGCTAGTGAAGGGATACGCTACCCAGGTTGGTGCATTTTTGAGGAAGGCTAAGGTAGTGGAAAAGAGCCTGATGCTGGGAGGGATTGGGGGAGGAGGAGAGGGGAAGACAGTGGATGAGATGGCTGGATGGCATCACTGACTCGATGGACACGAGTTTGGGTAAACTTGGGGAGTTGGTGATGGACAGGGAGGCCTGGAGTGCTGTGATTCATGGGGTCACAAAGAGTTGGACACGACTGAGCGACTGAACTGAACTGACGGTAGTGGAAAGACTATTTGCCTTAGAAATCACTTGACTTTGGCACAGGTAGTCTCCTTTTTGGAATGTATAGCCAATTGCAGTCTCATTTTCTGGACATAACTTCAACCATGAGAAAGACAGTTTGTCCACTAGTCCTTCAGGTACTTTTTCTTCAAATCACATCTAAGCAAAGCTGCATTCAACTCTGTGCATAGTTATTTCCATGCTTCCATGCCCCTATATTCTGATCTTCTGCAGGAAAGTCTCTTCCCCCACTAGATAACTTTCTCAAGATCAAGGGTATGATTTTGTTTCATCTCTGCATCCTGAACATTATGTACAGTATTTATTACAGTAATTGTTGATTATAACAATCAATAATTATTGATTGAATGGATAATTAAAATCCATTTCTGACTCCCACCAATATTTATTTACTTATTTAAAAAATTTCTTTGATCCTTATTATGTTCCAAGCTCTGTGGTAGATATTGGAAGCACAAGGTTGAAATAAGACATAATCCTTGCACTAAGGAGCTCATAGTATTTGATGTCAAAGGCACATAGAAAATTAACAAGTAAGGTTGGCAAGTACAAGGATACAGTCATCAGGACAGTACGGTACTGGCACAAAGACAGAAATACAGATCAATGGAACAAAATAGAAAGGCCAGAGATAAATCCACGCATCAGTAGACACCTTGGGCTTCCTTGGTGGCTCAGAACTTAAAGCAGGCAGATTCTGCCTGTAATGCGGGAGACCTGGGTTCAATCCCTGAGTCGGGAAAATCCCCTGGAGAAGGAAATGGCAACCCACTCCAGTATTCTTGCCCGGAGAATCCCATGGACGGAGGAGCCTGGTGGGCTGCAGTATACGGGGTCGCAAAGAGTCGGACATGACTGAGCACTTTCACTATTCACTATAGAAACCTTATCTTTGGCAGAGGAGGTAAAAATTTACAATGGATAAAAGACAATCTCTTTAACAACTGGTGCTTGGAAAACTGGTCAACCATGTGTAAAAGAATGAAAGTGGAACATTTTCTAACACCATACACAAAAATAAACTCAAAATGGATTAAAGATTTAAATGTAAGACCAGGAACTATAGACTCTTAGAAGAAGATATTGGCAGAACACTCTCTGACATAAATCACGGCAAGATCCTCTATGACCTACCTCCCAGAGATATAAAAAACAAAAAACAAAATAAAACAAAAGGGACCTAAATAAACTTAAAAGCTTTTGCACAATGAAAGAAACTATAAGCAAGGTGAAAAGGCAGCCTTCAGAATAGGAGAAAATGATAGCAAATGAAACAACTGACAAATAATCTCCAAAATAAACAACCAGTTCATGCAGTTCAATACCAGAAAAACAAAAAACCCATTCAAAAAGTGGACAAAAAGACGAAACAGACATTTCCCCAAAGAAGATATGCAGATGGCTAACAAACACATGAAAAGATACTCAACATCACTCATTACTAGAGAAATGCAAATCAGAACCACAGTGAGGTATCATCACATGCGAGTCAGAATGGCCATCATCAAAATGTCTATAAACAATAAATGCTGGAGAGGGTGTGGAGAAATGGGAACCCTCACACAACATTGATGGGAATGCAATCTGGTACAGGAACTCTGGAGAACAGTGTGGAGATCCCTTTAAAAACTGGAAATAGAACTGCCATATGACCGAGCAATCCCACTGCTGGGCATACACATCGAGGAAACTAGAATTGAAAGAGACAAGTGTACCCCAATGTTCATGGCAGCACTGTTTACAATAGGCAGGTATGAAGCAACCAGGATGTCCCTCACAAGACTAATGGATAAGGAAGTTGTTACACATATACAATGGATTATTACTCAGCTTTAAAAAAGAACACATTTGAGTCAGTGCTAATGAGGTGGATGAAACTGGAGTCTATTATGCAGAGTGAAGTAAGTCAGAAAAACACCAATACAGTATATTAACACATATATATTAAATTTAGAAAGACAATAACGATGATCCTATAGCAAGGCAGCAAAAGAAACACAGATGTAAAGAATAGACTTTTGGACTATATGGGAGAAGGCAAGGGTGGGAGGTTTTCATAGAAAAACATTGAAACATGTATATTGCCATATGTAAAATGGATGACCAGTGCATGTTCAATGCATGAAGCAGGGCACTCAAGGCTGGTGCTCTGGAACAACCGAGAGGGATGGGGTGGGGAGGGAGGAAGAAGGAGAGTTCAGGATAGGTGGACACATGTGCATCCTGGCTGATTCATGCTGATTCAGTGTATGGCAAAATCACCACAGTATTGTAAAGTTATCATCCAATTAAAATAAAGTAATTAATTTAAAAAAGAAATGAAAAGGCAGAGGAACCAGAGATCAAATTACCAACATCTGTTGGATCATATAAAAAGCCAAGAGAATTCCAAAAATATCTGCTTCACTGGGTCTGCTAAAGCTTTTGACTGTGTAAATCAGAACAAACTGTGGAAAATACTTAAAGAGATGGGAATACCAGACCACCTTACCTCCTTCCCGGGAAATGTGTATGTAGGTCAAGAAACAGCAGTTAGAACCAGACATAGAAGAATGGACTGGTTCAACATTGGGAAAGCAGTGCATCAAGCCTCTATATTGTTACAAGGCTTATTTAAAGTATATGCAGAGTACATCATGAGAAATGCTGGGCTGGATGAAGCACAAGCTGGGCTCAGGATTGCCAGAAGAAATATCAATAACTTCAGATATGCAGATGACACCACCCTTATCGCAGAAAGTGAAGAAGAACTAAAGAGCCTCTTGATGAAAGTAAAAGAGGAGAGCAAAAACGTTGGCTTAAAATTCAACATTCAGAAAACTAAAATAATGGCATCTGCTCCCATCACTTCATGGCAAAAGATGGGGGAACAATGGAAACAGTAAGAGACTTTATTTTCTTGGTCTCCAAATCACTGCAGATGCTGACTGCAGCCATGAAATTAACAGACACTTGCTCCTCGGAAGAAAAGCTATGACCAACCTAGACAGCATATTAAAAAGCAGAGACATTACTTTACCAGCAAAGGTTCATGTAGTCAAAGCTATGGTTTTTCCAGTAGTCATTCATGTACTGGGGGGGATAGTAGGCCATAAGGAAAGCTGAGTGTCAGATAACTGATGCTTTTGAACTGTGGTGTTGGAGAAGACTCTTTTTATTTTTATTTTATTTTATTTTTTTTTTTAAGCCAGTCAAATTTAGCAGTGGGGGGAAGAAGACTCTTGAGAGTTCCTTGGATTGCAAGAAGATCCAACCAGTCAATAGTAAAAATAATCAGTCTTGAATATCCATTGGAAGGACTGATGCTGAATTGCCAATAATTTGGCCACTTGATGTGAAGAACTGACTCATTGGAAAAGATCTTGATTCTGGGAAATCTGAAGCTGGAGGAAAGGGAATGATAGAAGATGAGATGTTTGGATGGCATCAACAACTCGATGGACATAAGCTTGAGCAAGTTCTGGGAGGTGGTGATAGACAGGGAAGTCTGGGGTACTGGAGTTTCATGGGGTTGCAAAGAGTCAGACATGACTGAGTGAATGGACTGGGCTAAACTGAACAGAACTGATAGCCAAGGTACTCAAGTTTTCCCCTGAAAGGCATAGCAAATATTATTACCTGAAGTGTTACTGTTGGTCAAAAAATATACTAGTAAATTATCAATGGGTTTTATGTCACCCCTATTTTATTTATTTAAGGGAAAGTACCCTTGGTCTGAATGGCTGTCTCAGTGATTCATGGAGGTTCATTCCCTGAGTGTACTAAGAATGTCTGAAAACACACTAAGTGTCATGTGAAATAAAGGACTTGATAGAGTCAATTGAATTAACTGTTGGAGGGGAAAGAAGTGCAAGATATTTAGGGAGTATTAGTGGAAAAGCTTCTAAATGGATATACCCCAGAAACTGAGTTCATTTTGAAGATAATGAGAGGAGAGGAATTTGGGTTTCTAGTAGACCACAAATGACTCAGACCATGGGTCTGAAGAGTTCATATCAGTGTATAAACCTGCAACAGTAGAGCTTCAGGAAGGGGCCAGAGCTTGTGATTTATGGCCTTAGAAACTGAGGGATCATGTTGTCCTGTTCAAGTCTGTGTATGGAGCCATGTGAAAGCACATCTGACACGAGACTGCTTGCACTAAAAAAATCAAGGTAGACTTTGTGGTCAGGTTAAGGCACTTAATTGTCAAGCAGTAGTATATGGTACAAGGTGAGTCTAGAAAAACTGTAGGTAGGAGTTAAAACATGTGCAGTTAGGAAATCCTGGTCTCTGATATCAGTGGACAAAAAGCCAGGTGCTGACAGATGAAATGGAATGGGGTAGTAAGTTTTATGTACCAGATGCTTGGGGAGCTGGCCAGAGGGGGAAGCAACATCTCTAACTATGGAAGAATAGCACCATTCTCAAGCATCCTCAATTTCCTACATGGGTAGTTCATTCCACAACACGGGTAGTTCATTCCACAACACGGGTAGAGGAAGTATGAGACAAAGTCTCAAATGAATCACTCTGTAATTCCTCACTGAAGGGTGAGCAAGTCCATGGACAAGGGAACTGTGTGATATCAGTATGGCTGGGGCATTGATTTTTGAGACTGCAAGCACTTGGAATTTGGGGTGGGAAACCAGTGCATCGTGCCAGTCCTGGGATGCTCCCCCGGGAGGAGCTGCCTGGTCCCTATAAAAGGAGGCTCCCCCACAGTGCTGTCACTGTCGTCACGGTCAGAGTTGTTCTTTGGAGCCTCTGGTGAGCACAACTCTTAAAGATCTCTTTGGAACTTCTGTGATAGTCTTTAATTTGAGGGTAGAAGTGGCTTTAATTGAACCAATTAGTGCTCTATATGGGAAAAAGAAGATAATGAGGATTTAGGGGGAAATTTTTGGTATTTGGTCATGAATGAGATCTTAAATATGAGGAGAAACTAGAGTCAGAGGCACAGTCTTGACCTGAGAGAGAGTAAGGGGGATGAGACCCTGTGCCACTGTGCAGCACACATTAGTTCCAAATACCCCCTTCTCAGCGCTCAGTCCCACTGAGTGCCTGCTTTGGGCCTCTGCATTTCTCCTCAGAAGCTCACAGTCAGGTCAGCTTGGCCAGCAAACAAGACCTCCTGGGAGAAATATGTAGAAATGTGCTTCGGGATTTGCTACAAGTTTATTATCTAGATTATTCTTCAGAGTATGTCTCTATTCAAACAACACCTTGTAGGTAATTTTGTTTTAGAAAGTGGTGAAGTAGAGATGAACCAAAAGACTGAAGATCTGAGGGCAAGAGATACTAAAAAGAAGAGTGAAGAAGCTATTTAAAAAACTATTAAATCTGTATTAGGAATCAAGAGGAGTCCTTAGTGACAGGAGGGTTGTTGGTGCAGCTAAACGTGCTACCAATCAGACTCTCAGCTATGAAGAATGTTATCTGTATTTCAGATTCCTTGAGACCCAGGAAAGATGTCTCATCACCAGCATCCACACCCGCATCCACATCCACACCCGCACCAGCACCCGCATCAGCATCACCATCAGTGCAAGGAGCCCTGCCATCCACCTCCAACAGTGTGCCCACCAAAGTGCCATGAGCCTTGCCCCCTCATCCATGCCCACCTCCAGTGAGCCAGCAGAAGTGCCCTCCTGGGTTGCCATGCCCACCATGGGAGCAGAAGTGTCCACCCAAGTGGAAGTAACAGCGCCCGATTTCTTCTGGACCAAGAAACAAGATCCAGGCTCTTCCATTGTCCTCCCTTTGGCCATTCTGATGGATTTCATCTTCCTTAATCTCCATCCTCACCTGACAGCTGACAGAGGAAAGGCTTGCTTCCTGAAGTTGACACCACATTGTTGGAAGAAGAGCAGCAGGATCATCATTTGATCTCTCTGTGCCATGTGCCCATCTGTAATCTGCACTGTGACCTCTACCCCATGAACAATTAGTGTGTCTATTCCTTCGCTTCTCCAATAAAGCATATTCAAAGTCCATTATGTATTTCTTTCTTTTCGTGTGTGTGTGTGTGTTTTCTTTTAGCATATAGTGTTTTTCATCTCTTCTGTCAACTGCAAGTTTCTTCTGTTGCTTTTCATTCCCATTGGATTATCAGAGTTAGACTTTTCCATCACTGAGTTCAGCTTTGCCTGAAATGTGTCTTTTGGACTGGATCCATTAAATAATTCGTTCATTGGTTTCTGACTTGTTTTTATTGTCTACCTTGAAGACCCTGAAAGGAAGTGAATTCTCTCAGTTTCTAGTTTCTTATTAGTAAAATCAGTAGGCAAGATCTATTCAACTCAGTGTACTCATAGAAATACATTTATTCACAAATGTTTCCCAATTATTAACACATGCCAGGCAGTCTCTTATGTGCTAGGGGGCGTGAGGATGGTGTCTAAAGTCCTTTTTCCATCTAAACTCTTGAAGAGATTTTGCACACACACACATACACACACACACACACACGTGCACATACAAGGCAAATAATAGTGATGCAGGGGGAATGTTAGAGACAACTGTGTAGAAAAGCTCTTCCAAAGTGACTTTTAGGGCAAAGACTCGAGTGAAGAGAAGAGTGAGCCTTGAGTATCTGGGGTACACTGTAGCAGTGAGAGCAGATGGCGAGTGCTGAGGCGGGGCAGACTAACTGCAGGGAGAACAGTCACCCAAGAGACAATGTCTCCAAATGGGGTTGAAGACACTGGATCTGAAAGATGTAGCAAAGAATTTTGATAATTTATTCATAGTTTCCCATCCATACTATGCTGAAGTTCAAAGTTTCAACTTTCTATGTAATTCTCTACTATCACATCTATTTTCTTTTCTCTGGAAGTACATATGATCTTTAAAGACATTTTTTAATGGTTATAAGGGCTGAGGAACAAATTAATTCTTTTGCAAAACAAAAATTTATTCTATGAGAGTGACTATGTGAAAATAGGTCTATTATTAACAATGTTCCCATATTATAGGGAGGTTGACTCCATTAATTTCCATCACCTTATAGGTAACCAGATGGGCAGAGAATTTTACTCTTGTGCTTCCAACACAAAGGGCTGACTTTACTTTTAGGAGGTTTGACTTTGTACTCTTGGACAAGGTCTGACCGATTATTATTGACACGATTCCCTCCCCAGTTTTGTCTTGAATAAAAACAAGAAAAAGGAAAACAAAAAATAAAGTTTTGTTTTATTTTAGGAGAACATGATCAACACATTCAGAAAGTTCATAAACCTTTGCTGTATGAAATGGGTAATCATAGATTGATCTCTTGATTGTCAAGAAAGATGAAGATAAAACAAAAGAACATTACCAACCCTTCAAAATACCCAAGCTTCCTAAATAAATTTCACCTCATACCTTCTCCACTAGAAGTGGCCACAGTCATGTTTCTGAGATCACAGATCCTATTACCAGCCTTCCTGAGTTCACTCCGTGGTTCTGCTGCTTCATAACTCCATGATTTTGAGTAATTTGCTCAAGGTGTCTGTGTCTCATTTTAAGGTCTCATTTTCATCACTTTAAAACTGGAATAGTAACAGTACTCATTTTATAGGTTAGCTTGGGAGCCTTACATTTATACGTATATATAAAGCACTTAGAACTGTGTCAGCTCACAGAAATCACAATGAGGATCAGATGTTACTATGAGTGCATCAGAACTGCTCAGCACATAAGCCTACCTTGTCAGTTGTTACTTTTTAATCTACAAATTTCATGCCTTGGCCTCTATGCCACTTAAAGAAGCAATCCTTTTCCCATTAGGTTGTGATAATCTTTTTTTTAATTTTCTGAATGTTGAGCTTTTTTTTTTTTAAAATTTTACTTTATTTTACTTTACAGTACAGTATTGATTTTGGCATACATTGACATGAATCTGCCACGGGTGTACATGAGCTCCCAAACATGAACCCCCTCCCACCTCCCCACCCTACATCATCCCTCCGGATCATCCTCGTGCTCCAGCCCCAAGCATCCTGCATTCTGCATCAAACATAGACTGGCACTGGCGATTCATTTCTTACATGTTTCAATTCGTCTCATACATGTTTCAATGCCATTCTCCCAAATCATCTCACCCTCTCCCTCTCCCTCAGAGTCCAAAAGTCAGCTCTACACATCTGTGTCTCTTTTGCTGTCTTGCATACAGGGTCATCATTACCATCTTTCTAAATTCCATATATATGTGTTAGTATACTGTATTGGTATTTTTCCTTCTGGCTTACTTCACTCTGTATAATTGGCTCCAGTTTCATCCATCTCATTAGAACTGATTCAAATGCATTATTTTTAATGGCTGAGTAATACTCCATTGTGTATATGTACCACAGCTTTCTTAGTTTGCTCCATATTTAGCCTACGTCTTTCCAGTATTAGACTTTTGCTTTGGCATCTTAAGTTGTCTCCTCTTCCCACTCCTCGTTCCCCCTTCTTCTGTTCCTCTATCTTCTTTTTCTCTTCTTCCTTTTCCTTTTTCCCTCATCCTTTTGGGAATTTAAAGTCTGCTAGCACTACAAGTTGTGTGTTCTTTCAAACTTATGAGGTACAATTGCTGGACAAGGAGGCTACAGATCAGGACTTGATTAATTGCTTGGTCAATCATCTGGACTTGAAAAAGTGATTAAAAATATTAATAACTAAGATTAATTTTAAAACATGTAGTCTCAAAAAGCTACAGTCATCATACCAGAATGGTTCTAGTACAAAACCAGAAATATAGACCAATGGAACAAGATAGAAAGCCCAGATAAACCCATGCACCTATGGACAACTTATCTTTGACAAAGGAGGCAAGAATATACAAAGGAGACAAAATAGTCTCTTCAGTTAGTGGTGCTGGGAAAACTGGTCAGGTATATGCAAAAGAATGAAATTAGAAAATTCCCTAACACCATATAAAATGAAGTCACTCAGTCATGTCTGACTCTGCGTGACCCCACAGATGTCAGCCCACGATGCTCCCCCATCCCTGGGATTCTCCAGGCAAAAAGCTGGAGTGGGTTGCCATTTCCTTCTCCAGGGGATCTTCGCAACCCAGGGATTGAACCTGGGTCTCCCCACATTGCAGGCAGACCCTTTACCGTCTGAGCTACAAGAAAAGCCTATACACAAAGATAACACCATACAAAAAGATAAACTCAAAATGAATTAAATACCTAAATGTAAGACCATAAATCCTAAAACTCTCAGGGGAAAGCATAGAAAGAACACTCTTTGATGTTGTTGTTGTGATTCAGTCATTAAGCGATGTCCGACACTTTGCAACTCAGTGGACTGCAGCAGGTCAGGCTTCTCAGTCCTTCACTATTGTCTGGAGTTTGCAAAAACTCATGTCCATTGAATTGGTGATGCTATCCAACTACCTCATCTTCTGTTGCCCCCCTTCTCCTCCTGCCTTCAATCTTTCCTAGCATCAGGGTCTTTTCCACTGAGTTGGCTCTTTGCCTCAGGGGGCCAAAGTATTGGAGTTTCAGCTTCAGCATCAGCCCTTCCAACAAATATTCAGGATTGATTTCTTTTGGGATTGAGTGGTTAGATCTCCTTGCAGTCCGTGGGATTCTCAAGAGTCTTCTCTGACAGCACAGTTTAAAAGCATCAATTCTTTAGAGCTCAGCCTTCAAAGAGAAAAGGGAAAAGAGAACCTTCTTGCACTATAGGTGGGAATGAAAACTGATACAGTCATTATGGAGAACAGTATTGAGATTCCTTTAGAAACTAGGGAATAAAACTACCAAATGACCCAGCAATCTCACTACTGGGCATATAAACTGAGGAAACCATGACTGGAAAGGACACATGTATCCCAATATTCATCACAGCAATATTGATGTGACAATATCAGGACATGGAACAACCTAGATGAAGGATAAAGAAGTTGGGGTACATGTATACAATGAACTATTACTCAACATTAAAAGAAACAAATTTAAGTCAATGCTGTGAGGTGGATTAATGTAGAGCCTGTTATCCAGAGTGAAGCAAGTCTGAAAGAGAAAAACAAATATCATACATTGATGCATATATATGGAATCTAGAAAAACAACATTGATGAACCTAGTTGCAAGGTGGCAAGAGAGATGCAGACGTAGAGAAGAGTCTTGTCACAGTGGGGAAAGGAGAGGGTGGGATGAACTGAGAGAGGAACATGGAAACATGCATCGCCATACCTAAAACAGAAAGAAAGTGGGAATTTGCTGTATGACACAGGAACTCAACCTGGTGCTTGTGACAACCCAGAGAGACGGGATGGTGCGGGCGGCGGCAGGCAGGCTAGGGAGGGAGGAGACGAGTGGGTCCCTGCGGCTGCTTGATGCTGCTCTATGAAGCCAGCACAACACTGCGAAGCAATACCCTTCAATTAAAAGGAAATAATATTTTAAAAGTTCAATGTAATGAATGTGTAGTTGTTATTGTGTGATTAGCAATGTCTACACATACATTTTTTCCTTTCCAGAGAGTAGATTGATAATCAATTACCACCACAGTGTTGACTACTGTATATCTTTAAATTAACTGGCCCGTCACTCTTTCCATCTTTATATTAGATACCGTTTCCAATTGGAAATATAATTTCTGGTAACCTTGAAAACTGTCTCAGTAGAATCTTGTTGACCTGTAGGCTTCCCCAACACTTGTCAGGGCTTTCATTCTCTTATTACTCTCAATTATGTCCTTAGGTTTTTGTTTTTGTTTTTGTTTTTGCTTTTTGAGTCTTTCTCAATTTGGGTTTTTACCTTTGTTTTGTTGGAATGAAACCTCAAGAAGCTATCGGAAAATATATTTGTGGAAATTATTTTATTCATATTTGAGCAATAGTTTGGCTACATGTAACACTGTAGGTTCAAAAAATATTTTCCTTTGGAATTTTAGAGGCACTGCTCTTTAACTCTTCTAGCATGCATATTTGCTGATGATTTCTTTCCTGCATCATGGCTTACTTAGCCTCTCTTCTACTCAGTCCCCAGACAGTCAGCTTCTCTCCTAGATAACCACTATTGCTAGGTTCTAAGTAAAAACTAGCAAACACTCGTGTAGATATTACATGATTTTCAGAGAGAATCAGAGATTCAGTTCGCTACAAATGCTTCCAATTGTAAAATGGAAACTATCCATTATATGAAAAAATATCCATTATTTCAAAAACTGAGGACCATTTGTCCTTGAGTCACTTTCTCTGTTATCAAGAACGAATTATCCCTCTTTCTAAGTCAGCAACCTCATTAGGCACCTTTTTCTTAAGAAAAACTAATCCTCCTTCAAATTACCAAACATAAGTGACAACCTATAGAATTTATTGGTAAAAATATCTTGGAATCCATTAGTAATTCATGGAGAAAGAAAAGCAAGTATAAATTTATGTTGGCAGAACTGTTCTATGTCACATATTCCTTAGATAATTCTCTTACTCCAGCAGGTACCACCTAGTTCCTAAGACTTCTCATGAGAAGAATGTTGTGGAAGCACCTAATCATCCCCAGACATTGCTGTTCCTTCCAGGATTCCTGAAGGGCGTCTGTTTCCTAATGGTGATCCTGGTTTCTCCATCGTGGAACCTCAGAGGACTAGGCAGGAACAGCGGTCCTCATCTTGGTTCTCTGAGAGACTGAGAAAGAGATCAGGAGCCCGATTCAGTTTAAATAAGTTCCTCCTCTTCAAACAGCCAGGTTATGCCCCTGATCTTTTCCTGAACCACATCAGCCCAGTCAAGATAGAAACACAGCAGAATCTCCATGGTCTTCTTTCAGGAAAGAGCACACGCTGTGAAATCTTCCCTCAGGCAGTGGAGAAGGAAGACCTCTGTTACTAGTAAAAAGATGTGCATTCCTCAAGTGTCTTCAAACTGACTGCTTCTAACTAGCAGTGATAACAGCTAGAAGAAAGAGAGGAGCAGGGCAGGGGTCTTAGCGAGGGAGAACTTAGTCTATACAGTGCTATTCTTATAAGATCTGGAGCATTTTTGACATTATTGATCAGTTATTGTGAGTAGTTATTCATAATTATCAGCTTTTCTAGCTTTTACAGCTGACATATGTAATTTTTAAATTTATTTTTAATTGGAAGATAATTGCTTTACTATGTTTTATTGGTTTCTACCATGCAACAACGTGGACCAGCTCTAAGTACACATATATCTACTTCACTGTGAGCCTCACGTCCACCCACTGCCCTTCTATCCTTCTCCTCTAGCCTGTCACAGAGCACCAGGCTGAACTCCCTGAGCTATGAAACAGCTTTCCATCAGTCATCTGCTCTGCACACGGCCAAGCCTGTATTTCAGTGCTACTCTCTCAATCTGTTCCACCCTCTCCTTCCTCAGTGTGCTCACAAGTTTGTTTCTACATCTGCATTTCTATTCCTGCCCTTCAAAGAGGTTCATCAGGGCTATTTTTCTAGATTTCATACATATGTGTTAATATACAATATTTGTTTTTCTCTTCCTGACTTACCTTACTCTGTGTAAAAGGCTCTAGATTTGTTCACCTCAGTTCCACTGACTCAGATTTGTTCCTTTTTATTGGCTGAGTAATATTCCATTGTATGTATGTGCCACAACATCTTTATCCACACATCTGCTCAATTAAAATCTAGGTTGCTTCCATGTCCTGGCTATTGTAAATAGTGCTGCAATGAACACTAGGGTACACATGCCTTTTTAAATCACGATTTTCTCAGGGCATCTGTGAGGCCATTTGGTAGTTTTTCTGCTAGTTTTTAAAATGAATCTCCATATTGTTCTCCATAGTGGCTGTATCAATTTACTATATTTAAATAGTTTTATTGTGTAAGTGAAAGTAAGTCACTCAGTCGTGTCCGACTCTTGTGACCCCGTGGACTGTAGCCCACCAGACTCCTCGACCCATGGGATTCTCCAGGCAAGAATACTGGAGTGGGTTGCCATTTCCTTCTCCAGGGGATCTTCCCAACCCAGAGATAGTACCTGAGTCCCCTACATTGCAGGCAGATGCTTTAACCTCTGAGCTACCAGGGAAGCCTGGGAACACTTAACATGAGGTGTATTCTCTTAACAGTATTTTAATTGTGTAATACAGTGTTGTTGTACACAGGCTTGATGTTGTGGGCAGATGTCTAGAACAGATATACTTTTCAGGACTGAAATTGTATACTGTCACCTAAAAATATAGTCACAACCTGAAAGGAAACTTTTATTTTATTTGGTGGGAAAGTTAGGATTCCAAACCCAGGAGACAGCATCTCAGTAGCTCTGAGAAAAGTGTTCCCCTTGGAACATGGCAGTGGGAGTGAGGCTACATACAAATGTGCAGCAAAGGGAGCAAGCAGTCTGAACATCAAAGATCAGATGTCAAATTAGGGAATTCAGCATTGGATGTATGGGAATATTCAAGCCTCTGGGCTCACTGAATTCACTGCTTTCATATGCACCTCAGCTATTTGGGCCAAATCCTGTTTCCTTGTTCACTTAAGTAGTGGCAGCTGTGGCCGATGGCTGCTGCTTCTGTTCCCCCAGCGCCTCAGCAATCACCATGGAGGGTGGCAGCATCTGCTGGATTGAGCTTTGGGAGTCCTCATTCACATTTGGAGGCCAGAAATTGCTGATGACTGTGAGATTTCTTGTTTATGGATTTGGCAGTAGAGCCTTTCATTTCACAATACCTATAGGCTTCCCTGGTGGCTCAGAGGTTAAAGTGTCTGCCTCCAATGCGGGAGGCCCAGGTTCGATCCCTGGGTCGGGAAGATCCCCTGGAGAAGGACATGGCAATCCGCTCCAGTATTCTTGCCTGGAGACTCCCATGGACAGAGAAGCCCAGTAGGTTACAGTCCACGGGGTCACAAAGAGTCGGGCACGACTGAGTGACTTCACCATCACCATTGATTCAGTTCAGTTCAGTCAGTCATATCTGACTCTTTGTGACCCCATGAATTGTAGCACGCCAGGTCTCCCTGTCCATCGCCAACTCCTGGAGTATACCCAGTCTCACATCCATCGAGTCAGTGATGCCATCCTCTGTTGTCCCCTTCTCCTCCTGCCCCCAATTCTTCCCAGCATCAGAGTATTTTCCAGTGATAAGCAATACCCTTTTACTCCATGCCCATTCTTTCCCAGTTCCTGGCAACTACTATCCTATTCTTTATTCTATGAGCTTGACCTTTCTCCATACCTCATGTAAGGGGATTCATGTGGTACTTGTCTGTCTCTTCTGGCTTATTTCTCTTGGCATAATGTCTTCCAGGTGAGTTAATGTTGTCTCATAGGACAGGATTTCCTTCTTTTTAAGGACAAATAATCCTTTGAATGTATATACTACAGCTTACTTATCCACTCATCTGTTGATGGACATTTAGGTTGTTACCACATTTTAGCTACTGTGAGTACTGCTGCAGTGAACGTGGGCATGCTAACATGTCTTTGAGACTTTGATTTAAATTATTTTGGGTAAATAATGTAGATGTCGAATGGTTAAAACCTATGATAGTTCTATTTTTTCTATTTTGCATTCCCACTACCAGGTACAAGGGTTCTTTTTCTCTCCATAATCTCACCAACATTTGCTAGTTTGCTTTCTGATTATAGTCATTCTTCAGGTGTGAAGTGATACATCATTGTGGTTTTGATTTGCATTCCCTGATGATTAGTAGTGATATTAAACTCCTTTTCAAAAAATAAAAAAATAAACTCCTTTTATGTCCTGTAGTTATATATATATATGTCTTCTTTAAAGAAAGCTCTATTGAAGTTCCTTACCTATTTAAAATTAAGGTTGTTAAATTTTTTTCTATTACGTTGTAGGAGCTTCTTACATATGTTGGAAATTAACCCCTTATCATATATATGGGGCTCATATTTCCTTAAGCCTTGCAACCAGGAAGAGTTAATTTTGAATTTATGTTGGATCAGCTTCTGTGATTTCAACCCTCATCTTGCCACTTATTATTATTGTGAGCATACATAATGGGCTGCTTTGGGGAGATAACCTGAGCTGCCCACCTGTGAGGGACTGTAAGGAAGCAGATCTAACACATTCCCCTGCCTGAGGCTGGTCATCCTAGGGGAAATTTGCAAGGATTGAGTAGTCTTTTTTTGTTTCCTTACCTCCACCCCATTTCTGACCCATAAAATACCTGGCAACCAGGCCCCAGCAAGATGATTTACTGGAGGCACTAGGTTGTCATTGTCTCAGCCAGTGGGTTCCCGAACAAAGTTTCTTTCTAGTCTAGATGAACTTCCCTCATAGCTCAGTCAGTAAAGAAATGCAATGCAAGAGACTCAGGTTTGATTCCTGGGTGAAACATGAAATTTTTCGTTTCATTTTTTCCTTTTCCTAATCTAGACAACTCATCTCAGATTCACTGCAGCGAGTGGAACAAGCTTGGACTTGCTAACAGACTATGCCACATGCCTTATATTAGACGTTTTGCAGTTTCCATAGCAAAAGTTTGAGGCAAGTATAGCTTTTGTCTCTAATTTATAGCAGTGTTAGTAAGCTGATCTTCAGGGTGGTTGGTAAATATTTAATGTCACAAAGTACTGGTGCCTATAGATGTCTGCATACCCAGGGCACTCAAGGTACCCCATGGAAGGCTTAGTGCTTAGTATTAGCTGAAGGGCTGCTGGGTTTCAACAAATTATACTAATAAATTCCGGATGGGTTCTATGTCACCCTTGGTTTATTTGTTTAGAGAAAAATATCCATGGATTGAATGGCGGGGTAAATGACTCGTGGAGCTTCATTCTCTGAGTAAACTAAGAATGTCTGAAAACACACTAAATGCCATTTCAAAAAAAAAAAAAAAAGGCAGGATAGAGTCAATTGAATTAACTGTTGTAGGATAAAGCAGCACAGGATATTTGGGAGTACTAGTGGAAAAGCATCTTAATGGATACAGCCCAGACATTGAGTCAATTTTGAAGATAACTAGAAGAGAGGAATTTGGGTTTCTAGTAGACTACGAGTAGCTCATGGTCATGTGGCTGGAAAGACCAGATCAGTGTCAGTTCAGTTCAGTTCAGTCGCTCAGTCGTGTCTGACTCTCTGCGACCCGATGAAACGCAGCACGCCAGGCCCCCTGTCCATCACCAACTCCCAGAGTTCACTCAAACTCACATCCATCGAGTTATGTATAAATCTGCAAGAGTAGAGCTTCAGCAAAGGATTTCAACTTGTGATATAATGGCCTAGAAAACTTGAGGATCAAGTTTTCCTGTCGAAGTTCTTGAATGGACTGCTAGCATGAGACCGCTAATACCAGAAACTGGAAAATAGAAAAACAAGATACAACTTTGTGGTCTCTAGTCATTTAATTGTCATGAAAAGGCTAGAGACCAGTGGGGTATGGTGTACGGAAGGCAAGTTTAAAAAAATCTCTGAGTAGGGGTTAAGATATGTGAGGTTAGTAAATCCTAGACTCGACCTCAAGGGAAACAAAGCTGGATTCTGGCAGATAAATGGAATAGGGAAGAAGTTTTCCATAGCAGATTCTCTGGGGCTGGGAAGTGGAAAAATCAGCAACTGTGACAATGGAGGAGCAACACTATTGTTAAAGAATTCCTCATGTTTTCTAACCGGTGCATAACAATGACAGAGGGAGTATGTGACAAGGTCTCCAGTGAGTCACTCTGCACTTCCTTAGTGAAGGATAAAGGTCCATGGACAAGGGAGATTTGTGATATCAGCATGAGTGTGGCAATTTGTTTTTGAGATTGTAAGCGCATGGAATTTGGGGTGGGAATCAAGTGCATCATGCCAGTCCTGGGATATTCCCTCTAGGAGGAGCTGGCTGGTCCTTATAAAAGGAGGCACCATCAGAGGGCTGTCATTGTCGTGACGGTCATAGGTCTTCTTTGGAGCCTCAGGTGAGCGCTCTTAGATATCTTCATGGAACTTGGGTGTTGGGCTTAATTTGGTGGTAGAAGTGGCTTTAGTTGAAGCAATTAGTGCTCTGTATGGGAAAAAGAAGATAATGAGGATTTAGGGGAATTTTTTTGGTATTTGGTCATGAATACGATCTTAAATGTGAGGAGAAAATGGAGTCAGAGGACAGTCTTAACCTGAGAGAGAGTAAGGGGGATGAGATACTGTGCCACTGCACAGCACACATTAGTTTCAAATGCCCCCTTCTCAGCATTCATTCCCACTGAGTGCTTAGTTTTGGGCTTTGGATTTCTTCTCAGAAGCCCAGTCAGGTCAGCTTGACCAGCAACCAAGATCTCATGGGAGAAATAGGTAGAGATTTGTTTGGGGATTGGCTACAAGTTTATTATTATCCAGATTTTTCTTCAGGGTATGTTTGGATTCGTACAACACCTGTGTAGGTAATTTTTTTTTTAGAAAATGGTGAAGGAGAGATGAACCAAAAAGACTGAAGATCTGAGGGCAAGAGAGCCTAAAAAAGAAGGGTGAAGAAGCTATTAAAGAAAACATTAAATCTGTATTAGGAATCAAGAGTCTTTAGTGATGGGAGGGTTGTTGACACAGCTAAATGTTCTACCAATGGACTCTAGATATGAAGAATGTTGTCTGTTTGTATTTCAGATTCCTTGAGACCCAGGAAAGATGTCTCACCACGAGCATCCGCATCATCATCTGCATCCACATCCACACCAGCATCCGCATCAGCATCACCATCAGTGCAAGGAGCCCTGCCATCCACCTCCACTAGTGTGCCCACCAAAGTGCCATGAGCCTTGCCCACCCCATCCATGCCCACCTCCAGTGAGCCAGCAGAAATGCCCTCCTGGGCCACCATGCCCACCGTGGGAGCAGAAGTGTAACAAGTGGAAGTAACAGCACCAGAGTTCATCTCGACCAAGAAACAAGATCCAGGCTCTTCCATTGTCCTCCCTTTGGCCATTCTGATGGATTGCATCTTCCTTAATTTCCCTCCTGGACTACAGCTGACAGAGAAAAGGCTTGGTTCCTGAAGCTGACACCACATTGGTGGAAGAGCAGTAGGATCATCGCTTGACCTCTCTTTGTCATCTGTGTGTCTGTACCTGTGTTGTGATCTCTACCCCATGAGCAGATAGTGTGTCTATTCCTTTGCTTCTCCAATAAAACATATTCATAGCCCATTAGTATTTCTTCCTTTTGTGGGTTTTTTTTTTTGCATATAGTGTTTTTCATTTCTTCTGTCAGCTACAAGTATTCTTCTGAGTGTTCCTTTTCATTCCCATTGGATTATCAGAATTAGACTTTTCCATCATTAAGTTCATCTTTGCCTGAAGTATGTATATTTGGACTGAATCCATCAAAGAATTCCTTCAGTGGTTTCAGACTTGTTTCTATCTTTGTTTAGCTTGAAGACCCTGAAAAGAATTGAATTCTCTCAGTCTCAGGTTCCTTATTTGTAAAACTGGTAGGCAGACTCTATCCAACTCAGTGTACTCATAGAAATTAATTTATTCACAAATGTTTCCCAATTATTAACACATGCCAGGCAGCCTCGTATGTGCTGGGGACATGAGGATGGTGACTAAAGTCCTTTTTCCATCTAAACTCTTGAAGAGAGTTTGCACAAACACAGACATACACACACACATGCAGATACAAGGCAAATAATAGTGATGCACGGGGTATGTTAGAGACAACTGTGTAGAAAAGGTTTTCCAAAGTGACTTTTAGGGCAAAGACTTGAGTGAAGAGAAGAGTGAGCCTTGAGTATCTGGGGTACACTGTACCAGTGAGGAGTGATGGCGAGTGCTGAGGCGGGGCAGAGTAACTGCAGGGAGAACAGTCACCCAAGAGACAATGTCTCCAAATGGGGTTGAAGACATTGGATCTGAAAGATGTAGCAAAAAAAAAATTTGATACTTTATTCACAGTTTTCCAGCCATACTATGCTGAAGTTCAAAGTCTCAACTTTATGTAATTCTGTACTATCACATCTATTTTCTTTTAACTGAAAGTACACATGATCTTTTAAAGACAGTTTTAAAAAATGGTTAAAATGACTAAGGAATATATGTATACCTATGGCTAGATGGCATCAGTGACTCGATGGATGTGAGTATGAGTGAACTCCGGGAGATAGTGATGGACAGGGGCCTGGTGTGCTGCGATTCATGGGTCACAAAGAGTCAGACATGACTGAGTGACTGAACTGAACTGAAGTGAAATGATGACTGAGTGCTGAAGAATTGATGCTTTTGAACTGTGGTGTTGGAAAAGGCTCTTGCAAGTCCCTTGGACTGCAAGGAGATCCAACCAGTCCATCCTAAAGGAGACCAGTCCTGAGTGTTCATTGGAAGGACTGATGCTGAGGCTGAAACCAAGGTTGGCCCCCTCATGCAAAGAGTTGACTCATGGGAAAAGACTCTGATGCTGGGAGGGATTGAACCCAGGTTCCAGCAGGTTCATTTACGTGGGTCTCTGGCCCCTCCTCAGGGCTGAGACACAAATACAGTGAGATGGGGTGAAAACTTAAGAAAGGAGAACAGCAAAGGGTGAAGGTGAGTAGAAAATTCTGAAGACAGAATGCCAGTGTTCGAGGGATTTGAGGGCTTCATTTTAGGTTCTAAAAGAAGGTGCGTCACTCCTCTCAGTTTTTTGTTTTGGAATTGATGTACACTGTTACCCAATTATGATTTTGAACATCTATTGCACTTTTCCTGTGTGGCCTTTCTAGCATTAACATTTTAGAGAGTCTTCTCCCTTATGTCTTGCATACACAAGACATGAACCAAAGAACCCTGCTGTGTCAGTGCCTTTAAAGCTTCTTCAGATATGTTTCTTTATCCATTGGCAAGATACACGGAATTTACAAAATTATTCAGCAATCACATATATGGGGACATTTTTCCATGGAGAATTAAATACATGTGCCTCAGACATAGTCAAGGCTCTGTCCCTTGTGATTCCAGTTGCTATAGTTTGGTGTATTTTTGAGGAAGGCTAAGGTAGTAAAAACTGCCTGATGCTGGGAGGGATTGAGGGCAGGAAGAAAAGCGGACGACAGAGAATGAGATGGCTGGATGGTATCACCGACTCGATGGACATGAGTTTGGGTAAACTCGGGGAGTTGGTGATGGACAGGGAGGCCTGGCCTGCTGCGATTCAGGGGGTCACAAAGAGTCGGACATGACTGAGTGACTGAACTGAAGTGAAGCTAATGGAAAGACTACTTGCCTTAGAAATCACATGCCTTTGGCACAGATAGTCTCCTTTTTGGAATGTACAGCCAATTACATTCTCATTTTCTGAATATAACCTCATCCATGAGAAAGACAATTTGTCCACTAGTCCTTCAGTTACTTTTTCTTCAAATCACATGTGAGCAAAGCTGCACCCAGCTCTGTGCATTGTTCTTTCCATGCTTCCATAGCCCTTTGTTCTGACCCTCTGCAGGCAAGTCTCTTCCCCCACTAGATAACATTTTCCAGATCTCGGGTATGATTTCATTTCATCTCTGCATCCTGCACATTAAGTACAGTATTTATTATGGTAATTGTTGATTATAACAATAATTATTGACTGAATGGATAATTAAACTCCAGTTCTGACTCCCACCAATGTTTATTTACTTATTTAAAAATATTTCTTTGATCCTTACTATGTTCCAAGCTCTGTGGTAGATATTGGAAGTACAAGGTTGAAATAAGACACAGTTCTTGCCCTAAGGAGCTCATAGTATTTGATGTCAAAGACACATAGAAAATTAACGTGTAAGGTTGGCAAGTACAAGGATACAGTCATCAGGACAGTATGGTACTGGCACAGAGACAGAAATACAGATCAGTGGTACAAAACAGAAAGGCCAGAGATAAATCCACACAACTATAGACACCTTGGGCTTCCCTGGTGGCTCAGAGGTTAAAGCGTCTGCCTGCAATGTAGGAGACATGGGTTCAATCCCTGAGTTGGGAAACTCCCCTGGAGAAGGAAATGGCAACCCACTCCAGTATTCTTGTGCGGAGAATCCTATGGACGGAGGAGCCTGGTGGGCTAAGGTACACAGGGTCGCAAAGAGTCGGATACGACTGAGCACTTCCGTTATTCACTATAGACACCTTATCGTTGGCAGAGGAGGCAAAAATTTACAATGGATAAAAGACAATCTCTTTAACTACTGGTGCTGGAAAACTGGTCAACCATGTGTAAAAGAATGAAGGTGGAACATTTTCTGACAGCATACGAAAAATAAACTCAAAATGGATTAAAGATCTAAATGTAAGACCAGGAACTATAGACTCTTAGAAGAAGATATAGGCAGAACACTCTCTGACATAAATCACGGCTAGATCCTCTATGACCTACCTCCCAGAGATATAGAAATAAAAACAAAAACAAACAAAATGGACCTAAATAAACATAAAAGCTTTTGTGCAATGAAAGAAACTATAAGCAAGGTGAAAAAGCAGCCATCAGAATAGGAGAAAATGATAGCAAATGAAACAAATGACAAAGAATTAATCTCCAAAATATAAAAACAGCTCATGCAGTTCAATACCAGAAAAACAAAAATCTCATTCAAAAAGTGGGCAAAAAGACTAAACAGATATTTCCCAAAAAGACATGCAGATGGCTAACAAACACTTGTAAAGATACTCAACGTCACTCATTACTAGAGAAATGCAGGAGAGGGAAAAAAGATGGCAGAGGAATAGGATGGGGAGAACACTTTCTCCCTGTCTACCTCATCAAAAGAACATTTCAACGCTGAGCAAATTCCACAAAATAACTTCTGACTGCTGGCAGAGGACATCAGGCATTCAGCAAAGCAGATCATTGGCTTCAAAACCAGGTAGGAATTATTTTATTTTAAAGAACGAAGATAGAGACAAAGGAGGTAGGGAGGGAACACCAGCATGGGAAGGGAATCCCGTCCCAGGAAGAGACTCTTAAAGAGAGAGGTTCCCTAAAAGTGGGGAACTTTCTCACAGCTGTGCATGGGGCGAGCCCTGGAAGCACAGAGGGCAACATAACAGGAAGGAAGAATAAATAAATAATTAAAACCAACAGATTACAAATTCAACAGTATAACCCCCAGCGGATAAGCAGCGCAAACACCTGCGTCCGACAGCAGTGGGGGCTGGGCAGGGAGGAGCGCGCCCGCGACAGTGCTTTCTAAGAATTGGGCCGCGGGAGACGTAGGCTGCAGGGCTTTTCTCGAGACTCGGGCGTAACGGGGCCAGAATCGGGTCAGCGCATGGATAGAACGAATTATCCCGGACTAGCAAACCAGACTGGGGGATAACTAACACGCGAAACGCCCCTGAACATAAGACACTGACAGGCCTGCGCACAGAACAAAGTACGGATCGGAAATAGCCGGCTGCAGACCATCCCCCACCGGCGACAGGCAGCCAGAGCCTTAAGCGCTGGAAGAGGGCAGTCGCAGCTCAAGAGAGACATTACCTACCAAATTGCAAGCAAGCTTCTTTACTGAGACTTCTGGGGTCTCTGAATAGTCCTCATCTACCTGAGAAAGAGCCCCGGCGGAGATCCCAGACAACTGAGTGACCCGGAAAGCCCAGAAGACGCAACAATAGTGCACGCCAAACTCCCTAGCCACTCGGACTTGGAACCAAACCCGGCACCCGGAGGGGACTTCCTGAGCACCAATCCTGAGCGGCTTAAACCGGGGAATTGCATGAAACATAGGGCAGGCCCCACACGGTTATCCCACGGATTGGGAAGGGGCAAGCCCAGTGCAGAGCTCACCACCACCCTCCCTGTGGCAAGACAGAAATCAGACACGGAAGAGACCAGCAAACAGAGAAAGTCAAACAGAGGGAACTGCCTTGGTAGCGACCCCACGCAGTCCTCAATGACAGAGAAAGCGCCAGATACACCGTTACTACTTTTATGATCAAAAAAATTTTTTTTGGGGGAAATGATGTGGAAGCGTGATTTTTTTTTTTAAGAATTTTTCTTCTTTCTTTAAAAATTATTTTTTTCGTTTTAAATTTGTTTATCCTTTTCTTTTTCAACTTTTTTCCCCCTAAACTTGCTTAAATTTTTAACTCTTCTATATTTCAACTTATTATTTTTATAACCTAATATTACTTTTCAAAAAAAAAACAACAACCCTTATCATTTAAGCAAACGCCGTATATAGTCTTATTGGTGGAGGAAGTTGTCTTTTAATAATTCTGGAGTCTTTTATTATATTTAACTCTTTTTTTTCTTTTCTTTTTTCTCTATTTTTTAAAAAATTTCTCTCCTTCTTCTTCTTCTCTTCAATAATCTATCTTTGAAAATCCAATCTATACTCCAGATTTTGAATCTTGGCATTTTGGTATTTGTTGCCAATTTTGTACTTTTAAAAACCTAATCCTCAGTACCCAGTTTTACATGAGTGCAAGACTACTGGCTTGACCACTCTCCACCTTTGGAATCTCTCTTTTCTCCACCAGGTGGCTTTTGTCTCCTCCCCTCCCCCTCCCCCTCTCTACCCAACTCTATGAATCTCTGTGTGTTCCAGAAGGAGGAGAACTCTAAGGGAACTGGTCACTGACCGGATCTGTATCCCTCCTTCCCATCTCCCTCTTTTATCCTCCTGTCCACCTCTATCTACTTCCTTCCTCTTCTCTTCCATGTATAACTCTGTGACCACCTCTGAGCGGTCCAGACTTCGGAGCACACACAAGAAAGTGGCTACGGGCTAACTTGCTTTTCCCTCTTTTGATTCCACCTCATCGCATTCCATTCACCTCTAACTACTCCCTCCCTCTTCTCTCCTCCAAGTAACTCACCGATCCTCTAGGGACGACCCTCAAGGTGGAGAAACCTATCATCAATAACCTAGATGTTTTAACATTAGTGCTGAATAGATGGAGAAATCATGAGCCTATTGTAAAAATAAATCTGAAAACCAGAATCAGGAGGCATAATTCCAAATCCTGAGATCATCAAAGAATTCCTGAATACAGGGAACATTATCCAATTAGAGCTCATCAAATGCATTCATACCTATTCTGAAATTGAGCACTGCCCAAGGGCCAACAAGATCCAGAGCAAGACATACCACACAAATTCTCCAGCAACACAAGAACAAGCCCCTGAGCTTCAATACATAGGCAACTTAAATACTCCAAAACCATTGACGTCTCATAACCCATTACTTCACACGTCACAGCACTCCAGAGAGTCGAAATCCAGATCCACCCACCAGAACTCCAACACAAGCCTCCCTGATCAAGAAACTTTGACAAGCCACTGATATAACCCCAATCACAGAGAGGAAGCTCTATAATAAAGAGAACTCCACAAATTCCCAGAATATAGAAAAGCCACCACAAACGCAGCAATATAACCAGGATGAAGAGACAGAAGAATACCCAGCAGGTAAAGGAACAGGAGACACGTCCACCAAACCAAACAAAAGAGAAAGCGATAGGAAATCTACCTGAGAAAGAATTTCGAACACTGATAGTGAAAATGATCCAAAATCTTGAAATCAAAATGGAATCACAGATAAATAGCCTGGGGTCAAGGATTGAGAAGATGCAAGAAAGATTTAACAAGGACCTAGAAGAAATAAAAAAGAGTCAACATATAATGAATAATGCAATAAATGAGATCAGAAACACTCTGGAGGCTACAAATAGTAGAATATCGGAGGCAGAAGATAGGATTAGTGAAATAGAAGATAGAATGGTAGAAATAAATGAATCAGCGAGGGAAAAAGAAAGACGAATTAAAAGAAATGAGGACAACCTCAGAGACCTCCAAGACAATATGAAACGCTCCAACATTCGAATTATAGGAGTCCCAGAAGAAGAAGACAAAAAGAAAGACCATGAGAAAATACTTGAGGAGATAATAGTTGAAAACTTCCCTAAAATGGGGAAGGAAATAATCACCCAAGTCCAAGAAACCCAGAGAGTGCCAAACAGGATAAACCCAAGGCGAAACACCCCAAGACATATTTTAATCAAACTAACAAAGACCAAACACAAAGAACAATTATTAAAAGCAGCAAGGGAAAAACAACAAATAACACACAAGGGGATCCCCATAAGAATAACTGCAGATCTTTCCATAGAAACTCTTCAGGCCAGGAGGGAATGGCAAGACATACTTAAAGTGATGAAAGATAATCACCTTCAGCCAAGACTACTGTACCCAGCAAGGATCTCATTCAAATATGAAGGAGAAATCAAAAGCTTTCCAGACAAGCAAAAGCTGAGAGAATTCAGCACCACCAAACCAGCTCTCCAACAAATACTAAAGGATAGACTTTAGACAGGAAACACAAAAAGGACGTATAAACCCGAACCCAAAACACTAAAGTAAATGGCAACAGGAGCATACTTATCAATAATTACCTTAAATGTAAATGGGTTGAATGCCCCAACCAAAAGGCAAAGACTGGCTGAATGGATACAAAAACAAGATCCCTATATATGCTGCCTACAAGAGACCCACCTCAAAACAATGGACACATACAGACTGAAAGTGAAGGGCTGGAAAAAGATATTCCATGCAAATAAAGACCAAAAGAAAGCAGGAGTAGCAATACTCATATCCGATAAAATAGACTTTAAAACAAAGGCTGTGAAAAGGGACAAAGAAGGCCACTACATCATGATCAAAGGATAAATCCAAGAAGAAGCTATAACAACTATAAATATATATGCACCCAACATAGGAGCACCGCAATATGTAAGACAATTGCTAAAAAGCATGAAAGGGGAAATTAACAATAACACAATAATAGTGGGAGACTTTAATACCCCACTCACACCTATGGACAGATCAACTAAGCAGAAAATTAACAAAGAAACGCAAACGTTACACGATACAATTGACCAGTTAGACCTAATTGATATCTATAGGACATTTCACCCCAAAACAATGAATTTCACCTTTTACTCAAGTGCACACGGAACCTTTTCCAGGATAGATCACATTCTGGGTCATAAATCTAACCTTGATAAATTCAAAAAAATCGAAATTATTCCAAGCATCTTCTCTGTCCATAATGCACTAAGGTTAGATCTCAATTATAGGAGAAAAACTATTAAAAATTCCAACATTTGGAGGCTGAACAACACCCTTCTGAATAATCAACAAATCACAGAAGAAATCAAAAAGCAAATCAAAATATGCATCAAAATGAATGAAAATGAAAACACAACTACACAGAACCTTTGGGACACTATAAAAGCAGTCCTAAGAGGAAAGTTCATAGCAATATAGGCATACCTCAAGAAACAAGAAAAAAGTCAAATAAATAACCTAACTCAACACCTAAAGCAACTAGAACAGGAAGAATTAGAGAACCCCAGAGTTAGTAGAAGGAAAGAAATTCTAAAAATTAGGGCAGAAATAAATGCAAAAGAAACAAAAGAGACCATAGCAAAAATCAACAAAGCAAAAAGCTGGTTCTTTGAAAGGATAAATAAAATTGACAAACCATTAGCCAGACTCATCAAGAAACAAAGAGAAAAAAATCAAATCAACAAAATTAGAAATGAAAATGGAGAGATCACGACAGACAACTCAGAAATACAAAGAATCATAAGAGACTACTATCAGCAATTATATGCCAATAAAATGGACAACTTGGAAGAAATGGGCAAATTCTTAGAAAAGTACAATTTTCCAAAACTGAACCAGAAAGAAATAGAAAAGATTAACAGACCCATCACAAGCATGGAAATTGAAACTGTAATCAGAAATCTTCCAGCAAACAAAAGCCCAGGTCCAGACGGCTTCACAGCTGAATTCTACCAAAAATTTCGAGAAGAGCTAACACCTATCTTACTGAAGCTATTCCAGAAAATTGCAGAGGAAGGTAAACTTCCAAACACATTCAATGAGGCCACCATCACCCTAATACCAAAACCTGACAGAGACACCACAAAAAGAAAACTACAGGCCAATATCACTGATGAACATAGATGCAAAAATCCTTAACAAAATCCTAGCAATCAGAATCCAGCAACACGTTAAAAAGATCATACACCATGACCAAGTGGGCTTTATCCCAGGGATGCAAGGATTCTTCAATATCCGCAAGTCAATCAGTGTAATTCACCACATTAACAAACTGAGAAATAAAAATCATATGATTATCTCAATAGATGCAGAAAAAGCCTTTGACAAAAGTCATCATCCATTTATGATAAAAACTCTCCAGAAAGCAGGAATAGAAGGAACATACCTCAACATAATAAAAGGTATATATGACAAACCCACAGCTAACATTATCCTCAATGGAGAAAAATTGAAACCATTTTCCCTAAAGTCAGGAACAAGACAAGGGTGTCCACTTTCACCACTACTCTTCAACATCGTACTGGAAGTTTTGGCCACAGCAATCAGAGCAGAAAAAGAAATACAAGGAATCCAAATTGGAAAAGAAGAAGTAAAACTCTCACTGTTTGCAGATGACATGATCCTCTACATAGAAAATCCTAAAGACTCGACCAGAAAACTACTGGAGCTAATCAATGAATATAGTAAAGTTGCAGGATATAAAATCAACACTCAGAAATCCCTTGCATTCCTATACACTAATAATGAGAAAGTAGAAAAAGAAGATAAGGAAACAATTCCATTCACCATTGCTACGAAAAGAATAAAATACTTAGGAATATTCCTACCTAAAGAAACTAAAGACCTATATATCGAAAACTATAAAAGCACTGATGAAAGAAATCAAAGAGGACACTAATAGATGGAGAAATATACCATGCTCATGGGTCAGAAGAGTCAATATAGTGAAAATGAGTATACTACCTAAAGCAATCTACAGATTCAATGCAATTCCCATCAAGCTACCAGCAGTATTTTTCACAGAACTAGATCAAATAATCTCAAGATTTGTATGGAAATGCAAAAAACCTCGAATAGCCAAAGCAATCTTGAGAAAGAAGAATGGAACTGGAGGAATCAACTTGCCTGTCTTCAGGCTCTACTACAAAGCCACAGCCATTATGACAGTATGGTACTGGCACAAAGACAGAAATATAGATCAATGGAACAAAATAGAAAGCCCTGAGATAAACCCACACACCCATGGACACCTTATCTTCGACAAAGGAGGCAAGAATATACAATGGAGTAAAGACAGTCTCTTTAACAGGTGGTGCTGGGAAAACTGGTCAACCACTTGTAAAGGAATGAAACTAGACCCCTTTCTAACACCATACACAAAAATAAACTCAAAATGGATTAAAGATCTAAATGTAAGACCAGAAACTATAAAACTCCTAGAGGAGAACATAGGCAAAACACTCTCCGACATAAATCACAGCAGGATCCTCTATGATCCAACTCCCAGTATACTGGAAATAAAAGCAAAGATAAACAAATGGGATCTAATTAAAATTAAAAGCTTCTGCACAACAAAGGAAACTATAAGCAAGGTGAAAAGACAGCCTTCTGAATGGGAGAAAACAATAGCAAAGGAAACAACTGACAAACAACTAATCTCAAAGATATATAAGCAACTTATGCAGCTCAACTCCAGAAAAAGAAATGATCCTGTAAAAAAATGGGCCAAAGAACTAAATAGGCATTTCTCTAAAGAAGACATACGGATGGCTAACAAACACATGAAAAGATCTTCAACATCACTCATTATCAGAGAAATGCAAATCAAGACCACAATGAGGTACCATTTCACACCAGTCAGAATAGCTGCGATCCAAAAGTCTACAAGCAATAAATGCTGGAGAGGATGTGGAGAAAAGGGAACCCTCTTACACTGCTGGTGGGAATGCAAACTAGTACACTTAAAACAGTGTGGAGGGTCCTTAAAAATTGCAAATAGAACTGCCTTATGACCCAGCAATCCCACTGCTGGGCATACACACCGAGGAAACCAGAATTGAAAGAGACACATGTACCCCAATGTTCATTGCAGCACTGTTTATAATAGCCAGGACATGGAAGCAACCTAGATGTCCATCAGCAGATGATTGGATAAGAAAGCTGTGGTACATATACACAATGGAATACTACTCAGCCCTTACAAAGAATAAATTTGACTCAGCTCTAATGAGATGGATGAAATTGGAACCGATTATACAGAGTGAAGTAAGCCAGAAAGAAAAACACCAATACAGTATACTGACACATATATATGGAATTTAGAAGACAGTAATGATGACCCCATATGTGAGACAACAAAGAGACACAGAGGTATAGAGTGGACTTTTGGACTCTGTGGGAGAGGGAAAGGGTGGGATGGTTTGGGAGAATGGCAATGAAACATGTATATTTTCTTGTAAGAAACGAAGCGCCAATCTATGTTCAATGTAGGATGCAGGATGCATGGGGCTGGAGCACAGGATGATTCAAGTAGAGGATGTGGGGTGGGAGGTGGGAGGGGGCTTCGGCATTGGGAGATTGTGTTCACCTATGGCTGATTCGTGTCAATGTATGGCAAAACAAATACAGTATTGTAATTAAAAAATAAATAAATTTAATAATAAAAAAATAAAAATAAATAAATTAATTTAAAAAAGAGAAATGCAAATCAAAACCACGATGAGGTATCATCTCATGCGAGTCAGAATGGCCATCATCAAAAAGCCTATAAGCAATAAATGCTGGAGAGGATGTGGAGAAAAGGGAACCCTCACACAACATTGATGGGAATGCAATCGGGTACAGCAACTCTGGAGAACACTGTGGAGATGCCTTAAAAAACTGGAAGTAGAACTGCCATATGACTGAGCAATCCCACTGCTGGGCATACACATCGAGGAAACTAGAATTGAGAGAGAGACATGTTCATGGCAGCACTGTTTACAATAGGTAGGTATGAAGGAACCTAGATGTCCATCACAAGACTAAAGGATAAGGAAGTTTGTGTTATGTATATACAATAGAATATTACTCAGCTTTAAAAAGGAACACATTTGAGTCAGTGCTAATGAGGTGGATGAAACTGGAGTCTATTATGCAGAGTGAAATTAGTCAGAAAAACACTAATACAGTATATTAATGCATAAATATGGAATTTAGAAAGACAATAATGATGATCCTATATGCAAGGCTATGTGGGAGAAGGCAAGGGTGGGAGGATCTGAGAGAATAGCATTGAAAATGTGTATTACCATATGCAAAATGGATGACCAGTGCAAGTTCAATGCATGAAGCAGGGCACTCAAGGTTGGTGCTCTGGGACATCCGAGAGGGATGGGGTGGGGAGGGAGGTGGGAGGGGAGTTCAGGATAGGTGGACACATGTGCATCCTGGCTGATTCATGTTGATTCAGTGTATTGCAAAGTCACCACAATGTTGTAAAGTTATCACCCAATTAAAATAAAGTAAGTAAAATCTAGCAAACTCTCATGTAGATATTACACAATTTTCAGAGAAATTCAGAGAATCAGTTTGCTACAAATGCTTCCATTTGTAAAATGGAAACTATCCATTATATGAAAAAATATCCATTATATGAAAAAACTGAGGACCATTTGTCCTTGAGTCACTTTCTCTGTTATCAAGAACGAATTAACCCTCTTTCTAAGTCAGCAACCTCATTAGGAACCTCTTCCTTAAGAAAAACTAATCCTGCTTCAAATTACCAAACATAAGTGACAACCTATAGAATTTATTGGTAAAAATATCTTGGAATCCATTAGGAATTCACAGAGAAAGAAAAGCATGTATAACTTTATGTTGGCAGAACTGTTCTATGTCACGTATTCCTTAGATAATCCTCTCACTCCAGCAGGTACCACCTAGTTCCTAAGACTTCTCATGAGAAGAATGTTGTGGAAGCACCTACTCCATCCCCAGACATTGCTGTTCCTTCCAGGATTCCTGAAGGGCGTCTGTTTCCTAATGGTGATCCTGGTTTCTCCATCGTGGAACCTCAGAGGACTAGGCAGGAACAGCGGTCCTCATCTTGGTTCTCTGAGAGACTGAGAAGGAGATCAGGGGCAGGACTCAGTCTAAAGAAGTTCCTCCTCTTCAAACAGCCAGGTTATGCCCCTGATCTTTTCCTGAACCACATCAGCCCAGTCAAGATAGAAACACAGCAGAATCTCCATGGTCTTCTTTCAGGAAAGAGCACACGCTGTGAAATCTTCCCTCAGGCAGTGGAGAAGGCAGACCTCTGTTACTAGAAAAAGATGTGGATTCTTCAGGTGACTTCAAACTGAGCGCTTCTAACTAACAGTGAAAACAGCTAATAGAAAGAGAGGAGCAGGGCAGGGGGTCTTAGCGAGGGAGAACTTAGTCTACACAGTGCTATTCTTATAAGATCGGGAGCATTCTTGACATTATATCAGTTATTTTGAGTAGTTATTCATAATTATCAGCTTTTCTAGCTTTTAGAGCTGACATATGTAATTTTTAAATTTATTTTTAATTGGAAGATAATTGCCTTACTATGTCCTGTTGGTTTCTACCATGCAACAATGTGGATCAGCTCTAAGTACACATATATCTCCCCCACCGTGAGCCTCACGTCCACCCACTGCCCCCTATTCCTCCCCTCTAGGCTGTCACAGAGCACCAGGCTGAACTCCCTGAGCTATGAGATCACTTCCCCTCAGTCATCTCTTCTGCGCATGGCAAGCCTGTATTTCAGTGCTACTCTCTCAGTCTGTTCCACCCTCTCCTTCCTCAGTGTGCTCCAAGTTTGTTTTCTACAACTGCATTTCTATTCCTGCCCTTGAAAGAGGTTCATCAGGGCTATTTTTCTAGATTCCATACATATGTGTTAATACACTATATTTGTTTTTCTCTTCCTGACTTACCTCACTCTGTGTAAAAGGCTCTAGATTTATTCACCTCAGTTCCACTGACTCAGATTTGTTCCTTTTCATTGGCTGAGTAATATTCCATTGTATGTATGTGCCACGACATCTTTATCCACGCATCTCTCAATTAACATCTAGGTTGCTTCCATGTCCTGGCTATTGTAAATAGTGCTGCAATGAACACTAGGGTACACATGCCTTTTTTAAATCACGATTGTCTCAGGGCATATGCTGGGCCATTTGGTAGTTTTACTCCTAGTTCTTTACTGAATCTCCATATTGTTCTCCATAGTGGTTGTATCAATTTACTGTTTTAAAAAAGTTTTATTGTATTAGGAACACTTAACATGAGGTGTATTCTCTTAACAGTCTTTTAAGTGTATAATACAGTGTTGTTATACACAGGCTTCATGTTGCGAGCAGATGTCTAGAACTGATATACCTTTCAGGACTGAAGTTGTATACTGTCAACTAAAAATACAGTCACAGCCTGAAAGGAGACTTTTATTTTATTTGGTGGGAAAGTTTAGGACTCCAAGCCCAGGAGACAGCATCTCAGTAGCTCTGGGAAACGTGTTCCCCTTGGAACACGGGAGTGGGAGTCAGGCTGCATACAAACGTGCAGCAAAGGGAGCAGGCCGCCTGAACATCGAGGAGCAGATGTCAAATTAGGGAATTCAGCACTGGATGCGGGAAGAGTCAAGCCTCTGGGCTCACTGAACTCACTGCTTTCACATGCACCTCAGCCATCTGGGCCAAATCCGGTGTCCCTGTTCACCTTAAGTGGTGGCAGCTGTGGCCGATGGCTGCTCCTTGTGTTCCCCCAGCGCCTAGGCAATCACCATGTCGGGTGGCGGCATCTGCTGGATTGAGCTTTGGGAGCCCGCATTCACATTTGGAGGCCAGAAATCGCTGCTGGCTGTGAGATTTCCTGTGTATTGATTTGGCAGTAGCTCTTTTCATTTCACAATACCTATTGATTCAGTTCCGTTCAGTTCAATCACTCAGTCATGCCCGACTCTTTGTGACCCCATGAACTGCAGCACGCCAGGCCTCCCTGTCCATTACCAACTCCTGGAGTATACCCAAACTCACGTCCATCGAGTCAGTGATGCCATCCAGCCATCTCTTCCTCTGTCATCCCCTCTCCTCCTGCCCCCAGTCCCTCCCAGCATCAGAGTCTTTGCCCATGATAAGCAACACCCTTTCACTCCATGCCCTCCCTCCCCAGTTCCTGGCAACTACTATTCTATTCTTTATTCCATGAGCTTGACTGTTTTCCATACCTCATGTAAGGGGATTCCTGTGGTACTTGTCCATCTGTTTCTGGCTTATTTCTCTTGGCATAATGTCTTCCAGGTGAGTTCATTTTGTCTCATAGGACAGGATTTCCTTCTTTTAAGAAGGAATAATAATCTTTGAATGTATATACTACAGTTTACTTATCCACTCATCTGTCGATGGACATTTAGATTGTTGCCACACTTTGGCTACTGTGAGTACTGCTACAGTGAACTTGAGAGTGCTAATATGTCTTTGAGACTCTGATTTAAATTATTTTGGGTAAATAATTTAGATGTAGTTTGGGTAAAACTTATGATAGTTCTATTTTTGAGTAACCTTCGTAATGTTCACAATGTTTATACGATTTTGCCTTCCCACTACGAGGTACAAGGGTCCTTTTTCTCTCCATAATCTCCCAACATTTGCTATTTGATTTTGATTATAGTCATTCTTCAGGTGTGTAGTGATACATCATTGTGGTTTAGATTTGCATTTCCCTGATGATTAGTAGTGATATTAAACCTTTTTTCATGTCGCTGTGGTTATATATATATATGTATATATATATATATGTCTTCTTTAAAGAAAGCACTATTCCAGTCCCTTACCTATTTAAAATTAAGGTTGTTAATTTTTTTCTATTATGTTGTAAGAGCGTCTTACATACTTTGGAAATTAACTGCTTATCATATATATGAGGCTCATATTTCCTTAAGCCTTGTAACCAGGAAGAGTTAATTTTGATTTTAAGCTGGATCAGCTTCTGTGATTTTAACCCTCATCTTGCCACTTTTGTTATTGTGAGCATACATAATGGACTGCCTTTGGGAGATAACCTGACTGCCCACCTGTGAGGGACTGCTGTTGCTGTTGCTGCTGCTGCTAAGTCCCTTCAGTCGTGTCCAGCTCTGTGCAATCCCATAGCTGGCAGCCCACCAGGCTCCCCAGTCCCTGGGATTCTCCAGGCAAGAACACTGGAATGGGTTGCCATTTCCTTCTCCAATGCATGACAGTGAATAGTGAAGTCGATCAGTCATGTACGACTCTTTGCAACCCCACGGATTACAGCCTAGCAGGCTCCTCCATCCATGGGATTTTCCAGGCAAGAGTATTGGAGTGGGGTGCCATTGCCTTCTCCGGTGAGGGACTGTAAGGAAGCAAATCTAACATATTCCCCTGCCTGAGGCTGGTCATCCTAGGGGAAATTTGCAAGGATTCAGTAGTCTTTTACTTTGTTTCCTTACCTCCACCCCATTTCTGACCCATAAAAGAACCAGACAACTAAGCCCCAGCAAGATGATTATTTGGAGGCACTAGCTTGTCATTGTCTCCAGCCAGCGGGTTCCCGAACAAAGTCCCTCGTAGCTCAGTCAGTAAAGAATCTTCCTGCAATGCAGGAGACTTGGGTTTCATTACTGGGTGAAACATGAAAAGTTTCATTTCATTTTTTCCTTGTCCTAGTCTAGACACCTCATCTCAGATTCACTGCAGCAAGCTTGGACTTGCTAACAGACTATGTCACATACCTTATATATTTTGTTGTTTCCATAGCAAAATTGTGAGGCAAGTATAGCTTTTTTCTCTAATTTATACAAGTGTTAGTAAGCTGATCTTCAGGGTGCTTGGCAAATATTTAATGTCACAAAGTACCGGGGCCTATAGATGTCTGCATACCCAGGGCACTCAAGGTCCCTCATGGAAGGTTTAGTGCTTAGTATTAGCTGAAGGGCTGCTGAGTTTCAACAAATTATACTAATAAGTGCCTGACAGGTTCTATGTCACCCTTAGCTTATTTTTTTAGAGAAAAATATCCATGGATTGAATGGCGGGGTCAATGACTCATGGAGCTTCATCCCTGAGTATATTAAGAATATCTGATAACACACTAGATGTCATTTCAAAAAAAAAATGGCAGGATAGAGTCAATTGAATTAAGTGTTGTAGGGTAACGTGGCACAGGATATTTGGGGAGTACTAGTGGAAAAGCTTCTTAATGGATACAGCCTAGATATTGAGTCAATTTTGAACATAATGAGAAGAGAGGAATTTAGGTTTCTAGTAGACTACAAGTTGCTCCTGGTCATGTGGCTGCAGAGACCAGATCAGTGTATAAATCTGCAAAAGTAGAGCTTCAGCAAAACATCTCCACTTGTGACCTTATGGTCTAGAAAACTGAAGGATCAAGCTTTACTGTCGAAGTCCATGAATGGAGCCGTGTGAAAAGACTCCTAGCATGAGACCGCTAACACCAGAAACTGGAAAATTAGTAAAAGAAGATACAACTTTGTGGTCTCTAGTCATTTAGTTGTCAAGAAGAGGCTAGAGACCAGTGGGGCATGGTGTACAGAAGGCAAGTTTAAAAAAACTCTGGGTAGGGGTTAAGATATGTGAGTTTAGAAAATCCTAGTCTTGACCATCAAGGGAATCAAAGCTGGGTGCTGGCACATGAAATGGAATAGGGAGGAAGTTTTTCATAGCAGATTCTTGGGGGCTGGGGAGTGGAAAAATCACCAACTGTGACAATGGAGGAGCAACACTATTGTCAAAGAATTCCTCATATTTCCTAACCGGTGAATAACAGTGGCACAGAGTGTATGTGACAAGGTCTCCAGTGAGTCACTCTGCACTTCCTTAGTGAAGGATAAAGAAGTCGATGGGCAAGGGAGATTCGTGATATCAGCATGAGTATGGCAATTTATTTTTGAGATTGCAAGCATGTGGCATTTGGGATGGGAAACACGTGCATCATGCCAGTCCTGGGATGCACCCCCGGGAGGAGCTGGTCCTTATAAAAGGAGGCTCCCTCACAGGGCTGTCACTGTCGTCACGGTCACAGGTCTTCTTTGGAGCCTCAGGTGAGCACTCTTAGAGATTTTATGGAACATGGGTGGTAGGGTTTTATCTGGGGGTAGAAGTGGATTTATAAAACAATTAGTGCTCTGTATGGGAAAAAGAAGACAATAAGGATTTAGGGGTACATTTTCGGTATTTGGTCATGAATACGATCTTAAATGTGAGCCGAAATTGGAGTCAGAGGCACAGTCTTAACCTGAGAGAGAGTAAGGGGGATGAGATACTGTGCCACTGCACAGCACACATTAGCTCCAAATGCCCCTTCTCAGCATGCAATCCCACTGAGTGCCTGCTTTGGGTGGGCCTTTGCATTTCTCCTCAGAAGCCCACAGTCAGGTCAGCTTGGCCAGCAACCAAGACCTCATGGGTGAAATAAGTAGAGATGTGTTTGGGGATTGGCTACAAGTTTATTATCCAGATTCGTCTGCAGAGTATGTTTGTGTTCGTACAACACCTGTGTAGGTAATTGTGTTTTAGAATGTGGTAGAAGGAGAGACTAACCGGAAAAGACTGAAGATCTGAGGGCAAGAGATCCTAAAAAGAAGGGTGAAGAAGCTATAAAAAACCATAAAGACTGTATTAGGAATCAAGAAGAGTCCTGAGAGATGGGAGGGTAGTTGGCACAGCTAAATGTTCTACCAATCAGACTCTAGTTATGAAGAATGTTGTCTGTATTTCAGATTCCTTGAGACCCAGGAAAGATGTCTCACCACCAGCATCCGCATCAGCATCTGCATCCACATCCACACCAGCATCCGCATCAGCATCACCATCAGTGCAAGGAGCCCTGCCATCCACCTCCACTAGTGTGCCCACCGAAGTGCCACGAGCCTTGCCCACCCCATCCATGCCCACCTCCAGTGAGCCAGCAGAAATGCCCTCCTGGCCCACCATGCCCACCATGGGAGCAGAAGTGTCCACCCAAGTGGAAGTAACAGCACCATGATCTCTTTTATTGTCCTCCCTTCGGCCATGTTGATGGATTGCATCTTCCTTAATCTCCCTCCTGGACTGACAGCTGACCGAGAAAAGGCTTGGTTCCTGAAGCTGACACCACGTCGGTGGTAGAGCAGTACGATCATCGCTTGACCTCTCTTTGCCATCTGTGCGTCTGTATCCATGTTGTGGTCTCTACCCCATGAGCAAATAGTGTGTCTATTCCTTTGCTTCTCCAATAAAGCATATTCATAGCCCATTAGTATTTCTTTCTTTCATTTTTGATATTGGTTTCTTTGGCAGATAATATTTTTCATCTCTTCTGTCAGCTACAAGTGTTCTTCTGAGTGTTCCTTTTCATTCCCTTTGGATTATCAGAATTAGACTCTCCACCACTGAGTTCAGCGTTGCCTGAAATATGTCTTTTGGACTGGATCCATCAAAGGATTCCTTCAGTGGTTTCACACTTGTTTCTATCTTTGTCTACCTTGAAGACCCTGAAAAGAATTGAATTTTCTCAGTCTCAGGGTCCTTATTTGTAAAACCGGTAGGCAGACTCTATTCAACTCAGTGTACTCTTAGAAATTAATTCATTCACAAATGTTTCCTAATTATTAACACATGCCAGGCAGTCTCTTATGTGCTAGGGACATGAGGATGGTGACTAACATCTTTTTTCCATCTAAACTCTTGAGGGAGTTTGCACACACACACACACACACACACACACACACACATGCAGATACAAGGCAGATAACAGTGATGCATGGGGATATTTTAGAGACAACTGTGTAGAAAAGGTTTTCCAAAGTGACTTTTAGGGCAAATGCTTGAGTGAAGAAAAGAGTGAGCCTTGAGTATCTGGGGGACACTGTGCCAGTGAGAGGCGATGGCGCATGCTGAGGCAGGACAGAGTAACTTCAGGGAGAATAGTCATCCAAGAGACAATGTCTCCAAATGGGTTGAAGACATTGGATCTGAAAGATGTAGCAAAGAAAAAATTTGATACTTTATTCACAGTTTTCCAGCCATACTATGCTGAAGTTCAAAGTCTCAACTTTATGTAATTCTCTACTATCACATCTATTTTCTTTTAACTGAGGGTACATATGATCTCTTAAAAACAGTTTTTAAAAATGGTTAAAAGGACTAAGGAATATATGTATACCTATGGCTGAGTGCTGAAGAACTGATGCTTTTGAACTGCGGTGTTGGAGAAGACTCCTGAGAGTCCCTTGGTCTGCAAGGAGATCCAACCAGTCCATCCTAAAGGAGACCAGACCTGAGTGTTCATTGGAAGGACTGATGCTGAGGTTGAACTCAAACGTTGGCCACCTCATGCGAAGAGCTGACTCATTTGAAAAGACCCTGATGCTGGGAGGGATTGGGAGCAAGAGGAGAAGGGGACAACAGAGGATGAGGTGGCTGGATGGCATCACCAATTCGATGCACATGAGTTTGGGTGAACTCCGGGAGTTTGCATTGGACAGGGAGGCCTGGCGTGCTGCAGCTCATGGGGTCGAAAAGAGTCGGACACGACTCAGTGACTGAATTGAACTCAAATGATAGCTGATTCACGTTGAGGTTTGTCAGAAAACAGCAAAATCCTGTAAAGCAAGTCTTCTTCAATAAAAATTATATTAATTTAAAAATTAATTCTTTTCCAAAGCAAAAATTTATTTTATGAGTGTGATGATAGGAAAGGTAGCTCTGTTATTAAGAGTATTCCCATCTTATAGGAAAGTTGACTCCATTAAATTCCATCACCTTATAGGTAACAAAATACATAGACAATTCTACTGTTGTTGTACTTTCAACACTAAAAGATCTGATTTTATTTTTAGGGGTGTTGACTTTGTACTCCTGGATAGGGCTCTGGCCTAATATTATTGACAGAATTCCCTCCCCAATTTTGTCTTGAAACAAAATGAGAAAAGAAAAACAAAAAATAAATGTTTTTGATTTTAGGAGAACTTGATCAACACATTCAGAAAGTTCATAAATCTTTGCTGTATGAAGTGGGTAATCATAGACTGATCTCTTTATTTTCAAGAAACATGAAGTTCAGAAAAAGAACACTACCAACTCTTCAAAAGACCCAGGTGTACTGATTAAATTGCATCCCATACCTTCTTCACTAGAAGTGACCACAATCATAACTCCTAATAATCACTTTCTTGCTTTTTCTTTATGGTTTTCAACCATCGGTATAGGACTATCTCTAAAAAGTATAGTTAAGTCACTAGCTTTTTCACTGTATAAATGAAATCATACTGTATACCGTAGTTTTGTCTCCCATCTTTCTGTTGACACTGTGTAGCTTTGGTTTATCCACTAGTGAATTTTAGTATATCATTGTATGGCTACACAGCGCTTCATTTCTCTCCTTGTACTATTGGTTGACCTCAAAGTTGTTTCCTTTTTGGAGCTGTTAGGAACACTAGGACATTTTCTTCGTGTCTGTTAGTGCACATGTTCACACATTTCTCTAGGGGATGTTCCCAGAAGTATCCCACTTCTCCTTTTAGAGATCATGCCAAACTGTGTTCCAAAGTACTTGCAACAATTCCAGACTCCTCCCAGAGGTGTAGTGTATTTGCTGCTTGTCCTGTGTCTCAATTAGTTTGTCATTTCCACACTTTTGAAGGCTTTACCCATCCGGTTTGCACTTTGAATACTCTTTGTTAAATGTTAGTGATTTTCAGAAGCTCTAAAAATAATTTTGTTGGCCATATGAAGGCATTTTCTTTGTAAAGTGACTGTTGTCGAGTTTCCTCTTCAGTGTCTGTTTATGACTGACTTTATAAGTTATTTATGTATTTTGGATACTGATTTTTAATAACGGTTAGCCCTAACGCATGGCAGTCAAGATTTTCTCCTATGTTTTCCTCCAGAAATTATAGAGTCTTAGATCTTATGTTTTAGTGTGTGATACAATTTGAGTTAATATTTATATGGTGTTAGGTAAAGGCCAAGCTTCAATTATTTCTGTACCAGTATTCAACAGTTGGAGTACCATTTATTGTCAAGGTTATTTTTCATCTGTCGAATTACCTAGACACCCTTGTTGAAAATCAGTTGACCATGTATGGTGTGGATCTATGTCTGGATGTTCTATTATTGGGTTGATCTCTGTGTCTTTTCTTATGGGATAGCATTGTGTCTTAATTAGTGCAGCTCTATAAAGCAATCCTCCAACTCATTCAACAATTTTGATTTATCTTTAATTTACAGTTGAGAAGTGCACAGATATAAATTTTGAGGCCGTTAGGCCGTCAGCATAGTATGGCTGTCAAACTATGAATAAATAATGAAAATCATTACTAAATCTTGGGATCCCAACCTCTCTGACCCCATCTGGAGGCAGTGTCTCCTTGGTCACTGTCCTTTCGGTGGTTAATTTCCTTTACCTTACACTTGCCATCACCTCTCATGGTACAGTGTATACCAGATACACTCAAAGCTCACTCATTTCTTCACTCAAGTCATTGTCCCACAAAACCACTTTGGAAGAGCTTTTCTCCAAGTTTTCTCTAACATATACACATGCAGGACTATTATTTGTCTTCTGCGTTTGTGTGTGTGTGTGTGTTTGTAAAATGTCCTCAAGAATTTAGATGGATAAGGATGTTGGTCACCATTATCATGCCCCTGGCATATAAGAGATGGCCTGGCATGTATCAATAATTAAGGAACATTTGTGTATATATTAATTTCTGTGAGTATACTGAGTTGAATACATTCTTTCCTAATTTTCTCAGGTAAGAAAACTGAGGCTGAGAGAATTCAGTTCTTTTAAGGGTCCTACAAGGTAGAGAGACAGACATGTTTGAAACCAATGAAAGAATTCCTCGATGGGTTCAATCCAAAAGACATATTTCAGGCAAAGCTGAACTCAGTGAAGGAAAAGTCTAACTTCAAAAATCCAATGGGAGTAAAAGGAACACACAGAAGAATACTTGAGGTTGACAGGAGACATTAAAAACACAAAGTGCAAAAGAAAAACATAAGAAATGTGGACTCCAACTATGACACAGGCTTTATTGGAGAAGCAAAAGAATACACACACTAAATGCCCACAGGCTAGAGATCACAATGTGGATTACAGACAGGCACCTGGCAAAGAGCAATCAGGCGATGATCCTGCTGCTGTTTATCCAACAAGGTGGTGTCAGCTTCAGGAAGCAAGCCTTTTCTCTGTCAGCTGTCTGTCCAGGAGGGAGGTTAAGGAAGATGCAATCCATCACCATGGCCGAAGGGAGGACAGTGGAAGAGCCTGGATCTTGTTTCTTGGTCCAGATGAACTCTGGTGCTGTTACTTCCACTTGGGTGGACACTTCTGCTCCCATGGTGGGCATGGTGGCCCAGGAGGGCATTTCTGCTGGCTCAATGGAGGTGGGCATGGATGAGGTGGGCAAGGCTCATGGCACTTTGGTGGGCACACTATTGGAGGTGGACGGCAGGGCTCCTTGCACTGATGGTGATGCTGATGCTGCTGTGGATGCGGATGCGGATGCGGATGTGGATGTGGATGGTAAGACATCTTTCCTGGGTCTCAAGGAATCTGAAATACAAACAGACAGCGTTGTTCATAACAATAAGTCTTATTCTTTCTTTAACAGGGAGCCCTGTTCTACCACTTTCTAAAGAAAGAATTACACAGGTGCTGCGTGAATACAAACACACTCTGAAGAAGCATAATCAGGATGTGAAACTCGTAGCCAATCTCAAACACGTCTCTACTAATTTCTCCCATGGGTCCTGGTTGCTGGTCTAACTGACTTGACTGTCGGCTTCCGAGGAGAAATGCAAAGGCCCAAACTCAGCACTCAGTGGGACTGAAGGCTGGGAAGGCTCCATTCCCAATGCATGTAGGGTGCACTGAAACACGGCATCTCATCTCCCTTACTCTCCATGGTTAAGATTGTGCCGTTGACTGCATTCCTCTCATCACATTTAAGAAGTCAAGAACAAGTCTGAAAACTACCCTAAATTCTCATTATCTTCTTATTCCCATAGAGAGCACTAATTGGTTAAAATACAGCCACTTCTAGGCTAAGATTATATCCTACCACACAAGCGCTAAAACCTCCAAAACTGTACTCACCAGAGGCTCCAAAGAAGACCTATGACTGAGTATCACAAAGACAGCAGCACGGTGGTAGAGACTCCTTTTATAAGGACCAGGCAGCTCCACCCAGAGGGAACATCCCAGATCTGGCATGATGCACTTGTTTCCCACCCCAAATACCATGTGCTTGCAATCTCAAAAATAAATTGCCACACTCATGCTGATATCACAAAGCTCCGTTGCCCATGGACTTCCTCACCCTTCACTGAGGGAGTGCAGAGTGAGTCACTCAATACATTGTCTCAAAGCCCCACTGCCAATGTCATGCACCAGTTAGGAAATATGAGGAATTCTTTGACAATGGTACTGCTCCTCCATGGCTAAGATTGTGCTTCCCACATTCCCCAGCTCCCTACGCATCTGGTATGGAAAACCTATTACCACGTTCCATTTCACCTTCAGCACCCAGCTTTGTCTCCCTCAGTGGTAATGACTAGGGTTTCCTAAATGCACATATCGTAACCTTTACCCACAGTTTTTCTAAATTCCCTTACACCATGTTCTACTGATCTCTGGGCTTTTCTTGACACTTAAATGACTTAACCATTAAGACAGACTTAACTTGGTTAAGACATGATTTTCCAGTACTAACAGTCTCATTTCAGTTGTGTTTTCACATGGCTCCATAATGCACTTGAACAGGACAACATGATCCCTCAAGCTTCTCAGCCATGAGCTCATAGGCTGGGGCCCCTTCATGAAACTACTTTTGCTGCCCCACGACCATGAGTCATTTGTGGTCTCGTATTGTTTGTTGCTGTTCAGTTGCTCATTCTTGTCCGACTCTTTGCGACCCCATGGACTGCAGCATGCCAGACTTCCTTGTCCTTCACTGACTCCCAGAGTTTGCTCAAACTCATGTCCATTGTCTCAGTGATGGTCGGATGTTTTCACCCAACCATTTCATCCTCTGTCGTCCCCTTCCCCTCCTGCCTTCAATATTTCCCAACATCAATGTGTGTTTTCCAATGAGTTGGCTCTTCACCTCAGGAGCCCAAAATATTGGAGCTTCAGCTTCAATATCAGTCCTTCCAGTGAATATTCAGAGTTGATTTCCTTTAGGATTGAATGGTTTGATCTCCTTGCTGTCCAAGGGGCTCTCATGTGTCTTCTCCAGCACCACGGTTCAAAAGCATCAGTTCTTCAGTGCTCAGCCTTCTTTATGGTCCAACTCTGACACCCATACATGACTACTAGAAAAACTGTAACTTTGAATATAGGGACCTTTGTCATCGAAGTGATGTCTCTGCTTTCTGATACACTGTCTAGGTTTGGTATAGTTTTCTTCCCACGAGCAAGCGTCTTTTATTTTTTTATTTTTTTATTTTTATTTTTTTAATTTTTTTATTTATTTTTTTAATTAAATTTATTTATTTTTTAATTACAATACTGTATTTGTTTTGCCATACATTGACACGAATCAGCCATAGGTGAACACAATCGCCCAATGCCGAAGCCCCCTCCCACCTCCCACCCCACATCCTCTACCTGAATCATCCTGTGCATCAGCCCCATGCATCCTGCATCCTACACCAAACATAGATTAGCGCCGTTTCTTACAGGAAAATACACATGCTTCACTGCCATTCTCCCAAACCATCCCACCCTTTCCCTCTCCCTCAGAGTCCAAAAGTCCACTCTATACCTCTGTGTCTCTTGTTGTCTCACATATAGGGTCATCATTACTGTCTTCTAAATTCCATATATATGTGTCAGTATACTGTATTGGTGTTTTTCTTTCTGGCTTACTTCACTCTGTATAATCGGTTCCAATTTCATCCATCTCATTAGAACTGAGTCAAATTTATTCTTTTTAAGGGCTGAGTAGTATTCCATAGTGTATATGAACCACAGCTTTCTTATCCATTCATCTGCTGATGGACATCTAGGTTGCTTCCATGTCCTGGCTATTATAAACAGCGCTGCAATGAACATTGGGGTACACGTGTCTCTTTCAATTCTGGTTTCCTCGGTGTGTATGCCCAGCAGTGGGATTGCTGGGTCATAAGGCAGTTCTATTTGCAATTTTTAAGGAATCTCCACACTGTTTTCCATAATGGCTGTACTAGTTTGCATTCCCACCAGCAGTGTAAGAGGGTTCCCTTTCTCCACACCCTCTCCAGCATTTATTGCTTATAGACTTTTGGATCTCAGCCATTCTGACTGGTGTGAAATGGTACCTCATTGTGGTCTTGATTTGCATTTCTCTGATAATGAGTGATGTTGAGCATCTTTTCATGTGTTTGTTAGCCATCCGTATGTCTTCTTTGGAGAAATGCCTATTTAGTTCTTTGGCCCATTTTTTATTGGATCATTTATTTTTCTGGAGTTGAGCTGCATAAGTTGCTTATATGTCTTTGAGATTAGTTGTTTGTCAGTTGTTTCATTTGCTATTGTTTTCTCCCATTCAGAAGGCTGTCTTTTCACCTTGCTTATAGTTTCCTTTGTTGTGCAGAAGCTTTTAATTTTAATTAGATCCCATTTGTTTATCTTTGCTTTTATTTCTAGTATACTGGGAGATGGATCATAGAGGATCCTGCTGTGATTTATGTCGGAGAGTGTTTTGCCTATGTTCTCCTCTAGGAGTTTTATAGTTTCTGGTCTTACATTTAGATCTTTAATCCATTTTGAGTTTATTTTTGTGTATGGTGTTAGAGAGGGGTCTAATTTCATTCTTTTACAAGTGGTTGACCAGTTTTCCCAGCACCACCTGTTAAAGAGACGTCTTTACTCCATTGTATATTCTTGCCTCCTTTGTCAAAGATAAGGTGTCCATAGGTATGTGGGTTAATCTCAGGGCTTTCGATTTTGTTCCACTGATCTATATTTCTGTCTTTGTGCCAGTACCATACTGTCTTAATGACTGTGGCTTTGTAGTAGAGCCTGAAGTCAGGCAAGTTGATTCCTCCAGTTCATTTTCTTTCTCAAGATTGCTTTGGCTATTCGAGGTTTTTGTATTTCCATACAAATCTTGAGATTATTTGATCTAGTTCTGAGAAAATCTGCTGGTAGCTTGATGGGAATTGCATTGAATCTGTAGATTGCTTTGGGTAGTATACTCATTTTCACTATATGTAATCAGAAATCTTCCAGCAAATAAAAGCCCAGGTCCAGACGGCTTCACAGCTGAATTCTACCAAAAATTTCGAGAAGAGCAACACCTATCTTACTGAAACTATTCCAGAAAATTGCAGAGGAAGGTAAACTGCCAAACTCGTTCTATGAGGCCACCACACCCTAAACCAAAACCGACAAAGACACCACCAAAAAAGGAAACTACAGGCCAATATCACTGATGAACATAGATGCAAAATCCTCAACAAAATCCTAGCAATCAGAATCCAGCAACACATTAAAAGATCATACACCATGACCAAGTGGGCTTTATCCCAGGGATGCAAGGATTCTTCAATATCCGCAAGTCAATCAATGTAATTCATCACATTAACAAACTGAGAAATAAAATCATATGATTATCTCAATAGATGCAGAAAAAGCCTTTGACAAAATTCAGCATCCATTTATGATAAAACTCTCCAGAAAGCAGGGAATAGAAGGACCATACCTCAACATAATAAAAGCTATATATGACAAACCCACAGCTAACATTATCCTCAATGGTGAAAAATTGAAACCATTTCCCAAAGTCAGGAACAAGACAAGGGTGTCCACCTCACCACTACTCTTCAACATCGTACTGGAAGTTTTGGCCACAGCAATCAGAGCAGAAAAGAAATACAAGGAATCCAAATTGGAAAAGAAGAAGTAAAACCCACTGTTTGCAGATGACATGACCTCTACATAGAAAATCCAAAGACTCGACCAGAAAACTACTAGAGCTAATCAGTGAATATAGTAAAGTTGCAGGATATAAAATCAACACTCAGAAATCCCTTGCATTCCTATACACTAATAATGAGAAAGTAGAAAAGAAGTTAAGGAAACAATTCCATTCACCATTGCAACGAAAAGAATAAAATACTTAGGAATATTCCTACCTAAAGAAACTAAAGACCTATATATTGAAAACTATAAAACACTGATGAAAGAAATCAAAGAAGACACTAATAGATGGAGGAATATACCATGCTCATGGGTTGGAAGAATCAATATAGCGTCTTTTAATTTCATGACTGCAGTCTCAGTCCTCAGTGATTTTGGAGCTCAAGAAAATAAACTCTGTCACTGTGTTCATTTTTCCCCCATCTATTTCCCATGAAGTGATGGGATCAAATGCTATGATCTTTTTTTTTTTGAATGTAGAGTTTTAAGCTAATTTTTCACTCTCCTCTTTCACTTTCATCAAGAGGATCTTTAGTTCATCCTTGCTTTCTGCCCCAAGGGAGGTGTCATCTTCATACTTGAGGTGATTGATATTTCTCCTGGCAATCTTGGTTCCAGCTTGTACTTCATCCAGCCCAGCATTTTGTGTGATGTACTCTGCGTATAAGTTAAATAAGCGGGGTGACAATATACTGCCTTTACTTACTCCTTTCCCTATTTTGAACCAGTTCATTTTTTCATGTCCAGTTATTACTGTTGCTTGTTGGTTTGCTGCTTCTCTGTCTAGTAGAAACTGAAATTCCATTCATCTCATTATCTTCAAAATTGTCTCAGTATCTGGACTGTATCCATTTAGAAGGTTTTCCACTAGTTCCTGCCAAATATCTTGTGCTAATTTAACACTACAGCTGTTAATTCAGTAAACTCTATCAGGCCCGTTTTTGAAATGACATTTGGTGTGTTTTCAGACTTTCTTAGTACACCCAGGGAATGAAGCTCCATCAATCATTCATTCCACCAGTCAATCATTGGGTATTTTTCCCTAAATAAATAAATGATGGGTGACATAGAATCCATTGGTAATTTATTAGTATAATTTATTGAACCACAGTATAATAAATATAAAGTAAATAAATCATACACTTACTTGATATATTAATAATAATAAGTAAGTATACATTATGATAATAAGTAAATAACACTTCAGCTAATAATTTGCACTCTGCTTTCCAGGGAAAACTTGAGTGCCTTGGCTATGCAGACATCCATGCACACCAGTACTGTGTGACATTAAATATTTCCCAACCTCCTTGAAGATCAGTTTATTTACATAGTTGTAATTAGCGATAAAAACTATACCTGCCTCAAAATTTTGCTGTGAAAGAAGAAATTGCCTAATATAGGGCACATTACATGATCGGTCCTATGGAAATAGGAGCCCCCATATATCTGATAAGGGGTAAATTTCCAAAATATATAAGAAACTCCTACAGCATAATAGCAAAAAAAAAAAAAAAAAGCAGCCTTTATTTCAAATATCAAGGGACTTGAATAGAGTTCTGTTTACATAGACATATTGAAAAGGAGTTTAATATTGCTACTGATCATCAGGGATATGAAAATCAAACACACATGACATATCACTTCACCCCTGTTAGAATGACTGTAGTCAGAAAAATAAGAAATCCTAGCGAAAGTTGGTGCGGTTCTGAAGAAAATAAGGATACTTTTACCTGTTCGTGGGATGGTAAATGGTTCAACCATTATGAAAAGTATGAAGGTTACTCAAAAGTTAAAAACTGAAAACAGAACTACCATATGTATATTACCCATTCACATTAGTGTATTTATCCAAGTTAATTTAAGTCAGGATCTCCAAGACATATTAGCACTTTCCGATTCACTGCAGCAGTACCCACAATAGCCAAGATGTGTTAACAACCCAAATGTCCATCAACAGATGAATGGATAAATAAACTGTGGTATATACATACAACGGATTATTATTCCTCCTTAAAAAGAAGGAACTCCTGTCATGAGACAACATGGATCAACCTGAAAGACATTATGCCAAGAGAAGTAAGCCCGACACAGGAGGACAAATCCTGCATGAATTGATTATATGGGGTATTGAAAACAGTCAAACTGATGGAAGTAAAGGGCACATGGGCATATGCCCTGAGTAAATTGTGATTCAAGAGACAAATGTACCCCAGTGTTCATTGCGTACAGCCGCTATGGAGAACAGTATGGAGATCCTTAAAAACTAGGAATAAAACGACCGTATGGCCCAGCAATCCCTAGGGATATTTCTCTGGCATATGCCCTGAGAAAATTGCAATTCAAAAGGCATATGGACTCCAGTGTTCACTGGATCACTGGTTCCAACAGCCAGGACGTGGAAGCAACCTAGATGTCCGTCAACAAATGCATGGGTAAAGAAGCTGTTGTACATATATACAATGGAATGTCACTCAGCCATAGAAAGGGGCAGATAGGAGTTCAGGTTAACTGAGGTGGACAAATCTAAAGCCTGTCACACAGAGTGAATCAGTCAGAAAGAGAAAAACAAATATCACATTTTAACACATATATATGAAATCTAAAAAGTGGTGCTAATGAACCTATTTGCAGAGCAGGAACAGAAATGCAGATGTAGAGAACAGGACTTCGGAACACAGAAAGAGAAAGAGAGGGCAGGGTGAAATGAGAGAGTAGCCTGGAAATATATGCATTGCCACGTGTGAAAGAGATGGCCAAAGGAAAGTTGCTGAACAGCACAGGGAGCTCAGCCTTGTGCTCTGTGATGATCTCGAGGGATGGGACGGGGGCCCATGGGGTGAAAGTGAGGCTCAAGGTGGAGGGGATATATGTGTACTTAAAGCTGATCCACATTATTGTGTGGCAGAAAGCAACATAACATGGTGGAGCAGTTATCCTCCAACTAAAAGTAAATTTCAAAAGAAGAAATGTGAGCTCTTCAGTTCAGTTCAGTTCAGTTCCAGTCGCTCAGTCGTGTCCGACTCTTCGCGACCCCATGAATCGCAGCACGCCAGGCCTCCCTGTCCATCACCAACTCACGGAGTTCAGTCAGACTCATGTCTAAAAGGCAGCAAAACGAATACGAATTATGGATAACTGCTCACAATAACTAGATAATGTGAGCCGTGCCCCAAAATGTGATTACAATAGGGTGGTTTAGAGTCAGGGCGCCCTCTCTAAGACCCTTGCCCAGCTCTCCTCTGTCTTCAAGCTGACATCACTACTAATTCAAAGACCTCAGTCTGAAAGCAATTTCAGAATCCACACCTTCTTACTAGTAAGAAAGGTCCTGCCACTGCCGGAGGAATATTTCATGCTTTGTGCTCTCTCCTGAAAGAAGGCTGTGTGGTGTCTGCAATGTTTCTTGACTGGGTTGTTGTGGTACAGGAAAAAAAAGAAAAGAAAAGAAATCAGTGACATAACCTGGGCATTTGAAAAGGTAGGAACTTCTTTAGACTGAGCCCTGGTCCTGATCGCTTTCTCAGTATCTCAGAGAAGCAAAATGAGGACAGCTGTTCCTCTGAGATTCCAAAGTGGGGTAACCAAGGTCACTGTTAGGAAACAGACATCCTTCGGGGATCCCAGAAGGAACAGGGATGTCTTGGGATGGTCAGATTTTTTTCACGACATGTTTTTTTTTCATGTTGAAGTGTTAGGAACTAGGTGGGGCCTGCTGGAGCAAGATAATTATCTAAGGAACATGTGACTTAGAACAGTTCTACCAACATAATTATTTTTTATTTTTAAAATATATATTTTTACTTTTAATAAATTTATTTATTTTAATTAGAGGCTAATTAAAATATTGTATTGGTTTTGCCATACATCAACATGAATCCACCACTGGTATACACATGTTCCCCATCCTGATTCCCCCTCCCACCTCCCTCCCTGTGCCATCCCTCTGGGTCATCCCAGTGCACCAGCCCCAAGCATTCTGTATCATTCATTAAACCTGGACTGCTGATTCATTCCATATATGATATTATACATACTTCAATGCCATATTGTCTTGATGACTGTCTTTGTAGTAGAGCCTGAAGTCAGGCAGGTTGATTCCTCAAGTTCCATTCTTCTTTCTCAAGATTGCTTTGGCTATTCCAGGTTTTCTTTGTATTTCCATACAAATTGTGAAATTATTGTTTTAGCTCTGTGAAAAATACTATTGGTAGCTTGACAGGGATTGCATTGAATCTATAGATTGCTTTGGGTAGTATACTCATTTTTACTATATTGATTCTTCCCATCCATGAACATAGTATGTTTCTTCATCTATTAGTGTCCTCTTTGATTTCTTTCACCAGTGTTTTATAGTTTTCTGTATATATATAGGTCTTTAGTTTCTTTAGGTAGACATATTTCTAAGTATTTTATTCTTTTTGTTGCAATGGTGAATGGAATTATTTCCTTAATTTCTCTTTCTATTTTCTCATTATTCATGTATAGGAATGCAAGCCAAAGCAATCTTGAGAAAGAAGAATGGAACTGGAGGAATTAACTTTCCTGACTTCAGGCTCTACTACAAAGCCACAGTCATCAAGACAGTATGGTACTAGCACAAAGACAGAAATACAGATATATGGAAAAAAATAGAAAGCCCAGGGATAAATCCATGCACCTATGGACATCTTATCTTTGACAAAGGAGGCAAGAATATACATTGGATTAAAGACAATCTCTTTAACAAATGGTGCTGGGAAAACTGGTCAACCACTTGTAAAAGAATGAAACTAGAACACTTTCTAACACCATATACAAAAATAAAATGAATGAAAGATCTAAACGTAAGACCAGAAACTATAAAACTCCTAGAGGAGAACCTAGGCAAAACACTCTCTGACATACAACACAGCAGGATCCTCTATGACTCACCTCCCAGAATATTGGAAATAACAGCAAAAATAAACAAATGGGACCTAATTAAAATTAAAAGCTTTTGCACAACAAAGGAAATTATAAGCAAGGTGAAAAGACAGCCTTCAGAATGGGAGAAAATAATAGCAAGTGAAGCAACTGACAAAGAACTAATCTCAAAATATACGAGCAATTTCTGCAGCTTAATTCCAGAAAAATAAATGATCCAATCAAAAAATGGGCCAATTTCTAAAGCTTAATTCCAGAAAAATAAACGATCCAATCAAAAAATGGGCCAAACAGACATTTCTCCAAAGAAGACATACAGATGGCTAACAAACACATGAAAAGATGCTCAAAATCACTCATTATCAGAGAAATATCAACATAATTTTTAACTTGCTCTTCTTGCCTCATGAATTACTAATGCATTTCAAAGCTATTTTTTACCAATAAATTTCATGGGTTGTCACTTATGTTTGATAAATGAAGGAGGATCAGGCTTTCTTTAAAAAAGAAAATAAGTGTGCTTAATGAGGTTACTGACATGGAAAGAGGGATAATTAATTCCTGATACACAGATAAAATGACTAAAAGACAGGTGACACTCACTTTTTCAAATAATGGATAATTGAAGCATCTGTAGCAAATGAAATCTCTGAAAACTGTATAATAGCTACATGAGGGCTTGCTAGATTTTACTTAGAAACTAGTAATAGTGGTTGTCTAGGACAGAAGTTGACTGTCTGGGGGATAAGGAGTTCAGTTCAGTTCAGTTCAGTTCAGTCACTTAGTCGTGTCCGACTCTTTGTGACCTCATGAATCGCAGCATGCCAGGCCTCCCTGTCCATCACCAACTCCCGGAGTTCACTCAGATTCACGTCCATCGAGTCAGTGATGCCATCCAGCCATCTCATCCTCTGTTGTCCCCTTCTCCTCCTGCCCCCAATCCCTCCCAGCATCAGTGTCTTTCCAATGAGTCAACTCTTCGCATGAGGTGGCCAAAGTACTGGAGTTTCAGCTATAGCATCATTCCTTCCAAAGAAATCCCAGGGCTGATCTTCTTCAGAATGGACTGGTTGGATCTCCTTGCAGTCCAAGGGACTCTCAAGAGTCTTCTCCAACACCACAGTTCAAAAGCATCAATTCTTCGGTGCTCAGCCTTCTTCACAGTCCAGCTCTCACATCCACAAATGACCACTGGGAAAACTATAGCCTTGACTAGACGGACCTTAGTCAGCAAAGTAATGTCTCTGCTTTTGAATATGCTATCTAGGTTGGTCATAAGTTTTCTTCCAAGGAGTAAGCATCTTTTAATTTCGTGGCTGCAGTCACCATCTGCAGTGATTTTGGAGCCCAGAAAAATAAAGTCTGATACTGTTTCCACTGTTTCCCCATCTATTTTTGTGAAGTGATGGGACCAGATGCCATGATCTTCATTTTCTGAATATTGAGCTTTAAGCCAACTTTTTCACTCTCCTCTTTCACTTTCATCAAGAGGCTCTTTAGTTCCTTTTCACTTTCTGCCATAAGGGTGGTGTCATCTGCATATCTGAGGTTATTGATATTTCTCCCAGCAATCTTGATTCCAGCTTGTGCTTCTTCCAGTCCAGTGTTTCTCACGATGTACTCTGCATAGAAGTTAAATAAGCGGTGTGACAATATACAGCCTTGACATACTCCTTTTCCTGTTTGGAACCAGTCTGTTGTTCTACGTCCAGTTCTAACTGTTGCTTCCTGACCTGTATACAGATTTCTCAAGAGGCAGGTCAAGTGGTCTGGTATTCCTGTCTCTCTCAGAATTTTCCACAGTTTATTGTGATCCACATAGGCAAAGGCTTTGGAATAGTCAATAAAGCAGAAGTAGATGTTTTTCTGGAACTCTCTTGCTTTTTCCATGATCCAGCGGGTGTTGGCAATTTGATCTCTGGTTCCTCTGCCTTTTCCAAAACCAGCTTGAACATCAGGATGTTCACGGTTTACGTATTGCTGAAGCCTGGCTTCGAGAATTTTGAACATTACTAGAGTGTGAGATGAGTGCAATTGTGCGGTAGTTTGAGCATTCTTGGGGGATAAGTGGAAGAGAGACTAAATAAGACATGAGGCAAAGAAGAAATCATCTGCAAATATACATGCTAGAAGAGGAAGGAGCGATGCCAAAGGAAAATAGTTTTTGAACCTACAGTTTACATGGAGCCAAACTATTCACTGAATGTAATAATGTAAAATTCATTTGTTCCTTTTCCAGGAAATCTTCCCAACCCAGAGATCAAACCCAGGTTGAACCTCTTTCTACACTGTAGCTTCCGGAAAACAATTGAATTCTCTCAGCCTCAGTTTCCCTATTTTTAAAAAAGTGGAAAAGAATGTATTCTACTCAGTGTACTCATGAAAATTAATTCATTCACAAATGTTTCCTAATTATTAACACATGCCCTGTAGTATCTTACATTCTGTTAACTGTTAACATGAGTATGGTGATCAAAGTTCTTGTCTGTGAAAATTCTTTTTTTTTTCAGTTCTACATTCAATTTTACTGTTGAGTCGTATTCCATTGTATGTAATATATCATAATGTTATCCTTTCTTCTTTTTTTAAAAAATTTATTTATTTTTTTAATTACAATACTGTATTTGTTTTGCCATACATTGACACGAACCAGCCATAGGTGAACACAATCTCCCAATGCCGAAGCCCCCTCCCACCTCCCACCCCACATCCTCTACTTGAATCATCCTGTGCATCAGCCCCATGCATCCTGCATCCTACATTGAACATAGATTGGCGCTTCGTTTCTTACAAGAAAATATACATGTTTCATTGCTATTCTCAAAGTTCTTGTCTGTGAAAATTCTTGAATGAATTTCAACCACACACACACACGCACACACACACACACACACACACACACACACAATCCAGCTTGTTATTCTTTCCGATTTTGAACCAGTCCATTGCCACTCTAAGTGCTGCTTCTTGACCTGCATACAGATTTCTCAGGAGGCAAGTAAGGTGGTCTGATGGTCATATCAATATACATATACTCTGATTTTCAGATGCACAACTTATACATACACACTAGATTAGAGTTATTAAAACTATTTATATTTATACTTATCTGTTTCCTATTATACCTACCAAAAATAAGGAATTGATTTTGAAATCACTTGCTAGAGGGGGTGAATTAATATACGCCACCAATATTAAATCAATGTTTCATATTTCCTAATTAAGAGCACAATTTTTAGGTGAGAAGATAAAAATTGCGGGTCTTATCTGCACTGGGAGCAGCTCTCCTGTTGCAGCCCTTCATCCCCTGAAAATGTATGCTTGCGTCAAATTTGTCTCCACCCTCTCCTTGATCAGGAGGACCTCTACACTACTGAGCTGACACTGTCTACAGTGGTGCTAAGACGGCAGGAAACACTGAGAGATGAGAGCCACAGCAGCTTGGCAGCTCCCCGCCCCCTGACCACCTCACTCCTAGTCACAGCTTCCAAACCAGTGCCATTTCAAGGGACATAGACCCAGCGGCCAAGTTCTCTGGAGCTGGGGCTGCCACAGTAGGGGGTGGCTGGCTTTGGAGCTGGAATTGGGACTGTGTTTGGGAGTGTCATCATTGATTATGCCAGGAACCCTTCTCTCTGACCCTGCTGCTCTTCTCCTATACCATCCTGGGCTTTGCCCTCACAGAGGCCATGGGGCTTTTGCCTGCTGGCAGCCTTTCTCATCCTCTTTGCCATGTGAGGGAGCCGTTTCCACCTCCCATGGTTCTTTCTCTGTGTCTCGTCTGCCTCGTGTGTTCCTTTTCCTGTACCTCCCAGGCAGTCTGGGGACAGTGGTTGGCTCAGGGCTTGACAGAAGGAAGACAAATAAATACTGTATTAATAAGAAAAAAAGATAAAAACTGTGCACCAAATTCCTACATAAGAAGTATGGAGAGGGTGCCACTAACCACTGAACAATTCTTGAACCCTAGCCAGGTATTCTACAATTCAACTTAATTCTGATACTCTTTATTTGAAGATAGTATCAGATTCCATAGGTTAACTGTTCAGTCCTATAAGATGGACCCCTGTCACCTCTTAAGACACCATCCAAAGTCCAGTTTGTCACCTGAGCTTCTGACCAACTAGTTACAGGTTGGAGGTTTCAATGACCTCCTCCTTAGGTTAGATTACTTAGCTAGAGTAGCTTACAGAACCAAAGAAAATTCTTTACATGCACTCACTGTTCTATTGTAAAATGATATGATAAAGGATACAGGTGAGCATCAAACAGAAAAAACACACAGAGCAAGGTATGTGGCCAGGGCTATGCATGCTCCAGGAGAGCCACGCTCCCTGCACCTCTAATTTTTCAACAACCCAGAAGGCTTTCCAAACCCCAAATTACTGAGATTTTTATGAAGGCTTCATTTTCAGCCCACCTCTCTCCTCATTAAAATTAGAGGCAGGGGCTAAAAATCCCAAACTTCTAATTCAGTGCTGTACAGAGCAATATTGCATAAGAACCTGGAATACTAGATCCATGAGTCAAGGAAAATCAGATGCAGTCAAGCAGGAGGTGGTAAGTTGAACATCAACATTTTAAGAATCAGTGAACTGAAGTGGACAGGAATGGGTGAATTTCATTCAGATGACCATTATATCTACCACTGTGGGCAAGAGTCCTTTGGAAGAAATGGAGCAACCCTCATAGTAGCCCTCAAGTGTCCAAAATTCAATACTTGGATGCAACCTCAAAAACAACAGAATGATCTGAGTTCATTTCCAAGGAAGACCATTCAACATCACTGTAATTCAAATCTACACCCCAACCACTGATGTGAATGAAGCTAAAGCTGACTGGTTCTATGAACACCTACAACACCTTCTAGAACTAGCACCAGAGAAAGATGTTCTTTTCATCATAGGGGATTGGAATGCAAAAGTAGGAAATCAAGTGTGCCCGGAATAACAGGCAAGTTTGACCTTGGAGTGCAAAATGAAGCAGGGCAAAGCAAAGAGTTTCGTCAAGGGAACAGGCTGATCATAGCAGACACACTTTTCCAACAACCTAAGAAATAGCTCCATACATGGATATCACCAAAAGGTCAATGCTGAAATAAGATTGATTATGTTCTTTGCACTTCAAGATGGCGAACCTTCATACGGTCAGCAAAAACAAGACACGGAGCTGACTGTGGCTGAGATCATGAGTTCCTTATTACAAAATTCAGGTTTAAAGTGAAGAAAATGTGGAAAACTATTAGGCCACTCAGGTACAACCTAAAGCAGATCCCTTATGATTATACACTGGAGAGGATGAATAGATTCAAGGGATGAGATATGATAGACAGAGTGCCTGAATAACTATGGACAGAAGTTTGTAACACTACATAGGAGGTAGTGACCAAAACCATTCCAAAGAAAAAGAAATGCAAGAAGGCTTTACAAATAGGTGAGGAAATATGAGAAGAGTAAGGCAAGGGAGAAAAGGAAAGCTATACCCAACTGAAGGCAGAGTTCCAGAGAACAGCAAGGGGAGATAAGAAAGCCTTTTAAAATGAAGAGTGCAAAGTAATAGAGGAAAACAATAGAATGGGAAAGAATAGAGATGTCTTTGGGATAACTGGAGATATCCAGGGGACTATTCATGCAAGGATGGGCAGGATAAAGGGCAGAAACAATAAGGCCCTAATAGAAGCAGAAGAGATTAAGAAAAACTGACAAGAATATACATAAAAACTATACCAAAAAAAAAAAGTCTTAATGATACAAATAAGCATGATGGTGTGATTGATCACTCACTTAGAGTCAGACCTTCTGGAATGTGAAGTCAAGTGGGCCCTGCTGCTGCTGCTAAGTTGCTTCAGTTGTGTCCAACTCTGCGAGCCCATAGACGGCAGCCCACCAGGCTCCTCTGTCCCTGGGATTCTCCAGGCAAGAACACTGGAGTGGGTTGCCATTTCTTTCTCCAATGCATGAAAGTGAAAAGTGAAAGTGAAGTCACTCAGTCATGTCCGACTCTTCACGACCCCATGGACTGCAGCCTACCAGGCTCCTCTGCCCATGGGGTTTTCCAGGCAAGAGTACTGGAGTGGGTTGCCATTGCCTTCTCCAAGTGGGCCCTAGAAAGCATTATTACAAACAAAGATAGTGATGGTTACCGAATCCTAAAAGATAATGCTGTTAAAACACTGCACTAATATGTCAGTAAATTTGGAAACATTAGCAGTGGCCACAGCACTGGGAAAGGTCATTATTCATTCCAATCACAAAGAAGGGTGATGCCAAATCATGCTTCTACTACCTTACAATTGCTCTCATTTCACATGCTAGCAGGTTAGGTTTAAAATCCTTCAACCTAGGCTTCAGCAATAGATGAACCCAGAACTTCTAGATGTACAATCTGTTTTTAAACAGCAGAGGATCCAGAGATCAAATGGCCAACCATCACTGGATCGTGGAGAAATCAAGGGAATTCAGGAAGAAAATGTGTACTTCTGCTTCATTCACTATGCTAAAACCTTTGATCATGTGGATCACAACAAACTACAGAAACTTCTTAATGAGGTGGGAGTACCAGACCACCTTATCTGTCTCCTGAGAAACTGCATGCAGGTCCAGAGCAGCAGTTAGAACTGGACATGAAACATCTGATTGGTTCAAAACTGGGAAAGGAGTATGACGAAGGAGTATTATTGTTATCCTACATATTTAATTTATATGCAGAGTACATCATGGGAAACCACAGGTTGAAAGAATAACAAGCTGGATTGTGTGTGTGTGAAATTTACTCAAGAATGTACACAGACAAGAACTTTGGTCACCATACTCATGTTAACAGTTAACAGAATGAGAATGTAAGATACTGCAGGGCATGTGTTAATAATTAGGAAACATTTGCGAGTAAATTAATTTTCATGAGTACACTGAGTTGAATACATTCTTTTCCACTTTTTTACAAATAGGGAAACTGAGGCAGAGAGTTCAATTGTTTTCAGGAAGCTACAGTGTAGAAAGAGGTCTCGACCTGGGCTTGATCTCTGGGTTGGGAACATTTCCTGGTAAAGGAACAAATGAATTCTACTTTATTCATATTCAGAGAATAGTTTGGCTCCATGTAAAACTGCAGATTCAAAACTATTCTCCCTTGGCATCGCTCCTTCCTCTTCGAGCATGTATATTTGCTGATGATTTCTTCTTTGCCTCATGTTTTATATAGTATCTCTTCTACTCATCCCCCAGACAGTCAACTTCTCTCCTAGATAACCACTATTACTAGTTTCTAAGTAAAATCTAGCAAGCCCTCATGTAGCTATTACATAGTTTTCAGATATTTAATTTGCTACAGATGCTTCAATTATCCATTAGTTCAAAAAAGTGAGTATCACCTGTCTTTAAGTCATTTTCTCTGTACACAGGAATTAATTATCCCTCTTTCCACATCAGTAACCTCATTAGGCACTCTTTTTTCTTTTTAAAGAAAAGATCGTCCTTCATTTAGCAAACATATGTGACAACCCATATAATTTATTGGTAAAACATAGCTTTGAAATCTATGAGCAATTCATGAGGCAAGAAGAGCAAGTTTAAAATTATGTTGGTAGAACTGTTCTAAGTCACATGTTCCTTAGATAATTATCTTGCTCCAGCAGGCCCCACCTAGTTCCTAACACTTCAACATGAAAAAAAAAAACATGTCGTGAAAAAATCTGACCATCCCAAGACATCCCTGTTCCTTCTGGGATCCCCGAAGGATGTCTGTTTCCTAACAGTGACCTTGATTACCCCACTTTGGAATCTCAGAGGAACAGCTGTCCTCATTTTGCTTCTCTGAGATACTGAGAAAGCGATCAGGACCAGGGCTCAGTCTAAAGAAGTTCCTACCTTTTCAAATGCCCAGGTTATGTCACTGATTTCTTTTCTTTTCTTTTTTTCCTGTACCACAACAACCCAGTCAAGAAACATTGCAGACACCACACAGCCTTCTTTCAGGAGAGAGCACAAAGCATGAAATATTCCTCCGGCAGTGGCAGGACCTTTCTTACTAGTAAGAAGGTGTGGATTCTGAAATTGCTTTCAGACTGAAGTCTTTGAATTAGTAGTGATGTCAGCTTGAAGACAGAGGAGAGCTGGGCAAGGGTCTTAGAGAAGGCGCCCTGACTCTAAACCACCCTATTGTAATCACATTTTGGGGCACGGCTCACATTATCTAGTTATTGTGAGCAGTTATCCATAATTCGTATTCGTTTTGCTGCCTTTTAGACATGAGTCTGACTGAACTCCGTGAGTTGGTGATGGACAGGGAGGCCTGGCGTGCTGCGATTCATGGGGTGGCGAAGAGTCGGACACGACTGAGCGACTGAACTGAACTGAACTGAACTGAAGAGCTCACATTTCTTCTTTTGAAATTTACTTTTAGTTGGAGGATAACTGCTCCACCATGTTATGTTGCTTTCTGCCACACAATAATGTGGATCAGCTTTAAGTACACATATATCCCCTCCACCTTGAGCCTCACTTTCACCCCATGGGCCCCCGTCCCATCCCTCGAGATCATCACAGAGCACAAGGCTGAGCTCCCTGTGCTGTTCAGCAACTTTCCTTTGGCCATCTCTTTCACACGTGGCAATGCATACATTTCCAGGCTACTCTCTCAATTCACCCTGCCCTCTCTTTCTCTTTCTGTGTTCCGAAGTCCTGTTCTCTACATCTGCATTTCTGTTCCTGCTCTGCAAATAGGTTCATTAGCACCACTTTTTAGATTTCATATATATGTGTTAAAATGTGATATTTGTTTTTCTCTTTCTGACTGATTCACTCTGTGTAACAGGCTTTAGATTTGTCCACCTCAGTTAACCTGAACTCCTATCTGCCCCTTTCTATGGCTGAGTGACATTCCATTGTATATATGTACAACAGCTTCTCTACCCATGCATTTGTTGACGGACATCTAGGTTAGCTTCCACGTCCTGGCTGTTGGAACCAGTGATCCAGTGAACACTGGAGTCCATATGCCTTTTGAATTGCAGTTTTCTCAGGGCATATGCCAGAGAAATATCCCTAGGGATTGCTGGGCCATACGGTCGTTTTATTCCTAGTTTTTAAGGATCTCCATACTGTTCTCCATAGCGGCTGTACGCAATGAACACTGGGGTACATTTGTCTCTTGAATCACAATTTACTCAGGGCATATGCCCATGTGCCCTTTACCCATCAGTTTGACTGTTTTCAATACCCCTATAATCAATTCATGCAGGATTTGTCCTCCTGTGTCGGGCTTACTTCTCTTGGCATAATGTCTTTCAGGTTGATCCATGTTGTCTCATGACAGGAGTTCCTTCTTTTTAAGGAGGAATAATAATCCGTTGTATGTATATACCACAGTTTATTTATCCATTCATCTGTTGATGGACATTTGGGTTGTTAACACATCTTGGCTATTGTGGGTACTGCTGCAGTGAATCGGAAAGTGCTAATATGTCTTGGAGATCCTGACTTAAATTAACTTGGATAAATACACTAATGTGAATGTGTAATATACATATGGTAGTTCTGTTTTCTGTTTTTTAACTTTTGAGTAACCTTCATACTTTTCATAATGGTTGAACCATTTACCATCCCACGAACAGGTAAAAGTATCCTTATTTTCTTCAGAACCTCACCAACTTTCGCTAGGATTTCTTATTTTTCTGATTACAGTCATTCTAACAGGGGTGAAGTGATATGTCATGTGTGTTTGATTTTCATATCCCTGATGATCAGTAGCAATATTAAACTCCTTTTCAATATGTCTATGTAAACAGAACTCTATTCAAGTCCCTTGATATTTGAAATAAAGGCTGCTTTTTTTTTTTTTTATTTTTTATGCTGTAGGAGTTTCTTATATATTTTGGAAATTTACCCCTTATCAGATATATGGGGCTCCTATTTCCATAGGACCGATCATGTAATGTGCCCTATATTAGGCATTTTCTTCTTTCACAGCAAAATTTTGAGGCAGGTATAGTTTTTATCGCTAATTACAACTATGTAAATAAACTGATCTTCAAGGAGGTTGGGAAATATTTAATGTCACACAGTACTGGTGTGCATGGATGTCTGCATAGCCAAGGCACTCAAGTTTTCCCTGGAAAGCAGAGTGCAAATTATTAGCTGAAGTGTTATTTACTTATTATCATAATGTATACTTACTTATTATTAATATATCAAGTAAGTGTATGATTTATTTACTTTATATTTATTATACTGTGGTTCAATAAATTATACTAATAAATTACCAATGGATTCTATGTCACCCATCATTTATTTATTTAGGGAAAAATACCCAATGATTGACTGGTGGAATGAATGACTGATGGAGCTTCATTCCCTGGGTGTACTAAGAAAGTCTGAAAACACACCAAATGTCATTTCAAAAACGGGCCTGATAGAGTTTACTGAATTAACAGCTGTAGTGTAAATTAGCACAAGATATTTGGCGGGAACTAGTGGAAAACCTTCTAAATGGATACAGTCCAGATACTGAGACAATTTTGAAGATAATGAGATGAATGGAATTTCAGTTTCTACTAGACAGAGAAGCAGCAAACCAACAAGCAACAGTAATAACTGGACATGGAAAAATGAACTGGTTCAAAATAGGGAAAGTAGTAAGTAAAGGCAGTATATTGTCACCCCGCTTATTTAACTTATACGCAGAGTACATCACACAAAATGCTGGGCTGGATGAAGTACAAGCTGGAACCAAGATTGCCAGGAGAAATATCAATAACCTCAAGTATGAAGATGACACCTCCCTTGGGGCAGAAAGCAAGGATGAATTAAAGAGCGTCTTGATGAAAGTGAAAGAGGAGAGTGAAAAAGTTGGCTTAAAACTCTACATTCAAAAAAAAAAGATCATAGCATTTGATCCCATCACTTCATGGGAAATAGATGGGGAAAAATGAACACAGTGACAGACTTTATTTTCTTGAGCTCCAAAATCACTGAGGACTGAGACTGCAGTCATGAAATTAAAAGACGCTTGCTCGTGGGAAGAAAACTATACCAAACCTAGACAGTGTATCAGAAAGCAGAGACATCACTTTGATGACAAAGGTCCCTATATTCAAAGTTACAGTTTTTCTAGTAGTCATGTATGGGTGTCAGAGTTGGACCATAAAGAAGGCTGAGCACTGAAGAACTGATGCTTTTGAACCGTGGTGCTGGAGAAGACACATGAGAGCCCCTTGGACAGCAAGGAGATCAAACCATTCAATCCTAAAGGAAATCAACTCTGAATATTCACTGGAAGGACTGATATTGAAGCTGAAGCTCCAATATTTTGGCCTCCGGAGGTGAAGAGCCAACTCATTGGAAAACACATTGATGTTGGGAAATATTGAAGGCAGGAGGGGAAGGGGACGACAGAGGATGAAATGGTTGGGTGAAAACATCCGACCATCACTGAGTCAATGGACATGAGTTTGAGCAAACTCTGGGAGTCAGTGAAGGACAAGGAAGTCTGGCATGCTGCAGTCCATGGGGTCGCAAAGAGTCGGACAAGAATGAGCAACTGAACAGCAACAAACAATACGAGACCACAAATGACTCATGGTCGTGGGGCAGCAAAAGTAGTTTCATGAAGGGGCCCCAGCCTATGAGCTTATGGCTGAGAAGCTTGAGGGATCATGTTGTCCTGTTCAAGTGCATTATGGAGCCATGTGAAAACACAACTGAAATGAGACTGTTAGTACTGGAAAATCATGTCTTAACCAAGTTAAGTCTGTCTTAATGGTTAAGTCATTTAAGTGTCAAGAAAAGCCCAGAGATCAGTAGAACATGGTGTAAGGGGGAATTTAGAAAAACTGTGGGTAAAGGTTACGATATGTGCATTTAGGAAACCCTAGTCATTACCACTGAGGGAGACAAAGCTGGGTGCTGAAGGTGAAATGGAATGTGGTAATAGGTTTTCCATACCAGATGCGTAGGGAGCTGGGGAATGTGGGAAGCACAGTCTTAGCCATGGAGGAGCAGTACCATTGTCAAAGAATTCCTCATATTTCCTAACTGGTGCATGACATTGGCAGTGGGGCTTTGAGACAATGTATTGAGTGACTCACTCTGCACTCCCTCAGTGAAGGGTGAGGAAGTCCATGGGCAACGGAGCTTTGTGATATCAGCATGAGTGTGGCAATTTATTTTTTGAGATTGCAAGCACATGGTATTTGGGGTGGGAAACAAGTGCATCATGCCAGATCTGGGATGTTCCCTCTGGGTGGAGCTGCCTGGTCCTTATAAAAGGAGTCTCTACCACCGTGCTGCTGTCTTTGTGATACTCAGTCATAGGTCTTCTTTGGAGCCTCTGGTGAGTACAGTTTTGGAGGTTTTTAGCACTTGTGTGGTAGGATATAATCTTAGTCTAGAAGTGGCTGTATTTTAACCAATTAGTGCTCTCTATGGGAATAAGAAGATAATGAGAATTTAGGGGTAGTTTTCAGACTTGTTCTTGACTTCTTAAATGTGATGAGAGGAATGCAGTCAACGGCACAATCTTAACCATGGAGAGTAAGGGAGATGAGATGCCGTGTTTCAGTGCACCCTACATGCATTGGGAATGGAGCCTTCCCAGCCTTCAGTCCCACTGAGTGCTGAGTTTGGGCCTTTGCATTTCTCCTCGGAAGCCGACAGTCAAGTCAGTTAGACCAGCAACCAGGACCCATGGGAGAAATTAGTAGAGACGTGTTTGAGATTGGCTACGAGTTTCACATCCTGATTATGCTTCTTCAGAGTGTGTTTGTATTCACGCAGCACTTGTGTAATTCTTTCTTTAGAAAGTGGTAGAACAGGGCTCCCTGTTAAGGAAAGAATAAGACTTATTGTTATGAACAATGCTGTCTGTTTGTATTTCAGATTCCTTGAGACCCAGGAAAGATGTCTTACCATCCACATCCACATCCGCATCCACATCCGCATCCGCATCCGCATCCACAGCAGCATCAGCATCACCATCAGTGCAAGGAGCCCTGCCGTCCACCTCCAATAGTGTGCCCACCAAAGTGCCATGAGCCTTGCCCACCTCATCCATGCCCACCTCCATTGAGCCAGCAGAAATGCCCTCCTGGCCCACCATGCCCACCATGGGAGCAGAAGTGTCCACCCAAGTGGAAGTAACAGCACCAGAGTTCATCTGGACCAAGAAACAAGATCCAGGCTCTTCCACTGTCCTCCCTTCGGCCATGGTGATGGATTGCATCTTCCTTAACCTCCCTCCTGGACAGACAGCTGACAGAGAAAAGGCTTGCTTCCTGAAGCTGACACCACCTTGTTGGATAAACAGCAGCAGGATCATCGCCTGATTGCTCTTTGCCAGGTGCCTGTCTGTAATCCACATTGTGATCTCTAGCCTGTGGGCATTTAGTGTGTGTATTCTTTGCTTCTCCAATAAAGCCTGTGTCATAGTTGAGTCCACATTTCTTATGTTTTTCTTTTGCACTTTGTGTTTTTAATGTCTCCTGTCAACCTCAAGTATTCTTCTGTGTGTTCCTTTTACTCCCATTGGATTTTTGAAGTTAGACTTTTCCTTCACTGAGTTCAGCTTTGCCTGAAATATGTCTTTTGGATTGAACCCATCGAGGAATTCTTTCATTGGTTTCAAACATGTCTGTCTCTCTACCTTGTAGGACCCTTAAAAGAACTGAATTCTCTCAGCCTCAGTTTTCTTACCTGAGAAAATTAGGAAAGAATGTATTCAACTCAGTATACTCACAGAAATTAATATATACACAAATGTTCCTTAATTATTGATACATGCCAGGCCATCTCTTATATGCCAGGGGCATGATAATGGTGACCAACATCCTTATCCATCTAAATTCTTGAGGACATTTTACAAACACACACACACACACAAACGCAGAAGACAAATAATAGTCCTGCATGTGTATATGTTAGAGAAAACTTGGAGAAAAGCTCTTCCAAAGTGGTTTTGTGGGACAATGACTTGAGTGAAGAAATGAGTGAGCTTTGAGTGTATCTGGTATACACTGTACCATGAGAGGTGATGGCAAGTGTAAGGTAGAGGAAATTAACCACCGAAAGGACAGTGACCAAGGAGACACTGCCTCCAGATGGGGTCAGAGAGGTTGGGATCCCAAGATTTAGTAATGATTTTCATTATTTATTCATAGTTTGACAGCCATACTATGCTGACGGCCTAACGGCCTCAAAATTTATATCTGTGCACTTCTCAACTGTAAATTAAAGATAAATCAAAATTGTTGAATGAGTTGGAGGATTGCTTTATAGAGCTGCACTAATTAAGACACAATGCTATCCCATAAGAAAAGACACAGAGATCAACCCAATAATAGAACATCCAGACATAGATCCACACCATACATGGTCAACTGATTTTCAACAAGGGTGTCTAGGTAATTCGACAGATGAAAAATAACCTTGACAATAAATGGTACTCCAGCTGTTGAATACTGATACAGAAATAATTGAAGCTTGGCCTTTACCTAACACCATATAAATATTAACTCAAATTGTATCACACACTAAAACATAAGATCTAAGACTCTATAATTTCTGGAGGAAAACATAGGAGAAAATCTTGACTGCCATGCGTTAGGCTAACCGTTATTAAAAATCAGTATCCAAAATACATAAATAACTTATAAAGTCAGTCATAAACAGACACTGAAGAGGAAACTCGACAACAGTCACTTTACAAAGAAAATGCCTTCATATGGCCAACAAAATTATTTTTAGAGCTTCTGAAAATCACTAACATTTAATAAAGAGTATTCAAAGTGCAAACCGGATGGGTAAAGCCTTCAAAAGTGTGGAAATGACAAACTAATTGAGACACAGGACAAGCAGCAAATACACTACACCTCTGGGAGGAGTCTGGAATTGTTGCAAGTACTTTGGAACACAGTTTGGCATGATCTCTAAAAGGAGAAGTGGGATACTTCTGGGAACATCCCCTAGAGAAATGTGTGAACATGTGCACTAACAGACACGAAGAAAATGTCCTAGTGTTCCTAACAGCTCCAAAAAGGAAACAACTTTGAGGTCAACCAATAGTACAAGGAGAGAAATGAAGCGCTGTATAGCCATACAATGATATACTAAAATTCACTAGTGGATAAACCAAAGCTACACAGTGTCAACAGAAAGATGGGAGACAAAACTACGGTATACAGTATGATTTCATTTATACAGTGAAAAAGCTAGTGACTTAACTATACTTTTTAGAGATAGTCCTATACCGATGGTTGAAAACCATAAAGAAAAAGCAAGAAAGTGATTATTAGGAGTTATGATTGTGGTCACTTCTAGTGAAGAAGGTATGGGATGCAATTTAATCAGTACACCTGGGTCTTTTGAAGAGTTGGTAGTGTTCTTTTTCTGAACTTCATGTTTCTTGAAAATAAAGAGATCAGTCTACGATTACCCACTTCATACAGCAAAGATTTATGAACTTTCTGAATGTGTTGATCAAGTTCTCCTAAAGTCAAAAACATTTATTTTTTGTTTTTCTTTTTCTCATTTTGTTTCAAGACAAAATTGGGGAGGGAATTCTGTCAATAATATTAGGCCAGAGCCCTATCCAGGAGTACAAAGTCAACACCCCTAAAAATAAAATCAGATCTTTTAGTGTTGAAAGTACAACAACAGTAGAATTGTCTATGTATTTTGTTACCTATAAGGTGATGGAATTTAATGGAGTCAACTTTCCTATAAGATGGGAATACTCTTAATAACAGAGCTACCTTTCCTATCATCACACTCATAAAATAAATTTTTGCTTTGGAAAAGAATTAATTTTTAAAATTAATATAATTTTTATTGAAGAAGACTTGCTTTACAGGATTTTGCTGTTTTCTGACAAACCTCAACGTGAATCAGCTATCATTTGAGTTCAATTCAGTCACTGAGTCGTGTCCGACTCTTTTCGACCCCATGAGCTGCAGCACGCCAGGCCTCCCTGTCCAATGCAAACTCCCGGAGTTCACCCAAACTCATGTGCATCGAATTGGTGATGCCATCCAGCCACCTCATCCTCTGTTGTCCCCTTCTCCTCTTGCTCCCAATCCCTCCCAGCATCAGGGTCTTTTCAAATGAGTCAGCTCTTCGCATGAGGTGGCCAACGTTTGGAGTTCAACCTCACCATCAGTCCTTCCAATGAACACTCAGGTCTGGTCTCCTTTAGGATGGACTGGTTGGATCTCCTTGCAGACCAAGGGACTCTCAGGAGTCTTCTCCAACACCGCAGTTCAAAAGCATCAGTTCTTCAGCACTCAGCCATAGGTATACATATATTCCTTAGTCCTTTTAACCATTTTTAAAAACTGTTTTTAAGAGATCATATGTACCCTCAGTTAAAAGAAAATAGATGTGATAGTAGAGAATTACATAAAGTTGAGACTTTGAACTTCAGCATAGTATGGCTGGAAAACTGTGAATAAAGTATCAAATTTTTCTTTGCTACATCTTTCAGATCCAATGTCTTCAACCCATTTGGAGACATTGTCTCTTGGATGACTATTCTCCCTGAAGTTACTCTGTCCTGCCTCAGCATGCGCCATCGCCTCTCACTGGCACAGTGTCCCCCAGATACTCAAGGCTCACTCTTTTCTTCACTCAAGCATTTGCCCTAAAAGTCACTGTGGAAAACCTTTTCTACACAGTTGTCTCTAAAATATCCCCATGCATCACTGTTATCTGCCTTGTATCTGCAGTGTGTGTGTGTGTGTGTGTGTGTGTGTGTGTGCAAACTCCCTTCAAGAGTTTAGATGGAAAAAAGATGTTAGTCACCATCCTCATGTCCCTAGCACATAAGAGACTGCCTGGCATGTGTTAATAATTAGGAAACATTTGTGAATGAATTAATTTCTAAGAGTACACTGAGTTGAATAGAGTCTGCCTACCAGTTTTACAAATAAGGACCCTGAGACTGAGAAAATTCAGTTCTTTTCAGGGTCTTCAAGGTAGACAAAGATAGAAACAAGTGTGAAACCACTGAAGGAATCCTTTGATGGATCCAGTCCAAAAGACATATTTCAGGCAACGCTGAACTCAGTGGTGGAGAGTCTAATTCTGAAAATCCAAAGGGAATGAAAAGGAACACTCAGAAGAACACTTGTAGCTGACAGAAGAGATGAAAAATATTATCTGCCAAAGAAACCAATATCAAAAATGAAAGAAAGAAATACTAATGGGCTATGAATATGCTTTATTGGAGAAGCAAAGGAATAGACACACTATTTGCTCATGGGGTAGAGACCACAACATGGATACATACACACAGATGGCAAAGAGAGGTCAAGCGATGATCGTACTGCTCTACCACCGACGTGGTGTCAGCTTCAGGAACCAAGCCTTTTCTCGGTCAGCTGTCAGTCCAGGAGGGAGATTAAGGAAGATGCAATCCATCAACATGGCCGAAGGGAGGACAATAAAAGAGATCATGGTGCTGTTACTTCCACTTGGGTGGACACTTCTGCTCCCATGGTGGGCATGGTGGGCCAGGAGGGCATTTCTGCTGGCTCACTGGAGGTGGGCATGGATGGGGTGGGCAAGGCTCGTGGCACTTCGGTGGGCACACTAGTGGAGGTGGATGGCAGGGCTCCTTGCACTGATGGTGATGCTGATGGGGATGCTGGTGTGGATGTGGATGCAGATGCTGATGCGGATGCTGGTGGTGAGACATCCTTCCTGGGTCTCAAGGAATCTGAAATACAGACAACATTCTTCATAACTAGAGTCTGATTGGTAGAACATTTAGCTGTGCCAACTACCCTCCCATCTCTCAGGACTCTTCTTGATTCCTAATGCAGTCTTTATGGTTTTTTATAGCTTCTTCACCCTTCTTTTTAGGATCTCTTGCCCTCAGATCTTCAGTCTTTTCCGGTTAGTCTCTCCTTCTACCACATTCTAAAACACAATTACCTACACAGGTGTTGTACGAACACAAACATACTCTGCAGACGAATCTGGATAATAAACTTGTAGCCAATCCCCAAACACATCTCTACTTATTTCACCCATGAGGTCTTGGTTGCTGGCCAAGCTGACCTGACTGTGGGCTTCTGAGGAGAAATGCAAAGGCCCACCCAAAGCAGGCACTCAGTGGGATTGCATGCTGAGAAGGGGGCATTTGGAGCTAATGTGTGCTGTGCAGTGGCACAGTATTTCATCCCCCTTACTCTCTCTCAGGTTAAGACTGTGCCTCTGACTCCACTTTGGCTCACATTTAAGATCGTATTCATGACCAAATACCGAAAATGTACCCCTAAATCCTTATTGTCTTCTTTTTCCCATACAGAGCACTAATTGTTTTATAAATCCACTTCTACCCCCAGATAAAACCCTACCACCTATGTTCCATAAAATCTCTAAGAGTGCTCACCTGAGGCTCCAAAGAAGACCTGTGGCCGTGACGACAGTGATAGCCCTGTGAGGGAGCCTCCTTTTATAAGGACCAGCTCCTCCGGGGTGCATCCCAGGACTGGCATGATGCACGTGTTTCCCACCCCAAATGCCACATGCTTGCAATCTCAAAAATAAATTGCCACACTCATGCTGATATCACAAATCTCCCTTGCCCATCGACTTCTTTATCCTTCACTAAGGAAGTGCAGAGTGACTCACTGGAGACCTTGTCACATACTCTCTGTGCCACTGTTATTCACCGGTTAGGAAATATGAGGAATTCTTTGACAATAGTGTTGCTCCTCCATTGTCACAGTTGGTGATTTTTCCACTCCCCAGCCCCCAAGAATCTGCTATGAAAAACTTCCTCCCTATTCCATTTCATGTGTCAGCACCCAGCTTTGATTCCCTTGATGGTCAAGACTAGGATTTTCTAAACTCACATATCTTAACCCCTACCCAGAGTTTTTTTAAACTTGCCTTCTGTACACCATGCCCCACTGGTCTCTAGCCTCTTCTTGACAACTAAATGACTAGAGACCACAAAGTTGTATCTTCTTTTACTAATTTTCCAGTTTCTGGTGTTAGCGATCTCATGCTAGGAGTCTTTTCACACGGCTCCATTCATGGACTTCGACAGGAAAGCTTGATCCTTCGGTTTTCTCGACCATAAGGTCACAAGTGGAGATGTTTTGCTGAAGCTCTACTTTTGCAGATTTATACACTGATCTGGTCTCTGCAGCCACATGACCAGGAGCAACTTGTAGTCTACTAGAAACCTAAATTCCTCTCTTCTCATTATGTTCAAAATTGACTCAATATCTAGGCTGTATCCATTAAGAAGCTTTTCCACTAGTACTCCCCAAATATCCTGTGCCACGTTACCCTACAACACTTAATTCAATTGACTCTATCCTGCCATTTTTTTTTTTGAAATGACATCCACTGTGTTATCAGATATTCTTAATATACTCAGGGATGAAGCTCCATGAGTCATTGACCCCGCCATTCAATCCATGGATATTTTTTCTCTAAAAAAATAAGCTAAGGGTGACATAGAACCTGTCAGGCACTTATTAGTATAATTTGTTGAAACTCAGCAGCCCTTCAGCTAATACTAAGCACTAAACCTTCCATGAGGGACCTTGAGTGCCCTGGGTATGCAGACATCTATAGGCCCCGGTACTTTGTGACATTAAATATTTGCCAAGCACCCTGAAGATCAGCTTACTAACACTTGTATAAATTAGAGAAAAAAGCTATACTTTGCCTCACAATTTTGCTATGGAAACAACAAAATATCTAATATAAGGTATGTGACATAGTCTGTTAGCAAGTCCAAGCTTGCTGCAGTGACTCTGAGATGAGGTGTCTAGACTAGGACAAGGAAAAAATGAAATGAAACTTTTCATGTTTCACCCAGTAATGAAACCCAAGTCTCCTGCATTGCAGGAAGATTCTTTACTGACTGAGCTACGAGGGACTTTGTTCGGGAACCCGCTGGCTGAGACAATGACAAGCTAGTGCCTCCAAATAATCATCTTGCTGGGGCTTAGTTGTCTGGTTCTTTTATGGGTCAGAAATGGGGTGGAGGTAAGGAAACAAAGTAAAAGACTACTGAATCCTTGCAAATTTCCCTAGGATGACCAGCCTCAGGCAGGGGAATATGTTAGATTTGCTTCCTTACAGTCCCTCACCGGAGAAGGCAATGGCACCCCACTCCAATACTCTTGCCTGGAAAATCCCATGGATGGAGGAGCCTGCTAGGCTGTAATCCGTGGGGTTGCAAAGAGTCGTACATGACTGATCGACTTCACTATTCACTGTCATGCATTGGAGAAGGAAATGGCAACCCATTCCAGTGTTCTTGCCTGGAGAATCCCAGGGACTGGGGGAGCCTGGTGGGCTGCCAGCTATGGGATTGCACAGAGCTGGACACGACTGAAGGGACTTAGCAGCAGCAGCAACAGCAGTCCCTCACAGGTGGGCAGTCAGGTTATCTCCCAAAGGCAGTCCATTGTGTATGCTCACAATAACAAAAGTGGCAAGATGAGGGTTAAAATCACAGAAGCTGATCCAGCTTAAAATCAAAATTAACTCTTCCTGGTTACAAGGCTTAAGGAAATATGAGCCTCATATATATGATAAGCAGTTAATTTCCAAAGTATGTAAGACGCTCTTACAACATAATAGAAAAAAATTAACAACCTTAATTTTAAATAGGTAAGGGACTGGAATAGTGCTTTCTTTAAAGAAGACATATATATATATATATATATATATATATATATAAAACCACAGCGACATGAAAAAGGTTTAATATCACTACTAATCATCAGGGAAATGCAAATCTAAACCACAATGATGTATCACTACACACGTGAAGAATGACTATAATCAAAATCAAATAGCAAATGTTGGGAGATTATGGAGAGAAAAAGGACCCTTGTACCTCGTAGTGGGAAGGCAAAATCGTATAAACATTGTGAACATTACGAAGGTTACTCAAAAATAGAACTATCATAAGTTTTACCCAAACTACATCTAAATTATTTACCCAAAATAATTTAAATCAGAGTCTCAAAGACATATTAGCACTCTCAAGTTCACTGTAGCAGTACTCACAGTAGCCAAAGTGTGGCAACAATCTAAATGTCCATCGACAGATGAGTGGATAAGTAAACTGTAGTATATACATTCAAAGGATTATTATTCCTTCTTAAAAAGAAGGAAATCCTGTCCTATGAGACAAAAATGAACTCACCTGGAAGACATTATGCCAAGAGAAATAAGCCAGAAACAGATGGACAAGTACCACAGGACTCCCCTTACATGAGGTATGGAAAACAGTCAAGCTCATGGAATAAAGAATAGAATAGTAGTTGCCAGGAACTGGGGGAGGGAGGGCATGGAGTGAAAGGGTGTTGCTTATCATGGGAAAAGACTCTGATGCTGGGAGGGACTGGGGGCAGGAGGAGAGGGGATGACAGAGGATGAGATGGCTGGATGGCATCACTGACTCGATGGACGTGAGTTTGGGTATACTCCAGGAGTTGGTAATGGACAGGGAGGCCTGGCGTGCTGCAGTTCATGGGGTCACAAAGAGTCGGGCATGACTGAGTGATTGAACTGAACGGAACTGAATCAATAGGTATTGTGAAATGAAAAGAGCTACTGCCAAATCAATACACAGGAAATCTCACAGCCAGCAGCGATTTCTGGCCTCCAAATGTGAATGCGGGCTCCCAAAACTCAATCCAGCAGATGCCGCCACCCGACATGGTGATTGCCTAGGCGCTGGGGGAACACAAGGAGCAGCCATCGGCCACAGCTGCCACCACTTAAGGTGAACAGGGACACCGGATTTGGCCCAGATGGCTGAGGTGCATGTGAAAGCAGTGAGTTCAGTGAGCCCAGAGGCTTGACTCTTCCCGCATCCAGTGCTGAATTCCCTAATTTGACATCTGCTCCTCGATGTTCAGGCGGCCTGCTCCCTTTGCTGCACGTCTGTATGCAGCCTGACTTCCCACTCCCGTGTTCCAAGGGGAACACGTTTCCCAGAGCTACTGAGATGCTGTCTCCTGGGCTTGGAGTCCTAAACTTTCCCACCAAATAAAATAAAAGTCTCCTTTCAGGCTGTGACTGTATTTTTTAGTTGACAGTATACAACTTCAGTCCTGAAAGGTATATCAGTTCTAGACATCTGCTCGCAATATCAAGCCTGTGTATAACAACACTGTATTATACACTTAAAAGACTGTTAAGAGAATACACCTCATGTTAAGTGTTCCTAACACAATAAAACGTTTTTAAAACAGTAAATTGATACAACCACTATGGAGAACAATATGGAGATTCAGTAAAGAACTAGGAGTAAAACTACCAAATGGCCCAGCATATGCCCTGAGACAATCGTGATTTAAAAAGGCATGTGTACCCTAGTGTTCATTGCAGCACTATTTACAATAGCCAGGACATGGAAGCAACCTAGATGTTAATCGAGAGATGCGTGGATAAAGATGTTGTGGCACATACATACAATGGAATATTACTCAGCCAATGAAAAGGAACAAATCTGAGTCAGTGGAACTGAGGTGAATAAATCTAGAGCCTTTTACACAGAGTGAGGTAAGTCAGGAAGAGAAAAACAAATATAGTGTATTAACACATACGTATGGAATCTAGAAAAATAGCCCTGATGAACCTCTTTCAAGGGCAGGAATAGAAATGCAGTTGTAGAAAACAAACTTGGAGCACACTGAGGAAGGAGAGGGTGGAACAGACTGAGAGAGTAGCACTGAAATACAGGCTTGCCGTGTGCAGAAGAGATGACTGAGGGGAAGTGATCTCATAGCTCAGGGAGTTCAGCCTGGTGCTCTGTGACAGCCTAGAGGGGAGGGATAGGGGGCAGTGGGTGGACGTGAGGCTCACGGTGGGGGAGATATATGTGTACTTAGAGCTGATCCACATTGTTGCATGGTAGAAACCAACAGGACATAGTAAGGCAATTATCTTCCAATTAAAAATAAATTTAAAAATTACATATGTCAGCTCTAAAAGCTAGAAAAGCTGATAATTATGAATAACTACTCAAAATAACTGATATAATGTCAAGAATGTTCCTGATCTTATAAGAATAGCACTGTGTAGACTAAGTTCTCCCTCGCCAAGACCCCCTGCCCTGCTCCTCTCTTTCTATTAGCTGTTTTCACTGTTAGTTAGAAGCGCTCAGTTTGAAGTCACCTGAAGAATCCACATCTTTTACTAGTAACAGAGGTCTGCCTTCTCCACTGCCTGAGGGAAGATTTCACAGCGTGTGCTCTTTCCTGAAAGAAGACCATGGAGATTCTGCTGTGTCTCTATCTTGACTGGGCTGATGTGGTTCAGGAAAAGATCAGGGGCATAACCTGGCTGTTTGAAGAGGAGGAACTTCTTTAGACTGAGTCCTGCCCCTGATCTCCTTCTCAGTCTCTCAGAGAACCAAGATGAGGACCACTGTTCCTGCCTAGTCCTCTGAGGTTCCACGATGGAGAAACCAGGATCACCATTAGGAAACAGGCGCCCTTCAGGAATCCTGGAAGGAACAGCAATGTCTGGGGATGGAGTAGGTGCTTCCACAACATTCTTCTCATGAGAAGTCTTAGGAACTAGGTGGTACCTGCTGGAGTGAGAGGATTATCTAAGGAATACGTGACATAGAACAGTTCTGCCAACATAAATTTATACATGCTTTTCTTTCTCTGTGAATTCCTAATGGATTCCAAGATATTTTTACCAATAAATTCTATAGGTTGTCACTTATGTTTGGTAATTTGAAGCAGGATTAGTTTTTCTTAAGGAAGAGGTTCCTAATGAGGTTGCTGACTTAGAAAGAGGGTTAATTTGTTCTTGATAACAGAGAAAGTGACTCAAGGACAAATGGTCCTCAGTTTTTTCATATAATGGATATTTTTTCATATAATGGATAGTTTCCATTTTACAAATGGAAGCATTTGTAGCAAACTGATTCTCTGAATTTCTCTGAAAATTGTGTAATATCTACATGAGAGTTTGCTAGATTTTACTTACTTTATTTTAATTGGGTGATAACTTTACAACATTGTGGTGACTTTGCAATACACTGAATCAACATGAATCAGCCAGGATGCACATGTGTCCACCTATCCTGAACTCCCCTCCCACCTCCCTCCCCACCCCATCCCTCTCGGATGTCCCAGAGCACCAACCTTGAGTGCCCTGCTTCATGCATTGAACTTGCACTGGTCATCCATTTTGCATATGGTAATACACATTTTCAATGCTATTCTCTCAGATCCTCCCACCCTTGCCTTCTCCCACATAGCCTTGCATATAGGATCATCATTATTGTCTTTCTAAATTCCATATTTATGCATTAATATACTGTATTAGTGTTTTTCTGACTAATTTCACTCTGCATAATAGACTCCAGTTTCATCCACCTCATTAACACTGACTCAAATGTGTTCCTTTTAAAGCTGAGTAATATTCTATTGTATATACATAACACAACTTCCTCATCCTTTAGTCTTGTGATGGACATCTAGGTTCCTTCATACCTACCTATTGTAAACAGTGCTGCCATGAACATGTCTCTCTCTCAATTCTAGTTTCCTCGATGTGTATGCCCAGCAGTGGGATTGCTCAGTCATATGGCAGTTCTACTTCCAGTTTTTAAGGCATCTCCACAGTGTTCTCCAGAGTTGCTGTACCCGATTGCATTCCCATCAATGTTGTGTGAGGGTTCCTTTTCTCCACATCCTCTCCAGCATTTATTGCTTATAGGCTTTTTGATGATGGCCATTCTGACTCGCATGAGATGATACCTCATCGTGGTTTTGATTTGCATTTCTCTTTTTTTAAATTAATTTATTTATTTTTTATTTTTTTATTATTAAATTTATTTATTTTTTTAATTACAATACTGTATTTGTTTTGCCATACATTGACACGAATCAGCCATAGGTGAACACAATCTCCCAATGCCGAAGCCCCCTCCCACCTCCCACCCCACATCCTCTACTTGAATCATCCTGTGCTCCAGCCCCATGCATCCTGCATCCTACATTGAACATAGATTGGCGCTTCGTTTCTTACAAGAAAATATACATGTTTCATTGCCATTCTCCCAAACCATCCCACCCTTTCCCTCTCCCACAGAGTCCAAAAGTCCACTCTATACCTCTGTGTCTCTTTGTTGTCTCACATATGGGGTCATCATTACTGTCTTCTAAATTCCATATATATGTGTCAGTATACTGTATTGGTGTTTTTCTTTCTGGCTTACTTCACTCTGTATAATCGGTTCCAATTTCATCCATCTCATTAGAACTGAGTCAAATTTATTCTTTTTAAGGGCTGAGTAGTATTCCATTGTGTATATGTACCACAGCTTTCTTATCCAATCATCTGCTGATGGACATCTAGGTTGCTTCCATGTCCTGGCTATTATAAACAGCGCTGCAATGAACATTGGGGTACATGTGTCTCTTTCAATTCTGGTTTCTCGGTGTGTATGCCCAGCAGTGGGATTGCTGGGTCATAAGGCAGTTCTATTTGCAATTTTTAAGGAATCTCCACACTGTTTTCCATAATGGCTGTACTAGTTTGCATTCCCACCAGCAGTGTAAGAGGGTTCCTTTTCTCCACATCCTCTCCAGCATTTATTGCTTGTAGACTTTTGGATCGCAGCCATTCTGACTGGTGTGAAATGGTACCTCATTGTGGTCTTGATTTGCATTTCTCTGATAATGAGTGATGTTGAAGATCTTTTCATGTGTTTGTTAGCCATCCGTATGTCTTCTTTAGAGAAATGCCTATTTAGTTCTTTGGCCCATTTTTTTACTGGATCATTTATTTTTCTGGAGTTGAGCTGCATAAGTTGCTTATATATCTTTGAGATTAGTTGTTTGTCAGTTGTTTCATTTGCTATTGTTTTCTCCCATTCAGAAGGCTGTCTTTTCACCTTGCTTATAGTTTCCTTTGTTGTGCAGAAGCTTTTAATTTTAATTAGATCCCATTTGTTTATCTTTGCTTTTATTTCCAGTATACTGGGAGTTGGATCATAGAGGATCCTGCTGTGATTTATGTCGGAGAGTGTTTTGCCTATGTTCTCCTCTAGGAGTTTTATAGTTTCTGGTCTTACATTTAGATCTTTAATCCATTTTGAGTTTATTTTTGTGTATGGTGTTAGAGAGGGGTCTAGTTTCATTCTTTTACAAGTGGTTGACCAGTTTTCCCAGCACCACCTGTTAAAGAGACTGTCTTTACTCCATTGTATATTCTTGCCTCCTTTGTCAAAGATAAGGTGTCCATGGGTGTGTGGGTTAATCTCAGGGCTTTCTATTTTGTTCCATTGATCTATATTTCTGTCTTTGTGCCAGTACCACACTGTCTTAATGACTGTGGCTTTGTAGTAGAGCCTGAAGTCAGGCAAGTTGATTCCTCCAGTTCCATTCTTCTTTCTCAAGATTGCTTTGGCTATTCGAGGGTTTTTGTATTTCCATACAAATCTTGAGATTATTTGATCTAGTTCTGTGAAAAATACTGCTGGTAGCTTGATGGGAATTGCATTGAATCTGTAGATTGCTTTAGGTAGTATACTCATTTTCACTATATTGACTCTTCTGACCCATGAGCATGGTATATTTCTCCATCTATTAGTGTCCTCTTTGATTTCTTTCATCAGTGTTTTATAGTTTTCGATATATAGGTCTTTAGTTTCTTTAGGTAGGAATATTCCTAAGTATTTTATTCTTTTCGTTGCAATGGTGAATGGAATTGTTTCCTTATCTTCTTTTTCTACTTTCTCATTATTAGTGTATAGGAATGCAAGGGATTTCTGAGTGTTGATTTTATATCCTGCAACTTTACTATATTCATTGATTAGCTCTAGTAGTTTTCTGGTCGAGTCTTTAGGATTTTCTATGTAGAGGATCATGTCATCTGCAAACAGTGAGAGTTTTACTTCTTCTTTTCCAATTTGGATTCCTTGTATTTCTTTTTCTGCTCTGATTGCTGTGGCCAAAACTTCCAGTACGATGTTGAAGAGTAGTGGTGAAAGTGGACACCCTTGTCTTGTTCCTGACTTTAGGGAAAATGGTTTCAATTTTTCTCCATTGAGGATAATGTTAGCTGTGGGTTTGTCATATATAGCTTTTATTATGTTGAGGTATGTTCCTTCTATTCCTGCTTTCTGGAGAGTTTTTATCATAAATGGATGCTGAATTTTGTCAAAGGCTTTTTCTGCATCTATTGAGATAATCATATGATTTTTATTTCTCAGTTTGTTAATGTGGTGAATTACACTGATTGACTTGCGGATATTGAAGAATCCTTGCATCCCTGGGATAAAGCCCACTTGGTCATGGTGTATGATCTTTTTAATGTGTTGCTGGATTCTGATTGCTAGGATTTTGTTGAGGATTTTTGCATCTATGTTCATCAGTGATATTGGCCTGTAGTTTTCTTTTTTGTGGTGTCTTTGTCAGGTTTTGGTATTAGGGTGATGGTGGCCTCATAGAATGAGTTTGGAAGTTTACCTTCCTCTGCAATTTTCTGGAATAGTTTCAGTAAGATAGGTGTTAGCTCTTCTCGGAATTTTTGGTAGAATTCAGCTGTGAAGCCGTCTGGACCTGGGCTTTTGTTTGCTGGAAGATTTCTGATTACAGTTTCAATTTCCGTGCTTGTGATGGGTCTGTTAAGATTTTCTATTTCTTCCTGGTTCAGTTTTGGAAAATTGTACTTTTCTAAGAATTTGTCCATTTCTTCCAAGTTGTCCATTTTATTGGCATATAATTGCTGATAGTAGTCTCTTATGATTCTTTGTATTTCTGAGTTGTCTGTCGTGATCTCTCCATTTTCATTTCTAATTTTGTTGATTTGATTTTTTTTCTCTTTGTTTCTTGATGAGTCTGGCTAATGGTTTGTCAATTTTATTTATCCTTTCAAAGAACCAGCTTTTTGCTTTGTTGATTTTTGCTATGGTCTCTTTTGTTTCTTTTGCATTTATTTCTGCCCTAATTTTTAGAATTTCTTTCCTTCTACTAACTCTGGGGTTCTCTATTTCTTCCTTTTCTAGTTGCTTTAGGTGTAGAGTTAGGTTATTTATTTGACTTTTTCTTGTTTCTTGAGGTATGCCTGTATTGCTATGAACTTTCCTCTTAGGACTGCTTTTATAGTGTCCCAAAGGTTCTGTGTAGTTGTGTTTTCATTTTCATTCATTTTGATGCATATTTTGATTTGTTTTTTGATTTCTTCTGTGATTTGTTGATTATTCAGTAGGGTGTTGTTCAGCCTCCAAATGTTGGCATTTTTAATAGTTTTTCTCCTATAATTGAGATCTAACCTTAGTGCATTATGGTCAGAGAAGATGCTTGGAATAATTTCGATTTTTTTGAATTTATCAAGGTTAGATTTATGACCCAGAATGTGATCTATCCTGGAAAAGGTTCCGTGTGCACTTGAGTAAAAGGTGAAATTCATTGTTTTGGGGTGAAATGTCCTATAGATATCAATTAGGTCTAACTGGTCAATTGTATCGTGTAACGTTTGCGTTTCTTTGTTAATTTTCTGTTTAGTTGATCTGTCCATAGGTGTGAGTGGGGTATTAAAGTCTCCCACTATTATTGTGTTATTGTTAATTTCCCCTTTCATGCTTGTTAGCAATTGTCTTACATATTGCGGTGCTCCTATGTTGGGTGCATATATATTTATAATTGTTATAGCTTCTTCTTGGATTGATCCTTTAATCATTATGTAGTGGCCTTCTTTGTCCCTTTTCACAGCCTTTGTTTTAAAGTCTATTTTATCGGATATGAGTATTGCTACTCCTGCTTTCTTTTGGTCTTTATTTGCATGGAATATCTTTTCCAGCCCTTCACTTTCAGTCTGTATGTGTCCGTTGTTTTGAGGTGGGTCTCTTGTAGGCAGCATATATAGGGATCTTGTTTTTGTATCCATTCAGCCAGTCTTTGCCTTTTGGTTGGGGCATTCAACCCATTTACATTTAAGGTAATTATTGATAAGTATGCTCCTGTTGCCATTTACTTTAGTGTTTTGGGTTCGGGTTTATACGTCCTTTTTTGTGTTTCCTTTCTAAAGTCTATCCTTTAGTATTTGTTGGAGAGCTGGTTTGGTGGTGCTGAATTCTCTCAGCTTTTGCTTGTCTGGAAAGCTTTTGATTTCTCCTTCGTATTTGAATGAGATCCTTGCTGGGTACAGTAGTCTTGGCTGAAGGTGATTATCTTTCATCACTTTAAGTATGTCTTGCCATTCCCTCCTGGCCTGAAGAGTTTCTATTGAAAGATCTGCAGTTATTCTTATGGGGATCCCCTTGTGTGTTATTTGTTGTTTTTCCCTTGCTGCTTTTAGTAATTGTTCTTTGTGTTTGGTCTTTGTTAGTTTGATTAAAATATGTCTTGGGGTGTTTCGCCTTGGGTTTATCCTGTTTGGCACTCTCTGGGTTTCTTGGACTTGGGTGATTATTTCCTTCCCCATTTTAGGGAAGTTTTCAACTATTATCTCCTCAAGTATTTTCTCATGGTCTTTCTTTTGTCTTCTTCTTCTGGGACTCCTATAATTCGAATGTTGGAGCGTTTCATATTGTCTTGGAGGTCTCTGAGGTTGTCCTCATTTCTTTTAATTCGTCTTTCTTTTTCCCTCGCTGATTCATTTATTTCTACCATTCTATCTTCTATTTCACTAATCCTATCTTCTGCCTCCGATATTCTACTATTTGTAGCCTCCAGAGTGTTTCTGATCTCATTTATTGCATTATTCATTATATGTTGACTCTTTTTATTTCTTCTAGGTCCTTGTTAAACCTTTCTTGCATCTTCTCAATCCTTGACCCCAGGCTATTTATCTGTGATTCCATTTTGATTTCAAGATTTTGGATCATTTTCACTATCATTATTCGGAATTCTTTCTCAGGTAGATTCCCTATCTCTTCCTCTTTTGTTTGGTTTGGTGGGCATGTCTCCTGTTCCTTTACCTGCTGGGAATTCCTCTGTCTCTTCATCCTGGTTATATTGCTGCGTTTGGGGTGGCTTTTCTATATTCTGGGAATTTGTGGAGTTCTCTTTATTATAGAGTTTCCTCTCTGTGTTTGGTGTTATATCACTGGTTTGTCAAAGTTTCTTGATCAGGGAGGCTTGTGTTGGAATTCTGGTGGGTGGATCTGGATTCTCCTCTCTCTGGAGTGTTGTGACGTGTGAAGTAATGGGTTATGAGACGTCAATGGTTTTGGAGTATTTTGAGTTGCCTATGTATTGAAGCTCAGGGCTTGTTCTTGTGTTGCTGGAGAATATGCGTGGTATGTCTTGCTCTGGAGCTTGTTGGCCCTTGGGCAGTGCTCAGTTTTAGTATAGGTATGAAGGCGTTTGATGAGCTCTAATTGGATAATGTTCCCTGTGTTCAGGAATTCTTTGTTGATCACAGGATTTGGAATTACGCCTCCTGGATTCTGGTTTTCAGATTTATTTTTAGAATAGCCTCATGATTTCTCCATCTATTCAGCACTAATGTTAAAACATCTAGGTTAATGATGATAGGTTTCTCCACCTTGAGGGTCGTCCCTAGAGGATAGGTGGGTTGCTTGGAGGAGAGAAGAGGGAGGGAGTAGTTAGAGGTGAGTGGAATGGGATGAGGTGGAATCAAAAGAGGGAAAAGGAAGTTAGCCCGTAGCCACTTTCTTGTGTGTGCTCGAAGTCTGGACCGCTCAGAGGTGGTCACAGAGTTATACTTGGAAGAGGAGAGGAAGGAAGTAGATAGAGGTGGTCAGGAGGATAAAAGAGGGAGATGGGAAGGAGGGATACAGATCCGGTCAGTGACCAGTTCCCTTAGAGTTCTCCTCCTTCTGGAACGCACAGAGGTTCATAGGGTTGGGTAGAGAGGGGGAGGGTGAGGGGAGGAGACAAAAGCCACCTGGTGGGGAAGAGAGAGATTCCAGAGGTGGAGAGAGTGGTTAAGCCAGTAGTCTTGCACTCATGTAAAACTGGGTATTGAGGATTAGGTTTTTAAAAGTACAAAATTGGCAACACATACCAAAATGCCAAGATTAAAAAACTGGAATATAGATTGGATTTTCAAAGATAGATTATTGAAGAGAAGAAGAATGAGGAGAGAGGCATTTTAAAAAAAATAGAGAAAAAAAGAAAAAAAAGTAAACTATAATAAAAGATTCCAGAATTATTAAAAGACAACTTCCTTCACCATTAAGACTACATATGGCGTTTGCTTAAATGGTAGGGTTTTTTTTTTTTTTAAGTAATATTAGGTTATAAAAATAAAAACTAGAAATATAGAAGGCTTAAAATTTAAGGAAGTTTAGGGGGAAAAAAGGATGAAAAGAAAAGGATAAACAAATTTAAAAAGGAAAAAAATAATTTTTAAAGAAAGAAAAAAAATTCTTAAAGAAAAAAAATCACGCTTCCACATCACCCCCCCCAAAAAAAAATTTTTTTGATCATAAAAGTAGAGACGGCGTATCTGTCGCTTTCTCTGTCGTTGAGGACTGTGTGGGGTCGCTATCAAGGCAGTTCCCTCTGTTTGCCTTCCTCTGTTTGCTGGTCTCTTCCGTGTCTGATTTCTGTCTTGCCACAGGGAGGGTGGTGGTGAACTCTGCACTGGGCTTGCCCCTTCCCAATCCGCGGGATAACCGTGTGGGGCCTGGCCTATGTTTCATGCAATTCCCTGGTTTTAGCCGCTCAGGATTGGCGCTCAGGAAGTCCCCTCCGGGTGCCGGGTTTGGTCCCAAGTCCGAGTGGCTAGGAGTTTGGTGCAGACTATTGTTGCATCTTCTGGGCTTTGCGGGTCGCTCGATTTTCTGGGATCTCCGCCGGGGCTCTTTTTCAGGCAGATGATGACCACTCAGATACCCCAGAAGTCTCATCAAAGAGGCCCGCTTGCAATTTGGTAGGTAATGACTCTCTTGAGCTGCGACTTCCCTCTTCCAGCGCTTCAGGCTCTGGCTCCCTGTCGCCGGTGGGGGATGGTCTGCAGCCGGCTATTTCCGATCCGTCCTTTGTTCTGTGCGCAGGCCTGTCAGTGCCTTATGTTCGGGTGTTTCGCGTGTTAGTTATCTCCCAGTCTCGTTTGCTAGTCCGGGATAATTCGTTCTATCCACGCGCGGACCCGATTCTGGCCCCGTTACGCCCCGATTCTAGAGATAAGCCCTGCAGCCTAGTCTCCCGCTGCCCAATTCTTAGAAAGCACTGTCGCGGGCGCGCTCCTCCCTGCCCAACCCCCACTGCTGCCGGACGCAGGCGTTTGCGCTGCTTATCCGCTGGGGGTTATACTGTTGAATTCGTAATCTGTTGGTTTTAATTATTTATTTATTCTTCCTTCCTGTTATGTTGCCCTCTGTGCTTCCAGGGCTCGCCCCATGCACAGCTGTGAGAAAGTTCCCCAATTTTAGGGAACCTCTCTCTTTAAGAGTCTCTTCCTGGGACGGGATTCCCTTCCCATGCCGGGATTCCCTCCTACCTCCTTTGTCTATAACTTCGTTCTTTAAAATAAAATATTCCCTACCTGGCTTTGAAGCCAATGATCTGCTTTGCTGGATGCCTGATGTCCTCTGCCAGCAGTCAGAAGTTATTTTGTGGAATTTGCTCAGCGTTGAAATGTTCTTTTGATGAGGTAGAGAGGGAGAGAGTGTTCTCCCCATCCTATTCCTCCGCCATCTTTTTCTCTTCTCCTCTTTTCACCTCTTCTTAATCTCATTTGCTTCTGTTAGGTCTTTGATTTTATGTCCTTTATTGTGCCCATCTTTGCATCAAGTGCTCCTCTAGTATCTCCACTTTTCTTGAACAGATTTATACTATTTACAATTCTATTTGTTTTCCTCTAATTCTTGCACTATTCACTTATGAAGAGTTTCTTATCTCTCCTTGCTATTGTATGGAAGTCTACATTCCATTGGGTATATCTTTCCCTTTCTCCTTTGCCTTTCACTTCTCATATTTTCTCAGCTATTTTTAAGGCCTCCTCAGGCAACCACTTTGTCTTGTCACATTTGTTTTTCTTGGGGATGGTTTTGGTGACCACCTCCCGTACAATGTTACAAACCTCCACTCATAGTTCTTCAGGCTAACAGACCTAATCCCTTCAATCTATTTTTCATTTCCACTATATAGTCATAAGGGATTTGATTTAGGTCATAATGAATGTTCTAGTGGTTTTCCTTACTTTCTTCAATTTAAATGTGAATATTTCTTGCTTCTGCCTAAGCATTGCTTCCACATCACCATCCACCACCCCCAGTAGGTCTGGAGCAAAAACACACAATTTGAGGGCTATTATCCTGGGTTTGTGCTTGGCTTTTCAGATGCTTAATTCTGTGAGCTTGATTAAGTCTCTTAACCTCAGTTTTCTCATCTGGAGAATGGGCACCATGATGATAATTCCACCTTCTAGACTGCATGTGTGCCTGCAAAGAGCAAGATGCCCTGAGAGGGCTTTATGTGTTCCTGAGTCTGGAAGAAATATGAATCATTCTGCCACCTGGGAAGAAGGAAATCTTGTGTTTAGAGGTTATACCTGTCACCCCCAAGGCTAAATATTAATTCCAGTCAAATGGCATCTATTCTGACCCCTGACCCAGAACTCTGACTGAGCCGATGCTTCTGTTTTCTGGGCTTTCATAAGAGCTAATGATTACTTGCTCAGATTACTCACTTCCTCAGTCTTACCAGTCAGCCTTTCCTTGTCAACTACTTCTCCTCTGATATCACACTGCAAGAAAAGTCATAAAGGCTCTTGGTCTCTTGTAAGTTTCCTACATTTCCAGCATAGCAAAAAGTAGCTGTTATGGCTACTTGTCATAGTAACAACTATGGCAACCTGTACAGTACAATCTCAGCCTGTTAAATGAATCTTTCTCCAATTGGCCCTTCATGTTTAAATTACCTATAGTTGCCTTAGTAACCTTCCTATGCATGCTGTTTAATGACAAAATATGTGTGGACTTCATCTAGTTTTTTTCCCAAGCATAATTCCAACCATGCAATTAAGTAACCAAACATTTAGTCATCTAACTACCCACAGGAACTGACAAAAGCAAACAACCCATCATGCATTTCTCGCTTGCCCCCAAAACACCACTGAAGTGATCTGCTGAAACAATGTGATACATTGGCATATACACTTCAGAAGGGACATTTTTCTCTGGATTTATTTTCCATCTAGTGTAGAATGTCTACCATAAGCCTGACCTTCAAGAGCTGGTCACCTATTTTTTACAGACTCAGCCTACTCCAGATCCTTTCCACATCCCTCAGTAAAATCTAGAGAACAGACTCAATCAAAATTCTCACTCCTGCAGGAAACAGTTTTTCTTTTTTTCTTTTTTTTTAGAAAACAATATTTGGTAGCATATTCAAAATCGTGTGCTCCTTGCCTTGGATTCAAGGACCTACACCAGATGATGGGAAGTCTCCCCTTCCACCTGAATCTTTCACTACTCCCACCTGGGCCACAGGCTTAACTGGACTCCAAAGACTTCTGCCTGCTCCCTGATGTCCTCTATATATCAGTTCAGTTCATTCTCTCAGTCATGTCCAACACTTTGCTATACTATGGGGGAGGGGCAGCATGCCAAGTTTCCCTGTCCATCAGTAACACCCGGAGCTCACTTAAACTCACGTTCATCAAGTTGGTGATGCCACCCAACAATTTCATCTTCAGTCTTCTCCTTTTCCTTCTGCCTTTAATCTTTCCCAATATTAGGGTCTTTTCTAATGAGTCAGTACTTCCCATCACGTGGCCAAAGTATTGGAGGTTCAGCTTCAGCATTCGTCCTTCCAATGAACATTCAAGACCGATTTCCTTTAGCATGGACTGATTGGATCTCCTTGTAGTCCAAGGGACTTTCAAGAATCTTGTCCAACACTAAAGTTTAAAAGCATCAATTCTTTAGTACTAAGCTTTCTTTATGATCCAACTCTCACATCCACTCACGATTTCTGGTAAAACCATAGCTTTGATTATATAGACCATTTCTGGTAAGGTAATGTCTCTGCTTTTTAGTATGTTGTCAGGTTTCTCATGGCTTTTCTTCCAAGGAGCGTCTTTATTTTCACATCCGCAGTCACTATCTACAGTGATTTTGGAGCCCAGGAAAATAAAGCCTGTCACTGTTTTCATTGTTTTTCCAGATATTTTCCAAGAAGTGATGGAACTGGATGCCATGATCTTCGTTTTTTGATCTGTACATACCACATCAAGATCATCCCAAAGAAAAAGAAATGCAAAAAGGCAAATGGTTGTCTGAGGAGGCTTACAAATAACTTAGAAAAGAAGAGAAGCAAAAGGCAAAGGAGAAAGAAAAATAACTCATCTGAATGCAGAGTTCCAAAGACTAGCAGGAAGATATTAAAAAAAAAAAAAAAGCCTTCCTAAGTAAAATAGAGGAAAACATTAGAATGGTAAAGACTGGAGATCTCTTAAAAAAAAAAAAAAAATTAAAGATAGGGAGGGAATGTTTCAGGCAAAGATGAGCACAATAAAAAGAGACATGGGATGGACCTAACAGAAGCTGAATATATTAAGAAACGGTTGAAAGAATACATACAAGAACTGCACAAAAAAGATATTAATGACCCAGATAAGCACGATGGTGTGATCACTCACCTAGAGCTAGACAATCCTGAAATGTGAAGTCAAATGGATCTTCAGAAGCATCACTAAGAGCAAGGCTAGTGGAAGTAATAGCATTGCACTAGAGCTATATCAGGTCCTAAAATATCATGCTGTTAAAGTGCTGCGCTGAATATGTGAGGAAATGTGGAAGACTCAGCAGTGGCCACAGGACTGGAAAGGTTGTTTACCTTGCAATCCCCCAAAAGGTGATTTCAAAGAATACTCAGCTACCACACAGCTGCACACATCTCACATGATTTCAAAGTAATTTCTCCAAGCAAGGCTCCAAAGGCTTCAACAGTACATGAACTTTGAATTTCCATACATTCAAGCTTGATTTAGAAAAAGCAGAAGAACCAGAGATTAAATTGCCAACATTCGTGGGATGATGGAAAAAGAAAGATTTTTTCTAGAAAAACACCTACTTCTGCTTTATTGACCACACAAAGTTATTTGACTCTGTGGATCACAACGAACTGTGGAAAACTTACAGAGATGGAATACCAAACCATCTTACCTGCCTTCTGAGAAATCTGTATGCAGGTCAAGAACCAACAGTTAGAACTGAACATGGAACAACAGACTGGTTCCAAATTGGGAAAGGAGTACATAAGTGCTATATATTGTCACTTTGCTTATTTAACTTACATGCAGAGTACATCATGTGAAATGCCCAACTGGATGAAGCACAAGCTGGAATCAAGATTGCTGAGATAAATATCAATAGCCTCAGATATACAGAAGACACCACCCTCATGGCAGAATGTGAAGAACAACTAAAGAACCTCTTGATGAAACTGAGGTAGGAGAGTGAAACATCTGCTTTAAACTTCACATTCAGAAAATGAAGATCATGGCATTTGGTCCCATCACTTCGTGGCAAATAGATGGGGAAACAGTGGAAACAGTGAGAGACTTTATTTTGGGGGCTCCAAAATCACTGGAGATAATGACTGCAGCCATGAAATTAAAAGATGCTTGTTCGTTTGAAGAAAAACTATGACAAACCTACACAAACTTTTTTTTAAGTAGAGAGATTACTTTGCTGAAAAAGTTCAGTATAATCAAAGCTATCATTTTTCCAGTTGTCATGTATTGATGTGACAGTTGCACCATAAAGAACGGTGAGTGATGAAGAATTGATGGTTTTGAACTGTGGTGTTGGACAAGACTCTTGAGAGTCCCTTGAACTGCAAGGAGATACAACCAGTCATCCTAAAGGAAATCAATCCTGAATATTCATTGGAAAGACCAATGCTAAAATTGAGCCTCAATACATTGGCCAACTGATGTGAAAAACTGACTCATGAGAAAAGACCCTGTTACTAGGAAAGATTGAAGGCAGGAGGAAAAGAGGATGTCAGAGGATGAGGTGGTTGGATGGAATCACCAACCCGGTGGACATGAGTTTGCCCAAGCTCCAGGAGTTGGTGAAGAACAGCAAGCCGTGGCGTGGGGGCAGTCCATGGGGTTGCAAGGATTCAGACATGACTGAGCACCTGAACTGATCTGAACATTCTACATAGCAAATACTATTTGTACTGGGCATGTTTCTTCAGCAAGCCTGGGGCTCCCTAAGGCCCCAACACATATCCCTAGTCAAGTTTGCACCCATGTTTAGAAGTCAGTGCCTAGCATTCACAAGGCGTTCAATGAATTCTGATTGCAGGGGAACCTCCATTTTAGTCAACATAAAGGAGCAAAGGACACATTTATCCTCCTGTCTCTAATAACTCCAAAGGAAAAAAGATAAATGAAAGAGCATTGTTTTACATCAAACATCTGTCAGCAGAGAATGGATTCCTGAGGTGGAGAGCAAGCAATGAGAGTTCTACAATTGCCCCAACTCTAGAAATAGTTTCCAACACACACATGGAATGGGTACCTAGGCAGACAAACAGTCTCCCGAGGAAGAAAGAATTATGACACTATATAGTTAGAGTTCACAGGCAAGAGCTACATACAGAGAACTGTAGGAAAGTACAGGTGATACCTTTCCAGTTTTCTGCAGAGAGTTGATATTACTGGTCTTAATTATAGGGAACAATCCTCAATTCTCAAATTGCACCAAATCTAGTTGTGTCCCTACCCACCAGCATGGAAATTAGTCATTTTTAAAATATAAATTTATTTTAATTGGATGCTAATTACTTTAAAATATTGTATTAGTTTTGCCGTATATTGACATGAATCCACCAGGGGTGTACATGTTTTTCTCGTCCTGAACCCCACTCCTACCTCCCTCCTTATACCATCCCTCTGGGTCATCCCAGTGCACCAGCCCCAAGCACCCTCTATCATGCATCGAACCTGGACTGATGATTCATTTCACATATGATATTATACATGTTTCAATGCCATTTTCCCAAATCATCCCATGCTCTCCCTCTCCTTCTCCCACAGAGTCCAAAAGACTGTTCTATAAATCTGTGTTTTTTTGCTGTATCACATACAGGGTTATGATTACCATGTTTCTAAATTCCATATATATATGTTAGTATACTGTACTGGTGTTTTTATTTCTGGCTTACTTCCCTCTATATAATAGCCTCCAGTTTCATCCACCTCATTAGAATGGATTCAAATGTATTCTTTTTAATGGCTGAGTAATATTCCATTATGTATATGTACCACAGCTTTCTTATCCATTCATCTGCTGATGTATATATAGATTGCTTCCTGTCCTGGCTATTATAAACAGTATTGCAGTGAACATTAGGGTACACTTGTCTCTTTCAATTCTGGTTTCCTAAGTGTGTATTTCCAGCACTGGGATTGCTGGGTCATACGGCAGTTCTAGTTCCAGTTTTTAAGGAATCTCCACACTGTTCTCCAGAGTTGCTGTACTAGTGTGCATTTGCACCAACAGTTTAAGAGGGTTCCTTTTTCTCAACACCCTCTCCAGCATTTACTGCTTGTAGACTTTTGGATAGCAGCCATTCTGACTGGCATGAAATGGTACCTCATGGTGGTCTTGATTTGCATTTCTGTGATAATGAGTGATGTTGAGCATGTTTTCACATGTTTGTTAACCATCTGTATGTATTCTTTGGAGAAATGTCTGTTTAGTTCTTTGGCCCATTGTTTGACTGAGTGGTTTATTTTTCTGGAATTGAGGCACAGGAGTTGCTTGTATATTTTGAGATTAGTTCTTTGTTACTTGTCTCATTTGTTATTATTTTCTCCCATTCTGAAGGCTGTCTTTTCACCTTGCTTATAGTTTCCTTTGTTGTGCAGAAGCTTTCAGTTTAATTAGGTCCCATTTGTTTTCTTTTTCCTTTTACTTCCAATATTCTGGGAGGTGAATCGTAGAGGATCCTGCTGTGAGTTATGTCGGAGAGTGTTTTGCCTATGTTCTCCTCTAGGAATTTTATAGTTTCTGGTTGTACATTTAGGTCTTTAATCCATTAAAAGTTTATTTTTGTGTAGGGTGTTAGAAAGTGTTCTAGTTTCATTCTTTTACAAGTGGTTGACTAGTTTTCCCAACACCACTTGTTAAAGAGATTGTCTTTTCTCCATTGTATATTCTTGCCTCCTTCATCAAAGATAAGGTGTCCATAGGTGTGTGGATTTATCTTTGGGCTTTCCGTTTTGTTCCATTGATCTATATTTCTGTCTTTTTGCCAGTATCATACTGTCTTTATGACCGTGGCTTTGTAGCAGAGCCTGAGGCCAAGCAGGTTGATTCTTCCAGTTCCATTTTCTTTCTCAAGTTTACTTTGGCTATTCGAGGGTTTTTGTTTGTTTGTTTGTTTGTTTGTTTTTGTTTTGTTTTGTTTTGTATTTCCATACAAATTGTGAAATTATTTGTTCTAGCTCTGTGAAAAATACCACTGCTAGCTTGATAAGGATTGCATTGAATCTGTAGATTGTTTTGGTTAGTATACTCATTTTCACTATATTGATTCTTCCAATCCATGAACACGGTATATTTCTCCATCTATTAGTGTCCTCTTTGATTTATTTCACCAGTGTTTTATAGTTTTCTATATATAGGTCTTTAGTTCCTTTAGGTAGATATATTCGTAAGTATTTTATTCTTTTTGTTGCAATGGTAAATGGAATTGTTTCCTTAATATCCAGGGTGTGATCTGTCTTGAAGAAGATTCAATGTACACTTGAGAAAAAGATGTTAATTGTTTTGAGGTGAAATGCGCTATAGATAGCAATTAGGTCTAACTGGTCTATTGTATCAATTAAAGTTTGTGTTTCCTTGTTAATTTTCTGTTTAGTTGATCTAGCCATAGATGTGAGTGCAGTATTAAAGTCTTCAGCATTATTGTGCTATTATTTCCCCTTTCATGATTGTTAGCATTTGTCTTACATATTGTGGTGTTCCTATGTTGGGTGCATTTATATTTATAATTGTTATATCATCTTCTTGGATTGATATTTTGATCATTATGTAGTGTCCTTTATATCTTTTCACAGACTTTGTTTTAAAGTCTTTTTATCTTATCTGATATGATATTGCTACTCCTGCTTTCTTTTGGTCTCTATTTACATGGAATATCTTTTCCAGCACTTCACTTTCAATCTGAATGCATCCCTTGTTTTGAGGCGGGTCTTCTGTAGACAACATATAAAGGGGTCTTGTTTTTATATTCATTCAGCCAGCCTTTGCCTTTTGTTTGGGGCATTCAACCCATTTACATTAAGGTAATTATTGATAAGTATGATCCCATTGCCATTTACTTTCTCGTTTTGGGTTCAAGTTTAAACACCCTTTCTTTGTTTCTGGTCTAGAGAAGATGCTTTAGCATTTGTTGGAGAACTGGTTTGGTGGTGCTGAATTCTCTCAGCTTTTGCTTGTCTGTAAAGCTTTCGATTTCTCCTTCATATTTGAATAAGATCCTTGCTGGGTGCAGTAATTGTGGTTGTAGGTTTTTTTTTTTCTTTCTTTCTTTCATCACTTTAAGTATGCCCTGCCATTCTCTCCTGGTGTGAAGAGTTTCTATTGAAAAATCAGCTGTTATACTTATGGGAATCCCCTTGTGTGCTATTTGTTGTTTTTCCCTTGCTGCTTTTAATATTTGTTATCTGTGTTTGATCTTTGTTATTTGATTAATATGTGTCTTGGGTTGCTTGGCCTTGGGTTATCCTGTTTGGAACTCTCTTTGTGACTATTTCTTTCCCCAGTTTCAGGAAGTTTTCAACTATTATCTCAAGTATTTTTTCATGGTCTTTCTTTTCATATTTTTCTTCTGGGACTCTTATGATTCAAATGTTGGGTCGTTTAACTTTGTCCCAGAGGTCTCTGAGATTGTCATCATTTATTTTAATTCATTTTTGTTTTTCCTTTCTGTTTCATTGATTTCTACCATTCTATCTTCTACCTCACTTATCCTATCTTCTGCCTCCGTTATTCTACTGTTAGTTCCCTCCAGAGTGTTTTTGATCTCAGTTGTTGCATTATTAATTATATATTGACTCTTTTTATTTCTTCTGGGTCCTTGTTAGACCTTTCTTGCATCTTTTCAAACCTTGTCTCCAGGCTGTTTATCTATATTCCCTATGGTTTTCAAGATTTTGTATCATTTTCCCTATCATTGTTCAGATTTCTTTATCGGGTAGATTCCCTATTTCTTGTTCTTTCATTGGACATTTATCCTGTTCCTGAAAGGTTGCTGTTAAATCATGACACTAGGATTCTTGGCCCCCAGAGAAGAATTCAATCCAGAGCCAGAGATGAGGCTTGGTTGCTCAAAGCTTTTGTGTAATAAAGTTTTATTAAAGCATAAAGGAGATAGAGAAAGCTTCTGACATAGGTATCAGAAGGTGGCAGAAAAAGTATGCCCCTGCTAGTCTTCAGCTGGATGTTATATAGTCACTAGCAGTCTGTTAATGAAAGAAAGGAATGTCTTAAAACTCAGAATGGCATCAGGCCCCTCACCCATAAGATGCATTTTGGGATAATCTTGGCACCAAATGGTTTATCTTGGGTCATAAAATGATTAACTTGAATCTTGAAGAAGGACAGATCACCGTACACATAGTTTCATTTACATAGGTTAGAGGAACAATATCTGAGTATAACATACTGGTTTGTCAAGTAGGTTCTGAGCCAAAAGGCGGAACTGACTTGAAGACAGAGTTTGGGGTAAATGCATAGTACATTAGCATAGCTTAAGATAAGCATTTCCATAAGAAAAAGGCATTGGTTAACTTCAGATGAAACCAGGTGTCATGGCAACATAGAATGTTAAGAGAAACCTCCTTTTAAATTTGTATAGAGAAGGAAAAAATACCAACTAGTTTGTTTCCTCCTGCCTCTTAAGAGAAATAAAAATGTCTGACACTTGCAGGCTATTTCCTCCGTTTGGAGACCCCTGGCCTTCCTGCTTGTTACCCTCTCATTCCCCCCTTTTCTTTTAGGGTAATTATGTTGCCTACGGAAAAGTGGTGTCATTATCTTTCCATAACTGCTTCTGAGCTGAAAAGGGGCGTTGTTCTTAAATTGGCAAGGCAACATATTCTCCTAATCTTCATGTTGAAGATATCTGATCCAGGGGCCCCAAACAGTAGTTGGAGGCAGCTGCAGCAGTAGCAGGAGTTTGAGCAACCATTTGTAACTTAAAAGCTTTCATGCTGCCAGAAACAAATCCAGTTATGCAATTACAGATGCAAGGAGCAAACAGTAAAAACAAAACAATCAGAATTACTGTAATTAAAATAGTTGTCCACCATGGGGAACTAGTTAAAGTCTCCTAAAGTGAGGCAATTGAGGCTTCAGGAATATCCATGCCCCCAGTCATCTTGTTCATGTGTTTTGTAAAATGAGTAACATTTGTGCTCATATCAGGTATATTTGTACAGCGTTGGGTATGAATAATAGCGCATGTTCCTCCTTGCGCAGCTGTCAGAATACCTAAAGTCAAGCTGTTTTGTAAAACCACCTTTCTAATTTGTGCTTGTTCAGCATTAAGAGTTTGCTATGACCAGTGCATTTTCTTGGCAAAACTCTATTAGTCTTTGCCCTGCTTCATTCCACATTCCAAGGCCAAATTTGCTTATTACTCCAGGTGTTTCTTAATTTCCTACTTTTGCATTCCAGTCCCCTGTAATGAAAAGGACATCTTTTGGGGGTGCTAGTTCTAAAAGGTCTTGTAGGTCTTCATAGAACCATTCAACTTCACCTTCTTCAGTGTTACTGGTTGGGGCATAGACTTGGATTACCATGACCCTATGGACTATATACAGTCCATGGAATTCTCCAGGCCAGAATACTGGAGTGGGAAGCCTTTCCCTTCTCTAGGGGATCTTCCCAACCCAGGGGTTGAAACCAGGTCTCCCGAACTGCAGGCAGATTCTTTACCAGCTGAGCCACAAGGGAAGCCCACAAAATTGATAACAAATATCAAAAAGCGAAGCTCCAGCTTGTACTTCTCAAGATCTATAAGCCCTTCCTATGTAGTCTGTGCTAACTACATGCTTTTAATCTATTGCACGGTCACTTCCAGGGTGGTTCCCTCTATTTTAGCTTCTTCTGTCTGCTGGTCTCTTCAATGTCTGATTTTCCCCCTGACCCAAAGGGGTGGTAGTGAAAAAAAATTTTAGGCTCACTTGTTCAGTTGTGCTGTGGGGAGGCAGGAACACTGCAAACAAATATCACTGGGATGTGTGGGGAATGCTCCCACTGTCTCGGGCACACTGGGTTTGCCTCCGCTCACGGAGTGTGTGCTTTTCCAGTCTACACTGCTCAGGCTCTAGGTTGCTCTGCCAGGAACTGTCTGAGGTGGGCCCTGGGTTGCATGCACTTACCAGGTCAAAGCCACTCAAGTTCAGATACTCGGGTACTCCTGAAAGGCGCAGACTTGACTGGACCTGCATTTTGTGCCCTTCCCAGCCGTTCAGGTGACCACGTGTTTGCAGAGCTTGGTCACTCCAACTCATCACCTCTCCCCGTCCCTGCCACTCGGTTTTCTGAGTGTACAACCGCCACACCTTCTCAGGTGGATGTTGACCGTCCAGAATCCCAAGAAGTCTTGGTTAGCAATGAAGCCTACTTGTAGTTTTGTAGTTGAAGCCAATCTGGGGCTGCTATTGCCCCCTTTTGGCTCTGGCTGCCCTCAGTCCCCTGTCTTTGGCAGGGGATGTGCCAGGCCGAAGCTGGCTACCTCTTCTCGCTCCTTTGTTTTGTGAGCAGGGCTGTCAGTGTCTTACTTTAGGGCTTTTCACCAGGGTAGGTATCCCAGGATCTGGTTTGCTATCTCACTTTAATTCCCTCAGATTGTCTTATGGGGCATTCAGGCCTGGTCATTACTCTAAACAATGGAGCTCGCACCTCCCTGCCCAGCTCCCACTTGCTAGTGGTGGATGCAGGAGTCTGCACTGTTTCTCCACTGGGAGTTACTTTGGGGCATTAAATCTGTGGCTTTAAATTATTTATTTATGTTACCTTCCAGTTATGTTGCCCTCTGAGGTTCCAAGGCTCGCCACAGACTCGCCAGTGAGTGTTTCCTCGTGTTTGGAAACTCCTTTCTTTGTTAAGACTCCGTTCCTGGGATATATCTTTGTCCCTACATCTTTTGTCTCCTTTTTTCTCTTACATTTTTCCTACTCCCTTTTGAAGACAGTAGGCTACTTTTCTGGGTGCCTGATGTCCTCTGCCTGCATTCAGAAGTTGTTTCATGGTTTCGTGGAATTTACTCTGCGCTCAAACGTTTTTTTCGGTGAATTTGTTGAGGAGAAAGTGGTCTCCCTGTCTTATTCCTCTGCCAGTTTAGGACTGCCCTGAAATTACTGATAATGCCCATGAGATAAATAGGACCCCAAAGACATTATTGCCTTGCTAGTCAGGAATAGTAAACTTGATCTAAAGGCTGGTTTCATCTCAGCTTAAAAAACTTTACAGCAAGGCTTCAAAAATGCAATTGTTTCCAATAAATTAACAGTGTTAGTAAACAGTGAAAGGAATAATTTTTCAGTTCAGTTCAGTTCAGTTAAGTCACTCAGTCGAGTCCGACTTTTCGCAACCCCATGAATCGCAGCACACCAGGCCTCCCTATTCATTATCATCTCTCAGAGTTCACTCAGACTCAGGTCCATTGAGTCTGTGATGCCATCCAGCCACCACATCCTCGGTCGTCCCCTTCTCCTCCTGCCCCCAATACCTCCCAGCATCAGAGTCTTTTCCAATGAGTCAACTCTTCGCATGAGGTGGCCAAAGTACTGGAGGTTAATCTTTAGCATCATTCCTTCCAAAGAAATCCCAGGGTTGATGTCCTTCAGAATGGACTGGTTGGAACTCCTTGCAGTCCAAGGGACTCCCAAGGGTCTTCTCCAACACCACAGTTCAAAAGCATCAATTCTTCAGCGCTCAACTTTCTTCACAATCCAACTCTCACATCCATACATGACCACAGGAAAAACCATAGCCTTGACTAGACGGACCTTAGTCAGCAAAGTAATGTCTCTGCTTTTGAATATGCTATCTAGGTTGCTCATAACTTTTCTTCCAAGGAGTAAGCATCTTCTAATTTTATGGCTACAGTCACCATCTGCAGTGACTTTGGAGCCCCCAAAAATAAAGTCTCAGACTGTTTCCACTGTTTCCCCATCTATTTCCCATGAAGTGATGGGACAGGATGCCATGATCTCCATTTTCTGAATGTAGAGCTTTAAGTCAACTTTTTCACTCTCCTCTTTCACTTTTATCAAGAGGCTTTTTAGCTCCTCTTCACTTTCTGCCATAAAGATGGTGTCATCTGCATATTTGAGGTTATTGATATTCCTCCCAGCAATCTTGATTCCAGCTTGTGTTTCTTCCAGTCCAGTGTTTCTCATGATGTACTCTGCATAGAAGTTAAATAAGCAGGGTGACAATATACAGCCTTGACGTACTCCTTTTCCTATTTGGAGGCAGTCTGTTGTTCCAAGTCCAGTTCTAACTGTTGCTTCCTGACCTGCATACAGATTTCTCAAAAGGCAGGTCAGGTGGTCTGGTTTTCCCATCTCTTTCAGAATTTTCCACAGTTTATTGTGATCCACACAGTCTAAAGCTTTGGCATAGTCAATAAAGCAGAAATAGATGTTTTTCTGGAACTCTCTTGCTTTTTTCATGGTCCAGCGGATGTTGGCAATTTGATCTCTGGTTTCTCTGCTTTTTTAAAACCAGCTTAAACATCAGGGAGTTCACGGTTCATGTATTCCTGAAGCCTGACTTGGAGAATTTGGAGCATTATTTTACTTGCGTGTTAGATGAATGCAATTGTGCGGTAGTTTGCTCATTCTTTGACATTGCCTTTCTTTAGAATTGGAATGAAAACTGACCTTTCCCAGTCCTGTGACCACTGCTGAGTTTTCCAAATTTGCTGGCATATTGAGTGCAGCACTTTCACAGCATCATCTTTCAAGATTTGAAGTAGCTCAACTGGAATTCCATCACCTCCACTAGCTTTGTTCGTAGTCATGCTTTCTAAGGCCCACTTGACTTCACATCCCAAGATGTCTCGCTCTAGATGAGTGATCACACCATCGTGATTATCTGGTTCGTGAAGATCTTTTTGTACAGTTCTTCCGTATATTCTTGCCACCTCTTCTTAATATCTTCTGCTTCTGTTAGGTCCATACCATTTCTGTCCTTTATCGAGCCCATCTTTGTATGAAATGTTCTCTTGGTATCTCTAATTTTCTTGAAGAGATCTCTAGTCTTTCCCATTCTGTTGTTTTCCTCTGTTTCTTTGCACTGATCGCTGAAGAAGGCTTTCTTTTCTCTTCTTGCTATTCTTTGGAACTCTGCATTCAGATGCTTATGTCTTTCCTTTTCTCCTTGGCTTTTCACCTCTTTTCTTTTCACAGCTATTCGTAAGGCCTCCCCAGAAGCCATTTTGTGTTTTTTTCATTTCTTTTCCATGGAGATGGTCTTGATCCCTGTCTCCTGTACAATGTCACGAACCTCATTCCATAGCTCATCAGGCACTCTATCTATCAGATCTAGGCCCTTAAATCTATTTCTCACTTCCACTGTATAATCATAAGGGATTTGATTTAGGTCATACCTGAATGGTCTAGCAGTTTTCCCTACTTTCTTCAATTTCAGTCTGATTTTGGTAATAAGGAGTTCATGATCTGAGCCAGTCAGCTCCTGGACTTGTTTTTGTTGACAGTATAGAACTTATCCATCTTTAGCTGCATAGAATATAATCAGTTTGATTTCAGTGTTGACCATCTGGTGATGTCCATGTGTAGAGCCTTCTCTTGTGCTGTTGGAAGAGGGTGTTTGCTATGACCAGTGCATTTTCTTGGCAAAACTCTATTAGTCTTTGTCCTGCTTCATTCTGCATTCCAAGGCCAAATTTGCCTGTTACTCCAGGTGTTCTTGACTTCCTTCTTTAGCATTTGAGCCCCCTATAATGAAAATGACATCTTTTTAAAAAAATATCCTATATTCAAAGGAAAAATGACCACATCCATAATACAATTTAAAATTTCTATAAAAAGTGGGAAAGTATTTGTCTTAGTTTCATCTCAGTTTTGTAATGTAATTATCTTCTGATTAAGATAAATAAATTTAAAAGGAAAAAAAAATCCAGATGTGAAAGAAGAAAGAAAATATCCATAACAAGAGAGTAATCAATTATTAAAAGGCAAGTAAAATATATATTGCATACTTAGCAGGGAAGTACATTAAAATGCTTCAGTTCAGTTTAGTTCAGTCACTCAGTCGTGTCCGACTCTTTGCAACCCCATGAATCACAGCACGCCAGGCTGCCCTGTTCATCACCAATTCCAGAAGTTCACTCAGACTCGCATCCATAATGTCAGGGATGGCATCCAGCCATCTCATCCTCTGTCGTCCCCTTTTCCTCCGGCCCCCAATCCATCCTAGCATCACAGTCTTTTCCAATGAGTAAATTCTTCGCATGAGGTGGCCATCATACTGGAACTTCAGCTTTAGCATCATTCCTTCTAGAGAAATTCCAGGGTTGATCTCCTTCAGAATAGACTAGTTGAATCTCCTTGCAGTCCAAGGGACTCTCAAGAGTCTTCTCCAACACCACAGTTCAAAAGCTTCAATTCTTCTTCACTCAGCCTTCTTCACAGTCCAACTCTCACATCCATACATGACCACAGGAAAAACCATAGCCCTGACTAGACGGACCTTAGTTGGCAAAGTAATGTCTCTGCTTTGGAATATACTATCTAGGTTGCTCATAACTTTTCTTCCAAGGAGTAAACGTCTTTTAATTTCATGGCTGCAATCACCATCTGCAGTGATTTTGGAGCCCCCCAAAAATAAAGTCTGGGACTGTTTCCACGTTTTCTCCATCTATTTCCCATGAAGTGATAGGACTGAATGCAATGATTTTCATTTTCTGAATGTTGAGTTTTAAGCCAACTTTTTCACTCTCCTCTTTTATTTTCATCAAGAGACTTTTTAGTTCCTCTTTACTTTCTGCCATGAGGGTGGTGTCATCTGCCTATTTGAGATTATTGATATTTCTGCCAGAAATCTTGATCCCAGGTTGTGTTTCTTCCAGTCCAACATTTCTCATGATATACTCTGCATAGAAGTTAAATAAGCAGGGTGACAATATACAGCCTTGACGTACTCCTTTTCCTATTTGGAACCAGTCTGTTTTTCCATGTCCAGTTCTAACTGTTGCTTCCTGTTCTGCATACAGATTTCTCAAAGAAGCAGGTCAGGTGGTCTGGTTTTCCCATCTCTTTCAGAATTTTCCACAGTTTATTGTGATCCACACAGTCAAAGGTTTTGCATAGTCAATAAAGCAGAAACAGATGTTTCTCTGGAACTCTCTTGCTTTTTCGATGATCCACCACATGTTGGCAATTTGACCTCTGGTTCCTCTGCCTTTTCTAAAACCAGCTTAAACATCAGTTAGTTCACGGTTCACGTATTGATGAAGCCTGACTTGGAGAATTTTAAGCATTACTTTACTTGCGTGTGAGATGAGTGCAGTTGTGTAGTAATTTGAGCATTCTTTGGCATTGCCTTTCTTTGGGATTGGAATGAAAATGGACCTTTTCCAGTCCTGTGACCACTGCTGAGTTTTCCAAATTTGTTGGCATATTGTGTGCAACCCTTTCACAGCATCATCTTTCAGGATTTGAAATAGCTCTACTGGAATTCCAGCACCTCCACTAGCTTGTTCGCAGTGATGCTTTCTAAGGCCCACTTGACTTCACTTTCCAGGATGTCTGGTCTCTAGATGAGTGATCACACCATCATGATTATCGGGGTCATGAAGATCCTTTTGTACAGTTCTTCTGTGTATTCTTGCCACCTCTTCTTAAAATCTTCTGCTTCTGTTAGGTCCATACCATTTCTGTCCTTTATTGAGCCCATCTTTGTATGAAATGTTCTCTTGGTATCTCTAATTTTCTTGAATAGATCTCTAATCTTTCTCATTCTGTTTTTTTTTTTTTTTTTACCCTATTTCTTTGCATTGATCACTGAAGAAGGCTTTCTTATCTCTTCTTGCTATTCTTTGGAACTCTGCATTCAGATGTTTATATATATTTCCTTTTCTCCTTGGCTTTTCACTTCTCTTCTTTTCACAGCTATTTGTAAGACTTCCCCAGACAGCCATTTTGCTTTTTGCATTTATTTTCCATGGGGATGGTATTGATCCCTGTCTCCTGTACAATGTCAAGAACTTCATTCCATAGTTCATCAGGTAGTCTATCTATCAGATCCAGGCCCTTAAATCTATTTTTCACTTCCACTGTATAATTATAAGGGATTTGATTTAGGTCATACCTGAATGGTCTAGTGGTTTTCCTTGCTTTCTTCAATTTCAGTCTCAATTTGGTAATAAGGAGTTCATGATCTGAGCCACAGTCAGCTCCTGGTCTTGTTTTTAATGACTGTATAGAGCTTCTCCATCTTTTGCTGCAGAGAATATAATCAATCTGATTTCAGTGTTGACCATCTGCTGATGTCCATCTGTAGAGTGTTTTCTTTTGTTGTTGGAAGAGGGTGTTTGCTATCACCAGTGTATTTTCTTGGTAAAGCTCTATTAGTCTTTGCCCTGCATCAGTTTGCCATCCAGGTATTTCTTGACTTCCTCCTTTTGCACTCCAGTTCCCTAAAATGAAAAGAACATCTTTTTTGGCTGTTAGTTCTACAAGGTCTTGTAGGTCCTCATAGAACCATTTAACTTCACCTTCTTCAGCATTACTGGTTGGGGCATAGACTTGGATTACTGTGATATTGAATGGTTTGCCTTGAAAACAAACAGAGATCATTCTGTCGTTTTTGAGATTGCATCGAAGTACTGCATTTCGACTCTTCTGTTGACCATGATGGTTACTCCATTTCTTCTGAAGGATTCCTGCCCGCAGTAGCAGATCTAATGGTCATCTGAGTTAAGTTTACCCATTCCAGTCCATTTTAGTTCGCTGATTCCTAGTATGTCGATGTTCCCTTTTGCCATCTCCTGTTTGACCACTTCCAATTTGTCTTGATTCATGGACCTGACATTCAAGGTTCCTATGCAATATTGCTCTTTACAGCATCGGACCTTGCTTCTATCACCAATCGCATCCACAGCTGGCTGTTGTTTTTGCTTTGGCTCCATCCCTTCATTCTTTGTGGAGTTATTTCTCCAGTGATCTCCAGTAGCATATTGGGCACCTACTGACCCAGGGAGTACCTTTTTCAGTATCCTATCATTTTGCCTTTTCATCCTGTTCATGGGGTTCTCAAGGCAAGAATACTGAAGTGGTTTGCCATTCCCCTCTCCAGTGGACCACATTGTGTTAGACCTCTCCACCATGACCCGCTCATCATGGTTTGCCCCGAGGGCATGGCTTCGTTTCATTGAATAGACAAGGCTGTGGTCCTAGTGTGATTAGAATGACTAGTTTTGTGTGAGTATGGTTTCATTGTGTCTGCCCTCCGATGCCCTCTTGCAATACCTACCGTCTTTCTTGGGTTTCTCTTACCTTGGGCATGGAGTATCTTTTCACAGCTGCTCCAGCAGAGCACAGCCATTGCTCCTTACCTTAGATGAGGGGTATCTCCTCCCACTGCCCTTCCTGATCTTCAGCATTGGATGGCTCCTCTAGGCCCTCCTGTGCCCACACAGCCACCACTCCTCGGACATGAGATTGCTCCTCCTTGCCACCACCCCTGGCCTCGGGTTCCGCCACTGTCCTCGGATGTGGGATGGCTCCTCTGGGCCACCACCCTTGGCCTCTGATGTGGGGTGACTCTTCCCGGATACCATCCCTGGCCTCCAGACGCGATGTATCTCCTCTCCACCATTGCCCCTGGCCTCGGATGCAGGGTAGCTCCTCTAGTCTACATCAATAATCCTTATATTCATGAAGCTGAAAAATATTGAGTATGTTAAGCAGAGACATGTAAAAGAGAAATACAAAGACTGTGGGAAAAATATTAATTGTGCATCAGAGAGCTTTGAAGTAACTTTAAGAGTGCTAAAACATATGTAAATGGAATCCCACAGAAAGTGAAAGACAGATTAGAGCAAATGACTTCATAATTACTGGCTGAAATTTTTCCAGGTATGATAAAAGCTTTAACCCATTAACACAGAAGCTCAATTAATTGAAGGGCAAGAAATATGACAACTATATAAAGGCACATCATAATTCATGGTTTAAGACAATCAACCAAAGAAATATTACCAGAAGGAAAAACAGATACAGTAGAACAAAAAAGGGGGATGTCAGCAGATTAGGCAAATGAAACAATGTTAGCCAGGGGACCCTGGCACAACATCTTAAATGCTGAGAGAATCATAATTGACTCAGAATTTTATACCCAAGAAAATTATATATTAAAAACAAGATAAAATACTTTATCAGACATACAACAACTACAAGACTGCATTACCACCAACAGACCAATCTAATAAAGTTTTTTAAAAGTGTTCAAGTTAGAAGGAATTTGAAACCAAGTGAAAATCTGGATCTACAGGGAGAATGAACAGCACCCAAAAATGATAAACATGTACTATGTATTAAAAGGTAAGTATAGGGACTTCCTTGGTGGCCCAGTGGTTCAAGATCTGCTTTGCAATGCAGAGCATTTGCAAATGGCAAAGGTTTGTTCCTTTGACAGAGAACTAAGATCCCTCTTGCCACTGAACAACTAAGTCTGCCTGTCCCAAATAGAGTTTACACGCTGCAAGTACTGAGCTTGCCCTCCTCAAATAGAGAGTCCCTACCACAAGAAAGATCCTACATGCCACATTAAGACCCAGTACCAGTAAAGAAATGATAAATGAATAAATTATTTAATGTTTATCATAATTAATAATGATAGACTGGCAAGTTAAAAACGCATACCATGGATCTTAACACTACTTAAAAACAGTTATAGTTAAAGTGACAAAGGATATAAAAGGGAGCCAGAAAAACTACTCAGTCACAGAGAAGTCAGGGATAAAAGAGACATGGGAAGAAAGAACATGGGACAAACTGAAGATAAAGAGCAAGATGATAGAATTAACCCAACTAGAGTTAACCCCTCAGATGTGGACCCAGACTGAAGATATAACCCAGGGCACAGATGACAGCAGATCCCCATACACTGCACTGTGCAGCTGAAACAGAGCCTGCCAGGCCCCAGGGGCCCATGTGCCTGGGCACAGAACAGCACCAAAAGTTTATACAGAACAGTAAATTAGAAGACTTCAATCATACAAAGTACAACCTCTGTTTATAAAGAAATGGCATTAGAAATCAATGTTCACTGGACAGAAGAAGAAGGTGCTAGTGTAGTGTGGACCTTCCTCTTTTAAAACTCTAATTCTGCCCAGGAAGGAGCAGATAAATTGACAGGGCTTATATCTCTTCAATACTAGACATAAGTGACATATATCGGCAATACTAGACATTCATGTTTGATTTTCACGGTTCAGTCTCCTCTCTCTTCTCTCTTGCTCATCCTGGGCAATAGGACTGCTCCTTTAAACCACAGCTCAATCACTACACATGAAGCCAGATGATATTTGCTGAGTCTTTCACAAAAGCCAGTGAAAACTTGTTTCCTCCTATTTTGCACTCTTGGCTCTTTTCAACCATCCATGGCTCTTGTCCTACCTCCTGGGATCCTGGTCCTCTGTCACTTGCAGCCATGTTCCCATACACTGGGCTTTAATTACAACTAATGAAATTCCTATTCAGAGTGGCCATAATACATGCAAAAATTGAAAGAACAGGCAGATCCTTACTCTCCTCTCTTGTTCCTTCACTACATACATTCACTGAAAACCTGTGTAGCAGGTTTGTTAGATAGAAATGTTCAAGTTGAAAACTTTCAAACATGTGAAAGTGCATTTGCATGTGCAATCACATCAGTTAATTCACAGATCTGACACACATTGTCATGGGCACATCCAATCAAGTTGTTATACATTTGTGTACTTTTCTGTACAGAACTGTATGGAGTACAATAGTGCAGGACTTTTATTCCAAGCCTTTGTTTGAAAGGTTTGTCTAGTCAATACTATTGTTTTTCCAGTGGTCATGTATGGATGTGAGAGTTGGACTGTGAAGAAAGCTGAGCATCGAAGAATTGATGCTTTTGAACTGTGGTGTTGGAGGAGAGTCTTGAGAGTCCCTTGGACTGCAAAAGTTCTAACCAGTCCATTCTGAAGGAGATCAATGCTGGGATTTCTTTGGAGGGTATGATGATAAAGCCAAAACATCAGTACTTTGGCCACCTCACATGAAGAGTTGACTCATTGGAAAAGACTCTGATGCTGGGAGGGATTTAACGAAGGAGGAGAAGGCGATGACAGAGGATGAGTTGGCTCGATGGCATCACTGACTCGATGGGCTTGAGTCTGAGTAAACTCTGGGAGTTGGGGATGGACAGGGAGGCCTGGTGTGCTGTGATTCATGGTGTCTCAAAGAGTCGGACACAACTGAGTGATTGAACTGAACAAAACTATACTGTCTGAAAGGAAGCATAAATGCAGTGGCAATGTAGATGGTACTACTATTCTATTTTGAATTTTCAACATATAATCTGCAGTTTGCCAGGCTCCTCTTGCCATGGGGATTCTCTAGACAAGAATACTGGAGTGGGTTGCCATGCCCTATCCAGGTACTGCAAGATTTAAAATGTTTCTTTTATTGTTTGTGGGTTATTTTTTTAATGTATTATTTGTGTGAAATCTCTCATAAAGCTATGAAAAAAGTTGCCAATTGCCTTAGTTTGTTAACTATATAACTTTGCTGGAATTATGAAGAAATTGAGATTCTTGAAAATCCTTTTCAAATGTAACTTGTTCATATATAGTGGACTTACTGTTCTGCTAAGACCTGTGGATCCAAAAGTGAATACATCCCCTTCAGGTCCAAGGAAGTTACATTCTTGGTTGGGATTTTAGAGGAAACGTGAGATCTCCATAATTCTAGTCATTTAGTCTTTTCAAAAGACCTTGAACAGGACAAACAAATACTAAACTAGAAAGAGTCACTGAGTTTATACACACTTTTAGAAAGTGTTGCTAAGTTCTCAATACTGGATCTTGTAATGCTGGTGGAATAGATGTAGAAGTGCTGTGAAAAGAAATAAGGAAGGTGAGACAGGTATGTCAGGGTGTGAGGTAACAAAGGCAAGGTACTTAGAAGCTGAAGAATTGAGAGATATTTGGGACCTGAGTTGGAAAAGCAGTTTTCAAAACAAAATTGGGTCATGTGGTATGTGTAATCCTCACTTCAGTCATTAGAAGATCTCTACTAACCAGTCTATCTCTATTTTCTGGACCACAGTTCATATCCATCTAGCCGTTTCTCATTTCTGCTTCTTACTCTTGGCGCCTACACTGTGCCCAACCATTCAGTCAATTTCATTCATTTATTCGTTTCATTGTTGTTCTTTAAGGCATTCACTTCAGGCTACCTACAAAATTATCTATTCTCTGCTTCTCTTGCAAAACTGAAAATAGTTTGTTATACAGTCATGAGCACAGTAGCTACAGGAATGCACTTCCCTACCCACCCATTCTCTTAGTCATGACTGGTGACTTAGAGATGCAAGCAGATCTGTAAGAGGGATTTCTTGGAAGACTGCTTTCAAGGAGCTGATTTAGCTGAGAGATGGGATTCTTCCTTTCCCTACTTTCTTCCTCACTGTTGTCTGGATTTTAGTTGTGATGGTTGGAACTCATGTAAAAGTGATTTATTTCAAATTCCTTCCAGAGTGCTTGACCTTTTGATACAGTGCTTAAAATATGTGTTTAAGACCTGGTTTGGGAAGATTGCAAACGCCCCAGGGCAACTAAGCAGGTGGGCCACAACTACTGAGTCTGAGTGCCCTAGAGCCTGTGATCTACATCAAGAGAAGCACAGAATTGAAAACCAGTGCACTGCAATTACAGAGGAGCCCCTGCTCCCTGAAAATAGAGAAGACCTGCTGCTGCTGCTGCTGCTGCTGCTAAGTCACTTCAATCTTGTTTGACTCTGTGGGTCCCCACAGACGGCAGTCCACTCGGCTCCCCTGTCGCTGGGATTCTCCAAGCAAGAACAGTGGAGTGGGTTGCCATTTTTTTCTCCAATGAATGAAACTGAAGAGTGAAATTTAAGTCGTTCAGTCATGTCTGACCCTCAGCGACGCCATGCACTGCAACCTACCAGGCTCCTCCATTCACAGGATTTTCCAGGCAAGAGTACTGGAGTGGTGTGCCATTGTCTTCTCTGCAATGAAGACTAGTGCTGAAAAAAAAAAAATTCTCCCAGAGGAACCTGTGAGGTCTCAGGGGAAGCAGGACATGAAAATGGATGAAACCAGTCTGGGTCTGATATCATGCACAGCATGAAGAGTGAAGCTACAGCCTGTTTTCACAGGGAACTTGGGACATAAGTTGTGCCTCAAACGTGCCCCAACCCAAGGCTAGGGAGCTGGGATTTCACTCTCGCACTAGCGCCTCCTTCTCATCCTTCAACTAACACACAGATGGTGTCTCCAAGCCCTTGAATTAGATCCTCCAAAGAAAAATCAAAGGTGACACTAGAAGCAAAGGACACCAAAGCTCAGGAAAATAAAACCTCAGAGAATATCTCGATTTCTGCACCCAGTCTGCCATCTCCAGCATCATATCTGAAATCTTGTGAGTCTAAAGAACTCCATGGGTCTCTACATGTAAGCATTTAAAAAAAAAAAATCAGGCTTTAATTTATATAGGAGTGTAGTTGATTTACAGCATAGTATCAATATTAGTTGCATGGGAAATTAATTTCCACATACAGACACATGTATCCATTGTTTCTTAGATTCATTTCCCATATAGGATATTACAAACCACTGACCAGAATTCCTGTGCTGTACAGTAGGTCTTTGTTGATTATCTATTAAACAAAGTAGTATACATATATACTCTCAATTTATCCCTCTCCCACCTTTCAATTTTGGTAACTATAATTATTGTTTTGATAGAGGGAATGGTCTAGGCACTTTTTGGATGAGGGTCTGTGCTTGTGAGAGTGCAGTGGCCAGGGAAGGCAAGCCTGGGAGAGACTCATTTGGGATGATGGTAAATGTTGAGAAGGACCTGGCCATACAAAAGCTGGGAGAAAAACATTCTAGATGTGGGAAGTCGCCCCTGCTAAGGACCAAGGTAACCAACATCCTCTCTGTCCCCACTGCACTCCCAACTCTAGGCATGAAATAAAAACCTGCAGAGACTGAAGGCTGATTCCAGAACATTGCTGTGGAGATTTCATTCCAACTGTTTTCGTGGGGGGGTGGGGTGGGGGTGGAGTGGGGAATGTTGCTACCATTGAAACCAGTAGATTGTAGATAAATATCTAAACTTCTGACTTCTCTTGAAAACATGGGCAACTGGCTTGCTTTCTCGCATGGTTGAAGTGTAGGAAAGGCTGCTCCCAGTGGTAAGGCCTGTGCTGGCCAGGGTCCAACATGGCAAAAGTATCATTTCTCTTGCCTCCTGAGGCCATGAGTTTGTGAGAACTAGACTGCTAGCTATCTTAAGATAAAGACTACTTTTTTCTTGATCAACTTTGACTTTGACGCCTTTAACCGAGAACCCAGAACACACTTCTTTCTTGTATGTTGGTTGGATGATATAAAATATCTTGTGGATGCATATGACATTTCTTCCAATACTGAAACCATGCAACTGAAGTACTGCTCTGCCCTAAATCTTTGATGCAGACTGGCATCACAGGTACCTCTGATATCTGCCATTAGACCCACTACCTAAAGCCAGGTGTATGTCCCTTGGTTGTCTGTGAAGTCTTCACTTTGCCATTTGATGACTTATCTTCCTAGCAATCTCTTCTCCAATGAAGACAGCAATGCATATCTTATGAAGTGGCTCGGAAGATGGCATGAAACCAATAATGTCGAGCATAGCCCTTAGTATCCATTTTCATGATGTTCCTAGCAGTTTTATTCTCCAAGTATGCAAGTTTCTCTATCTCCTTAGATGTCCATACAGATCAGTTTGATTCTCCAACCAAGCTTCAAGGAAGAGATTACAGTTCAATTCCCTGTATTCTGAGAAGCTTCAAAGTCCACTTGCCAGGAACACTGATGAAAACAGATTTTATTGAGTCCTTTGTGTTTTTTTCAGGCCTATTATTGGCCTAAAGGGCTAAACTAGGGCATGTTAGACCATATACAACTAGGGGCTGCCAGTCACCACTGCATGCTAAGAACCTGAACTTCCCGGAGTACTTAGAGCCAGGAAAAAAGCATGAAGTGGCTTGTGCTCCTCGATCTGGTGACCTTCTCAGAATGCTGAGTCATGTAAGTATGGAGACTGTAAGCCACATCATATTCATTTCTGTGATTTTCTTTTCATCTGATTATGCTACTCTTCAGGTTTAGAAGGGAATGGAATATTTCCCTGACAATCTTGATGTTCCACCATTACTTATCGATAAGTATGTTGCTATAGGAACTGTGGGCCCTACGGTCTTGGTGTAGATTTGCAAAGTTGCACGACTCTTTGAGTCCAGTCATGTCATGACCTATTGAAATTGGAACTCCCTGCAATTGTTCAGTGCACAGTCAATGCAGGCGTAGGTGTGGTCCTGTGGAATAGCACTTTTCTACATTTTATTTAGCATGTTCTCTTTGTTCCCTCTCTACTTCAGTGTGTATATGTCTATGTTTGCATCTCTGTATCACTGTCATTTATCTCTCCATCTCTTTGGAAGTCTCTGAGTATATTTCTTTCTGTGTTGTTTTCTTTAATTTTTCATTTGACTCATCCTTCCTTCTCAAGCCTCTACATTTCCCTAACTTATTCCCTTTCTCCTGGATTCTTTTTTTTTTTTTCCTTGTTGGTTATCCATTTTATTTTATTTTTTTAATACTTTATTCTACATTACAATACTGTATTTGTTTTGCTGTACATTGACATGAATCAGCCACAGGTGTCCACGATCTCCCAATGCCAAAGCCCCCTCCCACTTCCCACCCCACATCCTCTCCCTGAATCATCCCATGCACCAGCCCCATGCATCCTGCATCCTGTATTGAACATAGACTGGCGCTTCATTCTTACAAGATAGTATACATGTTTCAATGCTGTTCTCCCAAATCATCCCACCCTCTCCCTCTCCCTCAGAGTCCAAAAAGTCTGTTCTATACCTCTGTGTCTCTTTTGTTGTCTCACACAGAGGGTCATCATTACTATCCTTCTGAATTCCATATATATGTGTCAGTATACTGTATTGGTGTTTTTCTTTCTGGCTTACTTCACTCTGTATAATTGGCTCCAATTTCATCCATCTCATTAGAACTGAATCAAATTTATTCTTTTTAAGGGCTGAGTAGTGCTCCATTGTGTATATGTACCACAGCTTTCTTATCCAAACACTCTCCGACATAAATCACAGCAGGATCCTCTATGATCCACCTCCCAGTATACTGGAAATAAAAGAAAAAATAAACAAATGGGATCTAATTAAAATTAAAAGCTTCTGCACAAAAAAGGAAACTATAAGCAAGGTGAAAAGACAGCCTTCTGAATGGGAGAAAACAATAGCAAATGAAATAACTGACAAACAACTAATCTCAAAGATATACAAGCAACTTTTGCAGCTCAACTCCAGAAAAATAAACGAACCAATAAAAAAATGGGCCAAAGAACTAAATAGGCATTTCTCCAAAGAAGACATACGGATGGCTAACAAACACATGAAAAGATGCTCAACATCACTCATTATCAGAGAAATGCAAATCAAGACCACAATGAGGTACCATTTCACACCAGTCAGAATGGCTGCGATCCAAAAGTCTACAAGCAATAAATGCTGGAGAGGATGTGGAGAAAAGGGAACTCTCTTACACTGCTGGTGGGAATGCAAACTAGTACAGCCACTATGGAAAACAGTGTGGAGATTCCTTAAAAAATTGCAAATAGAACTGCCTTATGACCCAGCAATCCCACTGCTGGGCATACACACTGAGGAAACCAGAATTGAAAGAGACACATGCACCCCAATGTTCATTGCAGCACTGTTTATAATAGCCAGGACATGGAAGCAACCTAGATGTCCATCAGCAGATGAATGGATAAGAAAGCAGTGGTACATATACACAATGGAGTACTCTCCTGGATTCTTTTATCAACTATCTCCTCTCTCAAATTAGGTAAAGATTGGGAGAGCTACTTATACACTGTTTTATATCTGACAAGCAGTGTGACCACAGCCAATTCACTAGCCTCTTGCATTTCAAATTCCTCCCTTGTTAAAGAGGATAGGAATCCCCCCTTCTGCCTCCTTCCCTGAGCTTCTGTGAGAAGGATACAGTGGAATGGCAACAGCAGTGCTAATGGCTGTCATTGTTGAGACTTCCTATTCATCAGGCACCTTATATCCATCACCTCACTATCCCCAAGATATTCTATTTGGAGGATTTGAATCATTACATTCCACCATTTTCCTGAGGGGAGACTGAGACTTCACATAGTCTTATGGCTTATCCAACATTACAGAACAGAATCTTTATTCAAACCTATGTCTTTGCCATGGTATATGCATAAATTTTTATAATAAGGTGACTCATAAAAATGATTGGAAAATACTCAATGCCATTGCAATGACAGTTATACCTTAACACTGACAGCTAACTGTAGCTTCTTTGTTTTCTTTGTCAAATGCTCAATGAAAAAAATACCTCTAACAAAAGTTAAGACCATGAGAAAACCCTCAGTGAAAAAAAAACATACTGAACAATTTCCTCAAGGAACATGCTTACAGACTGTCTCAGATTTCTTATCATGGCTCAAATATAACTATTCACCCCCTGAGGAGCATCATGGATGTGAGTGTTTTGGGAGGATAGTTCTCCACAGAGCCTCCTAGTGCTCTAGCCTAGCACATGGGTCATCTGGAGGTGATCAGTGGGATTTTGGGGCTGGGGCTCCTGCAAGAGGCAGAAACCCTGGGCAACAGAGGCACCACCCAGGAGAAGGCACTTTGATTGTCAACTCTTGAGCTTGGTGACTAGGCCCAGAAATTACCAGGTGACAGGTAAACGTCCATTTCTGTGTCAAAGATATGTCATTAGTTTGATAGAGACTGTTTCTTCTGAGGAGAAGACAATGGTGACCCATTCAGTCCTCTTGCCTGGAAAAACCCAAGGATGGAGGAGCCTGGTATGCTGCAGTCCATGGGGTCGCTAAGGATTGGACATGACTGAGCAACTTCAATTTCATTTTTCACTTTCCTGAATTGGAAAAGGAAATGGCAACCCACTTCAGTGTTCTTGCCTGGAGAATCCCAGAGACGGGAGAGCCTGGTGGGCTCTTGTCTATAGGGTTACACAGAATCAGACATGATTGAAGCGACTTAGCAGCAGCAGCAGCAGATCCTTTTGAACTAAGGGAGTCACTCAGTTACAGATGAAGAGTGATCCATCTATGATCAAAAGTTACAACCAACTGAAAAGCAATTATGAATCCCTAGGCAGAGGAATTCAGTTTCCACAAATGCAAGAACCACAGACGTAAAAGTTACTGAACCCGTATTCTATGTAAGGCCATCATAATCTAACACAGTGCTTACAGTTTTTAGATTAGAAAAGGTCTTATTTTGCCTTCAGGAATGCACACGCCAGCCTGAGACATTGGCAAAAAGTAAGTACATGTCAAATGAAAGGGTCACCTGTGTGGTGTTGATTGGATGTGGTCTGAGTTTGGAGGGAGTAGCTGGAGTTGATCAAGAAGGACATTTTGGACAAGGGGATGATAATGCTGGGTTTGTAGAGACTCTAGAGCTTCTCAAGTGAAGGCACCAGGACTTCCTTGGGTATCCAGGGGTCCTGAAGGCCCAGTGATTATGCCTTTGGCCTTCCCATGCAGGAGGTACCACTTCAATACCTGGTCTTAGAATCAATATCCTGCATACAATGTAGCACAGGAAAATAAATATCAAATACAAACACTTCTGTGATCAAAGGCTGTGAGCTGCACAGTGGTTAGAAAGTGATCTCAAGTGATATGTGACACCCAGAGGGAGGCAGCAGTGTGGGAATAGAGGGTAGCCAGTTCTTCACTAACCCACTCCCTCCTTCTCCTTGCAGATGCTCTACGAGGATAACATTACCATTGAAACACCTCCTCAGGAATTTCAGGTTATCTTTGACACAGGCTCATCTGACTTGTGGGTGCCCTTCCTCTTTTGCCCCAGTCCAGCCTTTATGAGTACAGACACCCTCTACCCGGACCATCCTTCACTTGCCCTACCTCCTTGTTTCCACCCTTGGCACCTGATGACACTCATCTCTTGTGTGCAGCTACACAAGTTAGGTTCAGACATTACAAGTCTTCCACCTCCCGGTTTACCCAAAAGACCTTCAGCATCGCCTATGGATCTGGGAGCATGAAGGGATTTCTTGCTTATGACACTGTTCTGGTAACATGTAAAGAGAAGCTGAGACAGGACTAGCTATTGGGTGACCCCTGCTTGCAAAACAGATGCAGGACCATCTGGCAGGACCCTTCCTAACCTAACTCCCATAGATATTGGCCATCTTACCCACAAAAGCCTGTCCCTGGGGAGGCAGTGACCATGGTGACATATGAGCAAACAGATTAGCTAACCCAGAGAGTGATTTGAATCATGGACTTGCAGCTCCTCTGCCCATGAGCAGTTCAAGGTTCATTTGCTGGGAGCCAAAAGAGGGGATAAAAGCACCCACTTTTATATTCACAGACTGATCCAGGCACTTTCAGGAAATAACTGGTTTAATCCTGCTACAATCCCACACAGCAGGTGGTCTGATTAGCTTATGAGACATATGAGGAAACTGAGGTACAGACAGCAATGTCCTTGTTGAGGGCACACATGTGGTAAGTGGTGGAGCTGGGCTGGCTTTCGGGACTGCAGTTGCTGTGGGATGTTTGGGACAGGATAAAGCTGATCTTGGGACCCTGGGGGTAGTCAATGGCTTCAGGTATTAAAAGTGGGAACCTAGAGGCCAGAGATGTCAGGGGGCCTGATAAATGTGTTCTCACTCTAGGGGACCTTTGAGAGTCTAATGAAACCTATGTCCTGCCTCCCAAAAGTACTTGAGTAGTTCCCCTATCTCTCTTTCTCTTTTATACACACTCACAGAAATACACACATATCCTCAAAAGTGAATTTCCCAGGCAGTAATTTCATAGAACCCTGCAAGTAAGATTGTGTTTTGGGCTTCTGTCTTCCTGGATAGAGGCAGAATCCACAGTATCCCTGTCAGGTCATGTCAAAGAGAAGGCTATCGTGCTCTCGATCGTCTTGTCCACAAGGTGGCACCAATGGGTCATGGCCTGACTCTCGGTTGCCACACCTGGACAGAAGCCACAAGACCAATTTGACTCACTCAGGTGGTGTTTTTCAGAGGGATAGATGTTTTAAAATTCACAGCCTCTCACAAATGGAACCCAAATTCCCCTCCCAGCTTGGTCTAACCATCTGAGGTCCACCAAAGACACAACCCAGCCTCAATTTTTCTTTAAAGATCTAATGGCAATGTATCCCAGCCCAGTCCTAGCCCCATTTCACGTATCTATAAGTGGGAACACTCTTCTCTCCCACAGATTGGGGACCTTGTAAGTACTGACCAGCTGTTCAGTCTAAACATGTTGGAATGCGGGTTTGATGGTACACCTTTTGATGACGTCTTGGGCTTGAACTACCACAACATATCCTTTACTGGAGCCATCCCCATCTTTGACAAGCTGAAGAATGAAGGTGCCATTTCTGAGCCTGTTTTTGCCTTCTACTTGAGCAAGTAAGTGTGAGATGGACAATCCGTTTCTCCAAATTAGCTGTAAGATGCTTTCTGTTGCATGAAAATTATAGAACAGTTGAGAAAGAAGTATCCTGAGAGATAATCTAGCCCAGGATAACTATGGCCCCAGGGCCCTACCTGGCATCACCACTGGTTTTTATAAATAATGTTTTATTGGAACACATCCCTGTTCCTGGGCTCAAGACCAGTAACTTGGTTTAGGAGGATGAGTGAGGAGGAAGACTAATGGAAGGCAACAGGAAACAAGTTGGAGGAAAAAGCAATATGATTTGCTTATGAATTTGATAAGGAAGGATATCTTCCCTTTCTCATTAGCATTCCACTGGGAATTCAGGACCAGCTTCCCAATTTGCAGGAGCCAGTGAAAAATAAAAGTGCGGGACTCAAAAGAAAATGTGGGATCCCTTGTTAAAGAAATATTAGTCACTTTAAGACAGGGAGAGGAGAGATGGGGGTCCCTTCTGAGTGCGGGGCCCTTTAAACAGTAGAAGTCACAGGCCAGTGGAGCCAACTCTGGGTGACCTGAACCCACATCCTTAGCACTCCCAGGCTTTGATTTCCCTGAAAAATGACAAGCTGGACAAGGGAAAAGCAAATACTCTTCAGCACCTTGTCATCTGAGGGTTTCTGAGCACACAAGTAGCAGGAGGTCCTGGGCCTCTTCAGAAGACATAGTGGGTGGAGCCCAGCCATGTGACTCAGCTTCTGACCTCCTCTCTGCCACTCATTAGCCTGTTATGACCTCAGTCTGTATCTCAATCGCTCCTAGCCTCAATTTCTGCAGTTGAAATTGGAGATTTTATTAGGGCCTCGATGGGCCAGTTCAGTTCAGTTCAGTTCAGTCACTCAGTCGTGTCCAACTCTTTGTGATCCCATGAATCGCAGCACACCAGGCCTCTCTGTTCATCACCATCTCTCGGAGTTCACGCAAACTCACTTCCATCGAGTCCGTGATGCTATCCAGCCATCTCATCCTCGGTTGTCCTTGGTTGTTCCAGTGAGTCAACTCTTTGCATGAGGTGGCCAAAGTACTGAAGTTTCAGCTTTAGCATCATTCCTTCCAAAGAAATCCCAGGGTTGATCTCCATGGGTAGACAAGCACAAACAGAAGCTCTCAAACAGTGCTGTTGTTACCATCCTCCAATGATCTCCCCCTATTTTCTCTCTACAGATGCAGGGGAAGGGCAGTGTGATGATGTTTGGTGAGGTGGACAAAGCCTACTACCAGGGAGCGCTCATGGACCGGTAAGTCTCTCCCTCTGAAGGTCAGCCAAAGTGATGCTCCACATCTGTACATGGACATAGGCAGACACACACAAATGGATTCTCAGACACATAGTGACACAGACATATACACCACCAACAATGACAAAAACAGACACACAGACACACGGGAAACACACAAGCAGACTCATATAAACAGAGACACATATAAACATGCATAGCTAGTCAGAGACACAAAAGCACAATTAGAGACCCATACAAACACATATACAAAAAACACATAGATACACAAACAACCCATGGTTTCATAATCCCCAGGCCTTCTGACCAGGGTCCCAAAAGGGTCCAGAGAGGTCTGTGCACCTTGGAGAGGGCCGCACCCACTGCCCTGTGAGGCATGGAGCATGGTTACAGGACTCTACAGTGTGCTCAACAAAGGATCAGGGAGGATTACACCAGCGTGAACAGAGTTATAAGATGACCAACTCTCCAGGGCTATCTGGGACCAAGGAAGTTCTCAGTACAGATAAATGTCAGTTTAAAAACAGGGAAAGTCCTCAGCAAATGGGGAAAATTGTTCTCCTTAGGGAGCAGCTACCCAACAATGGAGAGAGGTTGTCTGCAGTCTTAAAACTTGAAAGCAGCTAATAAAAAGGCACCCCATATACCTGGGCACACAGTGGGGCAGGGGCTATAACTGAGAATCAGGAAGGTGGGATCCAGGAGTGACCTGTGGACAAGAGGCATAATTGATAGGATTCTTTGTGATACCTTCAGACAAAAGCTGACCTGTCTTTTGGAGTTTCTGTGGCCTAGTCATGTATTTCCCGGCCAGGATTTCAGGGTCTGAGCTGGTTGTAGGAGCAGTGCTAGGAGACACCTTCTCCCAGAGGAGCCCCTCTCTCCCACCATTATGAGAATCTGCTGTCCCCGCAAATCTCCATGTTTACTCTGTGGTTGACCCATTATTTGTTCTTCGCCAGATACAGCTCTCTGAATGTTTCTCATTCATTATTTTCACAGTCTTTATTCCCTCACTAAACATACAAGCATTGGATATGCACTGTGTGCCGGGCAGTTTAGGGAGGCAATGAGAATAAAACTCACTCTCACATCTAAGAAGGCAGATGCACTAGAAGTGACACACACACAATGAATTTTGACTTTGGTACATGCTAGACCTGAGAAACGGAGAAGGCAATGCCAGCCCAGTCCAGTCCTCTTGCCTGGAAAATCCCATGGATGGAGGAGCCTGGCAGGTTGAAGCCCATGGGGTCGTGAAGAGTTGGACACAACCGAGGGACTTCACATTCAATTTTCACTTTCATGCACTGGAAAAGGAAATGGCAGCCCACTCCACTGTTCTTGGTTGAAGAATCCCAAGGACAGGGAAGTCTAGTGGGCTGCCATCTATAATGTCACACAGAGTCAGACATGTCTGAAATGACATAGCAGCAGCAGCAGATGTGGGAAAAGATCTACAGAAAGTGACCAAGGCAGGAGACTGATAAACACCGAGGGAAAGACTTCTCTGAATCAATGACAATTAGGCTGGAATCTGGAAGATGAGAAGAAATTTGCTAGTCAAAGTTAAGGGGACTCTTCTAGGAAGAAAGACCAGGTTGTGTCAATATACAAAAGATCCTGGTGTTTTCAAGTACTGCATTCAAGGATGTCAAGGAAGGTGCCATATTGAGAGCAAAGGATGAGTCAGCCCAAAAGATGAAAGGCTGTTTAGGAGACAGCTGGGAAGGGGGGAGCTCTGGGGAGATTAGATTGAACTTGATTCCCTCTTTGTCACACTGTCTCTCAACATCTCCATGAAAAGAAAGGTTACTGCATGTTCTGGTGGCTGCGAGGCCCTTGTGGACACTAGGACATCACTGATCAAAGGCCCAAGAAAACTGGTCAATAACATACAGAAGCTCATCAGCGCCACTCCACAGGGTTCCAAGGTGAAGGGTCATGCCGCAGGGTCACTCCCAGTCTCCGCACACAACAAGTATCTCCAGGGCCAACCTCTCTCCCTCTGTCTCTAACTGCACTAAATTTCATGTTCTGTGGTCAATATCCTGCCCTCTATTATCTTCACCATCAATGGCATCAACTACCCAGTGCCAGCTCGACCTACATCCTCAAGGTGAGGGGACAATACTGAGGGGTGGTTCTCAAACAGCTTCAATTCAATCTGAAACCTGAAATGCATGAACAGGAAAATCAGCTCTAGTGGTCATTGAAACAATTCATGTGAAAAGGAGAATGGCTGGGGAAATCCCAGTGTGATGTCCCAGCTTTCGGATTAACAGTCTTCCTTTCTCGCAGTTTTCCTGGTTTGGATGATAAATTTCATTTTCACCCAAGTTCTCAGATGCATATTCCCCTTGCTCTGGCAGGGTGCCCCCTTTGTGAGTTGGGATACCTGACCCCTCTGTGGGGAAACTGGATGCTAATGTGAATAAAGGGTGTACAGTGACTGCTCAGCCCTGGCACAAGGTAGGGGCTTCGTGTCAGCTCCCTAGGGAGTTCGGAGCTGGCTGATGGGCTCAAAGAAGGCTTTGAGGAAGGGAAGGAATTCAGGAACTCTAAAACTGTAAACTCATGGAGCCATGTGGAGGGTTGCTCAGTTCTAGGCAAAACTGCACTGGATTCCATGCAAATGGCGCCACAAGGTGCTCTGCATTGGGGCACTGGGGACTTATTTGGGGCGATGAGGGCTATGGACTCTTCAGTGGGGATGGGGAACCAGAATATGTTACCCAACCAAGCCTGGGGTGGCCAAAGAGGGTGAGTGCTGCCAAAGGAAGCTTCCCAGAGTTCCTGAGTTAAGTCTTTAAGAACGTGTTGTGGGCACTGCTCTATTTAGGATGAATAACCAATAATGAGTTGCTGTGTAGCACAGGGGACTCCACTCAGTTATGACAACCTGGATGGGAGAGGTATTTTTGGGACAAGAATACACGGATACATACAGTTGAGTCCCTTTACTGTCCACCTGAAATAAGAATATTCTTAATCAGCTATACTTCAATACAAAATAAAGTTATTGTCTTTTTAATAAAGTATGGATTGTGGGGATGCATGAGGAAAACTGGCATTCTCTGTAGAGAAAACAAGGAGCAGGAGTCAGAAGGAAAGAAACAGGTAGTGAGAAGAACTATGCATACTCTTGTTCTTTTCTAAAACTTTTACTGAAGTATGGCTAACCTTCAGTGTTGCTGTAAGTTCTTCTGCACAGCAATGTGACTGAGTTACACACAGGAAAATATACATTTGCTTAAGAATTTATATTCGTTTTCATGTGGTTTATCACTGGATATTGAATATAGTTCCTTATGCTCTACAGTAGGACTTTGTTTCTTATAATTTTGCTGTATCCCAACTCCTAGTCCTCGCCTCCCGCACACTCTTCCTCATGGAAACTGCATGTCTTGTCCCATTTTGGTTTTGGATGAACTCTCACATTCCCTGCTGCTCATAAAACCCCTTGATACTTACCAAAAGAGGGAAATAAAACCAAGAATTTTACTGGGTCTGAATATTGGCGGGAGTTGCAGGTAAGAGCTCAGGCTGACTAGTGTGTGTCTCTGACTCCCCAGGATTCTAGAGGCCATTGGTCTACCACCTTTAAAGAGAACACTGTGAGTATATCTACAGAGACCTGGATTCTGGGTGACATCTTCCTGAGGCAGTACTTTTCCATTTATGATTGGAGAAATGACAGTATTGCCCTGGCAGAGGCAGTGTAAATAAAATGCTTGTTGTGACTCAGGAATTAGTAAGGCAGCTCTGAGGAAACAGTCACTCACAATTAGGGCACTGTTGCCCAGGATGCTGGTGAACTGTATTTGGTGGGCTGCAAACCCTATTTTCATTAAAGAATGAAGGGTTTTACTCGTACTGGTGTTGAAACAAGTGAGTGTCTCTGTTTGAGTCTGGGAGGTGTACAGTGATCGGGAAGGATCTGGAACAAGGTCTGAATCACAGTTGAGAGGAGCCCATGTCCAACTGCCTTCAAGGAAAATGGAGACTCATTGAAATGATTCTGGGAATCCAGGACACAAGAATCAGAGCAAATACAAAGATCTCAGTGACTGGACCCAAGAAATCAGACGTCATCAGTTCTCTCTTTCTCAAACTCAGTTTCCCTTCCCTCTTCGCTGATGGTCTTAGCCTGACAACTTTCTTCCTTAAGGCTTCTACACCTAGTGAGGAAGTTCATTCTACCTGCCCTAGGATTTTAAATCCCAAAGGCATCTCCTTGTAAGGAAAGAAGCTTGGAGCCATTAGAGTTCAATGGTGTTCTCTGAATGACACACTTCAGTTCACATGAACAGTCCTAGATCAGCCAACCTGACAGGGCCATGGAGTCCTATAATTGGCTTTACATGATCATTTTCCATCAACCAGCAGGAAACATGATTGTCAATTTCTTCCAGAACTATAACAAATAACAAAAACAAAGGTTACAAATCTAGAGTAGAGGTTGGAATCTCAAAAATACATTATAAAAAAAAAACACAAAAATTATTATATATGTATATATATGGTTTGCTTTAAGAAATAGGGTCTTTTTTTTTCAAAGTAATAATAGGTTATAAAATGAAATGTAAAGGAGTAGTAGAGGACTCAAAAATTTTTTAAATAAAATTTAAAGGATGGAAATAGTAAAAATATACCTAGGACTTTCTCTGGTGTTGTTGTGGACAGTGTGGAATCAGTTCATTTTCAGATAGTTCCTTGATCCAGCTTATACTTCTCAAGACCTATAGGCCCCTTCTTATGTAGTCAGTTCTAACTGCATCTGTCACTTCCAGAGTGGTTCCCTCTGTTTTAGCTTCTTGTGTTTGCTGGTCTCTTCAGTGTCTCATTTCTGCCCTGACCAAAGCAGGTGGTGGTGGACATTTTTTAGGCTCACTTGTTCACTCGTGCTGTGGGGAGGGAGGAACATGGCAAACAAATATCACTGGTGTGTGGGGGAGTGCTCTCAGTGTCTCAGGCACACTGGGTTTGCCCCTGCTCATGGTGTGTGCGCTTTCTCAGTCTATACTCTTCAGGTTCTTCATTGCTCTGCTGAGAACTGTCTGAGGCAAGCCCTGGGTTGCGTGCACTTTCCAGGTCTAAGCTGCTCAGGTTCAGGTAGTCGGGTACTCCTCAAAGGTGCAGACTTGGTTGGGCCTGCGTTTTATGCCCTTCCCAGGTCCGAGTTGCTCAGGTGACCAGGTGTTTGGTGAGCGCGGTCACTCTTTTTGCTTTTCCCATCCCTGCTACTCAGTTTTCTGGGTGTACAACTGGAGCACCTTCGCAGGAGGACATTGACCATCCAGAATCCCAGGAAGACTTGGTTAGCAATGAAGCCTGCTTGTAGTTAGGTAGATGATGCTTCTCTGAGGCCACGATTGCGCCCTTCTTGCCCTGGCTGCCCTTGCTCCCCTGTCCCTGGCAGGGGATGGGCCAGTCCGCAGCCGGCTACCTCTGCTCACTCCTTTGATGGTGAGCAAGCCGGGTGGTGTCTTAGTTTAGGGTTTTTGCTTGGGTAGCTATCCCAGGTTCTGGTTTGCTATCTCAAGTTAGTTCCCTCAGATTGCCCTCGGGGCATTCAGGCCCACTCCTTACTCTAAGCAATGCAGCCCTCACCTACTTGCCCAGTCCCTGTTTGCTAGTGGCGGATGCGGGCGTCTGCACTGCTTCTCTGCTTGGAGTTACTGTTGAGCATGTAATCTGGGGTATAAATTATTTATTTATTTTTCCTCCCACTTACGTTGCCCTCTGAGGTTCCAAGGCTCGCCACACTCGCCAGTGATAGTCTTTCCTGGTGTTTGGAAGCTTCTCTATTTTTTAAGACTCCCTTTCCTGGATGGATCTCCATCCCTACCTATTTTATCTCTCTTTTTATCTGTTACATTTTTTCCTACCACCTTTTGAAGACAATGGCCTACTTTTCTGGGTGCCTTATATCCTCTGCCTGCATTCAGAAGTAGTTTTGAGAAATTTACTCAGCGTTCAAAGGTTCTTTTGATGAATCTGTTGGGGAGAAAGTGTTCTCTCTGTCTTATTCCTCCATTATCTTAGGACTGTCCCGAAAATTACTCATAATTCGCATGAGATCAATATGGCCCTGAAGACAATATTGCCTGGCTAATGGGGAAGAGTAAATCTGGTCTAAAGGCTGGTTTCATCTCAGCTCAAAAACTTATGGCAAGCCTTCAAAAAATGCAATTGTTTCCAAGAAATTAACAGTGTTTGCACAGTGAAAGGAATAATTTATAAAAATTAAAAAAAAAAAATCCAGCATCTAAAGGTAAAGTGACCACATCCACAATCCAATTTAAAATTTACATATAAACTGTGAAAATATTTGTACTAGTTTCATCTCAGTATTGTAAGGTATTTTTCCTCTGATTAAGGTAAATAAATAAATTTAAAAAGAAAAAAATCTTGATGCATAAAGAAGCAAGAGAATATCCATAACGAGGGCAAAATCAATTTGTAAAATCACAAGTAAAATATATATTACATAATTAGCAGAGGAAGACATTAAAATGCTTACTACATAAATAATCCTTATATTCATGAAGCTGAAGAATATTGAGTAGTTAAATAGAGATATGTAAAATAGAAATGCAAAGACTGTGGGGGAAAATTAATTGTGCATCAGAGAGCTTTGAAGTAACTTTAAGAGTGCTAAAACATATGCAAATGGAATCACACAGGAAGTGAAAGACAGGAGAATAGATCAAAGAACTTCATAATTACTGGTTGAAAAATTTCCAGCTATGATGAAACCTTTAAAGCCATTAACACAGAAGTTCATTTAACTCAAGGACAAGAAATATGACAACTCTACAAAGGCACATCATAATTCAAGGATTAAGACAATCAACCAAAGAAATGTAACCAGAAGGAAAAACTGACACAGTAGAACAAAAAGTGGGGATGACAGCAAATTAGGCAAATGAAACAATGTTAGCCAGGGTACACTGGCACCACATCTTAATTGCTGAGAGAAACATAATTAACTCAGAATTCTATACCCAAGAGAAATACATATCAAAAACAAGATAGAATACTTTTTCAGACAGACAACAACTACAAGATTGCATCCTCACCAACAGACCAATGTAATAAGTGTTTTTTAAAAGGTCTCAAGTCAAAAGGAATTTAAAACAAGTGAAAATCTGGATCTACAGGGGGAGTGAACAGGACCCAAAATGATAAACATGTACTATGTATTTAAAGGTAAATTTAGGGACTTCCTTGGTGGTCCAGTGGTTAAGGATCTGCTTTGTAATGAAAAACATTTGCAAATGGCAAAGGTATGTTCCTTTGCCAGAGAACTTAGATGCCACATGCCACTGAGCAACTATGCCTGCATGTCTCAAATAGAGTTTACACGCTGCAAGTACTGAGCTTGGGCTCTTCAAATAAAGAGTCTCTACCACAAGGAAGATCCTGCATGCCACACTAAGACCCAGTACAGACAAAGAAATGATATATGAATAAATAATTTAATAATTATCATAATTAATAATGATAGACTGACAAGTTAAAGATGCATACCATGGATCTTAAAACTACTTAAAAACAGTTACAGTGAATAAAATGACAAAGGATACAAAAGGGAATCCAAAAACCTACTCCATCACAAAGAAGTCATGGATAAAAAGAGACATGGGAAGAAAGACCATGGAACAAATTGAAGATAAAAAGCAAGATAAGAGAGCTAAAACCATCTAGAGTTAATCCCTCAGATGTGAACCCAGACTGACGATATACCCCAGGCCCCAGAAAACAGCATACCACCATACACTGCACTGTGAAGCCAAAACAGAGCCTACCGGCTCCAGGGCCCTGTGTGCTTGGACACAGAACAGCACCAAAAGTTTATAAGGAACAGTTACTTAGAAGACTTCAGTCATACAAAGTACATCCTATTTTTATAACGAAATGGCATTAGAAATCGATGCTCACTGCACAGAAGAAGAAAGTGCCACCATAGTGTAGGCCTTCCCACTTTTACCACTCTAATTCTGCCCAGGAAGGAGCAGATAAGTTACAGGACTTAAATCTCTTCAATTCTAGACATACATGTCATACATAGACAATAGTAGACATACATGTTTGATTTTCACGGTTCAGTCTCTCTTGCCCATTCTGGGCAACAGGGACTGCTCCTCTAAACCACAGTTCAAGCACTGCACACAAAGCCGGATAATATTTGCCGAATCTTTCACAAAAACCAGTGAAAACTTGTTTCCTCCTATTTCCCACTCTTCTCTCTTTTCAACCAACCATGGCTCTTTTCTTACCTCCTGGGATCCTGGTCCTCTATCACTTGCAACCATGCTCCCTTACACAGGGCCCCAATCACACCCAAAGAAATTCCTATTCAAAGTGGCCATAAAACACGCAAAAGGGAAAGAGTAGCCCCTGCTCGCTGACGACATAGAAGTCCTGAGCAGCAGTGAAGACTTGCTGCTGCTGCTAAGTCATTTTAGTAGTGTCTGATTCTGTGAGTCCCCATAAACAACAGCTCACCAGGCTTCCCCGTCCCTAGGATTCTCTACTCCCAACAGTGGAGTGGGTTGCCATTTCCTTCTCCAATGCCTGAAAGTGAACAGTGAAAGTAAAGTCACTCAGTTGTGTCTGATCCTCAGCGACCCCAAGCACTGCGCCCTTCCAGGCTCCTCCATTCATGGGATTTTCCAGGCAAGAATACTGGAGTGGGGTGCCATTGCCTTCTCCTCAATGAAGACATAGTGCTGGCAAAAAAAAAAAAAAAAAAAAGATTCTTCCAGAGAAACCAGTGACATCTCGGGGGAAGCAGGACATGAAAAAGGATGAAACAAGTCTGGGTCTGATATCAGGCAAGTCATGGAGAGAGAAACAAGAGCCTGTTTTCACAGGGAACTTGGGATATAAGTTGTGCCTCAAACATGTCCCAACCCAAGGCTAGGGAGCTGGGATTTCACTCTCCCACTAGCACCTCCCTCTCATCCTTCAACTAACACCCAGCTTGTGTCTCCGAGCCGTTGTATCAGATTCTTCAAAGACAAATCAAAGGGGACACTAGAAGCAAACGACACCAAAGCTCAAGAAAACGCACCCTCAGATAACGTCTATATGCCTGCACTCAGTCTGCCATCTCCAGCATCATATCTGAAATTCTGCGAGTCTAAAAAACTCCAAGGGTCTCTACATGTAAGCATTATTTTATTTATTTTTTATTATTTTTAAAATTTTACTTTACAATACTGTATAAGTTTTGCTATACATTGACATGAATCCACCACGGGTGTACATGAGTTCCCAATCCTGAACCCCACTCCCACCTCCTTCCCCATATCATCTCTCTGGGTCATCCCAGTGCACCAGCCCCAAGCATCCTGTATCATGTATCAAACCTGGACTGGCGATTTGTTTCTTACATGATAGTATACATGTTTCAATGCCATTCTCCCAAATCATCCCAGCCTCTCTCTCTCCCACAGAGTCCAAAAGTCTGTTCTATACATCTGTGTCTCTTTTGCTGTCTCGCATACAGGATTATCATTACCATCTTTCTAAATTCCATATATATGTGTTAGTATATGGTATTGGTGTTTTTCTTTCTGGCTTGCTTCACTCTGTATAATCGGCTCCAGTTTCATCCACCTCATTAGAACAGATTCAAATGCATTCTTTTTAATGGCTGAGTAATACTTCACTGTATGGATGTGTACCACAGCTTTCTTATCCATTCATCTGCTGATGGACATCTAGGTTGCTTCCATGTCCTGGCTATTATATACAGTGCTGCAATGAGTACTGGGGTACACTTGTCTCTTTCAATTCTGGCTTCCTCGGTGTGTATGCCAAGCAGTGGGATTCCTGGGTCATAAGGCAGTTTAATTTCCAGTTTTTTAAGGAATCTCCACACTGTTCTCCAGAGTGGCTGTACTAGTTTGCATTCCCAACAACAGTGTAGGAAGGTTCCCTTTTCTCCACACACTCTCCAGCAATTATTACTTGTAGACATTTGGATCGCAGCCATAATGACTGGTGTGAAATGATATCTCATTGTGTTCTTGATTTGCATTTATCTGATAATGAGTGATGTTAAGCATCTTTTCATGAGTTTGTTAGACATTTTTATGTCTTCTTTGGAGAAATGTCTATTTAGTTCTTTGGCCCATTTTTTGATTGCATTGTTTATTTTTCTGGAATTGAGCTGCATAATTTGCTTGTATATTTTGAGCTTAACTGTTTGTCAGTTGCATCATTTGCTATTATTTTTTCCCATTCTGAAGGCTGCCTTTTCACCTTGCTTATAGTTTCCTTTGTTATGCAGAAGCTTTAATTTTAATTAGATCCCATGTGTTTATTTTTGCTTTTATTTCCAGTATTCTGGGAGGTGAATCATAGAGGGTCCTGCTGTGATTTATGTCAGAGAGTGTTTTGCCTATGTTCTCTTCTAAGAGTTTTATAGTTTCTGGTCTTACATTTAGATCTTTAATCCATTTTGAGTTTATTTTTGTGTGTGGTGTTAGAAAGAGATCTAGTTTCATTCTTTTACAAGTGGTTGGCGAGTTTTCCCAGCACCACTTCTTAAAGAGATTGTCTTTTATCCATTGTATATTCTTGCATCCTTTGTCAAAGATAAGGTGTCCATAGGTGTGTGGATTTATCTCTGGGCTTTCTATTTTGTTCCATTGGTCTATATTTCTGTCTTTGTGCCAGTACCATGCTGTCTTGATGACTGTGGCTTTGTAGTAGAGCCTGAAGTCAAGCAGATTGATTCCTCCAGTTCCATTCTTCTTTCTCAAGATTGCTTTGACTATTAGAGGTTTTTTGTATTTCCATACAAATTGTGAAATTATTTGTTCTAGCTCTGTGAAAAATACCGCTGGTAGCTTGATAGGGATTGCACTGAATCTGGAGATTTCTTTGGGTAGTACAGTCATTTTCACCATATTGATTCTTCTAATCCATGAACATGGTTTATTTTTCCATCTATTAGTGTCCTCTTTGATTTCTTTCACCAGTGTTTTATAGTTTTCTATATATAGGTCTGTAGTTTCTTTAGGCAGATATATTTCTAAGTATTTTATTCTTTTTGTTGCAATGGTGAATGAAATTGTTTCCTTAATTTCTTTTTCTACTTTCTCATTATTAGTGTATAGGAATGCAAACGATTTCTGTGTGTTGATTTTATATCCTGCTACTTTACTATATTCATTGATTATCTCTAGTAATGTTCTGGTGGAGTCTTCAGGGTTTTCTATGTAGCAGATCATGTCATCTGCAAACAGTGAGAGTTTTACTTCTACTTTTCCAATTTGGATTCCTTTTATTTCTTTTTCTGCTCTGATTGCTGTTGCCAAAACTTCCAAAACTATCTTGAGTAGTGACAGTGGAAGTGGGCACCCTTGTCTTGTTCCTGACTTTACGGGAAATACTTTTAATTTTTCTTCATTGAGGTTAATGTTTGCTGTGGGTTTGCCATATATAGGTTTTATTATGTTGAGGTATGTTCCTTAATTCCTGCTCTCTGGAGAGTTTGTTTTTTTTTTTATCATAAATGGATGCTGAATTTTGTCAAAGGTTTTCTCTGCATTCAGGTTTTAATTTATATAGGAGTGTAGTTGGTTTGCAGTATTGTATTAATATTAGTTGTATGGGAAATTAATTTCCTTATAAATACACATGTATCCATTGTTTACTAGATTTTTTTTTCCCCCATACAGGATATTACAGACTATTGAGCAGAATTCTTGTGCTCTAGAGTTGATTATCTATTAAATAAAGTAGTATACTTATATTTATCTCAAACTCTCAGTTTATCACTCTCCCATCTTTACACATTTGTAACTATAATTATTGTTTTGATGGAGGGAAGTGTCTAGGTACTTTTTGGATCAGGGTCTGTGCTTGTGAGAGTGCAGTGGCCAGGGAAAGCAAGCCTGACAGAGACTCATTTGAGATGATGCTGAATGTGGAGAAGGACCTGGCCATGCAAAAATCTAGGATAAAAACATTCTACATGCGGGAAGTCGACCCTGCTAAGGACCAACATAAACAACTTTAATAAATGGCTACCCTTCCACTGCCAATCTTCTTTCCATGCTTGGAACTTGGCCTACAGGTCAACCACCATGACCTCATCCCTCCCATGATTCATTTGTGAGTTAGCAGCAATGAGCCATGTCAGCCTTCCCAAGAAGGGAGAACCTGGGGTTATCACGAGTCTGAAAATGCTCTGGAATCAGGGACTTGTCCACAAACTTATTATCACCAGGACCATCAGGTGCCAGGGGCACCACCAATGCCTGTGACTATCTCCATGTACTTGTTCTCAGAAGTAGAAATACCAAGAAACTGATAGAGCAAAGAAACAAGTAATGACTCTTGTTTCATCTTGCACCGTGGGATTCCGACAGCCCTTTGACCACACTGCTCCCTGTCCAAAATTCTATCCTCTTTTGCTTCCTCAGTGGTGGCTTGTGAATAACATCAGCACCTGATTGTGAAGCCTGGTGGCTGGAAATCTAATCGTCAGCTGGGACCCAGAGATGTCCAGCCTTGTCCTGTGTTTCTGTCCTTTTTCTCCAACCAGATTCATAAAACAAAGTCCCTATAAAGTATGTGGCTGATTGTAATTCTCTCAAGGCCTTTGAATCTCCAAGGTCTATTTGGAGCATCAAAGTGGGAACATATCCCCTGCATTCAGGCTAGTTTCAGACCCCAACCTCGCTCAGCCAGTGGTTCCCTGAGGAAACATAAGGCACATACCTAAGCAGCCAGAAGACTGAGAAGAGAATGCTTCTCGCTGTGAATGCAGGTTCATGTTACCCAGCCACCCAAAGATCTGTGTTGTTGAATGAGGGTTGGGAGCACCGGGGATCTGAGTTGGGTATGAGTCAGTCACCACCTGTAAGACAGCCTCCTAAGGTCCCACAAGCTGGGGCTCTCCCACTGTGCCTGGAATCCAGAAGAAACAGCTCTGAATATTGCTTTCCTGCTGCTACATGGAGGCAGGTCTACTGATAAAATCAGAAGCAGACTTGAGGGGCAACGGGAAAGAACATTCCACTCTGATGCTTGCAGACATCTGAGAGCTACCCAGCAGTGGATGCAATGGAGTTTTCCCTCATCTTTCCCTTCCTGGAAGTCTCCTAGCCTAGAAGCCAGAGTTCCTGAGTCCCAAGTCTTCACTAACTTACCTACAGCTAAGGTGAATCATACACCCCAGGGTCCAGTTTCCCATTTTTGGGTGAGGGAGTCTTGACATGCTCCAGAATACTTGTTCCAGAATGAGACTCAATGCCAATCAGTGGACAAGTGGCTCAGAGGTGGCTGTTGCTGAGGATGAAGAGGTTTCCTCTGTTAGGCAAGGGGATATAACTGTCTGGTGATGTTCCTGGGTCTTGATCTCAGGACAGAGAGTTGTAGACCACTTTACACGCAGCTGCTGTGCCATCGAGGACCTTAGAGGCCTTGCCCACTGGAACTTACCATCACTTGGGTTCTGTGAGATAGATCAGGTAGTTATAAGTCAAAAGTTACCAACGGGGATGCATGTAGATTCCCCAGCAGAAACCCAAATTAGGCTGATGAATCAACTCTCCAAAAAAAAAAAAAAAAAAGAGAGAGAGAGAGAGAGAGAGAAAAGAAAAGAAAAGAAAACTCCAGAAACTAGATATGCCAGGACTCTTAGACAAATTTTTGTAGTATTTTACATACTTTTTAAAGTAGACCATCTTTTGGACCTGCCATTCGGTCTCTGGCTTGGGATGATACCCACAGTTAGAGTGGAATCAAAGGGCCTGTTGGGGACGCTGTCCCTCTCCCTTTGACTCATTAGGAGTGAGTATAGCTCTCTCCCCTCCACATGTGGAGCAGGAATTCCAGCAAGAAGGACGTGACCTCCAAGATTAAGCAGAAGACTCAAGAAGTTCTGGCCCTCTGGTAGGCACTACTCTTTTCCCAGTGTTTCTTCCTTCCCTCCTGGATAGTATGCACACTGCCCACCTCCTGGTTACTGGGTTCTGAATTCCTCTTCCCTTCAATTGTCAATATCTAGGCAGTCCCACTTGTGACTCCCTCCCTACCCAGGCCCAATTCCTCACGGGCAGATCACTCTAAAGAAGGGAAAACCAAGATGGATCTTTCCAGTTCATTCTTCCTAAAAATGTCCACATCCCTTCTGCTTCCAGACCCTGTCCTGAGTCATCAACATCTCCAGCTAGAAGACTGAGAGGAATGGAGATGCAGATTTGGGCTGGGGGTGGTAAGGGTGTCAGCTGTGGGGGACAGTTTTCAGATGACAACAGATGAGTTGTAGTAAGGAACATGTGAACCACTGAGTCATTCAGACCTGCATAAATCTGTTTTCTTGGGCTCCTCAAGGTATCACTAATATAGAACCTTCAAAAGGTACTTTCCATAAACCTCTTACTGAAAAAAAAAATTCAAACATAATAAATATAAGGAAGAATAGTGTCATGAAACCTATATTTCATCATTCGGCATCAATAACTACAAAACTAACCATAGACTGGAGACTATGCAACATCAAGTTGGTGGCCAGTTGATTTCCCAGCAAAGACATTCTTGAGTAGCATCAATCTTTCTCTTCTTGCTATGTTCTCACATGTGGTGGCTGAAGGAAGTAAGAAGAGGGAGAATAAGGGATAAAAAGAAGAGGTTAATCCCATCATGGGGGACCACCATCAAAGCCTATGTCAACCTGGGTACCTCCCAAAGGCCCTATTTCCTAATGTCATCACATTGGGAGTCAAGGGTGGACACAATTTAATACATAACAGCTATGCATAAAATAGCAGCTATCCGTTTCTACATCAAGACAAATCATCGTTTCATTCTTTCTATTTTAATGCTTATTCATTTTCCCTGAAGTATTTTAGGGACAAGATGAATATTTCACCACATGTACGCAATGAGTATTGGTGGCAGAATGATAGGATATGAAAAAAAAAAAAAAGCTCTTTTGTTCCCCCAAAATGAACATTTTATTTCCAGTCCATGTGCAAATTTCCCTGATGCTCAGAAAGCAAATGTCTTGTCACAGTTTATTGAGAGAATGTAGTCATATGTTGCACTTGATTGGCCTCCTTTAGGACTAAATAACTGTTCATCTCCCAATTTTAATGTCATTCATTTGTTCCAGAAACAGGGAGGAAGCAGGGTGGTTTGTCTTACAGAATGTCCCACTATTTTTTTTTTTTTTAGAGCAGGAGTCCATAATGCCAGCACAGTGGGTCAGAACCAGTACCAGTCCTTGGTCTATTAGGAACCAGATCTCCACAGAAGGAGGTGAGCTGCAGGCCAGTGAGTGAGGCTTCATCTGTATTATACCCACTCCCCATCACTCTCTCATCACCCCTAGAAGGGACAGTCTAGCTTGTTTTCCTGGAACTATTTGTAGTTACATAACCTATGCTTAATAGAAAGAAAAATAGCTTAAATATTGATTATTTTTCTTTCTCAGTGCTCAGAATGGTGAGTGAGTGCCCTAGCAGTCTATCACAGAGACAAATTAGATGTTACCTATTAACATTTGAACACATTCAGCCAACTTAAATTTCAATATTAAGAAGCTAAGATCTTGGGATCCAGCCCCATCCTTCATGGCTAACAGAAGGAAAAAAGGTGGAAGCAGTGACATATTTCTTCATCTTAGCTTCTAAAACCATTTTAAATGGTGCCTGCAGCCATGAAATCAGAAGACATTAACTTCATGACAGGAAAGTTACAAGAAGATAAACAGTGTGTTGAGAGGCAGAAACATCATTCTGCCCAATAAAATGATAGATGTTTGGCCTTTTCATTTGGGGTCCTAAACATTCTGTCCACTCCCCACTGGTTTTTAAAGTCCCTCAGTTTTCTTGTCCTTCATGATTCCCAAGATTATTTTGTGCATTTCTTTACCCAGTCCAGAAATCAGCCATTTCTTTAAGATCTTCTGATGGGAAATGTATTTAGAAGCTACTTGTTAGACCTCAGAATAGTCACTGTCATCAAGTTCTCACTGCTTCTAGGCATTACAGTGGTCAGAGGAGGAAGTACACATTTTCTTTAAAATTAAAATAAAAAGGAATACAATTAGTTGATACAAACTTATGCTTTCAGTTCAAGATTTAAGACAGTGGGGTTTGAATTAAACTTGTTTATGTTATGTGTGAACCTCTTTTTCTAGCCACTGAAAGGCTTACTTCAAAATATTAGTTTAAATTATCGTCTTGGTTTTACCTGTTAGCATACATACGATTCTGTCACAATAACAGAAACAATATGAGGAACAATAAGTTGCTGATTTTTGCTCGCCTCAGCTGCTATGGCAGTGCAGGTTCATGACGGCTACAACAGCAGCATAGAAATGTGGTGGAGAGAACTGCCCCACGTCCAAATCAGGGGCAGCAACCAAGAGGAGCTACCCTACTTCCAAGGTAAGGAGCAGCGGTTGTGCTTTGTTGGAGAGCAGTGAAGTGATACCCCACATCCAAGGTAAGAGAAACCCAAGTAAGATGGTAGGCACTGAGAGAGGGCATCAGAGGGCAGACAGAACGAAACCACATTCACAGACAACTAGCCAATATGTCACACGGACCACAGCCTTGTCTAACTCAATGAAACTAACCCATGCTTTGTGGGGCCACCCTAGATGGATGGGTCATGGTGAAGAGGTATGACAGAATGTGGTCCACTGGAGAAGGGAATGGCAAACCACTTCTGTATTCTTGCCTTGAGAACCCCATGAACAGTATAATAAGGCAAAAAGATAGGACACTGAAAGATAAACTCCCCAGGTCGGTAGGTGCCCAATAAGCTACTTGAAATCAGTGGAGAAATTACTCCAGAAAGAATGAAGGGATGGAACCAAAGTAAATACAACACCCATCTGTGGGTGGGGCTGGTGATAGAGGCAAGATTCAATGCTATAGAGAGCAATATTGCATAGAAACCTGGATTGTTAGGTCCATTAATCAAGGCAAATTGAAAGTGATCAAACAGGAAGCGACAAGAGTGAATATAGACATTCTAGGAATCAGCAAAGTAAGATGGACTGGAATGGGTGAATTTAACTCAGATGACTGTTTTATCTTCTACTGTGGACAAGAATTCCTTAGAAGAAATGGAGTAGACATCATAGTCAACAATAGAGTCTAAAATGCTGTACTTGGATGCAATCTCAAAAATGACAGTATGATCTCTGTTCGTTCCCAAGGGGAATCATTCAGTACTATGGTAATCCAAGTCTATGCCCCAAAGAGTAAGGTTGAAGAAGCTGAAGTAGAACAGTTCTATGAAGACCTACAAGACTTTCTAGAACTAACACCCAAAAAAGGTATCATTCTCATTGTAGGGGAATATAATGCAAAAGTAAGAGTCAAGAAAAACTGGAAGTAACACACAAATTTGGCCTTGGAGTACAGAACGAAGCAGGGCAAAGGCTTTCTGCCAAAAGAATGCACTGGTCACAGCACACACCCTCTTCCAACAACACAAGAGAAGACTCTATACATGGACATCACCAGATGGTTGGCACCAAAATCAGATTGATTATATTTCTGGTAGCCAAATGGAGAAGCTCTGGGCAGTCAGCAAAAACAAGACTGGGAGGTGATGGTGGCTCAGATTATGAACTCCTTATTGCAAAATTCAAACTGAAATTGAAGAAAGTGGAGAAAAGCACTAGATCATTCAGGTATGACCTAAATTAAATCCCTTAGGACTATACAGTGGAAGTGAGAAATAGATTTAAGGGGCTAGATCTAATAGACAGAATGCCTGATGAACGATGGATGGAGGTTCATGACATTGTAGAGGAGACAGGAATCAAGACAATCCCCAAGGAAATGAACTGCAAAAAGCAAATTGGCTTTCTGAAGAGGCCTTAGATAGCTGTGAAAAGAAGGGAAGCAAAAAGCAAAGGAGAAAAGCAAAGATATACCCATTTGAATGCAGAGTTCTGAAGAATAACAAGGAGAGAAAAGAAAGCCTTCTGCAGCGATCAGTTCAAATAAATAGAGGAAAACAGTAGAATGGGAAAGACTAGAGATCACTTCCAGAAAAGCAGAGATATCAAGGGAATATTTCATGCAAAGATGAGCTCAGAAATGGTATGGACCTAACAGAAGCAGGAGATATTAAGGAGAGGTGGCAGGAATATACAGAGGAACTGTACAGAAAAGATCTTCACAACCGAGATATTCACGATGGTGTGACCACTTACCTAGAGCCAGACATCCTAGAATGTGAAGTCAATGGGCCTTAGGAAGCATCACTACAAACAAAGCTAGTGGAGGTGATGGAATTCCAGTTGACCTATTTCAAATCCTGAAAGATGATGCTGTGAAAGTGCTGCACTCAATATGCCAGCAAATTTGGAAAACTCAGCAGTGGCCACAGGTCTGGACAAGGTCAGTTTTCATTGCAATCCCAAAGAAAGGCAGTGCCAAAGATTGTTGTAACTGCCACACAATTGCACGCATTTCACACACTCGTAAAGTAATGCTAAAAATTCTCCCAGCCAGGCTTCAGCAATACATGAATCATGAACTTCCAGATGATCAAGCTGGTTTTTACAAAAGGCATAGGAACCACAGATCATATTGCCAACATCTGATGAATAATCAAAAAGGCAAGAAATTCCAGAAAAACACCTACTTTTGCTCTACTGACTATGCCAAAGACTTTGACTGTGTGGATCGCAATAAAATCTGGAAAATTCTGAAGAAATGGGAATACCAGACCACCTGAATTGCCTCTTGAGAAACCTGTATGCATGTCAGTAAGCAGAAGTTAGAACTGGACTGATTCCAAACAGGAGAGGAGTATGTCAAGGCTGTATGTTGTCATGCTGCTTATTTAACTTCTATGCAGTATATATCATGAAAATGCTAGGCTGGAGGAAGCACAGGCTGAATCAAGATTTCTGGGAGAAATATCAATAGCCTCAGATATGCAGATGACACCACCCTATTGCATCAGGTGAAGAAGAATAAAGTACCTCTTGATGAAGGGGAAAGAGGAGAGTTAAAATTTTGGCTTAAAGCTCAACATTTAGAAAACTAAGATCATGACATGTGGTCCCATCACTTCTTGGCCAATAGATGGGGAAACAGTGGAGACAGTGGTTGACTAGATTTTTGGGGGCTCCAAAATCACTGCAGATGGTGATTGCAGCCATGAAATTAAAAGATGTTTACAACGTGAAAGGAAAGTTGAGAGTAATCTAGACAGTATATTGAAAAGCAGAGACATTAGCATGTCAACAAAGGTCCGTGTAGTCAAGGCTATGGTTTTTCCAGTGGTCATGTATGGATGTGAGAGTTGGACTATAAAGAAAGCTGAGCCCCAAAGAATTGATGCTTTTGAACTGTGGTGTTGGAGAAGACTCTTGAGTGTCCCTTGGACTGCAAGGAATTGCAAAGAGTCCATCCTAAAGGAAATCAGTCCTGAATGTTCACTGGAAGGACTGATGCTGAAGCTGAAACTGCAATACTTGGCCACCTGATGCAAAGCGCTGACTCATTTGAAAAAGCCCTGATGCTGGGAAAGATTGATTGCAGGAGGAGAATGGGATGACAGAGGATGAGACAGTTGGATGACATCACCAACTCAAGGGACATGAATATGTGTGGACTCCGGGAGTTGGGGGATGGACAAGGAGGCCTTGTGTGCTGCCGCTTATGGACTCACAAGAGTTGAACATGACTGAGGAACTGAACTGAAATGAAGCTGTTGAATATAGTGTCAGAATTCTTTCCTTTTTTTTTTTGGGGGGTTTGTTTTGATGGGCAGGATTTTTGTTTTTCCTTAGAAGATATTCCACTCTGAATGTAGAGTCATAAGTCTGAATTTTAAAGCCACTTAAGTAATGTGTTGTTATAGGTAGCTAATCAACAACTTGATGCAATTAGATTTATTAGTCTTTGTTCTCAATTTGTTCAGTTCAGTTCAGTCCTTCAGTTGTGTCTGTCTCTTTGCAATGCCATAGACTGCAACATACCAGATTTCCCTATCCATCACCAACTCCCGGCACTTTCTCAAGCTCATGTCCATTGACTTAGTGATGCTATCCAACCATCTCATCGTCTGTCTTCCACTTCTCCTCTTGCCTTCAATCTTTCCTATTATCAGGGTCTCTTCCAATGAGTCAACATGTTTAGTATGCATTCAGTCTCTTTTAAAATCAACCAACATGAATTCAATTCCTCTCTGTCCCCACTGAACTCCCAATTCTAGGCAGGAAACAAAAAACTGCAGAGACTGAAGGCTGATTCCAGCATATCGCTGTGGAGATATTTTTCCTACTTATTTTTGGGAAAATAAAATTAGTTGCTAACATTAAAATCAGTAGACTGTACATAAATATCCAAACTTCCAATTCTCTTGAAAACATGGCCAACAGGGCTGCTTTCCAGCACGAGTGAAGTGGAGGAAAGGCTGGTCCCAGAGGTAAGACCTGTGCTGTCCAGATTCCAACAATGCTACCTAGTCCTAGTATCATATCTCCTGCCTCCTGGGGCCATGAGTTTGTGAGAACTAAACTTCTAGCTCTCTTAAGATAAAGACTATTTTGTCTTGATCAACTTTGACTTTGAAGCCTTTAACCCAGAACCTAGCACACAGTTCTTGCTTGTACAGTTGTTGGATGATATAAAATATCTTGTGGATGCATATGACATTTCTTCCAATACGGAAACCATGCAATTGAAGTATTGCTATGCCCTAAATCTTTGATGCAGCCTGGCATCATAGATGCCCCTATGTCTGCCATTAGACCTACTATGTAAAGCCAGTTGTATGTCCCTGGGCTGTCCCTGAAGTCTTCAGTTTGCCATTTGACAACTTATCATTCTAAAAATCTCCTCGCCAACGAAGACAGGAATGCATATCTCATGAAGTGGCTAAGAAGATGACATGAAACCACGCGTGTCAAGCATAGCCCTTATTATTGATTTTCATGATGTTCTTAGTTTTTTCTCCAAGTAGGCATGGTTCTCCATCTTCTTAGATGTCCATGCAGATAAGTTTGATTTTCCAGCCAAGATTCAAGGAAGAGATTTCAGTTCAATTCTCTGTATTCTGAAAAGCTTCAAAGGCCACTTGCCAAGGACACTGATGAAGGTATTTTTTATCAAGACCTTCATGGTTTTTTCAGATCTTTTAGTGGCCTGAAGGAGAAAACTAGGGTAGGTCAGAGCATATATAACTAGGGGCTCCCGGTCACCACTACATGCTAGGAACCCAAACTTCACTGAGTTCTTGGAGCCAGAAAAGAAGCATGAAATGGCTTGTGCTCTTCGGATTGGTGGCCTTCTCAGAGTGCATAGTCAAGTAAGTATGGGGACTGTATGTCACATCATATTCCTTTCTTGGATTTTTCTTTTCATCTGATTATGCTTCCAGCTATCAGGTTTAGAAGGGAATGGAATATTTCCTAAGTGTCTTAAAGTTCAACTCTGACTTATTGTTAAGTGACTTGCTATAGGAACTGTGGATCCCAAAGTCTTGGTGTAGATTTGGGTTGCACAAATCTTGGGGTCTAGTCATGTCATGACCTGTTGAAAATGCAACTCCTTGCAACTGCTCAGTGCACAGTCTATGCAGATGTTGATGTGGTCCTGTGGAATAGCTCTTTTCTAAATTTTGTTTAACATGTCCTCTTTTTCCCAGTTAATTTCAGTGTGTATATGCCTATTTCTGCATCTCTGTATCATTGTCATTTATCTCACCATCTCTTTGGAAGTCACTGGGAGTCTACTTCTCTTTGTGTTGTTTTCATTTAATTTTTCATTTTACTCTTACTTCCTTCTCAAGCCTCTGAATTTCCCTTCCTTGTTCCCTATAACTTGGATTCTTCTTTCAACTCTCTCTTCTCTTTCAACTTGGAGAAAGTTACACTGTCTTACATCTGACAAGCAGTGTGACCACAGCCAAGTCAGAAATCTCTTGCATTTCAAATTGCTCCATTGTAAAACAGAGTAAGAGTCCTCCTTCTACCTCCTTCCTTGAGGTTCTTTGAGAAGGAATGAATGGGATGGCAACAGCAATGCTAATGACTGTCATTGTTGAGACTTCCTATTTATCAGGTACCTTGTATCCATCACTTCTCTTATCTCCAAGATATTCTATTTGGAGGGTTTGTATTGTTACATTCCACCATGTTGCCGAAGGGGAGACTGAGACACCATATGGTCATATGGCTTACACAAGATTGCAGAAAAGAACCTGTATTCAAACATATGTCTTTGCTATGGTATATGCATAAAATTCTGATAATAATGTGCCTCATAAAAATGATTAGAAAACACACAGGGCCATTACAATGACAGTTATACCTTAACACTGACAGTTAATTGTAGTATCTTCTTTATTTTCTTTGTCAAATGCTCGGTGAAAGAATACCTCTAAGGAGAGTGAAGACCATGAGAAACACCCTCAGTGGAAAAAACATGATGAGCAATTTCTTGAAGGAACATCCTTACAGACTGTCCCAGATTTCTTCTCGTGGCTCAAATCTAACTATTCACCCACTAAGAAACATCAAAGATGTGAGTATTTTGGGAAGATGTTTCTCCACAGTGCCCACTAGTGCTCTAGCTTAGCATGGGGCTCATCTGGAGGTACCAGGTGGGATGTTGGGGTTGGTGTTCCTGCAGGAGGCAGAGACACTGGAAAACAGGAACCCCACCCAGAGGAGAAGGCACTCTCATCCTCAACTGTTGGTCTTTGTGACTGGGCCTGGCAATTACCAGGTGGCAGGTAAATATCCATTTCTGTGTCAAACATGTGTCATTAGTTTGAGGACGATTGTTCATTCTGAATGAAATGAGCCACTCAGTTACAGATGAAGAGTGAACCATCACTGATCAAAAGGTAGAACCAACTGCAAAGCAATTGTGAATCCCCAAGTACAGGAATTCAGTTTCCATAGATGCAAGAATGACAGCAGGAAAAAGTTAATGAACCTGTATTCTGTGTATGGCCATAGGAATCTAACACAGTGCTTACTGTTTTTAGATTAGAAAAGGGCTTATTTTGTCTTCAAAAATGCCCATGCCAGCCTGAGAGATAGGCAAATAATAAATACATGTCAAATGAAAGGGTCACCTGTGTGGTGTTGATTGGATGTGGTCTGAGTTTGGAGGGAGTGGCTGGATATGATCAAGAAGGACCTCCTGGAGAAGGGGGTGTGAATCTTGATTTGAAGATACAACAGAGCTTCTCAAATGAAGGCATCAGGACTTCCCTGGATGTCCAGCAGTCCTGGAGGCCCAGTGGTTATGACTTTGGGCTTCCCATGCAGGAGGTACCACTTCAATGCCTGGTCATAGAGTTCATATCTTGCATACAATGTAGCACAGGAAAAATATATCAAATGCAGATACCTCTGTGACCAAAGTCAGTGAGCTGTATGGTGGTTAGAAAGTGGTCTCAAGATGTGTGACACCCAGAGGGAGGCATCCGTGTGGGAATAGAGGGTAGCCAGTTCTGCACTAACCCACTCCCTCCTTCTCCCTGTAGATATTCTACATGGGTAACATCACCATTGGAACACCCCCTCAGGAATTCCAGGTTATCTTTGATACATGTTCATCTGACTTGTGGGTCCCTTCCATCAATTGCAACAGCTCATCCTGTTGTGAGTACAGACACTTCATACCCAGATCATCTTTCACTTACCCTGCCACCCTGTTTCCACCCTTGGCACCTGATGACACTCATCTCTTGTGTCTACAGCTACACGTGTTAGGTTCAGACATCATCAGTCTTCCACATTCCGGCATGCCAATAAGATGTTCGAGATCAAGTATGGATCTGGAGGAATGGAAGGAATTGTTGTTCATGACACAGTTCGGGTAAGAGTGTAACAAATGCTGAGTCAGGACTGGAAATGAGGTGACCACTGCTTGCAAAACAGATTCAGAACTATCTGGCAAGACCTTTCCTAGCCTAACTCCCATAGATATTGGCCATCTTATCTACAGGATAATGTCTCTAGGGTGGCAGTGCCCATGGTGACACACGAGCAAACAAATTAGCTAACCCAGAGTGTGGCCTGAGGTGTGGACTTGCAGCTTCTGTGGCCATAAGCAGTTCAAAGTTCATTTGGCTCAGAGTGAGAAGGGATAAAAGCACCTAGTTTTATATTAACAGACTGTTCCAGCAACTTTCAGGTGATAACTGGTTTAGTTCTACAACAACCCCACAAGGCTGTTACTCTGATTAGGTCTTGAGACATATGAGGTAACTGAGGTCCAGACAGCAAGGGCCTTGCTGAGAGCATACCTGTGATAAAAGGTGGAATTAGGCTGGCTTTTCAGGCCTGAAGTTGCTGTGGGGTGTTTGAGGACAGGATAAAACAGATCTGGGGACCCTGGGGGCAGTCAAGGGCTTCAGGTATCAGGAGTGGGAAACTGGAGGTCTGAGAATTCAAGAGGCCTGATAAATGAGTTATTATTCTAGAGGACCATTGAGAGTCTAATAAATCTATGGCTTGCCTCCCCAAAATACTTTTGTAGTTCCCCTCTCTCTCTTTGTCACTCATATACACGAACAGAAATATACACATATCCCCAAAAGTGAATTACCCAGGCAGTAATTTTATAGAACCCTGCAAGCAAGATGTGTTTTTGGCCTCTGTCTTCCCGGACAGATGCAGAATCCACAGTACATTACAGAGAATTCAGTCCATTCCTGGCATTAGGTCACAGTAATGCCAAAGAGAAGGCTATCTTGCTCTCAATTGTTTTGTCCATAAGGTGGCACCAATGGGACCTGTCCTGACTCTTGGATGCCCCACCTGTAGAGAAGCCACAAGGCCAGTTTATATCACTCAGGTGATGTTTTTCAGAGGGGCAGATGTTTTAGAATTCACAGCCTCTTTCAAATGGGACTCAAATTCCCCTTCTGTTTCTCTACCCATTTGTGGGCAACCAAAGACACAGCCCAGCCTCAATTCTTCTCTGAGGATCTAATGGCAATGCACCCCAGCCCAGTCCTAGCCCCACTTCACGTATCTGTAACTGGGAACAGTCTTCTCTCCCACAGATTGGGGACCTTGTAAGTACTGATCAGCCATTCGGTCTAAGTATTGTGGAATCCGGGTTTAAGCACAGAAGATTTGATGGTATCTTGGGCTTGAACTACCCCAACATATCCTTCTCTGGAGCCATCCCCATCTTTGACAAGCTGAAAAATCAAGGTGCCATTTCTGAGCCTGTTTTTGCCTTCTATTTGAGCAAGTAAGTCTGAAATGGACAATTGCTTTCTCCAAATTACCTGTAAGATGTTTTCAGTTGCACCTAAATTATAGAACACTTGATAAAGAACTATCCTGAGAGTAATATAACCAAGGATAACTATGGCCTCAGGGCCCTACCTGGATTCACCATTGGCTTTTACAAACAAAATTTTATTGGAACACAACTCTACTCCTGGGCTCAAGACCAGAAACTTGGTCTAGGGAGTGAGATAGGAAGGAAGCAAAAGGAAGGCAACAGGAAACAATTTGGAGTAAAAAACATTGTAATATGCTTATGAATATGATAAGGAAAGAAGGAAAATGATGGTGGATATCTTTCCTTCCTCATTAGCATTTAAAAGGGAGCCCATGACCAGCTACCCAATTTGTGAAGCCAGTGAGAAATGAAAGCGTGGGACTCAAAAATGTGAGACCCTTTGTTCAAGAAATATTAGGCATTTCAAGATAGGGAGAGCAGAGGTGGGGTCCCTACTGAGTGTGGGGCCCTTTGGGCAGTGGCAGTCACAGGCCAGTGGAGCCAACTCTGGGTGACCTGAACCCACACCCTTAGAACTCCCAGGCCTTGATTTTCTTGAAAAATGACAAGGTGGACAAGGAGCAAGCCAAAACACTTCAGCACCCTGTCCTCTGAGGGTGTCTGAGCACTCAGGTCGCTGAAGGTCCAGGGCATCTTCAGGAGACATAGTGGGTAGAACCTAGCCAAGTGATTCAGTTTCTAACCTCCTCTTGCCATTCATGAGACAGTAACAGACCTCAGCATGGATCTCTATCTCTCCTAGACGGTATTTCTGCATCTGTACATGGGGATCTTATTAGAGCCTTGATGGTTGGACCATCACAATTCTCCACGCAGTGCTGTTATTACCGTCATCCAAGGATCCCAATCTCACTTCTCTCTACAGAGACGAGCAGGAGGGCAGTGTGGTGATGTTTGGTGGGGTGGACCACCGCTACTACAAGGGAGAGCTCAACTGGGTACCACTGATCCAGCCGGGCGACTGGTATATACACGTAGAGTGGTAAGCCTCTCCCTCTGAGGGTCAGCCCAAGTGATTCTCCCACTAATGTACATGAACACAGGCAGACACACACAAATGCATTCTCAGACACACAGTCACACAGACATACACATCATCCACAGTGACACAGACAGACACACAGACACTTAGAAACATACAAGGAGACACATATAAACCTACACAGAGACACATAAAAACACGCATAGCTAGTCAGAGACAAACAAGCACACACAGAGACACCTACAAAAACATACAAACAAACAAACAAGCACATAGATACACAAACAACCCATGGGTTCATAATCCCCAGGCCTTCTGAGTAAGGCTCTAACTAGGGTCCTAAAAGGTCCAGAGAGGTCTGTGCAGCTGGGAGAGGGCTGAACCCACTTGTTTTTGAGGTGGGGAGCATGTTTAGAGGACTCTACAATATGGTGAACAGAGGATCATAAAGAATTTCACCATCCTGAACAGACTTATGATTATATGACCAACTGTCCAGGGCTACCTAGGGCATAAGAAGGTATCAGTACAGATAAATGTTAGTTTAAAAACAGGCACAGTCCTGAGAAAATGGGGAAAATTGGTCTGATTAGGGAGCAGCTACCCAGCAGTGGAAAGAGGTTGGCTGCAGTTTTAAGACATGAAAGCAACTAATACAAAATGCACCCCATGTTCATGGGCACACAGTGAAACAGGGTCTATAACAGAGAATCAGGAAGGTGGGATCCAGGAGTGACCTGAGGACAAGAGGTATAATTGATAGGATTCTGTGTGATACTCTCAGACAAAAGCTGACATATCCGTTGGAGTTTCTGTGGCTAGTCATGTATTTCCTGGACAGGGTCTCAGGGTCTGAGCTAGTTGTAGGAGAAGTGCTGGGAGACACCCTCTTCCAGAAGAGCCCCTCTCTCCCCTACTATGAGAATCTGCTGCCTCTGCGAATCTCCATCTTCACTGTGTGTGTGACCCGTTATTTCTTCCCCATCAGATACAGCTCTCTTGATGTTTCTTATTGTTTTCTCAGTCTTCATTCACTCATTGAACAGCCAAGAATTGAGCATCCACTGTGTGCCAAGCACTTTAGGGAGGCAAGGAGAATAAAACTCGCCCTCACATCTAAGAAGGCAGATGTACATGAAGTGACTTACCCACATAGTGAATTGTGACTTTGCTACATGCTAGACATGAGGAGGAGAAGGCAATGGCAACCCACTCCAGTACTCTCGCCTGGACAATCCCAGGGACGGCAGAGCCTGGTAGGCTGCTCTCTAGGAGATCGCACAGAGTCGGACACGACTGAAGTGAGTTAGCAGTGGCAGCAGCAGACATGAGAAAGGGTCTACAGAGAGTGATCAAGACAGGAGACTGATAAACACCAGGGGAAAGACTTCCCAGAAACAATACAATTAAGCTGGAATCTGGAAGATGAGAAGAAATTTACTAGTCAAAGGGAGTGGAGTCTTCTAGGAAGGAAGACTAGCTTGTGTCAAGGTACAAAAGATCTTGGTGTATTCAAGTCCTACATTTGAGGATGTCAGGAAAGGTGCTGTGTTGAGGAAAGGTGAAGAGGTTAAGAGATGAAGGGCTGTTTAGGAGACAGTCGGGAAAACGGGGGAGATTCAAAGTGACCTTGATGCCCACCTTCTTCCTTTATCTCTCAGCATCACCATGAAAAAGAAAGGTTATTTCTTGTTCTAATGGCTGTGAGGCCCTTGTTGACACCGGTTCATCAGATATACAAGGCCCAGGAAGACTGGTCAATAACATACAGAAGCTCATCGGCACCACACCACGGGGTTCCATGGTGAGGGGTCATCCCCCAGGGTCACTCCTTGTCTCCACACACAACAAGGATTTCCATGGCCAACCTCTCACCCTCTCTCTCTAACAGCACTACGTTTCATGTTCTTCAGTCAATACTCTGCCCTCTGTTATCTTCACCATCAATGGCATCAACTACCCAGTGCCAGCTCAAGCCTACATCCTCAAGGTGAGGGGACAATACTAAGGGTTGGTTCTCAAACTGGAGCTTGCAGGAACCCCTGGGCTGCTGTTGGGAGGAGGGCGCCCTCTGGAGGCCATGTCACACCATTGCAGATGCTGCTGAGCCCTGTGCCTGGGCCAGTGCCTCCCACAAAACCAGTCACTTGAGTGTATAGGGCAGTGTGGGACACTGATCTTCCTGAAATAAATGTGGAGAGGCCACACCATATGGCATGGTGGGAGTCAGGGAGAGGGGAACACTAAGGTCCTCAGTCCTCAAAGAGCTTCAATTCAAGCTGAACCCTTAGGTGCATGAACATGAAATTCACCTCTAGCAGTCCCTGAAATAGCCCATGTTACAAGGAGAATGGTGGGGGACAGTCCAAGTGTGAAGTCCCAAGATAAGTTAACAGTCTGCCTTACCTTCTCAAGATTTTTCTGGTTTTAATGATACATTACATGATCAGCCTAGTCCTCACCTGCATCTTCCCCTTGCTCTGGACAGGTGCCTCCTTTATCAGTTAGGGTGCTCTACCCCTCAGTGGAGGTTGGATAATAAGGTGAATAAATGGTGCACAGTGATTGCTCAGCCCCGGCACAGGGTGAAGGCTTCCTGTCAGCTCCCTGCAAGAGTTCAGAGCAGGCTGATGGACTCAAAGAAGGCTTCTAAGAAAAGAGTGAATTTCAGGAATTCTAAAATGACAAACTCATTGAGCCATTTTGAGGGTTGCTTGGTTCTAGGCAAAAGTGCACTGGATTCTATGCAAATGGCATCTCAAGGTGGTCTGCACTAAAGCACTGGGGACTTACTAGGGGTAATGAGATCTACAGACTGACCAGTGGGGATGGGGAATCTGAGTACTTTACCCACCCAACCCTGGAGTGCCCAAAGAGGGTGAATGTGGGCTGAAGGAGGCTTCTCAGAGTTCCTTAGTTAAGTGTTCAAGAAAGTGTTGCGGGCACGGCTCTATTTAAGATGGATAACCAACATCAGGTTACTTTGTAGCACAGAGAATTCCACTCAGTTATATGACAGTCTGTATGGGAAAAGTGTCTTTGGGACAAGGATACCCAGACACATACATATGAGTCCCTTTACTGTCCACCTGAAACTAAGAATATTGTTAATAAGCTATACTCCAATACAAAAAAAGTTTGTTATTTTTTTTTAATAAAGTACAGATTGTGGGGATGTAGGAGGAGAACCAGCATTTTCTGCAGAGAAAACAAGTTGCAGGAATCAGAAGGAAAGAACCAGGGAATGAAGGGAACTATGGACACATTTGTTCTTTTCTAAGTAATTACGTTGAAGTGTGGCTAAACTTCACTGTTGTGTTAAGATCTGCTGCACACAATGTGCTTCTGTTATACACGTAAAAATATATTTTTCTTATTCTTTTTCATGTGGTATATCACTGAATACTGAATATAGTTCCTGATGCTCTACAATAGGACTTTGTTGTTTTTCATGTTTCCCCAACTCCCGGTCCTCCATTCACCACACCCTTCCTCATGACAACCTCATGTCTTGGCCCTCTTTGGTTTTGGATGAACTCTCATATACCCTGCTGCTGAGAAAAACCCTTGATACTTACTAAAAGAGGGAAATAAAACAAAGAATTTTACTGGGTCTGGATATTGGGCAGAGTCACCATAAGGGCTCATGCTGACTGGTTTGTCTCTGACTCCCCAGGATTCTTTAGGCCAGTGCTATACCACCTTTAAAGAGAACAGTGAGATGACATCTACAGAGACCTGGATCCTGGGTGAACCCTTCCTGAGGCTGTATTTCTCGGTCTTTGATCGAGGAAATGACAGGATTGGCCTGGCACCAGCAGTGTAAATGCTTGGAGAGGTTCAGGAATCAGTAAGGCCACTCCTAACACACACTCACTCACACTTTGAGCACTCCTGCCCAGGATGCTGGTGAACTGTATTTGATGTTCTGTACATGCTATTCTCAGTAAAGAATAAAGTGTTTCACTCTTAATGGTGCTGAGACAAATGTTATCTTTGTTTGTGTCTGGGTGTGAAGGATCTAGAACCAATTCTAAATCAAAATTGAGAGAAGCCCTACTCCAACTAGCTTCAAGGAAAAGGTAGACTCATTGAAATGATTCTGGGAATCCAGGATACAAGAATCAGAGCAAATACAAAGATCTCAGTGACTGGAGCCAAGAAATCAAAAATCATCAAATCTCTCTCATCCTCGGTCTTTCCTTCCCACTTCTTTGATGATCTTAGGCCAGCAACATTTTTCCTTAAGGTTTCTACACCAAGTGAGGGAGTCCAAGCTACCTGTCTTAGGATTTTAAACCCCGAAGGCATCACCTAGTAAGGAAAAAAGATTGCAGACATCAGAGTTAAAGGGTGATCTCTGAATCACGCACCTCAGTTCACATGTACAGCCGCAGATCAGCCATACTGGCAGGGACATGGGGTCTTATGACTGGCTTCACATGGTCTTTGGCCCTGACTCAGCAGCACACGTGATTGTTAATTTCCTTCAGAACTATATGACTGAAGCTGGGGAGAGGCAGCCCCAAGGATAGCAACTGGCAGATGGTCTAGGTCATGGAAGAGTTTGTGATGACCCACAAACTCCACCACCTCCTCATCTGGAGGAATTACAAGAAGGAATGAAATAGACTTTCTTTGTCCCATCTCAGACGAATTTATCCCTGGGCTTCTCCAGGGGATGTTGGGTGGAACCAGCTCATGCAGAGCTGGTTCCCTCTTTCCTACATCCTAGTCACCAGTCTCTGCCACATATGCCTGCTCTGCCCTTTCAAGTCTTACTGGGTAAGTGGTGGCCCCAGTGAATCCCTGAGCCATCCTCCTCCTTCAGGGCCCAGATTGCCCCTTCCTTGGCTTCCAATGCTGTTGAGGAGAATGCAACACACGTATCGTGGAACCCAGGGTACACAGAACCTTCAGCCTTTCTGAGATTCCTCCGAGGGGCAGAGCTACAAACTATTTGCTTGGAGCTGCCATGGTTAGGCTCTTTTGCAGTGGAAGCATCCATTCTTTCCACCTGGACCCCTCAATACATACCTTGGTTAAGACAGCAGTGGCCACAGGTTTATTTCCTTTCAGATTGACTGTTTTTATCTCCTTGTTTTATAAGGGAATCTCAAGAAGCTTCTCAAGCACCACAGTTTAAAAGCTCAATTCTTTGTCATTCACCCTTTCATGTGGTCCAGATCTCACATCTGTACATGATGATTGGAAAAATCATAGCTTTGACACTACAGACCTCTGTAGGAAACTGTTTTTTAACGGTTTTTAAGAGTCCCTGTTGTTTTTCAACACATTGTGCAGGTTTTTCATAGCTTTTCTTCCTTCCAAGGAGCAAGTGTCTTTTAAGTTTGTGGCTGGAGTCAAAGTCCATAGTGATTTTGGAGCCCAAGAAAATAAAATCTACCACTGTGTCCACTTCTCTCTCATCCATGCCATGAAGTGGTGGGACTGGATGCCATGAATGTTGACTATTTTTTTGTGAATAGTCGTTTGAATGCTGAGTTTTAAGCCAGCTTTTTTCATCTCCTCTCCTTATCAATTGGTCTTTAGTTCTTTGCTTTCTGCTATTAGGGTGGTGTCATATTCATACCTGTGGATGTTGATATTTCTCCCAGCAATCTTGATTCCATCTTGGGATTATGCAGTCCAGCATATCAAAAGATCTTTCCTACATACAAGTTCAATAAGCAGAGTGACAATGTATACCTTGTCATGCTGCTTTCCCAATTTTAAATATTTTAGCTGTTCTGTGTCTGATTCTAACTACAACTTTTTGACCTCCATATAGACTTTCAGGAGACAGGTAAGGTGATCTGCTACTCCCATTCTCTTAAGAATTTTCCTCAGTTTGTTGTTGTCCACACAGTGAAAGTCCTTAGCATAGTAAGTGAAGCAGATGCAGGTGTTTTTCTGGAATCCCCTTGCTTTCTCTGTGGTCCAATGGATGCTGGCAATTTGATCTCTGGTTCCTCAAACCAGTTTGTACATCTGGAAGTTCTCAGTTAATGTATTGTGAAGCTTAGCTTGAAGGATTTTGAGCATTACCTTGCTAGCAAGTGAGATGAGCACAACTGCATGATAGGTTGAACATTCTTTGTAATTGCCTTTCTTTTGGACTGGAATGAAAACTGACTTTTTCCAGTGCTGTGGCCACTGCTGAGTTTTCCAAATTTGTGGACATATTGAATGCAGCACTTTTACAGTCTCATTCTTTAGGATGTTTTACATAGCTCAGCTGGAATTCAATCACCTCCACTAGCTTTGTTTGTAAGGCCCACTTGACTTCATGCTCTAGTATATCTGGCTTTACATAGGTGACCCCAACATCATCTCTATCCAGGTCATTATGACCATTTTTGTACATTTCTTCTGTGCATTCTTGTTACCTCTTCTTAATCTCATCTGCTTCTGTTAGGTCTTTGACTTTTCTCTCCTTTATTGTGCCCATCTTTCCATGAAGTATTCCTATGGTATCTCCAGTTTTCCTGAAGAGATCTATACTCTTTAAAATTTATTATTTTCCTCTAATTCTTGCACTTTTCACTTAGGAAGACTTTATTATCTCTCCTTGCTCTTTTCTGGAAGTCTGTATGTCATTGGGTATATATTTCCCTTTCTTGTTTGTTGTTCACTTCTCTTATTTTCTCAGCTGTTTTCAAGGCCTCCTCAGGCAAACACTTTGTCTTCTCACATTTGTTTTTCTTGGGGATGCTTTTGGTCACTTCCCGTATGATGTTACAAACCTCCATCCATAGTTCTTCAGGCTACCAGGCCTAATCCCTTAAATCTATTTTTAATATCCACTGTATAATCATAAGGGTTTTGACTTAGGTCATAGCTTAATGGTCTAGTGGTTTTCTTTACTTTCTTCAGTTGAAGCTTGAATATTGCTTGCATCTGCCTAAGCAATAGTGCCAGATTACCACCCACCACTCCCAGTGGGTATGGAACAAAAAACACAATTTGAGGACTAAGCAGTAGAAGTGAGAAATAGATTAAAGGGACTAGATCTGATAGACAGAGTGCCTGATGAACTATGGACGGAGGTTCATGACATTGCACAGAAGACAGAGATCAAGACCATCCCCATGGAAAAGAAATGCAAATAAGCAAAATGGATGCTGTGGAGACCTTACAAATACCCGTGAAAAGAAGAGAAGCGAAAAGAAAAAGAGAAAATGAAAGATATAAGCATCTGAATGCAGAGTTCCAAAGAACAGCAAGAAGAGATAAAAAGCCTTCTTCAGCGATCAATGCAAAGAAACAAAGGAAAACAACAGAATGGGAAAGACTAGAGATCTCTTCAAGAAAATCAGAGATACTAAGGGAACATTTCATGCAAAGATGGGCTTGATAAAGAACAGAAAGCGTATGGACCTAACAGAAGCAGAACATATTAGCAGAAGAGGTAGCAAAAATACATGGAAGAACTACAAAAAGAGCTTCATGATCCAGATAGACACGATGGTGTGCTCACTCACCTAGAGCCAGACATCCTGGAATGTGACGGCAAATGGGCCTTAGAAAGCACCACTATGAACAAAGCTACTGGGGGTGATGGAATTCCAGTTGAGCTATTTCAAATCCTGAAAGATGATTCTGTGAAAGTGCTGCACTCAATATGCCAGCAAATTTGGAAACTCAGCTGTGGCCACAGGACAGGAAAAGATCAGTTTTCATTCCAATCCCAGAGAAAGGTGATGCCAAAGAATGCTCAAACTACCGCACAATTGCACTCATCTCACATGCTAGTAAGGTAATGCTCAAAATTCTCCAAGCCAGGCTTCAGCAGTATGTGAACTGTGAATATCCAGATATTCAAGATGTTTTAGAAAAGGCAGAGGAACCAGAGATCAATTTGCCAACATCTGCTGGATCATGGAAAAAGCAAGAGAGTTCCAGAAAAACATCTATTTCTGCTTCATTGACTATGCCAAAGCCTTTGACTGTGTGGATCACAATAAACTGTGGAAAATTCTGGAGGAGATGGGAGTACCAGACCATCTGACCTGCCTCTTGAGAAACCTGTACGTAGGTGATGAAATAACAGTTAGAACTGGGCAAGGAACAAGAGAAAGTTTCCAAATAAGAAAAGGAGTATGTCAAAGGTGTATATTGTTACCCTGTTTATTTAAGTTATATGCAGAGTACATCATGAGAAATGCTGGGCTGGAAGAAGCACAAGCTGGAATCAAGATTTCCAGGAGAAATATCACTAACCTCAGATATGCAGTTGACACCATGCTTATGGCAGAAAGTGAAGAGGACCCAAAAGCCTCCTGATGAAAGTGAAAGAGAAGAGTGAAAAAGTTAGCTTAAAGATCAACATTCAGAAAACTAAGTCCATGGCATCTTGTCCCATCACTTCATGGGGAATAGATGGGAAAACAGTGGAAACAGTGTAAGACTTTATTTTGGGGGCTCCAAAATCACTGCAGACGGTGATTGCAGCCATTAAATTAAAAGAAGCTTACTCCTTGGAAGGAAAGTTATGACCAACCTAGATAGCATATTGAAAAGCAGAGATATTACTTTGCCAACAAAGGTCCATCTAGTCAAGGCTATGGTTTTTCCAGTGGTCATATATGAATGGGAGAGTTGGACTGTGAAGAAAGCTGAATGCCAAAGAAGTAATGCTTTTTGAACTGTGGTGTCGGCAAGACTCTTGAGAGTCTCTTAGACTGCAAGGAGATCCAGCCATTCCATCCTAAAGGAGATCAGTCCTGGGTGTTCATTGGAAAGACTGATGCTAAAGCTGAAACTCCAACACTTTGGCCAGGTCATATGAAGAGTTGACCCTGATGCTGGGAGAGATTGTGGGCAGGAGGAGAAAGGGATGACAGAGGATGGTATGGCTGCAAGGCATCATGGACTCAATGGGCATGAGTTTGAGTGAACTCCAGGAGTTGGTGACAGACCGGGAGGTCTGGCATAGTGTGATTCACGGGGTCACAAAGAGTAGGACACGACTCAGCGACTCAACTGAACTGACCCTAGGTTTGTTCTGGCATTTCACATGCTTAGCTGTATGACCTTGATCAAGTCCCTTAACCTCAGTTTTCTCATCTGGAAAATGGGCACCATGATGATTCTTCAAACTTTTAGATTGCATACATGCCTGCAAAGAGCAGGTAGCACTGAGAGGGCTTTCTGGTTCCTGAGTCTGGAACAAATATGAATTATTCTGCCACCTGGGGAGAAGGAAATCTTCTGTTTAGAGGTTATGCTTGCCTTCCCCAAAGTTAAATACTTCTTCTGTCAAGTGACATCTATTTCTGAACCATAACACAGAATTCTGACTGAGCCGATGCTTCTGTTTTCTTGGGTCCCACAAGAGTTAATGATTACTGTCTCAGATTACTCCCTTCTTTAACCTTACACTCACCATTTCCTTGCCAACTACTTCTAGCCTGAAATCAACTGCAAGGAGAGTTGTAAAGCTGTTGGTCTCTTTTCGATTTCCCACATGTCCAGTGTAGCAACAAGTAGCTCTTATGGCTACTTGTCATAGCAACAACTATGGCAATCTGCACAGTCTCATCTCAGCCTGCTAAATTGAACTGTACCCAAATGGCCCCTTATGGTGAAAATACCTACAGTGGCCTTAAAAACATGCCTATGCCTGCTGTTTATTCAGGAAATATGTGTGACCTGATCTAGTTTGCTTTCCCAAGCATGATTCCAGCCATGCATTTAAGGAACCAGACATTTAGTCATCTAACTCCCCCAGGAACTGACAAAAGCAAACCACCCATTGTGCGTTTCTCGCTTACATCAAAGCAATATTGAAGTGATCTGCTGCAACAATCTGATACATTGGCATGTACACTCTAGATGGGACAGTTTTCCTCTGGATTCATTTTCCATCTAGTGCAGAATGTCTACCATGAGCCTGGCCTTCTGGCAGCTGGTCACCCGGTTTTTGCAGAATTAGCCCACTCCAGATCCCTTCCACATCTCTCAGTAAAATCTAGAGAACAAACTCAGTCAAAGCTTTCACTTCTGCAGAAGAAAGCTTAATATATATATATATATTAATATATATATTATTTATTATATATATATTTATATATATTATTTATTAATATATATATTAATAAATAATATATATAAATATATATATATATTTGGTAACATATTCAAAATCTTGTGCTCCTTGCCTTGGATTCAAGGACTTGTACCAGAGGATGGGAAGCTTCCTCTTCCACCTAAATCTTTCTCTACTTCCACCAGGGCCAGAGGCTTCACTGGACCCTGTGTCCTCACTGGTATTGTTCAGTTGCTAAGTTATGCCTGATCCTTTGTGATTACATGGACGACAGCAAAAAGTCTTCCTTGTTTTTCACTGCTTTGCGGAGTTTCCTCAAACTCATGTCCATTGAGTCGGTGATGCCATCTCATCCTTTTGATACCTCTCCTTATGCAAACAATCTTTCCCAGCATCAGGGTCTCTTCCAATGAGCTGGCACTTCACATCAGGTGGCCTAAATGTTGGCGCTTCATCTTCAGCATCAGTTTTTGCATTAAATATTGCTCTACCACTTCCAAAACAAAACTTATGTTTCCAATGATCTGACAATATTGAGCATTGGTAGGTTTAATAAAACAAGGACATTGTCCCCTGGGAAATCCCAGCACAGCTGCCCTGCCTTTCTCTTACCATTCTCTGAACCTGGCATAGAATTGCTTCCCTACAGCTTCTCTTATTTGAAAAGGCCTACCAACCTATCACTGTCACCTATCCAGGAACTGTTTCTTCCTCCTTCCCAAAGGCTTCTGCCTGCTCTCTGGTTGTCCTCTGTACATCAGTTCAGAGGACTTGCTATATCATGCTAACTTCTTGCTACATCATGCAGTGCAGCACACCAGGCTTCCCTGTCCATCACCAGCTTCTGGAGCTTGATCAAACTCATGTTCATCAAGCTGGTGATGCCACCTAACAATTTCATCTTCTGTCTTCCCCTTTACCTCCTGCCTTTACTCTTTCCCAGCATCAGGGACTTTGCTAATAAGTCAGTTCTTCCCATCAGGTGGCCAAAGTATTGGAGGTTGAGCTTCATCATCAACCCTTCCAATGAATATTCAGGACTTATTTCCTTTAGGGTGGACTAGTTGGATCTCCTTGTAGTCCAAGGGACTCTCAAGAGTCTTGTCCAACACAACAGCTTAAAAGCATCAATGCTTTGCTGTTCAGCTTACTTTATGGTCCAACTCTCACATTCTTCACAACTTCTGGCAAAACGGTAGCTTTGAATATACAAACTTTTGCTGGTAAAGCAATGTCTCTGCTTTTATGTTGTCTAGGTTTTTCATAGCTTTATCTCCCAAGGATCAGCGTCTCTTTTTTTCACAACTGCAGTCACTACCTGCAGTGATTTGGGAGCCTAGGAAAATAAAGCTTGTCATTGTTTTCAATGTTTCTCCATGTATTTACCATGAAGTTATGTAATGGGATGTCATGGTTTTCAATTTTGTGCTCTGTACATACCATATTATCCCTAAGAAAAGAAATGCTAAAAAGTTGTCTGAGAAGGCTTTACAAATAATTTAAAAAAGAAGAGAAGCAGGAGGCAAAGGAGAAAAGAAAGACATACCCATCTGAAGGCAGAGTTCCAAAGAATTGCAAGGAGAGATTTTTAAAAAGCCTTCCTAAGTTATCAGTGCAAAGAAACAGAGGAAAGCAACAGAATGGGAAAGACCAGAGATCTCTTCAAGAAAATTAGAGATAAGGAGGGAACATTTCATGCAAAGGTGGGCACAATAAAGGACAGAACTGATATGGACCTAACAGAATCAGAAGATATTAAGAAGAGGTTGAAAGAATACATAGAACTGTACCAAAAAGATATTAATGACCCAAATAACCACGATGGTGTGGTCACTCACTTAGAGCTAGACTTCCTGAGATGCACATCAAGTGGGCCTTCAGGAGTATCACTAGGAGCAAAGCAAGTGGAGGTGATGGAATTGCAGTGGAGCTGTTTCAACTCTTAAAAGATGATGCTGTTAAACTGCTGCACTCAGTAGGCTAGCAAATTTGAGAAACTCAGCAGTGGCCACAGGACTGGAAATGTCATATTCATTTCAATCCAAAAGAAAGGTGATTTCAAAGAATGCTCATCTCCCACACAGTAGCACTTGTCTCACATGCTACCAAAGTAAATTCTCCAAGCAAGTCTTCAACAGTACATGAACTGTGATATTGCATATGTTCAAGCTGGATTGAGAAAAGGCAGAGGAACCAGAGATCAAACTGCCAACATCCGTTGGATCATAGAAAAGGCAAGAAAATTGAATAAAAACACCTACCTCTGTTTCATCGAATTTTCAAAAGCCTTTGACTGTGTGGATTACAAAAAAAACTGTGGAAAACTTAGAGATTGGAATACCAGACCATCTTATCTGCCTTCTGAGAAATCTGTATGCAGGCCAAGAAGCAACAGCGAGAACTGAACATGGAACAGCAGACTGGTTCCAAATCAGGAAAGGAGTATGTCAAGGCTGTATATTGTCACCCTGATTATTTAACTTATATGCAGAGTACATCATGAGAAATGCCCAACTTGATGAAATACACACTGGAATCAAGATTTCCAGGGGAAATATCAATAACCTCAGATATGCAAAAGACACCACCTTTATGGCAGGAAGTGAAGAGGAACTAAAGAACCTCCTGATGAAAGTGAAAGAGGAGAGTGAAACATCTGGCTTAAACTCTCCATTCAGAAAATGAAGATCATGGCATTGGTCCCATCACTTCATGGCAAATAGATGGGGAAACAATGGAAACAGTGAGAGACTTTATTTTAGGGAGTTCAAAATCACTGCAAATGATGATGACATCCATGCAATTAAAAGATGCTTGCTTGTTTGAAGAAAAGCTATGACAAACCTAGATAGTATTTTTAAAAGAAGAGACATTATTTAGCCAAAACAGTTCAGTATAATCAAAGCTATGATTTTCCCAGTTGTCATGTATGGATGTGACAGTTGCACCATAGGAAGTGGTGAAGGATGAAGAAATGATGTTTTTGAACTGTGGTGTTGGACAAGACTCTTGAGAGTGCCTTGGACTGCAAGGAGCTCCAACCAGTCAAATCTAAAAGAAATCAATCCTGAATATTCATTGGAAGGACTGAATCTGAACCTGAAGCTCCAATACTTTGGCCAGCTGTTGTAAAGAACAGACTCATTAGGAAACATCCTGTTGCTTGGAAAGATTGAAGGCAGGAGGAGAAGAGGATGATAGAGGATGAGATGGTTGGATGGCATCACTGACTTGATGGACATGAGTTTCAGCAAACTTCTGGAGTTGGTGAAGAACAGTGAGGCCTGGCGTGTTGCAGTCCATGGGGTTGCAAAGAGTCGGACATGACTAAGCGACTGAACTGAATTGAACATACCCCATAGCAAATACTATTTATGATTGGCATGTTTCTCCAGCAAGACTGGGGGCTCCCTAAGGCCCCAACACTTATCCCCAGTCAAGTCTGCACCCATGCACAGAAGTCAGTGCATAGCATTCACAAGGCACTTAGTGAGTTCTCATTCAGGAGGACCTCCATTTTGGTAGACACAGAGGAGCAAATGACACATTTATCCTCCTGTCTCAAACAACTCCAAAATAGACAATATAAATGAAAGAGTAGTTTTTTACATCAAACATCTGGCAGCAGAGAATGGGTTCCTAGGGTGTGGGGAGTGGGGAGCAAGCAAGGTGAGTTCTACAATTTCCCAAACTCTAGAAATAGCTTCCAACACATACATGGAGGGGGTATCTAGGCAGAGACAAACAGTCTCCCCAGGAATAGAGATGTGACGCTCTAGATAGTTAAGAGTTCACAGGAGAAAGCTACACAGATAGAACTGTGGGAAGGTACAGATGATACCCCTCCAGTTTTCAGTGAAGAGTTGATAGTACTGGTCAGAATTATAGGGAACAACCCTTGAGCCTCAAAGTGAGCCAAGTCTAATTGTGTCCTCACCCACCACAGTGGAAATCATTCATAATTCCCATGACATCTGTAGGGCCTTGAAGACAATATTGCCTTGCTAGTGGGAATAATAAACCTGGTCTAAAGGCTGGTCTCATCTCAGCTTAAAACCTGAATAACAAGCCTTCAAAAAGTACAACTTTTTCCAAGAAATTAATAGTGTTTGCAAACAGTGCCAGGAATAATTTATAATAATTAAAAAACAACCAAGATTCAAAGGGTAAAAATGACCACATCCAACATCCAATTTAAAATTTCCACATAAACTGTGAAAGTATTTGTCCTAATTCCTTCACAATATTGTAAAGTAATTACCCTCTAATTAAGACATATAAATTTAAAAAGAAACTAATCGCCAGTCCAGATACGATGTATGATACTGGATGTTTGGGACTGGTGCACTGGGATGACCCAGAGGGATGGTATGCTGGAGGGAAGAGTGAAGGGGTTCAAAATGGGGAACATGTGTATACCTGTAGCGGATTCCTGTTGATGTAGGGCAAAACCAATGCAATATTGTAAAGTAATTAAACTCCAATTAAAATAAATAAATTTATATTTTAAAAATGCTCTGATTAAAAAAAGAAAGAAAGAAAAAAACCCAGACATGCAAAGAAGCAAGAAAATATCCAAAATGAGGTAAAAAATCAATGGGTAAAAACACGCTCAATCACTACAAACAAATCTGGATGATATTTGCCAATTCTTTCACATACACCAGTGAAAAATTGCTTCCTCCTCTTTACACTTCTGGCTAGTTTCAACCAGCCCTGGCTATTGTGCCACGTCCTGCAATCTTGGTCCTCTGTCACTTGCAGTGATTTCCTAGTTCCACCAGTATATTGTAAAGTAATTATCCTCAAACTAAGATGAATAAATTTAAAAAGAAAAAAGTTCCAGTACCATACTGTCTTAATGACTGTGGCTTTGTAGTAGAGCCTGAAGTCAGGCAAGTTGATTCCTCCAGTTCCATTCTTCTTTCTCAAGATTGCTTTGGCTATTTGAGGTTTTTTGTATTTCCATACAAATCTTGAGATTATTTGATCTAGTTCTGTGAAAAATACTGCTGGTAGCTTGATAGGAATTGCAGTGAATCTGTAGATTGCTTTGGGTAATATACTCATTTTCACTATATTGACTCTTCCGACCCATGAGCATGGTATATTTCTCCATCTATTAGTGTCCTCTTTGAGTTCTTTCATCAGTGTTTTATAGTTTTTCGATATATAGGTCTTTAGTTTCTTTAGGTAGGTATATTCCTAAGTATTTTATTCTTTTCATTGCAATGGTGAACAGAATTGTTTCCTTAACTTCTTTTTCTACTTTCTCATTATTAGTGTATAGGAATGCAAGGGATTTCTGAGTGTTGATTTTATATCCTGCAACTTTACTATATTCATTGATTAGCTCTAGCAGTTTTCTGATCGAGTCTTTAGGATTTTCTATGTAGAGGGTCATGTCATCTGCAAACAGTGAGAGTTTTACTTCTTCTTTTCCAATTTGGATTCCTTGTATTTCTTTTTCTGCTCTGATTGCTGGAGTAATACTCAGCCCTTAAAAAGAATAAATTTGACTCAGTTCTAATGAGATGGATGAAATTGGAACCGATTATACAGAGTGAAGTAAGCCAGAAAGAAAAACACCAATACAGTATACTGACACATATATATGGAATTTAGTATATATGGAATTTAGAAAGATAGTAACGATGACCCTATATGTGAGACAACAAAAGAGACACAGAGGTATAGAACAGACTTTTGGACTCTGAGGGAGAGGGAGAGGGTGGGATGGTTTGGGAGAATGGCATTGAAACATGTATACTATCTTGTAAGAAATGAAGCACCAGTCTATGTTCAATGCAGGATGCAGGATGCATGGGGCTGGTGCACAGTATGATTCAGGGAGATGATGTGGGGTGGGAGGTGGGAGGGGGCTTCGCCATTGGGAGATTGTGTTCACCTGTGGCTGATTCATGTCAATGTATGGCAAAACAAATACAGTATTGCAATGTAGAATAAAGTATTTAAAAAATAAAAATAAAGAAAAAAGAAAAAAGTTCCAGATGTGTAAAGCAGCAAGAAAATATCTATAATGATGGAAAGATCAATTAGTAAAAGCGCTTTTAAAAATATATATTACATAAATAGCAAGGAAGGACATTAAAATGCTTACTACAACAATAATCCTTATATTCATGAAGCTGAAAAGCATTGAGTATGTTAAATAGAGACATGGAAAATAGTAATGGAAAGAATGTAGGAAAAAATAATTGTCCATCATAGAACTTTGAAACAACTTTAAGAATACTAAAATGTATGTAGATAGAATTCAACAGGAAGTTAAAGACAGGAGAATAGAGAAAACAACTTCACAATTACTGGTTGAAAACTTTCCAGATATGATGAAAGCTTTAAACCCACAAACACAGAAGCTCAAGTAACTCAAGAACAAGAAGTATGACAACTATACAAAGGTACATCATAATTGATTGCTTAAAACAATAAACCAAAGAAATGTAACCAGAAGGAAAAACAGACACAGCTGAACAAAAAAATGGGAATGACAGCAGATTAGGCATATGAAACAATGTGAGCCAGAGGACACTGGAACCACATCTTAGAGTGATGAGAGAAATAGAATTGACTCAGAATTCTATACTCAAGAAAATTACATATCAAAGACAAGATAAAATACTTTCTCAAATGTACAACAACTACAAGACTGCATAGCCACCAACAGACCAACGTAATAAATGTTTTATAAAAGGTCTCAAGACAGAAGGAATTTGAAAGGAAAGGGAAATCTGGATACACAGGAGGAAGGAACAGTAGCCCAAATGATCAACATGTAATATATATTAAAAGGTAATTATAATGACTTTCCCAGTGTTCCACTGGCTAAGGATCTGCTTATCAATGCAGGGGATGTTGGCTTGTTTCTTTTCCAGAGAACTAAAATCCCACATGCCACTGAGCAACTAGGCCTGCATGTCTCAAATAGACTTTACACACTGCAAATACTGAGCTTGCCCTGCACAAATAGAGTCTTTACTACAAGGAAGATCTTGCATACCACACTAAGACCCAACACAGCCAAAAAAAAAAAATGATAAATAAATATATATTTTAACAATTGTTAATGATTATCATACTTAATAATGATAGATTGGAAATTTAAAGATGCATACCATGGATCTATAAACTACTTTAAAAAGTTACAGTTAATAAGGTGACAAAATCTATAAAAGGGAATGTTAAAAACTACTCAGTCACAAAGAAGTCGGGGATAAAAAGAGACATGGGAAGAAAAAACATGGGACAAACTGAAGATAAAGACCAAGATGATTGAATTAAATGTAACTAGAGTTAACACCTCAGATGGGAACCCAGACTGAAGATATAACGCAGGCCCCAGATGACAGCAGGTCCCCATACACTGCACTCTGCAGCCAAATCATAGCTTGCCATACTCCAGGGTCCTGTGTGCCTGGGCACAGAACAGCACCAAAAGTTTATCTGGAACAGTAAATTAGAAGCCTTCATCATATTAAGTACATTCTCTGTTTATAAAGAAATTGCATTAGAAATCAACGTTTGCTGGACAGAAGAAGGTGCTACCACAGTGCAGACCTTCCCTCCTTTACTACTCTAATTCTTTCCAGGAAGGAGCAAGTAAACTGACAGAACTTGAAAAGAACAGAATGGGAAAGACTAGAGATCTCTTCAAGAAAATTAGAGATACCAAGGGAACATTTCATGCAAAGCTGGGCTTGATAAAAGACAGAAATGGTATGGACCTAACAGAAGCAGAAGATATTAAGAAGAGTTGGCAGGATTACACAGAGAAGCTGTACAAAAAGATCTTCATGACCTGGATAAACACAATGGTGTGATCACTCATCTAGAGCCAGACATCTTGGAATGTGAAGTCAAGTGGGCCTTAGAAAACATCACTACGCACAAAGATAGTGGAGGTGATGGAATTCCAGTTGAGCTGTTTCAAATCCTGAAAGAGGATGCTGTGAAAATGCTGCGCTCAATGTGCCAGAAAATTTGGAAAACTCAGCAGTGGCCACAGGACTGGAAAAAGTCCGTTTTTATTCCAATCCCAAGGAAAGGTAATGCCAAAGAATGCTCAGACTACCACACAATTGTACTCATCTCACACGCTAGTAAAGTAATGCTCAAAATTCTCCAAGCCAGGCTTCAGCAGTATGTGAACCATGAACTTCCAGATGTTTAAGCTGGTTTAGAAAAGGCAGAGGAATCAGAGATCAAATTGCCAATATCTCCTGGATCATGGAAAAAGCAAGAGAGTTCCAGAAAAGCATCTATTTCTGCTTTATTGACTATGCCAAAGCCTTTGACTGTGTGGATCACAATAAACTGTGGAAAATTCTGAAAGAGATGGGAATACCAGACCACCTGACCTGTCTCTTGATAAATCTGTATGCAGGCCAGGAAGCAACAGTTAGAACTGGACATGGAACAACAGACTGGTTCCAAATAGGAAAAGGAGTCCGTCAAGGCTGTATATTGTCACCCTGCTTATTTAACTTATATGCAGAGTACATCATGAGAAACACTGGACTATAAGAAACACAAGCTGGAATCAAGACTGCCGGGAGAAATATCAATAACCTCAGATATGCAGATGACATCAACCTTATGGCAGAAAGTGAAGAGGAGCTAAAAAGCCTCTTGATGAAAGTGAAAGAGGAGAGTGAAAAGTTGGCTTAAAACTCAACATTCAGAAAATGAAAATCATGGCATCCGATCCCATCACTTCATGGGAAATAGATGGGGAAACAGTGGAAACAGCGTCAGACTTTATTTTTGGGGCTCCATAATCACTGCAGATGATGACTGTAGCCATGAAATTAAAACACGCTTACTCCTTGGAAGAAAAGTTATGACCAACCTAGATAGCATATTCAAAAGCAGAGACACTACTTTGCTGACTAAGGTCCGTCTAGTCAAGGCTATGGTTTTTCCAGTAGTCATGTATGGATGTGAGAGTTGGACTGTGAAGAAGGCTGAGCGCTGAAGAATTGATGCTTTTGAACTGTGGTGTTGGAGAAGACTCTTGAGAGTCCCTTGGACTGCAAGGAGATCCACCTAGTCCATTCTGAAGGAGATCAGCCCTGGGATTTCTTTGGAAGGAATGATGCTAAAGCTGAAACTCCAGTACTTTGGCCACCTCATGCGAAGAGTTGACTCGCTGCAAAAGACTGTGCTGGAAGAGATTGGGGGCAGTAGAAGAAGGGGACGACAGAGGATGAGATGGCTGAATGGCATCAGTGACTCGATGGGCATAAGTCTGAGTGAACTCCAGTAGTTGGTGATGGACAGGGAGGCCTGGCGTGCTGTGATTTTGGGGGTCACAAAGAGTCGGACATGACTGAGCGACTGAACTGACTAACATCTCTTCAGTACTAGATATACTTGACCTGGGACACTTGTTTAATTTTCATTGTTCATTCTTCTCTCTTTGTGCATACTGAGTAACAGGGACTGCTCCCCTAAACCACAGCTCAGTCACTACAAACAAATCCAGATGATATTTGCTGAGTCTTTCACATAAACCAGTGAAAAACGTGTTTCCTCCTAATCTGCACTCCTGGCTCTTTTCAACCAACCACGCTTCTTGTGCCACGTCCTGGAATCCTGGTCCTCTGTCACTTGCAGTGATGTTTCCATACACTGAGCCTCAGTTATGCTCAATGGAATTCCTATTCAGAGTGGCTGTAATACATGCAAAAATGGAAACAATAGGCAGCTCCTTACTCACCTCTCTTATTCATTCACTACATACAAACACTGAACACCTGTGTAGCAAGTCTGTTACAAACAAACCTTCAAGTGGAAAACTTTCAAACATGCTAAAATGCATTTTAATGTGGAATCACAGTAGTTAGTTTACAGGTCTGACACACATGGTTGTGGGTTGGGCACATCCCAGACAAGTGGATATGCTTTTGTGTACTTTACAGAACTGTATGGAGTACAATAAGTGTTAGTTGCTCAGTCGGGCCTGACTCTTTTGCAACCCCATGGACTGCAGCCCACCAGGCTCCACTCTCCATGAGATTTTTCCAGCAAGGATATTGGAGTGCATTGCCATTTCTTTCTCCAGGGGATCTTCCCAACCAAGGGATTCACCCTGGGTCTCCTGCACTGCAGGCAGATTCTTTACTGACTGAGCCACAAGGGAAGCTGATGGAGTAAAATATTCACTATTTTTATTTCAAGCCTACAATGTCAGAAAGGAAGCATAAATGCAGTGGTAATATAGATGGTACCACTATTCTATTTTTTTAAAGTGTGCTTAGTTGCTCAGCTGTGTTCAACTTTGGCAACATATGGACTGTAGTCAGCTAGGCTCCTCTTGCCATGGGGATTCTCTAGACAAGAATATAGGAGTGGGTTGCCATGCCCTATTCAAGTACTGCAAGATTAAAAATGTTTATTTTATTGTTTGTGTTTGCTTTCATGTATTATTTTCATGAAAACTATCATAAAGCTATTAAATTGCAGTAACATATAGCCATTTGTCTTAGTTGGCTGTCTAAGTAACTTTGCTGGACTTATGAAGAAATTGGAATTTTTGAACACCCTTTTGAAATGTAACTTGTTCATACACAGGGGACTTAGTGTACTGCTAAGATTTGTGGATCCAAAAGTAAGTACATGCCCTCCAGTCTCAAGGAAGTCACATTCTTGGTTGGGGTTTTAGAGGAAACATGAATTCTCCATAATTCTAGCCATATTAGTCCTTCAAAAGACCTTGATCAAGAGAAACTAATATTAAAGTAAAAATAGTCATTGTGTTTCTACACACTTCTAGAAAGCATTGCTAACTTCTCAGTACTGAATCTTGTAATGCTGGCGACTAGATGGTAAAGTGATGTGGACAGAAGTAAGGAAGGTGAGACAGGTAGGTCAGAATGTGAGGTAACACAGACAAGATATTTAGAAGCTGAAGAATTGAGAGAGATTTGGGACCTGAGTGGGAAAAGCAGTTTTCAAATCAAATTTGGTCCTGTGGTATGTCTAATCCTTTCTTCAGTCCTTAGAAGATCTCTACTGACCAGTCTGTTCTTCTTTTTTTTTTTTTTTTTCTGGAGCACAGTTCAGATCCATCCTGCTGTCTCTCATTGCTGCTCCTTCCTCCTGGCTCCCATACTGTGCCCAGCTATTCAGCCTAATTTATTCAGAAAAGGTTTGTTCTTTAAGGCCAACAATGCTAGTTGCTTACAAAATAATCTATTCGCTGCTTGTCTTTCAAAACTGAAAATAGTTTGTTATATAGCCATGATCCCAGTAGCTACAGGACTGCATTTCCTGCCCATTCCTGCTCTTGGTCATGACTGGTGACTGAGATGCAAGCACAACTGTAAGAAGGATTTCTTGGAAGACTGTTTTCAGTTCAGTTCAGTTCAGTCTCTCAGTCATGTCCGACTCTTTGTGACTCCATGAACTGCAGCACACCAGGCCTCCCTGTCCATCACCATCTCCTGGAGTTCACTCAGACTCATGTCCATCGAGTCAGTGATGCCATCCAGCCATCTCATCCTCGGTCATCTCCTTTTCCTCCTGCCCCCACTCCCTCCTGCCCCCAATCCCTCCCAGCATCAGAGTCTTTTCCAATGAATCAACTCTTCGCATGAGGTGGCCAAAGTACTGGAGTTTCAGCTTTAGCATCATTCCTTCCAAAGAACAGCAAGGGTTGATCTCCTTCAGAATGGACTGGTTGGATCTCCTTGCATTCCAAGGTACTCTCAAGGAGCTGATTTAGCTGAGAGATGAGTCTCTTCCCTTCCCTACCTTATTCGTAACTGTTCCCTGGATTCTGGTTGTGATGACTGGAACTCCTGCAGTTGTATTGGACAATCATGTAACATTGGAGATGGATACCACCCAAGCTCTGGCTGGCTCACCTCCAGCTTTGTTTCAGTGGGAGAAAAGAGTCAATTTTATCTTGATAAATTTATGGTTGTTTAAGTATTTTTCAATGTGCATACAAACGAATCTTCATATTACTATGTGTTTAATGTGATATAGCCTTATTATTTTGTTGAGTTTAGTGAATATATTTATATTTCACATTTCTCTTATTTTTTATTGAATATATTGATTCATCAACCACAGGTATACCTAAATTGTATAACTGTTATGATTATAAGCTTACTTTTCTATAGATTTTGCATCTTTATACTTTATCTTCTTTCTTTTCATGTTTTCTCCATATTTGTACAGCCTGGGCCATTTATTCTCTTATAACCTCATCCATAGCCATATCTGCAGGCCAAAACAGGCTGAAAGCTATGTGGCAAGAACCAAAGAAGAATGAGTTACAGGGACATGAATGAAGGATGGTGGCCCTTGTTACTCATCATGAATGTTCCATAGTAGGATCACATTACCCTGCTCTTCTGTGGATCCACCACCCCCAGGTTTGCCATGACCATGGAAGATAATTCAGCCCGTGGAATTTGAGTAGAGGTGATATGTCACTTCCAAATGGAAGTATTCTTTTCTGTCCCACTAGCTGGAATGCAGATGTAATGACAGGGGCTGGAACAGCCATCTTAGATGAGAAGTAAGTGGCATGGGTGGAAGATGTAAAAAGAAAGAAGTGAGTCCCATTTCTGTGGAGAGATCTGCACTAATAGTATATGAAAGAGAATTAAAATTGCATTGTATTTAAGACAATGTTATTTAAGGTTTGATTACAGTACTTGAACCTGTAACTTAACATTCATAATAGAATAACTGATCTTTGTGTTAGGCTTGTCTTGACATTAGACTCTGGTATAATGAGACAAGATCTACTGACACATACTTAGAAGTGAGTCAGGTGACAGCCCTGCCCTCTGGAAGCTGTGGCCTAGTGTGGGTTTCAGAAACTCAAACAAGAACAAAGCAACATGGTTGGGACAGCTTCAGGATGCTGTAGGAACATTTGGTAGGGGAACCTACTTCAGTCCTTGTCTCAGGAGGTTGCTTTAAGTAGCGGATAATCCTCTATTGGTCTCCTTAAAAGTCGGCCATGGTGCCAAGTTTCATGTAAATGTTATGTATTTCAAATTCCTTCCAGAGTGTTTCCCCTTTTGATACAGTTCTTAAGATATGCGTTTGAGACCTGGCTTGGGAAGATTTCAAATGTCCCAGGGCAAATAAACTAGCAGGCCACAACTACTGAGACTGAGTGCCCTAGAGCCTGTGATCTGCAGCAAGGGAAACACAGGCTTGAAAAGCCAGTGAACTGCAATTACAGAGTGCCCACATTGCTACAAATAGAGAAGGCCTGAACAGCAGTGAAGACCTAGTGAACCCAAAGTGTTATATATATATATATAACACTTTGGGTGTTATATATATATGAAGTGAAGTGAAGTGGCTCAGTCGTGTCCGACTCTTTGCGACCCAATGGACAGTAGCCTGCACCAAGCTCCTCCATCCATGGGATTTTCTAGGCAAGAGTACTGGAGTGGTTTGCCATTTCCTTCTCCAGGGAACCTTCCTGACCCAGGGATCGAACCCAGGTCTTCCTCATTGTAGACAGACACTTGACCGTCTGAGCCACCAAGGAAGTCATATATATATATATATATATATATATATATATATATATACTAACAATAACACAAGAATTGTGGGAGACTTTAATATCCCACTCACACCCATGGATAAATCAACTAAACAGAGAAATAACAGGGAAACACATATTTAAATGATACAATAGACTGGATAGACCTAATTGATATCTATAGGACATTTCACAACAAAACAATGAATTTCACCTTTTTTGGAGGTGCATGTAGAACCTTAGACAATTTTGAAAGTGGTGCAAGTATATCACTGAAATGAACATAAATTTAAAGGATTACTGCAAAAAAATTAATTGTTAGCTTTTTTATACTAGGTCAGAATATGGTTATATATAAAATCTTCTTTATTTGTACTAAAAACAAAAAAGCAACAACAAAAAATGTAGCCTTGTTGGACATTTAAAAAAATTATGACCTGTATTTTTCTGAGATAACAGAATTATTAAATTCTTTGCAAAATATATTTTAACACATAGTTTGTAACATCCAATATAAAGTTTTGCTGATAGTTCTTTTCACTAAATAAATGTTTTGAAAAATAAAAAATAAATAAAAGAACCTTCTCCTAGACAGAGAACATCCTGGGCCATAGATATAGCCTTGGCAAATTCAAAATAACTGAAATAATTCCAAGCATCTTTTCTAGCCACAATGCAGTAAGATTAGATGTCAATTACAGGAGAAAAATATTAAAAATGCCGACATATGGAGGCTGAACAACACGCTGCTGAATAACCAACAATTCACAAAAGAAATAAAAAAGGAAACCAAAATATGCATTCAGTTCAGTTCAGTCTCTCAGTCGTATCCGACTCTTTGCGACCTCATGAGTCGCAGCACACCAGGCCTCCCTGTCCATCAACATCTCCTGGAGTTCAATCAGACTCACGTCCATCAAGTTGGTGATGTCATCCAGCCATTTCATCCTCTGTCATCCCGTTTTCCTCCTGCCCCCAATCCCTCCCAAATCAGAGTATTTTCCAATGAGTCAACTCTTCGCATGAAGTGGCCAAAGTACTGGAGTTTCAGCTTTAGCTTCATTCCTTCCAAAGAACACCAGAAATAAATAAAAATGAAAACACAACACCCTCAAAACTATGGGACGCTGTAAAAGCAGTGTTAAGGGGACAGTTCAAAGCCTTACCTCAAGAAACAAGAAAAAAGTCAAATAAATAGCTTAACTTTACACCTAATGCAACTAGAAAAGGGAAGAAATGAAGAACCCCAGGGTTAGTAGAAGAAAAGAAAACTTAAAAATTAGGGCATAAATAAATGCAAAAGAAACAAAGGAGACCATAAGAAAAATCAACAAAGCCAAAGGCTGATTTTTTGAGAGGTTAAATAAAATTGATAAACCATTAGCCAGACTCATCAAGAAACAAAGGAAGAAGAATCAAATCAACAAAATTAGAAATGAAAATGGAGAGATCACAACAGAAAACACAGAAATACAAGGATTATAAGAGAATACTATGAAAAACTATATGCCAATAAAATGCACAACTTGGAAGAAATGGACAAATTCTTAGAATAATAACTTTCCAAAACTGAACCAGGAAGAAATAGGAAATCTTAACAGACCTATCACAAGAATGGTAATTGAAACTGTAATCAGAAATCTTCCAGCAAACAAAAGCCCATGACCAGATGGCTTCACAACTGAATTATACCAAAAATTTAGAGAAGAGCTAACACCTGTCCTACTCAAACTCTTCCAGAAAATTTCAGATGAAAACAAACTACCAAATCCATTCTATGAGGACACCATTACCCTAAAACAAAAACCAGACAAAGATACTCATTCTATGAGGCCACCATCACCCTAATACCAAAACCAGACAAAAATGCCACATATTGGCCAATGTCGCTGATGAACATAGATGCAAAAATCCTTAACAAAATTCTAGCAATCAGAATCCAACAACATAAAGAAGATCATACATCCTGACCAAGTGGGCTTTATCCAAGGGATGCCAGGATTCTTCAATATGGGCAAATAAATCAATGTAATACACCACATTAACAAATTGAAAGATAAGAACCACATAATTATCTCAATAGATGCAGAGAAAGCCTTTAAAAAGTTCAGTGTCCATTTATGATAAAAACCCTCCAGAAAGCAGCAATAGAAGGAACATATCTCAACATAATAAAAGCTATATATGACAAACCCACAGCAAATATTATCCTTAAAGGTGAAACATTGAACGTATTTCTCCTAAAGTCAGAAATAAGACAAGGGTGCCCCCTGTCATCAATACTATGCAACATAGTTTTGGAAGTTTAGGCCACAGCAATCAGAACAGAGAAAGAAATAAAAGAAATCCAGACTGGAAAAGAAGTAAAACTCTCACTGTTTGCAGATGACATGATCCTCTACATAGAAAACCCTAAAGACTCCACCAGAAAATTACTAGAGCTAATCAATGCATATAGTAAAATTTCAGGATATAAAATCAAAACACAGAAATCGCTTTCATTTCTATATACTAATAATGAGAAAATAGAAAAGAAATTAAGAAAACAATTCCATTCACCATTGCAATGAAAAGAATAAAATACATAGGAATATACCTAAAGAAACAAAAGGCTTATATACAGAAAACTTTAAAACACTGGTGAAAGAAATCAAAGAAGACACTAATAGATGGAGAAATACACCATGTTCATGGATCATAAGAATTAATATAGTGGAAATGAGTATACTACCCAATCTGTAAATTCAATGCAATCCCTATGAAGCTACTAACGGTATTTTTGCAGAACTAGAACAAATAACTTCACAATTTGTATGGAAATACAAAACAAACAAACAAACAAACAAACAAAAACACTAGAATAACCAAAGCAATCTTGACAAAGAAGAATGGAACTGGAGGAATCAACCTGCCTGACTTCCGGCTTTACTACCAAGCTGCAGTCATCAAGAAAGTATGGTATTAGCACAACAATGGAAATATAGATCAGTGAAACAAAATAGCCCAGAAATAAATCCACACATCTATGGACACCTTATCTTTGACAACGGAGGCAAGAATATACAATGGAGAAAAGACAAACTCTAACAAGTGGTGCTAGGAAAACTAGTGAAAAACTTGTAAAAGACGGAGACTAGAATGCTTTCTAACACCATACACAAAAATAAACTCAAAATGGACTAAATATCTAAAACTAAGACCAGAAACTAGAAAACTCTTACAGAAAAACATATGCAAAACTCTCTGACATAAATCACAGCAGGATCCTCTATGACCCAACTCCCAGATTATTGGAAATAAAAGCAAAAATAAACAAATGGTACATACATAAACTTAAAAGCTTTTGAAAAATTAAGGAAACTATTTGCAAGGTGAAAAGACAGCCTTCACAATGGGAGAAAATAATAGCAAATGAAGAAACTAACAAAAAACTAATCTCAAAAATATACAAGCAACTCCTGCAGTTTAATTCCAGAAAAATAAAGGACCCAATCAAAAAATAGGCTAAAGAACTAAAAAGACATTTCTCCAAAGAAGACATATTGATGGCTAACCAATATATGAAAAGTTGCTCAACATCACTCATTATCAGGGAAATGCAAATCAAAACCACAGTGAGGTACCATTCATGCCAGTCAGAATGGCTGCTACCCAAAAATCTACAAATAATAAATGCTGGAGAGGGTGTGTAGAAAAGGGAACCCTCTTACACTGTTTGTGGGAATGCACTCTAGTACAGCCACTCTGGAGAACAGTGTGGAGATTCCTTAAAAAACTGGAAATAGAACTGCCATATGACCCAACAATCCTACTGCTTGGCATACACACTGAGGAAACCTGGATTGAAAGAGACACATGCATCCCAATGTTCATCACAGCCCTTTTATAATAGCCAGGACATGGAAACAACCTAGATGTCCATCAGCAGATGAATAGATAAGAAAGCTGTTGTACATATACACAATTGAGTTTTACTCAGCCATTAAAAAGAATACATTTGAATCAGTCCTAATGAGGTGGGCAAAACTGCAACCTATTATACAGAGTGAAGTTAGCCAGAAAGAAAAACACCAATACAGTATACTAACACATATATATGATATTTAGAAAGATGGTAATGATAACACTATACACAAGACAGCAAAAGAGACACAGATGTATAAAAAGTTTTTGGACTCTGTGAAAGAGGGCGAGGGTGGGATGATTTTGGAGAATGGCATTGAAACAAGCATATTATCATATGTGAAATGGATCACCAGTCCAGGTTTGATGAATGCTTGGGGACAGTGTACTGGGATGACCCAGAGTGATGTGATGGGGAGTGGGGTGGGAGGGGGTTAAGGATGGGAATCACATGTACACCTGTGGTAGATTCAAGTCAATGCATGGCAAAATCACAACCATATTGTAAAGTAACTATCCTCCATTTAAAGTAAATCAAGACCACAATGAGGTACCATTTCACACCAGTGAGAATGGCTGCGATCCAAAAGTCTACAAGCAATAAATGCTGGAGAGGATGTGGAGAAAAGGGAACCCTCTTACACTGCTGGTGGGAATGCAAACTAGTACAGCCATTATGGAAAACAGTGTGGAGATTCCTTAAAAATTGCAAATAGAACTGCCTTATGACCCAGCAATCCCACTGCTGGGCATACACACCGAGGAAACCAGAATTGAAAGAGACACATGTACCCCAGTGTTCATTGCAGCGCTGTTTATAATAGCCAGGACATGGAAGCAACCTAGATGTCCATCAGCAGATGAATGTATAAGAAAGCTGTGGTACATATACACAATGGAATACTACTCAGCCCTTAAAAAGAATAAATTCGACTCAGTTCTAATGAGATGGATGAAATTGGAACCGATTATACAGAGTGAAGTAAGCCAGAAAGAAAAACACCAATACAGTATACTGACACATATATATGGACTTTAGAAGACAGTAATGATGACCCTATATGTGAGACAACAAAGAGACACAGAGGTATAGAGTGGACTTTTGGACTCTGAGGGAGAGGGAAAGGGTGGGATGGTTTGGGAGAATGGCAATGAAACATGTATATTTTCTTGTAAGAAACGAAGCGCCAATCTATGTTCAATGTAGGATGCAGGATGCATGGGGCTGATGCACAGGATGATTCAAGTAGAGGATGTGGGGTGGGAGGTGGGAGGGGCTTCGGCATTGGGAGATTGTGTTCACCTATGGCTGATTCATCTCAATGTATGGCAAAACAAATACAGTATTATAATTTAAAAAATAAATAAATTTAATAATAATTAAAAAAGAAAGTTAAAAAAATAAAGTAAATCGATTTATCTTAAAAATATTCTCATAAAGAAATCAGAGAGGTCTCAGGGGAAGCAGGTCATGAAAAAGGATAAAACCATTCTGGGTCTGATATCATGCAAGTCGTGGAGAGGGAAGCTACAGCCTGTTTTCATACGGAACTTAAGACATAAGTTGTGCCTCAAACGTGCCCCAACCCAAGACTAGGGAGCTGGGATTTCACTCTCCCACTAGCACTGCCCTCTTATCCTTCAACTAACACCGAACTGGTGTCTCGGAGCCTTTGTATTAGATCATCCAAAGACAAATCAAAGGTGACCCTAGAAGCAAAAGACAACAAAGCTCAGGAAAATGCAACCTCCAATAATGTCTCGATTTCTGCACCCACTCTGCCATCTCTAGCATCATATCTGGAATCCTGTGAGTCTAAAGGACTCCATGAGTCTCTAGACAAAAGCATTTTTCAAAATTCAGCTTTTAATTTATACAGGAGTATAGTTAATTTACAGTATTGTGCTAATATTAGCTTTATGGGAAATTAATTCCTTATACATATACATGTATCCATTGTTTCTTAGATTATTTTCCTATACAAGATATTACAGACTATTGAGCAGAATTCCTGTGCTGTACATTAGGTCTTTGTTGATTATCTATTAAATAAAGTAGTATACAGATATTAATCTCAAACTCTCAATTTATCCCTCTTCCACATTTCCCATTTGGTAACTATAATTATTGTTTTGATGGAGAAAGTGTCTATAGGCACTTTTTTGATCAGGGTCTGTGCTTGTGAGAGTGGAGTGGCCAGGGACAGCAAGCCTGAGAGAGACTCATTTGACATGATGCTAAATGTTGAGAAGAACCTGGCCAAGGGAAAAGCTGGGAGAAAAACATTGTAGATGTGGGAAGTAGCCCCTGATAAGGACCAAGGTAACAAAGGTTAATGTCTACACTTTCACTGCCAAGCTTCCTTTCATGCTTGGAACTTGGCCTACAGGTCAACCACCATGACCTCATCCCATGTTTCAGTTGTGAGTTAGCAGCAATGAGGCATGTCAGCCTTCCCCAGAAGGGAAAACCTGGGGCTATCATGAGGCTGAGTATGCTCTGGACTAAGGGACGTGTCCACAAACTGGTTATCATCAGGAGGATCAGGTGCCAGGGACAGCACCAATGCCTCTATCTCCATGTACTTGTGCTCAGGAGTAGAAAAGCCAAGGAAATGTTAGAGCAAAGAAACAAGTAATGACTCTTGTTTCATCTTGCCCCGTGTGATTCCCATGGCCCTTTGACCACACTGCTCTCTGCCCAAAAACTCTTTCCTCTATTCCGTCTTCAAAGGTGGCTTATGAATAACATCAGCACTTGACTCTGTACCCTGGTGGCTGGAATTCAACTCACAATCAGCTGGGACCCAGAGATGTCCAGCCTTGTCCTGTGTTTCTGTCCTTTTTCTCCAACCAGATTCATAAAGCAAAGTCCTGAAAAAACATAAGTGTGATTATAACCCTGTGAAGGCCTTTGAAGCTCCAAGGTCTAGTTTGAGCATCAAAGAAGGAACACATACATTTTATGCAGGCTAGTCTTAGACCCCAGCCTCAATCACCAGAGGTTCCCTGAGGAGACATAACACACTTATCTAAGTTACCAGAAGGCTGAGAAAGGAATACTTCTCGCTTGAATGTAGGTGCATGTTATCCAGTCACCCAAGGTCTGTGTTGTGTGAGTGAGGAACGGGAGCTCAGGCGATTCTGAGTTGGGAGTGAGTCAGTCATCACCTGCAGAACTGCCTCCCGGGATCACTACAGCTGGGATTCCCCCACTGTGCCTGGAACCCAGAAGAAATAGCCCTGAATATTGCTTTCCTGCTGCTACATGAAGGCAGGTCTGCTGATAAAATTGAAACCAGTTGAGAGGCAAAGGGAAAAGAACTTTCACCCTGGTGCTTGCAGACATCTGAGAGCTATCCAGCAGTGGATGCAATTGAGCATTCTCTAATCTTTCCCTTCCTGCAAGTCTCCTAGCCTGGGAACCAGAGTTCCTGGTTCCTAAATCTTCACAAACTTTCCTGCAGCCTTAAGGTGAGTCATACACCCCAGGGTACATTTTCCCATGTCTTGGATGAGAGAGACTGGACTTGATCAAGAGCACTTGTTCCAGACTGAAGCTCAGTGCCAGTCAGTCGACACATGGCTCAAAGGTGAGTGTTGCTGAGGATGCTGAGGCTGCCTCTGTTGAGCAGGGGGCTGTAACTAACTGTCTGTTGATGGTCATGGCTCCTGGGCTCAGGACTGCGAGTTGTAGACCAATTGGCACTAAGAATGTGACACCGAGGAACTTAGAGGCCTTGCCTCCTGGAACTTAAAATCATTTGTTTTCTGAGGGATGAGATCAGATACTTATAAGTCAGAAGTTACCAATGGGGAAGCTTGTAGAATCCTCAGCAGAACCCAAATTAGACTAAGGAATCATCTCTCCTTAAAAACTCTGGGAACAAGATATGCCAGGACTGTTAGACAAATATTGTAGTATTTTAAATACTATTTAATGTAGGTCATCTTTTGGGTGACTTGCCATTTGCTCTCTGGTTTGGGATGATGCCCACAGTTAGAGTGGAATGAAAGGGCTCCTGGAGGAGGCTATCCCTCTTCCCATGACTCATTAGCAGTGAGTACAGCCTCTATCCTTTCCACATCGGGAGAAGAAATAAAAGCAGGAAGGACACAACCTCCAAGTTTAACAGAAAGACTCATGTAGATCTGGCCCTCAGGTAGGCACTATTCTTTTCCCAGTGATTCTTTCTTCCCTCATGGGTCCTGTGCAAGATGCCCACCTCTGGGTTTTTGGATTGTGAATTTTTTCCTCCATTCTCTTGCAAATATCCATGCAGTCTCACTTGTAGCTTCCTTTCTACCCAGGCACTATCCCTCACCACCAAATGGCAATAAAGAAGGGAAAACCAAGAAGGAGTCTTCCCAGATCATTCTTTCTAAAAATGTCTACATTTCTCCTTCCAGACCCTGTCCTGAATCATCAAGATCTCCAGCTTGGTGAGTCAGTAGCTTATCAGGGAGTGGAGATGCAGATAGTGTCAGAGATAAGGTTGTCAGGTATGGGGGGTTGTTTTTCAGATGACTACAGAAGAGTTGGAGGAAAGAGCATGTAGTCCTCCAACCACTCACTCATCAGGGACCTGCCTGAATCTGCTATCTTGGGCCCCTCAGGGGATCACTAAGACAGAAACTTCATTCTATAAATTTCTTACTACAAAACGATTTCAAACATAACAAATATAAGAAAGAAGAGGGTCATGAACTCTATATTTCTTTGTTCAGCATCAATGACTACAAAACTAACCTCTTAGTCCCACAGGTTGTCATAGACCGGACACTATGAAACATCGAGGCGGTGGACAATTGAGTTCCCAGTGAAAACATTCTTGACTTGAATCAGTCCTTTTTCTTCTTGCTGTATTCTCGTTTGTGGTGGGGGAAGGGAAGGAGGAAGAGGGAGAATAAGAAAGAAAAAGAGGGAGAGGATAATCCCATCATGAGGGACCACCATCAAAACCCATGTCAACTTGTGTACCTCCCAAAGGCCCTACTTCCTACTACCATCACATTTGGAGTCAAGGGTGGGCACAGTTCAATCCATACCAGCTATGCAGATTTGTTTTTAAATCAAGATAGACCCTTATTTCATTCTCTCTTTTACCCCTTGTTCATTTTTCCTGAAGTGTTTTAGGGGCGAGATGAACATGTCACAAAATGTGCATAATGAGTATTTGGGGTAAAATGATAGGATGTGAAAAAAACCTCTTCCATTCCCAATAAAATTAACATCTACTATCCAGTCCATATACAAATTTCCCTCATTCTCAAAAAGCAGTTTTCACAGTTTATTGAAAGAATGCAGTCATATTTTGCACATGGTTGTTCTCCTTTAAGATGAAATAACTGTTCCTCTTCCAATTTTAATGTCATTTATTTGTTCAAAAACTGGGGCAGAAGCAGGATGGTTTGTCTTACAGAATGTACCACTATTGGTTTTAAAGCAGGAGTCCACAATACCAGCACAGTGGGTCAGGACCAGTACCAATCCTTGGTCTATTAGGAACCAGACCTCTACAGAAGGAGGTGTGCTGCAGGTCAGTGAGTGAGGCTTCATCTGTATTATAGCTGCTCCTCGTCACTCTCTTATCATCCCCAGAAGGGACAGTCTAGCTTGTTTTCCTGGATCTGTTTGTAGTTACATAACCTATGCTTAATAGAAACAAAAATAGCTTAAATATTGATGATTATTTTTCCTTTCTCAGTGCTCAGGATTGTGAATTGGTGCCCTAGCAATCTATCACAGTGATAAATTAGATGTTACCTATTAACATTTGGACACATTCAACCAGCTTAAAAATAATATTAAGAAAAAGAATAAGATCATGGGATCCAGCCCCATCCCTCATGTCAAATAGAAGGAGAAAATGTGGAAGCAGTAAAAGATTTCTTCATCTTAGCCTCTAAAACCACTGTGGATGGTGACTGGAGCCATTAAATCAGAAGGCATTTGCTTTGGGGCAGGAAAGTTATGAAAAATATAAACAGTGTGTTGAGAAGCAGAAACATTCTGCCCAACAAACTGGTAGATGTTTGGAATTTTTATCTGGATTCCTGAACCCTCTGTCCAGTTCCCATTGGTCTTTGAAGTCTCTCAGCTTTCTAGTCCTTCACGATATCCAAAATTATTTTGTGCATTTCTTTACCCAGTCTTGAAATCAGCCACCTCTTTAAGATTGTCTGATGGGAAATTAATTTAGAAGCTACATGTTAGACCTCAGAATAGCCACTCTTATCAAGTTGTCACTCCTTCTAAGCTTTACAGTGGTCAGAGGAAGAAGTACACATTTTCCTTCAAAATTAATATAAAAGGGAATATAATTATTTGGTGCAAACTTATGCTTTCATTTCAAGATTTAAGAAAGCAGGGTTTGAATTAAACTTCTATATGTTATGTGTGAACCTCTTTTTCTAGCCTCTGAAAGGCTTACTTCAGAACAATAGTTTTAATTATTGTCTTGCTTTTGTTAGCATACATACGATTCTGTCACAATAACATAAACAATATGAGGAACAATAAATTGTTGAATTATTGCTCACCACAGCTGTGATGGTGGTGCAGATGCATGGCGGCTGTAACGGCAGTGCAGAAGCGAGGCAGAGAGGAACTTCCCCACATCCAAATCAGGGGCGGTAGCTGAGAGGAGCTACCCTAATTCCAAGGCAAGGAACAGTGGCTGTGCTTTTATGGAGCAGCTATGAAGAGAACACCCCATGTCCAGGGTAAGAGAAACCCAAGTAAGATGGTAGGCACTGAGAGAGGGCATCAGGGGGCAGACAGACTGAAGCTACATTCACAGACAACTAGCCAATCTGTTACACGGACCACAGCCTTGTCTAACTCAGTGAAACTAAGCTATGTCTTGTGGGCCACCCAAGATGGACAGGTCATGATGGAGAGGTCTGACAGAGTATAGTCCACTGGAGCAAACCACTTCAGTATTCTTCCCTTGAGAACCCCATGAACAGTATGATAAGCAAAAAGATAGAACACTGAAAGAGGAACTCCCCAGGTCGGTTTGTGCCCATTATGTTACTGGAGATCAGTGGAGAAATAACTTCAGAAAGAATGAAGGGATGGAGCCAAAGCAAAGACAACACACAGTTGTGGGTGGGATTGGTGACAGAAGCAAGATTCAGTGCTGTAGAGAGCAATATTGCATAAGAACCTGGATTGTTAGTTCCATGAATCAAGAAAAATTCAGTTCAGTTCAGTCTCTCAGTTGTGTCTGACTCTTTGCGACACCATGAATTGCAGCATGCCAGGCCTCCTGCCCATCACCAACTCCTGGAGTTCACTCAAACTCACTTCCATCGAGTTGGTGATGCCATCCAGCCATCTCATCCTCTGTTGTCTCTTTCTCCTCATGCCTCCAATCCCTCTCAGCATCAGAATATTTTCCAACAAGTGAGCTCTTCCACTGAGGTGGCCAAAGTACTCGAGTTTCAGCTTTAGCATCATTCCTTCCAAAGGACACCCAGGACCGATCTCCTTTAGAATGGACTGGTTGTATCTCCTTGCAGTCCTAGGGATTCTCAAGAGTCTTCTCCAACACCACAGTTGAAAAGCATCAATTCTACAGTGCTCAGCTTTCTTCACTGTCCAACTTTCACACCCATACATGACCACTGGAAAAACCAAAGCCTTGACAAGATGGACCTTGGAAGTGGTCAAACAGGAGATGACAAGATTGAACAGGATTCTAGGAATCAGTGAACTAAGATGGACTGGAATGGGTGAATTTAAATCAGATGACCATTATGTCTACTACTGTGGGCAGGAATCCCTTAGAAGAGATGGAGTAGACATCATAGTCAACAAAAGAGTCTGAATTGCAGTACTTGGATGCAATCTCAAAAACGACAATTTGGTCTCTGTTCCTTTCCAAGGCAAACCATTCAAAATCATGGTAAAACAAGTCTATGCTCTGATCAGTAATGCTGAAGAAGCTGAAGTTGAACAGTTCTATGAAGACCTAGAAGACCTTCTAGAAAACACCAATAAAAGACGTCATTTTCATTATAGGAGACTCGAATGCAAAGGTAGGAATCAAGGAACACCAGGAGTAGCACACATATTTGGCCTTGGAGTACAGAATTAAGCACGGCAAAGGCTAATAGCGCTCTGCCAAGAAAACACACCCGCCATAGCAAGCAACCACTTCTGACAACACAAGAGAAGACTCTACACATGGGCATCACCAGATGGTCTACACCAAAATCAGATTGCTTATATTCTTTGCAACCAAAGATGGAGAAGCTCTATACAGGCAGCAAAAAAAAAAAAAAAAAAAGACTGGGAGCTGACGGTGGCTCAGATAATGAACTGCTTATTGCCTAATTCAGACTGAAAATGAAGAAAGTGGAGAAAAGCACTAGACCATTCAGGTATGACCTAAATCAAATCCCTTAAGACTATACAGTGGAAGTGAGAAATAGATTTAAGGGACTATATCTATAAGACAGACTGCCTGATAAACTATGGATAGAGGTTCATGACATTGTACAGGAGACAGGAATCAAGACCATCCCCTCAAGACCATTCCCAAGGGAAAAAAAAAATGCAAAAAAGCAAACTGGCTTCCTGAGAAGGCCTTCCAGATCGCTGTGAAAAAGAGGGAAGCAAAAAGCAAAGAAGAAAATCAAAGATATACCCATTTGAATACAGAGTTCCAAAGAATAGCAAGGAGAGATAAGAAAGCCTTCTTTAGCAATCAATGCAAAGAAATACAGGAAAGCAATAGAATGGAAAAGAGTAGAGTTCTCCTCAAGAAAATTAGAGTTACTAAAGGAATATTTCATGCAAAATGAGCTCAAAAGGACAGAACTGTTATGGACCTAACATAAGCAGAAGATATTAAGAACTGGCAAGAACACAGAGGAACTGTAACGAAAAGATCTTCATGACCCAGATAATCACGATGGTATGGTCACTCACCTAGAGTGAAGTGAAGTTAAATGGGCCTTATAAAGCATCACTATGAACAAATCTCAGGTAGGTGATGGAATTCCAGTTGAGCCATTTCAAATCCTGAAAGATGATGTTATGAATGTGCTGCACTCAATATACCAACAAATTTGGAAAATTCAGCAGTGGCCACAGGACTGGAAAGGATCAGTTTTCACTGAATTCCCAAAGAAAGGCAGTGCCAAAGAATGCTCAAACTATAGCACAATTGCACTCATCTCACACGCTAGTAAAGAAATGCTTAAAATTCTCCAACCAGGCTTCAGCAATACGTGAACCATGAACTTTCAGATGATCAAGCTGGTTTTAGAAAAGGCACAGGAACCAGAGATCATTTTGCCAACATCTGATAGATTATCAAAAAAGCAACAAATTCCAGAAAAACACCTACTTCTGCTCTACTGACTATGCCAAAGACTTTGACTGTGTGGATCACAATAAAATGTGGAAATTTCTTAAAGAGATGGGAATACCAAATCACCTGACCTGCCTCTTGAAAAACCTGTATGCAGGTCAGGATGCAACAGTTAGAAATGGGCATGGAACAACAGATTGGTTCCAAATAGGAAAGGAGTATGTCAAGGCTGTATATTGTCACTCTGCTTATTTAACTTATATGCAGAGTACATCATAAAATCGCTGGGCTGGAGAAAGCCCAGCCTGGAAACAAGATTGCCAGGAGAAATATCCATGGCCTCAAATATGCAGATGACACCACCCTATTACAGCAAGTGAAGAAGAATAAAGAACCTCTTGATGAAGGTGAGAGAGGAGATTTAAAGGTTGACTTAAAGCTCAACATTTAAAAAACTAAGATCATGGCATCTGGCCCCATCACTTTATAGACAATAGATAGGGAAACAGTGGAGACAGTGGTTGACTTCATTTTTCTGGACTCCAAAATCACTGCCGATGGTGTTTGCAGCCATGAAAATAAGAGACACTTACAGCTTGGAAGGAAAGTTGAGTCCAATCTAGACATCATATTGAGAAGCAGAGACATTACTATGTCAACAAAGGTCCACGTAGTCAAGGCTATGGTTTTTCCAGTGGCCATGTATAGATGTGAGAGTTGGACTATAAAAAAGCTTAGTCCCAAATAATTCATGCTTTTGAACTGTGGTGTTGGAGAAGACTCTTGAGTGTCCCTTGAACTGCAAGGAGATCCACCCAGTCCATCCTACAGGAAATCAGTCCTGAATGTTCACTGGAAGAACTGATGTTGAAGCTGAATGTCCAATACTTTGGGCACCTGATGCGAAGAGCTGACTCATTTGAAAAGACTCTGATTTGGTAAAGATTGAGGGCAGGAAGAGAAGGGGATGACAGAGGATGAGATGGTTGGATGACATTACCAACTCAATGGACATGAGCATGTGTGGACTCCGGGAGTTGGTGATGGAAAATGAGGCCTTGCGTGCTGCCATTCATGGGCTCACAAAGAGTTGAGCACAGCTGAGCAACTGAACTGAACTGAAGTTATTGAATACAGTGTCAGTTTTCTTTCCTTATTTTCTTTTGGTTTTCTATGGTTTTGTTTTTTGATGGGCAGGATTTTTATTTTTCCTCTAGAAGTTATTCCTTTCTGAATATAGAGTCATAAGTCTGAATTTTAAAGCCACTTAAGTAATGTGTTGTTATAGGTAGCTAATCAACAACTTGATGCAATTAGATTTATTAGTCTTTATTCTCAATTTGTTCAGTTCAGTTCAGTCCTTCAGTTGTGTCCGACTCTTTGCAATGCCATAGACTGCAGAATGTCAGGCTTCCCTATCCATCATCAACTCCTGGAGCTTTCTCAAGCTCATGTCCATCAAGTTGGTGATGCTATCCAACCATCTCATCGTCTGTCTTCCGCTTCTCCTCTTGCCTTCAATCTTCCCTAATATCAGGGTCTTTTCCACTGAGTCAACATGTTTAGTATGCTTTCAACTCTTTTTAAATCAGCCAACATGAATTAAAGTACTCTCTGTCCCTACTGCATTCCCAAATCTATGCCAGAAACAAAAAACTGCAGAGACTGAAGGCTGTTTCCAGCACATCACTGTGGAGATTTTGTTCCCTCATTTTTTTCTATCAAAAAAAAAATGCTAACATTAAAATCAGTACATTGTACATAAATATCAAAACTTCTGATTCTCTTGAAAACATGGCCAACAGGCCTACTTTCCAGCACGAGTGAGGTGGAGGAAAGGCTGCTCCCAGAGGTAAGGCCTGTGCTGCCCAGATTCCAACATGGCCACCTAGTCCTAGTATCATATCTCCTGCCTCCTGGGGCCATGAGTTTGTGAGAACTAGACTTCTAGCTCTCTTAAGATAAAGATTACTTTTGTCTTGATCAACTTTGACTTTGAAGCTTTTAACCCAGAACCTAGCACACAGTTCTTCCTTGTAGAGTTATTGGATGATATAAAATATATTGTGGATGCATATGACATTTCCAATACTGAAACCAAGCAATTGAAGTACTACTCTGCCCTAAATCTTTTTTGTAGCCTGACATCATAGGTGCCCCTATGTCTGCCATTAGACCCACTACCTAAACCAAGTTGTATGTTCCTGGGCTGTCCTTGAAGTCTTCATTTTGCCATTTGACAACTTCTCCTCCTAGCAATCTCCTCTCCCACGAAGACAGCAATGCATATCTCATCAAGTGGCTAAGAAGATGACCTGAAACCACGATTGTCCAACAGGGCCCCTACTATCCATTTTCATGAGGTTCTTAGCAGTTTTTTCTTCAAGTAGGCAAGGTTCTCTGTCTTCTTAGATGTCCATACAGATCAGTTTGATTTTCCAGCCAAGGTTCAAGGAAGAGATTACAGTTCAATTCTCTGTATTCTGAGAAGCTTCAAAGGCCACTCGCCAAGGACATTGATGAAGGTAAAGAATTTATCGAAAGCTTTGTGTTTTCTTCAGATCTTTAATGGCCTAAAGGGGAAAACTAGAGTAAGTCAGAACATATATAACTATGGGTTTCTTGTCACCACTATATCCTAAGAACTCAAACTTCCCTGAGTACCTTGATCCAGGAAGGAAGTATGAAGTGGCTTGTATGCCTTAGGCTGGTGGCCTTCTCAGAGTGCATAGTCAAGTAAGTACGAGGACTGTAAGTCTCATCATATTCCTTTCTCAGATTTTTCTTTTCATCTGATTATTCTTCCAGCCATCAGGTTTAGAAGGGAATGGAATATTTCCCTAGGAGTCTTAAAGTTCAACTCTTACTTATTGATAAGTAACTTACTATAGGGACTGTGGATCGCAAGGTCTTGGTGTAGATTTGGGTTGCACAACACTTGGGGTCCAGTCATGTCATGACCTGTTGAAAATGCAACTCCTTGCAACTGTTCAGTGCACAGTCTAGTCACATGTCAATGTGGTCCTGTGGAATAGCAGATATCTACATTTTATTCAACATGCCCTCTTTTTTTCCCTGTCTACTTCAGTGTGTATATGCCTATGTCTGCATCTCTGTATCACTGTCATTTATCGCTCCATTGCTTTGGAAGTCATTGGGAGTCTATTTCTCTTTGTGTTGTTTTCTTTTAATTTTTCATTTGACTCATTCTTCCTTCTCAAGCTTCTGAATTTACCTTATTTGTTCCCTATATCTTGGATTCTTCTTTCAACTCTTTCTGCTCTTTCAACTTGTAGAAAGATACAGTTTTATATTCACTGTTTTATATCTGACAAGCAGTGTGACCACAGCAAACTCAGAAACCTCTTGCATTTCAAATTGCTCCCTTGGTAAAAGAGAATAAGAGTCCCCCTTCTACCTCCTTCCTTGAGCTTTTATGAGAAGCAACGACTGGGATGGCAAAAGCAATGCCTACGGCTGTCATTGTTGAGACTTCCTATTTATCATCAGGTACTTTATATCCATCACTTCACTTATCCCCAAGATGTTCTATTTGGAGGGTTGTATTGTTACATTCCACCATTTCACCAAAGCAGAGACTGAGACACCATATGGTCATATGGCTTACCCAAGATTGCAGAACAGAACCTGTATTCAAATTTACGTGTTTGCCATGGTATATGCATAAAATTCTGATGATAATGTGCCACATAAAAAGGATTTGAAAATACACAGGGCCATTACAATGACAGTTATACCTTAACACTGACACCTTGTTGTAGCATCTTCTTTGTTTTCTTTGTCAAATGCTCGGTGAAAGAATACTCTAGGAGAGTGAAGACCATGAGAAACACCCTCAGTGTAAAAAAATGATGAAAAATTTCCTGAAGGAGCATGCTTACAGACTGTCCTAGATTTCTTTTTGTGGCTCAAATCTGACTATTCACCCACTGAGAAACATCATGGATATGAGTATTTTGGGAGGATGGCACTCCACAATGCCCCTGGTGCTCTAGCCTAGCACTGGGGCTCACTTGGAGGTGCCAGGTGGGGTGTTGGGGTTGGTATTCCTACAGGAGGCAGAGACACTGGAAAACAGGGACCCCATCCAGAGGAGAAGGCACTCTCATCCTCAACTGTTGGTCTTTGTGACTGGGCCTGGCAATTACCAGGTGGCACGTAAATATCCATTTCTGTGTAAAGATGTGTCATTAGTTTAAGGGTTATTGTTCCTTCTAAACTAAGTGAGCCACTCAGTTACAGATGAAGAGTGAACCATCACTGATCAAAAGGTAGAACCAACTGCAAAGCAATTGTGAATCAGATGCAAGAACGATAGCAGTAAAAGTTACTGAACCTGTATTCCGTGTATGGTCATAAGAATCACTGTTGCTGTTGCTGTTTTTAAATTAGAAAAAGGGCTTATTTTGTCTTCAAGAATGCCCATGCCAGCCTGAGAAATAGGCAAAGAGTAAATAAATGTGTAATGAAACGGTCACCTGTGTGGTGTTGATTGGTTGTGGCCTGAGTTTGGAGGGGAGTGGCTGGGGTTGAACAAGAAGGACCTCCTGGGGAAACTGGTGCTAATGCTGAGCTTGAAGAGATTACAGAGCTTGTCATATGAAGGCACCAGGACTTCCCTGGGTTTTCAGCAGTCCTGGAGACCCAGTGGTTATGCTTCTGGGCTTCCCAAGCAGGAGGTACCACTTCAACGCCTGGTCATAGAGTCACTATCCGGCATACAATGTAGCACAGGAAAAATAAATCAAATGCAGATATCTCTGTGACCAAAGTCTGTGAGCTGCACAGTGGTTAGAAAGTGATCTCAAGAGATACGTGACACCCAGAGGGAGACATCTGTGTGGGAAAAGATGGTAGCCAATTCTGCACAACTCACTCCCTCTTTTCCCTATAGATGCTCTATGTGGGTAACATCACCATTGGAACACCCCCCTCAGGAATTCCAGGTTATCTTTGACACAGATTCATCTGACTTGTGGGTGCCCTCCATCTTTTGCACCAGTCCAGCCTGTTGTGGGTACACACACCCCATACCTGGACCATCTTTCACTTGCCCTGACGCCGTTTCCACCCTTGACACCTGATGACACTCATCTCTTGTGTCTACAGCTACACATGTTAGATTCAGACATCGTCAGTCTTCCACCTTCTGGCTTACCAATAAGACCTTCAGCATTGCCTATGGATCTGGGAGAATGAAAGGAGTTGTTGTTCATGACACAGTTCAGGTAATGGTGCAACAGATGCTGAGGAAGGACTGGCTATGTAGTGACCACTGCTTGCAAAACAGATGCAGGACCATGTAGCAGGACCCTTCCTAGCCCAACTCCTATAGATATTGGCCATCTTATCCACAGGATCATGTCTCTAGGGAGGCAGTGTCCATGGTGGCAAATGAGCAAAAAATTAGCTCACCCAGAGAGTGGCTTGAGGTGTGGACTTGCAGCTCCTCTGCCTATGAGCAGTTCAAGGTTCATTTTGGTGGGAGCGAGAAGAAAGGATAAAAGCACCCACTTTTATATTCATACACCATTCCAGGAACTTTCAGGTGATAACTGTTTTAATCCTGCAACGCCACACTGCAGTTACGCTGGTTAGCTCATGAGACATATGAGAAAACTGAAGTGCAGACAGCAAGGGCCTTGCTGAGGGCACACATGTGGTAAAAGGTAGAATTAGGCTGGCTTTTCAGGACTGAAGTTGCTGAACAGCAACTGTTTGGGGACAGGATAAAACTGATCTGGGGACCCTTGGGGCAGTCAAGGGCTTCAGGTATCCAGAGTGGAAAACTGGGGGCCTGAGAAGTCAAGGGATGTGATAAATGAGTTCTCACTCTAGAGGACCCTTGAGAGTCTAATAAACCTATGGCCTGCCTCCCCCAAATGTTTGAGTATGTCCCCTCTTTCTTTTACTCTCATACACACTCATATAAATATACACATATCACCAAAAGTGAATTTCCCAGGCAGTAATTTCATAGAACTCTGCAAGCAAGATTGTGTTTTTGGCTTCTGTCTTCCTGGACAGATGCAGAATCCACAGTACATTACAGAGAATGCAGTTGATTCCTGTGATTAGGTCACAGTGATGCCAAAGAGAAGGCTATCTTGCTCTCGATAGTTTTGTCCTTAAGGTGGCACCAAAGGGTCCTGGCCTGACTCTTGGTTGCCACACCTGGACAGAAGCCACAAGGCTAATTTGACTCACTCAACTGGTGTTTTTCAGAGGGACAGATGTTTTAGAATTCACAGCCTCTCACAATGGAACCCAAATTCCCCTCCCAGCTTGGTCTAACCATCTGAGGTCCACCAAAGACACAGCCCAGCCTCAATTCTTCTTTGAGGATCTATCGGCAATACAACCCAGCTCAGTCCTCGCCCCACTTCACATATCTGTAAGTGGGAACGCTCTTCTCTCCCACAGATTGGGGACCTTGTAAGTACTGACCAGCAGTTCAGTCTAAGCATGGAGGAATATGGGTTTGAGGGTATATCTTTTGAAGGCATTTTGAGCATGAATTACCCCAACATATCCTTCACTGGAGCCATCCCCATCTTTGACAAGCTGAAGAATGAAGGTGCCATTTCTGAGCTTGTTTTTGCCTTCTATTTAAGCAAGTAAGTCAGAGATGGACAAGGTATATCTCCAAATTAGCTGTAAGGTGTTTTCAGTTGCATGAAAATTATAGGACACTTCATAAAGAAGTATTCTGAGAGAGAATCTAACCAAGGATAACTATGGCCCCAGGGCCCTACCTAGCTTCACCCCCGGCTTTTATAAATAAAAGTTTATAGGAACACAACCTTACTCCTGGGCTCAAGACCAATAACTTTGCCTAGGGGGTGAATGAGGAGGAAGGCAAATGGAAGGCAACAGGAAACAAGTTGAAGGAAAGACATTAGGATTTGCTTATGAATTTGATAAAGAAGGAAGGAGAAGGATGGTGGATATCTTCCCTTCCTCATTATTATATCACTGAGAGCCCATTTTCAGCTACCCAATTTGAAGGAACAAGTGAGAAACGAAAGTGTGGTACCTCTTGTTCAAGAAATATTAGGCATTTCAAGACTGGGACAGCAGAGGTGGGGTCCCTTCTGAGTGTGGGGACCTTCGGATAGTAGAGCTCTCAGGCCAGTGGAGCCAACTCTGGGTGACCTGAACCCACACCCTTAGAACTCCCAGGCCCTGATTTTCCTGAAAAAATGACAAGGTGGACAAGGGGAAAGCCAAAAGCTTCAGCACCCTGTCCTCTGAGGGTGTCTGAGCATTCAGGTCGCTGGAGGTCCAGGGCATTTTCAGAAGATATAGTGGGTGGAACCTAGCCAAGTGATTCAGCTTCTAAACTCTTCTGTGCCACTCATTAGCCAGTAACAGGGCTCAGACTGGATCTCACTCTCTCCTAGACTCAATTTCTGCATCTGTACATCGGGACCTTATTAGGGATTTGATCTGTGGACAAGCACAGCTCTCAGACAGTGGTGTTGTTACTGTCCTCCAAGGATCCCCCATCACTTCTCTCTACAGAGACAAGCGGGAGGGCAGTGTGGTGATGTTTGATGGGGTGGACAATCGCTACTACAAGGAGAGCTCAAGTGGGTACCATTGATCCAAGCAGGTGACTGGATTGTACAAATGGACCAGTAAGCTTCTCCCTCTGAGGGTCAGCCCAAGTGATGCTCCCACTACTGTACATGAACACAGGCAGACACACACAAATGCATTCTCAGACACACACTGACACAGACATACACACCACCTGCAATGACAGAGATAGACACACAGACACATGGAAACCCACAAGCAGACACATATAAACATGCACATAGACACATAAAAAAATGCATAGCTAGTCAGAGACACACAAGCACACACAAACACACATACAAACAAACACACAAGCACATAGATACACAAACAACCCATGGGTTCATAATCCTCAGGCCTTCTGAGCAAGGCTCTGACCAGGGTTCTAAAAGGGTCCAGTGGGTACAGCTAGGAGAGGGATGCATTCACTGCCCTTTGAGGTGGGTAGCATAGTTAGAGGACTCTACAGTGTGGTGAACAGAGGATCAGGGAGAATTTCTCCAGCCTGATCAGAGCTATGATAACATGACCAACTGTCCAGAGCTACCTAGGATATAGGAAGTTCTCAGTACTGATAAATGTCATTTTAAAAACAGGGACCATCTTGAGAAACTGGGGAAAACTGGTCTTCTTAGGGAGCAGCTACCCAGAAATTTGCTGCAGTCTTAAGATGTAAGAGAAAATAATAAAAAGACAGGGGTTATAAGAGAGAATCAGGAAGGTGGGATCCAAGAGTGACCTGAGGACAAGAGACACAATAGATAAGATTCTGTGTAATATCCTCAGACAAGAGCTGACCTGTCCTTTGGAGTTTCTGTGGGCTAGTCATGTATTTCCTGGCCAGGGTCTCAGGGTCTGAGCTGGTTGTAGGAGCAGTGCTCGGAGACACCCTCTCCCAGAGGAGCCCCTTTCTCCCCCTACTATTAGAATCTGCTGCCCCTGCATATCTCCATCTTCACTCTGTGTGTGACCCGTTATTTGTTCCCCATCAGATACAGCTCTCTGGAGGTTTCTAATTGTTTTCTCAGTCTTCATTCACTCATTGAACAGACAAGCATTGGGCATCCACTGTGTGCCAGGCACTTTAGGGAGGCAAGGAGAATAAAACTCGGCCTCACATCTAAGGCAGCAGATGTACATGAAGTGACTCACCCACATAGTGAATTGTGGCTTTGGTACATGCTAGACACGAGGAGGAGAAGGCAATGGCAACCCACTCCAGTACTTTGCCTGGACAGTCCCAGGGACGGTGGAGCCTGGTGAGCTGCCCTCTATGACGTCGCAAAGAGTCGGACACGACTGAAGGGAGTTAGAAGCAGTCGCAGCAGCAGACATGAGGGACGGTCTACAGAGAGTGACTAAGACAGGAGACTGATAATCACCGGGGAAAGACTTCCCGAAAACAATACAATTAAGCTGGAATCTGGAAGGTGAGAAGAAATTTGCTAATCAAAGGGGAGTGGAGTTCTCTAGGAAGGAAGACAAGCTTGCGTCAAGGTACAAAAGATCCTGCTGTATTCACGTACTGCATTCAAGGATGTCAAGAAAAGTGCTGTGTCAAGAGCAAAGGAAAAGAGAGTGAGAGATGAAGGGTTGTTTAGGAGACACTCAGGAAGGGGACAACTCTGGAGAGACTAAGTGTGACCTTGATGCCCGCTTTCTTCCTTTGTCTCTCAGCATCTCCATGAAAAGAAAGGTTATTGCTTGTTCTGGCGGCTGTGAGGCCCTTGTTGACACCAGGATATCATTGATCCAACGGCCAAGAATACTGGTCGATAACATACAGAAGCTTATTGGCACCACGCCACGGGGTTCCAAGGTGAAGGGTCATGCCCCGGGGTCACACCCTGTCTCCACACACAACAAGGATAGCAGGGTCAACCTCTCACACTCTCTCTCTAACAGCACTACATTCCATGTTCTGTAGTCAATACCCTGCCCTCTATTATCTTCACCATGGATGGCATCAACTACCCAGTGCCAGCTCAAGCCTACATCTTCAAGGTGAGGAGACAATACTGAGTGTTGGTTCTCAAACTGGAGCTTGCAGGAACCCTTGGGCTGCTACTGGGAGGAGGGCGCCCTCTGGAGGCCATGTCACACCATTGCAGATGCTGCTGAGCCCTGTGGCTGGGCCAGTGCCTCCCACAAAACCAACCACTTGAGTGTATAGGGCCATGTGGGACACTGATCTTCCTGAAATAAATGTGGAGAGGCCACACCACATTGATGGGAGAGGGGAACACTAAGGTCCTCAGTCTTCAAAGTGCTTCAATTCAAGCTGAACCCTTAGGTGCATGAACATGAAATTCAGCTCAAGCAGTCCCTGAAATAGGCCATGTTACAAGGACAATGGCGGGGGACAGTCCCAGTGTGATATCCCAGCATAAGTTAACAGTCTCCCTTCCTGCCTCAAAGTTTTCCTGGTTTGGATAATAAATTACATGGTCAGTCTAGGTCTGGGCTGCATCTTCCCCTTCCTCTGGCCAAGTGTCTCTTTTGGGAGTTGGGGTACCTGATCCCTCTGTGGGGAGTTGAATGCTAATGTGAATAAAGGGTGCACAGTGACTGTTCAGCCCCGGTAGGGTGGAGGCTTCATGTCTGCTCTCTGCAGGAGTTCAGAGCAGGCCGATGGGCTCATAGAAGGCTTTGAGGAAGAGAAGGAATTTCAGGAATTCTAAAACCAGAAACTCATTGAGGCATATGGAAGGTTGCTTGATTCTAGGCAAAACTGCACTGGATTTCATGCAAATGGCATCCCAAGGTACACTGCACTGGGGCACTGGGGACTTACTCGGGGTGATGACGGCTACAGACTGACCGGTGGGGATGGGGAACCAGAGTAAGTTACCCAACCAAGCTGGAATGGCTGAAGAGGGTGAGTGCAGGCCAAAGGAGGCTTCTCAGAGTTCCTGAGTTAAGTCTTCAGGAACTTGTTGTGGGCACTGCTCTATTTAAGATGGATAACCAACAACGAGTTGCTGTTTAGCACAGGGAAATCCGCTTAGTTATACGACAGCCTGGATGTCATGGGACATCCAGGATACACGGATACATATGATTAAGTCCCTTTACTGTCCACCTGAAACTCAGAATATTGTTAATAAGCTATACTCCAATACAAAATAAGGTTTTAAAATAAAGTACGGATTGTGGGGATGCATGACAAGAACCAGCATTCTCTGCAGAGAAAACAAGGAGTAGGAGCCAAGAGGAAAGAAGCAGGGAGTGAGGAGAACTATGGACAACTTGTTCTTTTCTAAAAAAAAATACATTGAACTGTGGCTAATCAGTGGTGCTTTAAGTTCTGCTGCATAGCAATGTGACTCAGTTATACACATTAAAAATGTATTTGTTTTCTTATTCTTTTTCAGGTGGTTTATGTTTGGATATTTAATATATTTCCTTATGCTCTACAGTAGGACTTTGTTGTTTTTCCCCAAATCCCAGAACCCCCTTCCCTACACCCTTTCTTGTGGCAAAGCAACCTCATGTCTTGGCCCTTTTGGTTGTGGATGAACTGTCATATCCCTTGCTACTGAGAAAATCCCTTGATTCTTACCAAAAATGGGAAATAAAAATTGTGCTGGGTCTGGATATTGAGGGAGTCACAGTTAAGGGCTCAGGCTGACTGGTGTGTGTCTCTGACTCCCCCAGGATGCTACAGGCCACTGCTCTACCACCTTTGAAGAGAACATAGTGAGGGTATCTAGAGAGAACTGGATGCTGGGTGACGTCTTCCTGAGGCTGTATTTCTCAGTCTTTGATCAAGGAAATGACAGGATTGGCCTGGCACAGGCAGTGTAAATGCTTGGAGTGGTTCAGGAATCAGTAAGGTCACTCCTAACACACACTCACTCACACTTCGAGCACTGCTGCCCAGGATGCTGGTGAACTGTATTTGGTGGCCTACATACCCTATTCTCAGTAAAGAATAAAGTGTTTTGCTGTTAATGGTGCTGAAATAAATTGTTGCCTCTGTTTGTGTCTGGGAGTGAAGGATCTAGAACCAAGTCTGAATCAAAACTGAGAGGAGCCCTACTCCAACTAGCTTCAGTGAAAAGGGAGACTCATTGAAATGAATCTGGGAATCCATGACACAAAAATCAGAGCAAATACAAAGATCTCAGTGGCTGGACCCAAGAAATCAGAAGTCATCAATTCTCTCTCATCACCCTCAATCTTTGTCTTCACTCTTCTCTGATGGTCTTAGCCTGTCAACTTTCTTCCTTAAGGCTTCTGCACTTAGGGAGTCCATGCTACCTACTCTAGGGTTTTAAATCCCAAAGGTATCACCTAGTAAGGAAAGAAGATTGCAAACATCAGAGTTCAAGGGTGTTCTCTGAATGACCCACCTCTGATCACATGTACAGTCCTAGATCAGCCATCCTGACAGGGACATGGGGTGTTATGACTGGTTTTACATGGTCTTTGGCCCTGACCTAGCAGCACACATGATTGTTAATTTCCTCCAGAACTACATGACTGAAGCTGGGGAGAGGCAGCCAAGTGACTGGGAGATGGTCTAGGCCATGGAAGATTTTGTGATGACCCACCAACTCCGCCACCTCCTCATTCAGAGAATTATAAGGGGTAATGAAATAGACTCTCTTCATTCCATCTCAGATTATCTTATTACTGGGATGTGATAAGACTTAGAGCTGTGTGGGGAGAATCAAAGAAGAATGAATTACAGAGACAGGAATGAAGGGTGGTGGCCCTTATTACTCATCATGAATGTTCTTCAGTAGGGTAACATTCCCCTGCCCTTCTGTGTGCCCACCACCTCAGGTTTGCCATGACCATGGAAGATACTTCGGCCAGTGGAATTTGAGTAGATGTGATATGTCACTTCCAAATGGAAGTATTATTTTCTGTCCCACTAGCTGGAATACAGATGTAATGACAGGAGCTGGAGCAGCCATGTTAGACCAGAGGTAAGTAGACACAGGTGGAAGATGTGACAAGAAAGAAGTGGGCCCTCATCTCTGTGGAGAGACTTGCACTAATATTATATGAAAGAGATTTGAAATTGTGTTGTATTTAAAACAATGTTATTTAGAGTTTGATTACAGTTGTTGAACCTGTAACCAAGCACTCATAATAGAATAACTGATCTTTGTGTTAGCCTTGTTTTGACATTAGGGTCTGAATGAGACAATATCTACTGACATATACTTACAAGTGAGTCGAGTGACAGCCCTGCCTCTGGAAGCTGTGCTCTAGTGTGGGATTCAGAAACTGAAGCAAGAACAAAGCGACATGGCAGGAGAGATTCAAGATCCTGTAGGAACCCTTGGGAGGGGAACCTAAATCAGTCCTGATCTCAGGAGGTTGCTTGAAGCAGAGAAAATAATCTATCAGTCTCCTGATAAATAGGCCATGGTGCCAACTTTAATATAAGAGTGATTTATCTCAAATTCCTTCCAGAGTGTTTTCCCTTTTGATCCAGTGCTTAAGATATGCGTTTGAGTCCTGGTTAAGATTGCAAATACCCCAGGGCAACTAAGCCAGTGGGCCACACTACTGAGCCTGAGTGCCTTAGAGCCTGTGATCTGCATCAGGAGAAGCACAGGATTGAAAAGCCAGTGCACTGAAGTGACAGAGTAGCCCCTGCTTGCTGCAAATACAGAAGTCCTGAGCAGCAATGACGACCTTATGCAGCCCATTTTTTTTTTTTTAATTCTCCCAGAGAAACCAGTTAGGTCTCAGGGGAAGCAGGACATGAAAAGGATGAAACCAAGCTTGGTTTGATTTCATACAAGTCATGGAGAGGGAAGCTACAGCCTGTTTCCACAGGGAACTTGGGATATAAGTTGTGCCTCAAACATGTCACAATCCAAGGCTAGGGAGCTGGGATTTCACTCTCCCACGAGCGCCTCCCTCTCATCATTCAACTAACACCCAGCTGTGCCTCCAAGACCTTGTATTAGATCCTCCAAAGACAAATCAGAGGTGCCACTAGAAGCAAAGGACACCAAAGCTCAGGAAAATATAACCTCAGAAGATGTCTAGATTTCTGCACCCATTCTGCCATATCCAGCATCATATCTAAAATCCTGTGAGTCTAAAGAACTCCATGAGTCTCTACATGTAAGCATTTGAAAAATATCAGCTTTTAATCTATATAGGAGTATAGTTTATTTACAGCATTGTATTAATATTAGTTGTAAGATAAATTAATCCCCTTTTACATAGACATGTATCCATTCTTTCCTAGATTCTTTTCCCATACAGGATATTGCAGATTACTGAGCAGGATTCCTGTGCTGCACAGTAGGTCTTTGTTGATTGTCTATTAAATAAAGTACTACACATATATTAATCTCAAACTCTCAATTTATTCCTCTCCCATCTTGCTACTTTCAGTTAAGTTCAGTTCAGTTGCTCAGTCATGTCTGACTCTTTGTGACCCCATGAATTGCAGCACACCAGGCCTCCCTGCCCATCACCAACTCCCAGAGTTCACTCAGACTCACGACCATAGAGTCCGTGATGTCATCCAGCCACCTCATCCTCTGTCATCCCCTTCTCCTCCTGCCCCCAATCCCTCCCAGCATCACAGTCTTTTCCAATGAATCCACTCTTTGCATGACATGGTCAAAGTACTGGAGACTCAGCTTTAGCATCATTCCTTCCAAAGGAATCCCAGGGCTGATATCCTACAGAATGGACCGGTTGGATCTCCTTGCAGTCCGAGGGACTCTCAAGAGTCTTCTCCAACACCACAGTTCAAAAGCATCAATTCTTCGGCACTCAACCTTCTTCACAGTCCAACTCTCACATCCATACATGACCACTGGAAAAACCATAGCCTTGACTAGATGGACTTTAGTCGGGAAAGTAATGTCTCTGCTTTTGAATATGCTATCTATGTTGGTCATAACTTTCCTTCCAAGAAGTAAGCGTCTTTTAATTTCATGGCTGCAGTCACCATATGTAGTGATTTTGGAGCCCCCAAAATAAAGTCTGACACTGCTTCCACTGTTTCCCCATCTATTTACCATGAAGTGATGGGACCAGATGCCATGATCTTCATTTTCTGAATGTTGAGCTTTAAGGCAACTTGTTCACTCTCCTCTTTCACCTTCATCAAGAGGCCCTTTAGCTCCTCTTCACTTTCTGCCATAAGGGTGGTGTCATCTGCATATCTGAGGTTATTGATATTTCTCCTGGCAGTCTTGATTCCAGCTTGTGTTTCTTCCAGTCCAGCGTTTCTCATGATGTATTCTGCATATAAGTTAAATAAGCAGGGTGGCAATATACAGCTTTGACATACCCCTTTTCTATTTGGAACCAGTCTGTTGTTCCATGTCCAGTTATAACTGCTGCTTCCTGGCCTGCATACAGATTTCTCAAGAGACAGGTCAGGTGGTCTGGTATTCCCATCTCTTTCAGAATTTTCCACAGTTTATTATAATCCACACAGTCAAAGGCTTTGGCATAGTCAATAAAGCAGAAATAGATGTTTTTCTGGAACACTCTTGCTTTTTCTATGATCCAGCAGACGTTGACAATTTACTACAATTATTGTTTTGATGGAGGGAGGTGTCTAGGCACTTTCTGGATCAGGGTCTGTGCTGTGAGAGTGCATTGCCAAGGAAAGCAAGCCTGAGAGAGACTCACTTTAGATGGTGGTAAATGTTGAGAAGGACCTGGCCATGCAAAAACTGGGAGAAAATCATTCTAGATGTGGGAAGTAGCCCTTGCTAAGGAACAAGGTAACCAAGTTTAATAAACAGCTACCCTTCCACTGCCAATCTTCCTTCCATGCATGGAACTTGGCCTACAGGTCAACCTCCATTACTTCATCCCATGTTTCATTTGTGAGTTAGCAGCAATGAGGCATGTCAGCCTACACAAGAAGGGAGAACCTGGGGCTACCACGAGGCTGCATATGCTCTGGACTCAGGGACGTGCCCACAAACTGGTTATCATCAGGAGCATCAGGTGCCAGGGGCAGGGCCAATGCCTCTGACTATCTCTATATACTTCTTCTCAGGAGTAGAAATGCCAAGGAACTGATAGAGCAAAGAAACAAGTAATGACTTTTGTTTCAGCTAGCCCCGTGTGATTCCCACAGCCCTTTGACCACACTGCTCTCTGCCCAAAAACTCTTCCCTCTTTGCTTCCTCAAAGGTGGCTTGTGAATAACATCAGCACCTGACTGTGAAGCCTGGTGGCTGGAACTCAACTCAATCAGCTGAAACCCAGAGATGTCCAGCCTTAACCTGAGTTTCTGTCCTTTTTCTCCAACCAGATTTCATAAAGCAAAGTCCCTAAAAAAAAACATAAGGGCGATCATAATTCTCTCAAGGCCCTTAAGTCTCCAAGGTATATTTGGAGAACACTTTCCCCTGCATCCAGGCTAGTCTCAAACTTCAGCCTCCCTCAACCAGTGGTTCCCTGAGGAAACATAAGACACTTATCTAAGTTGCCAGAAGGCTGAGAAGAGCTTGCTTCTCACTGTGAATGCGGGTTCATGTTATCCAGTCACCCAAAGTTCTGTGTTGTCTGAATGAGGAGTGGGAGCTCTGGGGATTCTGAGTTGGGAGTGAGTCAGTCACCACCCGCACAACTGCATCCTGGGCTCACTACAGCTGGGGCTCCCCACTGTGCCTAGAACCCAGAGGAAACAGCCTGCAGTATTTCTTTCCTGCTGCTACAAGAAGGCAGGTCTGCTGATAAAATCAGAACCAAACTTGAGGGGCAACAGGAAAGGAACTTCGACTCTGGTGCCTGCAGATATCTCTGAACTTCCCAACAGTGGAGGCAATGGAGTTTTCTCTCATCTTTCCCTTCCTGGAAGTCTCCTAGTCTGAAAACCAGAGTTCCTGGGTTCCAAGTCTTCACTAACTTACCTGCAGCTTTAGAGTGAGTCATACAACCCAGGTTTCAGTTTCCCACCTCTTGGATGAGGGAGACTGGACTCACTCCAGAACACTTGTTCCAGACTGAAACTCAGTGCCAACAGAGGACAAGAGGCTAAGAGGTACATTTTGCTGAGGATGCTGAGGCTGCCTCTGGTGGGCAGGGGGATGTAACTGTCTGGTGTTGCTCATGGGTCCTGGGCTCAGGACTGGGAGTGGTAGACCACTTGGCACACAGCTGCTGTGAGACCAAGGACCTTAGAGGCCTTTCCCCCTGCAACTTACCATCATTTGGCTTCTGTGGGATGAGATCAGGTAGTTATAAGTCAGAAGTTACCAATGGGGAAGCTTGTAGAATCCTCAGCAGAAGCTCAAAGTAGGCTAATGAATCATCTCTCCTAAAAACTCTGGAAACAAGATATGCCAGGACTCTTAGAAAATTTTGTATTATTTTAATTACTATTTAAAGTAGGTCATCTTGTGGATGACCTGTCATTTGTTCTCTGGCTTGAGAAGATACCCACAGTTAAAGTGGAATCCAAGAGCTCCCGTGGGAGGCTGTCCATCTCCCCGTGACTCATTAGTGGTGACTACAGCTCTATTCCCTCCACATCTGGAGCAGTAACTAAAGCAGGAAGGATGTGACCTGCAAGTTTAACAGGAAGACTCAGGTTGGTCTGGCCCTCAGTTAGGCACTATTCTTTTCCCAGTCCTTCTTCCTTCCCTTCTGGGTCCTGTGCAAGCTGACCTCCTGGTTATTGAGTTGTGAATTCCTCCTCTCTTCTCTGGCAAATATCCATGCAGTCTCACTTGTGGCTTCCCCTCTACCCAGGTCCTATCCCTCACCTGCAGATAGCTATAAAGAAGGAAAAACCATGGAGGGGTCTGCCCAGATCATTCTTTCTAAAAATGCCTGCATTCCTTCTCCTTCCAGACCCTGTCATGAATCACCAAAATCTCCAACTAGATGACCCAGTAGCTTAGCAGGGGAGTGGTGATGCAGATAGGGTTGGAGGTAAGGTTGTCAGGTATGGGGTGGGGGGTGGGGATGGTTTTCAGATGATAAGAGAAGAGTTGGTGTAAGGAGCATGTGGTCTTCCAACCACTCACTCATCAGGACCTGCCTGAATCTGCTATCTTGGGCACCTCAGGGTATCACTAAACAGAAACTTCATTCTATAACTTCTCACTACAAAACTATTTCAAACATAACAAATATAAGAAAAGTGTCATGAACCCTACATTTCATCATTCGGCATCAATAACTACAAAACTAACCTCTTAGTCCCACAGGTTGTCATAGACAGGAGATTAAGCAACATCAAAGTGGTGGCCAATAGAGTTCCCGGGAAAGACAGGTCTTTCTCTTCTTGCTATGTTCTCATTTGTGGTGGGGAAAGGGAAGAAGGAAGAGGGGGAATAAGAGAGAAAAAGAGGGAGAGGTTAATCCTATCAAGAGGGACTACCATCAAAACCCCATGTCAACCTGGGTACCTCCCCAAAGCCCTACTTCCTAATACCATCACACTGGGAGTCAAGAGTGGACACAATTCAATCAGTAGCAGCTGTGCAGATCTGTTTTTAAATCAGGACAGACACTCATTTCATTCTCTCTTTTACTCCTTATTCATTTTCCCTGAAGTGCTGTTTGGATGAGATGAACATTTCACAAAATATACATAATGAGTATTTGGGGTAAAATGATATGATATGAAAAAAATGCTCTTTTGTTCTCAATAAAATTAACATCTAATATCCAGTCCATGTACAAATTTCCCTGATTCTCAAAAAAGCAGTTTTCACAGTTTATTGAAAGAATGTAGTCATATTTTGCACTTGGTTGTTCTCCTTTAAGACTAAATAGCTGTTCCTCTCCCAATTTTAATGCCATTTATTTGTTCAGAAACTGGGCGGAAGCAGGGTGGTTTGTCTTACAGAATGTCCCACTATTGGGTTTAGAGCAGGAGTCCATAATACCAGCACAGTGGGTCAGGACCAGTAGCAGTCCTTGGTCTATTAGCAACCAGACGTCCACAGCAGGAGGCCAGTGAGCTGCAGGCCAGTGAGTGACACTTCATCTGTGTTATAGCTCCTCCCCTACACTCTCTCATCACCCCTAGAAGGGACAGTCTAGCTTGTTTTCCTGGAACTGTTTGCAGTTATATAACATATGCTTAATAGAAAAAAAATAGCATAAATATTGATGATTATTTGCCTACTCAGTGCTCAGAATGGTGAGTTGGTGCCCTAACAGTCTATCAGAGTGCAAATTAGATGTTGCCTATTAACATCTGGACACATTCGGTAAGCTTAAAATTAAATATTAAAAAGCTAAGATCATGGGATCCAGCCCCATCCTGCATGGTGAATAGAAGGAGAAAAGGTGGAAGCAGTGACAGATTTCTTCATCTCAGCCTCTAAAACCACTGTAGATGGTGCCTGCAGCCATCAAATCAGAGGACGTTTGCTTCTTGGCAGGAAAGCTATGAGAAAAATAGTAAAGTGTGCTGAGAAGCAGAAACATCATTCTGCCCAACAAACTGGTAGATGTTTGGCCTTTTCATTTGGATTCTTAAACTTTCTCTCCAGTCCCCATTGGACTTTGAAGTGCCTTAGCTTTCTGGTTCTTCATGATCCCCAAGATTATTTTCTGCATTTCTTTAACCAGTCCTGAAATCAGCCATCTCTTTAAGAATCCAAGCATCGTCTGATGGGAAATGTATTTAGAAGCTACATGTTAGACCTCAGAATAGTCACTGTTAACAAGTTGTCACTCCTTCTAGTCTTAGAGGACAAAGTACACATTTTCCTTAAAAATAAAATAAAAATGAATATAATGAATTGGTACAAACTTATGCTTTCAGTTCAAGATTTAAGACAGCAGAGTTTGAATTAAACTTATTTATGTTATATGTGAACCTCTTTTTCTAGCCATTGAAAGGCTTAATTCAGAACATTAGTTCTAATTATTTCTTGCTTTTACCTGTTAACATGCATATGATTCTGTCACAATAACAGAAGTTATGAGAAACAATAAGTTGTTGAATATAGTTTCAGAATTCTTTCCTGTTTTTCTTTGGTTTTGTTTTGGATGGGCAGTATTTTTGTTTTTGTTAGAAGATATTCGACTCTGAATGTAGTCATAGTTATGAATTTTAAAGACATTTAAGTAATATGTTGTTATGGGCAGCTAGTCACCAATTGGATGCAATTAGATTTATCAGTCTCTTTGTTGTCAATTTGTTCAGTTCAGTTCAGTTCTTTCAGTCGTGTCCATCTCTTTGGAATGCCCCGGACTGCAGCATGCCAGGCTTTCCTATCCATCACCAATTCCCAGAGCTTACTCAAGCACATGTGCATCGACTTGGTGATGCCACCAAACCGTCTCATCCTGTCTTCCCCTTCTCTTCCTGCCTTCAATCTTTCCTAACCTCAGAGTCTTTTCCAGTAAGTCAGTTCTTCCCATCAAGTGGGCAAATAATTGGAGCTTCAGCCTCAATCTTTCCAGTGAATATTCAGGACTGATTTTATTTAGCATGGACTGGTTTGATCTCCTTGCAGTCCAAAGGACTCTCAAGAGTCTTCTCCAACACCATAGTTCAAAGTGCATATATGTGTGTCATTTGTTAGTGACGTCATATTCCCTCTGTTGGGATTTAACCACCAGAACTGAATCTAAACAACATTCAAATATGAGGAATGAGTCACAGTGCCCCATGTAAACACACCGGGCAAAAGGAGAGGCTCCTGTTGTATTCAAGGGACAGGCATGGATAGATCTCTTGCAGGAATAGGCCTTGGGAGTCCTGGATGAGTCATTAAACATGATTGTCTTTACTTTGGCTGCCACAGTAGTTTTGCCTTCGACTGGGAAGACATTTCAAAATTATTTTTTTGTATGTTTAGTTTGGCAGACAAAATTTTTCATGACATAGACTCTATGGGGAAATTATATCAGAAATATATCCATTTATCTTCAGCAGTTAAATTTTGTTGGTTTGTGCATCTCTGATGATCTTTCTTTATAAATAGAAAGGAAACACACATGTTCAGTGTGCACTCAGTCTCTTTTTAAATCAACCAATATGAATTAAATTCTTCTCTGTCCCCACTGCACTTTCAACTCTAGGTGAGAAATAAAAACCTGCAGAGACTGAAGGCTGATTCCAGCACATCGTTGTGAAGATTTCAGTCCCACTGTACTCTTTTCGGAAAAAAAAATTAGTTGCTAACATTAAAATCAGTAGATTGTACATAAATATCCAAACTTCCGTTTCGATTGAAAACATGGCCAACTGGCCTGCTTTCCAGCATGATGAAGTGTAGAAAAGGCTGTTCCCAGTGGTAAGGCCTGTGTGAACCAGGGTTCTACATGGCTACCTCACCCTCGTACCATATCTCCTGCCTCCAGAGGCCATGACTTTGTGAGAACTAGACTGCTAGCTCTCTTAAGATAAAGACTACTTTTGTCTTCATCAGCTTTGACTTTGAAGCCTTTAACCCATAATTTAGCATAGAGTTCTTCCTTGTACATTTGTTGGATGATCTAAAATATCTTGTGGATGCATATGGCATTTCTTCCGATACAGAAACCATACAATTGAAGTACTGCTCTGCCCTAAATCTTTGATGCAGCCTGGCATCATAGATGCCCCTGATGTCTGTCATTAGACCTGCTAACTAAAGCCAGTTGTATGTCCCTGGGATGTCCCTGAAGTCTTCACTTTGCCATTTGAAAACTTATCCTCCTAGCAATCTCCTCTCTAATGAAGACAGCAATGCATATCTCATGAAGTGGCTAGGAAGATGGCATGAAACCCACGAATGTCGAGCATGGCCCCTAGTATCCATTTTCATGATGTTCTTAGCTTTTTTTTTTTTTTTTTTTCCCATATAGGCAAGGTTCTCTGTCTTCTTAGATGTTCATGGAGATCAATTTGATTTTCTAGCCAAACTTCAAGGAAGAGATTACAGTTCAATTCTCTGTATACTGAGAAGCTTCAAAGTCCACTCACCAAGGACAATGATGAAGGTAAAGATTTTATCGAGACCTTTGTGCTTTTTTCAGACCTATTAGTGGCCTAAAGGGGAAAACTAGGGCATATCAGAGCATATATAACTAGGGGCTCCTGGCCACCACTACATGCTAAGAACCTGAACTTCCCTGAGTACTTGGAGCCAGGAAAGAAAATGAAGTGGCTTGTGCTCATTGGGCTGGTGGCCTTCTCAGATTGCAGAGTCATTTAAGTATGTAGGCTGTAAGCCACATCATCTTTATTTCTGTGATTTTTTTTCATCCGATTATTCTTCTGCTCATCAGGTTTAGAACGGAATGGAATATTTCCTGACAATACTAAAGTTCAACCCTTACTTATTGATAAATACCTTGTTATAAGAAAGATGGGATCCAAGGATCTTGGTGTAGATTTGCATAGTTGCACAACTCTGGGGTCCAGTCATGTCATGACTTATTGAAACTGGAACTCCTTGCAATTGTTCAGTGCACAGTCAATGCATATGTAGGTGTGGTCCTGTGGAATAGCACTTTTCCACTTTTTATTCAGCATGCCCTCTTTGTTCCCTCTCTACTTCAGTGTGTATATGTCTATGTCTGCATCTCTGTATCACCATCATTTATCTCTCCATCCCTTTGGAAGTCTGTTAGTGGATTTCTCGCTGTGGTGTTTTCTTTTAACTTTCCACATTTCCTGAACCTGTTCCCTATCTCCTGGATTCTTTTTTCAACTCTCTCTTCTCTTTCAACGTGGAGAAAGATTGGGAGAGCTACTTATACACTGTTTTATATCTGACAAGCAGTGTGACCACAGCCAATTCACAAACCTCTTGCATTTCAAATTCCTCCCTTGTAAAGAGGATAGGAATCCCCCTTCTACCTCCTTCCCTGAGCTTCTCTGAGAAGGATACAGTGTGATGGTAATAGCAATGCCAATGGCTGTCATTGTTGAGACTTCTTATTTATCCGGTACCTTATATCTATCACTTCACTTATACCCAAGATATCCTATTTGGAGGGTTTGAATTGTTACATTCCACCATTTTATCAAAGAGGAGAATGAGACTCCACATGGTCATATGGCTTACCCAATATTACAGAACTGAATATTTAGTCAAACCTACGTCTTTGCCATGGAATATGCATAAAATTCTTATAATAAGGTGACTCATAAAAATGATTAGAAAATACACAGTGCCATTACAATAACAGTTATAGCTTAACGCTGACAGCTAATTGTAGCATCTTCTTTGTTTTCTTTGTTCAGTGAAAGAATACCTTTAAGGAAAGTGAAGACCATGAGAAATACTTTCAGTAAAAGACATTATGAACAATTTCCTCAAGGAACATGCTTACAGACTGTCTCAGATTTTTTCTCGTGGCTCTAATATAAGTATTCATCCCCTAAGGAACATCATGGATGTGAGTGTTTTGGGAGGTTCTCCAAGCATCCCCTGGTGCTCTAGCCTAGCACTGGGGTTCATTTGGAGATACCACATGAGGTTTGGGGGCTGGGGCACCTGCAAGAGGCAGAAACACTGGGCAACAGGGGCCCCAGACAGAGGAGAAGACACTGTCATCCTCAACTCTTGGTCTTGGTAACTGGGCCCAGAAATTATCAGGTGGCAGGTAAACATCCATTTCTGTGTCAAAGATGTGTCATTAGTTTGAGGGAGACTGTTCCTTCTGAGCAGAAGACAATGATAACCCACTTCAGTCCTCTTGCCTGGAAAAACCTAAGGATGGAGAGTCCTGGTAGGCTGCAGTCCATGGAGTCACTAAGAATCAGACATGACTGAGCGACTTCATTGTCACTTTTGCTTTCGTGAATTGGAGAAGGAAATTGCAACCCACTCAAGTGTTCTTGCCTGGAGAATCCCCGGGACGGTGGAGCCTGGTTGGCTGCTGTCTATGGGGCTGTACATATTCAGACACCACTGAAGTGACTTAGTAGCAGCAGCAGCAGTTCCTTCTGAACTAAGGGAGTCAACTACTTACAGATGAAGAGTGAACCGCTTCTGATCAGAAGAGAACCGACTGCAAAGCAATTGTGAATAACCAGGCAGAGGAATTTAGTTTCCACAGAAGCAAGAACCACATCAGTAAAAAGTTACTGAACCTGTATTCCATGTAAGGCCACCAGAATCTAACATAGTGGTTACTGTTTTTAAATTAGAAAATGGGCTTATTTTGTCTTCAAGAATGAGCATACCACCACCCTGAGAGACAGGCAAAGAGTAAATACATGTCACATGAAAGGGTCACATGTTTGTTGTTGATTATATGTGGTCAGAATTTAGAGGGAGTGGTTGGGGTTGATCTAGAAGGACCTCTTGGAGAAAAGGGTGCTAAGGCCGGGTTTGAAGACACTAAAGAGTTTCTCAAATGAAGGAACCAGGACTTCCCTGGGTGTCCAACGGTCCTAGAGGTCCAATGGTTATGCCTCTGTGCTTCCAGTGCAGGAGGTACCACTTAAACACCTGGTCATAGAATCAATATCCTGCATACAATGTAGCATATGAAAAAAAATCAAAACCAGGCACCTCTGTGATCAATTCTGTGAGCTTCACAGTGGTTGGAAAGTGATCTCAACAGATATATAGCACCCAGAGGGAGACATCAGTGTGCGATTAGAGGGTAGCCAGTTCTACACTAACCCACTCTCTCCTTTTCCCTGTAGATGCTCTTTGATGGTAACATCACTATTGGAACACCTCCTCAGGAATTCCAGGTTATCTTTGACACAGTCTCATCTGACTTGTGGGTGTCCTCCCTCTTTTGCCCCAGTCCAGCTTTTTGTGAGTACAGACACCCAACACCTGGACCATCTTACACTTGCCCTGCCACCCTGTTTTCACCCTTGGTTCCTGATGACACTCATCTCTTGTGTCTGCAGCTACACAAGTTAGGTTCAGACATTACAAGTCTTTTACCTTCCGACCTACCCAAGAGACCTTCAGGATCACCTATGGATCTGGGAGCATGAAGGTACTTCTTGTTTATGACACTATTCGGGTAACATGTAAAGAGAAGTTGAGTCAGGACTGGCTATGGAGTGATACCTGCTTGCGAAATAGATGAGGACCATCTGGCAGGGCCCTTCCTAGCCTGACTCCCATAGACATTGGCCATCTTACTCACAGGATCCTGTCCGTGGGGAGGAAGTGCCTGTGGTGACACATGAGCAAATGGATTAGCTAACCCAGAGAGTGGCTTGAGGTGTGGACTTGCAGCTCCTCTGCCACAAGCAGTTTAAGGTTCATTTTGCTGGAAGTGAGAAGAGGGGAAAAAAGCATCCACGTTTATATTCACAGACTGTTCCTGGCATTTCAGATAATAATTAGTTTAATCCTGCAACAGCCTCACACAGCAGGTGTTCTGATTAGCTCATGAGACATATGAGGAAACTGAGGAGCAGACAGCAAGCTCCTTGCTGAAGGCACACATGCGGAGAGCAGAGATGTGGTCCCTTCTGAGTATGGAGTCCTTTGGACAGTAGGGGTCACAGGCCAGAGGAGCCAACTCTGGGTGACCTGATACCACACCTTTAGAACTACCAGGCTTTGATTCTCCTGAAAAATGACAATCTGGACAAGGAGAAACCCATTATGCTTCAGCAGAAACCCATTATGCTTCATCACTGTGTCCTCTTAGTATGTCTGAGCACTTAGGACGCAGGAGGTAGGACATCTTCAGAAGATATAGTGGGTGGAGCCCAGCCAGGTGACTCAGCTTCTAACCTCCTCTGTGCCACTCATTAGCCAGGAACTGACCTTAGTCTGGATCTCAGTCACTCCTAGACTCAATTTCTGCATCTGTACATGGGGACCTTATTAGGGCCTTGATGGGTGAACCAGCACAGCTCTCAGACACTGCTGTTGTTACTGTCCTCCAAGGATCAACCCTCTCTTATCTCTACACATACAGGATGAAAGGCAGTGTGGTGATATCTGGTGGGGTGGATAAATCCTACTGCCAGGGAGCACTCAACTGGATAACATTGATCAAAGTGGGCAACTGGAGTGTATACATGGACTGGTAAACTCTTCCTCTGAGGGTCAGCCCAGGTGATGCTCCCACCACTGTACATGGACACAGGCAGACACACACAAATACATTCTCATACACACAGTCATACAGACATATACACCACCCACAACGACACAGGAAGACACATAGACACATGGAAACACATAAGCAGACACATATAAACATAAACAGAGACACCTATAAACATGCATAGCTAGTCAGAGACACTCAAGCACTCACAGAGACACATAGAAACACACATGCAAACACATATACAAGCAAACAAACAAGCAGATAGATATGCAAACAACCAATAGGTTCATAATCCCCAGGCCTTCTGACCAGGGTCTTAAAAGGGTCTGGAGAGGTCTGTGCAGCTGGGAGAGTATTGCACCTACTGCCCTGTGAGACATCGAACATGGATGGAGGACTTTACAGTGTGTTGAACAGAGGATCAGGGAGAATTTCTCCAACCTGAACAGAGGTATAAGATGACCAGCTTTCCGGGGCTACCTGGGACATAGGAAGTTCTCAGTACAGATAAATGTCCGTTTAAAAACAGGGAAAGTCCTGAGCAAATGGGGAGAACTAGTTTCCTATGGGAGCAACGACTGAGAAGTGTAGAGAGATTGCTGAAGTCTTAAGACTTGAAAGCAACTAATGAAAAAGACACCACACGTTCATGGGCACACACTGGGGCAGGGGCTATAAGAGAGAATCAGGAATGGGGGATGCAGGAGTGACCTGAGGACAAGAGGCATAATTGATAAGGTTCTGTGTGATACCCATAGACAAAAGCTGACCTGTCCTTTGGAGTTTCTGTGGGCTAGTTATGTATTTCCTTGCCAGGGACTCAGGGTCTGAGCTGGTTGTAGGAGCAGTGCTGGCAGAAACCCTCTCCGAGAGGAGCCCCTCTCTCCGACCACTATGAGAATCTGCTGCCCTCGCGAATATCCATCTTCACTCTGTGATTGACCCGTTATTTTTCCCCATCAGATACAGCTCTCTGGAAGTTTCTCATTCATTATTTTCACAGTCTTCATTCACTCACTAAACAGACAAGCATTGAGCTTCCACTGTGTGCCAGGCTCTTTAGGGAGGCAATGAGAATAAAACTTGCCCTCACATCTAAGAAGGCAGATGCACAGGAATTGAGACACATGCACAGTGAGTTGTGATTTTGGTACATGCTAGATATGAGGAAGTGTCTACAGAGACTGTCAAGAAAGGAGACTGATAAACACTGAGGGAAAGACTTCCCTGAAACCATAAAAATTTAGCTGGAATCTGGAAAATGAGAAGAAATTTGCCAGTGAAAGAGGAGGGGGCTTCTTTAGGAAGGAACACCAGCTTGTGGCAAAGTGCAAAAGAGCCTGGTATATTCAAGTAGTGCATTCAAGAATGCCAAGGAAGGTACCGTGTCAGGAGCAAAGGTAAAGAAGGCAAGAGACAAAGGGCTGTCTGCTAATGTGCATAAAAGGGTGCACAGTGACTGCTCAGCCCCAGCACAGGGTGGAGGCTTCATGTGAGCTCCCTAGGGGTGTTCAGAGCTGGCTGATGAGCTCAAAGAAGGCTTTGAGGAAGGGAGGGAATTTCAGGAATTCTAAAACTGTAAACTCATGGAGCCATGTGGAGGTTTGCTTGGTTCTAGGGAAAACTGCACTGGATTCCATGCAAATGGCATCCCAAGTGGCACTAGGGACTTACTCAGGGTGATGAGGGCTATGGACTGACCAGAGGGGATGGGGAAACAGAGTACATTACCCACCCAAGCCTAGAGTGGCCAAAGCGGGTGAGTGCAGGCCAAAGGAGGATTCTCAGAGTTCCTAAGTAAAGTCTTCAAGAACATGTTGTGGGCACTGCTCTATTTAGATGGATAGCCAACAATGAGTTAATGTGTAGCATGGGAAATTCCACTCAGTTATATGACAGCCTGGATGAGAGGGGTATCTTTGGGACAAGGATACATAGATACATATGATTGAGTTACTTTCCTATCCACCTGAAACTCAGAATATGGTTAATCAGCTATACTCTGATACAAAATGAAGTTTTTAAATAAAGTTTGGATTGTAGGGATGCAGGAGGAGGACGAGCATTCTCTGTAGAGAAAACAAGAAACAGGAGTCAAAAGTAAAGAAACAGGGATAGAGGGGAACTATAGACACTCTATTTCTTTTCTAAAAATTTTATTGAACTGGGGCTAATCTTCAGTGTTGAGTTAATTTCTGTTGCACAGCAAGGTGACTCAGTTATACACATACAGATATAGATATAGATATATTTCTTATTCTTTTTCATGTGGTTTATGACTAGATATTTGCTATATTTCCTTATGCTCTGTAGTAGGACTTTGTTGTTTATCATTCCTCTGTGTCTCCAACTCTGAGTCCTCCACTCCCCCACACCCTTCTTCCTGGAAACCTCATGTCTTGGCCCTTTTTGGTTGTGGATGAACTCTCATATTCCCTGCTAATGGGAAAATTACCGGGGTCCAGCCCCGGTGGATCCAGGGTAATTTGAAGTGGGGATGACGTGGCAAGAGAGATGTATAGATTTAGAAAGAGATAAAGAAAAAGTTTGCAGTTAAGAAAATAGAGGAGAGAAAGATGCTCTATTCCTTGGATTATGTGGAAAGCTAATAAAACCTCGAGACAAGAGGTTTGCACCATCTACGTAAGCCACCGGTGCCCACTTGAATAGCAGAGGGTGTTCTGCCTTGGGGTCCTCTTGCGTGGGTCGTAGAAGCCAGGGCAAGTAAATAGACATGGAGAGGCTCCACACCCCAGATGGGAATTCAGCCAGAAAATACAGTAGAGGAGACACGGGGGAACCAGTCTTTCCAGTGACTGGCCCATCCTTTATTGTCCAGAAAACCTTTTTATATTTTTGGTTGTACATAGAGATCAATGGATAATACAAAATTATTCAGCATCAGCAGCTCTGACTCTTATCGAGACAAGGCTTCTCTCTGCATACCTAGCTATATACACAAGTCTTGGGTGATTTACATCATCTTCTGGCCAGAAGGCCTATTAGCATTTTATGGCCAAGGGTCTGATAAGGGTCTTTTCTGATAAGGGTCTGTCAACCAGAAAACTTATTTGCCTTAAAATGTTGTTCTTTCCAAAGTCTGGTGCCACTCTCAGAAAGCACTAAATAAAGTTATATTCTTACATAGCAAGGACACAACAATTTATAACAAGGAAACAGGAGTACATTTATAACAAAGAGATAGTTCATTAACTCAAAAGTCTAGTGTTACTAACATGATAAACTACTATATTCCTTTTTCTATATCCCAATTATATTGCTTAATATCCTTCAGGTGCCTAAAAGATAAAGAATATGGAGGCCTGGCAGCAGTCATTGACTCAACAGTGAAACCCATCACCAATATATATATATATTTTTTTTTGCTTTTTAGAAAAGGCTTTATATCTTTAAGATGCTTTAAGCTTTGTGCCTCTCGTGGTTGAGGGGCCATAAACAATCACATATGTAGTTGTAAAAATACGAACAGACAGGTCAGGTAAGTTAGAAAGCTATCAGAGGGGTTTAAGCTGAGACATTCTTTTTATATGCAGGAGACTGTTAGCTGGAGCTCTAAGTTAACTCTTACCAGAGAAAGGTGGTCGGTGATGGCCTCCTGTTATGTCAGAAGAATGGAAACCACAGTACAATAAGGCAGGCAAACTCTGGTTTTTGGGGTAGACGTTTGAGAAAATTCAGTGAGGCTCCCTTAAGGCCAAACTCACCTTTGCCTGTCTGACCCCTTAACCTCATGTCCTTTGCCATGGGCGGGACTCCTCGTGCTGGCTCCCAGCAGAAAATCTCACAATATATACCAAAAGAGGGAAATAGAACCAAGAATTATTCTGGGTCTAGATATTTGTGGGAGTCACACGTAAGGGCTCAGGCTGACTGGTGTGTGTCTCTGACTCCCCCAGGATTCTAGAGGCCACTGCTATACCACCTTCAAGAGAACAAAGTGAGGAAATCTGGAGAGACCTGCATCCTGTGTGACATCTTCCTGAGGCTATATTTATCAGTTTAATAGCAGAAATGACAGGCTGTCCTGGCACAGGCAGTATAAATGCTTGAAGTGGTTCAGGAATCAGTAAGGTCCTCCCAGCAAACACTAAATCACACTTAGGGTACTTCTGCCCAGGATGCCTGTGAACTGTATTAGGTGGTCTGCACATCCTGTTGTCAATAAAGAATAAAAGGTTTCATTTGCAATGGTGCTGAAACAAATGGGTGCCTCTGTTTGTGTGGGAGGTGTACAATGATTGGGAAGCATCTAGAACAAAGTCTGAATCACAGTTGAGAGGACCCCACCTCCATATGGCTTCCAGGAAATGGGAGACTCATTGAAATGATTTTTGGAATCCAGTACACAAGACTCAAAGCAAATACAAAGATCTCTGTGACTGGACCCAAGAAATCAGAAGTCATCAGTTCTCTATTTCACACCCTCACTGTTTCATTCCCTCTTCTTTGATGGTCTTACCCTGACAAATTCTTTGTTAAGGCATCTGCACCTAATGATGGAGTCCAAGCTACTTGCCCTAGGGCTTTATATCCTGAGGCATCCTTAATAAGGAATGAAAAGATTGAAGACATCAGTGTTCAAGGGTGTTATCTGAATGACCCATCTCAGATCAAATGTGAAGTCCTAGATCAGCCATCCTGGCAGGGTCATGGGGTCCTATGATTGCTTTACAAGGTCTTGTGGCCCTGACTCAGCAGCACGCATAATTGTCAATTTCCTCCAGAACTACATGACTGAAGCTGGGGAGAGGCAGCCCCAAAGAAAGCGATTGGAGATAATCTAGGCCATGGAAGAGTTTGTGATGACCCACCAACTCTACCATCTCCTCATTCAGAGGAATTATAAGGGATAATAAAGTAGACTCACTTCATCCCATCTCAGATGAACTTATCACTGGGCTTCTCCTCCAGGGGAGTTTGAGTGAAGTACTTCATGGAGAGCTGGTTCCCTTTACCCACACCCAGTCATCAGGTCACAACAGCATATGCCTGCTCTGTCCTTTCTAGTCCTTCTTGGTAAGTGTTGGCCCCGGTGGATCCATGAGCCATCCCTGTCCTCCAGGGCCCAGAATGCCCTTTCCTTGGCATCCAGTGCTGCTGGGGAGAATGCAACACATGTTATCGAAAGACCCAGGGAACACAGTCTTCACCCTTTCTGAGTTTCTCCATAGGTGGGGATAAAATCTGTTTGCTTGGAGATACCATGGTTAGGCACTTTTGCAGTGGAATCAAACGTTCTTTCCACCTGGAGGCCCTCAGTAAATGCCTCAGCTGAGACAGCAGGGGTCAGAGGTTGATTTCCTTTCCGATTGACTGGTTTGATTTCCTTGTTGTATAAGGAACTCTCAAGAATCTTCTCAAGCACCACAGTTCAAAAGCTCAGTTCTTTGCCATTCACCATTTCTTATGGTCCAGATATCACATCTGTACCTGATTACTGGAAAAACCAGAGCTTTGACACTACAGACCTCTGTAGCAAAGTGAGTCTCTGCTTTTTAATACACTGTGCAGGTTTTTCATAGCCTTTCCTCCTTCCAAGGAGCAAGTGTGTTTTAATTTTGTGGCTGCAGTCAAGGTCCATAGTGATTTTGGAGTCCAAGGAAATAAAATCTGCCACTGTTTCCACTTTTCCCTCATCTATATGCCATGAAGTGGTGGGACTGGATGCCATGAATGTTGAGCGTCTTTTTGTGAATAGTTTTTGAATGTCGAGTTTAAGCCTGTTTTTTCATTTCCTCTCATCATCTAGATGCTCCTTAGCTCTTTTTGCTTTCTGCTATTAGGATAGTGTTATCTTCATATCTGTGGATGTTGATACTTCTCCTAGCAGTCTTGATTCCAGCTTGGGATTTATCCAGACTGGCATATTGAATGACGTATCCTACATATAAGTTAAATAACCAAATTGACAATGTATACCTTGTTATTCTCCTTTCCCAATTTTAAATCTTTCAGTTGTTCCATGTCTGATTGTAACTGCTGCTTTTTTACCTATACAGAGACTTGTTAGGAGGCAGGTAAGGTGATATGGAAGTTCCAGTTCCTTAAGAATTTTCCACAGTTTGTTGTGGTCCACACAGTGAAAGGCTTTAGCATAGTCAGTGAAGCAGATAGAAATGTTTTTTTCTGGGATTCCCTTGCTTTCTCTATGATCCAATGGATGTTGGCAATTTGATCTCTGGTTCCTCAAAACAGTTTGTACATCTGGAAGTTCTCAGTTCATGTACTGTTGAAACTTAGCTTGAAGGATTCTGAGCATTACCTTGCTATCAAGTGAGATGAACACAATGGCATGATATATTGAACATTCTTTGGAATTGTTGTTCATTTGGATTGGAATGAAAAGTGACATTTTCCAGCACTGTGGCCACTGCTGAGATTTCCAAATTTGATGACATATTGAATGCACCACTTTTACAGCCTCATTCTTTAGGAATTTTAAACAGCTCAGCTGAAATTCCATTGCCTTCCCTAGCTTTTCTTGTAGTGATGCTTCCTAAAGCACACTTGACTTCATATCCCAATATATCTGCTTTATGTGAGTGATCCCAGCATCAACCCTATCCCGCTCATTGTGACCATTTTTTGTATAGTTCTTCTGTGCATTTTTGCCACCTCTTCTTTTTTTCATCTGCTTCTGTTAGGTCTTTGACTTTTCTGTCCTTTATTGTGCCCATCTTTGCATGAAGTGTTCCTCTGGTATCTCTACTTTTCTTGAAGAGACCTATATACTCTTTACAATTATATTGTTTTCCTCTAATTCTTGCACTGTTCACTTATGAAAACTTTCTTATCTCTCCTTGCTATTCTCTGGAAGTCTGCATTCCATTGAGTATATCTTTCCCTTTCTCCTTTGCCTTTCACTTCACTTCTCTTTTTCTCAGCTGTTTTTAAGGCCTCCACCAACAGCCACTTTGCCTTGTCACATTTGTTTATCTTGAGGATGGTTTTGGTGACCACCTCCTGTACAATGTTACAAACCTCCATCCATAGTTGTTCAGGCTACCAGACCTAATCCCTTGAATCTATTTTTCATCTCCACTATATAATCATAAGAGATTTGATTTAGGTCATAGCTGAATGTTCTAGTGATTTTCCTTACTTTCTTCAACTGAAGCCTGAATATTGCTTGCTTCTGCCTAAGCATTGCTTCCAGATCATCACCCACCACTCCCAGTGGGTGTGGAGCAAAAACACACAATTTGAGGACTGTAACCCTGGGTTTCTGCTTGGCTTTTCACATGTTTAGTTGTTTGATCTTGGCGAAAACTCTTAACCTCAGTTTCTCATGTAGAACATGGGCACCATGATGATAATTCCACCTCTAGATTGCATGTGTGCCTGCAAAGAGCAAGTGGCCCTGAGAGGGCTTTCTGGGTTCCTCAGCCTGGAACAAATATGAATTATTCTGCCACCTTGGAGAAGGAAATCTTCTGTTTAGAAGTTATGGCTGCCATCCCAAAGGCTAAATATTGATCCAAGCCAAATGACATCTATTTCTGAAACCCTGACCCAGAACTCTGTATGAGCTCATGTTTTTGTATTCTGGGCTCCCACAAGAGCTAATGATTACTGGTTCAGATTGCTCCCTTCCTCAGCCTTACCAGTCAGCCTTTCCTTGTCAACTACTTCTCCCCTGAAATCACACTGCAAGGAGAGTCATAAAGGCTCTTGCTCTCTTGTCAGTTTCCCACATGTCCAGTGTAGCAACAAGTAGCTGTTATGACTATTTGTCATAGTAACAACTATGGCAACCTGTACAGTCCAATCTCAGCCTGTTAAATGAATCTTTTCCCATTTGGCCCTTCATGTTTAAATTTTCTATATTTGCATTAGTAACCTTCCTATGCTTGTTGTTTAATGACAAAATAAGTGTGAACTTCTAGTTTTTCTTCCCCAAGCATAATTCCAACCATGCAATGAAATAACCAAACGTTTAGTCATCTAACTATCCACAGAAACTGACAAAAGAAAAACACCTATCATGCATTTCTTGCTTGCCCCAAAACACCATTGAAGTAATCTGCTGAAACAATGTGATACTTTGGCATGTTTACTACAGAAGGCACAATTTTTCTCTGGAATTGTTTCCCATCTAGTGCAAAATGTCTACCATAAGCCTGGCCCTCCAGCAGCTGGGTACCTGATTCTTTCAGACTCAGCCCACTCCAGATCCCTTCCACATCCCTCAGTAAAGTCTAGAGAACAGACTTAAACTTCTCATTCCTTAGGAAAACAGTTTTGTGGGTTTTTTGTTTGTTTGTTTGTTTGTTTTTAGAAAACAATATTTGGTAACATATTCAAAATTTTGTGCTCCTTGCCTTGGATTCAAGGACCTGCACCAGAGAATGGGAAGCCTCCCCTTCCACCTAAATCTTTCAACACTCTCACCAGGGCCACTGGCTTGACTGGACCCCAAAGACCTCTGCTTGCTCCCTGATATCCTCTGTACATCAGTTCAGTTCAGTTCAGTTCAGTTCAGTCTCCCAGTCATGTCCAACTCTTTGGTATATCATGGGGTGTAGCATGCCAGGTTTCTCTGTCCATCACCAATTCCTAGAGCTTGCTTGCTGAAACTCATCTTCATGAGATCGATGATGCCACCCAACAATTTCATCTTCTGTCTTCCCCTTTGCCTTCTGCTTTTAATCTTTCCCTGCATCAGGGTCTTTTCTAATGAGTCAGTTCTTCCCATCAGGTGGCCAAAGTATTGGAGGTTCAGCTTCAGGATTTGTCCTTCCAATGAATATTCAGGACTTATTTTGTTTTGCAGGGACTTGTTGGATCCTCTTGTAGTCCAAGGGACTCTCAAGAGTCTTGCCCAACACAACAGTTTAAAAGCATTAATTCTTTGGTACTCAGCTTTCTTTATGGTCCAACTCTCACATTCACTCACAATATCCAGTAAAACCATAGCTTTGACTATACAGACCTTTGCTGGTAAAGTAATGTCTCTGCTTTTAGTATGCTGTCGGGTTTTTCATCGCTTTTCTCCCAAGGAGCTAGTGTCTTTTTTTTTTTTTTTTAAACAACTGTGGTCACTATCTGTAGTGATTTTGGAATCCAGTAAAATAAAGTATGTCCCTGTTTTCATTGTTTTTCCAGGTATTTGCCATGAAGTGATGGGACTGGATGCCATGATATTAGTTTATTTTTTTTTTAATCTATACCACATCAAAATCATCCCAAAGAAAAGGAAATGCAAAAAGGCAAAATGTTTGCCTGAGAAGGCCTTAGAAATAACTAATAAAAGAAGAGAAGCAAAAGGCAAAGGATAAAAAAAATGCATACCCATCTGAATGCAGAATTTCAAAGAATAGCAAGAAGAGAAAAAAAAAAAAAAAAAAAAGCCTTCCTAAGTGATCCGTGCCAATAAATAGAGGAAAATATTTGACTGGTAAAGATCAGAGATCTCTTCAAGAGATTTATAATTAGGGAAGGAATGTTTCAAGCAAAGATGGGCACAATAAAAAGAGACATGGGATGGACCTAACAGAAGCAGAATACTTTAGAAAATATTGAAAGAATACATAGAAGAACTACACAAAAAATAAATTAATGACCCAGATAACCATGATGGTGTGATCACTAACCTAGAGCTAGACAGTCCTGAAATATGAAGTCAAATAGGTCTTCAGAAGTATCAGTAAGAGCAAAGCTAGTGGAGGTGATGGCATTGCAGTAGAGCTATATTAGACCCTAAAAGATGATGCTATTAAAGTGCTGCACTCAATATGACAGCAAATGTGAAAAACTCAGCAGTGGCCACAGGACTGGAAAGGTCGTTTTCCTTGCAATCCCCAAAAAGGTGATTTCAAAGAATGTTCAGCTACCACACATTTGCACTGACCTCACATGCTACCAAAGTAATTTCTCCAAGCAAGTCTTCAACAGTACTAGAAATGTGAAATTCCATATGTTCAAGCTGGATGTAGAAAAGGCAGAGGAACCAGAGATCAAATTGTCAACATTCGTTGGATCATATAAAAAGGAAGATAATTCTAGAAAAACACCTTCTTCTGCTTTATTGACCATGCAAAGGTCTTTGACTGTGAGGATCACAACAAACTGTGGAAAACTTACATGCCGGGGTCCAGCCCCAGTGGATCCAGGGTAATTCGAAGCAGGGACGGAGTTGGCATCTTAGAAAGAACTATTTAATTAGAAATATAAAGAGAGATTAAGCAAGAATAGTGTAGTAGGAAAATTAGTGGAGAAAAGAGGCTGAATAACTTGATTTACACAGAAAGCTAATAAAGTCTCAAGAAAAGAAACTTTCACCACCTACGTAGGCCACTGGCATCCGCTTGAATAGCGGAGGGTGCCTCACCTTGGGCTCCCTCTCGCATGGGTCTTAGAAGCCAGGGCAAGTAAGTAGACATGGTGAGCCTCCATGGTCCAGATGGGAATTCTACCAGAAAATAGAGTAAAGGAGACAGGGGAACCAGTCTTTCCAGTGACTGGCCCATCCTTTATTGTCTAGAAAAGCTTTTTATACTTTTGGTTGTACATAGAGATCAATGGGTAATACAAAATTATGCAGCATCAGCAGCCCTGACTCTTATTGAGACCAGGCTTTCTCTCTGCATGCCTAGCTGTATACACAAGTCTTGGGTGATTTACATCATCTTCTGGCCAGAAGGCCTATTAGCATTTTATGGCCCTTTTCTTATAAGGGTCTGTCAACCAGAAAACTTATTTGCCTTAAAATGTTGTTCTTTCCAAAGTCTGGTGAGACTCTCAGAAAGCACTAAATAAAGTTACATTCTTAAATAGCAAGGACACAACAATTTATAACAAGGAAAGAGGAGTACAGTGATTTATAACAAAGAGAAAGTTCATTAATTCAAAAGTCTAGTGTTGCTAACATCAAAACTACTATATTCCTTTTTCTATATCCCAATTGCATTGCTTAATATCCTTCAGGTGCCTAAAAGATAAAGAATATGGAGGCCCTGCAGCAGTCATTGACTCAACAGTGAAACCCATCACCAATATAATTTTTGCTTTTTAGAAAAGGCTCTATATCTTTAAGATGCTTTAAGCTTCATGCCTCTCATGGTTGGGGAGCCATAAAAAGTCATATATGTAGTTGTAAAAATCCGGACAGGCCAGTCAGGTAAGTTAGAAAGCTATCAGAGGGATTTAAGCCGAGACATTCCTTTTGTATGCAGGAGACTGTTAACTAGATCCCTAAGTTTTTTTTTTTTAGAGGAAGTTGGTGGGGGACAGCCCCTGTCAATGTCAGAGGAGTTGGTGAGAGCATAATGCAGTAAAGCAGGCAGACTCTGTTTTGGGGGATAAATGTTCAAGAAAATTCAGTGAGGCTCCTTTAAGGCTCGACTCACCTTTTCCTGTTGGACCCCTTAACCTTATGACTTTTGCCATCAGCGGGATTCCTCCTGCTGGCTCCTTGCACTCACAGAGATGGGAATACCGGACCATCTCACCTGCCTTCTGAGAAATCTGTATGCAGGTCAAGAAGCAACAGTTAGAACCAAACATGGAACAGCAGACTGGTTTCAAATTGGGAAAGGAGTACATAAAGGCTGTATATTGTCACTTTGCTTATTTAACTTATATGCAGAGTACATCATGTGAAATGCACAACTACATGAAGCACAGGTAGAATCAAGATTGCTGGGAGAAATATCAATAGCCTCGGATATGCAGAAGACACCACCACCCTCATGGCAGAAATTGAAGAGGAACTAAAGAGCCTCCTGATGAAAGTGAAATAGGAGAGTGAAATACCTGGTTTAAACTTCACATTTAAAAAATGAAGATCATGGAATTTGGTCACATCACTTCAGGAGAAATACATGGGGAAACAATGGAAACAGTGAGAGACTTTATTTTTGGGGGCTCCAAAATCACTGCAGACGATGACTGCAGCCATGAAATTAAAAGATGCTTGCTCATTTGAAGAAAAACTATGACAAACCTATACAAAGTTTTTCAAAAGTAGAGACATTAATTTGCTGAAAAAGCACAGTGTAATCAATGCTATGATTTTTCCAGTTGTCATGCATGGATGTTACAGTTGCACCATAAAGAATGGTGAGCAATGAAGAATTGATGGTTCTGTTGGCGTTGGACAACACTCTTGACAGTCTTTTGGACTGCAAGGAGATCCACCCAGTCATCCTAAAGAAAATCAATCCTGAATATTCATTGGAAGGACTGATGCTGAAATTGAACCTCCAATACTTTGGCCAACTGATGTGAAGAACTGACTCATTAGAAAATGTCCTGTTACTAGGAAAGATTGAAAGCAGGAGGAGAAGAGGATGACAAAGGATGAGATGGTTAGATGGAATCACCAACTCTATGGACATGATTTTGCCCAAGATCCAGGAGTTGGTGAGGAACAGCGAGCCCTGGCATGCTACAGTCCATGGGGTCGCAAAGAGTCAGACATGACTGAGTGATTGAACTGAACTGAACATACCATATAGCAAATATTTTGTAATTGGCATGTTTCTCAAGCAAGGCTGGGGCTCCCTAAAGCCCCAACACATATCCCTAATCAAGTTTTTGCACCCATGCACAGAGGTCAGTGCCTAGCATTCACAAGACATTCTGTGAGTTCTGATTGCAGGGGGCCCTCCATTTTAGTCCACATAAAGGAATAAAGGACACACTTACCCTCCTGTCTCAACTAACTCCAAAGTAGAAAAGACAAATGAAAGAGCATTGTTTCACATCGAACATCTGGCATGAGAAAATGGATTTCTGAGGCAGGGAGCAAGCAAAGAGAGTTATACAATTGAACCAACTCTAAAAATAGTTTCCAACATATATATGGAAGGTGTACCTAGGCAGAGACAAACAGTCTCCCCAAGAAGAGAGATTTACAACTCTATATATTTAGAGTTCACAGGAGAGAGCTACATACAGAGAACTGTAGGAAAGTATGGGTGATACCTTCCAGTTTTCTGCAAAGAGTTGATAGTACTGGTCTAAATTATAAGGAACAATTCTTGAGTCTCAAATTGCACCATGTCTACTTGTGCCCCCACTCACCAGGGTGGAAATTACTCATTTAAAAAAATATAAATTTATTTATTTTAATTGGAAGCTAATTGCTTTACAATATTGTATTGGTTTTGCCATACATCAACGTGAATCTACCATGGGTGTACACATGTTCCCCACCCTGAACCCCCTCCCACCTCGCTCCCTGTACCATCCCTCTGGGTCATCCCAGTGCACCAGCCCCAAGCATCCTGTAAAATGCATCAAACCTGGACTGGCGATTTGTTTCATATATATTATAAATGTTTCGATGTCATTCTTCCAAATCATCCCACCCTCTCCCTCTCGCACAGAGTCCAAAAGACTGTTCTATACATCTGTGATTCTTTTGCTGTCTCGTATACATGGTTATCGTTAGTATCTTTCTAAATTCCATATATATGCATTAGTGTACTGTATTGGTGTTTTTCCTTCTGGCTTACTTCACTTTGTATGATAGGCTCCAGTTTCATCCACTTCATTTGAACTGACTCAAATGTATTCTTTTTAATGGCTGAGTAATACTCCATTGTGTATATGTACCATAGCTTTCTTTCTTTTCTTTCTTTCTTTCTTTTTGAATCAACAGAACTTTATTCCCTCACATTTCTGGAGGCTGGAAGTCCCAAATCAAAGTGTTGATAGTGTTGGTGTTTCCTGAGGCCTTTTCCTTGGTTTACAGATAGAAGCCTTCTCACTGTGTCTCCACATGGTCTTCCCTCTGTCTGTGTTGTCTGTGTCCTTCTCATCTAACGACACCAGTCATATTACATTAGGGTCCCATCCATATGCCTCCATTTCAACCTCTTTAAAGGCCTTGTCTTCAAATGCAGTCACATTATAAGGTTCTGGCAGTGGGTCTTCAACTTGTGAACTTGAGCGATACAATACAGTTTGTAACAAGGCAAACTAAATTTATTTTTTACATTATCTTTTGATGGAATAGTTTATTCCAGCTGTATCCACTACTCTTTTTGGTGAGAGAAGGGTTTAAAAAACAGTAAACTTTATTGCCAATCACCCCCTGGTGTTTCCAAACATGGCTGAATAACCAATGTCACATTCGAAGCAAAGCAAGAGAAACCCATTCTGTGTACAATTCTCTGTCAAAATCATCCAGAACCATGGGGATTTAGAGGTTACCACAGAAAGCTATTTAAAGCTATCCAAACTGTTATATCTACCTATTTTTTTAGCATTTAACATTAACTCAAAATCTTTTGAGGAGAGAGCGTTAAATTCCTTAAATTTTGTGTTTCAGTCATTTTCTTTCCATAGGTCGTTGGGCTTATATTTCTTTTTTAAATGTATTTTTAAATATAAATTTATTTATTTAATTAGAGGTTAATTTCTTTAAATATTGTATTGGTTTTGCCATATATCAACGTGAATCTACCACAGGTATACACGTGTTCCCCATCCTGAACCTCCCTCCCACCTTCCTCCCCGTACCATCCCTCTGGGTCATCCCAGTGCACTAGCCCCAAGCGTCCAGTATCATGCATCAAACCTGGACTGGCGATTCGTTTCCTGTATGATACTATACATGTTTCTATGTCATTCTCCCAAATCATCCCACCCTCTCCCTCTCCAACAGAGTCCAAAAGACTGTTCTATACATCTGTGTCTCTTTTGCTGTCTCTCATACAGGGTTATCTTTACCATCGTTCTAAATACCATATATATGTGTTAGTATACTGTACTGGTGTTTTGTTTTTTTTCCCCCTCTGGCTTACTTCACTCTATATAATAGGCTCCAGTATCATCCACCTCATTTTTAATGGCTGAGTAATACTCCACTGTGTATATGTACCACAGCTCTCTTATCCATTCATCTGCTGATGGACATCTAGGTTGCTTCAATGTCCTGGCTATTATAAATAGTGCTGCGATGAACATTGGGGTACACGTGTCTCTTTCAATACTGGTTTCCTTGGTGTGTATGCCCAGCAGTGAGATTGCTGGGTCATAAGGCAGTTCTTTTTCCAAGTTTTAAGGAATCTCCACATTGTTCTCCACAGTGGATGTACTAGTTTGCATTCCCTCCAACAGTGTAAGAGGGTTTCCTTTTCTCCACAGCTTCTTCAGCATTTATTGCTTGTAGACTTTTGGATCGCAGCCATTCTGACTGGTGTGAAATGGTACCGCATGGTGGTTTTGATTTGCATTTATCTGATAATGAGTAATGTTGAGCATCTTTTCCTGTGTTCATTAGCCATCTGTATGTCTTCTTTGGAGAAATACCTATTTTGATCTTTGGCCCATTTTTTGATTGGGTCTTTTATTTTTCTGGAATTGAAGTGCAAGGGTTGCTTGTATATTTTTGAGATTACTTGTCAGTTGCTTCATTTGCTATTATTTTCTCCCAATCTGAAGGCTGTCTTTTCACCTTGCTCATAGTTTACTTTGTTGTGCAGAAGCTTTTAAGTTTAATTAGGTCCCATTTGTTTATTTTTGTTTTATTTCCAATATTCTTCAAGGTGGGTCATAGAGAATCCTTCTGTGAGTTATGTCGGAGAGAATTTTGCCTATGTTCTCTTCTAAAAGTTTCATAGTTTCTGGTTGTACATTTAGATCTTTAATCCATTTTGAGTTTATTTTTGTGTATAGTGTTAGAAAGTGTTCTAGTTTCATTCTTTTACAAATGGTTGACCAGTTTTCCCAGCACCACTTGCTAAAGTGATTGTCTTTATTTCATTGTATATTCTTGTCTCCTTTGTTAAAGATAAGGTGTCCATAGGTGCGTGGATTTATCTCTGGGCTTTGTATTTTGTTCCATTGATCTATATTCCTGTCTTTGTGCCAGTACCATACTGTCTTGATGACTATGACTTTGAAGTAGAGCCTGAAATCAGGCAGGTTGATTCCTCCAGTTCCTTTCTTTCTCAAGATTGATTTTGCTATTCGAAGTTTCTTGTATTTCCATATAAATTGTGAAATTATTTGTTCTAGCTCTGCAAAAATACCATTGGTAGCTTGATACGGATTGCACTGAATCTATAGATTGCCTTGTGTAGTATACTAATTTTCACACTATTGATTCTTCCGATCCATGAGCATGGTATATTTCTCCATCTATTAGTGTCCCCTTTGATATCTTTCACCAATGTTTTATAGTTTTGTATATATAGGTCTTTAGTTTCCTTCGGTAGATATAGTCCTAAGTGTTTTATTCTTTTCATTGAAATGGTGAATGTGATCATTTCCTTAATTTCTCTTTCTATTATCTCAATATTAGCATATAGGAATGCAAGGGATTTATGTGTGTTCATTTTATATCCTGGAACTTTATTATATTCATTGATTAGATCTAGCAATTTTCTGGTGGAGTCTCCTTAGGGTTTTCTATGTAGAGGATCATGTCATCTGCAGACAGTGAGAGTTTTACTTCTTCTTTTCCAGTCTGGATTCCTTTTATTTATTTTTCTGCTCTGATTGCTGTGTCCAAACCTCCAAAGCTGTGTTGAATAGTAGTGGTGAAAATGGGCATCCTTGTAGTTGCTCCGGAGTTTAGGGGAAATGCTTTCAATTTTTCACCATTGAGGATAACGTTTGCTGTGGGTTTGTCATATATAGCTTTTGTTATGTTGAGATATGTTCCTTCTATTCCTGCTTTCTGGAGAGTTTTTATCATATATGAATGCTGAATATTATCAAAGGCTTTCTCTGTATCTATTGAGAAAATCATGTAGCTTTTATTTTTAATTTGTTAATGTGGTGTATTACATTGATTGATTGTGGATATTGAAGAATCCTTGCATCCCTGGGGTAAATCCCACTTGGCCATGGTGTATGAACTTTTTACTGTGTTGTTGGATTCTGTTTGCTAGAATTTTGTTAAGAATATTTGTATCTCTCTTCGTCAGTGATATTCGCCTGTAGTTTTCTTTTTATTTTCTTCTTTTTTTTTTTCTGGCATCTTTGCAGGTTTTGGTATTAGGGTGTTGGTGGCCTCATAGAATGAGTTTGGAAGTTTATCTTTGCAATTTTCTGGAAGAGTTTGAGTAGGATAGGTGTTAGCTCTTCTCTAAACTTTTGGCAGAATTCAGCTGTGAAGCCATCTGGCCCTGGGCTTTTGTTTGCTGAAAAGTTTCTGTGCTTGTGATGTGTCTGTTAAGATTTTCTATTTCTTCCTGGTTTAGTTTTTGGAAAATATTACTTTTCTAAGAATTTGTCCATTTCTTCCCCATTGTCCATTTTATTGGCATAAAGTTGCTGAGAGTAGTCTCTTATGATCCTTTGTATTTCTGTGTTGTCTGTTGTGATCTCTGCATTTTAATTTCTAATTTTATTGATTTGATATTTCTTCCTTTGTTTCTTGATGAGTCTAGCTAACGGTTTGTCAATTTTATTTATCCTTTCAAAGAACCAGCTTTTGGCTTTGTTGATTTGTCCTATGGTCTCTCTCTCTCTCTCTCTCTCTCTCTCTCTCTCTCTCTTTCTTTGCATTTATTTCTGCCCAAATTTTGAAGATTTCTTTTCTTCTACTAACCCTGGGGTTCTTCACTTCTTCCTTTTCTAGTTATAGATTCAGGTTATTTATTTGATTTTTTTCTTACCACATCTTTCTTATCCATCCATCTGCTAATGGGTATCTAGGTTGATTCCATGTCCTAGCATTATAAACAGTGCTGCAATGAGGTTTCCTCGGTGTGTATGCCCAGTAGTGGGATTGCTGTGTCCTAAGGCAGTTCTATTTCCAGTTTTTTAAGGAATCTCCACACTGTTCTCCATTGTGGCTGTACTAGTTTGCATTCCCACCAACAGTGTAATAGGGTTCCCTTTTCTCCACACCCTTTCCATCATTTGTTACTTGTAGACTTTTTCAATTGCAGCCATTCTGACTGGTGGGAAATGGTACCTCATTGTGGTTTTGATTTGCATTTCTCTGATAATGAATGATGTTTAGCATGTTTTCATGTGTTTGTTAGATGCAATGCAATCCCTATAAAGCTACCAATGGTATTTTCACAGAGCTAGAAGAAATAATTTCACAATTTGTATGGAAATACAACAAACCTCGAATAGCCAAAGCAATCTTGAGAAAGAAGAATGGAACTGGAGAAATCAACCTGCCTGAATTCAGGCTCTACTACAAAGCCACAGTCATCAAGACAGCATAGCACTGGATGAAAGACAGAAATATAGGCCAATGGAACAAAACAGAAAGCCCAGAGATAAATCCACACACCTATGGACAACTTATCTTTGACAAAGGAGGCAAGAATATAAAATGGAATAAAGACAATCACTTTAGTAAGTGGTGCTTGGAAAATCTGTCATCCACTTGTAAAAGAATGAAACTAGAACACTTCCTAACACCATACACAAAAATAAACTCAAAATGGATTAAAGATCTAAATGTATAACCAGAAACTATAAAACTCCTAGAGGAAACATAGGCAAAATCCTCTTCCACATAAATCACAGCAGGATCCTCTATGACCCACCTCCCAGAATATTGGAAATAAAAGCAAAAATAGACAAATGAGACCTAATTAAAATTAAAAGCTTCTAGACAACAAAGGAACTTATAAGTAAGGTGAAAAGACAACCTTCAGAATGGGAGAAAATAATAGCAAATGAAGCAACTGAAAAGAACTAATGTCAAAAATATACAAGCAACTTCTGCACCTCAATTCCAGATAAATAAATGACCTAATAAAAAATGGGCCAAAGAACTAAACAGACATTAATCCAAACAAGACATACAGACGGATAACAAACACATGTCTATCAATTCTGTTTTCCTTGGTGTGTATGCCCTGCAGTGGGATTGCTGGGTCATATGGCAGTTTTAGTTTCAGTTTTTTAAGGAATATCCACAGTGTTCTCCATAGTGGCTGTACTAGTGTGCATTCCCACCAAGAGTTTACGAGGGTTCCATTTTCTCCACACCCTCTCCAGCATTTACTGCTTGTCGACTTTTGGATAGCAGCCATTCTGACTGGCATGGAATGGTACTTCATTGTGGTTCTGATTTGTATTTCTCTGCTAATGAGTTATGTTGAGCATCTTTTCATGTGTTTGTATATTCTTGCCTCATTTGTCAAAGATAATGTGTCCATAGGTGCGTGGATTTATCTCTGGGCTTTGTAATTTGTTCCATTGGCCTATATTTCTGTCTTTGTGCCAGTACCATACTGTCTTGATGACTGTGGCTTTGTAGTAGAGCCTGAAGTCAGGCAGGTTGATTCCTCCAATTCCATTCCTCTGTCTTAAGACTGATTTTGCTATTCAAGGTTTTTTGTACTTCCATACCAATTGTGAAACTATTTGTTCTAGCTCTGTGAAAAATACCGTTGGTAGCTTGATAGGGATTGCATTGAATCTATAGATTGTTTGTGGTAGTATATTCATTTTCACTATATTGATTTTTCTGATCTACGAACACGGTATATTTCTCCATCTGTTAGTGTCCTCTTTGATTTCTTTCAATAGTGCTTTATAGTTTTCTGTATATAGGTCTTTTGTCTCTTTAGGGGGATATAGTCCTAAGTATTTTAATCTTTCGTTCCGATGGTGAATGGAATTGTTTCCTTAATTTCTATTTCTATTTTTTTTATTATTAGTGTATAGAAATGCAAGGTATTTCTGTATGTTGATTTTATATCATGCAAATTTACCATATTCTTTGGTTAGCTCTAGTAATTTTCTGTTGGAGTTTTTAGGGTTTTCTATGTAGAGAATCATGTCATCTGCAAAGAGTGAGAGTTTTATTTCTTCTTTTCTAATTTGGATTTCTTTCATTTCTTTTTCTGTTCTGATTGCTGTAGCCAATACTTCCAAAACTATGTTGATAGTTGTGATGACAGTCAGCACCTTTGCCTTGTTCCTGACTTTAGGGGAAATGCTTTCCGTTTTTCACCATTGAGGATAATGTTTGCTGTGTGTTTGTCATATATAGCATTTATTATGTTGAGATATGTTCCTTCTACTCCTGTTTTCTGGAGAGTTTTTTTTTTTTTTTAATCATAAATGGATGTTGAATTTTGTCCAAGGCTTTCTCTGCGTCTATTGAGAAAATCATATGGCTTTTATTTTTCAATTTGTTAATGTGGTATATTACATTGATTTGCAGATATTGAAGAATTCTTGCATCCCTGGGATAAAGCCCACTTGGTCATGGTGTGTGATCTTTTAACGTGTTGTTAGATTCTGATTGCTAGAATTTTGTTAAGGATTTTTTCATCTATGTTCATCAGTGATATAGGCCTGTAGTTTTCTTTTTTGTGTGGCATCTTTGTTAGGTGTTGGTATTAAGGTGATGGTGCCCTCATAGAATGAGTTTGTAAGTGTACCTTCCTGTGTAATTTTCTGGAAGAGTTTGAGTAGGATAGGTGTTAGCTCTTCTCTAAATCTTTAGTAGAATTCAGCTATGAAACCATCTGGTCCTGAGCTTTTGTTTCCTGGAAGATTTCTGATTACAGTTTCAATTTCCATGCTTGTGCTGGGTCTGTTAAGCTTTTCTATTTCTTCCTGGTTCAGTTTTGGAAAGTTTTACTTTTCTAAGAATTTGTCCATTTCTTCCCAGTTGTCCATTTTATTGGCATATAATTGCTGATAGTTGTCTCATGATTCTTTGCATTTCTGTGTTGTCTGTTGTGATCTCTGCATTTTCCTTTCTAATTTTATTGATTTGATTTTTCTCTCTGGCTAATGGTTTGCCAATTTGTCCTCTCAAAGAACCAGCTTTTGGCTTTGTTGATTTTTTTCTATGGTCTCTTTTGTTTCTTTTGCAATTATTTCTGCCCCAAATTTGAAGATTTCTTTCCTTCTACGAACACCGGGTTTCTTCATTTCTTCCTTTTCTGGTTGCTTTAGGCGTGCAGTTAGGTTATTTATCTGACTTTTTCTTGTTTTCTGAGGTATGCCTGTATTGCTATGAACCTTCCTCTTAGCACTTCTTTTACACTGTCCCATAGGGTTTGGCTGTTTGGCTTGTTTTGTTTTCATTTTCATTCTTCTCTATGAATATTTTTATTTCTTTTTGATTTCTTCTGTGATTTATTGGTTATTCATCAGCGTGTTGTTCAGCCTCCATATGTTGGAATTTTTAATAATTTTCCTCCTGTAACTGACATCTAACCTTATTACATTGTGGTCAGAAAAGATGCTTAGAATGATTTCAATTTTTTTTTAAATTTACCAAGGCTAGATTTATGGCCCAGGATGTGATCTGTCTTGGAGAAGGTTACATGTGCACTTGAGAAAAAGGTGAAATTAATTGTTTTGGGGTTAAATGTCCTACAGATATCAATTAGGTCTAACAGGTCTATTGTATCATTTAAAGTTTGTGTTTCCTTGTTAATTTTCTGTTTAGTTGATCTAGACATAGGTGTGAGTGGGGTATTAAGGTCTCCCACTATTACTGTGTTATGTTAATTTCCCCTCTCATACTTGTTAGCATTTGTCTTACATATTGTGGTGCTCCTATGTTGGGTGCCTTTATATTTATAATTGTTAAGTCATCTTGGACGGATATTTTGATCATTATGTAGTTTCCTTCTTTGTCTCTTTTCACAGCCTTTGTTTAAAAGTATATTTTATCTGATATGAGGATTGCTGCTCCTGCTTTCTTTTGGTCTCTATTTGCAGGGAATATCTCTTTACAGCCCTTCACTTTCAGTCTGTATGTGTCCCTTGTTTCAAGGTGGGTCTCTTGTAGACAACATATATACGTGTCTTGTTTTTGTATCTATTCAGCCAGTCTTTGTCTTTTGTTTGGGACATTCAACCTATTTACATTTGAGGTAATTATTGATAAGTATGATCCCATTGCCATTTATTGGTTTGGGTTCGAGTTTATACACACTTTCTCTGTTTCCTGCCTAGACAAGATCCTTTAATGTTTCTTTTAGAGCTGGTTTGCTGGTGCTGAATTCTCTCAACTTTTGCTTGTCTGTAAAGCTTTTGAATTCACCTTCATATTTGAATGAGATCCTTGATGGGTACAGTAATCTGGGCTGTAGGTTGTGGGTTTGTTTTTTTTTTTCATACTTTAAGTATGTCCTGCCATTCCTCCTGGCCTGAAGAATTTATATTGAAAGAGCACCTGTTATCCTTATGGGAACCCCTTGTGTGATATTTGTTGTTTTTTCCCTTGCAGCTTTCGGTAATTTTTTCTTTCTGTTTGATCTTTGTTAATTTGATTAATATGCATCTTAGGGTGTTTGGCCTTGGGTTTATCCTGTTTGGGACTCATTGTGTTTCTCGGACTTACTTGTGAGTATTTCCTTCCTCAACTGAGGGAAGTTTTTGACTCTTATCTCAAGTATTTTCTTATGGTGTTTCTTTTTTCTTCTGGGACTCCTATGATTCAAATGTTAGGGCTTTTAACATTGTCCCAGAGGTCTCTGAGATTGTCCTCATTTCTTTTAATTCATTTTTCTTTTTCCTATTTCATTGATTTCTACCATTCTATCGTCTACCTCATTTATCTTATCTTTTGTCTCTGTTATTCTACTCTTGGTTCCTTCCAGAGTGTTTTTTATCTCACTTATTGCATTATTCTTTGCATGTTGACTCTTTTATTTCATCTAGGTCCTTGTTACACCTTTCTTGCATCTTCTCAATCCTTGTCTCCAGGCTATTTATCTGTAATTCCTTTTGGTTTTCAAGATTTTGTATCATTTTCACTATCATTATTCGGAAATTTTTATCAGTGGATTCCCTATCTCTTCCACTTTTGTTTGGTTTGGTGGACATTTATTCTGTTCCTTTACCTGCTGGGTATTTCCCTGACTCGTCATCTTGTTTATATTGCTGTTCTGAGGGTTGCCTTTCCGTATTCTGGCAGTTTGTGGAGTTCTCTTTATTGTGGAGATTCCTTGCTGTGGGTGAGTTGGACAGGTGGCTTGTCAAGCTTTCCTCATTAGAGAAGCTTGTGTCAGTGTTCTGGTGGGTGGAGCTGGATTTTTCTCTGAAGTGTAATGAAGTGTCCATTAATGAGTTATGAGATATCAGTTGGTTTGGATTGACTTTAGGACACCTGTGTATTGAAGCTCAGGGCTATGTTCCTGTGTTGCTGGAGAATTTGCATGGTATGTCTTACTCTGGAACTTGTTGGCCCTTGGGTAGTGTTTGGTTTCAGTGTAGGTATGGAGGCATTTGATGAGTTCCTATCGATTAGTGTTCCCTGGAGTCAGGAGTTCTCTGGTGTTCTCACAAGCTGGACTTAAGCCTCCTGCCTCTGGTTTTCAGTGTTTTTCTTACAGTAGCTTCAAGACTTCTCCATCTATAGAGTACCAATGATAAAACATCTAGGTTTAAGATGAAAATTTCTCCACAATGGGGGACACCCAGAGACGTTCACAGAGTTACATGGAGAAGAGAAGAGGAAGGTGGGAGATAGAGGTGACCAGACTCTTTGCAACCTCATGGACTAGTAGCCTACCAAGCTCCTCCCTCCATGCAATTCTCCAGGCAAGAGTACTGGAGTGGGTTGCCATTTCCTTCTCCAAGGGATCTTCCTGACCCAGGGATCGAACCCAGGTCTCCCACATTCCAGACAGATGCTTTAACCTCTGAGCCACCATGGGAGCCCAGGAGTAGAAGAGGGGGAACCAAAAGAGGAGAGAGCAAGCTAGCCAGTAATCACTTCCTTATGTGCTCTCCACAGTCTGCATCCCTCAGAGACATTCACAGAGTTACGAAGAGAAGAGGGAGAAATGAGACAGAGGTGGCCAGGGGGATAGAGAGGGGAATCAAAAGGAGAGAGACAGATCCATCCAGTAATCAGTTCCCTAAGTGTTCTCCACAGTCCAGAAAACACAAAGAAATTCAGAATTGGGTGGATAAGAGAAGGTGGAGGGAGGAGATAGAGGCCATCTGGTGGATAAAAAGGAGATCCAAAGGGGTTGAGGAGTGGAGAGCAATCAGGCCAGTGATCTTGCTCCCAAATACAAATGTTTACTGAAGATTCGGTTCTTAAAGGTACAAAAGCAAAAGTTAAAAATCTAGAGTAGAGGTTGGATTCTCAAAACTACAATATTAAAGAAAAAAGTCACAAGAAATATTTTATATAAAATAAAATAATTAATATAAATTATTTTTATGTAAAATAATTTTTATATAAAAATAATTCTTGTGACTTTTTTCACAGAGAGTCTGGTCACTTCTATCTCCCTCTTCAAACACTAGCAAGCGACTGAGCTGAAATGAACTGAACTGAACCTTAGAAATGGATACCACCCAAGCTCTGGCTGGCCCACCTCCAGCTGTGTTTCAGTGGAAGAGAAGAATTAAGTTTATCTTGCTAAAGTTATACTTGTTTTAGTTTTTTGCAATGTGCTTCCCAACTTAATCCTGATACTATTATGTGTTTATTATGATATCATCTTATTATTTTCTTGGGTTTAGTGAATATACTTATATTTTACATTTGTCTAATTTTTTATTTTATAAATTGATTCATCAACCATTATATCTAAATTGTATAGATTAAAAATTATTATTGTAAGCATGCTTTCTGATGGATTTTGAATTATTATAATTTCTTATATTTTTTCCATTTTTGTTTTCCCATATTTGTTCAGCCTGCACCACATCCTCTTATAACCTCATCGATATCCATATCTGCAAGCTAAAACAGACTGAGACTTGTGTGGGGAGAACCAAAGAAGAATGCATTACAGAGATGTGAATGAAGCACTGTGGCCCTTGTTACTCATCATGAATGTCCTGAAGTAGGATCACATTCCCCTGCCCTTCTGTGTGTCCACCAACCTCAGGTTTGCTATGATCATGGAAGATACTTCAGCCAGTGGACTTTGAGTAGAGATGATATCTCACTTCCAAGTGGAAGTATTATTTTCTGTCACACTAGCTGGAATGTAGATATAATGACAAGAACTGGAGCAGAAATGTTAGACAAGAGGTAAGTAGCACATGTGGAAGATATGACAAGAAAGAAGTGGGCCCTCATCTCTGTGGAGATACCTGCACTAACATTATATGACAGAAATTGTATTGTAGTTAAGACAGTGTTATTTAGTTTTTGATTATAATCATTGAACCTATAATGTAATACTCATAATAGAATAACTGATCTTTGTGTTAGCCTTGTCTTGACATTAGTGTCTGAATGAGATGGTATCTACTGATATATACTTACAAGTGAGTGACAGCCCTACCCTCTGGAAGCTGTGGTCTAGTGTGGGATTTAGTAACTGAAGAGGGAACAAAGCCACATGGCAGGAGAGCTTCAAGATCTTGTAGAAACCCTAGGGAGGGGAACCTCAGTCAGTCCTGATCTCAGGAGGTTGCTTGAAATAGGGACAATCTTCTATCAGTCTCCTCATAAATAGTCCATGGTGCCAAGTTTCATGTAAAAGTGATTTATTTCAAATTCCTTCCAAGTACTTTCCTGCCAGGGTCCAGCCCCGGTGGATCCAGGGTAATTTGAAGTGGGGCTGGAGTCAGTGATTAGGATAATTATTTAATTAGAGATATAAAGAGAGATTAGGGTAGAATAGTGTAGTGAGAGAGAGGAGAGAAAATAGAGGAGAAAAACAGGCTGTATTCCTTTGTTTACACAGAAAGCCAATAAAGCAGGAGACAAGGGACTTGCGCCATCTACGTAGAAGGCAGGTGCCTGCTTGAATAGCGGAGGGTGCCCTGCCTTGGGCTCCCTCTCGCATGGGTCTTGAAGCCCAGGCAAATAAGTAGACATGGCAAGCCTCTATGTTCCAGACAGGAATAAGCCAGAAAATAGAGTAAGAAAGAAAAGAAGACATGGTGGAGAGCCAGATTTCTGAGAAACTAGACCGTCTCTTTATTTTCCTGGAAAGCTTTCATGCTTTAAGTTGTACATAGAGACCAATGGATAATACAAAGTCATGCAGGGTCAGCAGCCCTGACCCTCATTGAGACCAGGCTTTCTCTCTGTATACCTAGCTGTATACACAGGTCTTAGGTGATTTACATCATCTTCTGGCCAGGAGGCCTATTAGCATTTTACGGCCCTTTTCTGATAAGGGTCCATCAACCAGAAAACTTATTTTCCCTAAATGTGTTGTTCTTACTAAAGTCTGGTGCCACTCTCAGAAAGCACTAATTAAGGTTACATTCTTACATAGCAAGGATACAACAATTTATAACAAGGAAAGAGGAGTACAGTGGTTTATAACAAGGAGAAAATTCATTAACTCAAAAGTCTAGTATTGCTTACATCAGAACTACTATATTCCTTTTTCTACATCCAAATTACATTGATTAATATCTTCCAGGTGCCTAAAAGATAAAGGATATGGAGGCCTGGCAGCAAGAATTAACTCAGCAATGAAAATCCTTCACCAATATAATTCTTAGCTCTTAAAAAAAGGCTCTGTATCTATAAGATGTTTTAAGCTTCATGCTTCTTGTGGTTGAGGGGCTGTAAACAATCTTTACACTTTTACAACTGTTGTAAAAGTCTGGGTAAACCTGTCAGGAAAGTTAGAGAGTGATCAGAGGGTACTGAGCTGAGACACTCTTTTTATATGCAGGAGAGTGTTAACTGAGCTCTAAGTTAACTTTTTCCCAAGAAAAGTGGTCAGGGATAGACTCTGTTAATGTCAGAGGAGTCGGTAAAAGTCATAAAATAATAAGACAGACAGATTCTGGTTTTGGGGTAGATGCTTGAGAAGTTACGGGGGGGCCACGAGGCCTGATCCCACCTTGCATATCAGGCCCCTTCTTCATGACCTTTGCTATGGACAGGATTCCCCATGCTGGCTCCCGGCACTTTCCTTTTGATCCAGAGCTTAAGATGTGCATTTGAGACCTGCTTTCAGAAGACTGCATATGCTCCAGGGCAACTAAGCCGGTAGGCCACAACTACTGAACCTGAGTGCCCTAGAGCCTGTGATCTACATCAAGAGAAGCAGAGCATTGAAAAGAAAGTGCACTGCAATTACAGAGTAGCCCCTGCTCACTGAAAATAGAGAAGTCCTGAGCAGTAATAAAGACCTGCTGCTGCTGCTAAGTAACTTCAGTCGTCTCTGACTGTGCGTCCCCATAGACGGCAGCTCACCAGGCTCAGTACTGCTGGGATTCTCCAGGCAAGAACAGTGGAGTGGGTTGCCATTTCCTTCTCCAATGAATGAAAGTGAAAATTGAAAGTGAAGTCGCTCAGTCGTGTTTGACCCTCAGCGTCCCCATGGACTGCAGCCTTCCAGGCTCCTCCGTTCATGGGATTTTCCAGGCAAGAGTACTTTGATGGGGTGCCATTGCCTTCTATGCAAGGAAGACCTCGTGCTGTAAAAAAAAAAAAATTCTCCCAGAGAAACCAGTGAGGTCTCAGGGGAAATAAGACATGAAAAAGGAAAAAAAAACAGTCTGAGTCTGAAATCATGCAAGTTATGGAGAGAGAAGCTACAGCCTGTTTTCACAGGGAACTTGGGATATAAGTTGTGCATCAAACATGCCCCCAACCCAAGGCTAGGCACTGTGATTTCACTCTCTCATTAGTGCCTCCCTCTCATCCTTCAACTAATATCCAGCTGGTGTCTCCAAGCTCTTTTATTAGATCCTCCAAAGACAAATCAAAGGTGACACTAGAAGAAAAAGAAACAAAAGCCCAGAAAATGCAACGTCAGTGAATATCAAGATTTCTGCACCCAGTCTGCCATATCCAGCATCATATCTGAAATTCTGAGAGTCTAAAAACTCCATGGGTTTCTACATGGAAGCATTTTTTTTTAATACAGGTTTTAATTTATATAGGAGTGTAGTTGATTTAATATATTAGTTGTATGAGAAATTAATTCCCTTATACATAGATATGTATCCATTGTTTCTTAGATTATTTTCCCATACAGGATATTACAGATTATTGAGCAGAATTCGTGTGCTGTGCTGTAGGTCTTAGTTGATTATCTATTAAATAAAGTAGTATACATATATTATTTCAAACTCCCAATTTATCCCACTCCATCTATCCACTTTTGTAACTATAATTATTGTTTTGACAGAGGGAAGGGTCTAGGCACTTTTGTATCAGGTTCTGCGCTTCTGAGAGTGCAGTGGCCAGGGAAAGCAAGCCTGACAGAGACTCATTTGAGATGATGCCTCATGTTTAGAAGGACCAGGCCATGCAAAAAGCTGGGAGATAAATATTCTAGATGTGTGAAGTAGCCCCTGCTAAGGACCAAGGTAACCAAGTTTAATGAATAGCTACCCTTCCACTGCTAATATTCCTTCCATCCTTGGAACTTGGCCTACAGGTCAACCACCATGACCTCATCCCATGCTTCAGGTGTGAGTTAGCAGCAAGGAGGCATGTCAGCCTTCCCAAGAAGGGAGAACCTGGGGCTATCACGAGGCTGAATATACTCTGGACTAAGGGACGTGTCCACGAACTGGTTATCACCAGGAGCATCAGGTGGCAGGATCACCACCAATGCCTCTTACTATCTCCGTGTACTTGTTCTCAGGAGTAGAAATGCCAAGGAACTGATAGAGCAAAGAGACAAGTAATGAGTCTTGTTTCATTTTGCCAAGTGTGATTCCCATGGCCCTTTAACCACACTACTCTCAGCCCAAAACTCTTTACTCATTTGCTTCCTCAAAGGTGGCTTGTGAATTACATCAGCACCTGACTGTGAAGCCTGGTGGCTGGAACTCAACTCACAGTCACCTGGGACCCAGAGATGTCCAGTCTTGTCCTGTGTGTCTGTCCTTTTTCTCCAACCAGATTCATAATGCAAATTCCCTACAAAATATAAGGGTGATTTAAATTTTCTCAAGGCCTTTGAATCTCCAAGGTCTATTTGGAGCATCAAAGAAGGAACACATCCCATGCATCCAGGCTAGTCTCAGACCCCAACCTCACTCAGCCAGTGGTTCCCTGAGGAAACATAAAGAACATATCTAAGTTTCCAGAAGGCTGAGAAGAGAAAGCTTCTTGCTGTGAATGCAGGTTCATGTTACCCAGTCATCCAAGGGTTTGTTTTGTGTGAATGAGGAGCAGGACCTCTGGGGATCTGAGTTTGGAGTTAGTCAGTCACCACCTGCATAATGGCATCCTAGGGTCACTACAGCTGGGGCTCTCCCACTGTGCCTGGAACCCAGAAGAAACAGCCCCAAACAGTGCTTTCCTTATACTACATGGAAGCAGGTCTGCTGATAAAATCAGAACTAGACTTGAAGGGCAACAGGAAAGAAACTTCCACTCTGGTGCTTGCAGACATCTTAGAGCTATCCAGCAGTGGACGCAATTGAGCTTTCTCTCATCTTTCCCTTCCTGGAAATCTCCTAGCCTGGGAAGCAGGGTTCCTGAGTCCCAAGTCTTCACTAACTCACCTGCAGCTAAAGTGAATCATACAACTCAGGGTTATGTTTCCCATCTCTTGAATGAGGGAGACTGGACTTGCTCCAGAACACTTGTTCCACACAGAGGCTCAATGCCAATCAGTGAACAAGTGGCCCAGAAGTGGGTGTTGATGAGGATGATGAGTTTTCCTTTGGTGGGCAGGGGCATGTAAATGGCTGGTGATATTCATGTGTTTGGAATCTGAACTGAGAGTGGTAGACCAGTTGGCACACAGCTGCTGTGACACCAAAGACCTTAGAGGCCTTGACCACTGGAACTTACCATCATTTGGGTTCTGTGGGATGAGATCAGGTAGTTATAAGCCAGAAGTTACCAATGCGGATGCTTGTATATTCCTCAGCAGAAACCCAAATTATGGTGATGAATCATCTCTCCAAAAAAACTCTGGGAACTAAATATTCCAGGACTATTATACAAATTTTGTAGTATTTTAAATACCATTTAAAGTAAGTCATCTTTTGGATGACCTTCCATTTCCCCTCTGGCTTGGGATGATGCCCACAGTTAGAGAGGAATCAAAGGGCCTCTGAGGGAGGCTGTCCCTCTCCCTGTGACTCATTAGCAGTGAGTACAGCTCTGTCCCCTCCACATCTGGAACAGGAATTCCAGCAGGAAGGAAGTCAACTCCAAGTGTAACCAGAGACAGGTAAGTCTGGCCTTCAGGTAGGCACTATTCTTTTCCCAAGGCTTCTTCCTTCCCTCCTGGGTCCTGGGCAAGCTGCCCAGCTCCTGGTTACTGGGTTCTGAATTTCTCCTCCCTTCACTTGTAGATATCTAGGCAGTCCCACTTATGGTTCCCTCTCTACCCGGGCCCAATCCCTCACCTGAAGATGGCACTAAACAAGGGGAAACTAAGATGGATCTTTCCAGTTCATTCTTTCTAAAAGTGTCTGCATTCCTTATGCTTCTAGTTCCTGTTTTGAATAATCCATATCTCCAGCTAGATAGCTCAGCTTAGCAGAGGAATGGAGATGCAGATGGGGGGTGGGGGCGGTAAGGGAGTCAGGTGTTGGGGACAGTTTTCAAATGGCAAGAAATGAGCTGGAGTAAGAAGCTTGTGGTCCTCCAACCACTCATTCATTGGGGGCCTGTCTGAATCTGTTATCTTGGGCTCCTCAGGATATCACTAAGACAGAAAATTCAAAATGGACTTTCTATTAACTTCTTACTGGAAATCAACTTCAAACGTAACAAATATAGGAAAGAAGAGTGTCATGAACCCTATATTTCATCATTCAAAATCAATAACTACAAAACTAATCTCTTAGACCCACCGGTTGTCATAGACTGAAGACTATGCAACATCAAGGTGGTGGCCAATTGATTTCCCAGCAGAGACATTCTTGACTTGCATCAGCCTTTCTCTTTTTGTATGTTCTCACATGTGCTGGTTTAAGGGAAGGAAGAAGAGGGAGAATAAGAGAGAAAAAGAGCAAGAGGTTAATCCCATCATGAGGTACCACAAGAGTGAACACAGACATTCTAGGAATCAGCAAAATAAGATGGACTAGAATGGGTGAATTTAACTCAGATGACCATTATATCTGCAACCGTGGGCAGGAATCCCTTAGAAGAAATGGAGTAGACATCATACCCAACAAAACAGTCTGAAATGCAGTACTTGGATGCAATCTCAAAAATGACACTATGATCTCTGTTTGTTTCCAAGGCAAACCATTCAATACCACGGTAATCCAAGTCTGTGCCCCTGTCAGTAATGTTGAAGAAGCTGAAGTTGAACAGTTCTATTGAAGACCTACAAGACCTTCTAGAACTAACAGCCTAAAAGAAGTCATTTTCAATATAGGGGACTGGAATGCAAAAGTAGGAGTCAAGAAACACCAGAAGTAAGACACAAATTTGGTCTTGGAGTACAGAATGAAGCAGAATGTGAGTCATAAGTCTGAATTTTAAAGTGACTTAAGTAATGTGTTGTTTTAGGTAGCTAGCTTGATGTAATTAGATTTATTAATCTTTGCTCTCAATTTGTTCAGTACAGTCCTTCAGTTGTGTCTGTCTCTTTGCAACACCATAGACTGCAGCATGCCAGGCTTCCCCATCCATTGCCAACTCCCGGAGCGTGCTCAAACTCATGTCCATCGAATTTGTGATGCCATTCAACCATCTCATCCTCTGTTTCCACTTCTCATCCCTCCAAACTTTCCTAATATCAAGGTCTTTTCCAGTGAGTCAGCATGTTTAGAATGCATTCATTCTCTTTGTAAATCAACCAACATGAATTAAATTCCTCTCTGTACCCACTGCACTCCCAACTCTAGGTAAGAAATAAAAACTTGCAGAGACTGAAGGCTGATTCCAGCACATTGCTGTGGAGATTTGTTCCCAATCCTTTTTCAGGAAAAAAAATTAATTTCTAACATTAAAATCAGTAGATTATACATATACATCCAAAATTCTGATTCTCTTGAAAACATGGCCAACAGGCCTGCTTTCCAGCATGGGTGAAGTGGAGGAAAGGCTGCTCGTAGTGGTAAGGCCTATGATGCCCAGAATCCAACAAGGCAACATAGTCCTAGTATAATATCTCCTGCCTCCTGGGGCCATGAGTTTGTGAGAACTAGACTTCTAGCTCTCTTAAGATAAAGACGACTTCTGTCTTTATCAACTTGGACTTTGAAGCCTTTAACCCAGAACCTAGCACACAGTTCTTCCTTGTAGAGTTATTGGATGATATAAAATATCTTGTGGATGCACATGACATTTCTTCCAATACTGAAACCATGCAATTGAAGTACTTTTCTGTTTTAAATATTTGATGCAGACTGGCATCATAAGTGCCCCTGATGTCTGCCATTAGACTGACTACCTAAAGCCAGTTGTATGTCCCTGGGCTGCCCATGAAGTCTTTAGTTTGCCATTTGACAACTTATCCTCCTAGCAATCTTCTGTCCAGTGAAGACAGCAATGCATATCTCATGAAGTGGCTAGGAAGATGACATGAAACCACGAGTGTCAAGCATGGCCTCTAGTACCCATTTTCATGATGTTCTTAGCAGTTTTTTCTTCAAGTAGGCAAAGTTTTCTGTCTTTAGGTGTACATGCAGATCAGTTTGATTGTCCAGCCAAGCTTCAAAGAAGAGATTACAGTTCTTTTCTCTGTATTCTGAAAAGCGTCAAAGGCCACTCGCTGAAGACACTGATAAAGATAAAGATTTTATAGAGACATTTTTTTTTCTTTCTCCAGATCTTTTAGTGGCCTAAAGGTGAAAACTAGGGTAAGTCAGAGCATATATAACTAGGAGGTCCTGGTCACCATTACATGCTAAGAACCCAAACTTCCCTGAATACTTGGAGCCAGGAAAGAAACATGAAGTGGCTTGTGCTCCTCGGGCTGGTGGCCTTCTCAGAGTGCATAGTCAAGTAAGTATGGGGACTGTAAGTCGCATCATATTCCTTTCTCGGATTTTTCTTTTCATCTGATTATTCTTCCAGCCATCAGGTTTAGAAGGGAATGAAATATTTCTCTAAGAGTTTTAAAGTTCAACTCTTACTTATTGATAAGTAAGTTGCTATAGGAACTGTGGATCCCAAGATCTTGGTATAGATTTGGGTTGCACGAATCTTGGGGTCCAGTCATATCATGACTGATTAAAAATGCAACTCCTTACTACTGCTCAGTGCACAGTCTATGCAGATGTCGATGTGATCATGTGGAACAGCATCTTTCTACATTTTATTCAGCATGTCCTCTTTTTTTCCCTTTCTACGTCAGTGCGTATATGTCTATGTCTGCATCTCTGTATCAGTGTCATTTATCTCTCCATCTCTTTGGAAGTCACAGGGAGTGTATTTCTCTGTGTGTGGCTTTCTTTTAATTTTTCATTTGACTCTTACTTCCTTCTCAGTTCTCTCAATTTCCCTTACTTGTTCCCTATATCTTAGATTCTTCTTTCAACTCTCTCTTCTATTTCAACTTGGAGAACGATACACAATTTTACCCATTTTTATATCAGACAAGCATTGTGAACACAGTCAACTCAGAAACCTCTTGCACTTCAAATTGCTCCCTTGGTGAAAAAAGTTAAGAGTCCCCCTTCTACCTCCTTCCTTGAGGTTCTATGAGAAGGAATGAGTGAGATGACGACACCAATGCTAATGGCTGTCATTGTTGAGACTTCTTATTTATCAGGTACCTTATATCCATCACTTAACTTATCCCCAAGATATCTTATTTGGAGGATTTGTATTGTTACATTTCACCATTTTACCGAAGGGGAGACTTAGACACTACATGGTCATATGGCTTACCCAAGATTGCAGAACAGAACCTGTATTCAAATCTATGTTTTTGCCATGGTATTTGCACAAAATTCTGATAATAATGTGCCTAATAAAAATGATTAGAAAATACACAGGGCCATTACAATGACAGTTGTACTTTAACACTGACAGCTAATTGTAGCATCTTCTTTGTTTTTGTCAAATGTTCGGTGAAAGACTACCTCTACGGAGAGTGAAGACCATGAGAAATACCGTCAGTGGAAAAAACATGCTGAACGATTTTTTGAAGGAACATGCTTACAAACTGTCCCAGATTTCTTTTCGTGGTTCTAATCTATCTAGTCACCCCCTGAGAAACATCAGGGATGTGAGTATTTGGGGAGAATGCTATTCCACAGCACCCCCTGGGTCTCTAGTCTAGCACTGGGGCTCATCTGGAGGTGCCAGGTGGGATGTTGGGGTTGGGGTTCCTGCAGGAGTCAGAGACACTGGAAAACAGGGACCCAACCCAGAGGAGAGGGCACTTTCATCCTCAACTTTTGGTCTTTGATTGGGCCTCGCAATTACCAGGTGGCAGGTAAATATCCATTTCTGTGTCAGAGATATGTCATTAGTTTGAGGGCGATTGTTCTTTCTGAACTAAGTGAGCCACTCAGTTATAGATGAAAAGTGAACCATCACTGATCAAAGGTAGAACCAACTGCAAAGCAATTGTGAATCCCCAGGTAGAGGACATCAGTTTCCACAGATGCAAGAACCACAGCAGTAAAAAGTTACTGAAACTGTGTTCTGTGTAAGGCCATAAGAATCTAGCACAGTGCTTACTGTTTTTAGATTAGAAAAGGGCTTATTTTGTCTTCAGGTTATCATTAAAAATGCCCACGCTAGCCTGAGAGATAGGCAAAGGGTAAATACCTGTCAAATGAGAGGGTCAGCTGTGTGCTGTTGATTGGATGTGGTCTGAGTTTGGAGGGAGTGGCTGGGATTGATCAAGAAAAAACTCCTGGAGAAGTGGGTGAGAAGGCTGGGTTTGAAGAGATGACAGAGCTTCTCAAATGAAGGTACCAGGACTTCCCTGGATTTCCAGCGATCCTGGAGGCCCAGTGGTTATACTTCTTGGCTTTCTATGCAGGAGGTACCACTTCAACACTTGTTCATAGAGTCAATATCCTGCATACAGTGTAATACAGGAAAAATATATCAAATACAGATACATCTGTGACCAAAGTCTGTGAGTTGCACAGTGGTTAGAAAGTGATCTCAAGAGATATGTGACACCAAGAGGGAGGCATCAGTGTGGGAATAGAGGGTAGCCAGTTCTGCACTAACCCACTCCCTCCTTCTCCTTATAGTTTCTCTACTTGGGTAACATCACTATTGGGACACCCTCTCAGGAATTACAGGTTGTCTTTGACATCGGCTCATCTGAGTTGTGGGTGCCCTCCATCTTTTGCAACAGCTCAACCTGTTGTGAGTACAGACACTCCCTACCCGGACCATCCTTCACTTGCCCTGCTGCCCTGTTTTCACCCTTGGCACCTAATGACACTCATCTCTTGTGTCTGCAGCTAAACATGTTAGGTTCAGACATGTCCAGTCTTCCACCTTCCGGGTTAGCAGGAAGACCTTCAGCATCAACTATGAATCTGGGAGAACTGAAGGACTTGTTGCTCATGACACAGTTCGGGTAACAGTGTAACAAATGCTGAGTCAGGACTGGCTATGGAGTGACCACTGCTTGCAAAACAGATGCAAGACCATCTGGCAGGACGCTTCCTAGACTAACTCCCATAGATATTGGCCATCTTATCCACAGGGTCATGTCTCGGGAGGCAGTGTCCATGGTGACACACAAATAAACAAATTAGCTAACCCAGAGAGTGGCTTGAGATGTGGACTTGCAGCTCCTCTGCCCATGAGCAGTTCAAGGTTCATGTTGCTGGGAGCGAGAAGAAGGAGGGATAAAACTACCCACTTTTATATTCACCAAATGTTCCAGGCACTTTCAGGTGATAACTTGTTTAATCCTGCAACAACCCCACACAGCAGTTACTCTGATTAGCTCATGAGACATATGAGGAAACTGAGATGCTGACAGCAAGGGCCTTACTGAGGGCACACATGTGGTAAGTGGTGGAGTCAGACTGGATTTTCAGGACTAAAGTTGCTGTGGGGTGTTTGGGGACAGAATAAAACTCATCTGTGGACCCAAACCTATGGCCTGCATCCCCCAAAATACTTGAGTAGTTTCCCTCTCTGTTGCTTTCTCATATACACGCACAGAAATATACACATATCCCAAAAAGTTAATTCCCCAGACAGTATTTTCATAGGACCCTGCAAGCAAGACTGTATTTTTGGCTTCTGTCTTCCTGGACAGTTGCAGAATCCTCAGTACATTACAGAGAATGAAGTCCATTCCTGTCATTAGGTCACAGTAATGCCAAAGAGAAGGCTATCTTGCTCTCGATTATTTTGTCCCTAAGGTGGCACCTATGTCACCTGGCCTGACTCTTGGTTGCCCCACCTGGACAGAAGCCACGAGTCCAATTTGACTCACTCAGGTGGTATTTTTCAGAGGGGCAGATGTTTTAAAATTCACAGCCTCTCTCAAATGGAACCCAAATTCCCCTCCCAGCTTGATCTGACTGTCTGTGGGCCACTGAAGACAGAGCCGAGCCTCAATTCTTCTCTGAGGATCTAATGGCAATGCACCCCAGCCCATTTCTAGCCCCACTTCACATATCTGTAAGTGGGAACACTCTTCTCTCCCACAGATTGGGGACCTTATCAGTACTGACCAGCAGTTTGGTCTATGCACAAAAGAATCTGGGTTTAAGGGCTTGATTTTTGATGGTGTCTTGGGCTTGGGCTCTGCCAACATATCCTACAGTGGAGCCATCCCCATCTTTTACAAGCTGAAGAACGAAAGTGCCATTTCTGAGCCTGTTTTTGCCTTCTACTTGAGCAAGTAAGTCTGAAATGGACAATCCCTTTCTCCAAATTAGCTTTAAGATGCTTTCAGGTGCACAAAAATTACAGAACACTTGACAAAGTAGTAGCCTTGGAGATAATCTAACTCAGGATAACTAGGGCCCCAGGGCCCATCTGACTTCACCCCCTGGCTTTTATAAATAATATTTTATTGGAACACAACTCTACTCCTGGGCTTAAGACCAGTAACATGGTCTAGGGTGGTGAGTGAGGAAGAATACTAAAGGAAGGCAACAGAAAATAAGTTGAAGGAAAAGTCATTAAGATTTGCTTATGAATTTAATAAGGAAGAAAGGAGAAGGATGGCGGATGTCTTTCCTTCCTCATTAGCATTCCAGTGGGAGCCCAGGACCAGTTACCCAATTTGTAGCAGCCAGTGAGAAATGAAAGTGTGAGATGCAAGTATGTGGGACCCCTTGTTCAAGAAATGTAAGGCATTTCAAGACAGAGAGAGCAGAGGTGGAGTCCCTTCTTAGTGTGGGGCCCTTTGGACAATAGAGGTCACAGGCCAGTGGACCCAACTCTGGGTGAACTGAACCCACACCCTTCGAACTTCCAGGCCTTGATTTTCCTGAAAAATGACAAGGTGGACAATGGGAAACCAAAACACTTCAGCACCGTATCCTCTGAGAGTAGCTGAGCACTCAAGGTCGCTGGAGGCCCAGGGCATCTTCAGAAGACATAGTAGGTGGAGCCCAGCCAAGTGATTCAGCTTGTAACCTTCTCTGTGCCACTCACTAGCCAGTAACAGACCTCAGTCTGTATCTCAATCTCTCCTAGATGCTATTTCTGCATCTGTACATGGGGACCTTATTAGTAACTTGATGAGTGGACAAGCGCAGCTCTCAGACAGTGCTGCTGTTGCTGTCCTACAAAGATCACCTCCTCACTTCTCTCTAGATGAGATGATCAGGAGGGCAGTGTGGTGATGTTTGGTGGGGTGGACCACCGCTACTACAAGGGAGAGCTCAACTGGATACCACTGATCAAAGCAAATGACTGGATTGTACACATGTAAAGGTAAGCCTCTCCCTCTGAGGGTCAGCCCAAGTGATGCTCCCACTACTGTACATGGACACAGGCAGACACATAAATGCATTCTCAGACACACAGTCACACAGACATATACACCACCTTCAACGACAGAGACAGACACACAGACACATGGAAACACATAAGCAGACACATATAAACCTACACAGGGACACATAAAAACACGAATAGCTAGTCAGAGACACACAAGCACACACAGAGACACATATAAACACATATAAAAACAAACACACAAGAACATACATACACAAACAACCCATGGGTTCATAATCCCCAGGCCTTCTGAGTAAGGCTCTGGCAAGTGTTCTAAAAGGGTCCAGAGAGGTCTGTGCCACTGGAGAGGGCTGCACCCACTGCCCTTTGAGGTGGGGAGCATGGTTAGAGGACTCTACAGTGTGGTGAACAGAGGATCAGGGAGAATTTCTCCAGCCTGAACAGACTGTCCAGGGCTAGATGACCAACTGTCCAGGGCTACCTAAGACATAGGAAGTTCTCAGGGAGAGCCCTGAGAAAATGGGGGAACTGGTCTTAGGGAGCAGCTACCCAGCAGTGGAGAGAGGTTGCCTGCAGTCTTAAGATGTACAACCAACTAATAAAAAAAGACACCCCACGTTCTTTGGCACACAATGGGACAGGGGCTATAACAGAGAATCAGGAAGGTGGGATCCAGGAGTGACCTGAGGACAAGAGGCATAACTGATAGGATTCTGTGTGATACCCTCAAGCAAAAGGTGATCTATCCTTTGAAGTTTCTGTGGGCTGGTCATGTATTTCCTGGCCAAGGTCTCAAGGTCTGAGCTGGTTGTAGGAGCAGTGCTAGGAGACAACCTGTCCCAGAGGATCCCCACTCTCCCCTACTATGAGAATCTGCCACCCCTGTGAATCTCCATCTTCACTCTGTGTGACCCGGTATTGGTTCCCTATCAGATACAGCTCTCTACATGTTTCTTATTATTTTCTCAGTTTTCATTCACTCATTGAACAGAAAAGCATTGGGAGTCCACTGTGTGCCAGGCACTCTAGGGAGTCAAGGAGAATAAAACTCACTCTCACATCTAAGAAGGCAAATGACTTGCCCACGTAGTGAATTATGAATTTGGTACATGATAGCTATGAGGAGGAAAAGGCAATGACAACCTACTCCAGTATTTTTCCTGGAAAGTCCCAGGGACTGCGGAGCCTGGTGGGCTGCATTCTATGAGGTCCCACAGAGTTGGACATAAGTGAAGTGAATTAGCAGCAGCAGCAGACATGAGGAAGAGTCTACAAAGAGTGATCAAAATAAGAGACTGATAAACACCAGAGGAAAGAATTCCTGAAAACAATACAACTAAGGTGGAATCTGGAAGATGAGAAGAAATTTGCTAGTCAAAGAGGTGAGAGGCTTCTCTAGGAAGGAAGATCAGCTTGTGTCAAGGTACAAAAGATCCTAGTGTATTCAAGTAGTGCATTCGAGGATGTCAAGAAGGGAGCTGTGTTGAGAGTAAAGAAAAAGAGGGCAACAGATGAAGGGCTGTTTATGAGACAGTTGGGAAGGGGGCAACTCTGGGTAGATTCAGAATGACCTTGATGCCCACTTTCTTCCACTGTCTCTCAGCATCACTATGAAAACAAAGGTTATTGCTTGTTCTGGCGGCTGCAATGCACTTGTGGACACCGGGTCATCACACATCGTAGGCCCAAGCACAGGTCAAAGACATCTTGCAGCTCATCAATGCCAAGCCATGGGATTCTGAGGTGAAGGGTCATGCCCCAGGGTCACACCCAGTCTCCACACACAAGAAGGATCTCCAGGGCCAACCTCTCTCCCCTCTCTCTCTAACAGTACTACGTTTCATGTTCTGCAGTCAATAGCCTACCCTCTATTATCTTCACCATCAAAGGCTACAACTACCGAGTGCCAGGTCCAGCCTACATCCTCAAGGTGAGGAGACAGTACTGAGGGTTGGTTCTCAAACTGGAGCTTGCAGGAACCCTTGATCTGCTGCTGGGAGGAGGGCATCCTCTGGAGGAAATGCCGCATGATTGCAGATGCTGCTGAGCCCTGTGCCTGGGCCAGTACCTCCCACAAAACCAATCACTTGAGAAGTAAGGACTGTGTGTGACACTGATCTTCCTGAAATAAATGTGGAGATGTTATACCTTATGGCATGGTGGGAGTCACAAGGAGAGGGGAACAATAAGGTCGTCAGTCCTCAAAGAGCTTCAATTCAATCTGAACCCATAGGTATAAGAAAATGAAATTCAGCTCTAGCAGTCCCTGTAATAGGCCATGTTACAAGGAGAATGGCTGGGGACAGTCCCAGTGTGAGGTCCCAGAATAAGTTAACAGTCTCTGTTCCCTTCTCAAACTTTTCCTGGTTTGGATGATAAATTATATGGTCAGCCTAGTTCTCGGCTGCATCTTCTCATTGCTCCAGCCAGGTGCCTCCTTTGTTAGTTGAAGTACCAGACCCCTCTGTGGGGAGGTTGGATACTAAGGTGAATAAAGGGCGCACAGTGACTGCTCAGCCCTGGCACAGGGTGGAGGCTTCATGTCAGCTCCTTGTGAGAGTTCAGAGCTGGCCAATGGCTCAGAGAAGGCTTTAAGGAAGAGAGGGAATTTGAGGAAGTCTAAAACCACAAACTCATTGAGCCATATGGAGGGTTGCTTGGTTCTAGGCATAAGTTCACTGGATTCTATGCAAATGGCATCTCAAGGTACTCTGCACTAAGGCACTGGGGACTTACTAGAGGTGATGAGGTCTATGGACTGACCAGTGGGGATGGGGAACAAGAGCACATTACCCACCTGGCCTGCAGTGGCCAAAGAGGGTGAGTCTGGGCTGAAGGAGGCTTCTCAGAGTTCCTGAGTTAAGTCTTCAAGAACATGTTGTGGGCACTGCTCTATTTAAGATGGATAACCAACATCAAGTTACTTTGTAGCACAGGGAACTCCGCTCAGTTATATGACAGCCTGGATAGGAGGGGTGTCCTTGGGACCAGGATACCTGGATATATAGTGTTGAGTTCCTTTACTGTCCACCTGAAACTTAGAATATTGTTAATCAGTCATACTCCAATACAAAAAAATGTTTTTAAATAAAGTATGGATTGTTGGGATGCAGGAGGAGAACCAGCATTCTCTGCAGAGAAAACAAGGAGCAGGAGACAGAAGAAAAGAAACAGGGAGTGAGGGGAACTTTGGACACAATTTTTATTTTCTAAAAAATTATATTGAAGTGTGGTTAATCTTCAGTGTTTTGTTAAGTTCTGCCACACAACAATGTGACTCAGCATACACATAAAAAAATATATTTTCTCTTATTCTTTTCATGTGGTTTATCACTGAATATGGAATATAGTTCCTTACACTCTACAGTAGGACTTCGTTGTTCTTCATTTCTCTGTTTCACCAGCTCCTATTCCTCCACTCACCACACCCTTCCTCATGACAACCTCATGTCTTGGCCCTCTTTGGTTTTGGATGAACTCTCACATCCCCTGCTGCTGAGAAAACCCCTTGATACTTACCAAAACAGGGAAATAAAGCGAAGAATTGTGCTTGATCTGGATTTTGGGGGAAGTCACCAGTAGGGACTCATGCTGACTGGTGTGTGTCTCTGACTCCCTAGGATGACAGAGGTCACTGCTATGCCACCTTAAAGTGCATAGACTGGAGTTCACCTACAGAGACCTGGATCCTGTGTGACGTCTTCCTGAGGCTGTATTTCTCTGTCTTTGATCGAGGAAATGACAGGATTGGCCTGGCATGGGCGGTGTAAATGCTTGGAGTGTTTCAGGAATCGGTAAGGCCGCTTCTAACACACACTCACTCACACTTTGGGCACTCCTGCCCAGGATGCTGGTGAACTGTATTTCATGGACTGTACACCCTATTCTCAATAAAGAATAAAGGTTTTCACTCTTAATTGTGTGGACACAAATGGTTGCCTCTGTTTGTGTCTGGAGTGAAGGATCTAGAACCAAGTCTGAATCAAAATAGAGAGGAGCCCTAGTCCAACTGGCTTCAAGGAAAAGGGAGACTCATTGAAATGATTCTGGGAATCCAGGATACAAGAATCAGAGCAAATACAAAGATCTCAGTGACTAGACACAAGAAATCAGACATCATAAATTCTCTCTCACCTTCGCTCTTTCCCTTCAGTCTACTTTGATGGTCTTAGTGTGACAACATTCTTCCTTAAGGCTTCTGCCCCTTTTGAAGGAGTTCAAGCTACCTGTCCTAGGGTTTTAAATCTCAAAAGCATCACCTAGTAAGGAAAGAAGACTGCAGACATCAGAGTTAAAGGAAGTTCTCTGAATGATCCACCTCAGATCACATGTACAGCCCCAGATCAGCCATCCTGGCAGGGACATGGGGGTCTTATGACTGGCTTTACATGGTCTCTGGCCCTGACTCAGCAGCACACATGATTGTCAATTTCCTCCAGAACTACATGACCGAAGCTGGGGAGAGGCAGCCCCAAGGATAGTGACTGGCAGATGGTCTAGGCCATGAAAGAGTTTGTGATACCCCATTACTCCACCACCTCCTTATTCAGAGGAATTATAAGGGATAATGAAATAAAATCTCTTTGTCTCATCTCAGATGATCTTACCACTGGGCTTCTTCTCCAGGGGATTTTGAGTAAGGTACTTCATGCACAGCTGGTTCCCTCTTGTTCCCACACCCCCTGTCACCAGCTCTCTGACAAATATGCCTGCTCTGTCCTTTACATTCTCAATTTGTAAGTAGTGGCCACAGTAGATCCCTGAGACATCCCCCTCCTCCAGGGTCCAGAATGCCCCTTCCTTGCCCCCAATGCTACTGGTGAGAATGCAACACATGTATCAGGGGACCCAGGTTACACAGAGCCTTCAGCCTTACTGAGCTTCCTCCAGGGCTGGAGCTACAAACTATTTGCTTGGAGCTGCCATGTTTAGGCACTTCTGAAGTGGAAGCATCCCTTCTTTCCATTCTCTCAGTTCATCCATTCTTTCAGTTCATGTAGTGTTGATTCCACCTGGAATCCTCAATAGATGCCTCAGGTGAGTCAGCAGGGGTCACAGGTTGATTTCCTTTCAAATTGACTGGTTTTATCTCCTTGTTGTATAAGGGACTCTCAAGAATCTTCTCAAGGACCACAGTTCAAAAGCTCAGTTATTTGGCGTTCACCCTTTATTATGGTCCCGCTAGCATATCTGTTCATGATTACTGGAAAAATCATAGCTTTGACACTACAGACCTCTGTAGCAAAGTGAGTCTCTGTTTTTTAATACTGTGTACAGGTTTTCCATAGCCTTTCTTCCTTCCAAGGAGCAGGTGTCTTTTAATTTTGTGGCTGCAGTCAAGTTCCACAGTGGTTTTGGAGCCCAAGAAAATAAAATCTGCCACTGTTTCCACTTTTCCCTCATCTATATGCCATGAAGTGGTGGGACTGGATGCCGTGAATGTTGAGTATGTTTTTGTGAATAGTTGTTTGAATGTTGAGTTTTAAGCCAGTTTTGCAGCTCCTCTCCTCACCAACAGGCTTTTAGTTAATCTTTGCTTTCTGCTATTAGAGCAATGTGTCATCTTCATATCTGTAGATGTTGATATTTCTCCCAGCAATGTTTATTCCAGCTTGGGATTTATGAATACCAGTGTGTATACACACACACACACATACATATATAGAAATTAAATAACCAGTGTGAGGTTGTATACTTTGTCACACTTCTTTCCCCTTTTAAATCTTTTAGTTGTTTTGTGTCTGATTCTAATGCCACTCTTGCCTGGAAAATCCCATGGACGGAGGAGGCTGGTGGGCTGCAGTCCATGGGGGCACCAAGAGTAGGGACATGACTGAACGACTTCACTTTCACCTTTCACTTTCATGCATTGTAGAAGAAAATGGCAACCCACTCCAGTGTTCTTGCCTGGAGAATCCCAGGGACAGAGGAGCCTGGTAGGAGGTCTTCTATTGGGTCGCACAGAGTCAGATGCGACTGAGGCGACTTAGCAGCAGCAGCAGTCTGTTAATGAAAGAAAGATAGGTCTTAAAACTCAGAATGGCACCAGGCCCCCCACCAATAAGATGCATTTTGGGGATAATCTTGGCACCAAATGGTTCATCCTGGGCCATAAAAGGATTAACTTGAATCTTGAAGAAGGGTAGATCACCATACAAATAGTTTTGTTTACATAGATTAGGGGAACAATATCTGAATATTCCATACTGGTTTGTCAAGTAGGTTCTGAGCCAAGAAGCAGAACCAACTTGAAGACAGAGTTTGGGGTAATTGCATAGTATACTAGCATATCTTAAGATAAGCATTTCCATAAGAGAAATGCATTTGTAATCTCTAGGTTTGAGAATAGTTAACTTCAGGTGAAACGAGGTGTCATTATGGCAGCACAGTATTTTAAGAGAAACCTCCTTTTAAATTTGTATAGAGAAGGAAAAATATTGCTAGTTTGTTTCCTTTTGCCGCTTAAGAGAGATAAAAATGTCTGACACTTGCAGGCTATTCCCTCCCTTTGGAGACCCTTGGCCTTCCTGCCTGTTACCCTCTCAGGAGGATGCCTGGGGACATTCCAGTGTGCTCTCCTACCATAGGGATTAACAGTTTTCCTTCCCTTCTCGCAGTTTTCATGGATTGGATGATAAATTACATGGTCACCCTATTTCTCAGATGCATCTTCCTCTTACTCTGGCCGGGTGACTCCTTTGTGAGTCAAGCTACCCGACCCCTCTGAGGAGAGGCTGGATGCTAATGTGAATAAAGGGTTCACAGTGACTGCTCAGCCCTGGCACAGGGTAGAGGCTTCATGTCAGCTCCCTGTGGGAATTCAGAGCTGGCTGATGGGCTCAAAGAAGGCTTTGAGGAAGGGAGGGAATTTCAGGAATTCTAAAACTGTAAACTCATGGAGCCATGTGAAGAGTTGCTTGGTTCTAGGCAAAACTGTACTAGATTCTATGCAAATGGCATCCCAAGGTGCTCTGCACTGGGGCACTGCAGACTTACTGGGACTGACCAGTGGGGATGGGGAACCAGAGTAAGTTACCCAACCAAGCCTGGATGGTGAGTGCAGGCCGAAGGAAGCTTCCCAGAGCTCCTGAGTTAACTCTTCAAGAACTTGTTGTGGGCACTACTCTATTTAAGATGGATAACCAACAACGAGTTACTGTGTAGCACAGGGAACTCCGCTTAGTTATATGACAACCTGGACAGGAGGGGTATCTTTGGGACCAGGATACATGGATACATATGGTTAAGTCCCTTTACTGTCCACCTGAAACTCAGAATATTATTAATCAGCTATACTCCAATACAAAATAAAGGTTGTTTTTTTTTTTGTTTGTTTTGTTTTTTTTTTTAATAAAGTATGGATTGTGGGGACACAGGAGGAGAACTGGCATTCTCTGCAGAGAAAACAAAGAGCAGGAGTCAGAAGGAAAGAAACAGGGAGTAAAGAGAACTATGGACACTCTTGTTCTTTTCTTAAAAATTATTGAAGTATGGCTGATCTTCAGTGCTACTTTAAGTTCTTCTGCACAGCAATGTGACTCAGTTACACACAGAAAAAAATATACATTTGTTTAATAATGTATATTCTTGTTCATGTGGTTTATCACTAGATACTGAATATAGTTCCTTACGCTTTACAGTAGGACTTTGCTTTTTATCATTTTGTTGTATCCTCAACTCACAGTCTTCCCCTACCTGGCACCGTTCCTCATGACAACCGCATGTCTTGTCCTGTTTTGGTTTTGGATGAACTCTCACATCACCTGCTGCTCATAAAACCCCTTGATACTTACCAAAAGAGGAAAATAAAACCAAGAATTGTCCTGTGTCTGAATATTGGCAGGAGTCGCAGGTAAGAGCTCAGGGTAACTGGTGTGTGTCTCTGACTGCCGCAGGATTCTGGAGGCCACTGCTCTACCACTTTTAAAGAGAAAGCAGTGAGTATATCTACAGACGTGGATCCTGGGTGACGTCTTCCTGAAGCAGTACTTCTCAGTTTATGATCGAGGAAATGACAGGATTGGCCTGGCACAGGCAGTGTAAATGCTCAATGTGGCTCAGAAAACAGTGTGACTGCTCTGAGCAAACACTCACACTTAAGACACTCTTGCCCAGGATGCTGGTGAACTGTATTTGGTGGGCTGCAAACCCTATTCTCATTAAAGAATAAAGGGTTTCACTCTGTAATGGTGGTGAAACAAATGAGTGTCTCTGTTTCTGTCTGGGAGGTATACAATAATGGGGAAGGGTCTAGAACAAAGTCTGAATCACAGTTGAGAGGATCCCAACTCCAACTGGCTTCAAAGAAAGGGGAAACTCATTGAAATGATTCTGGGAGTCCAGGACACAAGAATCAGAGCAAATACAAAGATCTCAGTGACTGGAACCAAGAAATCAGAAGTCGTCAGTTTTCTCTTTCTCACCCTTGCTATTTCCCTTCTTTCTTCTTTGATGGTCTCAGCTTGACAACTTTCTTCCTTAAGTCTTCTATACCTAGCGAGGGAGTCCAAGCTACCTGCCCTAGGGTTTTATATCCTGGAAGGCATCTCCTAGTAAGGAAAGAAGCTCGGAGCCATTAGAGATCAAGGGTGTTCACAGAATGATGCACCTCAGTTCACATGTACACCCCTAGATCAGCCAGCCTGGCAGGGCAATGGATCCTATGATTGGCTTTATTGGCCATTGGCCCTGACTGAGCAGCACACATGATTGTCAATTTCCTACAGACCTACATGGCTAAAGCTGGGGAGAGCAGCCCCAAGGATACTGACTGGGGATGATCTAAGCCATGGAAGAGTTTGTGATGACCCAAAAACTCCACCACCTCCTCATTCAGAGGAATTATAAGGGGTAATGAAATAGACCCTCTTCATCACATCTCAGATGATCTTATCACTGGGCTTCTCCTCCAGGGGATTTTGGGTGAGGTACTATATGCAGAGCTGGTTCTCTTTGTTCACACAGCCCAGTCACCAGCTCTCTGCCACATATGTCTGCTCTGTTCTTTCATCTTACTTGGTAAGTTGTGGCCCCAATGAATTCCTGAGCCATTTCCTGCTCCAGGGCCCAGAATGCCCACTCCTTGGCCTCCAATGCTGCTGGGGAGAATGCAACGCATGTATCGGGGGACCCAGGGTACATAAAGCCTTCAGCCTTTCTGAGCTTCCTCCCGGGGTGGAGCTACAGTCTTTACTTGGAGCTGCCATGGTTAGGCACTTTTGCGGTGGAAATATCTATTCTTTCCACCTGGAGACCCTCAGTAGATCCCTTAGCTAAGATAGCAGGGGTCACTGGTTGATTTCTTTTCACACTGACTAGTTTGATCTCCTTGTTGTATAAAGGACTCTCAAGAATCTTATCCAGCACCGCAGTTTAAAAGCTCATTTTTTGGCATTTTCGCTTTTGTATGGTCCAGATCTCACATCTGTACATGATTTCTGTAAAAACCATAGCTTTGGAACTACAGACCTCTGTAGCAAAGTGAGTCTCTGGTTTTTAATACACTGTGCAGGTTTTTCATACCCTTTCTTTCTTCCAAGGAGCAAGTGTCTTCTAATTTTGCAGCTGCAGTCAAGGTCCATAGTGATTTTGGGGGCCAAGGAAATAAAATCTGCCACTGTTTCCACTTCTCCCTCATCTATATGCCATGGAGTGGTGGGACTGGATGCCATGAATGTTGAGTGTCTTTTTGTGAATATATTTTGAATGTTGAGTTTTAAGCCAGCTTTTTTCATTTCCTCTCCTTATGAATTTGTGTTGAGTTCTTTGCTTTCTGCTATTAGGATGGTGTCATCTTCATATCTGTGGATGCTGATATTTCTGCCAGCAATCTTGATTCCATCTTGGGATTCAAGTAGTCCAGTATATCGAATGATCTTTCCTACTTACAAGTTCAATAAGCAGAGTGACAATGTATACTTTGTCAAGCTCCTTTCCCAATTTTGAGTCTTTTAGTTGTTCCATGTCTGATTCTAACTGTCAATTTTTGACCTACATACAGACTTTCAGGAGACAGATGAGGTGATCTGGTACTCCCATTTCCTTAAGAATTTTCCACAGTTTGTTGTAGTCCACACAGTGAAAGGCTTTAGCATAGTCAGTGAAGCAGATTTTTTTTTCCTGGAATTCCGTTGCTTTCTCTATGATCCAGTGGTTGTTGGCAATTTGATCTCTGGTTCCTTTAACCAGTTTGTACATCTGGAAGTTGTCAATTCATGTATTGTGAAGTTTAGCTTGAAGGATTTTGAGCATTACCTCACTAGCAAGTGAGATGAGCACAATTGCATGATAGGTTGTTATTCTTTGGAATTGCATTTCTTTTGGATGGGAATGAAAACTGACCTTTTCCAGCACTGTGGCCACTGCTGAGTTTTCCAAATTTCTTGACATATTGAATGCAGCACTTTTACAGTATTATTATTTAAGCTATTTTAAACAGCTCACCTGAAATTTCATCACTTCCACTAGCTTTGCTTGTAGTGATGCTTCCTAAGGCCCATTTGACTTCATGCTCTAGGATATCTGGTTTTACACAAGTGACCCTAACATCATATCTATCTGGGTCATTATGACAATTTTTACATAGTTCTGTGCATTCTTGCTACCTCTCCTTAATCTCATCTGCTTCTGTTAGGTGACTGACTTTTCTGTGCCCATCTTTGCATGAAGTATTCCTATGGTATCTCCAAGTTTCCTGAAGAGATCTATACTCTTTACGATTCATTATTTTCCTCTAATTCTTGTACTTTTCACTTCATGAAGACTTTCTTATCTCTCATTGCTAGTCTCTGGAAGTCTGCATTTCATTGGGTATATCTTTCCCTTTCTTGTTTGCTGTTCACTTCTCTTATTTTATCAGCTGTTTTGAAGGCCTCCTCAGGAAAACACTTTTCCTGCTCACATTTGCTTCTCTTGGGGATGGTTTTGGTCACCACTTTCCATACAATGTTACAAACCTCTATCCATAGATTTTTCAGGCTAGCAGACCTAATCCTTTGAATCTATTTTTTATCTCCACTGCATAATAATAAAGGATTTGATTTAGGTTATAGCTTAATGCTCTAGTGGTTTTCCTTACTTTCTTCAATTGAAGATTGAATATTGCTTGCTTCTGCCTAAGCAATAGTGCCAGATTACCACCTACCACTCCCAGTGGATATGGAGCAAAAACACAATTTGAGGACTGTACAGTGGAAGTGAGAAATAGATTTAAGGGACTAGATCTGATAGACAGAGTGCATGATGAACTATGGATGGAAGTCCTTGAGACTGTACGGGGGAGACAGGGATGAAGACCATCCCCATGGAAAAGAAATGCAAAAAGCAAAATGGCTGTCTGAGGAGACCTTACAAATACCTGTGAAAAGAAGAGAAGCGAAAAACAAAGGAGAAAAGAAAAGATGCAAGCATCTGAATGCAGAGTTCCAAAGAAGAGCAGGGAGAGATAAGAAAGTCTTCCTCAGCGATTGATGCAAATAATAGAGGAGAACAACAGAATGGGAAAGATCACTTCAGGAAAATTAGAGATACCAAGGGAACATGTCATGCAAAGATGGGCTTGATAAACGACAGAAAAGGTATGGACCTAACAGAAGCAGAAGGTATTAAGGAGAGGTGGCAAGAAGACATAGAAGAACTGTACAAAATAAAGCTTCACTACCTAGATAAACACGATGGTGGGATTCCTCACCTAGAGCCAGACATTCTAGAATGTGAAATCAAGTGTGCCTTAGAAAGTATCACTATGAACGAAGCTCGTGGAGGTGATGGAATTCCAGTTGAGCTATTTCAAATCCTGAAAGATGATGCTTTGAAAGTGCTGCACTCAATATGCCAGCAAATTTGGAAAACTCAGCAGTGGCCACAGACTGGAAAAAGTCAGTTTTCATTCCAATCCCCAAAAGAGGTAATGCCAACGAATGCTCAAACTTCTGCACAGTTGCACTCATCTCACATGCAAGTAAAGTAATGCTCAAAATTCTCCAAGCCCGGCTTCAGCAGTACATGAACCATGAATTCCAGATGTTCAAGCCGATTTTTGAAAAGGCAGAGGAAACAGAGATCAAATTGCCAACATCCAGTGGATTATCGAAAAAGCAAAAGAGTTTCAGAAAAACATCTATTTCTTCTTTATTGACTATGCCAAAACCTTTGACTGTATGGATCACAATAAACTGTGGAAAATTCTGAAAGAGTTGGAAATACCAGACCGCCTGACCTGCCTCTCGAGGAACCTGTCTGCAGGTCAGGAAGCAAAAGTTAGAATTGGACAAGGATTAACAGACTGGTTCCAAATAGGAACAGGAGTACGTCAAGGCTGTATACTGTCACCCTGCTTATTTAACTTATATGAAGGGTACATAATGAGAAACGCTGGGCTGGAAGAAGCACAAGCTGGCATCAAGTTTTCAGGAAAATATCAATAACCTCAGATATGCAGATGACACCACCCTTATGGCAGAAAGTGAAGAGAAGCTAAAAAGCCTCTTGATGAAACTAAAAGAGGAGAGTGAAAAAGTTGTCTTAAAGCTCAACATTCAGAAAACTAAGATCATGGCATCTGGTCCCATCACTTAATGGGAAATACATGGGGAAACAGTGGAAACAGTGTCAGACTTTATCTCTTTGGTCTCCAAAATCACTGCAGATGGTGATTGCAGCCATTAAATTAAAAGACGCTTATCCCTTGGACGAAAAGTTATGACCAACCTAGATAGCATATTGAAAAGCAAAGATATTACTTTGCCAACAAGAGGCCATCTAGTCAAGGCTATGGTTTTTCCAGTGGTCATGTATGGATGTGAGAGTTGGACTGTGAAGACAGTTGAGAGCCAAAGAATTGATGCTTTTGAACTGTGGTGTTGGAGAAGACTCTTGAGAGTCCCTTGGACTTCAAGGAAATCCAACCAGTCCATCTTAAAGGAGATCAGTCCTGAATGTTCACTGGAAGGACTGATGGCAAAGCTGAAACGCCAGTACTTTGGCCACCTCATGCGAAGAGTTAACTCATTGGAAAAGACTCTGATGCTGTGAGGGATTGGGGGCAAGAGAAGAAGGGGATGACAGAGGATGAGATGACTGGATGGCATCACCTACTCGATGGACATAAGCTTGAGTGAACTCTAGGTGTTGGTGATGGACATAAGGCCTGGCATGCTGCGATTCATGGGTTCAGATATAGTCAGACATGACTGAGTGACTGAACTGAACTTATTCTGGAATTTCACATACTTAGCTCTATGACCTCGATCAAGTTCTTTAACCTCAGTTTTCTCATCTGGAAAATGGGCACCATGATGATGCTTCAAGCTTTTAGATTGCATATGTGCCTGCAAAGAGCAGGTAGCCCTGAGAGGGGTTTCTGGGTTCCTGAGTCTGGAACAAATATGAATTATTATGCCACCTGGGGAGAAGGTAATCTTCTGTTTAAAGGTTATGGCTGCCATCCTCAAGGCTAAAAATTGATTCAAGCCAAATGACATCTATTTCTGAACCATGACACAGAACTCTGACTGAGCCGATGCTTCTGTTTTCTGGGGTCCCACAAGAGCTAATATCACTGTCTCACATTACTCTCTTTCTCAGCCTTACCGGTCAGCCTTTCCTTGCCAATGATTTCTAGCCTGAAATCACACTGAAAGGAGAGTTCTAAGGCTTTTGGTCTCTTTTTGGTTTCCCACGTTTCAGCATAGCAACAAGTAGCAGTTATGGCTACTTGTCATAGCAGCAACTATGGCAACCTGCACAGTCCAATGTCAGCCTGTTAAAATAAACTGTCCTCATATAGCCCCTCATGGTGAAAATACCCACAGTGGCCTTAAACCTCCCTATGACTGCTGTTTAATGAGGAAACATGTGTGGACTAGATTAGTTTGCTTTCCCAAGCATGATTCTAATGATGTGTTGAATAAACCAGACATTTAGTGATCTAACTACCCAAAATTGACAAAAGCAAACCACCCATCGTACATTTCTCACTTGCATCAAAACAATATTGAAGTGATATGCCGCAACAGTCTGATACATTGGCATGTACAATCTAGACAGGACAGTTTTCCTCTGGATTCGTTTTCCACCTAGTGCAGAATGTCTCCCACGAGCCTGGCCATCCAGCATCTAGCCACCTGGTTTTTGCAGATTTAGCCCACTCCATATCCCTTCCACATCTCTCAATAAAATGTAGAGAACAAACTCAGTCAAGGCTCTCACTTCTGCAAAAACAGCCTTTTTTTTTTTTTTTTAAGAAAACAATGTTTGGTAACACATTCAAAATCATGTACTACTTGCCTTGAATACAGGGACTTGTACCAGAGGATGGGAAGCTTCCCCTTCCACCTAAATATTTCTCTAATCCTACCAAGACCAGAGGCTTCACTGGACCCTGGGTCCTCACTGATATTGTTCAGTTGCTAAGTCATGTCTGACAGTTTGTGATTACATGTACAGCAGCAAAACAGGGTTTCTTGTCTTTCACTATTTTGCGGAGTTTCCTTAAACTCATGTCCATTGAGTCAGTGATGCTATCTCATCATCTCATCCTTTGATACTTCTCCTTCTGCCAATAATCTTTCCCAGTATCAGGGTCTCTTCCAATGTGCGGGCTCAGGTGGCCTAAATATTGGAACTTCATCTTTGCATCAGTCTTTGCATTGAATATTGCCCTACCACTTCCAAAAACAAAAACAAAAGCTCATGTTTCCAATCACCTAACAATATTTATCATTGATAAAGTTTACTAGAACAGGGATGTTGACGCCTGGGAAATTCCAGCACTGCTGCCCTGCCTTTCTCTTACCATTCTCTCCACCTGGCATAGAATTGATTCCCTTCAGCTTCTCTTGCATGAAAAGTCCTACCAAACTATCATTGTCAGCTATCCAGGAACTATTCCTTCTGCCTTCCCCAAAGACTTCTGCCTGCTCCCTGATTGTCCTCTGTACATCAGTTCAGAGGACTTGCTATATCATGCTAACTTCTTGCTATATCATGGGGTGCAGCACACCAGGCTCCCCTGTCCATCACCAACTTCCAGAGCTTGCTCAAACTCATCTTCATTATTTGTGATGCCACCCAACAATTTCATCTTATGTCTTCCTCTCTGCCTCCTGCTTTTAACCTCTCCCAGCATTGGGGATTTTTCTGATAAGTCAGTACTTCCCACAGGTGGCCATAGTATTGGAGGTTGAGCTTCAGCATCAGCCCTTCCAATGAATATTCAGGACTTATTTCCTTTGGGGTGGATTGGTTGGATCTCCTTGCAGTCCAAGGGGCTTTCAAGAGTCTTGTCTAACAACAGAGTTTAAAAGCATCAATTCTTTGGTGCTCAGCTTTCTTCATGGTCGAACTCTCACATCCATCTCAACTTCTGGCAAAACCATAGCTTTGATTATACAGAACTTTTCTGGTAAAGCAATATCTCAGCTTTTTAGTATGCTGTCTAGGTCTTTCATAGCTTTATCTTCCAAAGATCTGAGTCTCTCTCTCTCTCTTTTTTTTTTTTTTTTTCACAACTGCAGTCACTATCTCCAGTGATTTTGGAGCCCAGGAAAATAAAGCCTGTCATTGTTTCTCCATGTATTTGCCATGAAGTAATGGAATGGGATGTCATGATCTTCGTTTTTTATCTGTACATACCATATCAAGACCATTCCTAAGAAAAAGAAGTGCAAAAAGTTTGTCTGTGAAGGCCTTACAAATAACTTAGAAAAGAAGAGAAGCAGGAGGCAAAGGAGGAAAGAAAGACATACCCATCTGAATGCAGAGTTCCAAAGAATGGCAAGGAGAAATTAAAAAAAAAAAAAAAAGCCTTCCAAAGTTACCAGTGCAAAGAAATAGAAAAAAACAACAGAATGGGAACAATCAGAGATCTCTTCAAGAAAATTAAGATAGGGAGGGGACATGATATGCAAAGGTAGGCACAATAAAGGACAGAAATGATATGGACCTAGCAGAATCAGAAGATATTAAGAAGAGGTTGAGTGAATACATAGAATGTTACAAAAAAGAAATTAATGACCCAGATAAGCACAATGGTGTGATCACTCACCTAGAGCTAGACATCCTGAGATGCACATCAAGTGGGCCTTCAGAAGTATCGCTAGGAGCAAAACTAGTGGAGGCGGTGCAATTGCAGTTGACCTATTTCAACTCCTAAAAGATGATGCTGTTAAACTGCTTCACTCAGTATGCTAGCAAATTTGGAAAAGTCAAGAGTGGCCACAGGACTGGAAAGGTCGTATTCATTCCAATCCAAAAGAAAGGCGATTTATTTTTTAATTTTAATTTTTACTTTATTTTACTTTACAATACTGTATTGGTTTTGCCATACATTGACATGAATCTGCCACAGGTGTACATGAGTTCCCAATCCTGAACCCCGCTCCCACCTCCCACCCCATATCATCTCTCTGGATCATCCCTGTGCACCAGCCCCAAGCATCCTTTATCTTGTATCAAACGTAGACTGGTGATTCGTTTCTTATATGATAGTATACATGTTTCAATGCCATTCTCCCAAATCATCCCATCCTCTCCCTCTTCTTCAGAGTCCAAAAGTCCATTCTATACATCTGTGTCTCTTTTGCTGTGTCATATACAGGGTTATCATTACCATCTTTCTAAATTCCATATATATGTGTCAGTATACTGTATTGGTGTTTTTCTTTCTGGCTTACTTCACTGTGTACAATCGGCTCCAGTTTCATCCACCTCATTAGAACTGATTCAAATGTATTCTTTTAACGGTTGAGTAATACTCCATTGTGTATATGTACCACAGCTTTCTTATCCATTCATCTGCTGATGGACATCTAGGTTGCTTCCATGTCCTGGCTATCATAAACAGTGCTGCAATGAACATTGGGGTACACGTGTCTCTTTAAATTCTGGTTTCCTCAGTGTGTATGCCCAGCAGTGGGATTGCTGAGTCAAAAGGCGGTTTTATTTGCAATTTTTTAAGGAATCTCCACACTGTTTTCCATACTGGCTGTACTAGTTTGCATTCCCACCAACAGTGTAAGAGATTTCCCTTTTCTCCACACCCATCTCCAGCATTTATTGCTTGTAGACTTTTGGATCGTAGCCATTCTGACTGGTGTGAAATGAGATTTCAAAGAATATTCATCTCTCACACAGTTGCACTCATCTCACATGCTACCAAAGTAATTTCTCCAAACAAGTCTTCAACAGTGCTGTGAAATTCAGATGTTCAAGGTGGATTGAGAAAAGGCAGAGGAACCAGAGATCAAACTGCCAACATCCACTGGTATATAGAAAAAGCAAGAGAATTGCAGAAAAGCACCTACCTCTGCTTCATCGACTTTGCAAAAGGCTTTGACTGTGTGAAACACAACAAACTGTGGCCAACTTACAGAGATTGGAATACCAGAGCATTTAACTGCCTTCTAAGAAATCTGTATGCAGGTCCAGAAGCAACAGCAAGAACTGAACATGTAACAGCAGACTCGTTCCAAATCGGGAAAGGAGTATGTCAAGGCTGTATATTGTCACCCTGATTACTTAATTTATATGCAGAGTATATCATGAGAAATGCCAAACTGGATGAAGCACAAAGTGGAATCAAAATTTCCGGGAGGAATATCAATAACCTCGAATATGCAGATGACACCACGCTCATGGCAGAAAGTGAAGAGGAACTAAGAAGCCTCTTGATCAAACTGAAAGAGGAGAGTGAAACATCTGGCTTGTATTCCCCATTCTGAAAATGAATGTTATGGCATTTCATCACATCACTTCATGACAAATAGAATAGGAAACAATGGAAACAGTGAGAGACTTTATTTTTAGGGGGCTCCAAAATCACTGCAGATGATGACTGCAGCTATGAAATTAAAAGATGCTTGCTTGTTTGACGAAAAATTACAACGGACCTAGCGTTTTTAAAAGCAGAGACATTACTTTGCTAAAAGAGTTCAGTATAATCAAAGCTATAATTTTCCCAGTTGTCATGTATGAATGTGACAGTTGCACCATAAGGAGTGGTGAGCAATGAAGAATTGATGCTTTTGAAATGTGGTATTGGACAATACTCTTGAGAGTCCCTTGGACTGCAAGGAGATCCAAACAGTCAATGCTAAAGGAAATCAATTCTGAATATTCATTGGAAGCACTGAATCTGAACCTGAAGCTCCAATACTTTGGCCAACTGTTGTAAAAAACAGACTCATTAGGGAACACACTGTTGCTGAGGAAAGATTGAAGGCAGGAGGAGACGATGACGAGAGAGGATGAAATGGTTGGATGGCATCACTGACTTAATAGATATGAGTTTCAGCAAGCTTCTGGAGTTGGTGAAGAACAAGGAAGCCTGGTGTGCTGAAGTCCATGGGTTGCAAAGAGTTGGACATGACTGAGTGACTGAACTGAATTCAACATACCCCATAGTAAATACTATTTGTAATTGGCATGTTTCTCCAGCAAGACTGGGGCTCCTTAAGGCCTAACTCTTATCTGCAATCAAGTCTGCACCCATGCACAGAGTCAGTGCCTAGCATTCACAAGGCATTCAGTGAGATCTGATTGCAGGGTGACCTCCATTTTTGTAGACATATAGGAGCAAAGGACACATTTATCCTCCTGTCTCAAACAACTCCAAAATAGACAAGATAAATGAAAGTAATTTTTACATCAAACATCTGGCAGCAGAGAATGGATTCCTGGGGTGGGGGAGGGGGAGCAAGCAAGGTAAACCCTACAATTGCCCCAACTCTAGAAATAGTTTACAACACATACGTGGAGGAGGTATCTAGGCAGACAAACAGTCTCCCCAAGAATAGAGATTTGAGACTCTAGATAGTTAACAGTTCACAGGAGAAAGCTACAAAGATAGAACTGTGGGAAGGTACAGATGGTACCCCTCTAGTTTTCAGTGGAGAGTTGATAGTACTGGTCAGAATTATAGGGAACAACCCTTGAGCCTCAAAGTGAGCCAAGTCTAACTGTGTCCTCACCAGCCACAGTGGAAATCATTCATAATTCCCATGACATCTGTAGGGCCTTGAAGACAATATTGCCTTGCTAGTGGGAATAATAAACCTGGTCTAAAGGCTGGTCTCATCTCAGCTTAAAAAGCTGAACAGCAACCTTTCAAAATGTACAACTGTTTCCAAGAAATTAACAGTGTTTGCAAACAGTGCCAGGAATACTTTATAATAATTAAAAAACAACCGGCATCCAAAGGGTAAAAATGATCACATTCAACATCCAAATTAAAATTTGCATATAAACTATGAAATTATTTGCCTTAGTTCCTTCATAATGTTGTAAAGTAATTATCTTCTCATTAAGATATATAAATTTAAAAAAATCCAGATGTGCAAAGAAAAGAAAATATCCATAATGATGAAAAAATCAATTAGTAAAAACACAGTTAAAAATATGTGTTACATAATTAGCAGGGAAAGACATTAAAATGCTGTTATGAAAATAATCCTTATATACATGAAGCTGAAAAATATTAAGAATGTTAAATAGAGACACAGAGAATAGTAATGGAAAGAATGTGGGAAACAATTAGCTGTTCATCACAGAACTTTGAAACAACTTTTTAAGAATACTAAAATATATGTAGATGGAATCCAACAGGATGTTAAAAACAGGAGAATAGAGAAAAGAACTTCATAGCTACTGGCTGAAACTTTTCCAGATATGATGAAAGCATTAAAGCCATAAACACAGAAGCTCAATTAACTCTCGGACAATAAGTATGACAACTATACAAAGGAAGATGACAAATCCTTGCTTAAAACAATCAACCAAAGAAATGTAATCATAAGGAAAAACAGACACAGTAGAACCAAAAAATGGGAATGACAGTAGATTAGTCATATGAAATAATGTTAGCCAGAGGACACTGGCACCACATCTTAGAGTGCTGAGAGAAATAGAATTGACTCACAATTCTATACCCAAGAAAAATACATACTAAAAACAAGATAAAATACTTTCTCAGATGTACAACAACTACAAGACAGCATCACCACCAACAGACCAATGTAATAAGTGTTTTATAAATGGTCTCAAGAAATAATTTAAAAGTAAGGGGAAATCTGGATATACAGAGGGAAAGAACAGTAGCCCAAATGATAAACCGGTAATATATATTAAAAGATACATATAATGACTTTCCCAGTGGTCCAGTGGTTCAGGATCTGCTTTCCAATGCAGGGGATGTTGGCTTGTTTCTTTTCCAGAGAACTAAAATCCCACATGCCACTGAGCAACTAGGCCTGCATGTCTCAAATAAAGTTTACACGCTGCAAGTATTGAGCTTGCCCTCCTCAAATAGAGAGTCCCTACCACAAGGAAGATCCTGCATGCCACACTAAGACACAACACAGCCAAAGAAATGATAAATAAATATACAATTTAATAATTACTAATAATTATCATAATTAATAATGATAGACTGGAAAGTTAAAATGCATACTATGTATCTTAAAGCTACTTTTAAAAAGTTACAGTTAATAAAGTGACAAAGTCTATAAAAGGGAATCATAAAATCTACTCAGTCACAAAAAAGTCAGGGGTAAAAAGAGACATGGGAAGAAAGAACATGGGACAAACTGAAGAAAAGAGCAAGATGATTGAATTAAACCCAACTAGAGTTAAGCCCTCAGATGTGAACCCAGACTGAAGATATACCCCAGGCCCCAGATGAAAGCAGATCCCCATACACTGCACTCTGCAGCTGAAACAAAGCCTACCAGACTCCAGGGCCCCATGTGCCTGGGCACAGAACAGTACCAAAAGTTTATATGGAAAAGTAAATTAGAAGCCTTCAATCATATGAAGTACATCCTCTGTTTATAAAGAAATGGCATTAGAAATCAATATTCACAGGACAGAAGACGAAAAAGGTCCTAGGATAGTGTGGACCTCCCCTCCTTTATTATTCTAATTCTTTCCAGGAAGGGTCAGATAAATTGACAGGACTTGCATCTCTTCAATACTAGATATACTTGACGTGGGACACATGTTTGATTTTCATGGTTCATTCTCCTCTCTTTGCTCATACTGAGCAACAGAGACTGCTACTCTAAACCACAGCTCAATCACTACAAACAAATTCAGATAATATTTGCCAAGTCTTTCACATAAATCATTGAACACTTGTTTACTCCTAATTTGCATTCCTGCCTCTTTTCAAAGAACCATGGCTCTTGTGCCACGTCCTATAATCCTGGTCCTCTGTCACTTGCAGCAATATTCCCATATACTGAGCCTCAATTATGCTCAATGGAATTCCTATTCAGAGTGGCCATAATACATGCAAAAATGGAAACAACAAGCAGCTCCTTACTCTCCTCTCTTGTTCATTCACTACATATAGCCACTGAAGACCTGTGTAGCAAGTCTGTTACAAACAAACTTTCAAGTTGAAAACTTTGAAACATGTAAAAGTGTATTTTAATGTGCAATCACATCAGTTAGTTCACAGATCTGACACACATGGTTGTGGGCACATCCCAGAAAAGTGGGTGTACTTTTGTGTACTTTACTGTACAGAACTGTATGGAATACAATAAGTGTTAGTCGCTCAGTTGGGCCTGACTCTTTGTGACTCCATGGACTGCAGCCCACCAGGTTCCACTCTCCATGAGATTTTTCCAGCAAGGATATTGGAGTGCATTGCTATTTCCTTTTCCAGAGGATCATTGTAACCTAATGATTGAACCCGGCTCTCCTGCACTGCAGGCAGATTCTTTACCGACTGAGCTACAAGAGAAGCTGACGGAGTACAATAGTGCAGTATTTTTATTTCAAGCCTACGATGTCTGAAAGGAAGCATAAATGCAGTGGTAATATAGATGGTACTATTACTCTATTTTTAAAAGTATGCTTAGTTGCTCAGCTGTGTTCAGCTTTGGCAACATATGGACTGTAGTCAGCCAGGTTCTGCTTCAGTTCAGTTCAGTTCATTTGCTCAGTCGTGTCCGACTCTTTGTGACTCCATGAACCACAGCACACCAGGCCTCCCTGTTCATCACCAACTCCCAGAATTCACCCAAACCCATGTCCATTGAGTCAGTGATGCCATCCAACCATCTTATCCTCTGTCGTCCCCTTCTTCTCCTGCCCTCCATTTTTCCCAGAGCAAATGAGTCAGCTCTTCACATGAGGTGGCCTAATTATTGGAGCTTCAGCTTCAATATCAGTCCTTCCAATGAACACCTAGGACTGATCTCCTTTAGGATGGACTGGCTGAATCTCCTTGCAGTCCAAGAGACTCTCAAAAGTCTTCTCTAACACCACATTTCAAAACATCAATTCTTCAGTGCTCAGCTTTCTTTATAGTCCAACTCTGACATCAATACATTATCACTGGAAAAAACATAGCCTTGACCAGACAGACCTTTGTTGACAAAGTAATGTCTCTCCTTTTTAATATGCTATCTTCAGTTCAATTCAGTTGCCCAGTCATGTCCGACTCTTTGCGACCCCATGAATCTTAGCACGCCAGGCCTCCCTGTCCATCACCGTCTCCCAGAGTTCACTCAGACTCAAGTCCATCCAGTCTGTGATGCTATCCACCCATCTCATCCTCTGTCTTCCCCTTTTCCTGCCCCAAATCCCTCCCAGCATCAGGGTCTTTTCCAATGAGTCAATTTTTCTCACGAGGTGGCCAAAGTACTGGTTTCAGCTTTAGAACATTGCTTCCAAAGAAATTCCAGGCTTGATCTCCTTCAGAATGGACTGGTTGGATCTCCTTGCAGTCCAAGGCACTCTCAAGAGTCTCCTCCAACACCATAGTTCAAAAGCATCAATTCTTTGGCACTCAGCCTTCTCCACAGTCCAACTCTCACATCCATACATGACCACTGGAAAAACCATGGCCTTGACTAGATGGAACTTAGATGGCAAAGTAATGTCTCTGCTTTTGAATATACTATCTAGATTGGTCATAACTTTTCTTCCAAGGAGTAAGCGTCTTTTAATTTCATGGTGGCAGTCACCATCTGCAGTGATTTGAGAGTCTCCAAAAATAAAGTCTGACACAGTTTCCACTGTTTCCCCATCTATTTCCCATGAAGTGATGGGACCAGATGTCATGATCTTCGTTTTCTAAATGTTGAGCTTTAAGCCAGCTTTTTCACTCTCCTATTTTAGTTTCATCAAGAAGCTTTTTAGCTCCTCTTCACTTTCTGCCATAAGGGTGGTGTCATCTGCATATCTGAAGTTATTGATATTTCTCCTGGCAATCTTGATTCCAGCTTGTGTTTCTTCCAGTCTATCATTTCTTTTGATGTACTCTGCATATAAGTTAAATAAGCAGGGTGACAATATACAGCCTTGACATACTCCTTTTCCTATTTGGAACCAGTCTGTTGTTCCATGTCCAGTTCTAACTGTTGCTTCTGACCTGCATACATATTTCTCAAGAGGCAGGTTAGGTGGTCTGGTATTCCCATCTCTTTCAGAATTTTCCACAGTTTACTGTGATCCACACAGTCAAAGCCTTTGGCATAGTCAATAACGCAGAAATAGATATTTGTTTCTGGAACTCTCTTGCTTTTTCCATGATCCAGCGGATGTTGACAATTTGATCTCCGGTTTCTCTGCCTTTTCTAAAACCAGCTTGAACATCAAGGAGTTCTCATTTCACGTATTACTGAAGCCTGGCTTGGAGAATTTTGAGCATTATTTTACTAGCATATGAGATGAATGCAATTGGGCAGTAGTTTGAACATTCTTTGCATTGCCTTTCTTTGGGATTAGAATGAAAACTGATATTTTCCAGTCCTGTGGCCCCTGCTGAGTTTTCCAAATTTGCTGGCATATTGAACACAGCACTTTCACAACATCATCTTTCAGGATTTGAAACAGCTCCACTGGAATTCCATCACCTCCACTAGCTTTGTTCGTAGTGATGCTTTCTAAGGCCCACTAGACTTCACATTCCAAGATGTCTGGGTCTAGATTAGTGATCACATCATCATGGTTATCTGGGTTGTGAAGACCTTTTTTATATAGTTCTTCCATGTATTCTTGCCATTTCTTCTTAATATCTGCTGCTTCTGTTAGGTCCAGACCATTTCTGTCCTTTATCGGGCCCATCTTTGCATGAAATGTTCCCTTGGTATATCTAATTTTCTTGAAGAGATCTCTAGTCTTTCCCATTCTGTTCTTTTCATCCATTTCTTTGCATTGATTGCTGAAGAAGGCTTTCTTATCTCTTCTTGCTATTCTTTGGAATTCTACATTTAAATGCTTATATCTCCTTTTTCTCCTCTGCTTTTTGCCTCTCTTCTTTTAACAGCTATTTGTAAGGCCTCCCCAGACAGCCATTTTGCTTTTTTGCATTTTTTTTCCATGGGGAAGGTCTTGATCCCTGTCTCCTGTACAACATCACAAACCTCATTCCATAGTTCATCAGGCACTCTACAAGAGCCAGCCTGCACACAAAGCGCGGTGGAGAGGAGCTATCCCACGTCCGAGGTCAGTAGCGGCCAGGAGGAGACACCCTGTGTCCGAGGTCAGGGTGGTGGCCCAGAGGAGCTACCCTGAGTCTGAAGCCAGTGGCAGCTGGGAAGAGACACTCTGTGTCTGAGGTCAGGGGCGGTGGCCAGAAGGAGCTATCCTGCATCTCAGGTCAGGTGTGGCCGGGAGGAGATACCATGTGTCCGAGGTCAGGGAGGCCGGGAGAAGCCATCTCATGCCCGAGGCCAGGGGTAGTGACCCTGAGGAGCCGCCCTGAGCCTGAGGCAAGGAGCAGCAGCTGGGAGGAGCCACTCACACCCGAGGCCAGGGCCGGCGGCCAGGAGGAGCAACCCGAGGGCAGTGGCTGCACAGGCACAGGAGGGCCTTGAGGAGCTATCCCAATTTTAAGTTCAGAAATGGCGGTGGTAAGGAGATACCCCTCCTTCAGTGTAAGGAGCAGTGGCTGTGCTTTGCTGGAGCAGCCGTGAAGATATACCACATGCCCAAGGTAAGAGAAGCCCAAGTAAGATTTTAGGTGTTGCAAGAGGGCATCAGAGGACAGACACACTGAAACCATACTCACAGAAAACTAATTAATCTAATCACATTAGGACCATACCCTGAGCTAACTCAATGAAACCAAGCCATGCCTGTGGGGCAACCCAAGATGAGCAGGTCATGGTGGAGAGGTCTGACAGAATGTAGTCCACTGGAGAAGGGAATGGCAAGCCACTTCAGTATTCTTGCCTTGAGAACCCCATGAACAGTATGAAAAGGCAAAACGATAGGATACCAAAAGAGGAACTCCCCAGGTCATTAGGTGCCCAATATGCTACTGGAGATCAGTGGAGAAATAACTCCAGAAAGGATGAAGTGATGGAGCCAAAGCAAAAGCAATACATAGCTGTGCATGTGACTGGTTATAGAAGCAAGATCAGATGCTGTAAAGAGCAATATTGCATAGGAATCTGGAATGTCAGGTCCATGAATCAAGGCAAATTGAAAGCGGTCAAACAAGTGATGGCAAGGATGAACATCAACATTCTAGGAATCAGCAAACTAAAATGGACTGGAATGGGTGAATTTAACTCAGATGACCATTATATCTACTAATGAAGGCAGGAATCCCTCAGAACAAATGGAATAGCCATCATGGTCAACAAAAGAGTCTTAAATGCAGTACTTGGATACAATCTCAAAAACGACAAAATGATCTCTGTTCGTCTCCAAGGCAAACCATTCAATACCACAGTTATCCAAGTCTATGCTCCAACCCATAATGCTGAAGAAGCTGAAGTTGAACAGTTTTATGAAGACCTACAAGACCTTGTAGAACTAACACCTAAGAAAAGATGTCATTTTCATTATAGGGGACTGGAATGCTAAAGTATGAAGTCAAGAAACACCTGGAGTAACAGGCAAATTTGGCCTTGGAATGTGGAATGAAGCAGGGCAAAGACTAACAGAGTTTTGCCAAGAAAATGCACTGGTCATAGCAATCACCCTCTTCCAATAGCACAAGAGAAGACTCTATACATGGACATCACCAGATGGTCAACACCTAAATCAGATTGATTATATTCTATGCAGCCAAAGATGGATAAGCTCTATACAGTCAACTAGTATTAAAGTATATATAGTCATTGTGTTTCTGCACACTTCTAGAAAGTGTTGCTAACTCCTCAGTACTGGATCTTGCAATGCATGTGACTAGATGGTAAAGTGATGTGGACAGAAATAAGAGTGGTGAGACAGGAAGATCAGAATGTGAGGTAACACAGACAAGGTATTTAGAAGCTGAAGAACTGAGAGAGATTTGGGAACTGAGTTGGAAAAGCAGTTTTAAAACTAATTTGGTCCTGTGGTATGTATAATCCTCACTTCAGTCCTTAGAAGATCTCCACTGACCAGTCTTTTTTTTTTCCTGGAACACAGTTCAGATCCATCCAGCTGTCTCTCATTGTTGCTCCTTCCTCCTGGCTCCCACACTGTGCCCATCTGTTCAGCCTAATATATTCAGAAAAAGTTTGTTCTTTAAGGCAGACACTGCTGGCTGCCTACAAAATAATCTGTTCTCTGCTTCTCTTTCAAAACTGAAAATAGTCTGTTATATAGCCATGAGCCCAGTAGTTACAGGACTGCATTTCCTGCCCACCCGTGCTCTTGGTCATGACTGGTGACTGAAATGGAAGCAGACCTGTAAGAGGGATTTCTTGAAAGACTGCTTTCAAGGAACTGATTTAGCTGAGAGATGAGTCTCTTCCATTCCCTACCTTCTTCCTAAAAGCTCCCTGGATTTTAGTTGTGATGGCTAGAACTCCAGCAGTTGTATTGGACAATCATGTAACATTGGAGATGGATACCATCCAAGGTCTGGCTGGCCCACCTCAATCTTTGTTTCAGTGGGAGAGAAGAATCAAGTTTATATTGCTAAAGTTATGGTTGTTTTAGTATGTTGCAATGTGCATCCAAATGAATCTTGATACTACTATGTGTTTAATGTGATATAGCCTTATTATTTTGTTGGGTTTAGTGAATATATTTATATTTTACATTTCTCTCATTTTTTATTTAATAAATTGATTCACCAACCACAGGTATACCTAAATTTTATAACTGCAAAATTATGATTATAAGCATACATTCGTATAGATTTTGCCTTTTTATGCTTTCTTGTCTTCTTTCCTTTCTTGTTTTCTCCATATTTGTACAACCATTTCCTTTCTTACAGCCTCATCCATATCCATATCTGCAGGCCAAAACAGGCTGAAAGCTGTGTGGGGAGAACCAAAGAATGAATTACAGGCACATGAATGAAGGGTGGTGGCCGTTACTCATCATGAATGTCCTGTAGTAGGATCTCATTCCTCTGCCCTTCTGTGTGCCCACCACCCCCAGGTTTGCCATGACCATGGAATTCAGCCCATGGAATTTGAGTAGAGGTGATATGTCACTTCCAAACAGAAGCATTATTTTCTGTCCCACTAGCTAGAATGCAGATGTAATGACAGGGGCAGAACAGCCATATTTGACCAGAGTTAAGTAACATAGGTGGAAGATGTAACAAGAAGGAAGTGGGTCCACATTTCTGTGGAGAGACCTGCACTAATATTATATGAAAGAGAATTGAAATTGTATTATATTTAATACAATGTTATTTAAGGTTCAATTAAAGTAGTTGAACCTGTAACCTAACACTCATAATAGAATAACTGATCTTTGTGTTATCTTTGTCTTGATATTAGAATCTGGCATAATGAGAGAAGATCTACTTATGTATACTTACACATGTGTTAAGTGACTGCCTTGCCTTCTGGAAGTTGTGGTCTAGTGTGGGTTTTAGAAACTCAAGCATGAACAAAGCAACATGGTGAGGACAACTTCAAGATGCTGTAGGAACACTTGGGAGGGGAACCTAAATCAGTCCTGGTCTCATGAGGTTGCTTGAAGTAGAAGACAATCCAATATTCATCTCCTTAAAAAATAGGCCATGGTGCCAAGTTTCATGTAAAAGTTATGTATTTCTTTCTGGCTTACTTCACTCTGTATAATCGGTTCCAATTTCATCCATCTCATTAGAACTGAGTCAAATTTATTCTTTTTAAGGGCTGAGTAGTATTCCATTGTGTATATGTACCACAGCTTTCTTATCCATTCATCTGCTGATGGACATCTAGGTTGCTTCCATGTCCTGGCTATTATAAACAGTGCTTCAATGAACATTGGGGTACATGTGTCTCTTTCAATTCTGGTTTCCTCAGGTGTATGCCCAGCAGTGGGATTGCTGGGTCATAAGGCAGTTCTATTTGCAATTTTTTTTAAGGAATCTCCACACTGTTTTCCATAATGGCTGTACTAGTTTGCATTCCCACCAGCAGTGTAAGAGGGTTCCCTTTTCTCCACATCCTCTCCAGCATTTATTGCTTGTAGACTTTTGGATCGCAGCCATTCTGACTGGTGTGAAATGGTACCTCATTGTGGTCTTGATTTGCATTTCTCTGATAATGAGTGATGTTGAACATCTTTTCATGTGTTTGTTAGCCATCCGTATGTCTTCTTTGGAGAAATGCCTATTTAGTTCTTTGGCCCATTTTTTTACTGGATCATTTATTTTTCTGGAGTTGAGCTGCATAAGTTGCTTATATATCTTTGAGATTAGTTTGTCAGTTGTTTCATTTGCTATTGTTTTCTCCCATTCAGAAGGCTGTCTTTTCACCTTGCTTATAGTTTCCTTTGTTGTGCAGAAGCTTTTAATTTTAATTAGATCCCATTTGTTTATCTTTGCTTTTATTTCCAGTATACTGGGAGTTGGATCATAGAGGATCCTGCTGTGATTTATGTCGGAGAGTGTTTTGTCTATGTTCTCCTCTAGGAGTTTTATAGTTTCTGGTCTTACATTTAGATCTTTAATCCATTTTGAGTTTATTTTTGTGTATGGTGTTAGAAAGGGGTCTAGTTTCATTCTTTTACAAGTGGTTGACCAGTTTTCCCAGCACCACCTGTTAAAGAGACTGTCTTTACTCCATTGTATATTCTTGCCTCCTTTGTCGAAGATAAGGTGTCCATAGGTGTGTGGGTTAATCTCAGGGATTTCGATTTTGTTCCATTGATCTATATTTCTGTCTTTGTGCCAGTACCATACTGTCTTAATGACTGTGGCTTTGTAGTAGAGCCAATACAGTATACTGACACATATATATGGAATTTAGAAGACAGTAATGATGACCCTATGTGTGAGACAACAAAGAGACACAGAGGTATAGAGTGGACTTTTGGACTCTGAGGGAGAGGGAAAGGGTGGGATGGTTTGGGAGAAAGGCAATGAAACATGTATATTTTCCTGTAAGAAACGAAGCGCCAATCTATGTTCAATGTAGGATGCAGGATGCATGGGGCTGATGCACAGGATGATTCAAGTAGAGGATGTGGGGTGGGAGATGGGAAGGGGCTTCAGCATTGGGAGATTGTGTTCACCTATGGCTGATTCGTCTCAATGTATGGCAAAACAAATATAGTATTGTAATTTGAAAAATAAGTAAATTTAATTTAAAAAAATTATGTATTTCAAATTCTTCTCATAGTACTTTCCTTTTTATCCTCTGCTTAAGATATGTGTTTGAGACCTGGCTTGGGAAGATTTTAAATGCCTCAGGGCAACTAAACCGGCGGATCGCAACTGCTGAGACTGAGTGCCCTAGAGCCTGTGATCTGCATCAAGAGAAATACAGGCTTGAAAAGCCAGGGTAATGCAATTACAGAGTAGCCCCAGCTCACTACAAATAGAGAAGGCCTGACCAGCAATGAAGACATAGTGCAGCCAAATTTTTTCTTCCAAAAATTTGGGAAAATTAACAATAGCACAAGAATTGTGGGAGACTTTAATATCCCACTCACACCTATGGACAGATCAACTAAACAGAGAAGTAACAAGAAAACTCATACTTTAAATGATACCTTAGACTGGTTAGACCTAATTGATATCTATAAGACATTTCACCCCCAAAACAATGAATTTCACCTTTTTCAGAGGTGCACATAGAACCTTCTCCTAGATAGAGCACATCCTGGGCCATAAATCTAGCCTTGGCAAATTCAAAATAATTGAAATAATTCCAAGCATCTTTTCTGGTCACAATGCAGTAAGATTAGATGTCAATTAAAGGAGAAAAACTATTAAAATTCCAGCATATGGAGGCTTAACAACACGCTGCTGAATATCCAACAGTTCACAGAAGAAATAAAAAGAAAATCAAAATATGCATTCAGTTCAGTTCAGTTCAGTCATTCAGTTGTTTCTGACTCTTTGCAACCTCATGAATGGCAGCATACCAGGCCCTCTGTCCATCACTATCTCCTGGAAGTCAATAAAACTCAAGTCCATTGAGTCGGTGATGCCATCCAGCCATCTCATCCTCTGTTGTCCCCTTTTCCTCCTGCCCCCAATCCCTCCCAGCATCAGAGTCAACTCTTCGCATGAGGTGGCCAAAGTACTGGAGTTTCAGCTTTAGCATCATTCCTTCCAAAGACCACCAGAAACAAATAAAAATGAAAACAAAACCACCACAAAACTATGGGACCCTGTAAAAGCAGTGTTAAGGGCAAGGTTCATAGCAATACAGGCTTACCTCAAGAAAAAGAGAAAAGTCAAATAAATAACAGAACTTTACATCTAATGCAACTAGAAAAGGAAGAAATGAAGAACCCTAGGGTTAGTAGAAGGAAGGAAATCTTCAAAATTCAGGCAGATATAAATGCAAAAGAAATAAAGGAAACCATAGGAAAAATCAACAAAGCCAAAAGCTCATTCTTTGAGAGGATAAACAAAATTGAAAAGCCATTAGCCAGACTCATCAAGAAACAAAGGGAGAAGAATCAAATCAAAAATTAGAAATGAAAATGGAGAGATCATAACAGATCACAGAGAAATACAAAGGATCATAAGAGACTACTATCAGCAATTATATGCCAATAAAATGGAAACTTGGAAGAAATGGATAAATTCTTAGAAAAATAAACTTTCCAAAACTGAACCAGGAAGAAATAGAAAATCTTAACAGACCCATCATAAGCACAGAAATTGAAACTGTGATCAGAAATCTTTCAGCAAACAAAAGCACAGAACCAGACGGCTTCACAGCTGAATTTTACAAAAAATTTAAGAGAGGAGCTAACACTTATCCTACTCAAACTCTTCCAGAAAATTGCAGACGAAGACAAACTGCCAAACTCATCTATGAGGCCACAATTGCCCTAATACCAAAACCAGACAAAGATGCCGCCTATAGGCCAATATCATTGATAAGCATAGATGCAAAAACCTTACTAAAATTCTAGCAAAGAGAATCCAACAACGCATTAAAAAGATCATACATCATGATGAAGTGGGCTTCATCCAAGGGATGCAAGGAGTCCTCAATATCCACAGATTAACCAATAATACACCACATTACCAAACTGAAAAATAAGAACTATATGATTATCTCAATAGATGCAGAGAAAGCCTTTTAAAATTTCAACATCCATTTATGATAAAATCCTCCAGAAAGCAGGAATAGAAGAAACATACCTCAACATAATAAAAGCTATATATGACAAACCCACAGCAAACATTATCCTCAATAGTGAAACATTGAAAGCATTTCCCCTAAAGTTGGGAATAAGACAAGGGTGCCCACTCTCATCATTACTATTCAACATAGTTTTGGAAGTTTTGGCCATAGCAATCAGAGCAAAAAGAAATAAAAGGAATCCAGACTGGAAAGGAAGAAGTAAAACTCTCACTCTTTGCAGATGTCATGATCCTCTACATAGAAAACCCTAAAGACTCCACCAGAAAATTACTAGAGCTAATCAATACCAGGATATAAAATCAATACACAGAAATCCTTTGCATTCCTACACACTAGTTATGAGAAAATAGAAAAGAAATTAAGAAAACAAGTCCATTCACCATTGCAATTGAAAGAATAAAATATATAGAAATATATCTACCTAAAGAAACAAAAGACTTACATATAAAAAACAATACAACACTGGTGAAAGAAATTAAAGAGGACACTAATAGATGGAGAAATATATTGTGTTCATGGATCGGAAGAATCAATACAGTGGAAATGAGTATAGTATCCAAAGCAACCTATAGATTCAGTGCAATCCCTATCAAGATACCAATGGTATTTTTCACAGAACTAGAACAAATAATGTCTCTATTTGTATGGAAATCACAAAAAAAAAAACCCTCAAATAGCCAAAGCAATCTTGAGAAAGAAGAATGAAACTGGAGGAATCAACCCACCTTGCTTCAGGCTCTACTGCAAAGCTAAGGACCAAGGTATCCAAGTTTAATAAATGGCTAAGCTTCCACTGCCAACCCAGAAGAAACAGCCCTGAATATCGCTTTCCTATTGCTACATGGAGGTAGGTATGCTGACAAAATTGGAACCAGACTTGAGGGGCAACAGGAAAGGAACTTCCACCCTGGTGCTTGCAGACATCTGAGAGGTCCCTGTGAGTGGATGCAATTGAGCTTTCTCTCATCTTTCCCTTCCTTGAAGTCTCCTAGCCTGGGACCAGAGTTCCTGGGTCCCAAATCTTCACTAAGTTACCTGCAGCCTTAAAGTGAGTCATACACCCAGGGTTCAGTTTCCCATCTCTTGATAACGGAGACTGGACTTGCTCTAGAGCACTTGTTCCAGACTGAAGCTCAGTGTCAATAGGTGGATACGTGGCTCAGAGGTGGGTGTTGCTGATGATGCTGATACTGCCTCTGGTGGGCAGGGGGCTGTAACTGGCTGGTGATGTTCATGAGTCTTGGGCTCAGAAATGGGAATGGTAGACCACTTTGCACACAGCTACTGTGACACCTAGGACCTTAAAGCCCCTCTGGAACGTACCATCTTTTGGGTCTCTAGGTTGAGATAAGGTAGTTATAAGCCAAAAGATACCAATGGGGAAGCTTGTAGAATCCACAACAGAATCCAAATTAGATTAACGAATCATCTCTCTTAAAAACTCTGGGAACAAGATATGTCAGGACTCTTAGACAAATTTTTGTAGTATTTTAAATATTATTTAAAGTAGGTCATCTTTTGAATGACCTGTCATTTGCTCTCTGCCTTGGGATGATACCCACAGTTAAAGTGGAATCCAAGGGCTCCTGGGGGAGGCTGTCCCTCTCCCTGTGACTCATTAGCAGTGAGTACAGCTTAACCCCTCCATACTGGAGCAGAAATTAAAGCAGAAAGGACACGACTTCCAGGTTTAATAGGAAGACTCAGGTAGGTCTGGCCGTCAGGTACACACTATTCTTTTCTTAGTTCTTCTTGCTTCCCTCCTGGGTCCTATGCAAGCTTCCCACCTCCTGGTCATTGGGTTCTGAATTCCTCCTCCCTTCTCTTGCAAATATCCATGCAGTCTCATTTGTGGCTTCCTCTCTAGCCAGGGCCTATCCCTCACCTGCAGATGGCAATAAAGAAGGGAAAACCAAGGAGGGGTCTGCCCAGATCATTTTTCTAAAAATGTCAGCATTCATTCTCCTTCCAGACCCTGTCCTGAATCATCAAGACCTCCAACTAGAAAACTCAGTAGCTTAGCAGGGGAGTGGCTATACAGATAGTGTTGGAGGTAAGGTTGTCAGGCATGGGGGAGATGGTTTTCAGATGACAAGAGAAGAGTTGGAGGAAGGAGCATGTGGTCCTCCATCCACTCACTCATTGGGGATCTGCCTGAATCTGCTATCTTGGGCCCCTCGGGGGATCACTAAGACAGAAACTTCATTCTATAAACTTCTTAGTACAAAACAATTTCAAGTATAACAAATATAAGAAAGAAGAGGGTCATGAACCCTAGATTTCATCATTTGGCATCAATAACTACAAAACTAACCTTTTGTCCCGCAGGTTGTCATATACCGGAGACTATGCAACATCAAGGTGGTGGACAATTGAGTTCTCCTGGTGAAGATTTTCATGACTTGCATCAGGTCTTTTTCTTCTTGCTATGTTCTCATTTGTGGTGGGCGAAGGGAAGGAGGAAGAGGGAGAATAAGAGAAAAAAAGAGGGAGAGGATAACCACATCATGAGAGACTACCATCAAAACACCATGTTAACTTGCATACCTCCCAAAGGCCCTACTTCCTAATACCATCACATTGGGAGTCAAGGGTGGACACAATTCAATCCATAAAAGCTATGCAGATCTGTTTTTAAATCAAGACAGACACTCATTTCACTCTCTCTTTTACTCCTTATTCATTTTTCCTGAAGTGTTTTATGGACAAGATGAATATTTCACAAAATATACATAATAGGTATTTGGAGTAAAATGATAGGACATGAAAAAAATGCTCTTTTCTTCCCAATAAAATTAACATCTAATATTCAGTCCATATATAAATTTCCGTGATTCTCAAAAAGCAGATGTCTTTTCACAGTTTATTGAGAGAATGTAGTCATATGTTGTACTTGGTTGTTCTTATTTAGGACTAAATAACTGTTCCTCTCCCAATTTTAATGTCATTTATTTGTTCAGAAACTGGGTGGTGGCACAGTGGTTTGTCTTACAGGATGTCCCACTATTGGGTTTAGAGCAGGAGTCCACAATACCAGCACAGTGGGTCAGGACCAGTACCAGTCCCTGATCTATTAGGAACCAGACTTCCACAACAGGAGGTGAGCTGCAGGCCAGTGAATGAGGCTTCATCTGTATTATAACTGCTCCCTGTCACTCTCTCCTCATACCCAGAAGGAACAGTCTAGCATGTTTTCCTGGAACTGTTTGTAGTTACATAACCTGTGAATAATAGAAACAAAATGGCATAAATATTAATGATTATTTCCTTTATCAAGGCCCAGAATGGTGAGTTGGTGCCCTAGCAGTCTATCATAGTGACAAATTAGATGTTGCTTACTAACATTCAGACACATTCAGCCAGCTAAAAATTAAATATTAAAAAACTAAAATCATGGGATCCAGCCCCGTCCTTCATGGCAAATAGAAGTATAATTTTTCAGAGGGACAGATGTTTTACAATTCACAGCTTATCTCAAATGGAACCCAAGTTTCCCTCCCAGCTTGGTCTAACCATCTGTGGGCCACCAAAGACAGAGCCCAGCCTCAATTCTTCTCTGAGGATCTTAAGGCAGTGCACCCCAGCCCAGTCCTAGCCCCACTTCACTTATCTATAAGTGGGAACTCTTCTCTCCCACACATTGGGGACCTTCTAAGTAGTGACCAGCCATTCCGTCTAACCTTCATGGAATCTTGGTTTGAGACGCCTTTTGATAGTGTCTTGGGCTTGAACTACCCCAACATATTTTTCACTGGAGCCATCCCCATCTTTGACAAGCTGAAGAATCAAGGTGCCATTTCTGAGCCTGTTTTTGCCTTCTACGTGAACAAGTAAGTCTGAGATGGACAATCTCTTTCTCCAAATTAGCTATAAGGTGTTTCAGTTGCAAGAAAATTATAGAAAACTTGATAAAGAAGTATCCTGAAAGATAATCTAACCTACCAAATCCGTGGCCCCAGGGCCCTATCTGACCCTCACCCCCTGGCTTTTATAAATAAAATTTTATTGGAACACAACCCTACTCCAGGGCTCAAGACCAGTAACTTGGTCTAGGGGGTGAGTGAGGAGAAAGGCTAACGGAAAGGAACAGAAATCAAGTTGAAGGAAAAGGCATTAGGATTTGCTTATGAATTTGATAAGGAAGGAAGGAGAAGGATGGTAAATATCTCTCCTTTATCATTATCATTTCACGTGGAGCCTAGGTCCAGCTACCCAATTTGTAGGAACCAGTGAAAAATGAAAGCGTGGGATACAAAAGTGTTGACCACTTGTTCAAGAAATATTAGGCATTTCAAGACAGGGAAAGCAGAGGTGGGGTTCCTTCTGGATGGGAGACCCTTTGGACAGTTGAGATCACAGGCCAGCGGAGCCAATTCTGGGTGACCTGAACCCATACCCTTAGAAATTGCAGGCTTTATTTTCCTGAAAAATGACAAGGTGGACAAAGAGAAAGCCAATATGTTTCAGCACCGTGTCCTCTGAGTGTGTCTGAGCAATCCTCATTAGCCAGTAACCGACCTCAGTCTGGATCTCAATGTCTCTTAGACTCGATTCCTGCAAATGTACATGAGGACCTTATTAGGGCCTTGAAGGGTGGACACGCACAGCTCTCAGACAGTACTGTTGTTACCATTCTCCAAGGATCCCCCTACTCTTGTCTCTATACTTGCATGGAGAAAGGCAGTGTGGTGACATTTGGTGGGGTGGATAAATTGTACTACCAGGGGAGCGCTCAACTGGCTACCAGTTATCCACGCAGGTGACCGGAGTGCCCACATGGATGGGTAAGCCTCTCCCTCTGATGGTCAGCCCAACTGATACTTCTACTACTGTAGTTGGACAAAGGCAGACACACACAAATACATTCTCAGACACATAGTCACACAGACATATACACCACCCACAACGACACAAACGGACACACGGACACATGGAAACTGTGAAATTCCATATGTTCAAGCTGCATTTAGAAAAGACAGAGGAACAAGAGATCAAATTGCCAACATTCGTTAGATGATAGAAAAAGTAAGAGGATTCTAGAAAAACATCTTCTTCTGCTTTATTCACCATGCAAAAGCCTTTGACTATGTGGATCACTACAAATTGTGGAAAACTTACAGAGAAGGGAATACCAGACCACCTTATCTGCCTTCTGAGAAATCTGTATACAAGTCAAGAAGCAACAGTTAGAACTGAACATGGAACAACAGACTGGTTCCAATTCAGGAATGGAGCATGTAAAGGCTGTATTTTGTCACCTTGCTTATATAACTTATTTGCAAAGTACATCATGTGAAATGCCCAACTGGATGAAGCACAAGCTGGAATCAAGATTGCTGGGAGAAATATCAGGAACTTCAGATATGCAGAAGACACCACCCTCATGGCAGAAACTGAAGAGCAACTAAAGAGCCTCTTGATCAAAGTTAAATAGGAGAGTGAAATATCCGGTTTAAACTTCACATTCAGAAAATTAAGATCATGGCATTTGGTCTCATCACTTCATGGCAAATAGATGAGGTAACAGTGGAAACAGTGAGAGACTTTATTTTCAGAGGCTCCAAAATCACTGCAGAAGATGACTGCAGTCATGAAACTAAAAGATGCTTGTTCATTTGAAGAAAAACTACGACACAACTGTACAATTTTTTTTTAAAGTATAGAGACATTTCTTGGCTGAAAAAGTTGAGTATAATCAAAGCTATGATTTTTCTAGTAGTCGTGTATGGATGTGACAGTTGCACCATAAAGAACGCTGAGTGATGAAGAATTGATGGTTTTGAACTGTGGCATTGAACAAGTCTCTCGAGTGTCCCTTGGACTACAAGGAGATCCACCACCCAGTCATCCTAAAGGAAATCAATCCTGGATGTTCATTGGAAGGACCGATGCTGAAATTGAACCTCCTATACTTTGGCCAACTGATGTGAAGAGCTGACTCATTAGAAAAGACCATGTTACTGGGCAAGATTGAAGGCAGGAGGAGAGAGGAGGACAGAGGATGAGACGGTTGGATGGAAATACCAGCTCGATGGACATGAGTTTGCCCGAGCTCCAGGAGTTGGTGAAGAACAGTGAGCCCTGGCATGCTGCAGTCCACAGGGATGCAAAGAGTCGGACATAACCGAGCAATTGAACTGAAATGAACATACCACATAGCAAATACTATTTGTAATGGGCATGTTTCTCCAGCAAGACTGGGACTCCCTATGGCCCCAACATATATCCCCAGTCAAGTTTGCACCCATGCACAGAAGTCAGTGCCTAGCATTCACAAGACATTCAGTGAGTTTTGATTGCAGGAGGACCTCCATTTCAGTTGACATAAAAGATTAAAGTACACATTTATCCTCCTGTCACTAATAACTCCAAAGTAGGAAAGAAGAATGAAAGAGCATTGTCTTACATCAAACATCTGTCAGCAGAGAATGGATTCCTGAGGTCGAGAGCTAGCAAGGAGAGTTCTGCAATTTCCCCAACTCTAGAAATAGTTTCCAACACGTACATGGAAGTTGTACCAGGCAGAGACAAACAGTCTCCCCAGTAAGAGAGATTTATGACTCTATATAACTAGAGTTCACAGGAGAGAGCTACATACAGAGAACTGTAAGAAGATACAGGTGATACATTTCCAGTTTTCTGCAGAGCTGATAGTACTGGTCTGAATTATAGGGAACAATATTGCACCAAGTCTAATTGTGTCCCCACCCACCAGTATGTAAATTACTCATTTTTAATATAAATTTATTTATTTTATTTGGAGGCTAATTACTTTACAATATTGTATTGGTTTGCCATACATTGACATGAATCCACCATGGATGTACACAGGTTTCTCATTGTGAACCCCCTCCCACTTCCCTCCCTATACCATCCCTCTGGGTCATCCCAGTGTACCAGCCCCAAGCATCCTTTATCATGCATCGAACCTGGACTGGTGATTCGTTTCACATATGATAATATACATGTTTCAATGCCATTCTCCCAAATCATTTCACCCTCTCCCTCTCCAGAGACCAAAAGACTATTCTATACATCTCTGTCTCTTTTGCTGTCTCACATACAAGGTTATCATTACCATCCTTCTGAATTCCATATATATGTGTTAGTATACTGTATTCATGTTTTTCTTTGGGGCTTACTTCCATCTGTATAACAGCCTCCAGTTTCATCCACCTCATTAGAACTGATCAAATGTATTCTTTTAATGGCTGAGTAATACTCCATTGTGTATATGTACCACAGCTTTCTTATCCATTCATCTGCTGATAGACATCTAGGTTGTTTCCATGTCTTGGCTATTATAAAAGTGTTGCAATGAACGTTGTGGTACACACGTCTCTTTCAATTATGATTTCCTTGGTGCGTATGCCCAGTAGTGGGATTGTTGGCTCATAAGGCCGTTCTATTTCCAGTTTTTAAGCAATCTCCACAATGCTCTACATAGTGGCTGTACTAGTTTGCATTCACACTAACAGTGTAATAGATTTCCCTTTTCTCCACACCCTCTCCAGCATTTATTGCTTGTAAGCTTTTGGATAGCAGTTATTCTGACTGATGTGAAATGGTATCTCATTGTGGTTTTGATCTGCATTTTTCTGATAATGTGATGTTGAACATATTTTCATGTATTTGTTAGATTCAATGCAATCCCTATCAAGCTAGCAACGGTATTTTCACAGAGCAAGAACAAATAATTTCACACTTTGTATGGAAATGCAAAAAACCCTTGAATAGCCAAAGCAATCTTGAGAAAGAAGAATGGAACTGGAGGAATCAACTTCCCTGACTACAGGCTCTACTACAAACCGACAGTCATCGAGACAGTATGGTACTGGCATAAAGACAGAAATATAGATCAATGGAACAAAATAGAAAGCCCAGAGATAAGTCCATGCACCAGTGATCACCTTATCTTTGACAAAGGAGATAAGAATATACAATGGAAAGAAGACAAACCCTTTAAAAAGTAGTGGGCTCACAGAAGCTTGGTCTCCCCATGTCATTCTTTCTTTCCTTTTCAGGTGACTCTCTGGAGTGCAGGGGCCCTCTGAGTTCACTTCTCTGCCCGGGCATCTAAGACCCACTTGAGAGGGTGCCCAAGGTGGAGCATCCTCCACTATTTTGGAGGGCACCTGTGGCCTATGTGAACAGAACAAGGCCTGTGCTGGGGCTTTTTGGCTTTCTGCGTAAACCAAGGAATATCAGCCTCTTTCTCTCCTCTGTTTTCTTAACTGAAATGTTCTTTATCTCTATATATATTTCTAAATAAATCTCAGTCGCCAACGCCCTCACACTTTGGATATCCTGGATCCAATTGGGGCTGAACCCTGGTACCTTTTCTTTGACAAAGGAGGCAAGAATATCCAACGGAGAAAAGACCATCTCTTTAACAAGTGGTGCTGGGAAAACTGAACAACCACTTGTAAAAGAATGAAACTAGAACACTTTCTAACACCATACACAAAAATAAACTCAAAATGGATTAAAGATCTAAAGATACAACCAGAAACTATAAAACTCCTGGAGGAAAACATAGGCAAAACACTCTACAACATAAATCACAGCAGGATCCTCGATGACCCACCTCCCAGAATATTGGAAATAAAAGCAAAAATAAACAAATGGGACTTAATTAATAGTAAAAGCTTCTTCACAACAAAAGAAACTATAAGCAAGATGAAAAGACAGCCTTCAGAATGGGAGAAAATAATAGCAAGTGAAACAACTGAAAAGGACTAATCTCAAAAATATGCAAGCAACTCCTGCACCTCAATTCCAGATAAAATAAGACCCAATCAAAAAATGGGCCATAAAACTAAACAGACATTTCTCCAAAGGACATACAGATGGCTAATGAACCCATGTCTTTCAGTTCTGGTTTCCTTGGTGTGTATGCCCAGCAGTGAGATTACTTGGTCATATGGCAGTTCAATTTCCAGTTTTTAAAGAATCTCCACACTGTTCTCCAGCATGGCTGTACTAGTGTGCATTCCCACCAACAGTGGTTTAGGGTTCCTTTTTCTCCACACCCTCTCCAGCATTTACTGCTTGTAGACTTTTGGATAGCAGCCATTCTGACTGGCGTGAAATGGTACCTCATTGTGGTTTTGATTTGCATTTCTCTGATAAGAAGTGACACTGAGCATCTTTTTACATGTTTGTTAGCCATCTGTATGTCTTCTTTGAAGAAATGTCTGTTTAGTTCTTTGGCCCATTTTTTGAATGTGTCATTTATTTTTCTGGAATTGAGCTGCAGGAGTTGCTTGTATATTTTTGAGATTAATTCTTTGTCAGTTGCTTCATTTGTTAATATTTTCTTCCATTTTGAAGGCAGTATTTCCACCTTGCTTATAGTTTTCTTTGTTATGCAGAAGCTGTCAATTTTAATTAGGTCACATTTGTTTTCTTTTTGCTTTTATTTCCAATATTTTGGGTGGTCTATCACAGAGGATCCTGGTGTGATTTATGTCGGAGAGTGTTTTACCTATGTTCTATTCTAGGAGTTTTATAGTTTCTGGTTGTAAGTTTAGATCTTTAACCCATTTTGAGTTTATTTTTGTGCATGGTGTTAGATAGTGTTCTAGTTTCATTCTTTTACAGGTGGTTGGCCAGTTTTCCCAGAACAACTTGCTAAAGAGATTGCCTTTTCTCCATTGGATATTCTTGCCTACTTTGTCAAAGAAAAGGTGTCCAATGGTGTGTGGATTTATCTCTGGGCTTTGTATTTTATTCCGTTGATCTATATTTCTGTCTTTGTGCCAGTACAATACTGTCTTGATGACTGTGGCTTTGTAGTAGAGCCTGAAGTCAGGCGGGTTGATTCCTCCAGTTCCATTCTTCTTTCTCAAGATTGCTTTGGCTATTCAAGGGTCTTTTGTATTTCCATACAAATTGTGAAATTATTTGGTCTAGCTCTGTGAAAAATACTGTTGGTAGGGTTTCCATTGGATTTATAGATTTTTGGGGGGTAGTATACTCATTTTCACTATATTGATTTTTCCGATCCATGAACATGGTATATTTCTCCATCTATTAGTGTCCTCTTTGACTTATTTTACCAATGTTTTATAGTTTTCTATATATGGGTCTTTAGTTTCTTTAGGTAGATATAGTCCTAAGTATTTTAATCATTCATTGCAATGGTGAATGGAATTGTTTCATTAATTTCTCTTTCTATTTTCTCATTTGCCTGGAGCCAGTGTGAGGAATCCTGCCCATGGCAAAGGTCATGAAGAAGGAAGCCCAACAAAACGCAAAGGTGTGATCTGGCTTCAGGGTTTCCCCCTGAGTTTTCCTGAACATCTACCCCAAAAACCAGAGTTGGCCTGATTTTATTTTACTGTGCTTTCCACTCTTCTGCCTCTAAAAGGAATTAACTTAGGGCTTCAGTCTTCTTCATTTGAAAGGAATGTTTCAGCTCAACCCCCTCTGATGGCTCTCTATCTTGCCTAACAGGTTCTCCCAGACTTTTTACAACTTGTGAATTGCTTACAGCCTCCCAACCACTGAGAGGCACACAGCTTAAAGAATTTTAAAGATACAGAGCCTTTTCTAAAGAGCTAAAAATTATATTGGTGATGGGTTTTCACTGTTGAGTCAATGATTGCTGCCAGGCCTCCATATTCTTTATCTTTTAGGCACCTGGAGGATATTAATCAATATAATTGGGATATAGAAAAAGGAATATAGTAGTTTTGATGTTCTGCAACACTAGACTGTTGAGTTAATTACTTTTCTCTTTGTTATAAATCACTGTACTTATTTCATTGTTATAAATTTTTGTGTCCTTGCTATGTAATAATGTAGCTTTATTTAGTGCTTTCTGAGAGTAGCACAAGACTTTGGGAAGAACAACACAAATAAGTCTTCTGGTTGACAAATCTGTATCAGAAAAGGGCTGTAAAATGTTAATTGGCCTTCTCGCCAGAAGATGATGTAAATCACCTAAGAGTTGTGCATACAACTAAGTATGCAGAGAAAAAGCCTGGTCTTGATAAGAGTCAGGGCTGCTGATGCTGTATAATTTTATATTACCCATTGATGTCTATGTACAAAAAAAAGGTATAAAAGGCCTTTCTGGACAATATGGGATGGTCCAGTTGCTGGACTGGTTTCCCCCATGTCTCCTCTTTACACTATTTTCAGGCTGAATTCCCATCTGGATCAAGGAGGCTCGCCAACTCTACTTACTTGCCTCGGCTTTTAAGTTCCGTGAGAGAGAGAGCCCAAGATGGGACACTCTCTGATATTCAAACAAGCACTGGTGGCCCAATGTAGATGGTGCAAATATCTTGGCCTGAGATTTTATTGGCTTTCCTTGTAAACCAAGTTATTCTGCATCTTTTCTCCACTAAATTTTCCTACTACACTATTTCTTCCTAATCTAATCTTATATTTCTAAATAAATAAGCTTTCCTCACCTATGCTGTTCACCCTTTGAATTTCCCTGGATCACCAGGGCTGGACCCCAGCACTCATTATTAGTATATAGGAATGCAAAGGATTTATGTGTGCTGATTTTATATCCTGAAAATTTACCATATTCATTGTTTAGCTCTAGTAATTTTCTGGTGGAGTCTTTAGGGTATTCTATGTAGAGGATCATGTCCTCTGCAACTAGTGAGAGTTTTACTTCTTCTTTTCCAATTTGAATCCCTTTTATTTCTTTTTTTCTTGGATTGATATTTTGATCATTATGTAGTGTCCTTCTTTGACTCTTTTCATAGCCTTTGTTTTAAAGTCTATTTTATCTGATATGAGTATTGCTACTCCTGTTTTCTTTTGGTCTCTATTTGCATGGAATATCTTGTTCCAGCCTTGCACTTTCAGTCTGTATGTGTACCTTGTTTCAAAGTGGGACTCTTGTAGACAACATATATAGGGGTCTTGTTTTTTGTATCCATTCAACCAGTCTTGGCCTTTTGTTTGGGACATTCTACCCATTTATATTTAAGGTAATTATTGGTAACTATGATTCTATTGCCATTTACTTTATTGTTTTGGGTTTGAGTTTCTACACCCTTTCTGTGATTCCCATCTAGACAAGATCCTTTAGCATTTGTTGGAGAGCTGGACTGGTGGTGCTGAATTTTCTCAGCCTTTGCTTGTCTGTAAAGCTTTTGATTTTTCCTTCATATTTGAAGGAGATCCTTTCTGGGTACAGTCATCTGGGCTGTAGGTTTTTTCTTTCATCACTTTAAGTATGTCCTGCCATTCCCTCCTGGGCTGAAGAGTTTCTATCGAAAGACAAGCTGTTTTCCTTATGGGAATCCCCTTGTGTGGTATTTTTTGTTTTTCACTTGCTGCTTTCAATATTTGTTCTTTGTGTTTGATCTTTGTTAATTTGATTAATATGTGTCTTGGGGTGGTTGGCCTTGGGTTTATCCTGTTGGAGACTCTCTGGATTTCTTGGACTTGCATGATTATTTCCTTCCCCAATTTAGGGAAGTTTTCAACTATTATCTCAAGTATTTTCTCAAGGTCTTCCTTTTTGTCTTCTTCTTCTGGGACTCTTATGATTCTTATGTTGAGGCGTTTAACATTGTTGCAGAGGTCTCTGAGATTGTCCTCATTTCTTTCTATCTTTTTTTTTTTTTATTTTTTCTCTCTGTTTCATTGATTTTTGCCATTCTATCTTCTGCCTCTGTTATTCTACTGTTGGTTCCCACCAGAGTGTTTCTGATTTCATTTCTTGCATTATTCATTATATATTGACTCTTTTTTATTTCTTAAATGCCCTTGTTAAACCTTTCTTGCATCTTCTCAATCCTTGTCTCCAGGCTATGTATTTGGATTTCCTTATTGTTTTCAAGACTTGGGATCAATTTCACTATCATTATTTCGAATTTTTATAAGGTAGATTCCCTATCTCTTCCTCTTTTGTTTGATTTGGTGGACATTTATTCTGTTCCTTTACCTGCTGGGTGTTGCTCTGCCTCGTTGTCTTGTTTATATTGCTGTGTTTGTGGTCGCCTTTCCATATTCTGACAGTTTGTGGAGTTCTTTCTATTGTGCAGTTTCCTCACTGTGGATGGGTTTAGACGGATGGCTTGTCAAGGTATCCTGGTTAGGCAAGCTTGTCTTGGCATTCTGGTGGGTGGAACGGAATTTATTCCCTCTGGAGTACAACAAAGTGTCCAGTAATGAGTTATGAGATGTCCATGGGTTTGGAGTGATTTTGGGAAACCTGTATATTGAAGGTCAGGGCCATGTGCCTGTCTTGTTGGAGAATTTGCAGGCTGTGTCTTTCTCTGGAACTTGTTGGCTCTTGATTGGTGTTTGGTTTCAGTGTAGGTATGGAGGCATTTGATGACTTCCTATTGATTAGTGTTCTCTGGATTCAAGAGTTCTCCAGTGTTGCCAGGATTTGAACTTAAGCCTCTTGCCTCTGGGTTTCAGTCTTATTCTTACAGTAGCCTCAAGACTTTTCCATCTATACAGTACCAATGATAAAACATCTAGGTTAAAGATGAAAAGTTTCTCCACAATGAGGGACATCCAGAGAGATTCACAGAGTTATATGGTGAAGAGAAGAGGGAGGAAGGGAGGTAGAGATTACCAGGAATAGAAGAAGGGGAATCAAAAGAGGAGACAGCAAGCTACCCAGTAATTATTTCCCTATGTGCTTTCCACAGTCTGGATGCCTCAGAGATGTTCACAGATTTACACAAAGAAGAGAAGAGGGAGGGAGGAAACAGAGGTGGCCTGGGGGGATAAAGGAGGGAATCAAAAGGAGAGAGATCCAGCCAGTAATCAGTTCCCTAAGTGTTCTCAGCCGTCCAGAACACACAAAGAGAATCACAGAGTTGAGTAGAGAAGAGAAAGGAAAGGGAGGGGATAGAGGCGACCTGGTGGAGAAAAAGGAGATCCAAAGGGGGAGAGAGCAATCAAACCAGTGATCTCCCTCCCAAGTAAAAATGGTTACTGAAGATTGGGTTCTTAAAGGTACAAACTGGATAACAAATACCAAAAAGCAAAGATTAAAAATCTAGAGTAGAGGTTGGATTCTCAAAAATACAATATTAAAGAAAAAAAAACCCTCACAAAATTATTGTATACACACACACACACACACACACACACACACACACACACACATATATATATATGAAGTTTGCTTTAAGAAATAGGGTCTTTTTAATTTCAAAGTAATAGTAGGTTTTAAAAATAAATTTGAAAGGAGTAGTAGCGGACTTAAAAATTAAAAAAAAAATAAATTCAAAGAGTGAACATAGTAAAAATATATATAGGACTTTTTCTGGTGTTGTTGTGGACAGTGTGGGGTCAGTTCACTTTCAGATAGTTCCTTGATTCAGCTTGTACATCTCAAGATCTATAGGCCCCTTTTTTATGTAGTTGGTGCTAACTGCAGGGTTTTAATCTATTGCACCTGTCACTTCCAGGGTGGTTCCCTCTGTTGTACCTTCTTCTGTTTGCTAGTCTCTTTAGTGTCTAATTTCTGCCCTGACCAAAGGGGTTGGTGGTGGACAATTTTTAGGCTCACTTGTTCACTCGTGCTGTGGGGAGGGAGGAACACTCCAAACAAATATCACTGGCATGTGTGGAAAGTGCTCCCAGTGTCTCAGGCACACTGGGTTTGCCCCTGCTCATAGTGTGTGTGCTTTCCCAGTCTACACTGTTCAGGCTCTAGGTTGCTCTGCTGATAACTGTCTGATGCAGGCTCTGGGTTGCATGCACTTCCCAGGGCTAAGCCTCTCAGGTTCATTTACTTGGGTACTCCTCAAAGGTGCAGACTCGGTTGGGCCTGTGTTTTACACCCTTCCCACGTCCGAGCCACTCAGGTGACCATGACCAGGTGTTTGGCGAGTGTTGTCACTCCTACTTATTGCCTCTCCCATCCCTGCGCTCAATTTTGTGGGTGTACAACCAGCCTACCTTCTCAGGAGGATATTGACCATCCAGAATTCCAAGAAGAATTGTTTAGCAATGAAGCCTGCTTGCAGTATTCTTGCCTGGAGAATCCCAGGGACAGAGAAGCCTGTTGAGCTGCCATCTAAGGGATCGCACAGAGTCAGACACAACTGATGTGACTTAGCAGCAGCAGCTGCTGCATGCAGTTTGGTACATGACTCTCTGGGGCCACGGATGCCCTCTTCAAGCTCTGGCTGCCCTCGCTCCCCGGTCCCTGGCAGGGGATGGGCCGGTCCACAGCCAGCTACCTCTGCTCACTCCTTTGACTGTGAGCAGGCTGGGCGGTGTCTTAGTTTAAGGCTTTTTGCTGGGGTGGCTATCCCAGGGTCTGGTTTGCTGTCTCAAGTTAGTTCCCTCAGATTGCCTTCAGGGCATTCAGGCCCGGACCTTATTCTAAGCAATGCAGCCCGCACCTCTCTGCCCAGTCCCCCTTGCTAGTGGCAGGTGCGGGCATTTGCATTGCTTCTCTGCTGGGAGTTACCACTGGGCATGTAATCTGTGGGTTTAAATTATTTATTTATTTTTCCTCCCACTTATGTTGGCTTCTGAGGTTCCAAGGCTCACCATAGACTTACCAGTGAGAGTGTTTCCTGGTGTTTGGAAGCTTCTCTGTTTTTAAAACTCCCTTCCCGGGACAGATCTCCATCTCTACCTCTTTTACCTCTCTTTTTATCTGTTACATTTTTTCCTACCTCCTTTTAAAGACAATGGGCTGTTTTTCTGGGTGCCTGATATCCTCTGCTTGCATTCAGAAGTAGTTTTGCAGAATTTACTCAGTGTTCAAATGTTCATTTGATGAATCTTTTGAGGAGAAAGTGTTCTCCCTGTCCTATTCCTCCACCATCTTAGGACTGTCCCTGAAATTACTCATAATTCCCATGAGATCAATAAGGCCCTGAAGACAATATTGCCTTGCTAGTGGGGAAGAGTAAACCTGGTCTAAAGGCTGGTTTCATCTCAGCTTAAAAACTTTACAGCAAGCCTTCAGGAAATGCAATTGTTTTCAAGAAATTAGCAGTGTTTGCAAACAGTGAAAGGAATAATTTTAAAAATTAAAAATATCCAACATCTAAATGTAAAGTGACCACATCCACAATCCAATTTAAAATTTCCATATAAATTGTGAATGTATTTGTCCTAGTTTCATCTCAATATTGTAAGCTAATTATTCCCTGGTTAAGATAAATAAATAAATTTGAAAAGAAAAAAAAACCCAAATGTGTAAAGAAGCAAGAAAATATCCATAACATGGACAAAATCAATTAGTAAAAACACAAGTAAGATATATGTTACATTATTAGCAGGAAAGGACGTTAAAGTGCTTACTACATCAATAATCCTTATATTCATGAAGCTGAAGAATATTGAGTATGTTAAATAGAGACATGTAAAATAGAAATACAAAGACTCTGGGGAAAAATTACTTGTTCATCAGAGACTTCTGAAGAAACTTTAAGAGTGCTAAAATATATGTAAATGGACTCACACAAGAAGTGAAAGACAGGAGAATAAAGCAAAAACTTCATAATTACTGGTTGAAAAATTTCCAGATATGATGAAAGCTTTAAAGCCATTAACACAGAAGCTCATTTAACTCGAGGACAAAAAATATGACAACTCTACAAAGGCACATCATAATTCATGGATTAAGACAATCAACCAAAGAAATGTAACCAGAAGGAAAAACAGACACAGTAGAACAAAAAATGGGGATGACAGCAGATTAAGCAAATGAAACTATGTTAGCCAGGGTACAACAGTTAGAACTGGACTTTTGAATGGTGGTGTTGGGGAAGAATCTTGAGTGTCCCTTGCTCTGCAAGGAGAAGCAATCAGTCCATCCTAAAGGAAATCAGTCCTGAATGTTCACTGGAAGGACTGATGCTGAAGAAGAAACTCCAATAATTGGCCACCTGATGCAAAGAACTGACTCATTTGAAAAGGCCCTGATGTTGGGAAAGATTGAGGGCAGGAGGAGAGGGATATGACAAAGGATGAGATGGTTGGATAGTATCACCAACTCAAGGGACATGAATATGGGTGAACTCCAGGTTGGTGATGGACAAGGAGGCCTTGTGTGCTGCCATTCATGGACTCACAAAGAGTTGAACACGACTGAGCAACTGAACTGAACTGAAGTTGTTGAATATATTGTTAGACTTCTTTTCTTTTTTTTCTTTTGGTTTTCTTTGGTTTTGTTTTGATGGGCAAGATTTTTGTTTTTCCTTAGAAGATATTTCACTCTGAATGTAGAGTCATAAGTCTGAATTTTAAAGCCACTTAAGTAATGTGTTCTTATAGGTAACTAGTCAACACCTTGATGCAATTAGATTTATTAGTCTTTGTTCTCTGTTTGCTCAGTTGAGATCAGTCCTTCAGCTGTGTGTGTCTCTTTGCAACACCATAGACTGCAACAGGCCAGGCTTCTCTCTCCATCACCAACTCCCGGAGCTTTATCAGTCTCATGTCCATCGACTTGGTGATGTCATCCAACAATCTCATCCTCTGTTTTCCGCTTCTCCTCTTGCCTTCAATCTTTCCGAATATCAAGGTCTTTTCCAATGAGTCAGCAGGTTTAGTATGCATACAGTCTCTTTTAAAATCAACCAATACAAATTCAATTCCTCTCTGTTTCGCCTGCACTCCCAACTCTAGGCTGGAAACAAAAACCTGCAGAGACTGAAGACTGATTCCAGTACATCACTGTGGAGATTTTGTCCCCTCCCCCCACCCCCACCCCCGCATTCTTCTGTGGGGGAAACTAAAATTAGTTGCTAACATTAAAATCAGTACATTGTACATAAAAATCCAAGCTTATGATTTTCTGTAAAGCATGGCCAATTGGCCTGCTTTCCAGCACGGGGTGAAGTGGAGGAAAAGGCTGCTCCCAGAGGTAAGGCCTGTGTTGCCCAGATTCCAACATGGCCACCTAGTCCTAGTATCATATTTCCTGCCTCCTGAGGCCATGAGTTTGTGAGAACTAGACTTCTAGCTCTCTTAAGATAAAGACTATTTTTGTCTTGATCAACTTTGACTTTGAAGCCTTTAACCCAAAACCTAGCACACAGTTCTTCCTTGTACAGTTGCTGGATGATATAAAATATCTTGTGGATGCATATGAAATTTCTTCCAATATTGAAGCCATGCAATTGAAGTAATGCTCTGCCCTAAATCTTTGATGCAGCCTGGCATCATAGGTGCCCCTATGTCTGCCATTAGACCCAATACCTAAACCCAGTTGTATGTCCCTGGGCTGTCCCTGAAGTCTTCACTTTGCCATTTGACAACTTATCATTATAGCAATGTCCTCACCAACAAAGTCAGTGATGCATATCTCACAAAGTAGCTAAGAAGATGACATGAAACCACACCTGTTGAGCATGGCCTCTAATATCCATTTTCATGATGTTCTTAGCAGTTTTCTTCTCCAAGTAGGCAAGGTTTTCCGTCTTTTTAGTTGTCCATGCAGATCAGCTTGATTTTCTAGCCAAGATTCAAGGAAGAGACTGCAGTTCAATTATCTGTATTCTGAAAAGCTTCAAAGTCCATTCACCAAGGACACTGATGAAGGTAAAGATTTTATCGAGACCTTTGTGTTTTTATCAGATCTTTTAGTGGCCTGAAGGGGAAACCTAGGGTAGGTCAGGCATATATAAGTAGGGGCTCCCGGTCACCACTACATGCTAAGAACCCAAACTTCCTGAGTACTTGGAGCCAGTTAAGAAGCATGAAGTGGCTTGTGCTCCTTGGGCTGGTGGCCTTCTCAGATTGCATAGTCAAGTAAGTATGGGGACTGTAAGCCACATCATATTCCTTTCTTGGATTTTTGTTTTCATCTGATTATTCTCCCAACCATCAGGTTTAGAATGGAAAGGAATATTACTGTAAGAGTCTTAAAGTTCAACTCTTACATATTGATAAGTAACTTGCTATAGGGACTGTAGATCCCAAGGACTTGGTGTAGATTTGGGTTGCACAAATCTTGGGGTCCAGTCATGTCATAACCTGTTGAAAATGCAACTCCTTGCAACTGTTCAGTGTGCATTCTATGCTGATATCAATGTAGTACAGTGGACTTGCACTTTTCTACATTTTATTCATCATGTCCTCTTTTTTCCCTGTCTACTTCGGTGTGTATATGCCTATGTCTGCATCTCTGTGTCACTGTCATTTATCTTTCCATCGCTTTGGAAGTCACTGGGAGTCTATGTCTCTTTGTGTTGTTTTCTTTTAATTTTTCATTTGACTCTTCCTTCCTTCTCAAGGCTCTGAATTTCCCATACTTTTTCCCTATATCTTGGATTCTTCTCTCAACTCTCTCTTCTCTTTCTACTTGGAGAAAGATACACTGTCTTATATCTGACAAGCAGTGTGACCACAGCCAACTCAGAAACCTCTTGCATTTCAAATTTCTCCATTGTAAAGGAGCATAAGAGGCCCCCTTCTACCTCCTTCCTTGAGATTCTTTGAGAAGGAATAAGTGGGATGGCAACAGCAATGCTAATGGCTGTCATTGTTGAGACTTCCTATTTATCAGGTACCTTATATCCATCACTTCGCTTAACCCCAAGATATTCTATTTGGAGGGTTTGTATTGTTACATTCTACCATTTTGCCAAAGGGGGACATTGAGACACCACATGGTCATATGGCTTACCAAAGATGGCAGGAAAGAACCTGTATTCAAATCTATGTCTTTGTCATGGTATATGCATAAAATTCTGATAATAATGTGCCTCATAAATATGATTAGAAAGCACACAGGGCCATTAAAATGACAGTTATACATTAACACTGACAGTTAATTTTAGCATCTTCTTTGTTTTCTTCGTCAAACACTTGGTGTAAGAATACCTCTAAGGAGAGTGAAGACCATGAGAAAAACCGTCAGTGGAAAAAACATGCTGAACAATTTCCTGAAGGAGCATCCTTACAGACTGTCCCAGAATTCTTTTCGTGGTTCAAATCTAACTATTCACCCGCTGAGAAACGTCAGAGATGTGAGTATTTGGGGAGGATGGTGCTCTACAGCTCCCCCTAGTGATCTAGCTTAGCATGAGGCTCACCTGGAGGTGCCAGGTGGGATGTTGAGGATGGGGTTCCTGCAGGAGGTTGAGACACTGGAAAACAGGGACACCACCTAGAGTGGAAGGCACCCTCATCCTCAACTGTTGGTCTTTGTGACTGGGCCTGGCAATTACCAGGTGGAAGGTAAATATCCATTTCTGTGTCAAACATGTGCCATTAGCTTAAGAGTGATTGTTCTTTCTGAAATAAGTGAGCACCTCAGTTACAGATGAAGAGTAAACTATCATTGATCAAAAGGTAGAACCAAATGCAAAGCAATTGTGAATCGCCAGGTACAGGAATTCAGTTTCCACAGACGCAAGAACAACAGCAGGAAAAAGTTACTGAACCTGTATTCCATGTATGGTCATAAGAATCTAACACAGTGCTTGCAGTTTTTAGATTAGAAAGGGCTTATTTTGTCTTAAAAAATGCCCATGCCAGACTGAGAGATAGGCAAAGAGCAAATACATGTGTGGTGTTGATTGGATGTGGTCTGAGTTTAGAGGGAGTGGCTGGAGTTGTTAAAGAAGGACCTCCTGGAGAAGCTGGTGCTAAGGCTGGGTTTGAAGAGACTGCAGAGCTTCTCAAATGAAGGCACCAGGACTTCCCTGGGTTTCCAGCGGTACTGGAGCCCCAGTGGCTATGCCTCTGGGCTTCCCATGCAGTAGGTACCACTCCAACGCCTGTTCATAGAGTCAATATCTTGCATACAATGTAGTACAGGAAAAATATATCAAATACAGATACCTTTGTGACCAAAGTCTGTGAGCTGAATGATGGTTAGAAAGTGGTCTCAAGAGATATGTGACACCCAGAGGGAGGCATCAGTGTGGGAACAGAGGGTAGCCAGTCTGCCTTAACCCACTCCCTCCTTCTCCATGTAGATATTCTACGTGGGTAACATCACTATTGGAACACCCCCTCAGGAATTCCAGGTTGTATTTGACACAGGCTCATCTGTTCTGTGGGTGCCCTCTGTCTTTTGCAACAGCTCAACCTGTTGTGAGTACAGACACCCCCTACCCGGACCATCTTTCATTTGCCCTGCAGCCCTGTTTTCACCCTTGGCACCTGATGACACTCATCTCTTGTGTCTGCAGCTACACAGGTTAGGTTCAGACATCATCAGTCTTCCACCTTCCGGCCTACCAATAAGACGTTCTGGATCACCTATGGAGCTGGAAGAATGAAAGGAGTTGTTGCTCATGACACAGTTCGGGTAACAGTGTAAAAATGCTGAGTCAGGACTGGATATGAGGCGACCACTGCTTACAAAATAGATGCAGGACCATCTGGCAGGACACTTCCTAGCCTAACTCCCATATATATTGGCCATCTTATCCACAGGATCATGTCTCTAGGGTGGCAGTGCCTGTGGTGGCACACCAACAAACAGATTAGCTCACCCAGACTGTGGCATGAGGTGTGGACTTGCAGCTGCTTTGCCCATGAGCAGTTCAAGGTTCATTTCACTCAGAGTAAGAAGGGATAAAAGCAGCCACTTTTATATTAACAGACTGTTCCTGCTACTTTCTGGTAATAACTGGTTTAATTCTGCAACAACCCCACAAAGCAGTTATTCTGATTAGCTCATGAGACATATGAGGAAACTGAGGTCCATACAGCAAGGGCCTTGCTGAGAGCACACACGTGGTAAAAGGTGGAGTTAGGCTGGCTTTTCAGGACTGAAGTTGCTGTGGGGTGTTTGGGGACAGGCTAAAACTGATCTGGGGACCCTGGGTGCATTCAAGGGCTTCAGGTATCCAGAGTGGGAAACTGGAGGCCTGAGAAGTCAAGGGGCCTGATAAATGAGTTCTCACACGAGAGGACCCTTGAGAGTCTAATAAATCTATGGCTTGCCTCCCCCAAAATACTTGAGTAGTTCCCCTCTCTCTCTTTCTCTCTCATACACACTCACAGAAATATACACATATCCCCAAAAGTGAATTCCCCAGGTAGTAATTTCATAGAACCTGCAAGCAAGATTGTGTTTTCAGCTTCTGTCTTACCGGACAGATGCAGAATCCACAGTACCTTACAGAGAATTCAGTCCATTCCTATCATTAAGTCACAGTGATGCCAAAGAGAAGGCTATCTTGCTCTCAATTGTTTTGTCCATAAGGTGGCACCAATGGTACCTGGCCTGACTCTTGGTTGCCCCACCTGGACAGAAGTCACGTGGCCAATTTGACTCACTCAGGTGATGTTTTTCAGAGGGGCAGATGTTTTAAAATTCACAGCCTCTCTCAAGTGGAACCCAAATTCCCCTTCCACTTTGCTCTAACCATCTGTGGGCAACCAAATACAGAGCCCAGCCTCAATTCTTCTCTAAGGATCTAATGGCAATGCACCCTAGCCCAGTCCTAGCCCCACTTCACATATCTGAAAGTGGAAACACTCTTCTCTCCCACAGATTGGGGACCTTGTAAGTACTGACCAGCCGTTTGGGCTAAGTATGGAAGAATACGGGTTTGTGGGCAGAAGATTTGATGGCATCTTGGGCTTGAACTACCCCAAACAATCCTGCTCTAGACCAACCCCCATCTTTGACAAGCTGAAGAATGAAGGTGCCATTTCTGAGCCTGTTTTTGCCTTCTACTTGAGCAAGTAAGTCTGAGATGGATAATTGCTTTCTCCAAATTAGCTATAAGATGCTTTCAGTTACACAAAAATTATAGAACACTTAATAAAGAATTATCCAGAAAATAAAATAACCAAGGATAAGTAAGGCCTCAGCGCTCTACCTCGTTTCACAGCTGGCTTTTATAAATAAAATTTTTTTTGGAACACAAGTCTACACCTGGGCTCAAGACCAGTAACTTGGTCTAGGGAGTAAGTCATGAGGGAGGCAAAAGGAAAGTAACAGGAAACAAGTTGGAAGAAAAAGCACTAAAATTTGCTTATGAATTTCATATGTTAGAAAGGAGAAGGATGGTGGATGTCTTTCCTTCCTCATTAACATTTAAAAGAGAGCTCAGAACAACCTCCCCAATTTGTGGAGCCACTGAGAAATGAAAGTATGGGACACAAAAGTGTGGGAACTCTCGTTCAAGAAATATTAGGCATTTCAAGACAGGGAGAGCAGAGGTGGGGTCCTTTCTGAGCGTGGAGCCCTTTGGACATTGTAAATCACAGGTCAGTGGAGCCAGCTCTGGGTGACCTGAACTCACACGCTTAGAACTCTCAGGCCTTGATTTTCCTGAAAAATGACAAGGTGGACACAGGGAAAGCCAAAACACTTCAGCACCCTGTCCTCTGAAGGTGTCTGAGCACTCAGGTTGCTGAAGGTCCAAGGCGTCTTTAGAAGACATAGTGGGTGGAGCTCAGACAAGTGATTCAGCTTCTAATAACCTCTGTGCCACTCATAAGACAGTAACAGACTTCAGTCTAGATCTCTATCTCTCCTGGACTCGATTTCTGCCTCTATACATGGGAACTTATTAAGGCGTTGATGGTTGGACCAGCATAGCTCTCAGACAGTGCTGTTGTTATTGTCCTCCAAGGATTTCCCCCTCACTTCTTTCTACAGAGACGAGCAGGAGGGCAGTGTGGTGATGTTTGGTGGGGTGGATCACCACTACTACAAGGGAGAGCTCAACTGGGTACCATTGGTCCAAGCGGGCGACTGGACTATACACATAGACCGGTAAGCCTCTCCCTCTGAGTGTCAGTCCAAGTGATGCTCCCACTATTGTACATGGACACAGGCAGACACACACAAATGCATTCTCAGGCACACAGATACACAGACATATACACCACCCACAATGACACAGACAGACACAAAGACACTTGGAAACATACAAGCAGACACATATAAACCTATACAGAGACACATAAAAACATGCATAGCTAGTCAGAGACACACAAGCACACACAGAGACACATACAAAGACACAAACAAACACACAAGCACGTAAATACACAAACAACCCATGGGTTCATAATCCCTAGGCCTTCTGAGCAAGGCTCTGACCAGGGTCCTAAAAGGGTCCAGAGAGGTTTGTGCAGCTGGGAAGGAGCTACACCCCCTGCCCTTTGAGGTGGGGAGCATGGTTAGATACTCTACAGTGTGGTGAACACAGGATCATGGAGAATTTTACCAGCCTGGACAGAGTTATGATAAAATGAACAACTGTCCAGAGCTACCTAGGACATAAGAAGTTCTCAGTACCGATAAATGTCAGTTAAAAAACAGGGACAGTCCTGAGAAAATGGAGAAAACTTGTCTTCTTAGGGAGCAGCTACCCAGCAGTGGAGAGAGGTTGGCTGCAGTCTTAAGACCTGAAAGCAACTAATAAAAAGACACCTCATGTTCATGAGCACATAGTGAGGCAGTGGCTATAACAGAGAATCAGGAAGGTGGGAACCTTGAGTGACCTGAGGACAAGAGGCATAATTGACAGGATTCTGTGTGATACCCACAGACAAAAGCTGACCTGTCCTTTGGCATTTCTGTGGGCTAGTCATGGCCAGGGTCTCAGGGTCTGAGCTGGTTGTAGGAACAGTGCTGGGAGACACCCTCTCCCAGAGGAGCCCCTCTCTCCCCCTACTATGAGAATCTGCTGCCCCTGAGAATCTCCATCTTCACTCTGTGTGTGACCCATTATTTGTTCCCCCACAAGTTACAGCTCTCTGGATATTTCTTATTGTTTTCTCAGTTTTCATTCACTCACTGAACAGACAATCATTGGGCATCCACTGTGTGCCAGGCACTTTAGGGAGGCAAGGAGAATAAAACTCGCCCTCACATCTAAGAAGGCAGATGTACATGAAGTGACTCGCCCACATAATGAATTGTGACTTTGGTACATGCTAGACATGAGGAAGAGAAGGCAATGGCTACCTGCTAAAGTACTTTGCCTGGAAAATCTCAGGGTTGGTAGAGCCTGCTGGGCTGCTCTCTATGAGGTCGCACAGAGTCAGACACTACTGAAGTGAGTTAGCAGCAGAAGCAGCAGCAGCAGTCATGAGGAAGAGTCTACAGAGAGTGACCAACATAGGAGACTAATAAACACCGGGGAAAGACTTCCCCAAAATAATTCAATTAAGCTGGAATCTGGAAGATGAGAAGAAATTTGCTACTCAAAGGGGAGTGGAGTCTTCTAAGAAGGAAGACCAGCTTGTGTCAAGGTACAAAAATCCTGGTGTATTCAAGTCCTACATTTGAGGATGTCAGGAAAGGTGCTATGTTGAGAGCAAAGGAAAAGAGGGCAAGAGATGAAGGGCTGTTTACAAGACAGACGGGAAGTGGGCCACTCTGGGGAGACTCAGAGTGACCTTGATGCCCACTTTCTTCCATTGTCTCTCAGCATCACCATGAAAAGAGAGGTTATTGCTTGTTCTGAGGGCTGTGCGGCCACGGTGGACACCGGATCATCACATATCCAAGGCCCAGGAAGACTGATCAATAACATACAAAAGCTCATCGGCGCCAAACCACGAGGTTCCAAGGTGAAGGGTCATGCCCCAGGGTCACTCCCAGTGTCCACACACAACAAGGATCTCCATACTCAACCTCTAACCCTCTCTCTCTAACAGCACTATGTTTCATGTTCTGTGGTCAATACTCTGCCCTCTATTATCTTCACCATCAATGGCATCAACTACCCAGTGCCAGCTCGAGCTTACATCCTCAAGGTGAGGGGACAATACTGAGGGTGGGTTCTGAAACTGGAGCTTGCAGGAACCCTTGGGCCGCTGCTGGGAGGAGGGCGCCCTCTGGAGGCCATGTCACACCATTGCAGATGCTGTTGAGCCCTGTGTCTGGTCCAGTGCCTCCCACAAAACCAACCATTTGAGAATAAAGGGCCATGTGGGACAACGATTTTCCTGAAATAAATGTGGAGATACCACACCATATGGCATGGTGGGAGTCAGGGAGTGGGGAACCATAAGGTCCTAAGACATCAAAGAGCTGCAATTCAATCTGAACCCCTAGGTACATGAACATGAAATTCCTCTCTAGCAGTACCTGAAATAGCCCATGTTACAAGGAGAATGGCTGCGGACATTCCAAGTGTGAAGTCCCAGCATAAGTTAACAGTCTGCCTTACCGTCTCAAGATTTTTCTGGTTTGAATGATAAATTACATGGTTAGCCTAGTTCTCACCTGCATCTTCCCTTTGCTCTGAAGAGGCGCCTCCTTTGTCAGTTGGGATACCTAACCCTTCAGTGTGGAGGTTGTATAATAAGGTGTATAAAGGGTGCCCCGTGACTGCTCAGCCCTGGCACAGGGTGAAGACTTCATGTCAGCTCCCTGCGAGAGTTCAGAACAGGCTGATGGGCTCAAAGAAGGCTTTGAGGAAGAGAGGGAATTTCAGGAATTCTAAAATGACAAACTCACTGAGCCATATGGAGGGTTGCTTCGTTCCAGGCAAAAGTGCACTGGATTTTATGCAAATGTCATCTCAAGGTGGTCTGCACTAAGGCACTGGGGACTTACTAGGGTTGATGAGGGCTACGGACTGACCAGTGGGGATGGGGAAACAGAGTACCTTACCCACCGAAGCCTGGAGTGGCCAAAGAGGGTGTGTGTGGACCAAAGGAGGCTTCTCAGAGTTCCTGAGTTAAATGTTCAAGAACGTGTTGTGGGCACTGCTCTATTTAAGATGGATAACCTACATTGAGTTACTTTTTAGCACAAGGAAATCCACTTAGTTATATGACAGCCTGGATGGGAGGGGGTGTCTTTGGGACCAGGATTCCCGGGAACATATGGTTGAGTCTCTTTACTGTTCACCTGAAACTCAGAATATTGTTAATCAGCTATATTCCAATACAACATAAAGCTATTTTAAAAATAAAGGACAGATTGTGGGGATTCAGGAGGAGAACCAGCATTCTCTGCAGAGAAAATAAGGAGCAGGAGTCAAAAGGAAAGAATCAGGGAGTGAGGAGAACAGGAGAACTATGGACACACTTGTTCTTTTCGAAAAAATTATAGTGAAGTGTGGCTAATCTTCAGTGTTGCATTAAGTTCTGCTGCACAAAAATGTGACTCAGTTATACACATAAAAATATATTTTTTCTTATTCTTTTCCATGTGGTTTATTACTGAATGTTGAATATATTTCCTGATGCTCTACAATAGGAATTTGCTGTTTTGCCTTCCTCTGTTTCCCAACCCCACCCTCCTCCACTTACCACACCCTTACTGATGACAACCTGATGTCTTGCCCTCTTTAGTTTTGGATGAACTCTCACATGTCATGCTGCCGAGAAAACTCCTTGATACTTACAAAAAAGGGAAATAAAACAAAGAATTTTGCTTGGTATGGATATTGGGGGTAGTCACTGGTAAGGGCTCATGCTGACTGGTGTGTGTCTCTGACTCCCCCAGGATTCTAGAGGCCACTGCTATACCGCCTTTAGAGAGAAAAGAGTGAGGACATCTACAGAGTCCTGGGTCCTGGGTCACGTCTTCTTGAGTCTATATTTCTCAGTCTTTGATCGAGGAAATGACAGGATTGGCCTGGCACTGGCAGTGTAAATGCTTGGAGTGGTTTAGGAATCAGTAAGGCTGTTTCTAAAACACACTCACTCACACTTTGGGCACTCCTGCGCAGGATGCTGGTGAGCTGTATTTTGGTGTTTTGTACACCCTATTCTCAGTAAACAATAAAGGGTTTCATTCTTAATGGTGTTGAAGCAAATGTTGCCTATGTTTGTGTCTGGGTGTGAAGGATCTAGAACCAAGTCTGACTTAAAATTCAGAGGAGCCCTCCACCAATTGGCTTCAAGGAAAGGGGAGACTCATTGATATGATTCTGGGAACCCAGGATACAAGAATCAGAGCAAATACAAAGATCAGTGACTGGACCCAAGAAATCAGAAGTCATCAATTTTTCACCCTTGCTATTTCCCTTCGGTCTGCTTTGAGGATCTTAGCCTGGCAACTTTTTTCCTTAAGGCTTCTACACCTAATGAGGGAGGGTTAAACCCTACCTGGCGTAGGGTTTTAAATCCTGAAGGCATCTCCTAGTAAGGAAAAAGGATGGCAGACATCAGAGTTCAAGGGTGTTCTCTGAATCACCCACCTCAGTTCACATGTACAGCCCCAGATCAGCCATCCTGGCAGGGACAAGGGGTCTTATGACTGGCTTCACATGGTCTTTGACTCTGACTATGCAGCACATATAAGGGGTAATGAAATAGACTCTCTTTGTCCCATCTCAGATGAACTTATCACTGGGCTTCTCCTCCAGGGGATGTTGGGTGAGGTGCCTCAAGCAGAGCTGGTTCCTTCTTTTTCCCACACTCCAGTCACCAGCTCTCTGCCACATATGCCTGCTCTGTCCTTTCCCATCCTACCTGGTAAGTGGTGTCCCCAGTGGATCCCTGAGCCATCCCCCTCCTATAGGGCCCAAATGCCCCTTCATTGGTCTCCAGTGCTGTTGGGGAGAATGCAACACATGTATCGGGGAACCCAGGGAACACAGACCCTTCAGCCTTTCTAGCTTCCTCCAGGGGTGGAGCTACGTAGTATTTGCTTGGAGATGGCATGATTAGGCTCTTTTCCAGAGGAAGAATCCATTCTTTCCACCTGAGGCCCTCAGGAGATGCCTCAGCTGAGTCAGCAGGTGTCACAGGTTGATTTCCTTTTAGACTGACTGTTTTGATCTCCTTGTTGTATAAAGGACTCTCAAGAATCTTCTCAAGCACCACAGTTCAAAAGCTCAGTTCTTTGACACTCACCCTTTCGAATGGTCCAGATCGCTCATCTGTACATGATTCCTGGAAATATCATAGCTTTGACACTATAGACCTCTGTAGCAATGTGAGGCTCTGCTTTTTAATACACTGTCCAGGTTTTTCATCCTTTTCTTCCTTCCAAGAAGCAAGTGATTTAATTTTTGGCTGCAGTCAAGGTCCATTGTGGTTTTGGAGCCCAAGAAAATAAAATTTGCCACTATTTCCACGTTTCCTTCATCTGTATGCCATGATGTGGTGGGACCGGATGCCATGAATATTGAGTATATTTTTGTGAAGAGTGTTGTGAATGTTGAGTTTTAAGCCAGTTTTTGCATCTCCTCTGCTCATCAAGAGGCTCTTTAGTTCTTTGCTTTCTGCCATTAGGGCAGTGTCATCTTCATATCTGTGAATGTTGCTATTTCTCCCAGCAATTTTTATTCCATCTTAGGATTTATGCAGTGCAACATATCGAATGATGTATCCTAAATAGAAGTTAAATAACCAGACTGAGAATGTACAACTTATCATGCTTCTTTCCCAGTTTTAAATCTTTCAGTTGTTTCGTGTCTGATTCTAACTGCTGCTTTTTGAGCTACATACAGACTTTTCAGGAGACAGGCAAGGTAATCTGCTACTCCCATTTCCTTAACAATTTTCCAAAGTTTTTTGTGGTCCACACAGTGAAAGGCTTTAGCATAATCAGTGAAGCAGATGGAAATGTTTTCTGGGGTACCCTTGCTTTCTCTATGACCCAATGGATGTTTTCAATTTGATCTCTGGTCCCTCAAACCAGTTTCTACGTCTGGAAGTTCTCAGTTCATGTAGAGTTGAAGCTTAGCTTGAAGGATTTTGAGCATTACCTTGCAGGCAAGTGAGATGAGCGCAATTGCATTATACGTTGAACATTCTTTGAAATTGCTTTTTTTTTTGGGGGGGATAGGAATGAAAATTGACCTTTCCCAGCACTGTGGCCACTGCTCAGTTTTCCAAATTTGCTGACATATTGAATGCAGCACTTTTTTACAGCCTCATTCTTTAGGATTTTTAAATAACTCACCTGGAATTCCATTACTTCTCCTATCCTTGTTTCTAGTGATGCTTCCTAAGGCCCACTTGACTTCATACTCCAGTATATCTGGTTTTACATGAGTGACCAGGCATCATCCCTATCCCAGTCTTTATGACCATTTTCGTACAGTGCTTCAGTGCATTCTTGCCACCTCTTCTTAATCTCATCTGCTTTTCTTAAGTCTCTGACTTTTCTGTGATTTATTGTGTCCATCTTTGCATTAAGTATTCCTATGGTATCTCCAATTTTCCTGAGGTGATCTATACTCTTTACAATTCTATTATTTTCCACTAATTCTTGCAGTGTTCACTTATGAAGACTTTCTTATATCCACTTGCTATTCTCTGGAAATCTGCATTCCATTTAGTATATCTTTCCCTTTCTCCTTTGCCTTTCACTTCTCTTATTTTCTCAGCTGTTTTTAATGCCTCCTCAGGTAACCCCTTATCCTTCTCACATTTGTTTATCTTGGGGATGGTTTTGGTGACCACCTCCTGTACAATGTTACAAACCTCCATCCATAGTTCTTCAGGCTTCCATACCTAATCCCTTGAATCTATTTTTCATCCCCACTAAGGGATTTAATTTAGGTCATAGCTTAATGTTCTACTGGTTTTCCTTACTTACTTCAATTAAAGCCTGAATACTGGTTACTTCTGCCTAAGTGATGGTGCCAGATCACCACCCACCACTACCAGTGGGTGTGGAGCAAAAACACACAATTTGAGGACTGTTACCCTGGGTTTGTGTTTGGCTTTTCACAGGCTTAGCTCTGCGACCTTTATGAAGTCCCTTAACCACAGTTTTCTCATCTGGTAAATGGGCACGATGATGACAATTCCACCTCTAGATGCAAGTGTGCCTGCTAAGAAGAGTGGCCCTGAGAGGGCTTACTTGGTTCCTAAGTCTGGAAAAAGTATGAATTATTCTGCCACGTGGGGAAATGGAAATCTGTTTAGAGGTTATGGCTGCCATCCCCAAGGCTAAATACTGATTCAAGCCAAATGACATCTGTCTTTGAACCTGACCCAGAACTCTGACTGAGCCGATGCTTCTGTTTTCTGGGCCCCAACAAGAGCTAATCATTACTGGCTCAGATTTCTCCCTTCCCAGGCTTACCAGTCAGCCTTTCCTTGTCAACTACTACTAGCTTGAAATCACACTGCAAGGAGAGTTTTAAGACTCTTGGTCTCTTTTCAGTTTCCCACATCTGCAGCATAGCAAGAAGTAGCTGTTATGGCTGCATGTCATAGCAACAGCTATGGCAGCCTGTACAGTCCAATCTCAGCCTGCTAAATGTAACTGTCCCCATTTGGCCCCTCATGTTTAAATTACCTACAGTTGCCTTAGAAACCTTCCTATGCTTGCTGTTTAATGAACAAATATGTGTGGACTTCATCTAGTTTTCTTTCCCAAGCATGATTCCAAACATGCAATGAAGTAACCAGACATTTAGTCATCTAACTACCCACAGGAACTGAAAAAAGCAAACCACCCATCCATTTCTAGCTTGCACCAAAGCAACTTTGAAGTGATCTGCTGAAACAATGTGATATATTGGCATGTACATTTCAGAAGGGACACTTTTTCTGGATCCATTTTGCACCTAGTGCCAGATGTCTACCACAAGCCTCACCCTCCAGCAGCTGGTCACCTGGTTTTTGTAGACTCTGCCCACTCCAGATCCCTTCGACATTCCTCAGTAAAATCTAGAGAACGTACTCAGTCAAAGCTCTCTCCTGCAGAAAACAGTTTTTTTGTTTTTGTTTTTGTTGTCTTTTTTGTTTTGTTTTGTTTTGTTTTTAGAAAGCAATTTTTGGTAACACATTTAAAATCTTGTGCTCCTTGCCTTGGATTCAAGGACCTGCACCAGAGGATGGGAAGCCTCCTCTTCCAACTGAATCTTTCTCCACTCCAACCTGGACCAGAGCCTTCACTGAACACTATGTCCTCATTGGTATCATTCAGTTGCTAAGATATGTCTGACTCTGTGATTACATGTTCAGCAGCAAAACAGGCTTCCCTGTCTTTCACTACTTTTTGTAGTTTCCCCAAACTAATGTCCTTTGAATAGGTGATGCCATTTCATACTCTCATCTCTCTCCTTTTTCCCACAATCTTTCCCAGCATCAGGGTCTCTTCCAAAGAGCTGGGTCTTGACATCATTGGCCTAAGTGTTGGAGCTTTATCTTCATCATCAGTCCTTCCATTGAATATTGCTCTACCAATTCCAAAACAAACCTCATGTTTCCAATCACCTAACAATATTGAACACTCATAAAGTTTAATAGAAGTGGAATCTGGTCCTCTGGGAAATCCAACACTGCCACCCTGCCTTTCTCTTTCCATTCTTTTCACCTGGCATAGAATTGCTTCACTACAGCTTCCAGCTTCTCCAGCTTGAAATGGCCTGCTGACCCAAAATTGTCAGCTATCCAGGGCTTTGTCTTTCCTCCTTCCTTAAAAACTTCTGCCTGCTCCCTGATTGTCCTCTGTACATCAGTTCAGTTCAATCTCTCAGTCATGTCCACTCTTTGCTATATCATGGGGTGCAGCATGCCAGGCTTCCCTGTCCATCACCATTCCCAGAGCTTGCTCAAACTCATGTTCATCAAGTTGATGATGCTACCCAACAATTTCGTCTTCTGTCTTCCCCTTTGCCTCCTGCTTTTAATATTTCCCACCAACAGGGTCTTTTATAATGAGTCAGTTCTACCCATCAATTGGCCAAAATAATACAGGTTCAGCTTCAGCATCAGTCCTTCCAATGAATATTCAGGACTGATTTCCTTTAAGATGCACTGGTTTGATCTCCTTGCAGTACAAGGGACTCTCAAGAGTCTTATCCAGCACACAGTGCAAAAACATCAATTCTTTAGCACTCAGCTTTCTTTATGGTCCAATTCTCACATCCACTCATGACTTCTTGAAAAACCATAGCTATGATTGTACAGATCATAAAGTTATGTCTGTTCTTTTTAGTATTATCTCAAGGTTTTCAATAGCTTTTCTTCCAAGGACCAAGTGTTGTTTTGTTTTGTTTTGTTTTCCCACAGCTGCAGTCACTATCTGCAGTTATTTTGGAGCCCAGGAAATAAACTCTTACACTGCATTCATTGTTTCTCCATGTATTTGCCATGAAATAATGGAACTGGATGCACTAATCTTTTTTTTTTTTAATCTGTACTTACCTAATCAAGACCATCCCCATAAAATGAAATGAAAAAAGGCAAAATGGTTGTCTGATAATGTTTTAGAAATAACTTAGAAAAGAAAAGAAGCAAAGGGGAAGAGGGAAAAGAAACACATACAAATCTGAATGCAGAGTTCCAAAGATAGCAAGAAGAGATTTTAGAAAAGCCTTCCTAAGTGATCAGTGCATAAATATAGAGGAAAACAACAGAATGGGAAATATCAGAGATCTGCTCAAGAAAATTAGAGGTAGGGAAGGATCACTTCATGCAAAGATGGGTCAAATAAAAGACAGAAATGGCATGGACCTAAGAGAAGCAGAATATATTAAGAAGAGCTTGAAAGAATATACAGAAGAGCTATACAAAACGGATATTGATGATCCAGATAACCATGATAGTGTGATCACTCACCTAGAGCTAGACATCCTGAAATGTGAAGTCAAGAGGGCCTTAAGAAGGATCACTACGAGTAAAGCTAGTGGTTGTGATGGAATTGCAATTGAGCTATTCCAAATCCTTACAAATATGCTGTTAAAGTGCTTACTTAATACACTAGCAAATTTGGAAAACTCCGCATTGGCCATGGGATTGGAAACGTTGTTTTCATTGCAATCCCAAAGAAAGGTGATTTCAAAGCATGTTCAAGTACCATACACTTGCTCTTATCTCACATGCTACCAAAGTAATTTCTTCAAGCAAGTCTTCAAAAGTACATGAACTGTGAGATCTCATATGTTGAAGCTGGATTTAGAAAAGGCAGAAGAACCAGAGATCAAAGTGCCATGATCCATTGGATTATAGAAAAATCAAGAGAATTCCAGAAATATACCTACTTCTGCTTTATTGACCATATAAAAGCCTTTGACAGTGTGGATCACAACAAACTGTGGAAAATTTACTGAGATTGGCATATCAGACCACCATGCCTGCCTTCAAGAAATCTGTATGCAGGTCAAGAACCAATAGTTAGAACTGAACATGGAATAGCAGACTGGTTCCAAATCAGGAAAGGAGTAACTAAAGGCTGTATATTGTCACCCTGCTTATTTAAATTATATGCTGAGTACATTATGCAAAATTCCCAACTGGATGAAGCACAAGTAGGTATCACAGTTTCTGGGAAAAATATCAATAACTTCATATATGCAGAAGAGACCACCCTCATGGCAGAACATGAAGAGAAACTAATGAACCTCTTGATGAAAGTGAAGGGGGGAGTGAAACATATAGCTTAAATTCCATATTCAACAAATGAATATCATTGTATTTCGTCTCATCACTTCATGGCAAATAGATGGGGAAACAATGGAAACAGTAAGAGACTTTATTTTTAGTGGCTCCAAAATTACTGCAGATGATGACTGCAGCCATGAAATTAAAAGATGCTTGCTTGTTTGAAGAAAGGTTATGACAAGCCTAGAAGCATTTTTAAAAGCAAAGACATTATTTTGCTGAAAAAGTTCAGTATAATCAAAGCTATTTTTCCAGTTGTCATGTATGGATGTGACAGTGGGAGCATAAAGAATGGTAAGTAATGAAGAATTGAAGGTTTTGAACTGTGGTGTTGGACAAGACTCTTGAGAGTCCCTTGGACTACCAGGAGATTCAATAAGTCCATACTAAAGAAAATTAATCTTGAATATTCATTGGAAGGGCAGATGCTGAAGCTGAAACTCCAATACTTTGGCCAACTGATGTGAAAAACTTACTCATTAGAAAAAACCCTATTACTGTGAAAGATTGAAGGCAGGAGGAGAAGAGGATGACAGAGGATGAGATGGTTGGATGGCATCACCAACTCGATGACATGAGTTTGAGCAAGATCTAGGAGTTGGTGAAGGACAGAGAAGCCAGGCGTGCTGCAGTCCATGGGGTTGCAAAGAGTCAAACATGACTGAGAGACTGAACTGAACTGAACATATCCCTTAGCAAATGCTGTTTGTAACTGTCATGTTTCTCCAGCAAGACAGGGCTCTCCAAAGCCCCATATCCATAGTTAGCCTGAACCCATGCACAGAAGTCACTGCCTAGCATTCACAAGGCATTCAGTGAGTTCTGATTGCATGGGGACCTCCATTTTGCTAGACATAGAGAAACAAAGGACACATTTATTCTCCTGTCTCAAACAACTTGAAAATAAAAGAGATAAATGAAAGAGCAGTTTTTACATGCAATGTCAGGCAGCAGAGGATGGATTCCTGAAGCAGGGAGCAAGCAAGGTGAGTTCTACAATTGTCACATCTCTAGAAATAGTTTCCAACACATATGTGGAAGTGCTATCTAGGCAGAGACAAACGGTCTCCCAAGAAGAAAGATTTGAGACTCTAGATAGAGTTCACTGGAGAGAGCAACACACAGATAACTGCGTGAATGTACAGGTGATACTCTTCCAATTTACAGCAGAGAGTTAATAGTACTGGTCAGGATTATAGGGAACAATCCTTGAGTCTCAAATTGCACCAAGTCTAATGGTGTCCCCACCCACCAGCATGGAAATTACTCATAATTCCCATGACATCAGTATAGCCCTGAAGACAATAAAGCCTTAGTAGTGGGGACTAGTAAACCTGGTCTAAAGGCTGGTCTTATATCAGCTAAAAACCAAAACAGCAAGCCTTCAATAAATACAATTGTTTTCAAGAAATTAACAGTGTCTGCAAACAGTGCCATGAATAATTTTTTTAAATTAAGAATATCCTGCATCCAAAGTAAAAATTGCCATATCCAATATCCAGCTTAACATTTCCATATGAATTATGAAAATATTTGTCCTATGTCAATCAAAATATTGTAAATTAACTATCCTGTAATTAAGATAAATAAATAAATGTAAGAAGAAAAAAAAATTACAGTGTGTAAAGAAGCAAGAAAATATCTAAAATGTGGGAAAATTCAATTAGTAAAAACACTGTTAAAATATACATTACATAATTAGCAGGGAAGGACATTAAAATGCTTCCTAGAATAATAATAATCTTTAGAGTCATGAAGCTGAAGAATATTGAGTGTTAAATAGAGACATGGAAAATAGGAATGAAAAGACTGTGGGAAACAATTGTGCATCACAAAGATTTGAAACAACTTTAAGAATACTGAAATATATGAAAATGGAATCCCACAGGAAGTGAAAGAAGGAGAATAGAGAAAATAACTTCCTAATTACTGGCTGAAAATTTTCCAGATATGATGAAAGCTTTAAACCCATTAACACAGAAGCTCAATTAATTCAAGGACGAGAAATAGAACAACTATTCAAAGGTGCATGATAATGCATTGTTTCAAACAATCAACCAAAGAAATGTAACCAGAAGGAAAAGCAGACACAATAGAACAAAAATGGGAAAGACAGCAGATTAGGCATATGAGACAATGTTAGCCAAAGGACACTGGCAGCACATCTTAAAATGCTGAGAGAAATATAATTGACTTAGAATTCTATACCCAAGAAAAATACACATCAAAAACAAGAAAAATACTTTCTCAGACATACAACAACTATGAGACTGCATCACCACCAACAATCAATGTAACAATAAAGGTTTCTTTTTACCAGGCCTCAAACGTGACATCTCCATAATTCCAGCCATCTCAGTCCTTCAAAAGACCTTGATAAGGACAAATATTAAAGTAGAAATAGTCACTGTGTTTCTATTTACTTCGAGAAAGTATTGCTAACTCCTCAGTTCTGGATCTTGCAATACTGGTGGACTAGATGGAGAAATGATGTGAACAGAAATAAGGTAGATGAGACAGGTAGGTCAGAATGTGAGGTAACAAAGACAAGGTATTTAGAAGCTGAAGAATAGAGAGAGATTTGGGACCTCAGTTGGAAAAGCAGTTTTCAAACCAAACTGGGTCATGTGGTGTGTACAATCCTCACTTCAGTCCTTAGAAGATCTCTACTGACCAGTCTGCCTCTTTTTTTCTGGAGCACAGTTCAGGTCCATCTAGCTGTTTCTCATTACTGCTCCTTTCACCTGGCTTCCACACTGTGCCCAGCCATTCAGCCCAATCCATTCAGGACAGATTTGTTCTTTTAGGCAGGTGATGCAGGCTACCTACAAAATGATATATTCTCTGCTTTTCTTTCAAAACTGAAAATAGTTTGTTATATAGCCATGAGCCCAGTAACTACAGGACTGCATTTCCTACACAGCTGGGCTCTTAGTCATGACTGCTGACTGAGATGCAAGCGGATCTTTAACATGAATTTCTTTAAAGACTTCTTTCAAGGAGCTGATTTAGCTGAGAGATGCGACTCTTCCCTTCCCTACTTTCTTCCTAACTGTTGTCTGGATTTTAGTTGTGATGGCTGAAACTCCTGCAATTGTATTGGGCAATTATGTAACCTAAGAGATGGATACCACCCAAGCTCTGGCTGGCTCACCTCCAGCTTTGTTTCAGTGGGAGAGAAAAATCATGTTTATCTTGCTAAAGTTATAGTTTTTTTTTTTTTTTGCAATGTGCATATAAACTTAATCCTGATACTACTATATGTTTAATATGATATAGCCTTATTATTTTGTTGAGTTTAGTGAATAAATTTATGTTTTACATTTCTCTATTTTTTTGTTTTATAAATTGATTCATCAGCCATTATACCTCAATTGTATAAATGCAAAATTATGATTATAAGCATGCTCTCTTTTAGATTTTGAATTTTTATACCTTCTCTTCTTTCCATTCTTATTTTCTCCATATTGGTACACCCTGGATCATGTCCTCTCTGTTAACCTCACCCAATTCCATATCTGCAGGCCAAAACAAACCAAGCGCTCTGTGGGGAGAAACAAACAAGAATGAATACAGAGACATGAATGAAGGGTGGTGGCCTTGTTACTCCTCATGAATGTTCTGAAGTAGGATCACATACCCCTGCCTTTCGGTGTGTCCACAACCCCAAGTTTTCCTTGAACATGGAAGATAACTTTGGCCAGTGGAATTGAGTAGAGGTGATATGTCACTTCCATACTGAAGTATTATTTTCTGTCCCACTAGCTGGAATGCAGATGTAATGACAGCACCTGGAGCTGCCATGTTAGGCCAGAAGTATGTAGCACAGGTGGAAGATATGACTAGAAATAAGTGGACACTCATCTCTGTGGACAGACCTGCACTAACATTATATGAAAGAGAGTTGAAATGGTATTGTGTTTGCTAAGTTGCTTCAGTCGTCTCCGACTCTGTGACCCCATAGACAGCAGCCCACCAGGCTCCCCCATCCCTGGGATTCTCCAGGCAAGAACACTGGAGTGGGTTGCCATTTCCTTCTCCAATGCAGGAAAGTGAAAAGTGAAAGTGCAGTCACTCAGTTGTGCCCAACTCTTAGTGACCCCATGGACTGCAGCCTACCAGGCTCCTCCATCCATGAGATTTTGCAAGCAAGAGTACTGGAGTGGATTGCCATTGCCGTCTCCAATACACTAACTACTTGTTCTTAAATTAAAAAACGGTTATTCACAGGTAAAAATAATGCTATTTAGGGTTTCATTACAATTGTTGAACCTGTAACTTAACACTCATAATAGAATAACTGATCTTTGTATTAGCCTTGTCTTTACATTACGGTCTGAATGAGACAGTATCTACTGATGTATACTTAGAAGTGAGTCAAGTGGCAGCCCTGCTCTCTGGAAGCTGTGCTCTAGTGTAGGATTCAGAACTGAAGCAAGAACAAAGTCACATGGCAAGACAGCTTCAAGCTCCTGTAGGAAACCTTGGGAGGGGAACCTCAATCAGTCCTAATCTCAGGAGGTTGCTTGAAGCAGGGACAATACTCTCTCAGTCTCCTCATAAATAGGCCATGGTGCCAAGTTTCATGTAAAGGTGATTTATTTCAAATTCCTTCCAGAGGGTTTTCCCTTCTGAGCCAGTGCTTAAGATATGACTTTGAGACCTGCTTTGGGAAGGTAGCAAATGCACCAGGGCAACTAACCCAGTGGGCAAAAACTACTGAGCCTGAGTGACCTAGAGACTGATCTACATCAGGAGAAGCAAACCAGTGAGGTCTAAGGGGAAGCAGGACATGAAAAAGGATGAAACCAGTCTGGGTCTGATATCAAGCAAGTCATGGAGAAGGAAGCAAGAGCGTGTTTTCACAGGGAGTTTTGGGTGTAAGTTGTGCCTCAAACGTGCCCCAACCTAAGTCTAGGGAGCTGGGATTTCACTCTCCCACTAGTGCCTCCCTCTCATCCTTCAACTAACACCCAGTTGGTGTCTCCAAGCCCTTGTATTAGATCCTCCAAAGACAAATCAAAGGTGACACTAGAAGCAAAAGACACCAAAGCTCAGGAAAATTAAACCTCAGAAAGTGTGTAGATTTCTGCACCCATTCTGGCATACTCAGCATCATATCTGAAATCCTGTGAGTCTAAATAAATCCATGGTTCTCTACATGTAAGCATTTAAAAAAATCAGCTTTCAATCTATATAATAGTATAGTTGATTTACAGCATCGTATTAGTATTAGTTTTATGATAAATTAATCAGCTTTTAATCTATATAGTAGTATAGTTGATGTACATCATCATATTAATATTTGTTTTATGAGAAATTAATTCATTTATACATAGACATGTATCCATTCTTTCCTAGATTCTTTTCCCATACAGGATAGTACAGACTACTGAGCAGAATTCCTGTGCAGTACAGTAGGTTTTTGTTGATTATCTATTAAATAAAGTAGTATACATATTCTAATCTCAAACTCTCCATTTATCCCTCTCCCACCTTTCCACATTGGTAACTATAATTATTGTTTTTGTGGAGGGAAGTTTCCAGGCACTTTTTGGTTCAGAGTCTGTGCATGTGAGAGTGGAATGGCCAGGGAAAGAAAGCCTGAGAGAGACTCATTTGAGATAATGCTAAATGTTGAGAAGGGCCTGGCCATGCAAAAGCTGGGAGAAAAACATTCTAGATGTGGGAAGTAATGGCTGCTAAGGACCAATGTAACCAAGTTTAATAAATGGCTACCATTCCACTGCCAATCTTCCTTTCATCCTTGGACTTGGCCTACAGGTCAACCACCATGACTTCATCCCATGCTTCAGTTGTGAGTTAGCACAATGAGCCATGCCAGCCTTTCCAAGAACGGAGAACCTGGGTTATCATGAGGATGAATATGCTGTGGACTGAGCGATGTGTCCACAAATTGGTTATCACCAGGAGCATCAGGTGCCAGGACACCACCAATGCCTCTGACTATCTCCATGTACTTGTTCTCAGAAGTAGAAATGCCAACAAACTGATGGAGCAAACAAACAAATGATGCCTCTTGTTTCATCTTGCCCTGTGTGATTCCCATGGCCCTTTGACCACACTACTCTCTGCCCAAAAACTCTTTCCACTTTTGCTTCCTCAAAGGTGGCTTGTGAATAACATCAGCACTTGAATGTGAAGCCTGGTGGCTGGAACTCAACTCACAATCAGCTGGGACCCAGAGATGCCCAGCCTTGTCCTGAGTTTCTGTCCTTTTTCTCCAACCAGATTTGTAAAGGAAAGTCTCTAAAAAACATAAGGGTGATGGTAGTTCTCTCAAGACCTTTGAATCTCTAAGGTCTATTTGGAGCATCAAAGAGAGAACATATTCCCCTGCATGCAGGCTAATCTCCACCCTCATCCTCCCTCAGCCAGCAGTTACCTGAGGAAACATAAGACACTTATCTAAGTTTCCAGAAGACTGAGAAGAAAATGCTTTTCACTGTGAATGGAAGTTCATGTTATCCAGTCAACCAAAGGTCTGTGTTGTTTGAATGAGGATTGGGAGCTCTGGGGATTCTGAGATGGGAGTGAGTAAGTCACCACCTGCACGACGGCCTCCTAGTGTCACTACAGCTGGGGCTCCCCACTGTGCCTGGAACCCAGAAGAAACATCATGCAGTATTGCTTTCTTGCTGCTACAAGCAGGTAGGTCTGCTGATAAATTCAGAGCCAGACTTGAGGGGCAATGGGAAAGGAATTTCCATTCTGGTGCCTACATATATCTGAGAGCTGCCCAGCAGTGGAGGCAATGGAGTTTTCTCTCATCTTTCCCTTCTTGGAAGTCTCCTAGCCTGAGAACTAGAGTTCCTGGGCCCCAATTATTCACTAACCTACCTGCAGCTTTAGAGTGAGTCATACAACCCAGGGTTCAGTTTCCCGCCTCTTGGATGAGGGAGACTGGACTTGCTCCAAAACATTTGTTCCAGGCTGAAGCTCAGTGCCAATCAGTGGACGAGAGGCTCAAAGATGTGTATTGCTGAGGATGCTGAGGCTGCCCCTGGTGGGCAGCAGCCTGTTACTGTCTGGTGATGTTCATGGGTCCCGGGATCAGAACTGGGAGTGGTAGACCACTTGGCACACAGCTGCTGTGACATTAACGATCTTAGAGGCCTTGCCCACTGGAAATTACCATCATGTATTTATGTGGGATATCAGGTACTTAACAGTCAGAAGTTACCCATGGGAATGTTTGTAGATTCCTCAGCAGAAATCCAAATTAGGCTGACGAATCATCTCTGCTAAAAGACTCGGGGAACTAGATACGCCAGGACTCTTCAACAAGATTTGTAGTATTTTAGATACTATTTAAAGTAGGTCATCTGTTGGATGACCTGCCATTTGCTCTCTGGTTTGGGATGATACCCAAAGTTAAAGTGGAATTAAATGGCTCTGGGGGAGGTGGTCCCCCTCCCTGTGACTCAGTAGCAGTGAGTACAGCTGTCTCCCCTCCACGTCTGGAGCAGGAATTCCAGCAGAAAGGACATGACCTCCAAGTTTAACCAGAAGACTCAGGTAGGTCTGGCCCTCAGGTAGGCACTATTCTTTTCCCAGTGCTTCTTCTTGCCCTCCTGCGTCCTGTGCAAGCTGCCCACCTCCTGGTTCCTGGGTTGTCAATTCGTCCTCCCTTCTCTTGCAAATATCCATGCAGTCCCACTTGTGGCTTCCTCTCTACCCAGGCCCAATCCCTCACATGCAGATGGCTCTAAAAGGGAAAACCAAGGACAGGTCTGCCCAGATCATTCTTTCTAAAAATGCCCGCATTCCTTCTGCTTCTAGACCCTGTCCTGATCACTAACATCTCCAGATAAATGCCTTTGCTTATCAGGGTAATGGAGATGCAGATGGCGGGGGGGTGGAGGCTGGCGCGGGTAGTGATGGTGGTGGTAAAGTTCTCAGGTGTGGTAAACGGTTTTCAGATGACAAGAGATGAGTTGGAGTAAGGATCATGTGGTTGTCCAACCATTCATTCACTGGGGACCTTCTTGAATCTGCTATCTTGTACTCCTCCGGGTATCTCTAAGACAGAAATTTCAAAATGGACTTTCTATAAACTCCCTACAAAACAACTTCAAACATAACAAATATAATAAAGGAGAGTGTCATAAAGGCTATATTTTATCATTTGGGTATGAATAAGTACAAAACTAACCTCTTAGTCCCACCTGTTATCATTGACTGGAGACTATGCAACATCAAGGGGGTAGACAACTGAGTTCCCAGTGAAGACACTCTTGACTTGCATCAGTCTTTCTCTTCTTGCCATCTTCTCACATATGGTGGTTGAAGGGAAAGAGGAAGAGGGATAATAAGAGAGAAAAATAGGGAGAGGCTAATCCCATCATGAGGGACCAACATCAAAAAACCATGTCAACCTGGGTACCTCCCAAACACCCTACTTCTTAATACCATGGCATTGACAGTCAAGGGTAGACACAGTTCAACCCATAGCAGCTACGCATATCTGTTTTTAAATCAAGACAGACATTCATTTCATTCTCTCATTTACTTCTTATTCATTTTTTCCTGAAGTATTTTAGGGACTAGATGAACAATTCACAAACTGTACATAAATGATTATTTAGGGTAAAATAATGGGATGTTAAAAACATGCACTTTGTTCCCAATAAAATTAACATCTAATATCCAGTCCATATACAAATTTCCCTGATTCTCAAAAAAGCAGAAGTTTTCATAGTTTATTGAAAGAATGTAGTCATATGTTGCACTTGGTTGTTCTCCTTTAGGATGAAATAACTGTTCTTCTCTCAATTTTAATGCCATTCATTTGTTCAGAAACTGTGTGTAAGCAAGGTGGATTGTCTTACAGAATGTCCCAATATTGGGTTTAGAGCAGGAGTCCACAATACCAGCATTGTGGGTCAGGACCAGTACCAGTCCTTGGTATATTAGGAACCAGACCTCCACAGAAGGAGGTGACCTGCAGGCCAGTGAATGAGGCTTCATCTGTATTATAGCTGCTCTTCATCACTCTCATCACTCCCAAATTGACAGTCTAGCTTGTTTTCCTGGAACTGTTTGTAGTTACATAACCTATGCTTAATAGAAAAAAAAAGCATAAATATTGATGATTATTTTCCTTTATCAGTGCTCAGAATGGTGAGCTGGTCCCCTAGCAATCTATCACAGAGTTATAAGATGTTGCCTATTAGCATTTGGACACATTTGGCCACCTTAAAATTCAATATTAAAAATTAAGATCATGAGATCCAGCCTCATCCTTCATGGTAAATAGAAGGAGAAAAGGTGGAAGCAGTGACAGATTTCTTCATCTTAGTTTCCAAAACCACTGTGGATGGTGCCTGCAGCCATGAAATCAGAGGATGTTTGCTTCTTGGCAGGAAAGCTATGACAACATAAACAGTGTGTTGAGAAACAGAAACATCACTCTGCCCAACAAACTGGTAGATTCTTGGCCTTTTCATTTGGATTCTTAAACTTTCTGTCCAGTCCCCATTGGGCTTCAAAGAGCCTTAGCTTTCTGGTCCTTCATGATTTCCAAGATCATTTTGTGCATTTCTTTACACAGTCCTGAAATAAGCCATCTTTTAAGAATCCACGCATCATTGGATGGGAAATGTAGTTAGAAGATACATGATAGGCCTCAGAATAGTCACTGTTATCAAGTTGTCATTGCTTGTAGGCATTTATTGGTCAGAGTAGGAAGAACACATTTTCCTTAAAAAATAAAGTAAAAATGAATATAATTAGTTGGTACAAACTTACGCTTTCAGTTCAAAATTTAAGACAGCAGTATTTGAAAACTTCTTTCCGTTACCTGTGAACCTCTCTTTCTATACACTGAAAGGTTTATTTTGGATCATTAGTTTTAATTATTGTCTTTCTTTTACGTGTTAACATGCATATGATTCTGTCACAATAACAGAAGTTATGAGGAACAATTAGTTGTTGAATAAAATTTCAGATTTCTTTCCCGTTTTTCTTTTGATTTTCTTCGGTTTTGTTTTGGACGTGCAGTATTTTTGTTTCCTTAGAAAATATTCCACTCTAAATGTAGTCATAATTCTGAATTTTAAAGCTACTTAAGTAATGTGTTGTTATGGTCAGCTAGTCACCAACTTGCTGCGATTATATTTATCAGTCTCTTTGCTCTCATTTGTTCAGTTCAGTTCAGTCCTTTCAGTGGTGTCCGCCTCTTTGCAAAGCCATGGACTGCAACATGCCAGGCTCCCCTATCCATCACCAACTCTCGGAGCTTACTCAAGCTCATGTCCATCGACTTGGTGATGCCATCCAACCATCTCATTATGTCTTTCACGTCTCTTCCTGCGTTCAATCATTCCTAACATCAGGGTCTTTTCCAATGAGTCAGTTGTTCCTATCAGGTAGGCTAAAAATTGGAGCTTCAGCTTCAGCATCAGTCCTTCCAGTGAATATTCAGGAATGACCGCTTTTAGGATGGGCTGCATTGATCTCCTTGCAGTCCAAGGGACTATCAAGAGTCTTCTCCTACACCATAGTTCAAAGGGCACATATGTGTGTCATTTGTCAGTGTTGTCACATTCCCCCTGTTGGGATATAACCACCAGAACTGAACTTAAACAACACGAAAAAACAAGGATTAAGTCACAGTGCCCCATCTAAAGACACCTGGCATTTATGTCGGAGAGTGTTTTGCCTATGTTTTCCTCTAGGAGTTTTATAGTTTCTGGTCTTACATTTAGATCTTTAATCTATTTTGAGTTTATTTTTGTGTATGGTGTTAGAAAGAGGTCTAGTTTCATTCTTTTACAAGTGGCAGGATCCTCTATGATCCATCTCCCAGTATAATGGAAATAAAAGCAAAAATAAATAAATGAGATCTAATTAAAATTAAAAGTTTCTGCACAAAAAGGAAACTATAAGCAAGATGAAAAGACAACCTTCTGAATGGGAGAAAACAATAGCAAATGAAACAACTGACAAACAACTAATCTCAAAGATAACAAACAACTTATGCAGCTCAACTCCAGAAAAATAAACGAACCAATCAAAAAATGGGCCAAAGAACTAAATAGGCATTTCTCCAAAGAAGACATACAGATGGCTAACAAACACATGAAAAGATGCTCAACATCACTCATTATCAGAGAAATGCAAATCAAGACCACAATGAGGTGCCATTTCACACCAGTCAGAATGGCTGTGATCCAAAAGTCTACAAGCAATAAATGCTGGAGAGGATGTGGAGAAAAGGGAACCCTCTTACACTGCTGGTGGGAATGCAAACTAGTACAGCCACTATGGAAAACAGTGTGGAGATTCCTTAAAAATTGCAAATAGAACTTCCTTATGACCCAGCAATCCCCTGCTGGGCATACACACCAAGGAAACCAGAATTGAAAGAGACACATGTATCCCAATGTTCATTGCAGCACTGTTTATAATAGCCAGGACATGGAAGCAACCTAGATGTCCATCAGCAGATGAATGGATAAGAAAGCTGTGGTACATATACACAATGGAGTGTTACTCAGCCCTTAAAAAGAATAAATTTGATTCAGTTCTAATGAGATGGATGAAACTGGAGCCGATTATACAGAGTGAAGTAAGCCAGAAAGAAAAACACCAATACAGTATACTGACACATATATATGGAATTTAGAAAGATAGTGATGATGACCCTCTATGTGAGACAACAAAAGAGACACAGAGGTATAGAACGGACTTTTGGACTCTGAGGGGAGAGGGAGAGGGTGGGATGATTTGGGAGAATGGCATTGAAGCATATATACTATCATGTAAGAAATGAAGCGCCAGTCTATGTTCAATACAGGATACAGGATGCTTGGGGCTGGTGCATGGAATCATCAGAGAGATGATATGGGGTGGGAGGTGGGAGGGGGCTTCGGCATTGGGAGATCATGTACACCTGTGGCTGATTCATGTCAATGTATGGCAAAACAAATACAGAACTGTAATGTAGAATAAAGTATTAAAAAAATAAATAAATAAATAAACACACCTGGCAAAAGGAGAGGCTCCTGTTGTATTCAAAGCACAGGCATGGATAGATCTCATGCAGGAATAGGGCCTGGAGGGTTGGCTGAGTCATTAACCACGATTGTCATTACTTTGGCTGCCACAGTAGTTTTCTCTTCTTTGATTGGGAAGACATTTCAAAATTATTTTTGTATGTTTTGTTTGGAAGACAAAATTTTTTATATCATAGGCCCTATGGGGAAATTATATCAGAAATATATCCATTTATCTTCAGCAGTTAAATTTTGTTGGTTTGTATGTCCGTGATGATATTTGTTTATAAATAGAAAGGAAACACACATGTTCAATGTATATTCAGTCTCTTTTTAAATCAACCAACATGAATTAAATTTCTCTCTGTCCCCACTGCACTCCCAACTCTAGGCGAGAAATAAAAACTTGCAGAGACTGAAGGCTGTTTCCAGCACATTGCTGTGGAGATTTCATTCCCACTGTTTTTGGGGGAAAAAATAGTTGCTAACATTAAAATAAGTAGATTGTAGATAAATATTCAAATTTCCGATTCTCTTGAAAACATGGCCAACTGGCCTGCTTTCCAGAATGGGTGAAGTGGAGGAATGGCTGCTCCCAGTGGTAAGGCCTGTGTGGCCCAGGGTTCAACATGGTCACCTACTCCTAGTATCATATCTCCTGTCTCCTGGGACCATGACTTTGTGAGAACTAAACTGCTAGGTCTCTTAAGATAAAGACTACTTTGTCTTCATCAACATTGACTTTGAAGGCTTTAACTCAGAACCTAGCACACAGTTCTTCTTTGTATGTTTCTTGGATGTTATAAAATATCTTGTGGATGCATATGACACTTCTTCCAATACTGAAACCATGCAATTGAAGTACTAATCTGCCCTAAATCTTTGATGCAGCCTGGAATCATAGGCATCCATGATGTCTGCCATCAGACTCATTACCTAAAGCCAGTTGTATGTCCCTGGGCTGCTCCCTGAAATCTTAACTTTGCCATTTGACAACTTATCCTCCTAGCAATCTCCTTGCCAATGAAGACAGCAATGCATATCTCATGAAGTGGATAGGAAGATAGCATGAAACCGAAAATGTTGAGCATGACCCTTAATATCCATTTTTATGATGTTCTTAGCAGCATTTTCTCCAACTAGGCAAGGTTCTCCATCTTCTGAGATGGCCATGCAGATCAGTATGATTTTCCAGCCAACCTTCAAGGAGGAGATTACAGTTCAATTCTCTGTATTGTGTGAACCTTCAAAATCCACTCGCCAAGGACACTGAAGATAATTAAGATTTTATCGAGACCTTTGTGCTTTTTTTCAGGCCTATTATTGGCTTAAAGGGCTAAACTAGGTCATATCAGAGCATATATATAACTAGGAGCTCCCAGTCACCACCAGACGCTGAGAACCTGAACTTCCCTGAGTACTTGGAGCCAGGAAAGAAGCAGGAGGTGGCTTGTGCTCTTCGACCTGGTGGCCTTCTCAGATTGCAGAGTCATGTAAGTATGGAGACTGTAAGCCACATCATCTTCCTTTCTGTGATTTTTCTTTTCATCTGATTATTCTTCTACTCATCAGGTTTAGAACGGAATGGAATATTTCCCTGACAATCTTAAAGTTTACCACTTAAATATTGATAAGTACTTTACTATATAAACTGTGGGACCCAAAGTTCTTGGTGTAGATTTGCATAGTTGCACAACTCTTAGGTCCAGTCATGTCATGACCTATTGAAATTGGAATTCCTTGCAATGGTTCAGTGCACAGTCAATGCAGATGTAGGTGTGGTCTTGGGAATAGCACTTTTCTAGGTTTTATTTAGCATGTCCTTTGTTCCCTCTCTACTTGCATGTGTATATTTTTATGTCTGCATGTCTGTATCACTATCATTTATCTCTCCATCCCTTTGGAAGACTTTGTGAGTGTATTTCTTTCTGTGGTGTTTTCTTTTAAAAATTCTTTTTAATTTTCTACATTTCTTGAACTTGTTCCCTATCTCCTGGATTATTCTTTTAACTCTCCTTCTCTTTCAACTTGGAGAAAGATAGGGAACTCTATTTATACACAGTTTTATATCAGACAAGTAGTGTGATCACAGTCAATTCACAAGCATCTTGCATTTCAAATCCTTCCCTTGTAAAAAGGATAGGATTCCCCTTCTACCTCCTTCCTTGAGCTTCTATGAGAAGGGTTCAGTGGGCTGGCAACAGCAATGCTAGTTGTTTTCATTGTTGAGACTTCCTATTTATCAGTCACTTTATATCCATTGCTTCACTTATCTCCAGATATCCTATCTGAAGTGTTTGAATCATTACATTCCACCATTATACTTAAAGGGAGACTGAGACCACACATAGTCATATGGTAAGGAGATACTCCTCATCCAAGTTAAGGAGCAAAGGCTGTGTTTTGCTAGAGCAGCCATGAAGAGATACCCCATGCCCAAGGTAAGAGAAACCCAAGTAAGATGGTAGGTGTTGCAAGAAGGCATCAGAGGGCAGACACACTGAAACCATACTCACAGAAAACTAGTCAATCTAATCACATTAGGACCACAGCCTTGTCTAACTCAATAAAACCAAGCCACGTCTGCGAGGAAACCCAAAATAGGCGGGTAATTGTGGAGACATCTGACAGAATGTGGTCCACTAGAGAAGGGAATGGAAAGCCACTTCATTATTCTTGCCTTGAGAACCCCATGAAGAGTATGAAAAGGCAAAATGAAAGGATACCAAAAGAGGAACTCCCCAGGTCTTTAGGTGCCCAATATGCTATTGGAGGTCAGTAGAGAAATAACTCCAGAAAGAATGAAAGGATGGAGGCAAAGCAAAAACAATACCCAGCTGTGGATGTGACTGGTGATAGAAGCAAGATCTGATGCTATAAAAAGCAATGCTGCATAGGAACCTGGAATGTCAGGTCCATGAATCAAGGCAAATTGGAAGTGGTCAAACAAGAGATGGGAAATGTGAACATCGACATTCTAGGAATCAGTGAATTAAAATGGACTGGAATGGGTGAATTTAACTCAGATGACCATTATATCTACTACTGCAGGCAGGAATCCCTCAGAAGAAATGGAGTAGCCATCATGGTCAACAAAAGAGTCCTAAATGCAGTACTTGGATGCAATCTCAAAAACGACAGAATGATCTCTGTTTGTTTCCAAGGCAAACCATCCAATATCACAGTTATCCAAGTCTATACCCCAACCAGTAACACTGAAGAAGCTGAAGTTGAACGGTTTTATGAAGACCTACAAGACCTTTTAGAACTAAAACCAAAAAAAAGATGTCCTTTCCATTACGTGTGTGAAGTTGCTCAAACGTGTCCGATACTTTGTGACCCTGTGGACTGTAGCCTGCCAGGCTCCTATATCCATGGGATTCTCCAGGCAAGAATACTGGACTGGTGACTGGAATGCAAAAGTAGGAAGTCAAGAAACACCTGGAGTAACATGCAAATTTGGCCTTGAATGCAGAATGAAGCAGGGCAAAGACTAATAGAGTTTTGCCAAGAAAATGCACTGGTCATAGCAAACACCCTCTTCCAACAACACAAGAGAAGACTCTACACATGGACATCACCAGATTATCAACACCTAAATCAGATTGATTATATTCTATGCAGCCAAAGATGGAGAAGCTCTATATAGTCAACAAAAACAAGACCAGGAGCTGACTGTGGCTCAGATCATGAACCGCTTATTACCAAATTCAGACTTAAATTGAAGAAAGTAGGGAAAACTGTTATACCATTCAGGTATGACGTAAATCAAATCCCTTATGATTATACACTGGAAGTGAGAAATAGATTTAAGGGCCTAGATTTGATAGACACAGTACCTGATGAACTATGGAGTGAGGTTCGTGAAATTGTACAGGAGGCAGGGATCAAGACCATCCCCATGGAAAAGAAATGTAAAAAGCAAAATGTCTGCCTGGAGAGGCCTTACAAAGAGCTGTGAAAAGAAGAGAGGTGAAAAGCAAAGGAGAAGGGAAAGATATCGACATCTGAATGCAGAGTTCCAAAGAATAGCAAGAAGAGATAAGAAACCTTCTTCAGCGATCAATGCAAAAAAATAGAGGGAAAGAACAGAATAGGAAAGACTAGAGATCCCTTCAAGTAAATTAGAGATACCAAGGGAACATTTCACACAAAGATGGGCTTGATAAAGGACATAAATTGTGTGGACCTAACAGAAGCAGAAGATATTAAGAAGAAGTGGCAAGAATACACGGAAAAACTGTACAAAAAATATTTTCATGACCCAGATAATCATGACTATCTGATCACTAATCTAGAGCCAGACATCTTGGATGTGAAGTCAAGTGGGCCTTAGAAAGCATCAATACGAACAAAGCTAGTGGAGGTGATGTAATTCCAATTGAGCTGTTTCAAGTCCTGAGAGATGATGCTGTGCAAGTGCTGCACTCAATATGCCAGCAAATTTGGAAAACTCAGCAGTGGCCACAGGACTGGAAAAGGTCAGTTTTCATTCCAACTCCAAAGAAAGGCAATGCCAAAGAATGCTCAAACTACCGCACAATTGCACTCATCTCACATGCTAGTTGAGTAATGCTCAAAATTCTCCAAGCCAGGCTTCAGCAGTATGTGAACCGTGAACTTCCAGATGTTTAAGCTGATTTTAGAAAAGGCAGAGGAAACAGAGATCAAATTGCCAACATTCACTGGATCATGGAAAAAGCAAGAGAGTTCCAGAAAAACACCTATTTCTGCTTTCTTGACTATGCCAAAGCCTTTGACTGTGTGGATCACAATAAACTGTGGAAAATTCTAAAGAGATGGGAATACCAGACCACCTGACCTGCCTCTTGATAAATCTGTATGCAGGTCAGGAAGCAACAGTTAGAAATGGACATGGAACAACAGACTGGTTCCAAAGAGGAAAAGGTGTACGTCAAGGCTGTATATTGTCACCCTGCTTATTTAACTTCCATGCAGAGTACATCATGAGAAACGCTGGACTGGAAGAAACACACGCTGGAATCAAGATTGCCGGGAGAAATATCAATAACCTCAGATATGCAGATGACACCACTCTTATGGCAGAAAGTGAAGAGGACTTAAAAAGCCTATTGATGAAAGTGAAAGAGGAAAGCGTAAAAGTTGGCTCAAATCTCAACGTTCAGAAAAAGATCATGGCATCCAGTCTCATCACTTTATGGGAAATAGATGGGGAACCAGTGGAAACAGGGTCAGACTTTACTTTGGGGGCTCCAAAATCACTGCAGATGGAGACTGCAGCCATGAAATTAAAAGACTCTTGTTTCTTGGAAGAAAAGTTATGACCAACCTAAATAGTATATCCAAAACCAGAGATATTACTTTGCCGACTAAGGTCTGTCTAGTCAAGGCTATTGTTTTTCCTGTTGTCATGTATGGATGTGAGAGTTGGACTGTGAAGAAGGGTGAGCACTGAAGAACTGATGCTTTTGAACTGTGGTGTTGGAGAAGACTCTTGAGAGTCCTTTGGATTGCAGGAGATCCAACCAGTACATTCTGAAGGAGATCAGCCCTGGGATTTCTTTGGAAGGAATGATGCTAAAGCTGAAACTCCAGTACTTTGGCCACCTCATGCGAAGAGTTGACTCATTGGAAAAGACTCTGATGCTGGGAGGGTTGGTGGCAAGAGGAGAAGGGGAAAACCGAGGATGAGATGGCTGGATGGCATCACAGACTCGATGGACGTGAGTCTGAGTGAACTCTGGGAGATGGTGATAAACAGGGAGGCCTGGCGTGCTGCGATCCTTGGAGTTGCAAAGAGTCGGACACGACTGAGTGGCTGAACTGAACTGAATTGAGGTCCAGACAGCAAGGGCCTTGTTGAGAGCATATATGTGGCAAAGGGTGGAATTAGACTGGGTTTTTAGGGCTGAAGATGCTGTGGGGGTGTTTGGGGACAGGATAAAACTGATCTGAGTACCCTGGGGGCAGTCAAGGGCTTTAGGTATCCATAGTGGGAAACTGGAGGCCTGAGAAGTCAAGGGGGCCTGATAAATGAGTTCTCACTCTAGAGGACCCTTCAGAGTTAAATAAATCTATGGCCTGCCTCCCCCAAAATACTTGGGTAGTTCGCCTCTCTCTTTCTCTGTCATAAGCAGTCACAGAAATATACACATATCCCCAAAAGTGAATTCCCAGGCAATAATTTCAAAGAATCTTGCAAGCAAGAGTGTGTTTTCGTCTTATCTTCCTGGACATATGCAGAATCCACAGTACATTACAGAGAATACAGTCCATTCCTGTCATTAAGTCACAGTGATGCCAAAGAGAAGGCTATCTTGCTCTCAATTGTTTTGTCCATAAGGTGGCACCAATGAGACCTGGTCTGAATTTTGGTACCCAACCTGGACAGAAGCCATGAGGCCAAACTGACTCTCTCAGGTTGTCGTTTTCAGAGGGGTAAATGTTTTAAAATTCGCACCCTCTATCACAGGGATCCCAAATTCCCCTTCCACCTTGCTCTAACCATCTATGGGCAACCAAAGACAGAGCCCCGCTTCAATTCTTCTCTGAGGATCTAATGGCAATGCACCCCAGCCCAGTCCTAGCCCCACTTCATGTATCTGTAAGAGGGAACACTCTTCTCTCCCACAGATTGGGGACCTTGTAAGTACTGACCAGTCATTCGGTCTAAGCATGGTGGAATATGAATTTGAGGGCAGATCAGATGGCGTCTTGGGCTTGAACTATCCCATCATATTCTCTCTGGATCCATCCCCATATTTGACAAGATCTAGAATGAAGGTGCCATTTCTGAGCCTGTTTTTGCCTTCTACTTGAGCAAGTAAGTCTGAGATGGACAATTCCTTTCTCCAAATTAGCTGTAAGATGCTTTCAGTTGCACAAAAATTATAGAACACTTAATAAAGAAGTATCATGAGAGTAATATAGCCGAGGATAACTATGGCCCCAGGGCCTTACCTGGCTTCACCACTGGCTTTTTTAAATAAAATTTTATTGGAACACAGCCCTACTCCTGGGCTCAAGACCAGTAACTTGGTCTAGCTGGGTTAGTTATGAGGGAGGCTAATAGAAGGCAACAGGAAATAAATTGGAGGAAAAAAAGCAATATGATTTGCTTATGAGTTTGATAAGGAAGGAAGGAGAAGGATGGTGGATATCTTTCCTTCCTCATTATTGTTCAAAACAGAGCCCAGGACCAGCTACCCCATTTGTGGAGCCAGTGAAAAATGAAAGTTAGTGACACAAAAGTGTGGGACGCCTTGTTCAAGAAATCTTAGGCATTTGAAGGCAGGGAGAGCAGAGGTGGAGTCCCTTCTGAGTGTGGGGCCCTTTGGACAGTGGAGATCATAGGCCAGTGGAGCCAACTCTTGGTGACCAGAACCCACATCATTAGAAGTCCCAGGCCTTGATTTCCCTGAAAAATGACAAGATGGACAATGGGAAAACCAAATACTTCAGCTCCATGTCTTCTGAGGATGTCTGAGCACTCAGGTAGCTGGAGGTTCAGGGCATCTTCAGAAGACATAGTGGGTGGTTCTCACACAAGTGATTCAGCTCCTAACCTCCTCTGCGCCACTCATCAGCCAGTAACAGAACTCAGTCTGGATCTCTATCTCTCTTTGACTCTATTTCTGCATCTGTTCATGGGGACATTGTTAGGGCCTTGATGGGTGGACAAGCACAGCGCTCAGACAGTGCTGTTGTTACTGTCCTCCAAGGATCCCCCCTCACATCTCTCTACAGAGACAAGCGGGAGGGCAGTGTGGTGATGTCTGGTGGTGTGGACCACCGCTACTACAAGAGCTCAACTGGGTACCATTGATCAAAGCGAGTGACTGGTCTATACCCATAAACCAGTAAGACTCTCCCTCTGAGGGTCAGCTCAAGTGATGCTCCCACTACTGTACGTGGACACAGGCAGACACACACAAATGCATTCTCTGATACACAGTCACACAGACATATACACCACCTTCAACGACAGAGACAAACAGACACTTGGAAACACACACAAGCAGACACAGCTAAACATACACATTAACACATAAAAACATGCATAGCTAATCAGAGAAACACAAGCACACACAGAGACACATGAAAACACACATACAAATAAAGACACAAGCACATATACACAAATGGTTTTAACCCATGGTTTCATAATCCCCATGGGTTAAAAGGTCCCCACGGTCCAAAAAGGCATCAGAGAGGTCTGTGTAGCTCAGAGAAAGCTATACCCACTGCCCTTTGAGGTGGGTGCATGGTTAGAGGACTCTACAGTGTGGTGAACCGATGATCAGAGAGAATTTTTCCAGCCTGAACAGAGTTGTGATAAGATGAATGACTGTCCAGGACTGCCTAGGACATAGGAATTTCTCAGTACAGATAAATGTCTGTTTAAAAACAGGGACAGTCCTGAGAAAGTGGGGAAATGGTCTTCTTAGGAAGCAGCTACCCAGCAATGAAGAGAGGTTGGCTGCAGTCAAGATGTGAAAGCAACTAAAAAAAAAGACACGCCAAATTCTTGGGCACACAGTGGGACAGGGGCTATTACAGAGAATCAGGAAGGTGGGATCCAGGAGTGTCCTGAGGACAAGAGGCATAATTTATATGATTCTGTGTATAACCCTCAGACAAAAGCTGACCTGTCCTTTGGAGTTTCTGTGGGCTAGTCATGAATTTCTTTGCCAGGGTCTCAGGGTCTGAGCTAGTCGTAGGAGCAATGCTGGGAGACACCCTCTCCCAGAGGAGCCCCTCTCTCCCCTACTATGAGAATCTGTTGCCCCTGCAAATCTCCACCTTCACTCTGTGTGTGACCCATTATTTGTTCCTCATCAGATACAGCTCTCTGGAGGTTTCTTATTGTTTTTTAAGTTTTCATTCACTCATTGAACAGACAAGCATTGTGCATCCACTGTGTGCCAGGCACTTTAGGGAGGCAAGGAGAATAAAACTCGCCCTCACATCTAAGAAGGCAGATGTACATAAAATGACTCACCCACATAGTGAATTGTGACTTTGGTACATGCTAGATATGAAGAAGAGAAGTGAGTTAGCAGCAGCAGCAGCAGCAGCAGCAGCAGCAGCAGCTGACATAAGGAAGGGTCTACAGAGTGTGACCAAGACAGGAGACTGATAAACACCAGGGGAGAGACTTTCTGAAAACAATACAATTAAGGTGGAATCTGGGAGATGAGAAGAAATTTGCTCGTCAAAGTGGAATGGAGTCTTCTAGGAAGGAAGACCAGCTTGTGTCAAGGTACAAAAGATCCTGGTGTATTCAAGTACTGCATTCGAGTATTTCAAGAAAAGTGCTGTGTCGAGAGCAAAGGAAAAGAGGGTGAGAGACAAAAGGTTATTTAGGAGACAGTTGGGAAGGGGACAAGTCTGGGGAGACTCAGAGTGACCTTGACGCCCAACATCTTCCTTTGTCTCTCAGCATCACCATGAAAAGAAAGGTTACTGCTTGTTCTGCAAGCTGCAAGGCCATAGTTGACACCAGGGCAACATGCATTGAAGGCCTAAGAACAATGGTCGATAACATACAGAAGCTCATCGGCGCCACACCACGGGGTTCCAAGGTGAAAGGTCATGCCCCAGGATCACTCCCAGTCTCCACACACAACAAGGATAACTAGGGCCAATCTCTCCACCCTCTCTCTCTAACAGCATTACGTTTCATGTTCTGTGGTCAATACTCTGCCCTCTATTATCTTCACCATCAATGGCATCAACTACCCAGTGCCAGCTTGAGGCTACATCCTCAAGGTGAGGGGACAATACTGAGGGCTGGTTCTCAAACTGGAGCTTGCAGGAACCCTTGGGCTCTTGCTGGGAGGAGGGCGCCCTCTGGAGGCCATGTCACACCATTACAGATGCTGCTGAGCCCTGTGGCTGGCCAGTGCCTCCCACAAAACCAACCACTTGAGAGTAAAGGGCCATGTGGGACACTGAATTTCCTGAAATAAATGTAGAGAGGCCACACCATATGGCACGCTGGAGGTCAGCGAGAGGGGAAAACTAAGGTTCTCAGTCCTCAAGGAGCTTCAATTCAATCTGAACATGAAAATCAACACTAGCAGTCCCTAAAATATGCCATGTTACAAGGAGAGTGGCTGGGGACAGTCCCAGTGTGATGTCCCAGCATAAGTTAACAGTCTCCCTTCCCTTCTCAAAGTTTTCCTGATTTGGATGATAAATTACATGGTCAGACTAGTTCTAAGCTGCATCTTCCCCTTGCACCAGCCAGGTGCCTCCTTTGTGAGTTGGGGTACCCAACTCCTCTATGGGGAGGATGGATGCCAGTGTGAATAAAGGGTGCACTGTGACTGCTCAGCCCCAGCGCTGGGTGGAGGCTTCATGTCAGCTCCCAGCGGGAGTTCAGAGCAGGCTTATGGGTTCAAAGAAGGCTTTGAGGAAGAGAGGGAATTTCAGGAATTCTAAAACCACAAACTCATTGAACCATATGGAGGATTGCTTGGTTCTACACAAAACTGCATTAGATTCCATGCAAATGGCATCCCAAGTGCTCTGCACTGGGGCACTGGGGACTTACTAGGAGTTGAGGTCTATGGACTGACCAGTGGGGATGGGGAATAAGACTACTTTACCCAACCAAGCCTGGAGCGGCCAAAGAGAGTGAGTGTGGGCTAAAGGAGGCTTTGCAGGTTCCAGAGTTAAGTCTTCAATAAAGTGTTGTTGGCACTGCTCCATTTAAGATGGATAACCAACAACGACTTGCTGTGTAGCACAGGGAACTCCACTCAGTTATATGACAGCCTGCATGCGAGGAGTGTCTTTGGGACCAGGATACCCGGATACATACGGTTGAGTCCTTTGACTGTCCTCCTGAAATTCAGAATACTGTTAATCAGCTATACTCAATACAAAATAAATTTTTAAATAAAGTATGGACTGTGAGATGACAGAGGAAAACCAGTATTGTCTGCAAAGAAAACAAAGAGCAGGAGTCAGAAGGAAAAAAACAGGGAGTGAGGAGAGCTATGGACACACTTGTTCTTTTCGAAAAATTATACTGAAGTGTGGCCAATTTTCAATGTTGTGTTAAGTTCTGCTGCACAGCAATGAGACTCAGATATATATATATTCTTATTCATTTTCATAGGATTTATCACTGAATATTGATATAGTTCCTTATGCTCTACAGTAGGACTTTGTTGTTTTTCATTCCTCTGTTTCCCCAACTACCAGTCCTCCCCTACCCCACACCCTTGCTCATGGCCACCTCATATCTTGGCCTTCTTTGGTTTGGTGTGTCTCTGACTCCCCCAGGATTCTAGAGGTCACTGCTTTACCACCTTTTAAGAGAAAACTGTGAGTCCATCTACAGAGACCTGGGTCCTGAGTGACATCTTCCTGAGGCTGTATTTCTCAGTCTTTGATCAAGGAAATGACAGGATTGGCCTGGCACATGCAGTGTAAATGCTTGGAGTGCTTCAGGAATCAGTAAGGCTGTTCCTAACACACACTCACTCACACTTTGGGCACTGCTGCCCAGGATGCTGGTGAACTGTGTTTGGTGGTCTGCTCACCCTATTCTCAGTAAAGAATAAAGGGTTTCACTCTTAATGGTGCTGAAACAATGGTTGCCTCTGTTTGTGTCTGGGAGTGAAGTATCTAGAAACAAGTCTGAATCAAAATTGAGAGGAGCCCTACTCCAACTGGCTTCAAGCAAAAGGGAGACTCATTGAAATGATTTTGGGAATCCAGGACACAAGTCTCAGAGCAAATGCAAAGATCTCAATGACTGCCCCAAGAAATCAGAATTCATCAGTTCTCTCTTTCTCACCCTCGATCTTTCCCATCCCACTTCTTTGATGGTCTTAGCCTGACAACTTTCTTCCTTAAGGTTTCTACACCTATTGAGGGAATATGAGCTAGCTGTCCTAGGGTTTTATATCCTGAAGGCATCTCTTAGTAAGGAAAGAAGCTTGGAGCCATTAGACTTCAAGGGTGTTCACTGAATGACCCACCTCAGTTCACATGTGCAGTCCTAGATAAGCCCTCCTGGCAGGGGCCATGTGGTCCTATGATTGGCTTTCATGGCCATTGGACCTGACACAGCAGCGCACATGATTGTCAATTTCATCCAGAACGATATGATTGAAGCTGGGGAGAGGCAGCCCCAAGGATGGTGACTGTGGGATGGTCTAGGCCATGGAAGAGTTTGTGATGACCTACAAATTCCACCACCTCCTCATTCAGAGGAATTATAAAGGGTAATGAAATAGACTCTCTTCATCCCATCTCAGATGATCATATCACTGGGCATGACCTCCAGGGGATTTTGGGTGAGATACTTCATGCAGGGCTGGTTCCCTCTTGTTCCCACACCCCAGTCACCAGCTGTCTGCCACATATGCCTGTTCTGTCCTTTCCAGTCCTACTTGGTAAGTGGTGGCCTCAGTGGATCCCTGAGCCATCTCCCTCCTCCAGGGGCCAGAATGTCCCTTCCTTGTCCTCCAATGCTGCTGGGGAGAATGCAACACATTTATTGGGGGACCCAGGAAACACAGAGCCTTCAGCCTTTCTGAGCTTCTTCCTGAGGTGGAGCTACAAACTATGTGCTTGGAGCTGCCATGGTTAGGCACCTTTGCAATGGAAGCATACGTTCTTTCCACCTGGGCCCCTCAGTGCATGCCTCACATAAGACAGCAGGGGTCAGGAGGTAGATTTCCTTTCAGATTGACTGGTTTGATCTCCTTGTTGTATAAGGGACTCTCAAGAATTTTCTCAAGCACTGCAGTTCAAAAGTTCAATTCTTTGGCATTCTCCCTTTCGTATGGTCCAAATCACTGATCTGTACATGGTTACTGCAAAATCATAGCTTTGCCACTGCAGATCTCTGTAGCAAACTGAGTCTCTGCTTTTTAATACACTGTGAAGGTTTTTCATAGCCTTTCTTCCTTCCAAGGAGCAAGTATCTTAATTTTGGGCTGCAATCAATAAGAACTGTACAAAAAGGAGCTTCACGACATAGATAAACATGATGGTGTGATCTCTCACCTAGGGCAAGACATCCTGAAATGTGATGTCAAATGGGCCTTAGAAAGTATCACTACGAACAAAGCTAGTGGAGGTGATGGAATTCCAGTTGAGCTATTTCAAATCCTGAAAGATGATGCTGTCAGATTGCTGAACTCAATATGCCAGTAAATTTGGAAAACTCAGCAGTGGCCACAGGACTGGAAAAGGTCAGTTTTCATTCCAATTCCAAAGAAAAGTAATGTCAAAGAATGCTCAAACTTCCCCACAATTGCACTCATCTCACATGCTAGTAAAGTAATGCTCAAAATCCTCCAAGCCAGGCTTCAGCAATACACGAACTGTGAACTTCCAGATGTTCAGGCTAGTTTGAGAAAAGGCAGAGGAACCAGAGATCAATTGGCTGGATCATAAAAAAGCAAGAGAGTTCCAGAAATAATATCTATTTCTTCTTTATTGGCTATGCCAAAGCCTTTGACTATGTGGATCACAATAAACTCTGGAAAATTCTGAAAGAAATGGGAATACCATGCCACCTGACCTGCTTCTTGAGAAACCTGTATGCAGGTCAGGAAACAACAGTTAGAACTGGGTAAGGAACAACAGACTGGTTTCAAAAGCAAAAGGAGTATGTCAAGGCTGCATATTTCACCCTGCTTATTTAACTTATATGCAGAGTACATCATGAGATATGCTGCCCTGGAAGAAACACAAGATGGAATCAAGATTTCCAGGAGAAATATTAATAACCTCAGATATACAGATGACACCATCATTATGGCAGAAAGTGAATAGGACCTAAAAATACTCTTGATATAAGTGAAAAAGGAGAGTTAAAGGGTTGGCTTAAAGATCAACATTCAGAAAACTAAGGCCATGGCATCCGGTCCCATCACTTTGCTGGGAGCTGCCACGGAAGATCCCACCCATGACAAGGTCATGTGGAAGAAAACTGTTAAGCAAGGCTTCAGAGCTCAAGGGGCTCCCTAGGCTTTCTCAAGCATTCTACCCCAAAACCAGCATCTGTCTGTTTTACTGTTTCATGACTTTCACCAACTCCTCTGACATTAACAGGGGGCTGACCCTGACCACCTTTCTCTGGAGAAAATCAACTTAGGGCTATAGCTAATAAGTCTGCTGGACATGAGAAAAATATCTCAAATCCAACCCCCTCTGTTAGCATTCTAGCTTGTTTGGCACATATACCCAAACTCTTGCAGCTATGCATACAATTATTTACAGTCTCCCAACTGTGAAAAGCACGCAAAGCCTAAGACACAGAGCCTTTGAAAGAGTTAAAAGTTATTAGAGTAGTGCTAGTGCTGGTGTAGGATTTCATTATTGGGCCAATGCTTGTTGCTAAGTTCCCATATCTCTTATCCACTGTGCACCTGGGAATGTGTTAGTTAACATAGTGAGAATGCAAGAAAAACACGTGTAGCATTGAATTTAACCATGTCAGACTTTTGAGCTAATTGATTCTTTCTTGTAACTCGCTGCACCTTTACTCTGTGAAAAACGTAACTCTTTTTGGCACTTTCTGAGGCTGACATAGATTAGAAATATAAAGAAAAAACACTTTGAGGGAAAATAAGTTTTTGGTTGAGCAGCCTTTATCAAAAGAGGGTCATACAATGTTCACAGGCCTCCAAGGCCAGAAGATACTGAACACAACAGTTTCTGTGGAAAAAGGTATGCAGAAAAAATCATGGTTTCTGATAAGGGCAAAACTGCTGGAATGTTGGGCTGATTCTGTATGACCTTGCATCTTTCACTTCCCTCTATGTACAAAAAGGTATATAAGTACTGTTTAAAAATAAAGCTATGGATCTTGCTCATCAAAGTAGCTTGATCTCCTCGTGTCAATCATTTTCTTCCTCTTACTCTCTCTTTCAGGCTGGTTCCCATCTGGAGTACAGAGATCCGCCGTGTCTACTTATTTGCCTGGGTTTCTAAGACCTGACCGGGAAGGCCCCTGTGCCTTCACTCCCTTGGGAGACCGGGAAGGCACCTGCGGCCTCACATAGACAGTGCAAGTCTCTTGTCTTGAGACTTTATTGATTTTCTGTATAAACCAAGGAACATCAGCCTCTTTTCTTCTCTCCTCTATTTTCTTATCTACAACATTCTTATCTGTCTCTCTCCCTCTCTAAATCAATCGCCGATGCAGTTCCTCCTTCGGGTTTCCCTGGATCCTGCAGGGGCTGGACCCTGGCATCACTTCATGGAAAATAGATGGAGAAACAGTGGAAACAGTGTCAGACTTTATTTTGGGGGCTCCAAAATCACTGTAGATGGTGATTGTAGCCATGAAATTAAAAGACGCTTATCCTTGGAAGAAAAGTTATGACCAACCTAAATAGCATATTGAAAACCAGAGATATCACTTTTCCAAAAAAGGTTCATCTAGTCAAGGCTATGATTTTTCCAGTGGTCATGTATGGATCTGAGAGTTGGACTGGGAAGAAAGCTGAGCAGCAAAGAATTGGTGACTTTTAACTGTGATGTTGGAGAAGACTCTTGTTTGTTCCTGGGACTGCAAAGATATCCAACCAGTCCATCCTAAACGAGGTCAGTCCTGGGTGTTCATTGGAAGGACTGATGGTAAAGCTGAAACTCCAATAGTTTGGTCATCTCATGCAAAGAGTTGTCTCTTTGGAAAAGACCCTGATGCTGGGAGGGATTTGGGGCAGGAGGAGAACGGGATGACAGACGATGAGATGGCTGAATGGCATCACCGACTTGATGGACATGAGTTTGAGTGAACTTTGGAAGTTGGTGACGGACTGCGAGGCCTGGCATGCTGTGATTTCTGGGGTCGCAAAGAGACAGACATGACTGAGCGACTAAACTGAACGGACCCTAGGTTTGTCCTGGTGTTTCGCATACTTAGTTGTATGACCTTGATCAAGCACCTTAACCTCAGATTTCTCATCTGGGAAATGGGCACCATGATGACACTTCAATCTTTTAGATTGCATATGTGCCTGCAAAGAGCAGGTGGCCTTGAGAGGGCTTTCTGGTTTCCTGAGTCTGGAACAAATATAAATTATTCTGCCAGCTGGGGAGAAGGAAATCTGTTTAGAGGTTATGCCTGCCATCCTCAGTGTTAAATACTAATTCAAGCCAAATGGCATCTATTTCTGAACTATAACACAGAACTCTGACTAAGCAGATGCTTCTGTTTTCTGGGGTCCCACAAGAGCTAATGATTATTATCTTAGATTACTTCCTTCCTTTGCCTTACCAGTTAGCCTTTTCTTGCCAACTACTTCTAGCCTGAAATCAACTGCAAGGAGAGTTGTAAGGCTTTTTGTCTCTTTTCAGTTTCCCACATCTCCAGCAAGGCAAACAAGTAGCTGATATGGCTACTCATCATAGCAACAACTATGGCAGCATGCACAGTCCAATCTCAGCCTGTTAAATTAAACTGTCCCCATATGGCCCCTCATGGTGAAAATACCCACAGTGGCCTTAGAAACCTGCCTATGCCTGCTGTTTATCAGAAAATATGTGTGACAAGATCTAGTTTGCTTTCCCAAACATGATTCCAACCATGCATGTAAAGAGCCAGCAATTTAGTCATCTAACTATCCAGAGGAATTGACAAAACCAAACCACCCATCATTCATTTCTCACTTGCCTCAAAACAATATTGAAGTGATCTGCCACAACATTCTGATACCTTGGCATGTACACTCCAGACGGGACACTTTTCCTCTGGATTCGTTTCCACCTAGTGCAGAACGTTTACCATGAGCCTGGCCTTGCAGGAACTGGTCACCTGGTTTTTGCAGACTTAGCCCACTCCAAATCCCTTCCACATCTGTCAGTAAAATCTAGAGAACAAACTCAGTCAAAGTTCCCACTTCTGCAGGAGACAGCTTTGTTTTTTAGAATACAGTATTTGGTAACACATTCAAAATCTTGTGCTCCTTGCCTTGGATTCAAGGATTTGTACCAGAGCATGGGAAGCTTCCGTTTCCACCTAAATCTTTCTCTACTCCCACCAGGGCCAGAGGCTTCACTGGACCCTGTGTCCTCACTGGAATTGTTCAGTTGCTAATTCATGTCTGTACAGCAGCAAAACAGGCTTTCTTGTCTTTCACTATTTTGCAGAGTTTCCTCAAACTCATGTCCATTGAGTCGGGAACACCATCTCATCATCTCACCCTTTTGATATCTCTTCTTCAGCCAACAATATTTCCCAACATCAGGGTCTCTTTCAATGAGCTGGCTCTTCAGATCAGGTGGCCTAAATGTTGAAGCTTCATCTTCAGCATCAGTCTTTGCATTAAATATTGCTCTACCACTTCCAAAACAAAACTCATGTTTCTAATCACCTAACAATATTGAGTATTGAGAAGCTTTAGTAGAACAGGGATATTATCCCCTAGGAAATCCGAGAACTGCTGCTTTGCCTTTCTCTTACCATTCTCTGAACTTGGCATAGAATTGCTTCCCTACAGCTTCTCTTGCTTGAAAAGGCCTACCAACCTATCATTGTCAGCTATCCATGAACTGTTCCTTCTTCCTTCTCCGAAGAATTCTGCCTGCTCCCTAATTGTCCTCTATAATTCAGTTCAGAGGACTTGCTATATAATGTTAACTTCTTGCTATTTCATGGGGTGCAGCACACCAGGCTTCCCTGTCCATCACCGACTTCCAGAGCTTGCTCAAACTCATGTTCATCAAGTTGGTGATGCCACCCAACAACTTCATCTTATGTCTTCTACTTTACCTCCTGCTTTTAATCTTTCCCAGCATCAAGTTCTTTTCTAATAAGTTGGTTCTTCCCATCAGGTGGCCAAAGTATTGGAGGTCGAGCTTCAGCATCGGTCCTTCCAATGAATATTCAGGACTTATTTCCTTTAGGGTGGACTGGTTGGATCTCCTTTCAGTCCAAGGGACTCTCCAATAACACAGCTTAAAAGAATAAATGTTTTGGTGTTCAGCTTTATTATGGTCCAACTCTCACATCCATCACAACTTCTGGCAAAATCATAGTTTTGACTATACAGGCTTTTAAACAGTGTCTCTGCTTTTTAGTATGGTGTCTAGGTTTTTCATAGATTTATCTTCCACGGATCAGCATCTCTTTTTTCACAGCTGCAATCACTATCTCCAGTGATTTTGGAGCCCAGGAAAATAAAGCTTGCCACTGTTTTCATTGTTTCTCCACGTATTTGCCATGAAGTAATGGGATGGGATGTCATAATCTTTGATTTTTGTGATCTGTACATACCATATCATGACCATCCCTAAGAAGAAATGCAAAAAGTTGTCTGAGAATGCCTTACAAATAACTTACAGAAGAACAGAAGCAGGGCAGGAAGGAGAAAAGAAAGACATACACATCTGAATGCAGAGTGCCAAAGAATAGCAAGAAGATATTTTTAAAACGCCTTCCTAAGTTATCAGTGCAAAGAAATAGAGGTAAACAACAGAATGGGAAAGTCCAAAGATCTCTTCAAGAAAATTAGAGATAGGGAGGGAACATTTCACGCAAAGGTGGGCACAATAAAGGACAGAAATAATATGGACCTGACAGAATCAGAAGATATTCAGAAGAGGTTGAATGAATACATAGAACTGTACAAAAGAGACATTAATGACCCAGATAACCATGATGGTGTGATCACTCACCTGGAGCTAGACATCCTGAGATGCACATCAAGTGGGCTTTTAGAAGTATCACTAGGAGAACACAAGTGGAGGTGATGGAATTGCAGTTGAGCTATTTCAGATTTTAAAGATGATGTTGTTAAACTGCTGCACTCATTATACTAGCAAATTTGGAAAACTCAGCAGTGGCCACAAAACTGGGAAGGTCGTATTCATTCCAATTGAAAAGAAAGGCAATTTCAAAGAATGTACATCTCCCACACAGTTGCACTCATCTCACATGCTACCAAAGTGATTTCTCCAAGAAAGTCTTCAATAGTACATGTACTGTGAAATTCCAGATGTTCAAGCTGGATTAAGAAAAGGCAGAGGAACCAGAGATCAAACAGCCAACATCCACTGATTCATAAACAAAGCAAGAGAATTGCAGAAAAAAACATCTACCTCTGCTTCATCAAATTTGCAAAAGCCTTTGACTGTGTGGATTACAACAAACTGTGGAAAACTCTCAGAGATTGGAATACCAGACCGTCTTATCTGGCTTCTGAGAAGTCTGTATGCAGGTTGAGAAGCAACAGCGAGAACTGAACATGGAAAAACAGATTGGTTCCAAATAAGGAAAAGAGTATGTAAAGGCTGTATATTGTCACCCTGATTACTTAACTTATATGCAGAGTACATCATGAGAAATGCCCAACTGGATACTTCATGGCAAATAGATGGGGAAACAATGGAAACAGTGAGAGACTTTATTTGGGGGCCTCCAAAATCACTGCGGATGATGACTACAACCATGAAATTAAAAGATTCTTGCTTGTTTGAACAAAAGCTATGACAAACCTAGACAGCATTTTTAAAGCAGAGACATCAGTTTGCTAAAACAGTTCAGTATAATCAAAGCTCTGATTTTTCCTGTTATCATGTATGGATGTGACAGTTGCACCATAAGGAGTGGTGAGCGATGAAGAATTGATGGTTTTGAACTGTGGTGTTGGGCAAGACTCTTGAGAGACCTTTGGACTGCAACCAGTCAATGCTAAAGGAAATCAATCCTGAATATCCAATTAAAGCATTGAATCAAAATGTGAAGCTCCAATATTTAGGCCAACTGTTGTAAAGAACAGAATATTAGGAAAGACCCTGTTGTTGGGAAAGATTGAAGGCAGGAGGAGAAGAGAACAACAGAGGCTGAGATGGTTGGATGGCATCACTGACTTGATAGACATGAGTTTGAGCAAGCTTCTGGAGTTGGTGAGGGACAGGGACGCCTGGCATGCTGCAGTCCATGGGGTTACAAAGAGTTGGACATGACTGAGTGACTAAACTGAATTGAGCAGACCCCATAGCAAATACTATTTGTAATGGGCATGTTTCTCCAGCAAGACTGGGGCTCCCTAAGGCCCCAACATGTATCCCCAGTCAAGTCTGCACCCATGCACAGAAGTCAGTGCCTAGCATTCACAAGACATTCAGTGAGTTCTGATTGCAGAGGGACCTCCATTTTGGTAGACATAGATGAGCAAAGGACACATTTATCCTCTTATCTCAACTCCAAAATAGACAAGATAAATGAAAGAGTAGTTTTTATATCAAACATCTGGCAGCAAAAATGGATTCCTGTGGTGGGAGGGAGCCAGCAAGGTGAGTTCTACAATTGCCCCAACTCTAGAAATAGTTTCCAACACATACATGGAGGGAGTATCTAGACAGAGACAGTCTCCCCAAGAATAGAGATGAGACTCTAGATAATTAAGAGGTCACAGGAGAAAGCTACACAATAGAAGGGAAGGTAAAGATGATACCCCTACAGTTTTCAGTGGAGAGTTGATAGTAATGATAAGAATTATAGGGAACAACCCTTGAGCCTCAAATTGAGCCAAGTCCTATTGCATCCTCACCCAACATAGTGGAAATGGTTCATAATTCCTGTGACATCTGTAAGGCCTTGAAGATGACACTGCCTTGCTAGTGAGGAATAATAACATGATCTAAAGTCTGGTCTCATCTCAGCTTAAAAACTGAACAGCAAGCCTTCAAAAAATACAATGCTTTCCAAGAAATTAACAATGTTTGCAAATAGTGCCAAGAATAATTTATAATAATTAAAAAACATCCTGCATCCAAAAGGGTAAAAATGACCACATTCAATATCTTATTTAAAATTTCCATATAAATTGTGAAGGTATTTGTCCTAGTTCCTTCACAATTTTGTAAAGTGATTATCCTCTAACTAAGGTATATAAATTTAAAATGAAAAAAATTCCAGATGTCCAAAGAAGCAAGAAAATATCCAAAATGACGGTAAAAACATGCTCAATCACTACAAACAAATCTGGATGATATTTGCCAATTCCTTCACATACACCAGTGGAAGATTGTTTCCTCCTCTTTTACACTCTGACTCGTTTCAACCAACCGTGGCTCTTGTGCCACATCCTGGAATCTTGGTCCTCTTTCACTTGTAGTGGTGTCCTAGTTCCATTAGTATATTGTAAAGTAATTATCCTCAAATTAAGATAAGTAAATTTAAAGAGAAAAAAATTCTGGATGTGCAAAGAAGCAAGAAAACATCCATAATGATGGAAAAATCAATTAGTAAAAGTACAGTTAAAAACATACATTACATAATTAGCGAGGAAGGACATCACAATGCTTCAGTTCAGTTCAGTTCAGTCGCTCAGTGGTGTCCGAATCCTGAATCGCATTCACTGATCACCTGTGTAGCAAGTCTATTACAAACAAACTTTCAAGTTGAAAACTTTCAAACATGTAAAAGTGTATTTTAATGTGCAATCACATCAGTTAGTTCACAGATCTGACACACATTGTCGTGGGCACATCCCCGACAAGTGGGGGTGCTTTTGTGTACTTTACTGTACAGAACTGTATGAAGTACAATAAGTGTTAGTCGCTCAGTGTGGCTTGACTCTTTTGACCCCATAGACTGAAGCCCTCAAGGCTCTACTGTCTATGAGGTTTTTCCAGCAAGGATATTGGAGTGCATTGCCAAATCCTTCTCCAGGGGATCTTTGCAACCAAGGGATTGACCCTGGGTCTCCTGCACTGCAGGCAGATTCTTTACTGACTGAGCTACAAAGGAAGCTGATGGAGTACAATACTGCAGTATTTTTATTTCAAGCTTACAATGTCTGAAAGGAAGCATAAATGCAGTGGTAATATAGATGGTACTACTATTATATTTTTTAAAGTGTCCTTAGTTGCTCAACTATGTTCAACTTTGGCAAAATATGGACTGTAGTCAGCCAGGCTCCTCTTGCCATGGGGATTCTCCAGACAAGAATACTGAAGTGGGTTGCCATGGCCTCTCCAGGTACTGCAAGATTAAAAATATTTCTTTTATCGTGTTTGTTTTTTATGTATTATTTATGTGAAAACTCTCATAAACTATTAAACTGCAGTAACATATAGCCATCTGTCTTAGTTGGCTGTCTAAGTAACTTTGCTGGACTTATGAAGAAATTGGGATTTTTGAACACCCTTTTGAAATGTAACTTGTTCATACACAGGGGACTTACTATCCTGCTAAAACCTGTGGATCCAAAAGTAAGCACATTCCCTCCAGCTCCAAAGAAGTAACTTTCATGGTTGGGATTTTAGAAGAAACTTGAGATCTCAATAATTCTAGGCATATCAGTCCTTCAATAGACCTTGTTCATGAAAAACTAATATTAAAGTAGATATAGTCATTGTGTTTCAAAATAGATCTAGAAACTGTTGCTAACTCCTCAGTACTGGATCTTGTAATGCTGGTTACTGGATGGTGAAGTGATGTGAACAGAAATAAGGAAGGTGAGACAAGAAGGTCAGAATGTGAGGTAACAAAGACAAGGTATTTAGAAGCTGAAGAACAGAGAGATTTGGGACCTGAGTTGGAAAAGCAGTTTACAAAACAAATTGGGTCCTGTGGTATGTATAATCCTTACTTCAGTCCTTAAAGATTTCTACTGACCAGTCTGTCTTTTTTTTTTTTTTTTTCTGGAGCACAGTTAAGATCCATCCATCTGTCTCTCATTGCTGATTTTTCCTCCTGGCTCCCACACTGTGCCCAGCTGTTCAGCATGATATATTCAGAAAAGGTTTGTTCTTTAAGGCAGACACTGCTGGCTGTCTACAAAATAATCTATTCTTGGCTTCTCTTTCCAAACTGAAAATAGTCTGTTATTTAGCCATGAGTCCAGGAGCTACAGGACTGCATTTCCTGCCCACCCATGCTCTTGGACATGGCTTGTGACTGAGGTGCAAGCAGACCTGTAAGAGGGATTCATGGAGACTGCTTTCAAAGAGCTGATTGAGCTGAGAGATGAGTCTCTTCCCTTCCCTACATTTTTCCTAACTGCTCCCTGGATTTTAGTTGTGATGGCTGGAATTCCTGCAGTTGTATTGGATGATCAAGTAACATTAGAGATGGATACCACCAAAGCTCTCACTGTCCCACCTCAATCATTGTTTCAGTGGGAGAGAAAAATCAAGTTTATCTTGCTAAATTTATGATTGTTTTATTATTTTGAAATGTGCATCCAAACTAATCATGACACTATGTGTTTAATGTGACATAGCCTTATTATTTTATTGGGTTTAGTGAATATATTTATATTTTACATTTCTCTTATGTTTTATTTAATAAATTGATTCACCAACCACAGGTATACCTAAATTGATTAACTGCAAAATTATAATTATAAGCATACTTTCATATAGATTTTACATTTTCATACTTTCTTATCTTCTTTCCTTTCATGTTTTCTCCATATTTGTACAGCCAGAGCCATTTCCTCTCTTACAGCCTCATCCGTATCCATAATCACAGGCAAAAACAGGCTGAAAGCTGTGAGGGGAGAACCAAAGAAGAATGAATTACAGGCACATGAATGAAGGGTGGTGGCCTTTTGTTACTCATCATGAATGTTCTGTAGTAGGATCACATTTCCCTGCCCTTCTGTGGGCCCACTACCTCCAGGTTTGCCATGATCATGAAGATACTTCAGCCCATGGAATCTGAGTAGAGATGATATGACACTTCCAAATGGAAGTATTATTTTCTGTCCCACTAGCTGGAATGCAGATGTAATGACAGGTGCTGGAACAGCCATATTAGACCAGAGGGGAGTAGCACAGCTGGAAGATGTAACAAGAAAGAGGTGGGTCCCATTTCTGTGGAGATATCTGCACTTATATGAAAGAAAATTGAAATTGTGCTGTATTTAAGACAATGTTATTTAAGGTTGAATTACAGTACTTGAACCTGTAACCTGAAACTCATAATGGAATAACTGATCATTGTGTTAGCCTTGTCTTGACATTAGAGTCTGGTATAATGAGACAAGATTTACTGACGTATGCTTACAAGTGAGTTAAGTGACAGCCCTGCCCTCTGGAAGCTGTAGTTCAGTGTGGGTTTCAGAAACTCAAGCAAGAACAAAGTGACATGGCAGGAACAGCTTCAACATGCTGTAGGAACACTTGGGAGGGGAAGTGAAATCAGTACTAGTCTCACGAGGTTGCTTGAAGTAGCAGACAATCCTCTATCAGTCTCCTTAAACAATAGACAAGGTGCCAAGTTTCATGTAAAAGTTATGTATTTCAAATTCCTCCCAGAGGATTTTCCTTTTGATCCACTGCTTAAGATATGCATTTGAGACCTGGCTTGGCAAGATTTTAAATGCCCCAGGGCAACTAAACCTGCGGGCCACAACTACTGAGACTGAGTGCTGTAGAGCCTGTGATCTGCATCAAGAGAAACACAGGCTTGAAAACCCAGTGTACTGCAATTACAGAGTAGCTCCAGCTCGCTGCAAATAGAGAAGACCTGAGCAGCAATGAATACCTAGGGCAGCTAATTTTTTTTTTTCCCCAAAAACATGGGGAAATTAACAATAACACAAAAATTGTGAGAGACTTTAATTACCCACTCACACCTATGGATTGATCAACTAAACAGGGAAATAACAAGGAAACACATACTTTAAATGATACCTTAGACCAGTTACACATAACTGATATCTATATGACATTTCACCCGAAACAATGAATTTCACCTTTTTCGGAGGTGCACATAGAACCTTCTCCTAGAGCACATCCTGGGGAATAAATCTAGCCTTGGCAAATTTAAAATAATTGAAATAATTCCAGGCATCTTTCCTGGCCACAGTGAAGTAAGATTAGATGTCAATTAAAGGAGAAAAACTATTAAAATTCCAACATATGGAGGGTGAACAGCATGCTGCTGAATAACCAACAATTCACAGAAGAAATAAAAAAAGGAAATCAAAATATGTATTCAATTCAGTTCAGTCCAGTCACTCAGTCGTGTCCAACTCTTTGCAACCTCATGAATCACAGCATGTCAGGCCTCCCTGTCCATTACCATCTCCCGGAGTTCAATCAAATTCACATCCATCGAGTCAGTGATGTCATCCAGCCATCTCATCCTCTGTCGTCCCCTTTTCCTCCTGTCCCCAATCCCTCCCAGCATCAGAGTCAACTCTTCACATGAGGTGGCCAAAGTACTGGAGTTTCATCTTTAGTATCATTCCTTCCAAAGAACACCAGAAATGAATAAAAATGAAAACACAACAGTTACTCCAAAACTATGGGACAATATAAAAGCAGTGTTAAGGGGAAGGTTCATAGCAATACAGGCTTACCTCAAGAAACAAGAAAAAGTCAAATAAATAAACTAACTTTACACCTAATGCAACTAGAAAAAGAAGAAATGAGGAACCCTAGGGTTAGTAGAAGGAAAGAAAACTTAAAAATTAGGACATAAATAAATTCAAAAGAAATAAATGAGATCATAAGAAAAATAAACAAAGCCAACAGCCGGTTCTTTGAGAGGATAAATAAAATTGAAAAACCATTAGCCCGACTCATCAAGAAACAAAGGGAGAAGAATCAAATCAACAAAATTAGAAATGAAAAGGGAGAGATCACAACAGATAACACAGAAATTCAAAGGATCATAAGAGACTACTATTGGCAACTATATGCCAATAAAATGGACAACACGGAAAAAATGGACCAATTCTTTAAAAAATAAACTTTACAAAACTGAACCAGGAAGAAATAGAAAATCTTAACAAACTCATCACAAGCACAGAAATTGAAACTGTAATCAGAAATCTTCCAGCAAACAAAAGCCCAGGACCAGACGGCTTCACACCTGAATTCAACCAAAAATATAGAGAAGAGCTAACACCTATGCTACTCAAACTCTTCCAGAAAATTGCAGACGAAGACAAACTGCCAAACTCATTCTATGAGGCCACCATCGCCCTAATACCAAAACCAGACAAAGATGCCACATATAGGCCAATATCACTGATAAACATAGATGCAAAAACCTTAACAAAATTCTAGCAAAGAGAATCCAACAACATATTAAAAAGATCATATATCATGTCCAAATGGCCTTTATCCCAGGGATACAAGGAGTCTTCAACATTTACAAATCAATCAACAAAATATGTCACATTAATAAATTAAAAATAAGAAACATATGATTACCTCAATAGATGCAGAGAAAGCCTTTTAAAACATTCAACATCCCTTTATGATAAAACCCTACAGAAAGCAGGAATAGAAGGAACATACCTCAACATAATAAAACCTATGTATGACAACCCCACAGCAAACATGGTCCTCAATGGTGAAAAATTGAAAGTATTTCCCTAAAGTCAAGAATAAGACAAGGGCGTCCACTCTCATCATTACTTTTCAATATAGTTTTTGAAGTTTTGGCCACAGCAATCAGAGCAGAAAAAGAAATAAAAGGAATCCAGACTGGAAAAGAAGAAGTAAAACTCTCACTGTTTGCAGATGACATGATCCTCTAAATAGAAAACCCTAAAGACTCCACCAGAAAATTACTAGAGCTAATCAATGAATATAGCAAAGTTGGAGGATATAAATCAACACTCAGAAATCCCTTGCATTCCTATACACGAGTAATGAGAAAATAGAAACGAAATTAAGAAAACAATTCCATTCACCATTGCAATGAAAAGAATAAAATGCGTACAAATATATCTACCTAAAGAAACAAAAGACTTATATATAGAAAACTATAATACACTGGTGAAAGAAATCAAAGAGGACACTAATAGATGGAGAAATATACTGTTTTCATGGATCAGAAGAATCAATATAGTGGAAATGAGTATACTATCCAAAGCAACCTTTACATTCAATGCAATCCCTATCAAGCTACCAATGTTATTTTTCACAGAACTAGAACAAATAATTTCACAATTTGTATGGAAATACAAAAACCTTGAATAGCCAAAGCAATCTTGAGAAAGAAGAACGGAACTGGAGGAATCATTCTGCCTGACTTTAGGCTCTACTACAAAGCTAAGGACCAAGGTAACAAAGTCTAATAAATGGCTACCCTTCCACTGTCAACCCAGAAGAAACAGCCCTGAATATTGCTTTCCTGCTTCTACATGGAGGCAGATATGCTGATAAAATCGGAACCAGACTTCAGGGGCAACAGGAAAGGAACTTCCACCCTGGTGCTTGCAGACATCTGAGAGCTACCCAGGAGTGGATGCAATTGAGCTTCCTTTCATCTTTCCCTTCCTGGAAGTCTCCTAGCCTGGGAACCAGAGTTCCTGGGTCCCAAGTCTTCACTGAGTTACCTGAAGCCTTAAGATGAGTCATACACCCCAGGGTTCAGTTTCCCATCTCTTGAATGAAGGAGACTGGACTTGCTCCAGAACACTTGTTCCAGACTGAAGTTCAGTGCCAATCAGTGGACAAGTGGCTCAGAGGTGGGTATTGCTGAGGATACTGAGGCTGCCTCTGGTGGGCAGAGGGCTGTAACTGTCTGGTGATATTCATGGGTCCTGGGCTTAGGACTGGGAGTGGTAGACCACTTGGAACACAGCTACTATGACACCTAGGACCTTAGAGGCCTTTCCCCCTGAAACTTACCATCATTTGGGTTCTGTGGGATGAGATCAGGTAGTTATAAGTCAAAAGATACCAATGGGGAAGCTTTTAGAATCCAGAGCAGGACCCAAATTAGGCCAACAAATCATCTCTCCTAAAAACTCTGGGAACAAGATATGCCAGGATTCTTAGACAAATTTTGTAGTATTTTAAATACTCTTTTAAAGTAGGTCATCTTTTCAATGACCTGCCATTTGCTCTCTTCCTTGGGATGATACCCAAAGTTAGAGTGGAATCCAAGGGCTACTGAGGGAGGCTGTCCCTCATCCCGTGACTCATTAGCAGTCAGTACAGCTCTATCCTCTCCATATCTGGATCAGAAATTAAAGCAGGAAGGATGTGACCTCCGAGTTTATCAGGAAGACTCAGGTAAGTCTGGCCCTCAGTTAGCCACTATTCTTTCCCAGTGCTTCTTTCTTCCCTCCAGCATCCTGTGCAAGCTGCCCAGCTCCTGGTTATTGGGTTGTGAATCTTCCTCCCTTCTCTTGCAAATATCCATGCAGTCTCATTTGTGGCTTCCTCCCTAGCCAGTCCCAAACCCTCACCTGCAGATGGCAATAAAGAAGGGAAAACCACGGAAAGGTCTGCCCAGATTTTTCTTTCTAAAAGTGTATGCATTCTTTATTCTTTCAGACCCTGTCCTGAATCATCAAGATCTCCAACCACATGATTCAGTAGCTTAGCAGGAAGTGGAGATGCAGATAGTGTTGGACAAAAGATTGTCAGGTATGGAGGGCATGTTTTTCAGATGACAAGAGAAGAGTTGGAGGAAGGAGCATGTGGTCCTCCAACCACTCACTCATCGGGGACCTGCCTGAATCTGCTATCTTGGCCCCCTCAGGGTATCACTAAGATAGAAACTTCATTCTATAAACTTCTTAGTACAAAACAATTTAAACATAACAAATATAAGTAAGAAGACGGTTATGAACCCTTATATTTCATCATTCACCATCAACAACTACAAAACTAACCTCTTAGTCCCACAAGTTGCCATAGACTGGAGATTATGCAACATCAAGATGGTGGACAATTGAGTTCCCGTTGAAGACATTCTTGACTTGCATCAGGTCTTTTCTTCTTGCTATGTTCTCATTTGTGGTGGGGGAAGAGAAGTAGGAAGAGGGAGAATAAGAGCAAAAAAGAGGGAGAGGATAATCCCATCATGAAGGACCACTTCAAACCCCATGTCAACTTTGTACCTCCTAAAGGCCCTACTTCTTAATACCACCACACTAGGAGTCAAGGGTGGACACAATTCAATACATAACAGCTATGCAGATCTGGTTTTTAAATCAAGACAGACCCTCATTTCATTCTCTTTTTATTGCTTATTCATTTTTCCTGAAGTGTTTTATGGATTAGATGAACATTTCACAAAATATACATAATGAGTATTGGGGTAAAATGATAGAATGTGAAGAAAATGCTCTTTGTTCCCAATAAAATTGGCATCTAATATCCATTCCATGTACAAATTTCCTTGATGCTCAAAAAGCAGATGTCTTTTCACAGTTTATTGAGAGAATGTAGTCATATGTTGCACTTGGTTGTTCTCCTTTAGGACTAAATAACTGCTCCCCTCTCAATTTGAATGTCATTTATTTGTTCAGAAACTGGGTGGAAGCAGGGTGGTCTGTCTTAGAGAATGTCCCACTATTGGGTTTAGAGCATGAGTCCACAATACCAGCACAGTGGATCAGGACCAGTACCAGTCCTTGGTCTATTAGGAACCAGACCTCTACAGCAGGAGGGGAGCTGCAGGCCAGTGAGTGAGCCTTCATCTGTACTATAGCTACTCCCCATCACTGTCTCCTCATTCCCAGAAGGGACAGTCTAGCTTGTTTTCCTGGAACTGTTTGTAGTTACTTAACCTATGCATAATAGAAACAAAAATAGCATAAATATTGATGATTATTTTCCTTTCTCAGTGCTCAGAATGGTGAGTTGCTGCCCTAGCAGTCTATCAGAGTGACAAATTAGATGTTGTCTATTAACATTTGGACACATTCAGCCAGCTTAAATTTACATATTAAAAAACTAAGATCATGGGATCCAGCCCCATCCTTCATGGCAAATAGAAGGAGAATTTTTCAGAGGGGCAGATGTTTTAAAATTCACAGCCTCTCTCAAATGGAACCCAAGTTCCCCTACGTCTAACCATCTGTGGGTAACTGAAGACAGAGCCCAACCTCATTTCTTCTCTGAGAATCTTCAGGCAGTGGACCCCATCCCAGTCCTAGCCCAACTTCACGTATCTATAAGTGGGAAACTCTTCTCTCCCACACACTGGGGACCTGGTAGCTACTAACCACCTGTTCCATCTAACCTTCATGGAATCCTGGTTTGACACACCTTTTGATGGTATCTTGGGTTTGAACTACCCCACATATCCTTCACTTGAACCGTCCCCATCTTTGACAAGCTGAAGAATCAAGGTGCTATTTCTGAACTTGTTTTTGCCTTCTTCTTGAGCAAATAAGTCTGAGATGGACAATCTCTTTCTCCAAATTAGCTGCACGATGCTTTCAGTTTCAAGAAAATTATAGAAAATTTGGTAAAGAAGTATCCTGAGAGATAATCTAACCCATCAAAACTATGGTCCCAGGGTCCTACCTGACATCACCCCTGCTTTTATAAATAAAATTTTATTGGAACACAACCCAGATCTTGGGCGCAAGACCAGTAAATTGGTCTAGGGAGGTGAGTGAGAAGGAAGGCTCATGGAAGGCAACAGGAAACAAGTTGAAGGACAAGGCATTAGAATTTGTTTATGAATTTTTTTTTTGCATTGTATTTTTTAATACTTTATTCTACGTTACAATACTGCATTGGTTTTGCCATACATTGACATGAATCAGACACAGGTGTACATGATCTCCCAATGCCTAAGCCTCCTCCCACCTCCCACCCCATATCATCTCTCCGGATGATTCCGTGCACGAGTCCCAAGCATCTTGTATCCTGTATTGAACATAGACTGGTACTTCGTTTCTTCTATGATAGTATACATGTTTCAAAGCCATTCTCCCAAATCATCCCACCCTCTCCCCCTCCCTCTCCCTCAGAGGCCAAAAGTCCATTTATACCTCTGTGTCTCTTTTGTTGTCTCACATACAGGGTCATCATTACTATCTTTCTAAATTCCATACATATGTGTCAGTATACTGTATTGGTGTTTTTCTTTCTGGCTTACTTCACTCTGTATAATCGGCTCCAGTTTCATCCATCTCATTAGAACTAGTCAAATGTATTCTTTTTAAGGGCTGAGTAATACTCCATTGTGTATATGTACCACAGCTTTCTTATACATTCATCTGCTGATGGACATCTAGGACAGCTAGGTTGTCCTGGCTATTATAAACAATGCTGCGATGAACATTGGGGTACATGTGTCTCTTTCAATTCTGGTTTCCTTGGTATGTATGCCCAGCAGGGGGATTGCTGGGTCATAAGGCAGTTCTATTTGCAATTTTTAAGGAATCTCCACACTGTTTTCCATAGTGGCTGTATTAGTTTGCATTCCCACCAACAGTGTAAGAGGGTTCCCTTTTCTCCACATCCTCTCCAGCATTTATTGCTTGTAGACTTTTGGATTGTAGCCATTCTGACTGGTATGAAATGGTACCTCATTGTGGTCTTGATTTGCATTTCTCTGATAATGAGTGATGTTGAGCATCTTTTCATGTGTTTGTTAGCCATCCGTATGTCTTCTTTGGAGAAATGCCTATTTAGTTCTTTGGCCCATTTTTATTGGTTCGTTTATTTTTCTGGAGTTGAGTTGCATAAGTTGCTTGTATATTTTTGAGATTAGTTGTTTGTCAGTTGCTTCATTTGCTATTGTTTTCTCTCATTCAGAAGGCTGTCTTTTCACCTTACTTATAGTTTCCTTTATTGTGCAGAAGCTTTTAATTTTAATTTGATCCCATTTGTTTATCCTTGCTTTTATTTCCAGTATACTGGAAGGTGGATCATAGAGTATCCTGTTGTGATTTATGTCGGAGAGTGTTTTGCCTATGTTCTCCTCTCGGAGTTTTATACTTTCTGGTCTTATGTTTAGATCTTTAATCCATTTTGAGTTTATTTTTGTGTGTGGTGTTAGAAAGTGAACTAGTTTCATTCTTTTACAAGTGGTTGACCCGTTTATCCAGCACCTGTTGATAAAGAGATTGTCTTTACTCCATTGTATATTCTTGCCTCCTTTGTCAAAGATAAGTTGTCCGTAGGTGTATGGATTTATCTCAGGGCCTTCTATTTTGTTCCATTGATCTATATTTCTGTCTTTGTGCCAGTACCATACTGTCTTAATGACTATGGCTTTGTAGTAGAGCCTGAAGTCAGACAAGTTGATTCCTCCAGTTCCATTCTTCTTTCTCAAGATTGCTTTTGCTATTCGAGGTTTCTTGCATTTCCATACAAATCATGAGGTTATTTGTTCTAGTTCTGTGAAAAATACTGCTGGTAGCTTGATAGGGATTGCATTGAATCGGTTCATTGCTTTGGGTAGTATACTCATTTTCACTATATTGACTCTTCCGACCCATGAACATGGTATATTTCTCCATCTATTAGAGTCCTCTTTGACTTCTTTCATCAGTGTTTTATAGTTTTCGATATATAGGTTTATAGTTTCTTTAGGAAGCTATAGTCCTAAGTGTTTTATTCTTTTGCTGCAATGGTGAATGGAATTGTTTTGTTAACTTCTTTTTCTACTTTCTCATTATTAGTGTATAGGAATGCAAGAGATTTCTGAGTGTTGATTTTATATCCTGCAACTTTACTATATTTATTGATTAGCTCTAGTAGTTTTCTCGTCGAGTCTTTAGGATTTTCTATGTAGAGGATCATGTCATCTGCAAACAGTGAGTTTTACTTCTTCTTTTCCAATTTGGATTCCTTTTTTTTTTTTTTTTCTGCTCTGATTGCTGTGGCCAAAACTTCCAGAACTATATTGAATAGTAGTGGTGAAAGTGGGCACCCTTCTCTTGTTCCTGACTTTAGGGGAAATGCTTTCAAATTTTCACCATTGAGGATAATGTTTGCTGTGGGTTTGTCATATATAGCTTTTATTATGTTGAGGTATGTTCCCTCTATTCCTGCTTTCTGGAGAGTTTTTATCATAAATGGATGCTGAATTTTGTCAAAGGCCTTCTCTGCAGCTATTGAGATAATCATATGATTTTTATTTTTCAATTTGTTAATGTGGTGAATTACATTGATTGATTTGCAGATACTGAAGAATCCTTGCATCCCTGGGATAAATCCCACTTGGTCATGGTGTATGATCTTTTTAATGTGTTGTTGGATTCTGATTGCTAGAATTTTGTTAAGGATTTTTGAATCTATGTTCATCAGTGATATTGGCCTATAGTTTTATTTTTTTGTGACGTCTTTGTCAGGTTTTGGTATTAGGGTGATGGTGGCCTCATAGAATGAGTTTGGAAGTTTACCTTCCTCTGCAATTTTCTGGAATAGTTTCAGTAACATAGGTGTTAGCTCTTCTCGAAATTTTTGGTTGAATTCAGCTGTGAAGCCGTCTGGACCTGGGCTTTTGTTTGCTGGAAGATTTCTGATTACAGTTTCAATTTCCATGCTTGTGATGGGTCTGTTAAGATTTTCTATTTCTTCCTGGTTCAGTTTTGGAAAGTTGTACTTTTCTAAGAATTTGTCCATTTCTTCCAAGTTGTCCATTTTATTGGCATATAATTGCTGATAGTAGTCTCTTATGATTCTTTGTAATTCTGTGATGTCTGTTGTGATCTCTTCATTTTCATTTATAATTTTATTGATTTGATGTTTTTCTCTTTGTTTCTTGATGAGTCTGGCTAATGGTTTATCAATTTTATTTATCCTTTCAAAGAACCAGCTTTTGCTTTGTTGATTTTTGCTATGGCCTCTTTTGTTTCTTTTGCATTTATTTCTGCCCTAATTTTTAAGATTCTTTTCCTTCTACTAGCCCTGGGGTTCTCTATTTCTTCCTTTTCTAGTTGCTTTAGGTGTAGAGTTAGGTTATTTATTTGACTTTTTCTTGTTTCTTGAGGTATGCCTGTATTGCTATGAACTTTCCTCTTATCACTGCTTTTATAGTGTCCCACAGGTTCTGTGTAGTTGTGTTTTCATTTTCATTCATTTCGATGCATACTTTGATTTCTTTTTTGATTTATTCTGTGATTTGTTGATTATTCAGAAGGGTGTTGTTCAGCCTCCAAATGTTGGAATTTTTAATAGTTTTTCTCCTGTAATTGAGATCTAACCTTAGTGCATTTTGGTCAGAGAAGATGCTTGGAATAATTTCAATTTTTTTTGAATTTATCAAGGTTAGATTTATGGCCCAGGATGTGATCTATCCTGGAAAAGGTTCTGTGTGCACTTGAGAAAAAGGTGAAATTCATTGTTTTTGGGGAAATGTCCTATAGATATCAATTAGACCTAACTGGTCTATTGTATCATTTAAAGTTTGTGTTTCTTTGTTAATTTTCTGTTTAGTTGATCTGTCCATAGCTGTGATTGGGGTATTAAAGTCTCCCACTATTATTGTGTTATTATTAATTTCCCCTTTCATGCTTGTTAGCATTTGTCTTATATATTGTGGTGCTCCTATGTTGGGTGCATATATATTTATAATTGTTATATCTTCTTCTTGGATTGATCCTTTAATCATTATGTAGTGGCCTTCTTTGTCTCTTTTCACAGCCTTTGTTTTAAAGTCTATTTTATCCGATATGAGTATTGCTACTCCTGCTTTCTTTTGGTCTCTATTTGCATGGAATATATTTTTCCAGCCCTTCACTTTCAGTCTGTATGTGCCCATTGTTTTGAGATGAGTCTCTTGTAGGCAGCATATATAGGGATCTTGCTTTTGTATCCATTCAGCCAGTCTTTGCCTTTTGGTTGGGGCATTCAACCCATTTACATTTAAGGTAATTATTGATAAGCATGCTCCTGTTGCCATTTATTTTATTGTTTTGGGTTCAGGTTTATATGCCCTTTTTGTGTTTCCTGTTTAAAGTCTATCTTTTAGCATTTGTTGGAGAGCTGATTTGGTGTTGCTGAATTCTCTCAGCTTTTGTCAGCTTTTGCTTGTCTGTAAAGCTTTTGATTTCTCCTTCATATTTGAATGAGATCCTTGCTGGGTACAGTAGTCTTGGCTGTAGGTTATTATCTTTCATCACTTTAAGTATGTCTTGCCATTCCCTCCCGGCCTGAAGAGTTTCTATTGAAAGATCTGCAGTTATTCTTATGGGGATCCCCTTGTGTGTTATTAGTTGCTTTTCCCTTGCTGCTTTTAATATTTGTTCTTTGTGTTTGGTCTTTGTTAATCTGATTAATATATGTCTTGGGGGTGTTTCGCCTTGGGTTTATCCTGTTTGGCACTCTCTGGGTTTCTTGGACTTGGGTGATTATTTCCTTCCCCATTTTTAGGGAAGTTTTCAACTATTATCTCCTCAAGTATTTTCCCATGGTCTTTCTTTTTGTCTTCTTCTTCTGGGACTCCTATAATTCGAATGTTGGAGCATTTCATATTGTCTTGGAGGTCTCTGAGGTTGTCCTCATTTCTTTTAATTCGTCTTTCTTTTTCCCTCTCTGATTCATTTATTTCTACCATTCTATCTTCTATTTCACTAATCCTATCTTCTGCCTCCATATTCTACTATTTGTAGCCTCCAGAGGGTTTCTGATCTCATTTATTGCACTATTCATTATATGTTGACTCTTTTTTATTTCTTCTAGGTCCTTGTTAAACCTTTCTTGCATCTTCTCAGTCCTTGACTCCAGGCTATTTATCTGTGATTCCATTTTGACTTCAAGATTTTGGATCATTTTCACTATCAATATTCAGAATTCTTTCTCAGGTAGATTCCCTATCTCTTCCTCTTTGGTTTGGTGGGCATTTCTCCTGTTCCTTTACCTGCTGTGTATTCCTCTGTCTCTTCATCTTGGTTATATTGCTGCGTTTGGGTTGGCCTTTCTATATTCTGGGAATTTGTGGCGTTCTCTTTATTATTGAGCTTCCTCACTGTGTGGGGGTTGTATCAGTGGCTTGTCAAAGTTTCTTGATTAGGGAGGCTTGTGTTGGAGTTCTGGTGGGTGGAGCTGGATTTCTTCTCTCTGGAGTGCTGTGAAGTGTCTAGTAATGGGTTATGAGACATCAATGGTTTTGGAGTATTTTGAGCTGTCTGTGTATTGAAGCTCAGGGGTGTGTTCTTGTGTTGCTGGAGAATTTGCGTGGTATGTCTTGCTGTGGAACTTGTTGGCCCTTGGGTGGTGCTCGATTTCAGTGTAGGTATGAAGGTGTTTGATGAGCTCCTATTGGATAATGTTCCCTGTATTCAGGAATTCTCTGATGATATCAGGATTTGGACTTAAGCTTCCTGATTCTGGTTTTCAGATTTATTTTTACAATAGCCTCATGACTTCTCCATCTATACAGCATGGATGTTAAAACATCTAGGTTAAAGATGAAAGGTTTCACCACCTTGAGGGTCACCCCTAGAGGATCACTGAGTTACTTGGAGGAGAGAAGAGGGAGGGGATAGTTAGAGGTGACTGGAATGGGATGAGGTGGAATCAAAAGAGGAGAGACCAAGCTAGCCCATATCCACTTTCTTGTGTGCGCTCCACAGTCTGGACCTCTCAGAGATGTTCACAGAGTTATACAGGGAAGAGGAGAGGGAGGAAGTAGACAGAGGTGGCCAGGAGGATAAAAGAGGGCGATGAAAAGGAGGGATACAGATCCAGCCAGTAACCAGTTCCCTGAGTGTTCTCCACCTTCTGGAACACAAAGAGATTCACAGAGTTGGGTAGAGAAGAGGAGGGGGAGGGGAGGAGACAGAGGTCACCTGGTGGAGAAAAAAGAGAGTCCAAAGGAGGAGAGAGTGTTCAAGCCAGTAATCTTGCACTCATATAAAATTGGATACTGAAGATTAGGTTTTTAAATGTACCAAATTGGCAACAAATACCAAAATGCAAAGATTAAAAATCTGGAGTAGAGATTGGATTTTCAAAAATAAAATATTACAGAGAAAAAGAAGGAGAAAAAAAAGGAAAAAAAAAGCCACAGAATTATTAGAAGACAACAACCTCCACCACAAAAAGACTATATATGGCATTTGTTTTAAAAATAGGGTTCATGTTTTTTTTTTGAAAAGTAATAATAGGTTATAAAAATAATAAATAGACATATAGAGGACTTAAAAATTTAAGAAAGCTTAAAAAAAGATGAAAAAGAAAAGAAGAAAAATTTTAAAAATTAAAAAGTTATAAAAGAAAGAAAAAAAATCACACTTCCACATCAACCCCCAAAAAAAAAAGTCTTAATTAGCAAAGAAACCTGCTTGCAATTTGGTAGGTAATGTCTCTCTTGAGCTGTGATTGTCCCCTTCCACCACTTAAGGCTCTGGCTGCCTGTCACCAGAGGGGGATGGCCGGCAGCTGGCTATTTCTGACCCATCCTTTGTTCTGTGCACCATCCTGGTGGTGTCTTATGCTTGAGTGTTTCGCGTGGTAGCTATCCCACAGTCTGGTTTGCTAGTTAGTTCATTCTGGCCACGCGTGGGGAGTTATGACCCGATTCTCAAGAAAAGCCCTGCAGCATCTCCTGCGGCCCGATTCTTAGAAAGCACTGCCACCCGCTCCTCCCTGCCCAACCCCCACTTGCTAATGTCGGATGCAGGCGTTTGCGCTGCTTATCCACTGGGGGATTTACTGTTGGGCTCGTAATCTGTTGGTTTTACTTATTTATTTATTTTTTCTTTCCTGTGAGGTTGCCCTCTGTGCTTCCAAGGCTCATCACAGACTCGGCTGTGAGAATGTTTCCTGGTGCTTGGAAACCTCTCTTTTAAGAGTCTCTTTCCAGGACGGGATTCCCTTCCCAGGACGGGGCTCCCTCCCTACCTCCTTTGTCTCTTTTTTTGTCTTTTATATTTATTCCTACCTGTTATTGAAGCCAATGATCTGCTTTGCTGGATGCCTGATGTCCTCTGCCAGCATTCAGAAGTTGTTTTGTGGAATTTACCCAGCGTTGAAATGTTCTTTGGATGAAGTAGTGAGGGAGAAAGTGGTCTCCCCACCCTATTCCTCTACCATCTTTCTTAAGTTCTTCAGAATTTTCTTATGAATTTGATAAGAAAGGAAGGAGAATGATGGTGGATATCTTTCCTTCCTCATTATCATTTCACTTGGAGCCCAGGTCCAGCTACCCAGTTTGTAGGAGCCAGTGAAAAATGAAAGTGTGGGACACAAAAATGTAGGACCCCTTGTTCAAGAAGTATTAGGCATTTCAAGACAGGGAAAGCAGAGGTGGGATTCCTTCTGACTGTGGGTCCCTTTGGACAGTAGAGGTCATGCCAGTGGAGCCAATTCTGGGTGACCTGAACCCACACCCTTAGAACTCACAGGGTTTATTTTCCTGAAAAATGGCAAGGTGGACAAGAAGAAAGCAAATATGCTTCAGCACCACGTCCTCTGAGTGTGTCTGAGCACTCAGGTCGCAGGTTGTAGGGTATCTTCAGAAGATATAGTGGGTAGATCCCAGCCAGGTGACTCAGCTTCTAACCTCCTCTGTGCCACTCATTAGCCAATACCGACCTCGGCCTGGATCTCAATTGCTCCTACCTCAATTTCTGCAACTGTATATGGGGACCTTATTAGGGCTTTGATGGGTGGATTAGCACAGCTCTCAGACAGTGCTGTTGTTACTCTCCTCCAAGGCTCCCCCCTTCTCTCTACACATGCAGAGTGAAACACAGTGTGGTGTTGTTTGGTGGGGTGGATAAATTCTACTACTAGGGAGTGCTCAACTGGGTACCATTGATCCAGATGGGCAACTGGAGTGTACACATGGACCGGTAAGCCTCTCCCTCTGATGGTCAGCCCAGGTGATGCTCCTGCTACTGTACATGGACACAGGCAGACACACACAAATACATTCTCAGACACAGAGTCACACAAACATATACACCACTCACAACGACAGAGACAGACACACAGACACATGCAAACACACAAGCAGACACATATAAACATACACAGAGACACTTATAAACTTGCATAACTAGTCAGAGACACACAGGCACTCACAGAGACAAAAACAAACACACATATAAGCACACACAGAAGCAGATAGACATGAAAACAACCAATGAGTTCATAATCCCCAGGCCTTCTGACCAGGCTACTTAAAGGGTCCAGAGAAGTTTGTTCAGATGGGAGAGGATTGTACCCACTGTCCTGTGAGGCATGAAGCAAGGTTAGAGGACTCTTCAGTGTGGTGAACAGAGGTATAAGATGACCAACTGTCCTGGGCTAACTGGGACATAGGAAGTTCTCAGTACAGATAAATGTCATTTTAAAAACAGGGAAAGTCCTGAGAAAATGGGGAGACTGGATTCCTAAGGGAGAAACTACTGAGCAGGGTAGAGAGATTTGCTGAAGTCTTAAGACATGAAAGCAACTAATAAAAAGACACCCCAAGTTCATGGCCACACAGTGGGGTAGGGGCTATAACAGAGAATCAGGAAGGTGGGATCCAGGAGTGAACTGATGACAAGAGGCATAATTGATAGGATTCTGTGTGATACCCTCAGACAAAAGCTGACCTGTCCTTTGAAATATCTGTGGGCTTGTCATATATCTCCAGGCCGGGGACTGAGGGTCTGAGCTGGTTGTAGGAGCAGTGCTGGCAGACACCCTCTCCCAGAGGAGCCCCTCTCTCCCACCACTATGATAGTCTACTGCCCTCACAAATCTCCATCTTCACTCTGCGATGGACCTGTTATTTATTCCCCACCAGACACAGCTCTCTGGGTATTCCTCATTCATTATTCTCACAGTCTTCATTCACTCACCAAACAGACAAGCCTTGGACATCCACTGTGTGCCAGACACTTTAGGGAGGCAATGAGAAATAAACTCGCCCTCACATCTAAGAAGGCAGATGTACAGGAAATGAGACACACACATAATTAATTGTGACTTTGGTACATGCTAGACATGAGCAAGTGTCTACAGAGACTATCAAGGAAGGAGACTGATCAACACTGGAGGAAAGACCTCCCTGAAACGATGACAATTAAGCTGGAATCTGGAAGATGAGAAGAAATTTGCTAGTCAAAGGGGAGGTGGCTCCTCTAGGAAAGAAGACGAGCTTATGTCAAGGTGCAAAAGAGCCTGATGTATTCAAGTACTGCATTCAAGAATGTCAAGGGAGGTGCAGTGTTGGGAGCAAAGGAAAAGAGGGCAAGAGACAAAGGGCTGTTTAGGAGACAGTAAGAAGGGGGCAGATCTGGGGAGACTCAGAATAACCTTGATCCCTGTTTTGTCACACTGTCTCTCAGCATCTCCATGGAAAGAAAAGTTATTGCTTGTTCTGGCGGCTGTGAAGCCCTTTTGGATACTGCGATATCACTGATCCTTGGCCCAAGAAGACAGGTCAAAACCCCAGAAACTCATCAGCGCCACACCACAGGGTTCCATGATGAAGGGTCATGCGCCAGGGTCACTCCCAGTCTCCACGCACAAAAAGGATCCCCAGGGCCAACATCTCTCCCTCTCTCTCTAACAGTGCTATGTTTCATGTTTTGCAGTCAATACACTGTTCTCTATTATCTTCACCATCAACGGTATCAACTACCCAGTCCCAGCTGAAACCTGCATCCTCACGGTGAGGGGAGAAGCCTGCAGGTTGATTCTCAAATAGGAACTTGATTAACACTTAGCCTGATGCTGGGAGAAGGGCGCCCTCTGCAGGCCATCTCGCACTATTGCAGCTGCTGCTGAGCCCTGTGGCTGGACCAGAGCCTCCCACAATATGAATCACTTGAGAGTAAAGGGCCGTCTGGGACACTGATCATCCTGAAATAAATGTGGAGATACCACTCCATGCTGGCATGGTGGGAGTCACAAGGAGAGGGGAACACGCAGGTCCTCAGTGTTCAAAGAGCTTCAGTTCAATCTGAACCCTCAGAGGGATGAACATGGAAAGGAAGCTCTAGCAGTCCTTTAAATAAATCATGTGACAAGGAGAATGGCTGGGGACAGTCCCAGTGTGCTGTCCCACCATAGGGATTAACAGTCTCCCTTCTCTTCTCGCAGTTTTCCTGGTTTGGATGATAAAGCACATGGTCACCCCTAGTTCTCAGATGCATCTTCCCATAGCTCTGATCGGGTGCCCCCTTTGTGAGTCAGGCTACCTGACCCTTCTGAGGGGAGGCTGGATGCTAATGTGAATAAAGGGTTCACAGTGACTGCTCAGCCCCAGCCCAGGGTGGAGGCTTCATGTCAGCTCCCTAGGGGAATTCAGGGTTGGCTGATGGGCTCAAAGAAGACTTTGAGGAAGGGAGGGAATTTCAGGAATTCTAAAACTGTAAACTCATGGAGCCATATGGAGGATTGCTTGGTTCTAGGAAAAACTGCACTGGATTCCATGCAAAGGGCATCCCATGGTGCTCTGCATTGGGGCACTGGGGACTTACTCGGGGTGAAGAGGGCTATAGACTGACTGGTGGGGATGGGGAACCAGAGTACGTTACCCACCCATGCCTGGAGTGTCCAAAGAGGGTGAGTGCGGGCCTAAGGAGAATTCTCAGAGTTCCTAAGTTAAGTCTTCAAGAACATGTTGTGGGCAATGCTCTGTATAAATGGACAACCAACAGTGAGTTACTGTGTAGCACAGGGAACTCCACCTAATTATATGACAGCCCGGATGGGAGGGGTATTTTGGGGACCAGGATACATGGATACATATTGTTGAGTCCGTTTACAGTCCATTTGAAACTCAGAATATTGTTAATCAGATATCCACCAATACAAAAAAAAATTGTTTAATAAAGTATGGATTGTGGGGATGCAGGTGAGGAAACAGCATTCTCTGAAGAGAAAACAAGGAGCAGGAGTCAGAAGGAAAGAAACAGGGAGGGAGGATAACTATGGACACTCTTTTTCTTTTCTAAAAATTTTATTGAAGTGTGGCTAATATTCAGTGCTTCATTAAGTTCTGCTGCACAGCAATGTGACTCAGTTATACACATACAGAAATATATATTATTTTTCTTATTCTTCTTCATGTGGTTTATGACTGGATTGTTAATATATTTCCTTATGCTCTACAGCAGGACTTTGTTGTTTATCATTCCTCTGTATCCCCAACTCCCAGTCCCCCAGTCCCCTACACCCTTCCTCATGGCAACCTCATGTCTTGGCCCTTTTTGGTTGTGGATGAACTCTCATATCCCCTGCTAAGGAGAAACTCCTTTGATACTTACCAAAAGAGGGAAATAAAATCAAGAATTGTGCTAGGTCTAGATATTTGTGGGAGCCTCATATAAGGGCTCAGGCTGACTGGTGTCTGTCTCTGGCTCCCCCAAGATTCTAGAGGCCACTGCTATACCACCTTTAAAGAGAACACAGTGAGAACATCTAGAGAGATCTTGATCCTGTTTGACATCTTCCTAAGGCTGTATTTCTCAGGTTTTGATGGAGAAAATGACAGGATTGGCCAGGCACAGGCAGTATAAATGCTTGGTGTGGTTCAGGAATCAGTAAGGATACTCCGAGAAAACATTAAATCACACTTAGGTTACTCCTGTCCAGGATGCTGGTGAATTGTATTTGTCGGTCTGCAGACCCTATTCTCAGTAAAGAATAAAGGTTTTCACTCGTAATGGTACTGAAACAAACAGGTGCCTCCGTTTGTGTCTGGGAGGTGTACAATGATTGGGAAGCATCTAGAACAAAGTCTGAATCACAGTTGAGAGGAGCCCACCTCCAACTGGCTTCAAGGAAAGGGAGACTCTCTGAAATGATTCTGGGAATCCAGGACACAAGACTCAAAGCAAATACAAAAATCTCAGTGACTGGACCCAAGAAATCAGAAGTCATCAGTCCTCTATTTCACACTCTCACTCTTTCATTTCCTCTTAACTGATGGTCTTAGGCTGACAATTATCTTCCTAAAGCTTCTACACCTAGTGAGGGGGTCCAAGCTACCTGCCGCAGGGATTTGTATCCTGAAGGCATCTCCAATAAGGAAAGAAAAAATTGAAGACATCAGAGTTCAAGAGTGTTCTCTGAATGACCCACCTCCAGATTACATGTGCAGTCCTAGATCAGCCAACCTGGCAGGGCCATGGGGTCCTATGACTGTCTTTACATACTCCTGTGGCCTGACCAAGCAGCACACATGACTGTCAATTCCCTCCAAACTACATGACTGAAACTGGGGATAGGCAGCCCCTAAGAAAGTGACTGGGAGATAGTCTAGGCCATGGAAGAGTTTGTGATGACCCACCAACTCCACCACGTCCTTATTCAGAGGAATTATAAGGGGTAATGAAATTGAATCTCTTCATCCCATCTCAGATGATCTTATCACTGGGCTTCTCCTCCAGGGGAGTTTGGGTGAGGTACTTCATGGAGAGCTGGTTTCCTTTTGTCCCATACCCAGCCACCAGCTCTTTGCCACATTTGCTTGCTCTGTCTTTTCCAGTCCTACTTGATAAGTGATGGCTCCAGTGGATCCCTGAGCCATCCCCCTTCTCTCAGGGCCCAGAATATCCCTTTTTGGCCTCCAATGTTACTGGGGAGAATGCAAAGCATGTATCGGGAGACCCAGGGAACACAGAGCCTTCAGCCTTTCTGAGCTTCTCCATGGGTGGGGCTACAAATGGTTTTGCTTGGAGCTGTCATGGTTTGGCACTTCTGCAATGGAAGCATCCATTCTTTCCACCTGGAGACCCTCAGTAGATGCCTCAGCTGAGTCAACAGGGGTCACAGATTGATTTCCTTTCAGATGATTGGTTTGATCTTCTTGTTGTATAAGGGACTCTCAAGTATCTTCTCAAGCACCGTAGTTCAAAAGCTCAATTCTTTGGCATTCGCCGTTTCTTATGGTCCAGATCACATATCTGTACCTGATTACTGGAAAAACCATAGCTTTCGCTCTACAGACCTCTGTAGCAAAGTGAGTATCTGCTTTTTAATACACTGTGCAAGTTTTTCATAGCCTTTATTCCTTCCAAGGAGCAAGTGTGTTTCAATTTTGCGGCTACAGTCAAGTTCCATAGTGATTTTGGAGCCCAAGAAAATAAAATCTGCCACTGTTTCCACTTTTCCATCATCTATATGTCATGAAGTGGTGGGACTGGATGCATGAATGTTGAGTATCTTTTTGTGAATAGTTTTTTGAATGCTGAGTTTAAGCTAATTTTTTTTTTCATCGTCTCCTCATCACGAGGCTCTTTAGTTTTTCTTTGCTTTCTGCTATTTGGGTAGTGTCATCTTCATATCCGTGGTTGTTGATACTTCTCCCAGAAGTCTTGATTCCAGCCTGGGATTTATCCAGAACAGCATATTGAATGATGTATCTTACATATAGGTTAAATACTCAGAGTGACAATATACCTTGTCATGCTCCTGTCCCAATTTTAAATCTTTCAGTTGTTCCGTGTCTGATTCTAACTGCTGTTTTTTGACCTACATACAGACTTGTTAGGAGAAAGGTAAGGTGATCTGGCACTCTCATTTCCCTAAGAATTTTCCACAGTTTTTGTGGTCCACAGAGTAAAAGTCTTTAGCATAGTAGTGAAGCAGATGGAAATGTTTTGTTTTTTTTTTTTCTGGGATTCTCTTGCTTTCTCTATGATCCAATGAATGTTGACAATTTGATCTCTGGTTGTTCGAATCAGTTTGCATATCTAGAAGTTCTCAGTTCATGTACTGTTGAAACTTAGCTAGAAGGATATTGAGCATTACCTTGCTAGCAAGTGAGATGAGCACAATGGCATGATAGGTTGAACATTCTTTGGAATTGCATTTCTTTGGGATTGGAATAAAAACTGACCTTTTCCAGCACTGTGGTCACTGATGAGCTTTCCAAATTTGCTGACATATTGAATGCAACACATTTACAGCCTCATTATTTAGGAGCTTTAAACAGCTCAACTGGAATTTTATCACCTTCCTTAGCATTTCTTGTACTGATGCTTCCTAAAGCCCACTTGTCATCATACTCCAGTATCTGGCTTTATGTGAGTGACCCAGCAACATCCCTATCTTGGTCATTATGATCATTTTTGTGTGGTTCTTCTGTGCATTCTTGCCACTTTTTCTTAATCTCATCTGCTTCTGCTAGGTCTTTGACTTTTCTGTCCTTTATTGTGCCCACTTTGCATGAAGTGTTCCTCTGGTATCTCCACTTTTCTTGAAGAGATCTATACTCTTTACAGTTCTATTGTTTTCCTGTAACTATTGTACTGTTCATTTATGAAGACTTTCTTATCTCTCCTTGCTATTCTCTGAAAGTCTGCATTCCATTGGGTATATCTTTCACTTTCTCCTTTGCCTTTCACTTCTCTTAATTTGTCAGCTGTTTTTAAGGCCTCCTGAGGCAACCACTTTGCCTTCTCACATTTGTTTTTCTTAAGGATTGTTATGATGACCACCTCCCATACAATGTTACAAACCTCAACCCATCTTCAGGCTAACAGATCTAATCCCTTGAATCTATTTCTCATCCCCTCTCTATAAACATAAGTGATTTGATTTAGGTCATAGCTGAATGTTCTAATGGTTTTCCTTACTTTCTTCAATTTAAACGTGAATAATGTTTGCTTCTGCCTAAGCATTGCTTCCAGATCACCACCCACCATTCCCAGTGGGTGTGGAGCAAAAACATAAAATTTGAGGACTGTTACCCTGGGTTTGTGCTTGGCTTTTCACATGCTTAGTTGTGTGAGCTTGATCAAGTCTCTTAACATGTTTTCTCATCTGGAAAATGGGCACCATGATGATAATTCCACCTTCTAGATTGCATGTGTGCCTGCAAAGAGCAAGTGGACCTGAGATGGTTTTTTGGGTTTCTGAATCTGGAACAAATATGAATTATTCCACCACCTGGGGAGAAGGAAATTTTCTGTTTAGATATTATGGCTGCCATCCCCAAGGCTAAATATTGATTTAAGCCAAATGACATCTGTTTCTGAACCCTGACCCAGAACTCTGACTGAGCCTATGCTTCTGTTTTCTGGGCTCACATGACAGCTAATGATTACTGTCTCAGATTACTCCCTTCCTCAGCCTTACCAGTCAGCTTTTCCTTGTCATCTGCTTCTCCCTTGAAATCACACTGCAAGGAAAGTTGTAAAAGCTCTTGCTCTCTTATCAGTTTCCCACATCTCCAGTGTAGCAACAAGTAGCTGTTATGGCTACTCTTCATAGCAACAACTATGGCAACCTGTACAATCCAATCTCAGCCTGTTATGGGAATCTTTCCACATTTGGACCCTCATGTTTAAATTACCTATAGTTGCCTTAGTAATCTTCCTATGCTTGCTGTTTAATGTCAAAATATGTGTGGACCTGATGTAGTTTTCTTTCCCAAGCATAATTCCAACTATGCAATTAAGTAACCAAACATTGAGTCATCTAACTACCCACAGGAATTGACAAAAAGCAAACCACCCATCATGCATTTCTTTCTTGCCCCCAAAACACCATTGAACTGATCTACTGAAACAATGTGATATATAGGCATGTACACTCCAGAAGGGACACTTTTTCTCTGGATTTGTTTTCCACCTAGGGCAGAATGTCTACCATAAGCCTGGCCTTCCAGAAACTGGTCACCTAATTTTTGCAAACTCAGCCCACTCCATATTTCTTCCACATCCCTCAGTAAAATCTAGAGAACAGACTCAGTCAAAGTTCTCACTGCTGCAGAAAGAAGTTTTTTTTTCTTTTCTTTTCTTTCTTTCTTTCTTTCTTTTTTTTTTTTTTTGGTTTTGTTTTGTTTGAAAACAATATTTGGTAACACATTCAAAATCTTGTGCTCCTTACCCTTGCTTCAAGCACCTGCACCAGAAGATGGGAAGCCTCCCCTTCCACCTAAATGTTTCCCCACTCCCCACCAGGGCCACAGGCTTGACTGGACCCCAAAGACTTCTGCCTGCCCCCTGATGTTTTCTGTACATTAGTTCAGTTCAGTCTCTCAGTCATGTGCAACTCTTTTCTATATCATGGGATGCAGTATGCCAGGTTTCCCTGTCCATCACCAACTCCCCGAGCTTGCTCAGACTCATGTTCATCAGGTCGGTGATGCCACCCAACAGTTTCATCTTCTGTCTTCCCCTTTGCCTTCTGCCTTTAATCTTTCCCCTGCATCAGGGTCTTCTCTAAACAGTCAGTTCTTCCCATCAATTGGCCAAAGTATTGGAGGTTCAGCTTCAGCATCGGTCCTTCCAGTGAATATTCAGGACTTATTTCCTTTAGCATGGACTGGTTGAATCTCCTTGTAGACCACAGGACTCTCAAGAGTCTTATCCTACACCACATTTTAAAACCATCAATTGTTTGGTACTCAGCTTTCTTTATGGTCCAATTCTCACATCAACTCACAATTTCTGGTAAAACCATAACTTTGACTATACAGACATTTGCTGGTAAAATAATGTCTCTGCTTTTTAGTGTGCTGTATGGTTTTTCATAGCTTTTCTTCCAAGGAGCTAGCATCTTTTCTTTCTTTCTTTTTTTTTTTTTCACAACTCTGGGCACTATCTACAGTGATTTTGGAGCCAGGAAAATAAAGCCTGTCACTGTTTTCATTGTTTTTCCAGGTATTTGCCACGAAGTGACGGAACTGGATGCTATAATCTTCATTTTTTGATCTGTACATACTATATCAAGACCATCCCAAAGAAAAATAAATGCAAAAGGCAAAATGGTTGCCTGATGAGGCCTTACAAACAACTTAGAAAAAAGAGAAGCATAAGGCAAAGGGGGAAAGAAAGACATACCCATCTAATGCAGAGTTCCAAAGAATAGCAAGAAGAGATTTTAAAAAGCCTTCTTAAGTGATCAGTGAAAGAAATAGAGGAAAACATTAAATGGTAAAAAACAGAGATCTCTTCAAGATAATTAGAGATAGGGAGGGAATGTTTCACCAAAAAATGGGCACCATAAAAAAAAGACACTGGATAGACCTAACAGAAGCAGAATATATTAAAAAGAGGTTGAAAGAATAAATAGAAGAACCGCACAAAAAGATATTAATGACCACAATAACCACGATGATGTGAAGACTCATCTAGAGCTAGACAATCCAGAAATGTGAAGTCAAATGGGTCTTCAGAAGCATCACTAAAAGCAAATCTAGTGGATGTGATGACATTGCAGTAGAACTATATCAGATCTTAAAAGATGATGCTGTTAAAGTGCTGAGTTCAACATGTCAGCAAATGTGGAAAACTCAGCAGTGGCCACAGGACTGGAAAGGTCATTTTCCTTGGAATCCTCATAAAGGTGATTTTAAAGAATGTTCTACTACCACACAGTTGCACTCATCTCATATGTTACCAAAGTAATTTCTCCAGGCAAATCTTCAACAACATGAACTGTGAAATTCCATATTTTCATCTGGATTTAGAAAAGACAGAGGAACCAGAGATCAAATTGCCAACATTCGTTGGATGATAGAAAAAGCAAGAGGATTCTCGAAAAACACTTACTTCTGCTTTACTGACCATGCAAAAGCCTTTGACTATGTGAATCACAAAAAAATGTGGAAAACTTACAGAGAAGGGAATACCAGACAACCTTACCTGCCTTCTGAGAAATCTGTTTGCAGGTCAAGAAACAACAGTTAGAACTGAACATGGAACAAAAACTGGTTCGAATTTGGGAAAGGAGTACGTAAAGGCTGTATATTGTCACCTTGCTTATATAACTTATATGCAGAATACATCATGTGAAATGCCCAACTGGATGAATCACAAGCTGGAATCAAGATTGCTGGGAGAAATATCAGGAACTTCTGATATGCAGAAGACACCACCCTCATGGCAGAAATTGAAGGGGAACTAAAGAGCCTCTTGATTAATGTGGAATAGGAGAGTGAAACATCTGGCTTAAACTTCACATTCAGAAAATGAAGATCATGGCGTTTGGTCCCATCACTTCGTGGCAAATAGATGGCGAAATGGAAACAGTGAGAGACTTTATTTTCAGGGGCTCCAAAATCATCGCAGATGATGACTGCAGTCATGAAATTAAAAGATGCTTGCTCTTTTGAAGGAAAACTATGACACAACTATACAATTTTTTTAAACATAGAGACATTACTTTGCTGAAAAAGTTCAGTATAATCAAAGTTATAATTTCTCCATTCGTCATGTATGGATGTGACAGTTGCACCATAAAGAATGATAAGTGAAGAAGAATTGATGGTTTTGAACTGTGGCGTTTTACAAGACTCTTGAGAGTCCCTTGGACTGCAAGGAGATCCACCCAGTCATCCTAAAGGAAATCAATCTGGAATATTCATTGGAAGGACCGATGCTGAAATTGAACCTCCAATACTTTGGGCCAACTGATGTGAAAAACTGACTCATTAGAAAAGACCCTGTTACTGAGCAAGATTGAAGGCAGGAGGAGAGAGGATGACAAGGGTGAGATGGTTGAATGCAATCACCAACTCGATGGACATGAGTTTATCAAGCTCCAGGATTTGGTGAACAGCGAACCCTGGTGTGCTGCAGTCAACAGGGTTGCAAAGAGTAAGACATGACTGAGAGACTGAACTGAACTGAACATACCACATAGCAAATACTATTTGTAATGGGCATGTTTCTCCAGCAAGACAGGGGGCTCCCTATGGCCCCAGCATATATCCCTAATCAAGTCTGCACCCATGCACAGAAGTCAGTGCCTAGCATTCACAAGGCATTCAGAGAGTTCTGATTGCAGGGGGACCTCCATTTCAGTTGACATAAAGATTAAAAGACACACTCATCCTCCTGTTTCTAACAACTCCTAAGTAGTAAAGATAAATGAAAGCGCATTGTCGTACTTCAAACATCTGTCAGCAGAGAATGAATTCATGAGGTGGGGAGCAAGCAAGGAGAGTTCTATAATTGCCCCAACTCTAGAAATAGTTTCCAACATATACATGGAAATTGAACCTAGGCAGAGACAAACAGTCTCCCCAAGAAGAGAGATTAATGACTCTATATAACTAGAGTTCACAGGAGAGAGCCACATACAGAGAACTGTAGGAAGGTACAGGTGATACCCTTCCAGTGTTCTGCAGAGAACTGATAGTACTGGTCTGAACAATAGGGAACAATCCTTGAGTCTCAAATTGCACCAAGTCTAATTGTGTCCCCATCCACCAGTGAGTAAATTACTCATTTTTAATATAAATTTATTTCTTTTATTTGAAAGCTAATTACTTTACGATATTGTATTGGTTTGCCATACATTGACATAAATCCACCACAGGTGTACACATGTTTCTCATCCTGAACCCCCTCCCACCTCCCTCCCTATACCATCCCTCTGGGTCATCCCAGTGCACCTGCCCCCAAGCATCCTGTATCATGCATCGATCCTGGACTGGTGATTCATTTCACATATGATAATATATATGTTTCTATGCCATTCTCCCAAATCATCCCACCCTCGCCTGCTCCAGAGTCCAAAGACTATTCTATACAGCTGTGTTTCTTTTGCTGTCTTGCACACAGTGTTATCAGAGAAGGCAATGACACCCCACTCCAGTACTATTGCCTGGAGAATCACATGGATGGAGAAGCCTGGTGGGCTGCAGTCCATTGGGTCGCTGAGGGTCAGACACAACTGAGCGACTTCACTTTGACTTTTCACTTTCATTCATTGGAGAAGGAAATGGCAACCCACTCCAGTGTTCTTGCCTGGAGAATCCCAGAAACAGAAAGCCTGGTGGGTTGTTGTCTATGGGTTGCACTGAATCGGACACAACTGAAGTGACTTAGGAGCAGCAGCAGCATACAGGGTTATCGTTACCATCCTTCTAAATTATGTATGTATGTGTTAGTATACTGCATTGGTGTTTTGCTTTCTGGCTTAACTCTGTATAACAGGCTCCAGTTTCATCCAGTTCATTAGAATGGATTCAAATGTATTTTTCAAGGGCTGAGTAATATCCATTGTGTATATGTACAGCAGCTTTCTTATCCATTCATCTGCTGATGGACATCTAGGTTACTTCCATGTCCTGGCTAATATAAACTGGTGCGATGAACATTGGGGTACATATGTCTCTTTCAATTCTGATTTCCTGGTATGTATGCCCAGTGGTGGGATTGCTGGCTCATAAGGCAGTTCTATTTCCAGATTTTTAAGGAATCTCCACAATGCTCTCCATAGTGGATGTACTAGTTTGCATTCACATTAACAGTATAAGAGATTGCCTTTTCTCCACACCCTCTCCAGCATTTATTGCTTGTAAACTTTGGATAGCAGCTATTCTGATTGGCGTGAAAGGGTATCTCATTCAGTTTTGATTTGCATTTCTCTGATAATGAGTGATGTTGAACATATTTTCATGTATTTGTTAGATTCAATGCAATCCCTATCAAGCTACCAATGTTATTTTTTACAGAGCTAGAACAAATAATGTCACACTTTGTATGGAAATACAAAAAAAAAACCAAAAAACCCTCGAATAGCCAAAGCAACCTTGAGAAAGAATGGAACTGGAAGAATCAACCTGCCTGACTTCAGACTCTACTACAAACCGACAGTCATCAAGACAGTATGGTACTGGCACAAAGACAGAAATATAGATCAATGGAACAAAATAGAGAGCCCAGAGAGAAATCCACGCACCAATGGTCACCTTATCTTTGACAAAGGAGACAAGAATATACAATAGAGAAAAGACAATCTCTTTAACAAGTTGCAGGCCTTGCTCATGGAAGCTTGGTCACCCCGTGTCCTTTCTTTCCTTTTCAGGCTGACTCCCTGGAGTGCAGGTGCCCTCTGAGTTCACTTCTCTTCCTGGGCTTCTAAGACCAACTCGAGAGGGTTCCCAAGGTAGGGCACCCTCCGCTATTTGGGAGGGCGCCTGTGGCCTAAGTGAACAGAACAAAGCCTGTACTGGGGCTTTATTGGCTTTCTGTGTAAACCAAGGAATATCAGCCTCTTTCTCTCATCTATTTTCTTAACTGCAATATTCTTTCTTCATCTCTCTCTATATCTCTAAATAAATCTCAGTCGCCAACACCATCACACTTTGGATATCCTGGATCCAATTGGGGCTGGACCCTGGTACCTTATCTTTGACAAAGGAAGCAAGAATATACAATGGAGAAAAGACAATCTCTTTAACAAGTGGTGCTGGGAAAACTGAACAACCACCTGTAAAGGAATAAAACTAGAACACTTTCTAACACCATACACAAAAATGAAATGGATTAAAGATCTAAACGTACAACAAGAAACTATAAAACTCCTAGAGGAAACATAGGCAAAACACTCTACAACATAAATCACAGCAGGATCCTCTATGGCCCACCTCCCAGAATATTGGAAATAAAAGCAAAAATAAACAAATGGGACCTAATTGAAATTAAAAGCTTCTTCACAACAAAAGAAACTATAAGCAAGGTGAAAAGACAGCTTTCAGAACTGGAGAAAATAATAGCAAATAAAACAACTAAAAGAACTAATCTCAAAAATATATAAGCAACTCCTGCACCTCAAGTTCAGATAAAATATGACCCAATCAAAAAATGGGCCAAATAACTAAACAGACATTTCTTCAAAGGACATACAGATGGCTAACGAACCCGTGTGTCTTTCAGTTCTGGTTTCCCTGGTGTGTATGCCCAGTATTGAGATTACTGGCTCATACGGCAGTTCAGTTTCCCATTTTTAAGGAATCTCTACAGTGTTCTCCAGAGTAGCTGTACTAGTGTGCATTCCCACCAACAGTGTAAGAGAGTTCCTTTCTCTCCACACCCTCTCCAGCATTTAGTGCTTGTAGACTTTTGGATAGCAGCCATTCTGGCTGCGTGAAATGGTACCTCATTGTGGTTTTGATTTGCCTTTTTCTGATAAGGGATGATGTTGAGCATCTTTTCATGTGTTTGTTAGCCATCTGTATGTCTTCTTTGGAGAAATGTCTGTTTAGCTCCTTGGCCCAACTTTTGAATGTGTCCTTTATTTTTCTGGAATTGAGCTGCAGGAGTTGCTTGTATATTTTTGAGTCTTTTCAGTTTCTTCATTTGTTAAAATTTTCTCCCATTCTGAAGGTAGTATTTCCACCTTGCTTATAGTTTCCTTTGTTATGCAGAAGCTGTCAATTTTGTTTAGGTCCTATTTGTTTTCTTTTTGCTTTTATTTCCAATATTCTGTGAGGTCCGTCACAGAGGATGCTGGTGTGATTTATGTCGGAGAGTGTTTTACCTATGTTCTACTCTAGGAGCTTTATAGTTTCTGGTTGTACGCTTAGATCTTTAATCCCTTTTGAGTTTATTTTTGTGTTTGGTATTAGAAAGTGCTCTAGTTTCATTCTTTTACAGGTGGTTGGCCAGTTTTCCCAGCACCACTTGTTCAAAAGATTGTCTTTTCTCCATTTTATATTCTTGCCTCCTCCTTTGTCAAGGATAAGGTGTCCAATGGTGTGTGGACTTATTTGGGGGGCTGTTTTGTTACATTGATCTATATTTCTGTCTTTGTGCCAGTATCACACTGTCTTGATGACTGTGGCTTTGTAGTAGAGCCTGAAGTCAGGCAAGTTGATTCTTCCAGTTCCATTCTTCTTTCTCAAGATTGCTTTGGCTATTCAAGGTTTTTTGTATTTCCATACAAATTGTGAAATTATCTGTTCTAGCTCTGTGAAAAATACAGTCGTTAGGATTTCTTTTGGATCTATAGATTGTTTTGGGTAGTATACTCACTTTCACTATATTGATTTTTATGATCCATGAACATGGTATATTTCTCCATTGGTTACTGTCCTCTTTGATTTCTTTCACCAGTGTTTTATAGTTTTCTATATATAGGCCTTTAATTTCTTTAGGTGGATATAGTCCTAAGTATTTTAGTCATTCATTGCAATGGTGAATGGAATTGTTTACTTAATCTCTCTTTTTATTTTCTCATTATTAGTATATAGGAATGCAAGGGATTTCTGTGTGATGATTTTATATCCTGCAACTTTACCATATTCATTGATTAGCTCTAGTAATTTTCTGGTGGAGTCTTTAGTGTTTTCTATGTAGAGGATCATGTCATCTGCAAACAGTGAGAGTTTTACTTCTTTTTTTCCAATTTGTATTCCTTTTATTTCTTTTTTCTTGGATTGATGTTTTGATCTTATGTAGTGTCTTTCTTTGTCTCTTTTCACAGCCTTTGTTTTAAAGTCTATTTTACCTGATATGAATATTGCTATTTCTGCTTTCTTTTCGTCTCTATTTGCATGGAATATCGTTTTCCAGCCCTTCACTTTCAGTTTATATGTGTCCCTTGTTTCAAAGTGCGTCTCTTTTAGACAACATACATAGGGGTCTTGTTTTTGTATCAACTCAACCAGTCTTTGCCTTTTGTTTGGGACATTCAACCCATTTACATTTAAGGTAATTATTGATAAGTATGATCCCATTGCCATTTACTTTATTGTTTTGGGTTCGAGTTTCTTCACCCTTTCCATGTTTCCTGTCTAGACAAAATCCTTTGGCATTTGTTGGAGAGCTGGATTTGTGGTGCTGAATTCTCTCAGCTTTTGCTTGTCTGTAAAGCTTTTGATTTCTCCTTCATATTGAAGGAGATCCTTTCTGGGTACAATCATCTGGGCTGTAGGTTTTTTCTTTCATCACTTTAAGTATACTTGCCATTCCTTTCTGGGATGAAGAGTTTCTATTGAAAGATAAGCTGTTTTCCTAATGGGAATCCCCTTGTGTGCTATTTGTTGTTTTTCGCTTGCTGCTTTCAATATGTGTTCTGTGTGTTTGTTCTTTGTTAATCTGATTAATATGTGTCTTGGGGTGTTTGGCCTTGGGTTTATCCTGTTTGAGACTCTGGATTTCTTGGACTTCCGTGATTATTTCCTTCTGCAATTTAAGGAAGTTTTCAACTATTATCTCAAGTATTTTCTCAAGGTCTTTCTTTTTGACTTCTTCTGGGATTCCTATGATTCTTATGTTGGGGCATTTAACATTGTCACAGAGGTCTCTGAGATTGCCTTAATTTCTATTTCTTTTTCTTTTTCCTCTCTGTTTCATTGATTTCTGACATTCTGTCTTCTACCTCTGTTATTCTACTGTTAGTTTCGACCAGAGTGTTTTTGATCTCATTTGTTGCATTATTCATTATATATTGACACTTTTTATTTCTTCTATGTCCTTGTTAAACCTTTCTTGCATCTTCTCAATCCTTGTATCCGGGCTATTTATCTGGATTTCTTTATTGTTTTCAAGATTTTGGATCATTTTCACCATCATTATTTCAAATTCTTTATCAGGTATATTCCCTATCTCTTCTTCTTCTTCTTCTTCTTTTTTTTTTTTTTTTGATTTGGTGGACATTTATTCTGTTCCTTTACCTGCTGGGTATTTGCCTGCCTCTTCTTTTTGTTTATATTGCTGTGTTTGTCATCAGCTTTCCGTATTCTGGCAGTTTGAGGAGTTCTTTCTATTGTTGAGTTTCCTCATTGTGGGTGGGTTTGGATGGATGGCTTGTCAAGGTTTCCTGGCTAGGCAAACTTGTGTCAGCGTTCTTGTGGGTGGAGCTGGATTTCTTCCCTCTGTAGTGCAATGAAGTGTCCAGTAATGAGTTATGAGATGTCCATGGTTTTGGAGTGACTTTGGGCAGCCTGTATATTGAAGCTCATGGATATGTTCCTGTTTTGCTGGAGAATTTGCATGTTATGTCTTTTTCTGGAACTTCTCAGTCCTTGAGTGGTGTTTGGTTTCAGTGTAGGTATGAAGGCACTCAAAGAGTTCCTATCGATTAGTGTTCCCTGGATTCGGGAGTTCCATGGTGTTGTCAGGATTTGGACTTAAGCCTCCTGCCTCTGGGTTTCAGTCTTATTCTTACAGTAGCCTCAAGACTTCTCCATCTATACAGCACCAATGATAAAACATCTATGTTAAAGAGGAAAAGTTTCTCCAGAGTGAGGGACATCCAGAGAGGTTCATAGAGATACATAGAGAAGAGAAGAGGGAGGAAGGGAGGTAGACATGACCAGGAGTAGAAGAAGGGGAATCAGAAGGGGAGAAGCAAACTAGTCAGTAATCATTTCCTTATGTGCTCTCCACAGTCTGGATCCCTCAGAGATGTTCACATAGTTACACAAAGAAGAGAAGAGGGAGGAAGGAAACAGAGGTGGCCAGGGGGGATAAAGGGGGAATCAAAAGGAGAAAGATAGATCCAGCCAGTAATCAGTTCCCTAGTGTTCTAAGCTGTCCAGAACACACAAAGTGATTCACAGAGTTGGGTAGAGAAGAGAAGGGGAGGGGAAGAGACAGAGGCAACCTAGTGGAGAAAAAGGAGATCCAAAGGGAGAGAGAGCAATGAGGCTGGTGATCTCGCTCCCAAGTAAAAATGGTTACTGAAGATTGGGTTCTTAAAGGTACAAAATTGATAACAAATACCAAAAGCAAAGATTAAAAATGTAGAGTAGAGGTTGGATTCTCAAAAATACAATATTAAAGAAAAAATAAAAACTCACAAAAATTATTCTATATATATGAAACTTGCTCTAAGAAATAAGGTCTTTTCTTTTTTTCTTCCAAAGTAATAGTAGGTTATACAAATGAAATTTAAAGGAGTAGTAGAAGACTTAAAAATTAAAAATAATAATAAATTCAAAGAATGAAAATAGTAAACATATATATAGGACTTTTCTGGTGTTGTTGTGGACAATGTGGGGTCAGTTTACTTTCAGATAGTTCCTTGATCCAGCTTATACTTCTCAAGATCTATAGGTCCCTTCCTATGTAGTCAGTGCTAACACACTTCCAGGGTGGTTCACTCTGTTGTACCTTCTTCTGTTTGCTGGTCTCTTCAGTGTCTAATTTCTACCATGACAGAAGGGCTTGGTGGTGGACAATGTTTTAGGCTCACTTTTTCACTCATGCTGTGGGGAGGGAGGAACACTGCAAACAAATATCTCTGTCATGTCTCAGGCACACTGGGTTTGCCCCTGCTCGTGGCATGTGTGCTTTCCCAGTCTATACTGTTCAGGCTCTAGGTTGCTCTGCTGAGAACTGTCTGAGGCAGGCCCTGGGTTGCATGCACTTCCCAGGTCTAAGCCGCTCAGGTTCATTCACTTCGGTACTCCTCAAAAGTACAGACTTGGTTGCGCCTGCGTTTTGTGCCCTTCTAGGTCCAAGCTGCTCAGTGACCATGACCAGGTGGTTGGCGAGTGCGGTCACTGCTACTTATTGCCTCTTCCATTTCTGCTGCTCAGTTTTCTGCGTGTACAACAGGTGTACCTTCTCAGGAGGATATTGACCATCCAGAATTCCAAGAAGACTTGGTTAACAACAAAGCCTGCTTGCAGTATTCTTGCCTGGAGAATCCCGGGGACAGAGAAGTGTGGTGGGTTGCCATCTAAGGAATCACACAGACGCGGACATGACTGAAGTGACTTAGCAGCAGCAGCTGCTGCTTGCTGTTTGGTAAATGATGACTCCCTGGGGACACGATTGCACCCTTCTGGCTCTGGCTGCCCTCGCTCCCCCATCCCTGGCAGGGAATGGGCCCATCCATAGCCGGCTACCTCTGCTCACTCCTTTGACTGTGAGCAGGCCAGGCGGTGTCTTAATTTAAGGCTTTTCACCAGGGTAGTGATCCCAGGATCTGGCTTGCTATCTTAGGTTAGTTCCCTCAGATTGCTCTTGGGGTATTCAGGCCCGGTCCTTATTCTAAGCAATGCAGCCCGCACCCCCTGCCCAGTCTCCCATGCTAGTGACAGATGCGGGCGTCTGCACTGCTTCTCTGCTGGGAGTTACCATTGGGCATGTAATCTGTGGGTTTAAATTATGTATTTATTTTTCCTCCCACTTATTTTGCCCTCTGAGGTTTCAAGGCTCACCATAGACTTGCCAGTGAGAGTGTTTCCTGGTGTTTGGAAGCGTCTCTATTTTTTAAGGCTCTTTTCCCAGGATGGATCTCCATCCCTACCTCTTTGCCTCTATTTTATCTGTTATATTTTTTCCTACCTCCTTTCAAAGACAATGGGCTGCTTTTCTGGGTGCCTGATATCCTCTGCCTGCATTCAAAGAAGTATTTTTGTGGAATTTACTCTGCGTTCAAATGTTCATTTGATGAATCCTTTGGGGAGAAAGTTTTCTCCCTGTCCTATTCCTCCACCATCTTAGGACTGTCCCTAAAATTACTCATAACTCCAAAGAGGTCAATAGGTCCCTGAAGACAATATTGCCCTGCTAGTGGGAAATAGTAACCCTGGTCTAGAGGCTGGCTTCATCTCAGCTTCAAAAACTTTACAGCAAACCTTCAAGAAATGCAATTGTTTCCAAGAAATTAACAGTGTTTACAGTGAAAGGAATAATTTATAAAAATTAAAAAATAACCAGCATCCAAATGTAAACTGACCTCATCCACAATCCAACTTAAAATTTCCATATAAATTGTGAATGTATTTGTCCTAGTTTCATCTCAATATTGTAAGGTAATTATTCTCTGATTAAGATAAATAAATAAGTTTAAAAAGAAAAAAATCCAGATGTGTAAAGAAGCAAGAAAATATCCATAACAAGGGCAAAATCAATCAGTAAAAACACAAGTAAGATATATGTTACATAATTAGCAGGGAAGGACATTAAAGTGCTTACTACATCAATAATCCTTATATTCATGAACCTGAAGAATATTGAGTACGTTAAATAGAGACATGTAAAGAGAAATGCAAAGACTCTGGGTAAAAATTAATTGTGAATCAGAGACTTGTGAAGCAATTTTAAGAGTGCTAAAATATATGTAAATGGAATCACACAAGAAGTGAAAGACAGGAGAATAAAGCAAAGAACTTCATAATTACTGGTTGAAAAATTTCCAGGTATGATGAAAGCTTTAAAGCCATTAACACAGAAGCTCATTTAACTCGAGGACAAAAAATATGACAACTCTACAAAGGCACATCATAATTCATGGATTAAACAATCAACCAAAGAAATGTAACCAGAATTTAAAACAGATACAGTAGAACAGAAAAAAAAAAAAATGGGAATGACAGCAGATTAGGTAAATGAAACAATGTCAGCCAGGGGACACTGGCGCCACGTCTTAATTGCTGAGAGAAACATAATTTACTCAGAATTCAATACCCAAGAAAAATACATATCAAAAACAAGATAGAATACTTTCTCAGACAGACAACAACTATAAGACTGCATCACCACCAACAGACCAATGTAATAAATGTTTTTTAACAGGTCTCAAGTCAGAAGGAATTTAAACAAAGTGAAAATCTGGATCTACAAAAGGAATGAACAGGACCCAAAATGATAAACATGTAATATGTATTAAAAGGTAAATACAAGGACTTCCTTGGTGGCCCAGTGGTTATGGATCTGCTTTGCAATGCAATGCATTTGCAAATGGCATAGTTTTGTTCCTTTGTCAGAGAACAAAGATGCCACATGCCATTGAGCAACTATGCATATCTCAAATAGAGTTTACATGCTGCAAGTACTGAGCTTGCCCTCCTTAAATAGAGAGTCCTTACCACAAGGAAGATCCTGCATGGCACACTAAGACCAGTACGGACAAAGAAATGATAAATGAATAAATAATTTAATAATTATCATAATTAATAATGATAGAATGGCAAGTTAAAGATGCATACCATGGATCTTAAAACTACTTAAAAAACAGTCACAGTGAATAAAGTGACAAAGGGTATAAAAGGAAATTCGAAAACCTACTCAGTCACAAAGAAGTTATGGATAAAGAGAGACATGGGAAGAAAGGACATAAGACAAACTGAAGGTAAACAGCAAGATAATAGGGTCAAACAAGCTAGAATTAACCCCTCAGATGTGAATCCAGACTGAAGATATAACCCAGGCGCCAGATGACAGCAGATCTCCATACACTGCACTGTGCAGCCAAAACAGAGCCTGCCAGGCTCCAAGGCCCCATGTGCCTGGGCACAGAACAGCACCAAAAGTTTATAAGGAGCAGTAATTTAGAAGGCTTCAATCATACAAAGTATATCCTCTGTTTATAAAGAAATGGCATTAGAAATCAATGATCACTGGACAGAAGAAGGTGCTAGCACAGTGCAGACCTTCCCACTTTTACAACTCTAATTCTGCTCAAGAAGGAGCAGATAAATTGGCAGGACTTATATCTCTTTGATACTAGAAATACTTGACATACATAGACAATACTAGACATACATATTTGATTTTCACGGTTCAGTCTCCTTTCTCTTCTCCTCTGTTGCTCATCCTGGGCAATAAGAACTGCTCCTCTAAACCACAGCTCAATCAGTACACACAAAGCCAGATGATATTGGCCAAGTCTTCCACATAAACCTGTGAAAACTTGTTTCCTCCTATTACGCACTCTCGGTTGTTTTCCACCAACCATGGCTCTTGTCTTACCTCCTGGGATCTTGGGCCTCTGTCACTTGCAGCCATATTCCCATGCACTGGGCCTAAATTACACCCAAATAAATTCCTATTCAGAGTGGCCGTAATACACGCAAAAAGGGAAAGAACAGACAACCTCTTACTCTCTCTTGTTCCTTCACTACATACATTCACTGAAGATCTGTGTAGCAAGTTTGTTACATACAAACATTCAAGTTGAAAACTTTCAAACATGTAACAGTGCATTTGCATGTGCAATCACATTAGTTAGTTCACAGATATGACACACATCGTCGTGGGCACATCCAAGACAAGTTGATGTGCATTTGTGTGCTTTACTGTACAGAACGGTATGGAGTACAATAGTGCAGGACTTTTATTTCAAGCCTATGCTGTCTGTAAGGATGCATAAATGCAGTGGTAATGTAGATGGTACCGCTATTCTATTTTTAAATGTGTGCTTAGTTGTCAGCTGTGTCTGAATTTTCAACATATGGACTGCGGTATGCCAGGCTCCTCTTGTCATGACGCTTCTCCAGACAAGAATATTGGAGTGGGTTACCATGCCCTATCCAGGTACACAAGATTTAAAATGTTTCTTCTATTGTTTCTTTTTTTATGTATTATTTGTGTGAAAATTATCATAAAGCTATTAAACTACGGTAATATATAGCCAATTGTCTTAGTCAACTACCTAAGTAACTTTTCTGGATTTAAGAAGAAACTGGGATTTTTGAATACCCTTTTAATTTTTATTTGTTCATATACAGGAGGCTTACTGTTCTGCTAAAACCTGTGGATCCAAAATGACAGCATCCCCTCCAGGTCCAAGGAAGTCACATTCTTGGTTGGGATTTTAGAGGAAACGTGAGATCTCCATAATTCTAGCCATTTCAGTCTTTTCAAAAGATCTTTCTCAGGACAAACAAATACAAAAGTAGAAATAGTCACTGTGTTTCTACCCATTTCTACAAAGTGTTGCTAAGTTTTCAATACTGGATCTTTAATACTGGTGGACTATTGTAGAAGTGATGTGAACAAAAATAAGGAAGGTGAAACAGTTAGGTCAGAATGTGAGGTGACAAAGACAAAGATATTTAGAAGCTGAAAAACTGAGAGAGATTTGGGACCTGAGTTGGAAAATCAGTTTTCAAAACAAATTGGGTCGTGTGGTGTGTGTAATCCTCACTTCATCACTTGGAAAATTTCTGCAGACAAGTCTGCCTCTATTTTCTGGAGCACAGTTCAGATCCATCTAGCTGTTTCTCATTGCTGCTCCTTTCTCTTGACTCCAACACTGTGGAAAGCAGTTCAGCCTATTCCATTCATTTTTGAGGTTGTTGTTGTTCTTTAAGGCAGATGCTTCAGGCTACCTACAAAATGATTAATTCTCTGCTTCTCTTTCAAAACTGAAAATATTTTGTTATATAGCCATGAGCCCAGTAGCTACAGGACTGCCCTTCCTATACACCTGTGCCTTAGTCATCACTGGTGACTTAGAGATGCAAGCAGATCTGTAAGAGGGATTTCTTGGAAAACTGCATTCAAGGGGCTGATTGAGCTGAAAGATGGGACTCTTCCTTTACTTACTTTCTTCTTAACTGATGTCTGGATTTTACTTGAGATGACTGGAACTCCTGCAGTTGTATTGCATAATCATGTAACCTTGGAGATGGATATCACCCAAGCTCTGGCTGGCCCACCCCCAGCTTTGTTTCTGAGGGGGAGAAAAATCAAGTTTATCTTGCTAAAGTTATAGTTGTTTTAGTTTTTTGCAATGTGCATCCAAACTTAATCCTGATACTACTATGTGTTTAATATGATGTAGTCATTATTTTGTTGGGTTTAGTGAACATATTTATGTTTTACATTTCTCTAAATATTTTTTAATTTTATAAATTGATTCATCAGCCATTATACCTAAATTGTATGAATTCAAAATTATTATTATAAACATGCTTTCCTTTGGATTTTGAATTTTTATACTTTCTTATCTTCTTTCCATTCTTTCTCCATATTTGTATAGCCTGGGCCATGTCCTCTCTTATAACCTGATCCATATCCACAACTGCAGGCTAAACAGACAGAGAGCTGTGTGTGGAGAACCAAAAAGAATGAATTAGAGAGACATGAATGAAGGATGGCGGCCTTTGTTACTCATCATGAATGTTCTTCAGTAGGATGATCACATTCCCCCTGCCCTTCTGTGTGCCCACCACCACCAGGTTTGCCATGACCATGGAAGATACTTCAGCCAGTGGAATGTGAGTAGAGTTGATATGCCACTTCCATATGGAAGTATTATTTTCTGTCCCACTAGCTGGAATGCAGGTAATGACAGGAACTGGAGTAGCCATGTTAGACCAAAGGTAAGCAGCAGAGTTGTAAAATGTGACAAGAAAGAAGTGGGCCCTCATCTCTGTGGCGAGACCTGTACTAACATTATATGACAGAGAATTGAAGTTGTATTGTATTTAAGACAATGTTATTTAGGTTTTGATTACAGTCGTTGAACCTGTAACCTAACAGTCATAATAGAATAACTGATCTTTGTGTTAGCCTTGTCTTGACGTTAGGGTCTGAATGAGACAATATCTACTGATGTGTACTTAGAAGTGAGTCAAGTGACAGCCCTGCCCTCTGGAAGCTTTGCTCTAGTGCGGGATTCAAAACTGAAGCAAGAACAAAGCCATATGGAAGGAGAGCTTCCTGATCCTGTATGAACCCTTGGGAGGGAACCTCAATCAGTCCTGATCTCAGGAAGTTGCTTGAAGCAGGGACAATCTTTTATAAGTACCCTTATAAATAGGCCATGGTGCCAAGTTTCATGTGAAAGTGATTTGTTTCAAATTCCTTCCAGAGTGTTTTCCTTTTGATCCAGTGCTTAAGATGTGCGTTTGAGACCTGGTTTGGGAAGATTTCAAATGCTCCAGGGCAACTAAGCTGGTGACCCACAGGTACTGAGCCTCAGTGACCTAGAGCCTGTGATCTACATCAAGAGAAGCGCAGGATTTAAAAGCCAATGCACTGCAATTCCAGAGTAGCCCCTGCTCACTGACAATATAGAAGTCCTGAGCAACAATGAAGACCAGCTACTGCTGCTAAGTCACTTTAGCCGTGCCCGACTCTGTGTGTCCCAATAGACGGCAGACCACCAGGCTCCCCTGTCCCTGGGATTCTCCTGGCAAGAACAGTGGAGTGGGTTGCCATTTCCTTCTTCAATGCGTGAAGGTGAAGTCGTTCCTTTATGCCTGATCCTCGGCGACCCCATGGACTGCAGCCTTCCAGGCTTCTCCGTTCATGGGATTTTCCAGGCAAGAGTACTGGAGTGGGGTGCGATTGTCTTCTCTGAAATGAAGACCTAGTGCTGGCAAAAGAAAAAAAATTAAAAACACGATGCTCCCAGAGAAACCAGTGAGGTCTCAAGGGAAGCAGGACATGAAAAATGATGCAGCCAGTCTGGGTCTGATATCATGCAAGTCATGGAGAGGGAAGCTACAGCTGTTTTCACAGGGAAGTTGGGATATAAATTGTGCCTCAAACATGTCCCAACCCAAGGCTGAGGAGCTGGGATTTCATTCTCCCACTAGCTCCTCCCTCTCATCCTTCAACTAACACCCAGATTGTGTCTCCAAGTCCTTGTATTAGATCCTCCAAAGATAAATCAAAGGTGACTCTAGAAGCAAAAGACACCAAAACTCAGGAAAATGCAAACTCAGATAATGTCGATTATGTCTAGATTTCTGCACCCATGCTGTCATCTCCAACATCATATCTGGATTCCTATGAGTCTAAAGAACTCAATGGCTCTCTACATGTAAGCATCTTTTTGTTGTTGTTTTTTTGTTGTTTTTTTGTTTTTTTTTTTTTAAATTAAATTTATTTATTTTTTTAATTACAATACTGTATTTGTTTTGCCATACATTGACACGAATCAGCCATAGGTGAACATTCAGGTTTTAATTTATATAAGAGTATAGTTGATTTGCAGCATTGCATTAATCTTAGTTGTATGGGAAATTAATTTCCTTATGCTTAAACCTATATCCATTGTTTTTTAGATTCTTTTCTCATACAGGATATTACAGACTATTGAGCAGAATTCCTGTGCTGTACAATTGATTCTTTATTAAATAAAGTAGTATACATATATTAATCACAAACTCTCAATTTATCCCTCTGCCACCTTTCCACATTAACTGTAATTATCATTTTGATAGAGGGAAGTGTCTATAGGCATTTCTTGTGTCAGGGTCTGTGCTTGTGACACTGGAATGGCCAGGGAAAGCAAGCCTGAGAGAGATTCATTTGAGATGATGCTGAATGTGGAGAAGGCCCTGGCCATGAAAAATCTGGAAGAAAAACATTCTAGATGTGGGAATTAGCCCCTGCTAAGGACTAAGGTGACCAAGTTTAATAAATGGCTACCCTTCCACTGCCAGTCTTCCTACCATGCTTTCAATTGACCCACAGGTCAACCACTATGACCTCATCCCATGCTTCAGTTGTGAGGTAGCACAATGAGCCATGTCAGCCTTCCCAAGAAGGGAGAACCTGGGTTATAATGAGGCTGAATATGCTGTGGACTCAGGGACTTGTCCACAAACTGGTTATCACCAGGAACATCAGGTGCCAGAGGCACCACCAATGCTCTGACTATCTCCATGTACTTGTCCTCAGGAGTAGAAAACCCAAAGAACTGATAAAGCAAAGAAACAAGCTTTGACTCTTGTTTCATCTTTCCCTGTGTGATTCCTATGTTCCTTTGACCACACTGCTCTCTGCCCAAAACTCTTTCCTCTTTTGCTTCTTCAAAGGAGGCTTGTGAATAACATCAGCACCTGACTGTGAAGCCTGGTGGCTGGAACTCACAGTCATCTGGGACCCAGAGATGTCCAGCCTTGTCCCATGTTTTTGTCCTTTTATCCAAACAGATTCATAAATCAAAGTCCCTACAAAATATAAGGATGATTGTAATTCTCTCAAGATCTTAGAATCTCCAAGGTCTATTTGGAGCATCAAAGTGGGAACACATCCCCTGCATCCTGGCTAGTCTCAGACTCCGACCTCGCTCAGCCAATTGTTCCCTGAGGAAACATAAGTCACTTATCTAAGTTGCCAGAAGGCTGAGAAGAGAATGCTTCTCACTGTGAATTCAAGTTCATGTTACCCAGTTAACCAAAGGTCTGTGTTGTCTGAATGAGGATTGGGAATTCTGGGGATTCTGAGTTGGGAGTGAGTCCAGTCACCACGTGAATGACGGCCTCCTAGGGTCACTACAGCAGGGGCTCTCCCACTGTGCCTGGAACCCAGAAGAAACAGCCCTGAATATTGCATTCCTGCTGCTACAGGGAGGCAGCTCTGCTCATAAAATCGGAACCAGACTTGACGGGCAATGTGAAAGAAACTTCCACTCTGGTACTTGCAGACATCTGAGAGCTACCAGCAGTGAATGCAATGGAGTTTTCTCTAATCTTTCCCTTCCTGGAAGTCTCCCAGCCTGAGAATCAGAGTTCCCGGGTCCCACGTCTTCACTAACCTACCTACAGTTAAGGTGAGTCATACACCCCAGGGTTCAGTTTTCCATTTTTGGATGAGTGTTGGGGGCCAGCGTGAGGATCTCCGCCCTTGGCAAAGGTCATGAGGAAGGGGGCATTGGCATATGCAAAGGCGTGATCAAGCCTCAGGAAATCCCCTGTTCCTGAGCATCTACCAAAAACCAGAGTACTTTACGAGGAGCTCTCCCCCATAACCATTTCTCTCGGAGGAGGAGTTAACTTGCAGCCCCAGTTAATAAAAATTCCTGGGTGTGATAAGAGTGTTTCAACTTACAAACTCTGAAGGTTCTCTAGCCTGCCTGATCAGGTTGTCCAGCCACATGTGATTGTTTACAGCCTCCCAGCTGTGAGAGGCATGGGATGCTTTAAAACTTTCTCAATACAGACTCTTTTGAGAAGTTAGAAGATTATTAGTATAGTATTAGTGGGTTGATTAGGAATTATATTGGTGAAAGGTTTTTTTCATTTGTCATGCCAATAATTACTGCTAATTCCCTGCCTTGGGTGTGACAAGGGTGGCTCACGTCAAACCTCTCTGCTGACAGACTAGCTTGTGTGACAACCTCTCAACCATAAACAGCACAGAGAGTTTGGAGTATTAGCATAGGGCTTTTCTCATTTGATTGCCACCAGGCCTTCATATCCTTAGGCACCTGAGAATATATTAATCAATGTATTTGGAATATAGAAAAGAAAATATAGTAGTTTTTGGTGTTAGAAATATTAAGACTTTTTGAGTTAATGAATTTTCTCTTTTGTTATAGACTACTGTACTTTGTTATAAATCACTGTGTCCTTGCTATGCTAAAATGTAACCTTATCACTATCTTAAGACTAAATAGATTGTAAAGGGAACATTGGTGAAGGGTTTTAATTTGTTGGACTGATATTTTCTGCTAAATCTCCATATTCCCTGCCCTTATAATAAATATAACTAATATATAGGAGAAATAAGTATTAACCTTTAAGCATATAAGAGAAATAAGTATTAACCTTTAAGATTAATCATGTTAAACCTTAAGTTAAGTAAATTCCTTTCTTGATTGTAACTCACTCACCCCTCACCCTATAGGAATGCAACTTTATTTGTAGAGTGGTGCCTGAAAAAATCACTCCTGGAAAAATAAGCTTTCTGGTTAACTGACCGGTATCACAAAGGGCCATAAAATATCAGCAGACCTCATGGTCAGAAGAGGATGTAAAAACTCATAATACCTTTGTATAATTTTATATGAAACACCTGATTGTGACAAGGGTCGGGTCTGCTGATCCCTGCGTGACTCTGTATTCATCCCTATGTGTAACAAAAGGTATATAAACAAACCTGAAAAATAAAGAAATCGGATCATTCCAGAAAGACTGATTCCCTCATGTCGTTCCTTTCTGCTCCCCAATTTTCTGGCTGAATTCCCATCTGGAGCATGGGTGCCTTCCATGCAGATGGTGCAGATTTCTTGTCTGGAATTTTATTGGTACCCCACGTAAACCAAGTTATTCAGCCCCTTTCTCTCTCTCCTACTATTTTCTGGCCAAATTCCAATCTGGTGCATAGGACCCACCAAGCCTACTAATTCTGCCTGGGCTTCTAAGATTGGACTGGGGGGCCTCAGTGCCTCCTCTCCTTTGGGAGAATGGGAAGATGCCTGTGGCCTACGTAGGTAGTGACTGGTACCCTGTGTTAAGCAAGTTATTCAGCCTCTTTTTCTCTGCTAAATTCCTAGTCCCTCTCTATCAGTAATCAGATAATTTTTCTAGGATGCCTACTCTGCCTCCACCTTCGAAATTACCCTGGATCCACTGGGGCTGGACTCCAGCAGATGAGGGAGTCTGGACATGCTCCAGAACACTTGTTCCAGAATGAGGCTCAGTGCCAATGAGTGGACAAGTGGCTCAGTGATGGCTGTTGCTCAGGATGATTTGGTTGCCTCTGGTGGGCAGGGGGATGTAACTGTCTGGTGATGTTCATGGCTCCTGGTCTCAGGAGTGAGAGGTGTAGACCACTTGGCACACAGCTGCTGTGCCATCGAGGACCTTAGAGGTCTTGCCCCCTGGAACTTACCATCATTTGGGTTATGTGGGATGAGATCAGGTAGTTATAAGTCAGAAGTTATCAATGGGGAATCCTGTAGATTCCTCAGTAGAAGCCCAAATTTGGGTGATGAATCATGTCTCCAAAAACACTGTGGGAACTATATATGCCAGGACTCTTAGACTAATTTTGTAGTACTTTAAATACTTTTAAAGTAGGTCATCTTTTGGATGACCTGCCATTTGGTCTCTGGCTTGGGGTGATACCCACAGTTAGAATGGAATCAAAGGGCCTCTAGGAGACGCTGTCCCTCTCCCTTTGACTCACTAGGAGTGAGTAGAGCTCTCTCCCCTCCACATCTGGAGCAGGAATTCCAGCAGGATGGACATGACTTCCAAGTTTAACCGGAAGACTCAAGAAGGTCTGGCCCTCCTGTAGGCACTATTCTTTTCCCAGTGTTTCTTCCTTCCCTCCTCGGTCCTGTGCACACTGCCCACCTCCTAGTTACTGGGTTATGAATTTTTCTGCCTTCAGTTGTATATATCTAGGCAGTCCCACTTGTGGCTCCCCTCCCTACACAGGCCCAGTCCCTCACCTTCAGATCACACTAAAGGAGGGAAAACCAAGACAAGTCTTCCCAGTTCATTCTTTTTAAAATTGTCCACATTCCTTCTGCTTCCAGATGCTGTCCTGAGTCATCAACATCACCAGCTAGATGACTCAGCTTAGAGAGGAATGGAGATGGAGATTGGGGAAGGGGGTGGTAAGGGTGTCACTTGTGCAGGACAGTTTTCAGATGACAAGAGATGAGTTGGATAAGGAGCATGTGGTCTTCCAATCACTTATTCATTTGAGACCTGCCTAAGCCTGTATTCTTTGACTCCTCAGGGTATCACTAAGACAAAACCTTCAAAATGGACTTTTCTTAAACCTCTTACTGCAAAAAATTTCAAACATAACAAATATAAGAAGGAAGAGTGTCATGAACCCTATATTTCATCATTTGGCATCAATAACTACAAAACTAACTTCTTAGTCCCACTGTCATAGACTGGAGACTATGCAACATCAAGCTGGTGGCCAATTGTGTTGCCAACGGAGACATTCTTGACTTGCATCAGTCTTTCTCTGCTTGCTATGTTCTCACATGTGGTGGTGGAAGGGAAGGAAGAAGAGGGAGAATCAGAGAGAAAACGAAGGAGAGGCTAATGCCATCATGAGGGACAACCATCAAAACTCCATGTCAACCTGGTTACTTCTCAAAAGCCCTACTTCCTAATAACATCAAGGTGGCAGTTAAGGGTATAACACAATACAATCCATAGCAGCTATGTGTTTTTAAATCAAGACAGACCATTGTTTCATTCTCTCTGTTTTAATGCTTATTCATTTTCCCTGAAGTATTTTAGTGACAAGATGAACATTTCACCACATCTACATAAGGAGTATCTGTGGTAGAATGATAGGATATGAAAAATATGCTCTTTTGTTCCCCTAAAAATGAGCATTTTATATCCAGTCCATGTGCAAATATCCCTGATGCTCAAAAAGTAGATGGCTCTTCACAGTTTATTGAAAGAATGTAGTTATATGTTGCACTTGGTTGTTCTCCTTTAGGACTAAATAACTGTTCCTCTTCCAATTTTAATGTCATTCATTTGTTCAGAAACTGGGCGGAAGCATGGCGGTTTGTCTTATAGAATGTCCCACTATTGGTTTTAGAGCAGGAGTCCACAATACCGGCACAGTGGGTCAGGACCAGTACCAGTCCTTGGTCTATTAGATACCAGACCTCCACAGGAGGAGGTGAACTGCAGGCCAGTGAGGCTTCAACTGTATTATAGCTGCTCCCCATCACTTTCTCATCACCCCCAGAAGGAGTAGTCTAGCTTGTTTTCCTGCAACTGTTTGTATTACATAATCTATGCTTAACAGAAACAAAAATAGCTTAAATATTGATTATTATTTTCCTTTCTCAGTGCTCAGAATGGTAAGTTGGTTTCCTGGCAGTCTATCACAGTGACAAATTAAATATTTCCTATTAACATTTGGACATATTCCGTCACCTTTAAAATTCAGTATTAAGAAACTAAGTTCATGGGATCCAGCCACATGCTTCATGGCAAATAGAAGGAGAAAATGTCGAAGCACTGAGAGATTTCTTCATCTTAGCTTCTAAAACCACTGTGGATGGTGCCTGCAGCCATGAAATCAGAAGACATTAGTTCCTTGGCAGGAAAGCCATGAAAAACATAAACAGTGTGTTGAGAAGAAGAAGCATCATTCTGCCCAACAAACTGGTAGATGTCTGGCCTTTTCATTTGGATTCCTAAACGTTCTGCCCAGTCCCCACTGGTCTTTGAAGTCCCTCAGTTTTCTGGTCGTTCATGATTCCTAAGACTATTTTGTGCATTTCTCTACCCAGTCCTGAAATCAGGCATCTTTTTAAGATCTTCTGATGGGAAATATATTTAGAAGTTACATGTTAGACCTCAGAAATGGCACTATCATCAAGTTGTTACTGCTTCTAGGCTTTACAGAAGTTGGAGGAGGATGTACCCATTTTCCTTAAAAATTAAAATAAAAAGGAATATAATTAGTTGGTACAAAGTTATGCTTTCAGTTCAAGATTTAAGACAGCAGGGTTTGAATTAAACTTCTTTATGTTATGTGTGAACCTTTTTCCTCGCCACTGAAAGGCTTACTTTAAAACACTAGTTTTAATTATCACCTTGCTTTTACCTGTTAACATACATGCAATTCTGTCACAATAACAGAAACAATATGAGGAACAATAAGTTGTTGAATTTTTGCTCGCCTTAGCTGCGATGGCAGTGCAGATGCATGATGGCTACAACAGCAGCGCAGAAGTGTGGCACAGAGGAACTACTTCACATCCAAATCAGGGGCAGAAACCAAGAGCAGATACCCTACTTCCAAGGTAAAGAGCAGCTGCTGTATTTTGCTGGAGTTCAGTGAAGTGATACCCCACGTCCAAGGTAAGAGAAACCCAAGTAAGATGCTAGGCGCTGAGAGAGGGCTTCAGAGGGCAGACAGACTGAAACCACATGCACAGACAACTAGCCAGTCTGGCACATGGACCACAGCCATGTCGTGTGGGGCCACCCTAGATAGATGGATCATGGTGGAGAGGTCTGACAGAATGTGGTCTCCTGGAGAAGGGAATGGCAAACCATTTCAGTATTCTTGCCTTGAGAAGGCCAAGAGCAGTATGATAAGCAAAAAGACAGAACACTTAAAGATGAACTCCTCAGGTCAGTAAGGTGCCCAATATGCTACTGAAGATCAGTGGAGAAATGACTCAAGAAATAATGAAGGGATGGAACCAAAGCAAAGACAACACACAGCTGTGGGTTGGACTGGTGATAGAAGCAAGATTTGATGCTGTAGAGAGCAATATTGGATAGGAATATGGATTGTTAGGTCCATGAATCAAGGCAAATTGGAAGTGATCAAACAGGAGATGACAAGAGTAAACACATTCTAGGAATCAGCAAACTTAGATGGACTGGAATGGGTGAATTTAACTCAGATGATCATTATCTCTACTACTCTGGGCAGGAATCCCTTAGAAGAAATGGAGTAGACATCATGGTCAACAAAAGAGTCTGAAATGCAGTACTTGGATGCAGTCTCAAAAACGACAGTATGATCTCTGTTTGTTTCCCAGGCAAGCCATTCAGTATCACGGTAGTCCAAGTCTATGCCCCGATCAGTAAGGCTGAAGAAGATGAAGCTCAACAGTTCTCTGAAGACCTACAAGACCTTCTAGAACTAACACCCAAAAAGATGTCATTTTCATTGTAGGGGACTGGAATGCAAAATAGGAGTCAAGAAACACCAGGAGTAACACAAATTTGGGCTTGGAGTACAGAATGAAACAGGGCAAAGGCATTCTGCCAAGAGAATGCACTGGTCATAGCAAATACCCTCTTCCAACAACACAAGAGAAGACTCTACACATGGCCATCACCAGATAGTTGACTTCAAAATCAGATTGATTATATTTTTGCAGCCAAAGACTGAGAAGTTCCTATACAGTTAGCAAAAACAAGACTGGGAGCTCATGGTGGCTCATATCATGAACTCCTTATGCCAAATTCAGACTGAAATTGAAGAAAGTGGATAACAGCACTAGACCATTCAGATATGACCTAAATATCAAATCCCTTAGGACTATACAGTGGAAGTGAGAAATATATTTAAGGGACTAGATCTAACAGAGAGAGTGCCTGGTGAACGACGGATGGAGGTTCATGACATTGTACAGGAGACAGGAATCAAGACCATTGCCAAGGAAAAGAAATCCAAAAAAGCCAAATGGCTGTCTGAGGAGGCCTTACAGATAGCTATGAAAATAAGGGAAGGAAAAAGCAAAGGAGAAAAGCAAAGATTTACACATTTGAATTCAGAGTTCTGAAGAATAGCAAGGAGAGACAGGAAAGACATCCTCAGTGATCAATGCAAAGAAATAGAGGAAAACAATGGAATGGGAAAAACTAGAGATCACTTCAAGAAAATGAGAGATACCAAGGGACTATCTCATGCAAAGATGAGCTCAATAAAGGACAGAAATTGTATGGACCTAACAGAAGCAGAAGATATTAAGAAGAGGTGGCAGGAATACACAGAGGAACTGTACAGAAAAGATCTTCATGACATAGATAAACACTATGGTGTGATCACTCACCAAGAGCCAGATATACTAGAATGTGAAGTCAATGGGCCTTAGGAAGCATCACTATCAACAAAGTGGATGGAATTCCAGTTGAACTATTTCAAATCTTGAAAGATGATGCTGTGAATATGCTGCACTCAATATGCTAGCAAATTTGGAAAACTCAGTAGTGGCCACAGGACTGGCCAAGGTCAGTTTTCATTGAAATCCCAAAGAAAGGCAGTGCCAAAGATTGCTCTAACTACCACACAATTGCATTCATCTCACACACTAGTAAAGTAATGTTAAAAATTCTCCAAGCCAAGCTTCAGCAATACGTGAATCATGAACTTCCAGATGATCAAGCTGGCTTTAGAAAAGGCAGAGGAACCAGAGATCGTATTGCCAACATCTGACAGATTATCAGAAAAGCAAGAAATTCCATAAAAACACCTACTTCTGCTCTACTAACTATGCCAAAGTCTTTGACTGTGTGGAAGACAATAAAATGTGGAAAATTCTGTAAGAGATGTGAATACAAGACCACCTGAATTGCCTCTTTAGAAACCTGTATGCAGGTAACGAAGCAGGAGTTAGAACTGGACTTTTGAACGGTGGTGTTGGAGAAGAATCTTGAGTGTCCCTTGGACTGCAAGGAGATCCAACCAGTCCATCCTAAAGGAAGTCAGTCCTGAATGTTCACTGGAAGGACTGATGCTGAAGCTGAAACTCCAATACTTGGCCACCTGATGCAAAGAGCTGACTCATTTGAAAAGGCCCTGATGTTGGGAAAGTTTGAGGGCAGGAGGAGAAGGGGATGACAGAGGTTGAGATGGTTTGATGGCATCACCAACTCAAGGGACATGAATATTAGCACACTCCGGGTTGGTGCTGGACAAGGAGGCCTTGTGTGCTGCTGTTCATGGACTCACAAGAGTTGAACATGACAGAGCAACTGAACTGAAGTGAAGCTGAGAAATATGGTGTCGGATTTATTTCCTTTTTTTCTTTTAGTTTTCTTTGGTTTTGTTTTTGATGGGCAGGATTTTTGTTTTTCCTTAGAAGATATTCCACTCTGAATGTAGAGTCATAAGTCTGAATTTTAAAGCCACTTAAGTAATGTGTTGTTATAGTTAGCTAGTCAACATCTTGATGCAATTAGATTTGTTAGTCTTTGTTCTCAATTTGTTCAGTTCAGTTCAGTACTTCAGTTGTGTCCATCTCACTGCAATGCCATAGACTGCAACAGGCAAGGCTTCCCTATCCATCACCAACTCCTGGAGCTTTCTCAAGCTCATGTCCATCGACTTGATAATGCTATCCAACCATCTCATCATCTGTCTTCCGCTTCTCCTCTTGAATTCAATTTTTCCTAATATCAGGATCTTTTCCAATGAGTCAGCATGCTTAGTATGCATTCAGTCTCTTAAAATCAACCAACATGAATCCATTTCCTCTCTGTCCCCATTGCCCTCCCAACTTTAGGCCAGAAACAAAAACCTGCAGACTGAAGGTTAATTCCAGCACATCACTGTGGAAGTTTTGTTCCCACTTGTTTTTTTGGAAAATAAAATTAGTTGCTCACATTAAAACTAGTAGATTGTGCATAAATATCCAAACTTCTGATTTTCTTGAAAACATGGCCAACTGGCCTGCTTTCAAGCATGGGCAAAGTGGAGGAAAGGCTGCTAACAGAGGTAAGGCCTGTGCTGCCCAGATTCCAACATGGCCATCTAGTCCTAGTATCACATCTCCTGTCTCCTGGGGCCATGCCTTTGTGAGAACTAGACTTCTAGCTTTCTTAAGATAAAGACTACTTTTGTCTTGATCAACTTTGACTTTGAAGCCTTTAACCTAGAACCTAGCACACAGTTCTTCCTTGTACAGTTGTTGGATGCTATAAAATAGCTTGTGGATGAATCTGACATTTCTTCCAATACATAAACCATGCAACTGAAGTACTGCTCTGCCCTAAATCTTTGATGAAGCCGGGTATCATAATTGTCCCTAAGTCTGCCATTAGACCCACTACCTAAACCCAGTTGTATGTCCCTGGGCTGCCCCTGAAGTCTTCACTTTGCCATTTGACAACTTATCATCCTAGCAATGACCTTGGCAATGAAGAGGACAATGTATATCTCATGAAGTCACCAATACATATCTCATAAAATAGCTAGGAAGACGACATGAAACCACACCTGTCGAGCATGGCCCCTAATATCTATTTTCATGATGTTGTTAGCAGTTTTTTTCCTAGCCCGGTTTCCATCCTCTTAGATGTCCATGTAGATCAGCTTGATATTCCAGCCAAGATTCAAGGAAGAGATTACGGTTCAATCTCTGTATTCTGAAATGCTTCAAAGTCCATTCGGCAAGGACACTGATGAAAGTAAAGTTTTTATCGAGACCTTTGTGTTTTTTCCAAATCTTTTAGTGGCCTGAAGGGGAAAACTAGGGTAGGTCAGAGCATATATAACTAGGGGCCCCCAGTCACCATCACATGCTAAGAGCCTAAACTTCCCTAAGTATTTGGAGCCAAAAAAGAAGCATGAAGTGGCTTGTGCTCCTTGGGCTGGTGGCCTTCTCAGAGTGCATAGTCAAGTAAGTATGGGGACTGTATGTCACATCATATTCCTTTCTCGGATTTTTCTTTTCATCTGATTATCTTTCACCCATCAGGTTTAGAAGGGAATGGAATATTTCCCTAAGAGTCTTAATGTTCAACTTTGACTTATTGATAAGTAACTTGCTATAGGAACTGTGGACACCAAGGTCTTAGTGTACATTTGGGTTGCACAACACTTGTGGTCCAGTCACGTCATGACCTGTTGAAAATTCAACTCTTTGCAACTGTTCAGTGCACAGTCTATGCAGATGTTGATGTGGTCCTGTGGAATAGCACTTTTCTACATTTTGTTCAACATGTCCCTCTTTTTTTCCTGGTCTACTTCAGTGTGTGTATGCCTATGTCTGCATCTCTGTATCACTGTCATTTAGCTCTCCATATCTTTGGAAGTCACTGGCAGTCTATTTCTCTTTGTGTTGCTTGCTTTTAATTTTTCATTTGACTCATCCTTCTTTCTCAAGCCTCTGAATTTCACTTACTTGTTCCCTATATCTTAGATTCTTTTTCAACTCTCTTCTCTTTCAACTTGGAGAAAGATAAACTGTCATATATCTGACAAGCTGTATGACCACACCCAACTCAGAAACCTCTTGCATTTCATATTTCTCCCTTGTAAAATAGAATGAGTCCCCCTTCTCCCTCCTTCCTCGAGGTTCTTTGAGAAGGAATTCGTGGGATGGCAACAGCAATGCTAATGGCTGTCATTGTTGAGACTTCCTACTGATCAGGTTCCTTATATCCATCACTTCACTTATCCCCAAGATATTCTATTTGGAGGGTTTGTATTGTTACATTCCACCATTTTGCTGAAGGGGACAATGAGGCACCTCATGGTCATATGGCTTACCCAAGATGGCAGAAAAGAACCTGTATTCAAATCTATGTCTTTGCCATGATATATGCATAAAATTCTGACAATAATATGCCTCATAAAAATGATTATAAAACGCACAGGGCCATTACAATGACAGTTATACAATAACACTGACAGCTAATTGTAGCATCTTCTTTGTTTTCTTTGTCAAATGCTCGGTGAAAGAATACCTCTAAGGAGAGTGAAGACCATGAGAAGAACCCTCAGTGGTAAAAACATGCTGAATGATGTCTTGAAGGAGCATGCTTACAGACTGTCCCAGATTTCTTTTCTTGGTTCAAATCTAACTATTCGCCCACTGAGAAACATCAGAGATGTGAGTATTTTGGGAGCAGGGTGCTCCACATTGCTCCCTGGTGCTCTAGCTTAGCATGGGGCTCATCTGGAGGTGCCAGGTGGGATGTTGGGGTTGAGGTTTCTGCAGGAGGCCGAGACACTGGAAAACAGGGACCCTACCCAGAGGAAAAGGCAGTCTCATCCTCAACTGTTGGTCTTTGTGACTGGGCCTGGCAATTACCAGGTGGCAGGTAAATAAATATCCATTTCTGTGTCAAACTTGTGTCATTAGTTTGAGGGTGATTGTTCCTTAGGAACTAGGTGAGCCACTCTGTTAAGATGAAGAGTGAGCCATCAGTGATCAAAAGGTAGAACCAACTGCAAAGCAATTGTGAATCCCCAGGTAGAGGAATTCAGTTTCCACAGATACAAGAGCAACAGCAGGAAAAAGATGCTGAACCTGTATTCTGTGTGTGGCCATAAGAATCTAACACAGTGCTTACTGTTTTTAGATTAGAAAAGGGCTTATTTTGCCTTCAAAAATGCCCATGCCAGCCTGGAGAGATAGGCAAAGAGTAAATACATGTCAAATGAAAGGGTCACCTGTGTGGGGTTGATTGGATGTGGTCTGAGTTTAGAGTGAGTGGCTGGAGTTGATTAAGAAGGACTTCCTGGAGAAGGGGGTGCTAAGGCTTGGATTGAAGAGACTACAGAGCATCTCAAATGAAGGCACCAGGACTTCCCTGGGTGTTCAGCAGTCAGTACTGGAGGTCCACTGGTTATGCCTCTGGGCTTCCCATGCAGGAGGTACCACTTCCACACCTGTTCATAGAGTCAATATCTTGCATACAATGTAGCACATGAAAAATACATCAAATGCAGATACCTCTGTGACCAAAGTCTGTGAACTGAACGGTGGTTAGAAAGTGGTCTCAAGAGATATGTGACACCAGAGGGAGTCATCAGTGTGGGAATAGAGGGTAGCCAGTTCTGCACTAACCCACTCCCTCCTTTTCCATGTAGATATTCTACATAGGTAACATCACCATTGGAACACCCCTCAGGAATTCCAGGTTATCTTTGACACAGGCTCATCTGACTTGTGGGTGCGCTCTGACTTTTGCAACAGCTCAGCCTGTTGTGAGTACAGACACCCCCTACCCAGACCATCTTTCACTTGCCCTGCCGCCCTTTTTTTCCACCCTTGGCACCTGATGACACTCATCTCTTGTGTCTGCAGCTACACAGGTTAGGTTCAGACATCTTCAGTCTTCCACCTTCCGGCCTACTGATAAGAAGTTCAGGATCGTCTATGGAGCTGGGACAGTGGAAGGAGTTCTTGCTTATGACACAGTTCGGGTAAATTGCAACAAATGCTGAGTCAGGACTGGATATGTGGCGACCACTGCTTGCTAAACAGATGCAGGATCATCTAGCAGGACACTTCCTAGCCTAACTCCCATAGATATTGACCATCTTATCCACAGGATTACATCTCTGGGATGGCAGTGTCCGTGGTGATGCACGAGCAAACAGATTAGCTAACCCAGTTTGTGGCTTGAGGTGTGGACTTCAGCTCCTTTGCCCATGAGAAGTTCAAAGTTCATTTCACTCAGAGTGAGAAGGGATAAAAGCAGCCACTTTTATATTAACAAACTGTTCTAGCCACTTTCGGGTGATAACTGGTTTAATTCTGCAACAACCGCACAAAGCAGTTACTCTGATTAGCTCATGAGACATATGAGGAAACTGAGATGCAGTTAGCAAGGGCCTTGCTGAGAGCACACCTGTGGTAAAAGGTGGAGTTAGGCTGGCTATTCAGGACTGAAGTTGCTGTAGCGTGTTTGGGGACAGGATAAAACTGATCTGGGGACGCTGGGGACAGTCAAGGGCTTCAGGTATCCAGAGTGGGAAACTGGAGGCCGGAGAAGTTAAGGGACCTGATAAATGAGTTCTCACACTAGAGGACCCTTGAGAGTCTAATAAATCTATGGCTTGCCTCCCCCAAAGTACTTGAATAGTTCCCTTCTCTTTCCTTCTGTCTCATACACACAAAGAAATATACACATATCCCCAAAAGTGAATTCCCCAGGCAGTAATTTCATAGAACCCTGCAAGCAAGATTGTGTTTTTGGCTTCTGTCTTCCTGGACAGATGCAGAATCCACAGTACGTTACAGAGAATTCATTCCATTCCTTCATTAGGTCACAGTGATGCCAAAGAGAAGGCTATCTTGCTCTCAGTTGTTTTGTCCATAAGGTGGCACCAATGGTACCTGACCTGACTCTTGGTTGCCCCACCTGGACAGAAGACATAGACTCACTCAGGTGGTGTTTTTCAGAGGGGCAGATGTTTTAAAATTCACATCCTCTCTCAAATGGAATCCCAATTACCCTTCTACCTTGCTCTAACCGTCTGTGGGCAACCAAAGACAGAGCCCAGCCTCAATTCTTCTTTAAGGATCTAATGGCAATGCACCTCAGCCCAGTCCTAGTCCCACTTCACATATCTGAAAGTGGGAACACTCTTCTCTCCCACAGATTGGGGACCTTGTAAGTACTGACCAGCCATTCGGTCTAAGCGTGGCAGAATACGGGTTTGAGAGCAGAAGATTTGATGGTGTCTTGGGCTTGTGCTACCCCAACCGATCCTGGTTTAAAGCCATCCCCATCTTTGACAAGCTGAAGAAAGAAGGTGCCATTTCTGAGCCTGTTTTTGCCTTCTACTTGAGCAAGTAAGTCTGAGATGGACAATTCCTTTCTCCAAATTAGCTGTAAGATGTTTTCAGTTGCAGAAAAATTATAGAACACTTGATAAAGCAGTATCCTGAGTAATATAACCGAGGATAACTATGGCCTCAAGGCCCTACCTTGCTTCACCACTGGCTTTTATAAATAAAATTTCATTGGAACAGAACCCTACTCCTGGGCTCAAGAGCAGTAACTTGGTCTAGGAGGTGAGTCATGAGAGAGGCAAAAGGAAGGCAATAGGAAACAAGTTGGAGAAAAAAAATTACGATTTGCTTATGAATGATAAGGAAGGACAGAGAAGGATGGTGGATATCTTTCCTTCCACATTAGCATGTAAAAGAGAGTCCAGGAATAGCTACCCAATTTGTGGAGCCAGTGAGAAATGAAAGTGTGGGACACAACAGTGTGGGACCCCTCATTCAAGAAATATTAGGCATTTTAAGACAGGCAGAGCAGAGGTGGAGTCTCTTCTGAGTGTGGGGCCCTTTGGACATTGTAGACCACAGGTCAGTGGATCCAACTCTGGGTGACCTGAACCCACACCCTTATAACTCCCAGGCCTTGATTTTCCTGAAAAAGGCAAGGTGGACACGGGGAAAGTCAAAACACTTCAGCACCCTGTCCTCTGATGTTGTCTTAGCACTCAGGTCGCTGAAGGTCCAGGGCTTCTTCAGAAGACATAGTGGGTGGAGCTCAGAGAAGTGACGTAGCTTCTAAGCTCCTCTGTGCCACTCATGAGACAGTAATATACCTCAGTCTGGATCTCTATCTCTCCTGGATTCGATTTCTGCATCTGTACATGGGGACCTTATTAGGGCCTTGATGGTTGGACCAGCACAGCTCTCAGACAGTGCTGTTGTTACCGTCCTCCAAGGATCCCCCCTCCCTCACTTCTCTCTACAGAGACGAGCAGGAGGGCAGTGTGGTGATGTTTGGTGGGGTGGACCATCGCTACTACAAGGGAGAGCTCAACTGGATACCACTGGTCAAAGCGAATGACTGGATTATACCCGTAGACCGGTAAGCCTCTCCCTCTGAGGGTCAGCCCAAGTGATGCTGTTGCTAATGTACATGGACAAAGGCAGACACACACAAATGCATTCTCAGACACACAGTCACACAAACATATACACCACCCACAATGATACAGACACACAGACACTTGGACACATACAAGCAGACATATATAAACCTCACAGAGACACATAGAAACGTACATAGCAATCAGAGACACACAAGCACTCACAGAGACACATACAAACAAACACACAAGCACATAGATACACAAACAACCCATGGGTTCATAATCCCCAGGACTTCTGAGCATGTCTCTGACCAGGGTCCTTAAAGGATCCAGAGACGTCTGTGCAGCTGGAAGAGGGCTACAACCACTGCCCTTTGAGGTGGGGAGCATGGTTAGAGGACTCTATAGTGTGGTGAACAGAGGATCAGGGAGAATTTCACCAGCCTGAACAGAGTTATGATAAAATGAACAACTGTAGGGCTACCTAGGACGTAGGAAGTTCTCAGTACAGATAAATGTCATTTTAAAAACAGACACACTACTGAGAAAATGGGGAAATTGGTCTTCTTAGGGAGCAGCTACCCAGCAGTGGAGAGAGGTTGGCTGCAGTCTTAAGATGTGAAAGCAACTAATAAAAAAGACACCCCATGTTCATGGGCACACAGTGGGGCTGTGACTATAACAGAGAATCAGGAAGGTGGGATCCAGGAGTGACCTGAGGACAAGAGGCATAATTGATACAGTTCTGTGTGATACTCAAAGACAAAAGCTGACCTGTGCTTTGTAGTTTCTGTGGACTAGTCATGTATCTTTTGGCCAGGGTTCGGAGTCTGAGCTGGTGGTAGGACCAGTGCTGGGAGATACCCTCTCCCAGAGGAGCCCCTCTCTCCCCTACTATGAGAATCTGCTGCCCCTGCGAATCTCCATCTTCACTCCATGTGTGACCCGTTATTTGTTCCCCACCAGATTTAGCTCTCTAGAAGTTTATTATTGTTTTCTGTCTTCATTCACTCATTGAACAGACAAGCATTGGGCATCCACTGTGTGCCAAGCACTATAGGGAGGCAAGGAGAATAAAACTCGCCCTCACATCTAAGAATGCAGATGTACATGAAGTGACTCGCCCACATAGTGAATTGTGACTTTGGTATGTGCTAGACATGAAGAGAAGGCATTGGCAACCCACTAAAGTGCTTTGCCTGGAAAATCTCAGGAATGGCAGAGCCTGGTGGGCTCCTCTTTATGAGGTCACACAGAGTCAGACATGACTGAAGTGAATTAGCATCACCACCAGCAGCAGACATGAGGAAGGGTCTACAGAGAGTGACCGAGACAGGAGACTGATAAACACCAGGGGAAAGACTTCCCTTAAAATGGCAATTAAGCTGGAATCTGGGAGATGAGAAGAAATTTGTTAGTCAAAGGGGAGTGGAATCTTCTAGGAAGGAAGACCAGATTGTGTCAAGGTACAAAAGATCCTGGTATATTCAAGTCCTGCATTCAAGGATGTCAAGAAAGGTGCTGTGTCGAGGGCAAAGGAAAAGAGGGCGAGAGATGAAGGGCTGTTTACATGACAGTCGGGAAGGGGGCAACTCTGGGGAGACTCACAGTGACCTTGGTGCTCCCTTTCTTCCATTGTCTCTCAGCATCACCATGAAAAGAGAGGTTATTGCTTGTTCTGACAGCTGCATGGCCATTGTGGACACCTGGGGATCACATATTCAAGGCCCAGGAAGACTGATCGATAACATACAGAAGCTCATTGGTGCCAAGCCACGAGGTTCCAAGGTGAAGGGTCATGCCCCAGGGTCACTCCCAGTCTACACACACAACAAGGATCTCCATATTCAACTTCTCACCCTCTCTCTCTAACAGCACTACGTTTCATGTTCTGTGGTCAATACTCTGCCCCCTATTATCTTCACCATCAATGGCATCAACTATCCAGTGCCAGGTCGAGGCTACATCCTCAAGGTGAGGAGACAATACTGAGGGTTGGTTCTCAAACTGGAGCTTGCAGGAACCCTTGGGCTGCTGCCGGGAGGATGGCACCCTCTGGCGGCCATGTCACACCATTGCAGATGCTGCTGAGCCTTGAGGCTGGGCCAGTGCCTCCCACAAAACCAACCACTTGAGAGTAAATGGCTGTATGGGACACTGATTTTCCTGAAATAAATGTGGAGATACCACACCATATGGCATGGTAGGAATCAGGGAGTAGGTAACACTAAGGTCCTCAGTCCTCAAAGAGCGTCAATTCAATCTGAACCCTTAGGAGCATGAACATGAAATTTGGCTCTAGCAGTTCCTGAAATAGGCCATGTTACAAGGAGAATGGCTGGGGACAGTCCAAGTGTGAAGTTCCAGCATAAGTTAACAGTCTGCCTTACCTTCTCAAGATTGTTCTGGTTTGAATGATAATTTACAGGTCAGCTTAGTCCTCACCTGCATCTTCCCCTTGCTCTGGACAGTTGCCTCCTTTGTCAGTTAGGATACTGGACCCCTCAGTGGGGAGGTTGGATAATAAGGTGTATAAAGGATGCAGAGTGACTGCTCAGCCCCGGCACAGGGTGAAGGCTTCATGTCACCTCCCAGCGAGAGTTCAGAGCAGGCTGATGAACTCTAAGAAGGCTTTGAGGAAGAGAGGGAATATCAGGAATTCTAAAATAACAAACTCATTGAACCATATGGAGGGTTGCTTGGTTCTAGGCAAAAGTGCATTGGATTCTATGCAAATGGCATCTGAAGGTGGTCTGCACTAAGGCACTGGGGTCTTACTAGGGCTGATGAGGTCTACGGACTGACCAGTGGGGATGGGGAACCAGAGTACATTACCCACCCAAGCCTGGAGTGGCCTAAGAGGGTGTGTGTGTGCCGAAGGAGGCTTCTCAGAGTTCCTGAGTTAAGTGTTCAAGAACGTGTTGTGGGCACTGCTCTATTTAAGTTGGATAACCTACATTGAGTTACTTTGTAGCACAAAGAATTCCTCTCAGGTATATGACAGCCTGGATGGGAGTGGTGTCTTTGGGACCAGGATACCTGGATACATACGGTTGAGTCCCTTTACTGGTCCACCTGAAACTCAGAATATTGTTAATCAGCTACACTCCTATAGAAAATAAAGTTTTTGGTTTTTTTTTTTTTTTTTTTTTTTTTTTAATAAAGTACAGATTGTGTGGATTCAGGAGAACCAGCATTCTTTTCAGAGAAAACAAGGAGCAGGAGTCAGAAGGAAAGAAAAAGGGAGTGAGGAGAACTATGGACACATTTGTTCTTTTCTAAATAATTATACTAAAGTGTGGCTGATCTTCTGTGTTGCATTAAGTTCTGCTGCACAAAAATGTGACTCAGTTATACATATAAAATATATATTTTTCTTATTCTTTTTCATGTGATTTAGCACTGAATATTGAATATAGATCCTTATGCTCTATAGTAGGACTTTGTTGTTTTACATTCCTCTGTTTCCCTACCTTCCAGTCATCCACTCACCACACCCTTCCTCATGACAGCCTGATGTCTTGGCCCTCTTTGGTTTTGGATGAACTCATATCCCCTGCTGCTGAGAAAACCCCTTGATACTTACTAAAAAGGGAAATAAAGAATTTTGCTGGGTATGGATATTGGGGGAGTCACGGGTAAGGGCTCATACTAACTGGTGTGTGTCTCTGACTCCCCAGGATTCTAGAGGCCACTGCTATACTGCCTTTAGAGAGAAAAGAGTGAGGAAATCTACAAAGTCCTGGGTCCTTGGTGAAGTCTTCCTGAGGCTGTATTTCTCCGTCTTTGATCGAGGAAATGACAGGATTGGCCTGGCACCGGCAGTGTAAATGCTTGGAGTGGCTCAGGAATCAGTAAGGCTGTTTGTAAAACACACTCACTTACACTTTGAGTACTCCTGCCCAGGATGCTGGTGAACTGTATTTGGCATTCTGTACACTCTGTTCTCAGTAAAGTATAAAGGGTTTCATTCTTAATGATGTTGAAGCAAACATTGCCTCTGTTTGTGTCTGGGTGTGAAGGATCTAGAACCAAGTCTGAATCAAAATTGAGAGGAGCCCTACTCCAACTGGCTTCAAGGAAAGGAGCGACTCATTGAAATGATTCTGGGAATCCAGGATACAAGACTCAGAGTGAACACAAAGATCTCAGTGACTGAACCCAAGAAATCAGAAGTCATCAATTCTCTTTCACCCTCGCTGTTTCTCTTTGGTCTGCTTTGATGATCTTAGCCTGGCAACTTTTTTTTCCTTAAGGCTTCTATACCTAGTGAGGGGGTTCAAGCTACCTGCCCTAGGGCTTTAAATCCTAAAGGCATCTCCTAGTAAGAAAAAAGGATTGCAGACATCAGAGTTCAAGTGTGTTCTCTGACCCACCTCAGTTCACATGTACAGCCCCAGATCAGCTATCCTGGCAGGGACATGGAGTCTTATGATGGGCTTCATGTGGTCTTTGGCCCAGACTCAGTAGCACACATGATTGTTAATTTCCTCCAGAACTACATGACTGAAACTGGGGAGAGGCAGCCCGAAGGATAGCAACTGGCAGATGGTCTAGGCCACAAAAGAGTTTGTGATGACCCACAAACTCCACCACCTCCTCATTTGGAGAAATTATAAGGGGTAATGAAATAGACTCTTTTTGTCCCATCTCAGACAAACTTATCACTGGGACTCTCCTCCAGGGGATGTTGGGTGAGGTGCTTCATGCAAAGCTGGTTCCCCCTTTTATCCCACACCACAGTCACCAGCACTCTGCCACATATGCCTGCTCTGTCCTTTCCAGTCTACCTGGTAAGTGGTGGTGCCAGTGGATCCCTGAGCCATCCCCCTCCTCCAGGGCCCAGAATGCCCCTCCCTTGCCCTCCAATGCTGTTGGGGAGAATGCAGCGCATGCATCAGGGAACCCAAGGTACACAGAATCTTCAGCCTTTCTGAGCTTCGTCCAGGGGTTGAGCTACAAGTATTTGCTTGGAGCTGCCATGGTTAGGCTCTTTTGCAGTGGAAGCATCCATTCTTTCCCCTGGAGGCTCTCAGTAGATGCCTCAGCTGAGTCAGCAGGCATCACAGGTTGATTTTCTTCCGGATTGACTGGTTTGAACTCCTTGTTGTATAAGGGACTCTCGAGAATCTCAAGAACCACAGTTTAAAAGTTCAGTTCTTCAGCATTTACACTTTCTTATGGTCCAGATCACTCATCTGTACATGATTACTGGAAATATCATAGCTTTGACATTATAGACCTCTGTAGCAAAGTGAGGCTCTGATTTTTAATACACTATGCAGGTTTTTCATAGCCTTTCTTCCTTCCAAGAAGCAAGTGTCTTTTAATTTTGGACTGCAGTCAAGGTCCATTGTGGTTTTGGAGCCCAAGAAAATAAAATCTGCCACTGTTTCCACATTTCCTTCAGCTATTTGCATGATGTGGTGGGACCAGATGCCATGAATGTTGAGTATATTTTTGTGAAGAGTTTTTTGAATGTTGAGTTTTAAGCCAGTTTTTGCATCTCTTCTCCTCATCAAGAGGCACTTTAGTTCTTCCTTGCTTTCTGCTATTAGGGCAGCGTCATCTTCATATCTGTGGATGTTGATGTTTCTCCCAAAATCTTTATTCCAGCTTGGGATTTATGCAGCCCAACATATCGAATGATGTATCCTAAATAGAAGTTAAATAACCAGAGTTAGAATGTATACCTTGTCACTCTCCTTTCCCAGTTTTAAATCTTTCAGTTGTTCCGTGTATGATTCTAACTGCTGCTTTTGACCTACATACAGACTTTTCAGGAGACAGGTAAGGTAATCTGCTACTCCCATTTCCTTAGGAATTTCCCACAGTTTGTTGTGGTCCTTTATGTGAAAGGAATGATCAGCGAAGCAGACGGAAATGTTTTCTGAGATTCCCTTGCTTTCTCTATGGTCCAATGGATGTTGGCAATTTGATCTCTGGTTCTTCAAACCAGTTTGTACATCTGAAAGTTCTCAGTTCATGTAGTGTTGAAGCTTAGCTTGGAGGATTTTGAGCATTACCTTGCTAGCAAGTGAGATGAGTGCAACTGCATGATAGGTTGGACATTCATTGGAATTGCCTTTCTTTTGGATTGGAATGAAAATTGACCTTTTCCAGCACTGTGGCCACTGATGAGTTTTCCAAACTTGCTAACATATTGAATGCAGCACTTTTACAGCCTCATTCTTTAGGATTTTTAAATAGCTCAGCTGGAATTCCATCACCTCTCTTATCATTGTTAGTAGTGATGATTCCTAAGGCCCACTTGACTTCATATTCCAGTATATCTGGCTTTACATGAGTCACCCAAGCATCATCCCTATCCTGATTTTATGACCATTGTACAGTTCTTCTGTGTGTTTTTGCCACCTCATCTTAATCTCATCTGCTTTTGTTAGGTCTCTGACTTTTCTGACCTTTATTGTGCCCATCCTTGCTTGAAGTGTTCCTCTGGTAGCTCCAATTTTCCTGGAAGCGAACTATACTTTTACATTTCTATTATTTTCCCCTAATTCTTACAGTGTTCACTTATGAGGACTTTCTTATATCCCCTTGCCATTCTCTGGAAATCTGCATTCCATTTAGTATATCTTTCCCTTTCTCCTTTGCCTTTCACTTCTCTTATTTCCTCAGCTGTTTCTAAGGGCTCCTCAGGTAACCCCCTTTCCTTCTCACATTTGTTTTTCTTGGGGATGGTTGTAGTGACCACCTCCTGTACAGTGTTACTAACCTCCATTCATAGATCATCAGGCTTTCAGACCTAATCCCTTGAATATATTTTTATCTTCACTATAAAATCATAAGGGATTTGATTTAGGTCATAGTTGAATGTTCTACTGGTTTTCCTTACTTACCTCAATTAAAGCTTGAATACTGCTTTCTTCTGCCTAAACATTGTTACCAGATCACCACCCACCATTCTCATTGGGTGTGGAGCAAAAACACACAATTTGAGAACAGTTACTCTGGGTTTGTGCTTGACTTTTCATGTGCTTAGGTGTGTGAACTTGATCAAGTCCCTTAACCTCAGTTTGCTCATCTGGACAATGGGCATGATGATGATAATTCCACCTCTATATGCATGTGTTCCTGCTAAAAGAAGTGGCCCTGAGAGGGCTTACTGGGTTCCTGAGTCTGGAAAAAGTATGAATTATTTTGCCACCTGGGGAGATGGAAATCTTCTATTTAGAGGTTATGGCTGCCATCTCTAAGGCTAAATATTGATTCAAGCCAAATGACATCTATCTCTGAACCTGACTCAGAACTCTGATTGAGCCAATGCTTCTGTTTTCTAGGCCCCAACAAGAACTAATCATTACTGGCTCAGATTGCTCCCTTCCCAGGCTTACCAGTCAGCCTTTCCTTGTCAACTATTTCTAGCCTGAAATCACACTGCAAGGAGAGTTGTAAGGCTGTTGGTCTCTTTCGGTTTCCCACATCTCCAGCATAGCAAGAAGTTGCTGTTATGGCTTCTTGTCATAGAAACAGCTATGGCAACCTGTACAGTCCAATCTCAGCTTGTTAAATGTGACTGTCCCCATTTGGCCTCTGATGTTTAAATTACCTACTGTTGCCTTAAAAACCTTCCTATGCTTGCTTTTAACAAACATATATGTGCAGACTTGATCTAGTTTTCTTCCCAAGTATGATCCCAACCATGCAATGAAGTAACCAGACATTTAGTCATCTAACTACCCACCCACAGGAATTGACAAAAGCAAACCACCCATCCATTTCTTGCTTGCCCCAAAACAACTTTGAAGTGATCTGCTGAAACAATGTGATAAATTGGCATGTACACTCCAGAAGGGACACTTTTTCTCGATCCGTTTTGCACCTAGTGCCAGATGTCTACCACAAGGCTTGCCCTCCAGCAGCCGGCCACCTGGTTTTTGCAGAATCATCCCACTCCAGATCCCTTCGACATCCCTCAGCAAAATCTACAGAACAAGTTCAGTCAAAGCTGTCTCTCCTTAAGAAAACAGTTTTTTGTTTGTTTGTTTGTTTGTTTGTTTGTTTGAGAAAACAATTTTTGGTAACACATTCAAAATCTTGTGCTCCTTGCCTTGGATTCAAGGACCTGCACCAGAGGATGCGAAGCCTCCCCTTCCAACTACATACATGCAAGGACTATCTAGGCAGAGACAAATGGTCTCCTAAGAAGAAAGATTTGAGACTCTAGAAAGTTAGAGTTCACTGGAGAGAGCTACACACAGATAACTGTATGAGTGTGCAGGTGATACCCTTCCAGTTTGCAGCAGAGAGTTAGTAGTACTGGTCAAGATTATAGGCAACAATCCTTGAGTTTCAAATTGCACCAAATCTAATTGTGTCCCCACCCATCAGCATGGAAATTACTCATATTACATCAGTGTAGCCCTGAAGACAATATTGCCTTACTAGTGGGGAATAGTAAACCTGGTCTAAAGGCTGGGCTTATATCAGCTAAAAAAACCTGAACAACAAGCCTTCAAAAAATACAATTGTTTCCAAGAAATTAACAGTGTCTACAAACAGTGCCATGAATAATTTTTTTTAATTAAGAATATCCAGCATCCAAAGGGTAAAAATTTCCATATCCAATATCCAGCTTAAAATTTCCATATGAATTATGAAAATATTTGTCCTACATCAATCAAAATGTTTTAAATTAATTATCTTCTAATTAAGATAAATAAATTCAAGAAGTAAAAAAAAATCCAATATTTAAAGAAGAAAGAAAATATCCAAAATGAGGGAAAAATCAATTAGTAAAAACACTGTTAAAATATACATTACATAATTAGCAGGGAACAACATTAAAATGCTTCCTAGAATAATAATCTTTAGAGTCATGAAGCTGAAGAATATTGAGTATGTTAAATAGAGACATGGAAAATAGGAATGAAAAGACTGTGGGGAAAAAATTAATTGTGCATCACAGAGATTTGAAACAACTTTAAGAATACTGAAATATATCTGAATGGAATCCCACAGGAAGTGAAAGAAGGAAAATAGAGAAAATAACTTCCTAATTACTGGCTGAAAATTTTCCAGATCTGATGAAAGCTTTAAACCCAATTAACACAGAAGTTAAATTAATTCAAGGACAAGAAGTAGGACAACTACTCAAAGGTGCATTGTTTCAAACAATCAACCAAAGAAATGTAACCAGAAGGAAAAACAGACACAATAGAACAAAAATGGGAAAGACAGCAGATTAGGCATATGAGACAGTGTTAGCCAGAGGACACTGGCAGCACATCTTAAAATGCTGAGAGAAATATAATTGACTCAGAATTCTATACCCAAGAAAAATACATATCAAAAACAAGAAAAAATACTTTATCAGATGTACAACTATGAGAGTGCATCACCACCAACAACCAATGTAACAATAAATGTTTTTTACCAGGCCTCAATAATGAGATGTCCATAATTTTAGCCATCTCATTCCTTCAGAAAACCTTGATTAGGACAAATATTAAAGTAGAAATAGTCACTTTGTTTCTACCCACTTTGAGAAAGTATTGCTAACTCCTAAATTCTGGATCTTGCAATGCTGGTGAACTAGATGGAGAGGTGATGTGAACAGAAATAAGGAAGGTGAGACAGGTAAGTCAGAATGTGAGGTAACAAAGACAAGGTATTTAAAAGCTAAAGAATTGGGAGAGTTTGGGACCTCAGTTGGAAAAGCAGTTTTCAAATCAAATTGGGTTATGTGGAGTGGATGATCCTCACTTCAGTCCTTAGAAGATCTCTACTGACCAGTCTGCCTCTTTTTTTCTGGAACACAGTTCAGGCCCATCTAGCTGTTTCTCATTGCTGTTCCTTTCTCCTGGCTTCCACACTGTGCCCAGCCGTTCAGCCTAATCCATTCAGAAAAGATTTGTTCTTTTAGGCAGGCGATGCAGGCTATGTACAAAATGATCTATTCTCTGCTTCTGTTTCAAAACTGAAAATCACTTCAGTTCAGTTCAGTCGCTCAGTCGTGTCCGACTCTTTGCGACCCCATGAATCGCAGCATGCCAGGCCTCCCAGTTCATTACCATCTCTCGGCATTCACTCAGTCTCACGTCCATTGAGTCTGTGATGCCATCCAGACATCTCATCCTCTGTTGTCCCCTTCTCCTCCTGCCCCCAATCCCTCCCAGCATCAGAGTCTTTTCCAATGAGTCAACTCTTCACATGAGGTGGCCAAAGTACTGGAGTTTCAGCTTTAGCATCATTCCTTCCAAAGAAATCCCAGGGTTGAAAATAGTTTGTTTTATAGCCATGAGCTCAGTAACTACGGGATAGCATTTTCTACCAAGCTCTTAGTCATGACTGCTGACTAAGATGCAAGCAGATCTTTAAGAGATTTCTTTAAAGACTTATTTCAAGGAGCTGATTTAGCTGAGAGATGGGACTCTTCCCTTCCCTACTTTCTTCCTAACTGCTGTCTGGATTTTAGTTGTGATGGCTGGAACTCCTGCAGTTGTACTGGACAATCATGTAACCTAGGAGATGGATACTACCCATGTTCTGGCTGGCTCATCTCCAGCTTTGTTTCAGTGGGAGAGAAAAATCAAGTTTATCTTGCTAAAGTTATAGTTCTTTTAGTTTTTGCAATGTGCATCCAAATTTAATCTTGATATTACTATGTGTTTAATACGATATAGCCTTATTATTTTGTTAGGTCTAGAGAATAAATTTATGTTTTATATTTCTCTATTTTTTATTTTATAAATTGATTCATCAACCATTATACCTAAATTGTATAAATGCAAAATTATGATTATATTCATGCTTTCTTTTAGATTTTGAGTTTTTATAATTTCATATCTTCTTTCCTTTCTTGTTTTCTCCATATTGGTACAGCCTGAATCATGTCCTCTCTGTTAACCTCATCCATAACCATATCTGCAGGCAAAAACAGATCAAGAGCTCTGTGGGGAGAACCAAAAAGAATGAATACAGGGACATGAATGAAGGGTGGTGGCCCTTGTTACTCTTCATGACTGTTCTGGTAGGATCACATTCCCCTGCCCTTCTGTGTGCCCACAACCCCCAAGTATTCCATGAACATGGAAGATACTTTGGCCAGTGGAATTTGAGTAGAGGTGATATGTCACTTCCAAATGGAAGTATTATTTTCTGTCCCACTAGCTGGAATACAGATGTAATGATGGCACCTGGAGCATCCATGTTAGACCAGAAGTAAATAGCACAGGTGGAAGATAGGACAAGAAAGAAGTGGACCCTCATCTCTGTGGAGAGACCTGCACTAACATTATATGAAACAGAGCTGAAATGGTATTGTATTTAAGATAATGTTATTTAGGGCTTGATTACAGTCGTTGAACCTGTAACCTAACAGTCATAATAGAATAACTGATCTTTGTGTTAGCCTTGTCTTGACATTAGGGTCTGAATGAGACAGTATCTACTGATGCATACTTAGAAGTGAATCAGGTGACAGCCCTGCCCTCTGGAAGCTGTGCTCTAGTGTGGGATTCAGAAACTCAAGCAAGAACAAAGCCACATGGCAGGACAGCTTCAAGATCCTGTAGGAACCCATGGGAGGTGAACGTCAATCAGTCCTGATCTCAGGAGGTTGCTTGAAGCAGGGGCAATCCTCTCTCAGTCTCCTCATAAATAGGCCATGGTGCTAAGTTTCATGTAAATGTGATTTATTTCAAATTCCTTCCAGAAGGTTTTCCCTTCTGAGCCAGTGTTTAAGATATGCATTTGAGACCTTGTTTGGGAAGATCGCAAATGTCCCAGGGCAACTAACCTGGTGGGCCAAAAGTACTGAGCCTGAGTGCCTTAGAGACTGATCTACATCAGGAGAAGCACAGGGTTGAAATGCCAGTGCACTGCAATTACAGAGTAGCCCCCTGCTTGCTGCAAATAGAGAAGTCATGAGCATCAATGAAGACCTACTGCAACCAAAACTAAAAAAAAAAAAAAATTCTCACAGAGAAACTAGTGAGGTCTCAGGGGAAGCAGGACATGAAAAAGAATGAAACCAGTCTGGGTCTGATATCATGCAAGTCATGGAGAGGGAGCAGAAGGCAGTGGCAACCCACTCCAGTACTCTTGCCTGGAGAATCCCATGGACGGAGGAGCCTGGTGGGCTGCAGTCCATGGGGTTGTGAAGAGTCGGACACAACTGAGCGACTTCACTTTCACTTTTCACTTTCATACATTGGAGAAAGAAATGGAAATCCACTCCAGTGTTCTTGCCTGGAGAATCCCAGCGACAGTGGAGTCTGGTGGGCTGCTGTATATGGGGTCGCACAGAGTCGGACACAACTGAAGTGACTTAGCAGCATGGGGAGGGAAGCAAGAGCCTGTTTTCACAAGGAACTTGGGATGTAAGTTGTGCCTCAAACATGTCCCAGCCTAAGGGTAGGGAGCCTGGATTTCACTCTCCCACTAGGTCCTCCCTGTCATCCTTCAACTAACAACAAATTGGTGTCTCCAAGCCCTTGTATTAGATCCTCCAAAGACAAATCAAAGGTGACACCAGAAGCAAAAGACACCAAAGCTCAGGATAATATAACTCAGAAGATGTCTAGATTTCTGCACTCGTTCTGGCATCAGTTCAATTCAGTTAAGTTCACTCGCTCAGTCGTGTCTGACTCTTTGTCCCCTCATGAATTGCAGTATGCCAAGGCTCCCTGTCCATCACCATATCCAGCATCATATCTGAAATCCTGCGAGTCTAAATAAATCCATGGTTCTCTACATGTAAGCATTTTAAAAAAATCAGCTTTTAATCTATATAACAGTATAGTTGATTTATAGCATCATATTAATATTAGTTGTATGAGAAATTAATCAGCTTTTAATCTATATAGTAGTATAGTTCATTTACAACACTGTATTAATATTTGTTGTGTGAGATATTAATTTCCTTATACATACACATGTATCCATTCTTTCCTAGATTCTTTTCCCCATACAGGATATTACAGACTATTGAGCAGAATTCATGTGCAAAAAGTAGATCCTAGTTGACTATTAAATAAAGTAGTATACATGTATTAATCTGAAACTCAATTTATCCCTCTCCCAACTTTCCACTTTGGTAACTATAATTATTGTTTTGATGGTGGGAAGTGTCTAGACACTTTTTGGTTCAGAGTCTGTGCTTGTGAGAGTGGAGTGGTCAGGGAAAGCAAGCCTGAGAGAGACTCATTTGAGATGATGCTAAATGTTGAGAAGGACCTGGCCATGCAAAACGCTGGGAGAAAAACATTCTAGATGTGGGAAGTAGCCCCTGCTAAGGACAAATGTAACCAAGTTTAATGAATGGCTACTCTTCTACTGCCAATCTTCCTTCCATCCTTGGAACTTGGCCTACAGGTCAACCACCATGACTTCATCCCATGCTTCAGTTGTGAGTTAGCAGCAATGAGCCATGCCAGCCTTCCTAAGAAGGGAGAACCTGGATTATCACGAGGCTGAATATGCTCTGGACTCAGAGATGTGTCCACAAACCTGTTATCACCAGGAGCATCAGGTGCCAGGGGCACCACCAATGCCTCTGACAATTTCCATGTACTTGTTCTCAGAAGCAGAAATGCAAAGGAAGTGATAGAGCAAAGAAACAAATAATGCCTCTTGTTTCACCTTGCCCCGCATGATTCCCATGACCCTTTGACCACACTGCTCTCTGCCCAAAAACTCTTTCTTCTTTTGCTTCTTCAAAGGTGGCTTGTGAATAACATCAGCACCTGACTGACGCCTGGTGGCTAGAACTCAACTCACAATCGGCTGGGATCCAGAGATGCCCAGCCTTGTCCTGTGTTTATCTCCTTTTTCTCCAATCAGATTCATAAAGCAAAGTCCCTAAAAAAAACAAGGGTGATGGTAGTTCTCTCAAGGCCTTTGAATCTCCAAAGTCTATTTGGAGCATCAAAGAGAGAACATATTCCCCTGCATCCAGGCTAGTCTCAGACCTCAGCCTCCCTCAGCCAGGGGTTCCCTGAGGAAACACAAGACACTTATCTAAGTTGCCAGAAGGCTGAGAAAAGAAAGCTTCTCACTGTGAGTGGAGGTTCATATCATCCAGTCACCCAAAGGTCTGTGTTGTCTGAATGAGGGTAGAGAGCTTTAGTGATTCTGAGTTGGGAGTGAGTCAGTCACCACCTGCATGACAGCCTCCTAGAGTCACTGTAGCTGAGGCTCCCCGCTGTGCCTGGTACCCAGAAGAAACAGCATGCAGTATTGCTTTCCTGCTGCTACAAGAAGGTAGGTCTGCTGATAAATTCAGAGCCAGACTTGAGGGGCAACGGGAAAGGAATTTCCATTCTGGTGCCTACATATATCTGAGAGCTGCCCAGCAGTGGATGCAATGGGGTTTTCTCTCATCTTTCCCTTCCTGGAAGTCTCCTAGTCTGCGAACCAGAGTTCCTGGGTCCCAAGTCTTCACTAACATACCCGCAGCTTTAGAGTGAGTCATACAACCCAGGGTTTAGTTTCCCACCTCTTGGATGAGGGAGATTGGACTTGCTTCCAGAACACTTGTTCCAGGCTGAAGCTGAGGGCCAATCAGTGGACAAGAGGTTCAGAGGTGCCTGTTGCTGAGGATGCTGAGGCTGCCTCTGGTGGGCAGGGGCTGTAACTGTCTGGTGATGTTCATGGGTCCTGGGATCAGAACTGGGAGTGGTAGACCACTTGGCACACAGCTGCTGTGACACCAAGGACCTTAGAGGCCTTGCCCCCTGGAACTTTCCATCATTTAGGTTCTGCGGGATGACATCAGGTACTTAAAAGTCAGAAGTTACCCATGGGGATGTTTGTACATTCCTCAGCAGAAACCCAAATTAGGCCAATGAATCATCTCTCCTAAAAACTCGGGAAACTAGATATGCCAGGACTCTTAGACAAATTTTGTAGTATTTTAGATACTATTTAAAGTAGTCATCTTTTGGATGACCTGCCATTTGGTCTCTGGCTTGGTATGATACCCACAGTTAGAGTGAAATCAAAGGGCTCCTGCAGGAGGCTGTCCCTCTCCCTTTGACTCAGTAGGAGTGAGTACAGCTCTCTCCCTTCCACATTTGGAGCAGGAATTCCAGCAGGAAGGATGTGACCTCCAAGTTCTACTGGAAGACTCAGGTAGGTCTAGCCTTCAGGTAGGCACTATTCTTTTCCCAGTGGTTCTTCCTTCCCTCCTGTGTCCTGTGCAAGCTGCCCATCTCGTTTCCTGGTTTCTCAATTCCTCCTCCCTTCTCTTGCAAATATTCATGCAGTCCCACGTGTAGCTTCTTCTCTACCCAGGCCCAGTTCCTCACATGCAGTTGGCACTACAGAAGAGAAAACTAAGGACGGGTCTGCCCAGTTCATTCTTTCTAATAATGCCCGCATTCCTTCCGTCCTTCATCACTAACATCTCCAGCTAGTTGATTCAGCCTAGCAGGGTAATGGAGATGCAGATGGTGGGGGGCGGGGGTGGTAAGTTTGTCAGGTGTAGGGGAAGGTTTTCAGATGACAAGAGATGAGTTGGAGTAAGGAGCATGTGGTCCTCCAACCACTCATTCACTGGGGACCTTCCTGAGTTGGCTATCTCATACTTCTCAGGGTATCTCTAAGACAGAAATTTCAAAATGGACTTTCTGTAAACTTACTACAAAATGATTTCCAACAAAACAAATGTAATAAAGAGTGTCATAAAGGCTATATTTTATCATTTTGGCATCAATAAGTACAAAACTAACCTCTTAGTCCCACTGGTTGTCATTGACTGGAAACTATGCAACATCAAGGGAGTGGCCAATTGAGTTCCAAGCGGAGACATTTTTGACTTGCATCAGTCTTTCTCTTCTTGCTATCTTCCCACATGTGGTGGTTGAAGGGAAGGAGGAAGAGGGGGAATTAGAGAGAAAAATAAAGAGAGGCTAATCCTATCATGAAGGACCAACATCAAAAACCCATGTCAACCTGGGTACATCCCAAACACCCTACTTCCTAATATTGGCAGTAAAGAGTGGACACAATTCAACAGATAGCAGCTAAGCAGATCTATTTTTAAATCAAGACAGACGCTCATTTTATTCTCTCTTTTACTTCTTATTCATTTTTCCTGAAGTACTTTAGGGACTAGATGAACAATTCACAAAATGTGCATAAATGAGTATTTGAGGTAAAATAATGGGATGTTAAAAAAAAATGCACTTTGTTCCCAATAAAATTAACATCTAATATCCAGTCTATGTACAAATTTCCCTGATTCTCAAAAAACAGTTTTCACAGTTTATTGAAAGAATGTAGTCATATGTTGCACTTGGTTGTTCTTTTTTAAGATGAAATTACTGTTCTTCTCTCAATTTTAATGCCATTCATTTGTTCAGAAACTGGGCGGTAGCAGAGTGGATTGTCTTACAGAATGTCCCACTATTGGGTTTAGAGCAGGAGTCCATAATAACAGCACAATGGGTCAGGACTAGTACCAGTTCTTGGTATATTAGGAACCAGACCTCCACAGAAGGAGGTGAGCTGCAACCAGTGAGTGAGGCTTCATCTGTATTATAGCCACTCCCAATCACTCTCATCACTCCCAGAATCGACAGTCTAGCCTGTTTTCCTGGAACTGTTCGTAGTTACATAAGCTATGCTTAATAGAAACAAAATAACATGAATATTGATGATTATTTTCTTTTATCAGCGCTCAGAATGGTAAGTTGGTGCCTTAGCAATCTATTACAGAGTCAAATAAGATGTTGCCCATTAACATTTGGACACACTTGGCCAGCTTAAAACTCAATATTAAAAAACTAAGGTCATGAGATCCAGCCCCATCCTTCATGGTAAATAGAAGGAGAAAAGGTGGAAGCAGTGACAAATTTCTTCATCTTAGCTTCCAAAACCACTGTGGATGGTGCCTGCAGCCATAAAATCAGAGGACGTTTGCTTCTTGGCAGGAAGGCTATGAGAAAAACATCAACAGTGTGTTGAGAAGCAGAAACATCACTCTGCCCAACAAACTGGTAGATGTTCAGTCTTTTCATTTGGATTCTTAAACTTTCTGTCCAGTCCGCATGGGGCTTTGAAGTGCCTTAGCTTTCTGGTCCTTCACGATTCCCAAGATCATTTTACGCATTTGTTTACACAGTCCTGAAATCAGCCTTCTCTTTAAGAATCCTTGCATCGTTGGATGGGGAATGTATTTAGAAGATACATGATAGACATCAGTATAGTCACTATTATCAAGTTGTCATTGATTGTAGGCTTTACATTGGTCAGATTAGAAAGTACACATTTTCCTTAAAAAATAAAGTAAAAAGGAATATAATTAGTTGGTACAAACTTATGCTTTAAATTTAAAATTTAAGACAGCAGGGTTGAATTAAACTTCTTTCCATTACCTGTGAACCTCTTTTTCTAGCCACTGAAAGGCTTACTTCAGAACATTATTTTTAATTATTGTCTTGCTTTTCCCTGTTAAAATGCATATGATTCTTTCACAATAACAGAAGTTATGAGGAACAATAAGATGTTGAATAAAGTTTCAGATTTCTTTCCTGTTTTACTTTTGATTTTCTTTGGTTTTGTTTTGGATGGGTCGTATTTTTATTTTTCCTTAGAAGATATTCCACTCTAAATGTAGTCATAATTCTGAATTTTAAAGCTACTTAGGTAATCTGTTCTTATGGGCAACTAGTCACCAACTTGCTGCAATTAGATTTATTAGTCTCTTTGTTCTCATTTGTTCAGTTCAGTTCAGTCCTTTCAGTGGTGTCCAGATCTTTGCAACACCATGGACTACAATATGCCAGGCTTCCTTATCCATCACCAACTCTCAGAGCTTACTCAAGCTCATGTCCTTCGACTTGGTGATGCCATCCAACCATCTCATTCTGTCTTTCACCTCTCTTCCTGCCTTCAATCTTTCCTAACTTCAGGGTCTTTTCCAATGAGTCAGTTATTCCTATCAGGTGGGCAAATAATTGGAGCTTCAGCTTAGGCATCAGTCCTTCCAGTGAATATTCAGGACTGATTTTTTTTTTTTTTTTTGGATGAACTGCTTTGATCTCCTTGCAGTCCAAGGGACTCTCAAGAGTCTTCTCCTACACCATAGTTCAAAGGGCACTTACGTGTGTCATTTGTCAGTGACATCACATTCCCCCTGTTAGGATTTAACCACCAGAACTGAATTTAAACAACATGCAAAAATGAGGATTAAGCCACAGTGCCCAATCTAAAGACACCTGGCAAAAGGGGAGGCGCCTGTTGTGTTCAAAGGACAGGCATGGATAGATCTCATGCAGGAATAGGGCCTGGAGGGTTGGCTGAGTCATTAAACAGGATTGTCATTACTTTTGCTGCCACAGTAGTTTTATCTTCTTTGATTGTGAAGACATTTCAAAATTATTTTTTGTATGTTTGGTTTGGCAGAAAAAATGTTTCATAACATAGACCCTATGGGGAAATTATATCAGATATATAACCATTTATCTTCTGCAGTTAAATTGTATTGGTTTGTATGTCCCTGATGATCTTTCTTTATTAATGGAAAGGAAACACACATGTTCAGTATGCATTCAGTCTCTTTTTAAATCAACAGACATGAATTAAATTCCTCTCTGTCCCCACTGCACTCCCAACTCTAGGCGAGAAATAAAAACCTTCAGAGACTGAAGGCTGATTCCAGCACATATCTGTGGAGATCGTTCCCACTGTTTTTGGGGGAAAAAATCAGTTGCTAACATTAAAATCAGTAGATTATAGATAAATATCCAAACTTCCAATTCTCTTGAAAACATGGCCAACTTGCCTGCTTTCCAGCATGAGTGAAGTGGAGGAGAGGCTGCTCCCAGTGGTAAGGCTTGTGTGGCCAAGGGTTCAACATGGCAACCTAGTCCTAGTATCATATCTCCTGCCTCCAGGGGCCATGACTTTGTGAGAACTAGACTGCTAGCTCTCTTAAGATAAAGACTACTTTGTCTTCATGAACTTTGACTTTGAAGCCTTTAACCCAGAACGTAGCACACATTTCTTTCTTGTATGTTTGTTGGATGCTATAAAATATCTTGTGGATGCATATGACATTTCTTCCAATACTGAAAACATGCAATTGAAGTACTACTCTGCCCTAAATCTTTGATGCAGACTGGCATCATAGGTGCCCTTGATGTCTGCCATTAGACTCCCTACCTAAAGCCAGTTGTATGTCCCTGGGCTGTGCCTGAAGTCTTCACTTTGCCATTTGACAACGAAATTTTCTAGCAATCTCCTCTCCAATGAAGACAGCAATGCATGTCTCATGAAGTGGCTAGGAAGATGACAAGAAACCACAAATGCTGTGCCTGAAGTCTTCACTTTGCCATTTGACAACGAAATTTTCTAGCAATCTCCTCTCCAATGAAGACAGCAATGCATATCTCATGAAGTGGCTAGGAAGATGACAAGAAACCACGAATGTCGAGCTTGGCCCTTAATATCCATTTTTATGATGTTCTTAGCAGTTTTTTCTCCAAGTAGGCAAGGTTCTTCATATTCTGAGATGTCCATGCATATCAGTTTGATTTCCCAGCCAACATTCAAGGAAGAGATTATAGTTCAATTCTCTGTATTCTGTGAAGCTTCAAAATCCACTCGCCAAGGACATTGATGAAGATAAAGATTTCATCGAGATCTTTGTGTTTTTTTTCAGACCTGTTATTGGCCTAAAGGGCTAAACTAGGGCATGTCGGTGCATATATATCACTAGGGGCTCCCGGTCACCACTGCATGCTAAGAACCTGAACTTCCCTGAGTACTTGGAGCCAGGAAAGAAGCATGAAGTGGCTTGTGCTCCTCGACCTGTTGCCCTTCTTAGATTGCAGGGTCATGTAAGTATGGAGATTGTAAGCCACATCATCTTCCTTTCTGTGATTTTTTTCTTTTCGTCTGATTATTCTTCTACTCATCAGGTTTAGAACGGAATGGCATATTTCCGTGACAATCTTAAAGTTCAGCCCTTAAATATTGATATGTACCTTGCTATAGGAACTGTGGGACCCAAGGTTCTTGGTGTAGATTTTCATAGTTGCACAACTCTGGGGGTCCGGTCATGTCATGACCTATTGCAGTTGGAACTCCTTGCTATTTTTCAGTGCACAGTCAATGCAGATGTAGGTGTGGTCCTGGGGAATAGCACTTTTCTAGGTTTTATTTAGCATGTTCTTTGTTCCCTCTCTACTTCCGTGTGTATATCTCTGTGTCTGCATGCCTGTATCACTATCATTTATCTCTCCATCCCTTTGGAAATCTCTGTGAGTGTATTTCTCTGTGTGGTGTTTTCTTTTAATTTTCTACATTTCCTGAACTTGTGCCCAATCTCTTGGATTCTTCTTTTAACTCTCCTTCTCTTTCAACTTGGAGAAAGATGGGGAGAGCTATTTATACACTGTTTTATATCAGACAAGCAGTGTGACCACAGTCAATGCACAAGCCTCTTGCATTTCAAATTCCTCCCTTGTAAAAGAGGATAGGAATCCCCCTTCTACCTCCTTCCCTGATCTTCTATGAGAAAGGTACAGTGGGGTGGCAAGAGCAACACTAGTGGTTGTCATTGTTGAGACTTCCTATTTATCAGGCACCTTATATCTATCATTTCACTTATCCCCAAGGTATCCTATTTGAAGGATTTGAATCATTACATTCCACCATTATACTGAAGGGAAGATTGAGACCACACATGGTCATATGGCTTACCCAACATTACAGAACAGAATCTTTATTCAAACCTACATCTTTGCCATGGAATATGCATAAAATTCTTATAATAAGGGGAGTCATAAAAATGAGTGGAAAGTACACAGTTCCACTACTAAGACAATTATACCTTAACACTGACAGCTAATTGTAGCATCTTTTTGTTTTCTTTCTCAAATGTTTGGTGAAAGAATATCTCTAAGATATTCACCCCTGAGGAACATCATGGATGTCAGTGTTTTGGGAGGATGGTAATCCACAGTGCCACCTGATGCTCTAGCCTAGCACTGGGGCTCATCTGGAGATGCCACGTGTGATGTTGGGCTTGGGGTTCCTGCAGGAGGCAGAAACACTGAGCAAAAAGGGCTCTACGCAGAGAAGATACTCTCATTTCAACTGTTGGTTTTGGTGACTGGGCCCAGAAATTACCAGGTGGCAGGTAAACATCCATTTCTGTGTCAAAGATGTGTCATTAGTTTGAGGGAGATTGTTCTTTCTGAGCAGAAGGCAATGACGACCCACTACAGTACTCTTGCCTGGAAAAATCCCAACACGGAGAGGCCTGGTAGGCTGCAGTCCATGGGGTTACTAAGAGTCGGACATGATTGAGCGACTTCACTTTCATTTTTCACTTCCCTGAATTGGAGAAAGAAATAGCAACCCACTCAAGTGTTCTTGCCTGGAGAATTCCAGGAACGGTGGAGCATGGTGGGTTGCTTTTTTATGGGGTTGCACAGAATCGGACAAGACTGAAGTGACTTAGCAGAAGCAGCAGTAGCTCCTTCTGAACTAAAGGAGTCAACTAGTTACAAATGAAGAATGAACCATCTCTGATCAGAAGGAAGAACCAACTGCAAAGCAATTGTGAATAACCAGGCAGAGGAATTCAGTTTCCACAGATGCAAGAACCACAGCAAGAAAAAGTTACTGAACCTGTATTCCGTGTAAGGCCATAAGAATCTAACACAATGCTTACTGTTTTTAGATTTTAAAAAGGGCTTATTTGTCTTCAAGAATGCCCATGTCACCCTGAGAGATAGGCAAACAGTAAATACATGTCAAATGAAAGGGTCACTTGTGTGGTGTTGCTCGAATGTGGTCTGAGTTTAGAGTTAGTGCCTGGGGTTGATCAAGAAGGACCTCCTGGAGAAGTCGGTGCTAAGGCCACGTTTGAAAGGAGAACAACATTTCTCAAATGAAGGCAGCAGGACTTCCCTGGGTGTCCAACGTTCCTGGAGGTCCAGTGGTTATGCCTCTGCGCCTCCAATGCAAGAGGTACCATTTCAATGCCTTGTCATGGAATCAATATCCTGCATACAATGTAGCACAGGAAAAAAAAAATCAAATACAAGCACCTCTGTGATAAAAGGCTGTGAGCTTCACAGTGGTTGGAAAGTGATCTCAAGAGATATATGACACCCAGAGGGAGACATCAGTATGGGAAAAGAAGGTAGCCAGGTCTGCACTAACCCACTCACTCCTTCTCCATGTAGCTGCTCTATGTAGGTAAAATCACCATTAGAACACCCCCTCAAGAATTCCAGGGTTTTTTTTTGACACAGGCTCAACTGACTTGTGTGTGCCCTCCCTCTTTTGCCCCCCGTCCAGCCTGTTGTGAGTACGGACACCTCATACCTGGGCCGTTCTTCACTTGCCCTGCTTCCCTTTTTCCACCCTTGGCACCTGATGACACTCATCTCTTGGGTCTGCAGCTACACAAGTTAGGTTCAGATATTACAAGTCTTCCACCCTCCGGCCTACCCAAAAGACCTTCAGGATCACCTATGGATCTGGGAGCATGAAGGGATATCTTGCTTATGACAACATTTGGGTAACGTGTAAAGAGAAGCTGAGTCAGGACTGGCTATGGAGTGACCCCTGCTTGTGAAACAGACGCAGGACTAATTGGCAGGAGACTTCCAGGCCTAACTGCCATAGACATTGACCATCTTACCAACAGGATTCTGTCCCTGGAGAGGGAGTGCCTGTGGTGACACACGAGCAAATGGATTAACTAACCCAGTGAGTGGCTTTAGGTGTAGACTTGTAGCTCCTTTGCCCATGAGCAGTTCAAGGTTCATTTTGCTGGAAGAAAAAAAGGAAAAAGCACCCAGTTTAATATTCACAGACTGTTCCAGCCATTTTCAGATGATAACTGGTTTAATTCTTCAACAACCCTCAAAGCAGTTACTCTGATTAGCTCATGAGACATATGAGGAAACTGAGGTGCAAACAGCAAGGGCCTTGCTGAGAGCACACATTTGGTAAAAGGTGGAGTTAAGCTGGCTATTCAGGACTGAAGTTGCTGTGGGGTGTTTGGGGACAGGATAAAACTGATCTGGGGACCCTGGGGATAGTCAAGGGCTTCAGGTATCCAAAGTGGGAAACTGGAGGCCTGAGAAGTTAAGGCACCTGATAAATGAGTTCTTGCTCTAGAGGACCCTTCAGAGTCTAATAAACCTATGGCTTGCCTCCCCCACAATACCTGAGTAGCTCACCTGTCTCTTTCTCTCTCATACACACTCACAGAAATATACACATATCCCTAAAGTGAATTTCCCAAGCAGTAATTTCATAGAACCCTGCAAGCAAGATTGTGTTTTCAGCTTGTCTTGGACAGATGCAGAATCCACAGTATATTGCAGAGAATACAGTTCATTCCTGCCATTAAGTCACAGTGATGCCAAAGAGAAGGCTATCTTGCTCTCAATTGTTTTGTCCATAAGGTGGCACCAATGCAACCTGGCCTGACTCTTGGTTGCCCCACCTGGACAGAAGCCACGAGGCCAATTTGACTCACTCAGGTGGTGTTTTTCATAGGGACAAATGTTTTAAAATTCACACCCTCTCTAAAATGAAACCCAAATTCCTCTTCCTCCTTACTCTAACCATCCGTGGGCAACCAAAGACAGAGCTCAGCCTCAGTTCTTCTCTGAAGTTCTAATGGCATTGCACCCCAGCCCAGTCCTAGCCCCACTTCATGTATCTGTGAGTGGGAACACTCTTCTCTCCCACAGATTAGGGACCTTGTAAGTACTGACCAGTCGTTTGGTCGAAGCTTGGCAGAATACGAGTTTGAAGACAAATGATTTGGGCTTGAACTATCCCAACATATCCTTCTCTGGAGCAACCCCCATCTTTAACAAGCTGAAGAATCAAGGTGCTATTTCTGAGCCTGTTTTTGCCTTCTACTTGAGCAAGTAAGTCTGAGATGGACAATTCCTTTCTCCAAATTAGCTGTAAGATGTTTCAGTTGTACAAAAATAGAACACTTGATAAAGCAGTATCCTGAGAGTAATATAACTGAGGATAACTATGGCCCCAGTGCCCTACCTGGCTTCACTACTGACTTTTAGAAATAAAATTTTATTGGAACAGAACCCTATTCCTAGGTTAAAGACCAGTAACTTGGTCTAGCAGAGTGAGTTATGAGGGAGACTAATGAAAAGCAACAGGAAATAAGTTGGAGGAAAAAGCAATGATTTGCTTATGAATTTGATAAGGAAGGAAGGAGAAGGATGGTGGATATCTTTCCTTCCTCATTAGCTTTTAAAACAGAGCCCAGGAACAGCTACCCCATTTTTGGAGCCAGTGAAAAATGAAAGTGTGGGACACAAAGTGTGGGACCCCTTGTTCAAGAAATATTAGTCATTTGAAGGCAGGGATAACAGAGGTGGGGTCCTTTCTGAGTGTGGGGCCCTTTGGACAGTGGAGGTCACAGGCCAGGGGAGCCAACTCTGGGTGGCCTGAACACACACCATTAGAAGTCCCAGGCCTTGATTTTCTAGAAAAAAATTACAAGATAGACATTGGGAAAGCCAAGTACTTCAGCACCATGTCCTCTGAGGGTGTCACAGCACTCAGGTCACTGGAGGTCCAGGGCATCTTCAGAAGACATAGTGGGTGGAGCTCAGAAGAGTGATTCAGCTTCTAACCTCCTCTGTGCCACCCATGAGACAGTAACAGATCTCAGTCTGGATCTCTGTCTCTCCTAGAACTATTTCTGCATCTGTACATGGGGGCCTTATTAGGACCTTGATGGGTGGACAAGCACACCTTTCAGACAGTGCTGTTGTTACTGTCCTCCAAGAATACCCCCCTCACTTTTCTCTACAGAGACAAGTAGGAGGGCAGTGTGGTGATGTTTGGTGGGGTGGACCACCGCTATTACAAGGGAGAGCTCAGCTGGGTACCATTGATCCAAGAGCATGACTAGATTGTACGCATGGACCAGTAAGCTTCTCCCTCTAAGGGTCAGCCCAAGTGATGCTCCCACTGCTGTCCATGGACACAGGCAGACACACACAGTTGCATTCTTAGACACAGAGTCACACAGACATACACCACCTTCAATGACAGAGACAGACAAACAAACATGTGGAAACACACAAGCAGACACATATAAACATACACATTAACACATTAAAAACATGCATAGCTAGTTAGAGAAACACAAGCACACACAGAGACACATGCAAACATACATGCAAAGAAAGACACAAGTACATAGATACACAAACAACCTATGGGTTCTTAATCCCCAGGCCTTCTGAGCATGGCTCTGACCAGTGTCCTAAAAGGCACCAGAGAGTTCTTTGTAGCTGGGAGAATGCTGTACCTACTGCCCTTTGAGGTGGGTAGCATGGTTAAAGGACACTACAGTGTAGTGAACCTAGGATCAGGGAGAATATCTCCAGCCAGAACAAAGTTATGATAAGATGACCGACTGTCCAGGGCTACATAGGACATAGGAAGTTCTCAGTACAGATAAATGTCTGTTTAAAAACAGGGACAGTCCTGAGAAAATGGGGAAAACTGGTCTTCTTATGGAGCAGCTACCCAACAGTGAAGAGAGGTTCGCTACAGTCTTAAGACGTAAAAGCAACTAAAAAAAAAAAAAGACATGCCAAGTTCTTGGGCACACAGTGGGACAGGGGCTATTACAGAGAATCAGGAAGGTGGGATATAGCAGTGACCTGAGGACAAGAGGCATAATTGATAGGATTCTGTGTGATACCCTCAGACCTGTCCTTTGGAGTTTCTGTGGGCTAGTCATGTATTTCCTGGCCAGGGTCTCAGGGTCTGAGCTAGTTTTAGAAGCAGTTCTGGGAGACACCCTCTCCCAGAGGAGCCCCTCTCTCTCCCTACTCTGAGAATCTGTTGCCCCTGCACATCTTCATCTTCACTCTTTGTGTGACCCGTTATTTGTTCCTCATCAGATACAGTTCTCTGAGGTTTCTAATTGTTTCCTCAGTCTTCATTCATTCATTGAACAGACAAGCACTGGGCATCCACTATGTGCCAGGCACTTTAGGGAGGCAAGGAGAATAAAACTTGCCCTCACATCTAAGAAGGCAGATGTACATGAAGTGAATTGTCGACATAATGAATTGTGACTTTGGTACATGCTAGACATGAAGAAGAGAAGGCACTGGTAACCCACTCCAGTACTCTCACCTGGAAAATCCCAGGGACACTGGAACCTGGTGGGCTGCTCTTTACGAGGTCACACAGAGTCAGACGGGACTGAAGTGAGTTAGCAGCAGCAGCAGCAGCAGCAGCAGCAGCAGTGGACATGAGGAACGGTCTACAGAGAGTCACCAAGACAGGAGACTGATAGATACCAGGGAAGAGACTTCCTGAAAACAATACAATTAAGGTGGAATCTGGGAGAGGAGAAGAAATTTTCTCGTCAAAGTGGAGCGGAGTCTTCTAGGTAGGAAGACCAGCTTGTGTCAAGGTACAAAAAGATCCTGGTGTATTCAAGTACTGCATTTGAGGATGTCAAGAAAGGATGTCTCTATGTTGAGAGCAAAGGAAAAGAGGGCGAGAGACCAAAGGCTATTTAGGACACAGTTGGGAAGGGAACAAGTCTGGGGAGACTCACAGTGACCTTGATGTCCGCTATCTTCCTTTGTCTCTCAGCATCATCATGAAAAGAAAGGTTATTGCTTGTTCTGGAGGCTGCAAGGCCATAGTTGACACCAAGGCAACATGCATCCAAGGCCTAAGAACAATGGTCGATAACATACAGAAGCTTATCGGCGCCAATCCATGGTGTTCCAAGGGAAGGGTCATGCCCCAGGGTCACTCCCAGTCTCCACACACAACAAGGATAACTAGGGCCAATCTCTCACCCTCTCTGTTTAACAGCACTACGTTTCATGTTCTGTGGTCAATACTCTGCCCTCTATTATCTTCACCATCAATGGCATCAACTACCCAGTGACAGCTTGAGGCTACATTCTCAAGGTGAGGGGACAATACTGAGGGTTGGTTCTCAAACTAGAGCTTGCAGGAACCCTTGGGCTGCTGCTGGGAGGAGGGCGGCCTCTGGAGGCCATGTCAAACCATTACAGATGCTGCTGAGCCCTGTGACTGGGCAAGTGACTCCCACAAAGCCAATCACTTGAGAGTAAAGGGCCGTGTGGGACACTGATCTTCCTGAAATAAATGTGGAGAGGCCACACCCTATGGCATGTTGGGAGTCAGGGAGAGGGGAACACTAAGGTCCTCAGTCCTCAAAGAGCTTCAATTCAATCTGAACCCTTAGGTGCATGAACATGAAATGCAGCACTAGCAGTCCCTGAAATATGCCATGTTACAAGGAGAATGGTGGGGACAGTCCCAATGTGATGTCCAAGCATAAGTTAACAGTCTCCCTTCTAAAAGTTTTCCTGACTTGGAGGTTCAATTACATGGTCAGCCTAGTTCTCAGCTGCATCTTCCCATTGCTCCAGCCAGAAGCCTCCTTTGTGAGTTGGGGGTACCTGACCCCTCTGTGGGGAGGATGGATGCCAATGTGAATAAAGGGTGCACTGTGACTGCTTAGCCCCAGCACTGGGTGGAGGCTTCATGTCAGCTCCCAGCTGGAGTTCTGAGCAGGCTGATGAGCTCAAAGAAGGCTTTGAGGAAGAGAGGGAATTTCAGGAATTCTAAAACCACAAACTCATTGAACCATATGGAGGGTTGCTTGCGTCTAGGCAAAACTGCACTAGGTTCCATGCAAATGGCATCCCAAGGTGCTCTGCATTGGAGCACTGGGGACTTATTAGGAGTGATGAGATCTATGAACTGACCTGTGGGGATGGGGGAATAAGAGTACTTTACCCAACGAAGCCTGGAGTGGCCAAAGAGAGTGAGTGTGGGCTAAAGGAGCCTTTGCAGGTTCCCGAGTTAAGTCTTCAATAAAGTATTGTGGGTACAGCTCTATATAAGATGGATAACCAACAGTTCGTTGCTGTGTAGCACAGGGAACTCCACTCAGTTATATGACAGCCTGCATGGGAGGGGTGTCTTTGGGACCAAGATACCTGGATGCATACAGATGAGCCCTTTGATTGTCCTCCTGAAACTCAGAATACTGTTAATCAGCTATACTCCAATACAAAATATAATTTTTAATAAAGTATGGATTGTGCGATGGAAGAGGAAAACCAGCATTCTCTGCAGAGAAAACAAGGAGCAGGAGTCAGAAGGAAAAAAACAGGGAGTGAGGAGAGCTATGGACACACTTGTTCTTTTCAAAAAAATTATACTGAAGTGTGGCTAATCTTCAGTGTTGTGTTAAGTTTGCTGCACAGCAATGTGACTCGTTATAAACATAAAATATATATATATTCTTTTTCATGGGATTTATCGCTTAATATTGAATATAGTTCCTTATGCCTACAGTAGGACTTTGTTGTTTTCCATTCCTCTGTTTTCACAACTCCCAGTCCTCGCCTACCCCACATGCTTGCTCTTGCAACCTCATGTCTTCGCCCTCTTTGGTTCTGGATAAACTCTCATATCTCCTGCTGCTGAAAAACCCCTTGATATTTGCCAAAAGAGGGAAATAATAAAAGTATTATGTTGAGTCTGGATATCGGGAGGAGTCACCGGTAAGGGCTCATGCTGACTGGTGTGTGTCTCTGACTCCCCCAGGATTCTAGAGGCTGCTGCTTTACCACCTTTCAAGAGAACACTGTGAGTCCATCTACAAAGAACTGGGTCTTGCGTGATATCTTCTTGAGGCTGTATTTCTTAGTCTTTGATCAAGGAAATGACAGGATTGGCCTGGCACAGGCAGTATAAATGCTTGGAGTGCTTCAGGAATCAGGAAGGATGCTCCTAACACACATTCACTCACACTTTGGGCACTGCTGCCCAGGATGCTGGTGAACTGTGTTTGGTGGTCTGCTCACCCTATTCTCAGTAAAGAATAAAGGGTTTCACTCTTAATGGTGCTGAAACAAATGGTTGCCTCTGTTTGTGTCTGGGAGGGAAGTGTCTAGAACCAAGTCTGAATCAAAATTGAGAGGAGCCCTACTCCAACTGGCTTCAAGGAAAAGACAGACTCATTGAAATGATTCTGGGAATCCAGGACACAAGTCTCAGAGCAAATGCAAAGATCTCAGTGACTGCCCCAAGAAATCAGAAGTCATCAGTTTTCTCTTTCTCACCCTTGGTCTTTCCCTTCCCACTTCTTTGATGGTCTTAGCCTGACAACTTTCTTCCTTAAGGCTTCAACACCTAGTGAGGGAGTCTAAGCTACCTGTCCTAGGGTTTTATATCTTGAAGGCATCTCCTAGTAAGGAAAGAAGCTCGGAGCCATTAGCATTAAAGGTGTTCCCTGAAATACCCACTTCAGTTCACATGTATAGTCTTAGATCAGCCATCCTGGCACTGCCATGTGGTCCTATGATTGGCTTTACATGGTCATGGACTTGATGCAGCAGCACACATGATTGTCTATTTCCTTCAGAACAACATGACTGAAGCTAAGGAGAGGCAGCCCCAAGGATGGCAACTGTGGAATGGTCTAGGCCATGGAAGAGTTTGTGATGACCCACCAACTCCATGATCTCCTCATTCAGAGGAATTATAAGGGGTGATGAAATAGACTCTCTTCATCCCATCTCAGAAGAACTTATCACTGGGCTTCACTTCCAGGGGAGTTTGAATGAGATACTTCATGGAGAGCTGGTCCCTTTTGTCCCACACCCATAAACCAGGTCTGGCACATATGCTTGCTCTGTCCTTTCCAGTCCTACTTGGTAAGTGATGGCCCCAGTGGATCCCTGAGCCATTCCCTTCTTCCAGGTCCAAGAATGCCCCTTCCTTGGCCTCCAATGCTGCTGGGGAGAATGCAACACATGTATCGGGAGACCCAGGGAACGCAGAGCCTTCAGCCTTTCTGAGCTTTTCCATGCGCGGGGCTACAAACTGTGGTTGGAGCTGCATAGTTAGGCACTTTTGCAGTGGAAGAATCCGTTCTTTCCACCTGGAGGCCCTCAGTAGTAGCCTCAGCTGAGTCAGCAGGGGTCAGAAGTTGATTTCCTTTCAGATTGACTGGTTTGATCTCCTTGCTGTATAAGGGGCTCTCTAGAATCTTCTCAAGCACCAAGTTCAAAAGCTCAATTCTTTGGAATGCACCATTTTTATGGACTAGATCGCACATCTGTACCTGATTACTGGAAAAAACTTAGCTTCGGCATTACAGACCTCTGTATTACTACGAACAAAGCTAGTGGAGGTGATGGAATTCCAGTTGAGCTGTTTCAAATCCTGAAAGATGATGCTGTGAAAGGGCTGCACTCAATATGCCAGCAAATTTGGAAAACTGAGCAGTGGCCACAGGACTGGAAAAGGTCAGTTTTCATTTCAATCCCAAAGAAAGGCAATGCCAAGAATGCTCACACTACCGCACAACTGCACTCATCTCACATGCTAGTAAAGTAATGCTCAAAATTCTTCAAGCCATGCTTCAGCAATATGTAAACCATGAACTTCCTGATGTTCAAGCTGGTTTTAGAAAAGGCAGAGGAACTGGAGATCAAATTGCCAACATCTGATGGATCATGGAAAAAGCAAGAGAGTTCCAGAAAAACATCTATTTCTGCTTTCTTGACTATGCCAAAGCCTTTGACTGTGTGGATCACAATAAACTGTGGAAAATTCTAAAGAGATGTGAATACCAGACCACCTGACCTGTCTCTTGAGAAATCTGTATGCCGGTCAGGAAGCAACAGTTAGAACTGGACATGGAACAACAGACTGGTTTCAAATAGGAAAAGGAGTACGTCAAGGCTGTATATTGTCACCCTGCTTATTTAACTTCTATGCAGAGTACATCATGAGAAACGCTGGACTGGAAGAAACACAAGCTGGAATCAAGATTGCTGGGAGAAATATCTATCACCTCAGATATGCAGATGACACCACCCTTATGGCAGAAAGTGAAGAGGAGCTAAAGGGTCTCTTGATGAAGGTGAAAAGGAGTGTGAAAGAGTTGGCTTAAAGCTCAACATTCAGAAAATGAAAATCATGGCATCTGGTTCCATCACTTCATGGGAAATAGATAGGGAAACAGTGGAAACAGTGTCAGACTTTATTCTTTTGGGCTCCAAAATTACTGCAGACGGTGGCTGCAGCCATGAAATTAAAAGACGCTTACTACTTGGAAGAAAAGTTATGACCAACCTAAATAGTATATTCAAAAGCAGAGACATTACTTTGCTGACTAAGGTCCGTCTAGTCAAGGCTATGGTTTTTCCTGTGGTCATGTATGGATGTGAGAGTTGGACTGTGAAGAAGGCTGAGCGCTGAAGAATTGATGCTTTTGAACTGTGGTGTTGGAGAAGACTCTTGAGAGTGCCTTGGACTGCAAGGAGAGCCAACCAGTCCATTCTGAAGATCAACCCTGGGATTTCTTTGGAAAGAATGACGCTGAAGCTGAAACTCCAGTACTTTGGCCACCTCATGTGAAGAGTTGACTCATTGTAAAAGACTCTGATGCTGAGAAGGATTGGGAGCAGAAGGAGAAGGGGACGACCAAGGATGAGATGGCTGGATGGCATCACGGGCTCGATGGACGTGAGTCTGAGTGAACTCTGAGAGATAATGATGAACAGGGAGGCCTGGCGTGCTGCGATTCATGGGGTCGCAAAGAGTTGGACACGACTGAGCGACTGAACTGAACTGAACTGTAGCAAAGTGAGTCTCTTATTTTTAATACTCTGTGCAGGTATTTCATAGCCTTTCTTCCTTCAAAGGAGCAAGTGTGTTTTAATTGTGCAGCTGCAGACAAGGTCCATAGTGATTTTGGAGCCCAAGAAAATAAAATCTGCCACTGTTTCCACTTTTCCATCATCTATACGTCATGAAGCGGTGGAACTGGATGCCATAAATGTTGAGTATCTTTTGTGAATAGTTTTTGAATGTTGAGTTTAAGCTAGTTTTTTCATCTCCTCTCCACATCGAGAGGCTCATTAGTTTTTCTTTGCTTTCTACCATTAGGGCAGTGTCATCTTCATATCTGTGTATGTTGATACTTATCCCAGCAATCTTGATTCCAGGTTGGGATTTATCCAGAACCGCATATTGAATGATGTATCTTACATATACGTTAAATAACCAGAGTGAAAATGTATACCTTGTCATCCTCCTGTCCCAATTTTAAAATTTTCAGTTGTTCCATGTCTGATTCTAACTGCTGCTTTTTTACCTACATACAGATTTGTTAGGAGAAAGGTAAGGTGATCTGGTACTCCCATTTCCTTAAGAATTTTCAACAGTTTGTTGTGGTCCACACAGTGAAAGGCTTTAGCATAGTCAGTGAAGCACATGGAAATGTTTTTTTCTTGGATTCCCTTGCTTTCTTTATGATCCAATGAATGTTGGCAATTTGATCTCTTTGATGAAAACAGTTTGCATGTCTAGAAGTTCTCAATTCATGTACTGTTGAAACTTAGCTAGAAGGATATTGAGTATTACCTTGCTAGCAAGTGAGATGAGCACAATGGCATGATAGGCTAAACATTCTTTGGAATTGCATTTCTTTTGGATTGGAATAAAAACTAACCTTTTCCAGCACTGTGGTCGCTGATGAGCTTTCCATATTTGCTGACATACTGAATGCAACACATTTACAGCCTCATTATTTAGGGAGCTTTAAACAGCTCAGCTGGAATTTTATCACTTTCCTTAGCAATTCTTGTAGTGATGCTTCCTAAAGACTACTTGATATCATACTCCAGTATCTGGCTTTATGTGAGTGACACAGCAGCATCCCTATCCTGGTCATTATGACCATTTTTGTGTAGTTATTCTGTACATTCTTGCTACCTCTTCTAATCTCATCTGCTTCTGTTAGGTCTTTGAATTTTCTGTCCTTTATTGTGCCCGTTTTTGTATGAAGTGTTTCTCTGGTATCTCCACTTTTCTTGAAGAGATCTATACTGTTTACAATTCTATTGTTTTCCTCTAATTATTGCACTATTCACTTATGAAGACTTTGTTATCTCTCCTTGCTATTCTTTGAAAGTCTGCACTCCATTGGGTATATCTTTCCCTTTCTCCTTTGCCTTTCACTTCTCTTATTTTCTCAGCTATTTTTAAGGCCTTCTGAGGCAAACACTTTGCCTTCTCACATTTGTTTTTCTTGAGGATGGTTTTGATGACCACCTCCCACACAGTGTTACAAACTTCCATCTATAGTTCTTCAGGCTAACAGATCTAATCCCTTGAATCTATTTCTCATCCCCACTATATAATCATAAGGGATTTGACTTGGTTCATAGCTGAATGTTCCAGTGGTTTTCCTTACTTTCTTCAATTTAAATGTGATTAATATTTGCTTCTGCCTAAGCATTGCTTCCAGATCACCACCCACCACTCCCAGTGGGTGTTGAGCAAAAACACACAATTTGACGATTGTTACCCTGGGATTGTCCTTGGCTTTTCACATGCTTAGCTGTGTGAGCTTGATCAAGTCTCTTAACCTCAGTTTTCTCATCTGGAAAATGTGTACCATGATGATAATTCCACCTTCTAGATTGCATGTGTGCCTGCAAAGAGCAAGTGGCCCTGAGAAGCCTTTCTGAGTTCCTGAGTCTGGAACAAATATGAATTATTCTGCCCCTGGGGAGAAGGAAATCTTCTGCTTAGAGGTTATGACTAGCATCCACAAGGCTAAATATTGATTCAAGCCAAATGACATCTATTTTTGAACCCTGACCCAGAACTCTGACTAAGCCGATGTTTCTGTTTTCTGGGTTCACATGAGAGCTAATGATTACTGTCTCAGATTACTCCCTTCCTCAGCCTTACCAGTCAGCCTTTCCTTGTCAACTGCTTCTCCCCTGAAATCACACTGCAAGGAAAGTTGTAAAAGCTCTTGCTCTCTTATCAGTTTCCCACATCTCCAGTGTAGCAACAAGTAGCTGTTACGGCTACTTTTCATAGCAATAACTATGGCAAGCTGTATAGTCCAATCTCAGCCTGTTAAGTGAAACTTTCCCCATTTGGACCCTCATGTTTAAATTATCTATACTTGCTTTAGTTATCATCCTATGCTTGCTCTTTAATGTCAAAATATGTGGGGACCTGATGTAGTTTTCTTTCCCAAGCATAATTCCAACTATGCAATTAAGTAACCAAACATTGAGTCATCTAACTACCCACAGGAACTGACAAAAGCAAACCACCCATCATGCATTTCTTGCTTGCCCCAAAACACCATTGAACTGATCTACTGAAACAATGTGATACAAAAGCATGTACACTCCAGAAGGGACACTTTTTCTCTGGATTTGTTTTCCACCTAGTGCAGAATGTCTTCCATAAGCCTGGCCGTCCAGCAGTTGGTCACCTAATTTTTGCAGATTCAGCCCACTCCAGATTCTTTGCACATGCCTCAGTAAAATCTACAGAACAGACTCAGTCAAAGTTCTCACTTCTGCAGAAAGCAGTTTTGTTTTGTTTTTAGAAAACATATTTTGGTAACACATTCAAAATCTTGTGCTCCTTGCCTTGGATTCAAGCACCGGCACCAGAGGATGGGAAGCCTCCCTTCCACCTAAATCTTTCCCCACTCCCACCAGGGCCACAGGCTTGACTGGACCCCCAGGACTTCTGCCTGCTCCCTGATGTTTTCTGTACATTAGTTCAGTTCATTCTCTGTCACGTCCAACTCTTTTCTATATCATGGGATGCAGCTTACCAGGTTTCCCTGTCCATCACCAACTCCCAGAGCTTGCTCAGACTCATGTTCATCAGGTTGGTGATGTCACCCAACAATTTCATCTTCTGCCTTCCCCTTTGCCTTCTGTCTTTAATCTTTCCCTTCATCAGGGTCTTTTCCTATGAGTCAGTTCTTCCCATCAATTGGCCAAAGTATTGGAGGTTCAGTTTCAGCATCAGTCCTTCCAGGGAATATTCAGGACTTATTTCTTTTAGCATGGACTGGTTGAATCTCCTTGCAGTCCACAGGACTCTCAAGAGTCCTATCCAACACCACATTTTAAAAGTATCAATTCTTTGGTACTCAGCTTCCTTTATGGTCCAACTTTCACTTCCACTCACAATTTCTGGTAAAACCATAGCTTTGACTATACAGACATTTGCTGGTAAAATAATGTCTCTGCTTTTAGTATGCTGTTGGGCTTTTCATAGCTTTTCTTCCAAGGAGCTAGCATCTTTCTTTCTTTTTTTTTTTTCTTCACAACTGTGGGCACTATCTACAGTGATTTTGGAGCCCAGGAAAATAAAGCCTGTCACTGTTTTCATTGTTTTTCCAGGTATTTTCCATGAAGTGATAGAACTGGATGCCATGATCTTCATTTTTTGATCTGTACATACCACATCAAGACCATCCCAAAGAAAAATAAATGCAAAAAGGCAAAATGGATGCCTTAGGAGGTCTTACAAATAACTTAGAAATGAAGAGAAGCAAAAGGCCAAGGGGAAAAGAAAGATGTACCCATCTGAATGAAGAGTTCCAAATAAGAGCAAGAATAAATTTAAAAAAAAACAACAACCTTCCTAAGTGATCAGTGAAAGAAATAGAGGAAAATATTAGAATGAAAAAAAAAAAAACGAGATCTCTTCAAGAAAATTAGAGATAAGGAGGGAATGTTTCAGGCAAAAATGCGCACAATAAAAGAGAAACAGGGGATGGACCAAACAGAAGCAGAATATATTAAGAAGAGGTTGAAAGAATACATAGAAAAACTACACAAAAAGATATTAATGACCACGATAACCACAATGGTGTGATCACTCATCTAGAGCTAAACAATCCTGAAATGTGAAGTCAAATGGGTCTTCAGAAGCATCACTAAGAGCAAACCTAGTGGGTGTGATGGCATTGCAGTAGAGCTATATCAGATCTTAAAAAATGATGCTGTTAAAGTGAGGCACTGAATATGCTAGCAAATGTGTAAAACTCAGCAGTGGCCACAGGACTGGAATGGACTTTTTCCTTGCAATCCTAATGCTTCTGCTGCTGCTAAGTTGCTTCAGTCATGTCCAGCTCTGTGTGACCCCATAGACAACAGCTCACCAGGCTCCCCCGTCCCTGGGATTCTCCAGGCAAGAACACTGGAGTGGGTTGCCATTTCTTTCTCCAGTGCATGAAAGTAAAAAGCGAGAGTGAAGTCGCTTCACATAAAAGGTGATTTTAAAGAATGTTTAATTACCACACAGTTGAACTCATCACACATGCTACCAAAGTAATTTCTCCAAGCAAGTCTTCAAAAATACATGAACTGTGAAATTCCATATGTTCAAGCTGAATTTAGAAAAGACAGAGGAACCAGAGATCAAATTGCCAACATTCGTTGGATGATAGTAAAAGCAAGAGGATTCTAGAAAAACACCCACTTCTGCTTTATTGGCCATGCAAAGGCATTCTGAAAGAGATGGGAATACCAGACCTCCTGACCTTACTCTTGAGAAATCTGTATGCAGGTCAGGAAGCAGCAGTTAGAACTGGACATGGAACAACAGACTAGTTCCAAATAGGAAAAGGAGTATGTCAAGGATGTATATTGTCACCCTGCTTATTTAATGTCTATGCAGAGTACATCATGAGAAATGCTGGACTGGAAGAAACACAAGCTGGAATCAAGACTGCCGGGAGAAATATCAGTCACCTCAGATATGCAGATGACACCACCCTTATGGCAGAAAGTGAAGAGGAACTAAAAGCCTATTGATGAAAGTAAAAGTGGAGAGTGAAAAACTTGTTCTAAAGCTCAACATTCAGAAAACGAAGATCATGGCATCTGGTCTCATTACTTCATGGGAAATAGATGGGGAAATAGTGGAAACAGTGTCAGACTTCATTATTTTGGGCTCCAAAATTACTGCAGATGGTGATTGCAGCCATGAAATTAAAAGGCACTTATTCCTTGGAAGAAAAGTTATGACCAACCTAGATAATATATTCAAAAGCAGAGACATTACTTTGCCGACTAAGGTCTGTCTAGTCAAGGCTATGGTTTTTCCTGTGGTCATGTATGGATGTGAGAGTTGAACTGTGAAGAAGGCTGAACGCTGATGAATTGCTGCTTTTGAACTGTGGTGTTGGAGAAGACTCTTGAGAGTCCCTTGGACTGCAAGGAGATCCAACCAGTCCATTCTGAAGGAGATGAGCCCTGGGATTTCTTTGGAAGGAATGATGCCAAAGCTGAACTCCAGTACTTTGGCCACCTCATACGAATTGTTGACTCATTGGAAAAGACTCTGATGCTGGGACGGATTGGGGGCAGGAGGAAAAGGGGATGACAGAGGATTAGATGGCTGGATGGCATCACTGACTCGATGGATGTGAGTCTGAGTGAACTCCGGGAGTTGATGATGGACAGGGAGGTTTGGTGTGCTGTGATTCATGGGGTCACAAAGAGTCAGACACAACTGAGCGAAACAACTGAACTGATGTGGATCACAAACTGTGGAAAACTTACAGAGAAGGGATTACCAGACAACCTTACCTGCCTTCTGAGAAATCTGTATGCAGGTCAAGAAACAACAGTTAGAACTGAACATGGAGCAACAAACTGGTTCCAATTTGGGAAAGGAGTACGTAAGGGCTGTATATTGTCACCTTGCTTATATAACTTATGTGCAGAGTACATCATGTCAAATGCCCAACTGGATGAAGCAGAAGCTGGAATCAAGATTGCTGGGAGAAATACCAGGAACTTCAGATATGCAGAAGACACCACCCTCATGACAGAAACTGAAGGGAAACTAAAGAGCCTCTTGATGAAAGTGAAATAGGACAGTGAAACATCTGGTTTAAACTTCACATTCAGAAAATGAAGATCATGGCATTTGGTCCCATTACTTCATGGAAAATAGATGGGGAAACAATGGAAACAGTGAGAGACTTTATTTTCAGGGGCTCCAAAATCACTACAGATGATGACTGCAGTCATGAAATTAAAAGATGCTTGCTCAGTTGAGGAAAAACTATGACACAACTATACAAATTTTATAAAAGCAGAGACATTACCTTGCTGGAAAAGTTCAGTATAATAAAAGCTATGATTTTCCAGTTGTCATGTATGGATGTGACAGTTGCACCATAAAGAATGGTGAACGAAGAAGAATTGATGGTTTTAAACTGTGGCATTTTACAAGACTCTTGAGAGTCCCTTGGACTGCAAGGACGTCCACCCAGTCATCCTAAAGGAAATCAATCCTGAATATTCATTGGAAGGACTGATGCTGAAATTGAACCTCCAATACTTTGAGTCAACAGATGTGAAGAACTGACTCATTAGAAAAGACCCTGTTACTGCACAAGATGGAATGCAGGAGGAGAGAGGATGTGATGGTTGGATGGAATCACCAACTTGATGAGTTTCTCCAAGCTCCAGGGTTTGGTGAAGAACAGCAAGCCCTGGAGTACTGCAGTCCACAGGGTCACAAAGAATCAGACATGACTGAATAACTGAACTGAACTGAACATACCACATAGCAAACATTATTTGTAATGGGCATGTTTCTCCAGCAAGACTGGGGCTCCCTATCAGTTCAGTTCAGTCACTCAGTCGTGTCCGACTCTTCGCGACCCCATGAATCTCAGCACACCAGGCCTCCCTGTTCATTACCATCTCTCAGAGTTCACTCAGACTCACGTCCATTGAGTCCATAATGCTATCCAGCCATCTCATCCTTGGACATCCCCTTCTCCTCCTGCCCCCAATCCCTCCCAGCATGAGTTTTTCCAATGAGTCAACTCTTCGCATGAGGTGGCCAAAGTACTGGAGTTTCAGCTTTAGCATCATTTCTTCCAAAGAAATCCCAGGGCTGATCTCCTTCAGAATGGACTGCTTGGATCTCCTTGCAGTCCAAGGTACTCTCAAGAGTCTTCTCCAACACCACAGTTCAAAAGCAGCAATTCTTTGGCACTCAGCCTTCTTCACAGTCCAACTCTCACATCCATACATGACCACAGGAATAAACATAGCCTTGACTAGATGGACCTTAGTCAGCAAAGTAATGTCTCTGCTTTTGAATATATTATCTAGGTTGGTCATAACTTTTTTCCAAGGAGTGAGTGTCTTCTAATTTCATGGCTGCAGTCACCATCTGCCGTGATTTTGGAGCCCCTAAAAATAAAGTCTGACACTGTTTCCACGGTTTCCCCATGTATTTCCCATAAAGTGATGGGACTGGATGCCATGGTCGTCATTTTTTTTTTCAGTATTCCTGCCTTGAGAACCCCATGAACTGTATGAAAAGGCAAAATGATAGGATACCAAAAGAGTAAATTCCCAGGTCATTAAGTGCCCAATATGCTACTGGAGGTCAGTGGAGAAATAACTCCAGAAAGAATGAAGGGATGGAGCCAAAGCAAAAACAATACCCAGTTGTGGATGTGATTGGTGATGGAAGCAAGATCCGATGCTGTAAAGAGCAATATTGCATAGGAGCCTGGAATGTCAGGTCCATGAATCAAGGCAAATTGGAAGTGGTAAAACAAGAGATGGCAAGGGTGAACGTCGACATTCTAAGAATCAGCAAACTAAAATGGACTGGAATGAGGGAATTTAACTCAGATGACCATTATATCTACTACTGCGGGCAAGAATCCCTCAGAAGAAATGGAGTAGCCATCATGATCAACAAAAGAGTCCATAATGCAGTACTTGGATGCAATCTCAAAAACGACAGAATGATGTCTGTTCGTTTCCAAGGCAAACCATTCAATATCAGTTATCCAAGTCTATGCCCCAACCAGTAATGCTGAAGAAGCTGAAGTTGAACAGTTCTATGAAGACCTACAAGACCATTTAGAACTAACACCCAAAAGAGATGCCCTTTTCATTATAGGGAACTGGAATGCTAAAGTAGGAAGTCAAGAAACACCTGGAGTAACAGGCAGATTTGGCCTTGGAATGTGGAATGAAGCAGGGCAAAGACTAATAGAGTTTTGCCAAGAAAATGCACTGGTCATAGAAAACACCCTCTTCCAACAACACAAGAGAAGAATCTACACATGGACATCACCTGATGGTCAACACCTAAATCAGATTGATTATATTCTATGCAGCCAAAGATGGAGAAGCTCTATACTGTCAACAAAAACAAGACCAAGGAGCTGACTGTGGCTCAGATCATGAACTCCTTATTACCAAATTCAGACTTAAATTGAAGAAAATAGGGAAAACCACTAGACCATTCAGGTATGACTTAAATCAAATATTTTATGATTATACGGTGGAATTGAGAAATAGATGTAAGGGCTTAGATCTGATAGATAGAGTGCCTGATGAACTATGGAATGAGGTTCGTGACATTGTACAGGAGACGGGGTCAAGACTATCCCCATGGAAAAGAAATGCAAAAAGCAAAATGTCTGCCTGGGGAGGCCTTACAAATAGCTGTGAAAAGAAGAGAGGTGAAAAGCAAAGGGGAAAAGGAAAGATATAAGCATCTGAATGCAGAGTTCCAAAGAATAGCAAGAGGAGATAAGAAAGCCTTCTTCAGTGATCGATGCAAAGAAATAGAGGAAAACAACAGAATGTGAAACACTAGAGATCTCTTCAAGAAAATTAGAGATACCGAGGGAACATTTCATGCAAAGATGGGCTCGATAAAGGACAGAAATGGTATGGACCTAACAGAAGCAAAAAATATTAAGAAGAGGTGGCAAGAATACACCAAAGAAGTGTACAAAAAGATCTTCATGAAACAGATAATCATGATGATGTGATCACTCATCTAGAGCCAGACATCTTGAAATGTGAAGTCAAGTGGGCCTAAGAAAGCATTACTACAAACAAAGCTAGTGGAGGTGATGGAATTCCAGTTGAGCTGTTTCAAGTCCTGAAAGATGATGCTGTGAAAGTGCTGCACTCAATATGCCAGCAAATTTGAAAAACTCAGTGGTGGCCACAGGACTGAAAAAGGTCAGTTTTCATTCCAATCCCAAAGAAAGGCAATGCTAAAGAATGCTCAAACTACCACACAGTTGCACTCATCTCACATGCTAGTAAAGTAATGCTCAAAATTCTCCAAGCCAGGCTTTAGCAATATGTGAACTGTGAACCGTGAACTTCCTGATGTTTAAGCTGGTTTTAGAAAAGGCAGAGGAACCAGAGATCAAATTTCCAACATCTGCTGATCATGGAAAAAGCAAGAGAGTTCCAGAAAAACATCTATTTCTGCTTTATTGACTATGCCAAAGCCTTTGACTGTGTGGATCACAACAAACTGTTGAAAATTCTGAAAGAGATGGGAATACCAGACCACCTAACCTGCCTCTTGGGAAATCTGCATGCCGGTCAGGAAGCAACAGTTAGAACAGGACATGGAACAACAGACTGGTTCCATATAAGAAAAGGAGTACATCAAGGCTGTATATTGTCACCCTGCTTATTTAACTTCTATGCAGAGTACATCATGAGAAATGCTGGACTGGGGCTCCCTATCGCCCCAACATATATCCCCAATCAAGTTTGCACCCATGCACAGAGGTCAGTGCCTAGCATTCACAAGGCATTCAGTGAGTTCTGATTGCAGGGGGACCTCCATTTCAGTTGACATAAAGATTAAAAGACACATTTATCCTCCTGTCTCTAATAACTCCAAAGTAGGAAAGAAAAATGAAAGATAATTGTCTCACATCAAACATCTGTCAGCAGAGAATGGATTCCTGAGGCGGAGAGCAAGCAAGGAGAGTTCTACAATTGCCCCAACTCTAGAAATAGTTTCCAACACATACATGGAAGTTGTACCTAGGCAGAGACAAACAGTCTCCCCAAGAAGAGAGATTTATGACTAGATAACTAGAGTTCACAGGAGAGAACTACATACAGAGAACTGTAGGAAGGTACAGGTGATAACCTTCCAGTTTTCTGCATAGTGTTGATAGTACTGGTCTGAATTATAGGGAAAAACCCTTGAGTCTCCAATTGCACCAAGCCTAATTGTGTCCCCACCCACCAGCGTGTAAATTGCTCATTTTTTTTAATTAAATTTATTTATTTTTTTAATTACAATACTGTATTTTTAATATAAATTTATTTATTTTATTTGGAAGGTAATTACTTTACAATATTGTATTGGTTTGCCATACATTGACATGAATCCACCACAGGTGCACACATGTTTCTTATCCTGAACACCCCTCCCACCTCCTTCCCTATATCATCCATCTGATTCATCCCAGTGCACCCAACCCAAGCATCCTCTATCATGCATCGAACCTCGACTGGTGATTCGTTTCACATATGATAATATACATGTTTCAATGCCATTCTCCCAAATTTTCCCACCCTCTCCCTCTCCAGAGTCCAAAAGACTATTCTCTACATCTGTGTCTCTTTTGCTGTCTTGCATACAGGGTTATCATTACCATCCTTCTAAATTACATATGTGTTAGTATACTGTATTGGTGTTTTTCTTTCTGGCTTACTTCACTCTGTATAACAGGTTCCACTTTCATCCACCTCATTAGAACTGATTCAAATGTATTTTTTTAATGGCTGAGTAATATCCATTGTGTATATGTACCACAGCTTTCTTATCCATTCATCTGCTGATGGACATCTAGGTTGCTTCCATGTCCTGGCTATTATAAACTGTGGTCGATAAACACTGGGGGGTACACATGTCTCTTTCAGTTCTGGTTTCCTTGGTGCGTATTCCCAGAAGTGAGATTGCTGGCTCATAAGGCGGTTCTATTTCCAGTTTTTTAAGGAATCTCTATACTGCTCTCCATAGTGGCTGTACTAGTTTGCATTCCCACTAACAGTATAAGAGATTTCCCTTTTCTCCACACCCTATCCAGCATTTATCACTTGTAAACTTTTGGATAGCAGCTATTCTGACTGCCGTGAAATGGTACCTCACTGTGGTTTTGATTTGCATTTCTCTGATAATGAGTGATGTTGAACATATTTTCATGTATTTGTTAGATTCAGAGCAATCCCTATCCAGCTAGCAATGGTATTTTTCACAAAGCTAGAACAAATAATTTCACAATTTGTATGGAAAAACAACAAACCCTCGAATAGCAAAAGCAATCTTGAGAAAGAAGAATGGAACTGGAAGAATCAACCTGTCTGACTTCAGGCTCTACTACAAACTGACAGTCATCAAGACAGTATGGTACTGGCACAAAGACAGAAATATAGATCAATAGAACAAAATAGAAAGCCCAAAGACAAATCCACACACCAATGGTCACCTTATCTTTGACAAAGGAGACAAGAATATACAGTGGAGAAAAGACAATCTCTTTAACAAGTGATGCTGGGAAACCTGGCCCACCACTTGTAAAACAATTAAACTAGAACACTTTCTAACACCATACCATCACAAAAAATAAACTCAAAATGGATTAAAGATCTAAACATACAACCAGAAACTATAAAACTCCTAGAGGAAAACATAGGCAAAACACTCTACAGCATAAATCACAGCAGGATCCTCTATGACCCACCTCCCAGAATATTGGAAATAAAAGCAAAAATAAACAAATGGGACCTAATTGAAATCAAAAGCTTCTTCACAACAAAGAAACTGTAAGAAAAGTGAAAAGACAGCCTTCAGAATGGGAGAAAATAATAGCAAATGAAACAACTGAAAAGAACTAATCTCAAAAATATACAAGCAACTCCTGCACCTCAATTCCAGATAAAATGTGACCAATCAAAAAAATGGGCCAAATAACTAAACAGACATTTCTCCAAAGGACATACAGATGACTAATGAACCCATGTCTTTCAATTCATTAGTCTCTGGGACTCCTATGATTCTTATGTTGGGGTGTTTAACATTGTCCGAGAGGTCTCTGAGTTTGTCCTCATTTCTTTCTACTTATTTTTCTTTTTCCTCTCTGTTTCATTGATTTCTGCCATTCTATCTTCTACCTCCATTATTCTACTGTTGGTTCCTACCAGAGTGTTTTTGATCTCATTTATTGCATTATTCATTATGTATTGACTCTTTTATTTTTTTCTATGTCCTTGTTAACTTTTCTTGCATCTTCTCAGTCCTCGTATCTAGGCTATTTATCTGGATTTCCTTACTCTTTTCAAGATTTTGGATCACTTTCACTATCTTTATTTTTAATTCTTTATCAGGTATATTCCCTATCTCTTCCTCTTTTCTTTGGTTTGGTGGACATTTATTCTGTTCCTTTACCTGCTGGGTATTTGCCTGCCTCTTCTTCTTGTTTATATTGCTGTGTTTGTCATCAGCTTTCCGTATTCTGGCAGTTTGAGGAGTTCTTTCTATTGTGGAGTTTCCTCACTGTGGGTGGGTTTGGATGGATGGCTTGTCAAGGTTTCCTGGCTAGGCAAATTTGTGTCGGTGTTTTTGTGGGTGGAGCTGGATTTCTTTCCTCTTTAGTGCAATGAAGTGTCCAGTAATGAGTTATGAGATGTTCATGGGTTTGGAGTGACTTTGGAGAGCCTGTATATTGAAGCTCAAGGCTATGTTCCTGTGTTGCTGGAGAATTTGCATGGTATGTCTTTCTCTGGAACTTGTTGGCCCTTGAGTGGTGCTTGGTTTCAGTGTAGGTATGGAGGCATTTGATGAGTTCCTATCGATTAATGTTCCCTGGATTTAGGAGTTCTCTGGTGTTGTCAGGATTTGGACTTAAGCCTCCTACCTCTGGGTTTCAGTCTTATTCTTACAGTAGCCTCAAGACTTCTCCATCTATACAGCACCAATGATAAAACATCTAGGTTACAGATGAAAAGTTTCTCCACAGTGAGGGACATCCAGAGAGGTTCACAGAGTTACAGAGAGAAGAGAAGAGGGAGGAAGGGAGGTGGAGGTGACCAGGAGTAGAAGAGAGGGAATCAAAAAGGAGAGAACAAGCTATCCAGTAATCACTTCCTTATGTGCTCTCCTCAGTCTGGATCCCTCAGAGATGTTCACAGAGTTACACAAAGAAGAGAAGAAGGAGGAAGGAAACAAAGGTGGCCAGGGGAGAATAAAGGGGGGAATCAAGAGGAGAAAGACAGATCCAGCCAGCAATCAGTTCCCTAAGTGTTCACAGCCATCGGGAACACAGAAAGAGATTCACAGTACTGGGTAGAGAAGAGAAGGGGGAAGTAGGGAATAGAGGCAACCTGGTGGAGAAAACGGCAGTACAAAGGGGGAGAGAGCAGTCGGGCCAGTGATCTCGCTCCAAAGTAAAAATGGTTACTGAAAATTGGGTTCTTAAAGGTACAAAATTAATAACAAATACCAAAAAGCAACAATTAAAAATCTAGAAAAGAGGTTGGATTCTCAAAAATACAATATTAAAGAAAAAAAAACTCACAAAAATTATATATATATATGAAATGTGCTTTAAGAAATAGGGTCCTTTTTTTTCAAAGTAATAGTAGCTTATAAAAAATAAAATTTAAAGGAGTAGTAGATGACTTAAAAATTAAAAAAATAAATTTAAAGAATGAAAATAGTAAAAATATATCTAGGACTTTCTCTGGTGTTGTTGTGGACAGTGTGGGGTCAGTTCACTTTTAGATAGTTCCTTCATCCAGCTTATACTTCTCAAGATCTATAGGCCCCTTCCTATATAGTCGGTGCTAACTGCAGGGTTTTAATTTATTGCACCTGTCACTTCCAGAGTGGTTCCCTCTGTTGTATCTTCTTCTGTTTGCTGGTCTTTTCAGTGTATAATTTCTGCCCTGACCGAAGGGGTTGGTGTTGGACATTTTTTAGGCTCACTTGTTCACTCGTGCTGTGGGGAGGGAGGAACACTGCAAACAAATATCACTGGCATGTGTGGGAAGTGCTCCCAGTGTCTCAGGCACACTGGGTTTGCCCCTGCTCATGGCATGTGTGCTTTCCCAGTCTACACTGTTCAGGCTCTAGGTTGCTCTGCTGAGAACTGTCTGAGGTGGGCCCTGTGTTGCATGCACTTTCCAGGTCTATGCCACTCAGGTTCGTTTACTTGGGTACTCCTCAAAGGCGCAGACTTGGCTGGGCTTGCGTTTTGTGACCTTCCCAGGTCCGACTGCTCAGGTGACCATGACCAGGTGTTTGGTGAGCGTGGTCACTCCCTACTTATTGCCTCTCCCGTCCCTGCTGCTCAGTTTTCTGGGTGTACAACCAGCCTACCTTCTCAGGAGGATATTGACCATCCAGAATCCCAGGAAGACTTGGTTAGCAATGAAGCTTGCTCAGAGAATTCTTGCCTGGAGAATGCCAGGGAGAGAGAAGCCTGGTGGGCTGCCGTCTAAGGGATCACACAGAGTTGGACATGACTAAAGTGACTTAGCAGCAGCTGCTGCTGCTTGCAGTTTGGTAGATGATGACTCTATGGGGCATGATTGCTCCTTCCTGGCTCTGGCTGCCCTCGCTCCCCATGCCTGGCAGGGGATGGGCCGATCCACAGTCGGCTACCTCTGCTCACTCCTTTGTGAGCAGGCCGGGTGGTGTCTTAGTTTAAGGCTTTTCACTGGGGTAGCTATCCCAGGGTCTGGTTTGCTATCTCAAGCTAGTTTCCTCAGATTGCCCTCAGGGCATTCAGGCCCAGTCCTTATTCTAAGCAATGCAGCCTGCACCCCCTGCCCAGTCCCCCATGCTAGTGGCAGATGCGGGCGTCTGCACTGCTTCTCTGCTGGGAGTTACCATTGGGCATGTAATCTGTGAGTTTAAATTATGTATTTATTTTTCCTCCCACTTATTTTGCCCTCTGAGGTTCCAAGGCTCACCACAGACTTGCCAGTGAGAGTGTTTCCTGGTGTTTAAAAGTGTCTCTATTTTTTAAGACTCTTTTCCCAGGATGGATCTCCATCCCTACCTCTTTTGCCTCTGTTTTATCTGTTACATTTTTCCTACCTCCTTTCAAAGACAATGGGCTGCTTTTCTGGGTGCCTGAGCAACTATGCCTGCATGTCTCAAATAGAGTTTACATGCTCCAAGTACTGAGGTTGCCCTCCTCAAACAGAGAGTCCCTACCACAAGGAAGATCCTGCATGCCACATTAAGACCCAGTACAGACAAAGAAGTGATAAATGAATAAATAATGTAATAATTATCATAATTAATAATGTTAGACTAGCAAGTTAAAGATGCATACCATGGATCTTAAACTACTTAAAAAACAGTTACAGTGAATAAAGTGACAAAGAATATAAAAGGGAATCTGAAAACCTACTCAGTCACAAAGAAGACAGGGATAAAAGAGACATAGAAAGAAAGAACATGGGACAAACTGAAGATAAAGAGAAAGATAATCAAATTAAAACCAACTAGAGTTAACCTCTCAGATGTGAACCCAGACTGAAGATATAACCCAGGCCCCAGACAACAGCAGATCCCCATACACTGCACTATGAAGATGAAACAGAGCCTGCCAGGCCCCAGGGCCCAATATGCCTGGGCGGAGAACAGTACCAAAAGTTTATAAGGAACAGTAATTTAGAAGACTTCAATCATACAAAGTACATCCTCTGTTTATAAAGAAATAGCATTAGAAATCAATGTTCACTGGACAGAAGAAGAAGCTAGCATAGTGTGGACCTTTCCACTTTTACAATACTACTTATGCCCAGGAAGGAGCAGATAAATTACAGGACTTATATCTCTTCAACACCAGACATACTTGATATACATAGACAATACTAGACATACATGTTTGATTTTCATGGTTCAGCCTCCTCTCTTGCTCATCCTGGGCAACAGGGACTGATCCTCTAAATCACAGCTCAATCACTACATACAAAGCCAGACGATGTTTGCTGCGTCTTTCACATAAACCAGTGAAAACTTGTTTCCTCCTATTTCACACTCTTGGCTCTTTTCAACCAACCATGGCTCTTGTCCTACCTTGTGGGATCCTGGTCCTCTGTCACTTGCAGCCATGTTCCCATACACAGGGCCTCAATTACACCCAAAGAAATTCCTATTCAAAGTGGCCATAATACATGCAAAAAGGGAAAGAACAAGCAGCTCCTTACTCTCCTCTCTTGTTCTTGCACTACATACATTCACTGAAAACTTCTGTAGCAAGTTTTTTACATACAAACGTTCAAGTTGAAAACTTCTAAACATGTAAAGTGCATTTACATGTGCCAGCACATCAGTTAGTTCACAGATCTGACACCCATTGTTGTGGGCACATCCAAGACAAGTTGGTGTATATTTGTGTGCTTCACTGTACAGAACTGTATGGAGTACAATAGTGCAGGACTTTTATTTCAGGCCTACACTCTCTGAAAGGAAGCATAAATGCAGTGGTAATGAAGATGCTGCTGCTAAGTCACTTTAGTCGTATCCAACTCCGTGCAGCCCTTTAGGCGGCAGCCCATCAGACTCCCCCATCCCTGAGATTCGCCAGGCAAGAACACTGGAGTGGGTAGCCATTTCCTTCTCCAATGCATGAAAATGAAAAGTGAAAGTGAGGTTGCTCCGTCGTGTCTGACTCTTAGTGACCCCATGGACCGCATCCTACCAGTCTCCTCCGTCCATGAGATTTTCCCGGCAAGAACACTGGAGTGGGGTGCCATTGCCTTTTCTGAATGAAGATGCTACTACTATTCTATTTTTAAAGGTGTGCTTAGTTGCTCAGCTGTGTCTGAATTTTCAGCATATGGACTGCAGTATGCCAGGCTCCGTGGGAAGGCTGCCATGTGGATTCTCCAGACCAGAACACTGGAGTGGGTTGCCATGCCCTAACCAGGTACACAAGATTTAAAATGTTTCTTTTATTGTTTGTGTTGGGTTTTTTATGTATTATTTTTGTGAAAAGTATCATAAAGGTATTAAACTACAGTAAAATATAGCCAATTGTATTAGTTGGCTACTTAAGTAACTTTGCTGGATTTATGAAGAAATTTGGATTTTTGAACCCCTCTTTCAAATGGAACTTGTTCATATACAGGGGACTTACTGTTCTGCTAAAACCTGTGGATCCAAAAGTGAACGCATCCCCTCCAGGTCCAAGGAAGTCAGATTCTTGGTTGGGATTTTAGAGGAAATGTGACATCTCCATAATTCTAGCCATTTGAGTCTTTTCAAAAGACTTTGATCAGGACAAGCAAACACTAACGTAGAAATAGTCATTGTGTTTCTACTCACTTCTAGAAAGTGTTGCTAAGTTCTCAGTACTGGATCTTGTAATGCTGGTGGACTATTGGAGAAGTGATGTGAATGATAATAAGGAAGGTGAAACAGGTAGGTCAGAAGTGAGATAACAAAGACAAGATATTTAGAAGCTGAAGAATTGAGAGAGATTTGGGACCTGAGTTGGAAAAGCAGTTTTCAAAACAAATTGGGTCATGTGACATGTGTAATCCTCACTTCATCCCTTAGAAGATTTCTAAATTAAAGAAAGTAGGAAAAACCGCTAGACCATTCAGGTATGACCTAAATCAAACCCCTTATGATTATACAGTGGAAGTGAGAAATAGATTTAAGGGCCTAGATCTGATAGATAAAGTGCCTGATGAACTAAGGATGGAGGTTCGTGACATTGTACAGAAGACAGGGGTCAAGACTATCCCCATGGAAAAGAAATGCAAAAAAGTAAAATGGCTGTCTGGGGAGGCCTTACAAATAGCTCTGAAAAGAAGAGAGGTGAAAAGCAAAGGAGAAAAGGAAAGATATAAGCATCTGAATGCAGAGTTCCAAAGAATAGCAAGAAGAGATAAGAAAGCCTTCTTCAGCAATCAATGCAAAGAAATAGAGGAAAAGAACAGAATGGGAAAGACAAGAGATCTCTTCAAGAAAATTAGAGATATCAAGGGAACATTTCATGCAAAGATGGGCTCAATAAAGGACAGAAATGGCCTGGACCTAACAGGAGCAGAAGATATTAAGAAGAGGTGGCAAGAATACATGGAAGAAGTGTACAAAAAAGATCTTCACGACCAAGATAATCATGATAATGTGAAAACTAATCTAGAGCCAGACATCTTGGAATGTGAAGTCAAGCGGGCCTTAGAAATCATCATTAAGAACAAAGCTAATGGAGGTGATGGATTTCCAGTAGAGCTGTTTCAAATCCTGAAAGATGATGCTATGAAAGTGCTGCACTCAATATGTCAGCAAATTTGGAAAACTCAGCAGTGGCCACAGGACTGGAAAAGGTCAGTTTTCATTCCAATCCCAAAGAAAGGCAATGCCAAAGAATGCTCACACTACCACACAATTGCACTCATCTCACAAGCTAGTAAAGTAATGCTCAAAATTCTCCAAGCCATGCTTCAGCAGTACATGAACTGTGAACTCCCTGATGTTTAAGCTGGTTTTAGAAAAGGCAGAAGAACCAGAGATCAAATTGTCAATATCTGCTGGATCATGGAAAAAGCAAGAGAGTTCCAGAAAAAAATCTATTTCTGCTTTATTGACTATGCCAAAGCCTTTGTGTGGATCACAATAAACTGTGGAAAATTCTGAAAGAGATGAGAATGCCAGACCACCTAACCTGCCTTTTGAGAAATCTGTATGCAGGTCAGGAAGCAACAGTTAGAACTAGACATAGAACAACAGGCTGGTCCCAAATAGGAAAAGGAGTACGTCAAGGCTGTGTACTGTCATACATTTAACTTATATGCAGAGTACATCATGAGAAATGCTGGACTAGAAGAAACACAAGCTGGAATCAAGATTGCTGGGAGAAATATCAATAACCTCAGATATGCAGATGACACCACCCTTATGGCAGAAAGTGAAGAAGAACTGAAGAGCCTCTTGATGAAAGTGAAAGGGGATAAAAGTGAAAGTGGAAAGCGAAAAAGTTGGTTTAAAGCTCAACATTCAGAAAACAAAGATCATGGCATCCAGTCCCATCACTTCATGGGAAATAGATGGGGAAACAGTGGAAACCGTGTCAGACTTTATTTTTCTGGGCTCCAAAATCACTGCAGATGGTGACTGCAGCCATGAAATTTAAAAAAAAAAAAAAAAACACTAATTCCTTGGAAGAAAAGTTATGACCAGCTTAAATAATATATTCAAAAGCAGAGACATTACTTTGCTAACTAAGGTCCATCTAGTCAAGGCTATGGTTTTTCCTGTGGTCATGTATGGATGTGAGAGTTGGACTGTGAAGAAGGCCAGGAGCTGAAGAATGGATGCTTTTGAACTGAGGTGTTGGAGAAGACTCTTGAGAGTCCCTTGGACTACAAGGAGATCCAACCAGTCCATTCTGAAGGAGATCAGCCCTGGGATTGCTTTGGAAGGAATGATGCTAAAGCTGAAACTCCAGTACTTTGATTACCTCATGCAAAGAGTTGACTCATTGGAAAAGACTCTGATGCTGGAAGGAATTGGGGCAGGAGGACAAGGGGACGACCGAGGATGAGTTGCTGGATGGCATCACAGACTCAATGAACGTGAGTCTGAGTGAACTCTGGGAGATGGTATGGACAGGGAGGCCTGGCGTGCTGCATTTCATGGGGTCGCGAAGAGTCAGACACAACCGAGCGACTGAACTGAACTAAACTGAACTGAACAGACCAGTCTGCCTCTATTTTCTGTAACACAGTTCAGATCCATCTAGCTGTTTCTCATTGCTGCCCCTCTCTCCTGGGTCCCACACTGTGGACAGCCGTTCAGCCTATTCCATTCGTTTTGTTGTTGTTCTTTAGGGCAGGTGTTGCAGGCTACCTACAAAAGGATCAATTCTCTGCTTCTCTTTCAAAACTGAAAATAGTTTGTTATATAGCCATAAGCCCAGTAGCTACAGGACTGCCTTTCCTAGACACCCATGCTCTTAGTCATGACTGGTGACTTAGAAATGCAAGATCTGTTAGAGGGATTTCTTGGAAGACTGCATTCAAGGAGCTGATTTAGCTGAAAGACTGGACTCTCCCTTTCCCTACTTTCTTCTTAACTGTTGTCTGGATTTTAGTTGTGATGGCTGGAACTCCTCCCGTTTTACTGGACAATCATGTAACTTTGGAGATGGATACCACCCAAGCTCTGGCTGGCCCACCTCCAGCTCTTTTTCAGAGGGAGAGAAAAATCAAGTTTATCTTGCTAAAGTTATAGTTGTTTTAGTTTTTTGCAATGTGCACCCACACTTAATCCTGATACTACTATGTGTTTAATATGATATAGCCTTATTATTTTGTTGGGTTTAGTGAATATATTTATATTTTACATTTCTCTAATTTTTCATTTTATAAACTGATTCATCAGCCATTATACCTAAATTGTATAAATGCAAAATTATGTTTATAAGCATGCTTTCTTTTGGATTTTGAATTGTTATACTTTCTTATCTTCTTTCCATTCTTGTTTTCTCCATATTTGTATAGCCTGGGCCATGTCCTCTCTTATAACCTCATCCATACCTGTATCTGCAGGCTAAAACAGACTGAGAGCTGTGCGGAGAGAACCAAAAAAAAAAAAAAAAAAAGAATTACAGAGACATGAATGAAGGATGGTGGTCCTTGTTACTCATCATGAATGCTCTTCAGTAGGATCACATTCCTCTGTCCTGTGTGCCTACCACCCCCAGGTTTGCCATGACCATGGAAGATACTTCAGCCAGTGGAAAGTGAGTAGAGTTGATACGTCACTTCCAAATGGAAGTGTTGTCTTCTGTCCCACTAGCTGGAATGCAGATATAATGACAGGAGCTGGAGCAGCCACGTTAGACCAAAGGTAAGCAGCACAGGCGTAAGATGTGACAAGAAAGAAGTGGGCTCTCAATCTAAGGAGAGACCTGCACTAACATCTTATGACAGAGAATTGAAATGGTATTGTATTTAAGATAATGTTATTTAGGGTTTGATTACAGTCGTTGAACCTGTAACCTAACACTCATAATAGAATAACTGATCTTTGTGTTAGCCTTGTCTTGACATTAAGGTCTGAATGAGAGAGTATCTACTGATGTATACTTAGAAGTGAGTCAACTGACAACCCTGCCCTCTGGAAGCTGTGCTCTAGTGTGAGATTCAGAAGCTGAGGCAAGAACAAAGCCACATGGAAGGAGAGATTCATGATCCTGTAGGAACCCTTAGGAGGGGAACCTCAATCAGTCCTGATCTCAGGAGGTAGCTTGAAGCAGGGACAATCCTCTCTCAGTCTCCTCATAAAAAGGCCATGGTGCCAAGTTTCATGTAAAAGTGAGGTTTTTTTCAAGTTCCTTCCAGTGTTTTCCCTTTTGATCCAGTGCTTAAGATGTGCATTTGAGACCTGGTTTGGGAAGATTTCAAATGCTCCAGGAAACTAAGCTGGTGACCCACAGCTACTGAGCCTGAGTGAACTAGAGCCTTTGATCTACATCAAGAGAAGCACAGGATTGAAAATCCTGTGCACAGCAATTACAGAGTAGCCCCTGTTCACTGACAATATAGAAGTCCTGAGCAGCAATGAAGACTTGCTGTGCTGCTAAGTCACTTTAGTCGTGTCCGACTCTATGAGTCCCCATAGACAGCAGGCTACCAGGGTCCCACGTCCTTAGGATTCTCCAGGCAAGAACAGTGGAGTGGGTTGCCATTTCCTTCTCCAATGTGTGAAAGTGAAGTCGCTCAGTCGTGTCTGATCCTCAGCAACCCCATGGACTGCAGCCTTCCAGGCTCCTCCATTCATGGGATTTTCCAGGCAAGAGTACTGGAGTGGGGTGCTATTGCCTTCTCTGCAGTGAAGACTTAGTTCTGGCAAAAGAAAAAAAATTTCTCCCAGAGAAACCAGTGAGGTCTCAGGGGAAGCAGGACATGTAAAATGATGAAACCAGTCTGGGTCTGATATCATGCAAGTTATGGAGAGGGAAGCTACAGCCTGTTTTCACAGGGAACTTGGGATATAAGTTGTGCCTCAAACATGCCCCAACCCAAAGCTAGGGAGCTGGGATTTCACTTTCCCACTAGCACCTCCCTCTCATGCTTCAACTAACACCCAGCTGGTGTCTCCAAGCCCTTGTATTAGATCCTCCAAGGACAAATCAAAGATGACACTAGAGGCAAAAGACACCAAAGTTCAGGAAAATGCAGCCTCAGTAATGTCTAGATTTCTGCACCCAGTCTGCCATCTCCAACATAATATCTGAAATCCTGTGAGTCTAAAGATCTCCATGGATCTCTACATGTAAGCATTTATTTAAAATTCAGGTTTTAATTTATACAGGAGTGTAGTTGATTTGCAGCATTGCATTAATATTAGTTGTATGGGAAATTAATTTCTGTATACATACACATGTATCCATTGTTTCTTAGATTCTTTTCTCATACAGGATATTACAGACTATTGAGCAGAATTCCTGTGCAATACAGTAGTCCTTTGTGGATTATCTATTAAATAAAGTAGTATACATATATTAATCTCTAACTCACAAACATCTCAGTTTAATTGAGATGATGCTGAATGTGGAGAAGGACCTGGTCATGCAAAAGTCTGGAGGAAAAACATACTAGATAATGGAAGTCGACCCTGCTAAGGACCACGGTAAAGAAGTTTCATAAATGGCTACCCTTACACTGCCAATCTTCCTTCCTTACTTGGAACTTGGCCTACAGGTCAACCACCATGACCTCATCCCAGGCTTCAGTTGTGAGTTAGCAGCAGTGAGCCATGTCAGCCTTTCCAAGAATGGAGAACCTGGGGCTATCACGAGGCTGAATATGTTCTGGACTAGGGACTTGTCCACAAACTGGTTATCACCAGGAGCATCAGGTGCCAAAGGCACCACCAATGCTCTATCTCCATGTACTTGTTCTCAGGAGTAGAAATGCCAAGGAACTGACAGAACAAAGGAACAAGAAATGACTCTTGTTTCATCTTACCCCATGTGATTCCCATGGCCCATTCTGACCAAAACTCTTTCCTCTTTTGCTTCTTCAAAGGTGGCTTGTGTATAACATCAGCAGCTGACTCTGAAGCCTGATAAATGGAACTCAAATCACAGTCAGCTGGGACCCAGAGATGTCCAACCTTGTCCTGTGTTTCTGTCCTTTTTCTCCAACCAGATTCATAAAGCAAAGTCCCTAAAAAATATAAGGGTGATTGTAATTCTCTCAAGGCCTTTGAATCTCCAAGGTCTATTTGGAGCATCAAAGTGGGAACATATACCCTGCATCCAGGCTAGCCTCAGACCCCAACCTCGCTCAGACAGTGGTTCCCTGAGGAAACATAAGGCACATATCTAAGTTGCCAGAAGGCTTAGAAGAGAATGCTTCTCGCTGTGAATGTGGGTTTATGTTAACCAGTCACCCAAAGGTCTGTGTTGTCTAAATGAGGATTGGGAGCTCTGGGGATCTGAGTTGGGAGTGAGTCAGTCACCACGTGAATTACAGCCTCCTAGGGTCACTACAGCAGGGGCTCCCCCACTGTGCCTGGAACCCAGAAGAAACAGCCCTGAATATTGCATTCCTGCTGCTACATGGAGGCAGGTCTGCTAATAAAATCAAAACCAGACTTGAGGGGCAATGTGAAAGAAACTTTCACTCTGGTGCTTGCAGGTATCTGAGAGCTACTCAGCAGGGAATACAATGGACTTTTCTCTCATCTTTCCCTTTCTGGAAGTCTCCTAGCAAGGAATCGGAGTTCCTGGGTCCCAAGTCTTCACTAACCTACCTACACCTAAGGTGAGTCATACACCCCAAGGTAGAGTTTCCCATTTTTTGGATGAGGAAGTCTGGACATGCTCCAGAACACTTGTTCCAGAATGAGGCTCAATTCCAATCAGTGGACAAGTGGCTCAGAGGTGACTGTTGCTGAGGATGATGACGTTGCCTCTAGTGGGCAGGGGGATGTAACTGTCTGGTGATGTTCATGGGTCCTGGTCTCAGGACTGAGAGGTGTAGACCACTTGGCACACAGCCGCTGTGCCATGAGGACCTTAGAGGCCTTGCCCCCTGGAACTTACCATCAGTTGGGTTCTGTGGGATGAGATCAAGTAGTTATAATTCAGAAGTTACCAATGGGGAAGCATGTGGATTCCTCAGCAGAAACCCAAATATGGGTGATGAATCATCTCTCCAAAATACTCTGGGAGCTATATATGCCAGGACTCTTAGACAAATTTTGTAGTATTTTAAATACAATTTAAAGTAGGTCATCTTTTGGATGACCTGCCATTTGCTCTCTGGCTTGGGATGACACCCACAGTCACAGTGGAATCAAAGGGCCTCTGGGGAACACTGTTCCTGTCACTTTGACTCATTAGGAGTGAGTAGAGCTCTCTCCCATCCACATCTGGAGCAGGAATTCCAGCAGGAAGAATGTGACCTCCAAGTTTAACAGGAAGACTCAAGAAGGTCTGGCCCTCTGGTAGGCACTATTCTTTTCCCAGTGCTTCTTCCTTCCATCCTGGGCCATGTGCACACTGCCCTCCTCCTGGCTCCTGGATTCTGAATTATTCTGCCCTTCACTTGTAGATATATAGGCAGTCCCACCTGTGGCTCCCTCCCTACCCAGGTCCAATCCCTCACCTGCAGATCGCACTAAAGGAGGAAAACCAAGATGGGTCTTCCCAGTTCATTCTTTCTAAAAAATGTACGCAATCCTTTTGCTTCCAGACCGTATCCTGAGTCGTCAACATTTTCAGCTAGATGACTGAGCTTAGGAGAGGAATGGAGATGCAGATTGGGGGAAGGGGTGGTAAGGGTATCAGTTGTGGGGGACAGTTTTCAGATGACAAGAGATGAATTGGAGTAAGGAGCATGTGGTCCTCCAATCACTCATTCATTTGGGACCTGCCTACATCTGTATTCTTGGACTCCTCAGGGTATCACTAAGAAAGAACCTTCAAAATGGACTTTCCATAAACCTCTTAACTGCCAAAAATTTCAAACATGACAAATGTAAGAGTGTCATGAACCCTATATTTCATCATTCGGCATCACAACTACAAAACTAACCTCTTAGTCCCACAGGTTGTCATAGACTGGAGACTATGCAACATCAAAGTGGTGGCCAATTGAGTTCCCAGGGAAGACATTCTTGACTTGTATCAGTCTTTCTCTTGCTGCTATTTCTCACATGTGGTGGTTGAAAGGAAGGAAGAAGGGGGAGAATAAAGAGAAAAAGAGGGAGAGGCTAGTCCCATCATGAGGGACCACCATCAAAACTCCATGTCAACCTGGGTACCTCCCAAAGGCCCTACTTCCTAATACCATCACATTGGCAATCAATGGTGGACACAATACAACCGCAGCAGCTATGCATAGCATGGCAGCTCTCTGTTTTTAAATCAAGACAGACCACCGTTTCACTCTCTCTGTTTTAATGCTTATTCATTTTCCCTGAAGTATTTTAGGGACAAGATGAACATTTCACCAAATCTACATAATGAGTATTTGTGGTAGAATGATAGAATATGAAAAAAAATGTTCTTTTGTTCCCCCAAAATGAACATTTTATATCCAGTCCATGTGCAAATTTCCTGGATGCTCAAAAAGCAGACGTCTTTTCAACTTTCTTCAAAGAATGTAGTCATATGTTGCACTTAGTTATTCTCCTTTAGGACTAAATAACTGTTCTTCTCCCAATTTTAATGCCAATCATTTGTTCAGAAACTGGGTGGAAGCAGAGTGGTTTGTCTTACAGAATGTCCCACTATTGGGTTTAGAGCAAGAGTCCATAATACCAGCACAGTGGGTTAGGACCAGTAGCAGTCTTTGGTCTATTAGGAACCAGACCTCCACAGAAGGAGGTCAGCTGCAGGCCAATGAGTGAGGCTTCATCTGTATTATAGCTGCTCCCCATCACTTTCTCATCACTCCCAGAAGGGAGAGTCTAGCTTGTTTTCCTGGAACTGTTTGTAGTTACATAACCTAAGCTTAATAGAAACAAAAATAGTTTAAATATTGATGATTTTTTTTTCCCCTCAGTGCTCAGAATGGTGAGTTGGTATCCTAGCAGTCTATCATAGTGACAAATTAGATGTTTCCTATTAACATTTAGAGACATTGGGCCAGCTTAAAACTCAATATTAAAAAAAAAAAAAAAAACTAAGATTATGGAATCCAGCCCCATCCTTCATAGAAAATAGAAGGAGAAAATGAGGAAGCACTGACAGATTTTTTCATCTTAGCTTCTAAAACCACTGTGGATGGTGCCTGCAGCCATGAAATCAGAAGACATTAGTTTCTTGCCAGGAAAGCTATGAGAAACATAAACAGTGTGTTGAGAAGCAGAAACATCATTCTGCCCAACAAAGTGCAAGATGTCTGGCTTTTCCTTTGGATTCTTAAACATTTTGTCCAGTCCCCACTGGTCTTTGAAGTCCCTCAGTTTTCTGGTCCTTCATGATTCCCAAGATTATTTTGTCCATTTCTCTACCCAGTCCTGAAATCAGCCATCTCTTTAAAATCATCTGATGGGAAATGTATTTAGAAGCTACATGTTAGACCTCAGAATAGTCACTGTCATCAAGTTGTCAATGCTTCTAGGCTTTACAGTGTTCACAAGAGGAAGTACACATTTTCCTTAAAATTAAAATAAAAAGGAATATAATTAGTTGGTACAAGCTTATGCTTTCAGTTCAAGATTTAAGACAGCAGGGTTTGAATTAAACTTGTATATGTTATGTGTGAACCTCTTTTCCTAGCCACTGAAAGGCTTACTTTAAAACATTAGTTTTAATTACTGTCTTGCTTTTACCTGTTAACATACATACGATTCTGTCACAATAACAGAAATAATATGAGGAACAATAAGTTGTTGAATTTTTGCTCGCCTCAGCTGCGATGGTGGTGCAGATGCATGACGGCTATAATGGCAGAGCAGAAGCGTGGGAGAGAGGAACTACCTCACGTCCAAATCAGGGGTAGCAACCAAGAGGAGCTACCCTACTTCCAAGGTAAAGAGCAGCGGCTGCACTTTGCTGGAGAGCAGTGAAGTGATACTCCACGGCCAAGGTAAAAGAAACTGAAGTACGATGGTAGGTGCTGAGAGAGGGCATCAGATGGCAGACAAACTGAAATCACATTCACAGACAACTAGCCAATCTGTCACATGGACCACAGCTTTTTCAAACTCAGTTAAACTAAGCCATGCCATGTGGGGCCACCCCAGATTGATGGGTCATGGTGGAGAGGTTTGACAGAATGTGGTCCACTGGAGAAGGGAATGGCAAACCACTTTAGTATTCTTGCCTTGAGAACCCCAAGGACAGTATGATAATCAAAAAGATAGGACACTGAAAGATGAACTCCCCAGGTCGGTAGTTGCCCAATATGCTACTGGAGATCAGTGGAGAAATAACTCCAGATATAATGGCAGGATGGAACAAAAGCAAAGATAACACACAGTTGTGGGTGGGACTGGTGAGAGAAGCAAGATTTGATGCAGTAGAGAGCAATATTGCATAGGAACCTGGATTGTTATGTCCATGAATCAAGGCAAATTGGAAGTGGTCAAACAGGAAGATGACAAGAGTCAATGTAGACCTTCTAGGAATCAGCGAACTTAGATGGACTGGAATGGCTGAATTTAACTCAGATGACCATTATATCTACTACTGTGAGCAGGAATCCCTTAGAAGAAATGGAGTAGACATCATAGTCAACAAAAAGAGTCTAAAATGCAGTACTTGGATGCAGTCTCAAAATGTCAGTATGATCTCTGTTCATTTCTAAGGCGAACCATTCAATAACACAATAATCCAAGTCTATGTCCCAATCAGTAAGGCTGAAGTTGAACAGTTCTATGAAGACCTACAAGACTTTCTATAACTAACACCCAAAAAAGGTATCATTTTCATTGTAGGGGACTGGAATGCAAAAGTAGGAGTCAAGAAACACCAGGAGTAACATGCAAATTTGGCCTTGGAGTACAGAATGAAACAGGGCAAAGGCATTCTGCCAAGAGAATGCACTGGTCATAGCAAATATCCTTTTCCAACAACACAAGAGAAGACTCTACACATGGACATCACCAGATGGTTGGTACCAAAATCAGATTGATTATATTCTTTGCAGTCAAAGATGGAGAAGCTCTATACAGTCAACAAAAACAAGACTGGGAGCTGATGGTGGCTCAGATCATAAACTTCTTATTGGCAAATTCAAACTGAAATTGAAGAAAGTGGAGAAAAGCATTAGACCATTCAGGTATGACCTAAATCAAATCCCTCATGATTATACAGTGGAAGTGAGAAATAGATTTAAGGGACTAGATCTAATAGACTGAGTGCCTGATGAATGATGGACGGAGGTTCATGACATTGTACAGGAGACAGGAATCAAGACTATCCCCAAGGAGAAGAAATGAAAAAAGGAAAATGACTGTCTGAGGAGACCTTACAGATAGCTTTGAAAAGAAGTGAAGCAAAAAGCGAAGGAGAAAAGCAAAGATTTACCCATTTGAATGCAGAGTTCTGAAGAATAGAAAGGAGAGATAAGAAAGCCTTCCTCAGAGATCAATGCAAAGAAATAGAGGGAACGAACAGAATGGGAAAGACTAGAGATCACTTCAAGAAAATTAGAGATACCAAGGGAATGAATGTTTCATGCAAAAATGAGCCCAATAAAGGACAGAAATGGTATGGACCTAACAGAAGCAGATATTAAGAAGAAGTAGCAAGAATACACAGAGGAACTGTATAGAAAGATCTTCATGACCCAGATAATCATGATGGTGTGATCATTCACCTAGAGCCAGACATCCTAGAATGTGATGTCAATGGGCCTTAGGAAGCATCACTATGAACAAAGCTAGTGGAGGTGATGGAATTCCAGTTGAGCTATTTCAAATCCTGAAAGATGATGCTGTGAAAATGCTGCACTCAATATGTCAGCAAATTTGGAAAACTCAGCAGTGGCTGCAGGACTGGACAAGGTCAGTTTTCATTGCAATCCCAAAGAAAGGCAGTGCCAAAGATTGCTCTGACTACCACACAATTGCACTCATCTCACAAGCTAGTAAAGTAATGCTAAAAATTCTCCAAGCCAGGCTTCAGCAATCTGTGAACTGTGAACTTCCAGATGATCAAGCTCGTTGTAGAAAAGGCAGAGGAACCAGAGATCATATTGCCAACATCTGATGGATTATCAAAAAAGCAATGAATTTCAGAAAAACACCTACTTCTGCTCTACTGACTATGCCAAAGCTTTTGTGTGGATCACAATAAAGTGTGGAAAATTCTGAAAGTGATGGGAATACCAGACCACCTGAATTGCCTCTTGAGAAACCTGTATGCAGGTCAGGAAGCAGCAGTGAGAACTGGACATGGAACAACAGACTGGTTCCAAACAGGAAAGAAGTACGTCAAGTCTGTATATTGTCATGATGCTTATTTAACTTATATGCAGAATACATCATGAAAATGCTGGGCTGAAGGAAGCACAGGCTGGAATCAAGATTGCAGGGAGAAATATCAATAGCCTCAGATATGCAGATGACATCACCCTATTGCAGAAAGTGGAGAATAAAATACCTCTCAATGAAGGTGAAAGAGGAGAGTTAAAAGTTGGCTTAAAGCTCAAAATTTAAAAAACTAAGATGATGGCATGCGGTCCCATCACTCCATGGGCAATACATGGGGAAACAGTGGAGACAGTGGTGGACCTCATTTTTCTGGGCTCAAAATCTGCAGATGGTGATTGCAGCCATGAAATTTATTTTTTTAATACTTTATGTTACAAAGCCATGAAATTTAAAGATGTTTCCACCTTGGAAGGAAAGTTGAAACCAATATAGACGGCATATTGAAAAGCAGAGACATTACTGTGTCAAGATAGGTCTGTGTAGTCAAGGCTATGGTTTTTCCAGTAGTCATATGGGTGTGAGAGTTGGATAATAAAGAAAGCTGAGCCCCGAAGAACTGATGCTTTTGAACTGTGGTGTTGGAGAAGACTCTTGAGTGTCCCTTGGACTGCAAGAGGATGCAACCAGTCCATCCTAAAGGAAGCCAGTCCTGAATGTTCACTGGAAGGACTGATGCTGGAGCTGAAACTCCAATACTTGGCCACCTGATGCAAAGAGCTGACTCATTTGAAAAGGCCCTGATGTTGGGAAAGTTTGAGGGCAGGAGGAGAAGGGGATGACAGAGGATGAGCCAGTTGGATGGCATCACCAACTCGAGGGACATGAATATGTGTGGACTCCAGGTTGGTGATGGACAAGGAGGCCTTGTGTGCTGCCATTCATGGGCTCACAAGAGTTGAACATGACTGAGCAACTGAACTGAACTGAAGTTGATGAATATATTGTCAGAATTCTTTCCTTTTTTCCTTTTGATTTTCTTTGGTTTTGTTTGGATGGGCAAGATTTTTGTTTTTCCTTAGAAGATATTCCACTCTGAATGTAGAGTCATAAGTCTGAATTTTAAAGCCACTTTAGTAATGTGTTGTTATAGGTAGCTAGTCAACAACTTGATGCAATTAAATTTATTAGTCTTTGTTCTCAATTTGTTCAGTTCAGTTCAGTCCTTTAGTTGTGTCTGGGTTTTTTTGCAATTTTATAGACTGCAACATGCCAGGCTTCCCTATCCATCACCAACTCCTGGAGCAGTCTCAAGCTCATGTCATTGACTTGGTGATGCTATTCAACCATCTCATCATCTGTCTTCCACTTCTCCTCTTGCCTTCAATTTTTCCTAATATGAGGATCTTTTCCAATGAGTCAACATGTTTAGTATGCATTCAGTCTCTTTTAAAATCAACCAACATGAATTAAATTCCCCTCTGTCCCCACTGCACTCCCAGCTCTAGGCCAGAAACAGAAAACTGCAGAGACTGAAGGCTGATTCCAGAACATCACTGTGGAGATTTTGTTTCCACTTTTTTGTTTTTTGGGGAAAATAAAATTAGTTGCTAACATTAAAATCAGTAGATTGTACATAAATATCCAAACTTCTTATTCTCTTGAAAACATGGCCAACTGGCCTGCTTTCCAGCATGGGTGAAATGGAAGAAAGGCTCCTAACAGAGGTAGGGCCTGTGCTGCCAAGATTCCAACATGGCCACCTAGTCCTAGTATCATATCTCCTGCCTCCTAAGACCATGAGCTTGTGAGAACTAGACTTCTAGCTCTCTTAAGATAAAGACAACTTTTGTCTTAATCAGCTTTGACTTTGAAGCCTTTAACCCAGAACCTAGCACACAGTTCTTCCTTGTACATTTGTTGGATGCTATAAAATATCTTGTGGATGCATCTGACATTTCTTCCAATACAGAAACCATACAATTGAAGTACTGCTCTGCCCTAAATTTTTGATGCAGCCTGGCATCATAGGTACCGCTATGTCTGCCATTAGATCCACTACCTAAAGCCAGTTGTATGTCCCTGGGCTGTCCCTGAAGTCTTCACTCTGCCATTTGACAATTTATCATCCTAGCAATGTCCTCGCCAATGAAGACAGCAATGCATGTCTCACAAAGTGGCTAGGAAGATGACATGAAACCACGTGTGTCAAGCATGGCCCCTATTATTCCATTTTCATAATGTTCTTAGCAGTTTTTAATCCAATTTGACAAGGTTCTCTGTCTTCTTAGATATCCATGAAGATCAGTTTGATTTTCCAGCCAAGATTCAAGGAAGAGATTACAGTTTAATTCTCTGTATTCCGAGAAGCTTCAAAGGCCACTCGCCAAGGACACTGATGAAGGTAAAGTTTTTATCAAGACCTTTGCATTTTTTTTCCAGATCTTTTAGTGGCCTGAAGGGGAAAACTAGGGCATGTCAGAGCATATATAACTAGGGGTTCCCGGTCACCACTACATGCTAAGAACGCAAACTTCCCTGAGTACTTGGATCCAGGAAAGAAGCATGAAGTGGCTTGTGCTCCTCGGGCTGGTGACCTTCTCAGAATGCATAGTCAAGTAAGTATGTGGACTATATGTCACATCATCTTCCTTTCTCAGATTTTTCTTTTCATCTGATTATTCTCCCACCCATCAGTTTTAGAAGGGAAAGGAATATTTCCATAAGAGTCCTAAAGTTCAACTCTTACTTATTGATAAGTAACTTGCTATAGGAACTGTGGATCCCAAGGTCTTGGTGTAGATTTGGGTTGCACAACACTTGAGGTTGAAAATGCAACTCCTTACAACTGATCAGTGCACAGTCTATGCAGATGTTGATGTGGTCCTGTGGAATAGCACTTTTCTACATTTTATTCAACGTGTCCTCTTTTTCCCCTGTCTATTTTAGTGTGTGTATGTCTATGTCTGCATCCATGTATCATTGTCATTTATATTTCGATCTCTTTGGAAGTCACTGGCAGTCTATTTCTCTTTGTGTTGCTTGCTTTTAATTTTTCACTTGACTCATCCTTCCTTCTCAAGCCTCTGAATTTCCCTTACTTGTTCCCTATATCTTGGATTCTTCTTTCAACTCTCTCTTATCTTTCAACATGGAGAAAGATACACTGTCTTATATCTGACAAGCAGTGTGACCACACCCAACTCAGAAACCTCTTGCATTTCAAATTACTCCATTGTAAAAGAGAATAAGTGTCCCCCTTCTACCTCCTTTCTTGAGGTTCTTTGAGAAGGAATGAGTGGGATGGCAACAGCAATGCTAATGGCTGTCATAGAAGACACTTCCTACTTATCAGGTACCTTATATACATCACCTCACTTATCCCCAAGATATTCTATTTGGAGGGTTTGTATTGTTACATTCCACCACTTTACTGGAGGGGAGACTGAGACACACATGGTCATATGACTTACCCAAGATTGCAAAAAGAACCTGTATTCAAATCTATGTTTTTGCCATGATATATGCATAAAATTCTGATAATAATGTTCCTCATAAAAATGATTATAAAACGCACAGGGCCATTACAATGACAGTTATACCTTAACACATACAGCTAATTGTTGCATCTTCTTTGTTTTCTTTGTCAAATGCTCGGTGAAAGAATACCTCTAAGGAGAGTGAAGACCATGAGGAACACCCTCAGTGGAAAAACATGCTGAACAATTTCTTGAAGGAGCATGCTTACAGACTGTCCCAGATTTCTTTTCATGGCTCGAATCTAACGATTCACCTGCTGAATACTGACACATATATATGGAATTTAGAAGACAGTAATGATGACCCTATATGTGAGACAACAAGAGACACAGAGGTATAGAGTGGACTTTTGGACTCTGAGGGAGAGGGAAAGGGTGGGATGGTTTGGGAGAATGGCAGTGAAGCATGTGTATTTTCCTGTAAGAAACGAAGCGCTAATCTATGTTTGGTGTAGGATGCAGGATGCATGGGGCTGATGCACAGGATGATTCAGGCAGAGGATGTGGGGTGGGAGGTGGGAGGGGGCTTCGGCATTGGGCGATTGTGTTCACCTATGGCTGATTCGTGTCAATGTATGGCAAAACAAATACAGTATTGTAATTAAAAAAATAAATAAATTTAATTATAAAAAAAAAGAAAAGAAAAACATCAGAGATGTATTTTGGAGGATGGTGCTCCACAGCGCCCCCTAGTGCTCTATCTTAGCATGGGGCTCATCTGGAGGTGCCAGCTGGGATGTTGGGGTTGGGATTTCTGCAGGAGGCTGAGACACTGGAAAACAGGGACCCCACCCAGAGGAGAAGGCAGTCTCATCCTCAACTGTCGGTCTTTGTGACTGGGCCTGGCAATTACCAGGTGGAAGGTAAATATCCATTTATGTGTCAAACTTGTGTCATTAGTTTGAGGGTGATTGTTCCTTCTGAACTAAATAAGCGCCTCAGTAACAGATGAAGAGTGAACCATCACTGATCAAAAGGTAGAGCCAACTTCAAAGCAGTTGTGAATCCCCAGGTAGAAAAATTTAGTTTCCACAGATGCAAGAACAACAGCAGGAAAAAGTTACTGAACCTGTATTCTGTGTATGGCCATAAGAATCTAACACAGTACTTACTGTTTTTAGATTAAAAAGGGCTTATTTTGTCTTCAAAAATGCCCATCCCAGCCTTAGAGACAGACAAAGAGTAAATACATGTCAAATGAAAGGGTCACCTGTGTAATGTTTATTGGATGTGACCTGAGTTTAAAGGGAGTGGCTGAAGTTGATCAAGAAGGACCTCCTGGAGAAGAGGGTGCTAAGGCTGGGTCTGAAGAGATGACACAGCTTCTCAAATGAAGGCACAAGGACTTCCCTGGGTGTCCAGCAGTACTGGAGGCCCATAGTTATGCCTCTGGGCTTCCCATGCAGGAGATACCACTTCAACGCCTGGTCACAGAGTCAATATTTTGCATACAATGTAGCACAGGAAAAATATATCAAATGCAGATACCTCTGTGACCAAAGTCTGTGAACTGAATGGTGGTTACGAAGTGATCTCAAGAGAGATGTGACACCAGAGGGAGTCATCAGTGTGGGAATAGAGGGTAGCCAGTTCTGCACTAACCCACTCCCTCCTTCTCCATGTAGATGCTCTACGTGGGTAACATCACCATTGGAAAAACCCTCAGGAATTCCAGGTTGTCTTTGACACAGGCTCATCTGACTTGTGGGTGCCCTCTGTCTTTGCAACAGCTCAGCCTGTTGTGAGTACAGACACCCCCTACCCGGACCAACTTTCACTTGCCCTGCTACCCTGTTTCCACCTTTGGCACCTGATGACACTCATCTCTTGTGTCTGCAGCTACACATGTTAGCTTCAGACATCGTCAGTCTTCCACCTTCCAGCCTACCAATAAGATGTTCTGGATCATGTATGGATCTGGGAGTATGAAAGGTGTTGTTGCTCATGACACAGTTTGGGTAACAGAGTAACAAATGCTGAGACAGGACTGGATATGAGGTGACCACTGCTTGCAAAACAGGTGCAGGGCCATCTGGCAGGACCATTCCTAGCCTAACTCCCATAGATATTGGCTCTCTTATCCACAAGATCATGTCTCTGGGGAGGCAGTGCCTATGGTGACACATGAGCAAGCAAATTAGCTAACCCAGAGTGTGGCCTGAGGTGTGGACTTGCAGCTCCTCTGCCCATGAGCAGTTCAAGGTTTGGCTTTGAGCGAGAAGGAATAAAAACAGTCACTTTTATATTCACAGACTGTTCCAGGCACTTTCAGGTGATAACTGGTTTACTTCTGCAGCAACCCCACAAAGCAGTTACTCTATTAACTCATGAGACATATGAGGAAACTGAGGTCCATACAGCAAGTTCCTTACTGAGAGCACACATGTGGTAAAAGGTGGAGTTAGTATGGTTTTTCAGGACTGAAGCTGCTGTGGGGTGTTTGGGGTCAGGATAAAACTGATCTGGGGACCTTGCAGGCAGTCATGGGCTTCAGGCATACAGAATGGGAAACTGGAGGCCTGAGAAGTCAAAGAGTCTAATAAACGAGTTTTCCCTCTAGAGGACCATTGAAAGTCTAATAAATCTATGGCTTGCCTCCCCCAAAACACTTGAGTAGTTCCCCTCTCTCTCTTTCTCTCTCATACACACTCACAGAAATATACACATATCCCCAAAAGTGAATTCCCCAGGCAGTAGTTTCATAGAACCTGCAAGCAAGACTGTGTTTTTGGCTTCTGTCTTCCTGGACAGATGCAGAATCCACAGTAGCTTACAGAGAATACAGTCCATTCCTGTCATTAGGTCACAGAGATGCCAAAGAGAAGGCTATCTTGCTCTTGATCATTTTCTCCATAAGGTGGCACCAATGGGATCTGGCCTGACTCTTGGCTGCCCCATCTGGACAGAAGCCACAAGGCAAATTTGATTCACTCAGACAGTATTTTTCAGAGGGGCAAATGTTTTAAAATTCACAGGCTGTCTCTCAAATGGAACCCAAATTCCCCTTCTACCTTGCTCTAACCGTCTGTGGGCAACCAAAGACAGAGCCCAGCCTCAATTCTTCTCTAAGAATCTAATGGCAATGCACCCCAGCCCAGTCCTAGCCCCACATCACATATCTGTAAGTGGGAACCCTCTTCTCCCCCACAGATTGGGGACCTTGTAAGTACTGACCAGCCATTTGGTCTAAGTGTGGCAGAATACGAGCATGAGAGCAGATGATTTGATGGCATCTTGGGCTTGAATTACCCCAACCAATCCTGGTCTAGAGCCATCCCCATCTTTGAGAAGTTGAAGAACCAAGGTGCCATTTCCGAGCCTGTTTTTGCCTTCTACTTGAGCAAGTAAGTCTGAGATGGACAATTGCTTTCTCCAAATTAGATGTAAGATGCTTTCAGTTGCACAAAAATTATAGAACACTTGATTTTAAAAAAGTATCCAGAGAGTAATATAAGCAAAGATAACTATGGCCCCAGGGTTCTACCTGGCTTCACAACTGGCTTTTATAAATAAACTTTTATTGGAACACAACCCTACTCCTGGGCTCAAGAGCAGTAACTTGGTCTAGGGGGTGAGTCATGAGGGAGGTAAAAGGAAGGCAACAGGAAACAAGTTGAAGGAAAAAGCATTAAGATTTGCTTATGAATTTGATAAGGAATGAAGGAGAAGGATGGTGGATGTCTTCCTTTCCTCATTAGCATTTAAAATAGAGCCCAAGAATAGCTACCCAATTTGTGGAGCCAGTGAGAAATGAAAGTGTGGGACACAAAAGTGTGGGGCCCCTTGTTCAAGAAATATTAGGCATTTCAAGACAGGGAAAGGAGAGGTGGGGTCCCTTCTGAGTGTGGGGCCCTTTGGACATTGTAAGTCACAGGCCAGTGGAGCCAACTCTGGGTGAACTGAACCCACACTCTTAGAACTCCCAGGCTTTGAGTTTCCTGAAAAATGACAAGGTGGACATGGGAAAGCAAAAACACTTGAGCACCCAGTCCTCTGAAGGTGTCTGAGCACTCAGGTTGCTGAAGGTCCAGGGCATCTTCAGAAGACATAGTGGGTGGAGCTCAAACAAGTGATTCAGCTTCTAACCTCCTCTGTGCCACTCATTAGACAATAGCAGACCTCAGTCTGGATCTTTGTCTCTCCTGGACTCGATTTCTGCATCTGTACATGGGGACCTTATTGGGCCTTGATGGTTGGACCAGCACAGCCCTCAGACAGTGCAGTTGTTCACTGTCCTCCAAAGGTCCCCCCTCACTTCTCTCTACAAAGATGAGCAGGAGGGCAGTGTGGTGATGTTTGGTGGGGTGGACCACCGCTACTACAAGGGAGAGCTCAACTGGGTACCAGTGGTCCAAGCGGGTGAATGGACTCTACACATAGACAGTAAGCCTCTCCCTCTGAGGGTCAGCCCAAGTGATGCTCTTGCTAATGTACATGGACACAGGCAGACACACACAAATGCATTCTCAGACACACACTCACACAGACATATACACCACCCACAACGACACAGACAGACACACAGACACTTGGAAACACACAAGCAGACACACAGAAACCTACAAAGAGACACATAAAAATATGCATAGCTAGTCAGAAGAACACAAGCACTCACAGAGACACATAAAAACACACATACAGACAAACACACAAGCACATAGATACACAAACAACCCATGGGTTCATAATCCCCAGGCCTTCTGAGCAAGGCTCTGACCAGGGTCCTAAAAGGATCCAGAGAGGTCTGTGCAGCTAGAAAAGGGCTATACCCACTGCCCTTAGAGGTGGGGAGCATGGTTAGAGGACTCTACAGTGTGGTGAACAGAGGATCAGGGAGAATTTCACCAGCCTGAACAGAGTTATAAGATGACCAACAGTCCAGAGCTACCTAGGACATAGGAAGTTCTCAGTACATATAAATGTCAGTTTAAAAACAGGGACAGTCCTGAGAAAATGGGGAAAACTGGTCTCCTTAGGGAGCAACTACCCAGCAGTGGAGAGAGGTTGGCTGCAGCCTTAAGATGTGAAAGCAACTAATAAAAAAAAGCACCCCATGTTCATGGGCACACAGTGGGGCAGTGGCTATAACAGAGAATCAGGAAGGTGGGATCCAGGAGTGACCTGAGGCATAATTGATACGATTCTGTGTGATACCCTCAGACAAAAGCTGACCTCTCCTTTGGAGTTTGTGTGGGCTAGTCATGTATTTCCTGGCCAGGGTCTCAGGGTCTGAGCTGCTTGTAGGAGCAGTGCTGGGAGACACCCTCTCCCAGAGGAGCCCTCTCTCCCCTTAATATGAGAATCTGCTGCCCTCGAATCTCCATCTTCACTCTGTGTGCCACCCATTATTTGTTCCCCATCAGATACAGCTCTCTGGAGGTTTCTTATTGTTTTCTCTTCATTCACTCATTGAACAGACAAGCATTGGGCATCCATTGTGTGCCAGGCACTTTAGGGAGGCAAGGAGAATAAAACACACCCTAACATCTAAGAAGGCAGACGTACATGAAGTGACTCACTCACATATTGAATTGTGACTGTGGTACATGCTAAACATGAGGAGGAAAAGGCAATGTCAACCAACTAAAGTACTTTGCCTGAGAAATCCCAGGGATGGTGGAGCCTGGTTGCTGCCCTTTATGAGGTTCCACAGAGTCAGACACGACTGACGTGAATTAGCAGCAGCAGCAGCCGTAGACCTGAGGAAGGGTCTACAGAGTGTGACCAAGACAGGAGATTGATGAACACCAGGGAAAAGACTTCCCCAAAACAATACAGTTAAGCTGGAATCTGGAAGATGAGAAGAAATTTGCTAGTCAAAGAGGAGTGGAGTCTTCTAGGAAGGAAGACCAGCTTATATCAAGGTACAAAAGATCCTGGTATATTCAAGTACTACATTTGAGGATGTCAGGAAAGTTGCTGTGTTGAGAGCAAAGGAAAAGAGTACAAGAGATGAAAAGCTGTTTATGAGACAGTCAGGAAGGGGGCAACTCTGAGGAGACTTTGAGTGACCTTGATGCCTGCTTTCTTCCATTGTCTCTCAGCATCACCATGAAAAGAGAGGTTATTGCTTGTTCTGACAGCTGCACGGCCATTGTGGACACCAGGGCATCACATATCCAAAGCCCAAGACTGGTCGATAACATACAGAAGCTCAGTGGCACCAAGCCACGGGGTTCCAAGGTGAAGGGTCATGCCCCAGGGTCACTCCCAGTCTACAAACCCGACAAGGATCTCCATAGTCAACCCTTCACCCTCTCTCTCTAACAACACTATGTTTCATGTTTTGTGGTCAATATTTTGCCCTCTAATATCTTCACCATCAGTGGCATCAGCTACCCAGTGCCAGCTTGAGGCTACATTCTGAAGGTGAGGGGACAATATTGAGGGTTGGTTCTCAAACTGGAGCTTGCAGGAACCCTTGGGCTGCTGCTGGGAGGAGATCACCCTCTGGAGGCCATGCACAGCATTGCAGATGCTGCTGAGCCCTGTGGCTGGGCCAGTGCCTCCCACAAAACCAACCACTTGAGAGTAAAGGGCTGTGTGGGACACTGATCTTCCAGAAATAAATGTGGAGATACCACACCATATGGCATGTTGAGAGTCAGGGAGTGGGTAACACTAGGGTCCTCAGTCCTCAAAGAGCTTCAATTCAATCTGAACCCTTAGGTGCATGAACATGAAATTCAGCTCTAGCAGTCCCTGAAACAGGCCATGTTACAAGGAGAATTTCTGGGGACAGTCCCAGTGTGAAGTCCCAGCATACGTTAACAGTCTGCCTTACCTTCTCAAGATTTTTCTGGTTTGAATGATAAATTTTATGGTCAGCCTAGTCCTCGCCTGCATCTTCCCCTTGTTCTGGACAGGTACCTCCTTTATGAGCTGGGATACCGACCCCTCAGTTGGGAGGTTGGATAATAAGGTGAATAAAGGGTGCACAGTGACCAGCACAGGGTGAAGGCATCATGTCACCCTCCTGCGAGAGTTCAGAGCAGGCTCATGGACTCAAAGAAGGCTTGAGGAAGAGAGGGAATTTCAGGAATTCTAAAATGACAAACTCCTTGAACCATATGGAGGGTTGCTTGGTTCTAGGCAAAAGTGCATTGGATTCTATGCAAATGGCATCTCAAGGTGATCTGCACTAAGGCACTGGGACTTACTAGGGCTGATGAAGGCTACAGACTGACCAGTGGGGTTGGGGAACCAGAGTATGTTACCCACCCAAGCCTGGAGTGGCCAAAGAGGGTAAGTGTGGGCCAAAGGAGGTTTTTCAGAGTTCCTGAGTTAAGTGTTCAAGAACATGTTGTGGGAACTGCTCTATTTAAGATGGATAACCTACACTGAGTTACTTTGTAGCATAGGAAACTCCACTCAGTTAAATGACAGCCTGGATGGGAGGAGTGGCTTTGGGACCAGGATACCCGGATACATACAGTTGAGTCCCTTTACTGTCTACCTGAAAATCAGAATATTGTTAATCAGCTATACTCCAATACAAAATAAAGTGGTTTTTTTTTTTAAAATAAAGTACAGATTGTGTGGATTCAGGAGGAGAACCAGCATTCTCTACAGAGCAAACAAGTATCAGAAGTCAGAAGGAAAGAAACAAGGAGTGAGGGGAACTATGGACACACTTGTTCTTTTCTAAATAATTATACTGAAGTGTGGCTGATCTTCTATGTTGCATTAAGTTCTGCTGCACAAAAATGTGACTCACTTATACATATAAAAATATTTTTTTCTTATTCTTTTTCATGTGGTTTATCACTGAATATTGAATATAGTTGCTGATGCTCTACAATAGGACTTTGTTGTGTTTCATTCCTCTGTTTCCCTACGTCCCAGTCCTCCACTCACCACACCCTTCCTCATGGCAAACTCATGTCTTGACCCTCTTTGGTTTTGGATGAACTCTCATATCCCCTGCTGCTCAGAAAACCCCTTGATACTTACTAAAAAGGGAAATAAAACAAAGAATTTTGCTGGATCTGGATATTGGAGAGAGTCACTGATAAGGGCTCATGCTGATTGGTGTGTGTCTCTGACTCCCTCAGGATTCTAGAGGCTGCTGCTATACTGCCTTTAGAGAGAAAAGAGTGAGGACATCTAAAGTGTCCTCAGTCCTGGGTGACATCTTCCTGAGGCTGTATTTCTCGGTCTTTGATCAAGGAAATGACAGGATTGGCTTGGTACCGGCAGTGTAAACGCCTGGAGTGGTTCAGGAATCAGTAAGGCTGTTCCTAAAACACATTCACTCAAACTTGAGCACTCTTGCCCAGGGTGCTGGTCAACTGTATTTGGTGTTCTGTACAACCTATTCTCAGTAAAGATAAAGGGTTTCAGTCTAAATGGTGTTGAAGCAAATGTTGCCTCTGTTTGTGTCTGGGTGTGAAGGATCTAGAAACAAGTCTGAATCAAAATTGAGAGCAGCCCTACTCCAACTGGCTTCAAGGAAAGGGAGACTCATTGAAATGATTCTGGGAATCCAGGATACAAGAATCAGAGCAAATAAAAAGATCTCAGTGACTGGAACCAAGAAATCAGAAGTCATAAATTTTCTTTCATACTCGCTATTTCCCTTCTGTCTGCTTTGATGGTCTTAGCCTGGCAACTGTTTTCCTTAAGGCTTCTATACCTAGTGAGGAAGTTCACCTGCCCTAGGGTTTTAAATCCTGAAGGCATCTACTAGTAAGGAAATAGGATTGCAGACATCAAAGTTCAAGGGTGTTCTCTGAATCACCCACCTCATTTCACATGTACAGCCCCAGATCAGCCATCCTGGCAGGGACAAGGGGTCTTATGACTGGCTTCACATGGTCTTTGGCCCTGACTCAGCAGCACACATGATTGTTAATTTCCTCCAGAACTACATGACTGAAGCTTGGGAGAGGCAGCCCCAAGGATAGCAACTGGCAGGTGGTATAGGCCATGAAAGAGTTTGTGATGACCCACCAACTTCACCACCTCTTCCTTCAGATGAATTATAAGGGATAATGAAATAGACTCTCTTTGTCCCATCTCAGACGAACTTATCACTGGGTTTCTCCTCCAGGGGATGTTTGGTGAGTTGCTTCATGCAGAGCTGGTTCCTTCTTTTTCCCACACCCCAGTCACCAGCTCTCTGCTAAATATGCCTACTCTTTCCTTTCCAATCCTACCTGGTAAGTGGTGGTGCCAGTGGATCCCTGAGCCATCCTCCTCCTCCAGGGCCCAGAATGCCCCTTCCTTGCCCTCCAATGCTGTTGGGAGAAAGCAATGCATGCCTCAGGGAATCCAAGGTACACAGAGACTTCAGCTTTTCTGAGCTTCCTCCAGGTGTGGGACTACAAAGTATTTGCTTGGAGCTGCCGTGGTTAGGCTCTTTTGCAGTGGAAGCATCCATTCTTTCCAACTGGAGGCCCTCAGTAGATGCCTCAGCTGTCAGCAGGGGTCACAGGTTGATTTTCTTTCAGATTGACTGGTTTGATCTCCTTATTGTATAAAGGACTCTCAAAAGTCTTCTCAAGCACCACAGTTCAAAAGCTCAATTCTTTGGCATTCACCCTTTCTTATGGTCCAAATCGTTCATCTGTACATGATTACTGGAAATATCATAGCTGTGACACTGTAGACCTCTGTAGCCAAGTGAGGCTCTGCTTTTTAATACACTGTGCAATAGCTTTTCTTTTTTTCCAAGAAGCAAATGTCTTTTAATTTTGGGGCTGCAGTCAAGGTCCAGTGTGGTTTTGTAGCGCAAGAAAATAAAATTTTCCACTGTTTCCACGTTTCCCTCATCTATATGCCATGATGTGGTGGGACTGGATGCCATGAATGTTGAGTATATTTTTGTGAAGAGTGTTGTGAATGTTAAGTTTTAAGCCAGTTTTTGCATCTCCTTTCCTCATCAAGAGGCTCTTTCGTTCTTCTTTGCTTTCTGCTATTAGGGCAGCATCATCTTCTTATCTGTGGATGTTGATATTTCTCCGAGCAATCTTTAGTCCAGTTTGGGATTTATGCAGTCCAACATATCGAATGTTGTATCCTATATAGAAGTTAAATAACCAGAGTGAGAATGTACACCTTGTCACGCTTCTTTCCCAGTTTTAAATATTTCAATTGTTCCATGTATGATTCTAACTGCCACTTTTTGACCTACATACAGACTTTTCAGGAGACAGGTAAGGTGATCTGGTACTCCCATTTCCTTAAGACTTTTCCACAGTTTGTTGTGGTCCACACAGTGAAAGCATAATCAGTGAAGCAGACGGAAATATTTTCTGGAATTCCCTTGCTTTCTCTATGATTCAGTGGATGTTGGCAATTCGATATCTAGTTGCTCAAACCAGTTTGTACGTCTGGAAGTTCTCAGTTCATGTAGTGTTGAAGCTTAGTTGAAGGATTTTGAGTATTACCTTGCTAGCAAGTGAGATGAGTGCAATTGCATGATAGGTTGGACATTTATTGGAATTGCCTTTCTTTTGCATTGGAATGAAAATTGACCTTTTCCAGCACTGTGGCCACTGCTGAATTTTCCAAATTTGCTGACATATTGAATGCAGCACTTTAAAGCCTCATTCTTTAGGATTTCTATAGCTCAGCTGGAATTCCATCACCTCCCCTATCATTGTTTGCAGTGATGCTTCCTAAGGCCCACTTGACTTCATACTCCAGTATATCTGGCTTTACATGAGTGACACAAACATCATCCCTATCCTGATCATTGTGACCTTTTTTTTTTACAGTTCTTCTGTGTGTTCTTGCCACCTCTTCTTAATCTCATCTGCTTCTGTTAAGTCTCTGACTTTTCTGTCCTTTATTGTGCCCATCCTTGCATGAAGTGTTCCTCTGGTAGCTCCAATTTTCCTGAAGCGATCTATACTCTTTACAATTCTATTATTTTCCTCTAATTATTGCAGTGTTCACTTAGGAAGACTTTCTTATATCCCTGCTGTCCAGCAGGGATATATATATATCCATGGTCCAGCCCCATGGATATATATATATCCATATATATATATATATATATATATATCCATGGTCCAGCCCCATGGATCCAAGGTGATTCAAAGGGAGATGGAGTAGGCGAGGAAAAATTTATTTAGAAATATAAGATTAGGAAAAATAGTATAGTAGGAAAATTTAGTGGAGAAAAGATCCTAAATAACTTGGTTTACGGGGGAAAGCTAATAAAACCTCAGGACAAGAGGTTTGCAACATCTACGTTAGGCCACTGGTGCCCATTTGAATAGTGGTTGGTGCCCCACCTTAGGCTCCCCTCTCTCGTGGGCCTTAGAAGCCAAGGCAAGTAAGTAGAATTGGTGAGCCTCCACGCCCCAGATGGGAATTCAGCCAGAAAATAGAGTAAGAAATGACACGGGGGAAACCAGTCTTTCTAGTGACTGGTCCATCCTCTATTGTCCAGAAGAGCCTTTTTATACTTTTGATTGTACATAGAGATCAATGGATAATACAGCATTATACAGCATCAGCAGCCCTGACTCTTATTGAGACAAGGCTTTCTCTTTGCATACCTAGCTGTGTAGACAAGTCTTAGGTGATTTGCATCATTTTCTGGCCAGAAAGCCAATTAACATTTTAGGGCCTTTTTCTGATAAGGGTCTCTCAACCAGAGAACTTATGTGTGTTGTTCTTCCCAAAGTCTGGTGCCACTCTCAGAAAGTGCTAAATAAAGTTACATTCTTCCATAGCAAGGACACAATAATTTATAACAATGAAAGAAGTACAGTGATTTATAACAAAGAGGAAAGTAATTAACTCAAAAGTCTAGTGTTGTTGACATCAAAACTACTATATTCTTATTTCTGCATCCCGATTACATTGATTAATATCCTTCCAGGTGCCTAAATGATAAAGGATATGGAGGCCTGGCAGTAAACATTAACTCAACCAATGAATCCCTTCACCAAACTAATTCTTAGCTCTAAAAAGTTCTATATCTTTAAGACATTTTAAGCTTCGTGTGTCTCTCGTGGTTGAGGGGCTGTAGACAATTCACAAGTTGTAAAAGTCCGGGCAGACCAGTCAGGTAATTTAGAAAGCTATCACATGGGTTCAAATTGAGACTTTTTTTTAAAATATGCAGGAGACTGTTAACTGGAGGCCTAAGTTAACTCCTTTTAGAGGAAAGGTAATCAGAGATAGCCCCCTGTTATGTCAGAAGAGTGGAAAACACAGTACAATAAGACAGGTAGACTCTGGTTTTGGGTGTAGATGCTCAGGCAGAGGATCCCTTGAGACCTGACTTGCCTTGCCCATCAGGTCTCTCTGCATGACCTTGTCATGGGTGGGATCTCTCATGCTGGCTCCCAGCATATCCCCTTGCCATTCTCTAGAAATCTGCATTCCATTTAGTATATCGTCCCCTTTCTCCTTTGCCTTTCACTTTTCTTATTTTCTCAGCTGTTTTTAAGGCCTCCTTAGGTAACCCCTTTCTTTCTCACATTTGTTTTTCTTGAGGATGGTTTTGGTGACCCCTTCCTGTACAATATTACAAAACTCCATCCATATATCTTCAGGCTTCCAGACCTAATCCCTTGAATCTATTTTTCATCTCCACTATAAAATCATAAGGGACTTGATTTAAGTCATAGCTGAATGTTCTAATGGTTTTCCTTACTTACCTCAATTAAAGCATGAATACTGCTTGCTTCTGCCTAAGCATTGTTGCCAGATGACCATCCACCACCCCCAGTGGGTGTGGAGCAAAAACACACAATTTGAGGACTGTTAACCTGGGTTTGTGCTTGGCTTTTCACATGCTTAGCTGTATGACCTTGATTGAGTCCCTTAACCTCAGTTTGCTCATCTGATCAATAGGCACAAGGATGATAATTCCACCTCTAGATGCATGTGTGCCTGCTAAGAAGAGGTGGCCCTGAGAGGGCTTACTGGGTTCCTGAGTCTAGAAAAAGTATGATTTATTTTGCCACCTAGGGTGATGGAAATCTTCTGTGTAGAGGTTATGGCTGCCATCTCAAAGGCTAAATACTGATTCAAACCAAATAACATCTATCTCTGAACCTGACCCAGAACCCTGATTGAGCCAATGCTTCTGTTTTCTGGGCCCCAACAAGAGCTAATCATTACTGGCTCAGATTGCTCCCTTCCCAGGCTTACCAGTCAGCCTGTCCTTGTCAATTACTTCTAGACTGAAATCACACTGCAAGGAGAGTTGTAAGGCTGTTGGTCTCTTTGGTTTCCCACATCTTCAGCATAGCAAGAAGTTGCTGTTATGGCTACTTGTCATAGAAACAGCTATGGCAACCTGTACAGTCCAATCTCAGCCTGTTAAATGTGTAACTGTACCCATTTGGCCCCTCATGTTTAACTTACCTACAGTTGCCTTAGAAACCTTCCTATGCTTGCTGTTTAACGACCAGCTGTGTGTAGACTTGATATAGTTTTCTTTCCCAAGTATGTTTCCAACCATGCAATGAAGTAACCAGACATTTAGTCATCTAACTACCCACAGGAATTGACAAAAACAAACCACCCATCCATTTCTTGCTTGCCCCAAAACAACTTTGAAGTATGGCCTGAAACACTGTGATACATTGGCATGTACACTCCAGAAGGGACACTTTTTCTGGATCCGTTTTGCACCTAGTGCCAGATGTCTACCACAAGCCTCTCCCTCTACCAGCCAGTCACCTGGTTTTTTCAGACTCAGCCCACTCCAGATCCCTTCGACATCCCTCAGTAAAATCTAGAGAACAAGCTCAGTCAAAGCTCTCTGTCCTGCAGAAAATAGTTCTTTTGGTTTTTTAGAAAAAAAAATTTGGTAACACATTTAAAATATTGTGCTCCTTGTGCCCTGGATTCAAGGACCTGCACCAGAGGATGGGAAGTCTCCCTTCCAACTGAATCTTTCTCCATTCCAACCTGGACCAGAGTCTTCACTGGATTCTGTGTCCTCATTGGTATCGTTCAGTTGCTAAGCCATGTCTGAATCTTTGTGATTACATGTTCGGCAACAAAACAGGCCTCCCTGGCTTTCACTGTTTCATGTAGTTTCCTCAAACTCATGTCCTTTGAATAGGTGAGGCCATCTCATACTCTCATCTCTCTCCTTCTGCCCACAGTCTTTCCTAGTATCGGTCTCTTCCAAAGAGCTGAGTCTTGACATCATTGGCCTAAGTGTTGGAGCTTCATCTTCATCATCAGTCCTTCCATTGAATATTGAATATTGCTCTACCACTTCCAAAACAAAACTCATGTTTCCAATCCCCTAACGATATTGAACATTGATAAAGTTTAATAGAAGTGGGATCTGGTCCTCTGGGAAATCCCAGCACTGCTGCCCTACCTTTCTCTTACCATTCTTTCCACCTTGGCATAGAATTGCTTCCCTACAGCTTCTCTATCTTGAAATGGCCTGCTGACTCAAAATTGTCAGCTATCCAGGGCTAGTTATTTCCTCCTTCCTTAAACACTTCTGTCTGCTCCCTGATTGTCCTCAGTACATCAGTTCACTTCAATCTCTCAGTCATGTCCACTCTTTGCCATATCATGAGGTGCAGCATGCCAGACTTCCCTGTCCATCACCAACTCCCAGAACTTGCTCAAACTCATGTTCATCAAGTTGATGATGCCACCCAACAATTTCATCTTCTGTCTTCCACTTTGCCTCTTGCTTTTAATCTTTCCCACCATCGAGGTCTTTTGTAATAAGTCAGTTCTACCCATCAATTGACCAAAATAATAGAGTTTCAGCTTCAGCATCGGTCCTTCCAATGAATATTCAGGACTGATTTCCTTTAAGATGGACTGGTTGGATCTCCTTGATGTCCAAGGGACTCTCAAGAGACTTGCCCAGCATGCAGTGAAAAAGCATCAATTCTTTAGTGCTCAGCTTTCTTTATGGTCCCACTCTCACATCCATTCACGACTTCTGGAAAAACCATAGCTTTGATTGTACAGACCTTTCCTGGTAAAGTTATGTCTATGCTTTTTAGTATTCTTTCAAGGTTTTTCATAGCTTTTCTTCCAAGGACCAAGTGTTGTTTTGTATTGTTTCCCCCACACACACACAGTTGCAATCACTATCTGCAGTTATTTTGAAGCCAAGGGAAATAAACTCTGTCACTGCATTCATTGTTTCTCCATGTATTTGCCATGAAATAATGAAACTGGATGCACTAATTTTCTTTTTTTGAGCTGTACATACCTAATCAAGACCATCCCCAATAAAATGAAATGCAAAAAGGTGAAACGGTTGTCTGATGATGCTTTAGAAATAACTTAGAAAAGAAGAGAAGCAAAAGGCAAGAGGGAAAAGAAACACATACAAATCCGAATGCAGAGTTCCAAAGATAGCAAGAAGAGATTTTAGAAAAGACTTCCTAAGTGATCAATGCATAGATATAGAGGAAAACAACAAAATGGGAAAGACCAGAGATATGCTCAAGAAAATTAGAGGAAGAGAAGGATCGCTTCATGCAAAGATGGGCCAAATCAAAGACAGAAATGGCATGGATCTAAGAGAAGAAGAATATATTAAGAAGAGGTTGAAAGAATATATAGAAGAACTACACAAAAGGATCTTAATGATCCAGATAACCATGATGATGTGATCACTCACCTAGAGCTAGACATTCTGAAATGTGAAGTCAAGAGGGCCTTAAGAAGCATCACCAAGAGTAAAGCTAGTGATTGTGATGGAATTGCAGTTGAGCTATTTCAAATCCTAAAAAATGATGCTGTTAAAGTACTTACTTAATACACTAACAAATTTGGAAAACTCAGCAGTGGCCATGGGATTGGAAAGGTTGTTTTCATTGCAATCCCAAAGAAAGGTTATTTCAAAGAATGTTCAACTACCACACACTTGCACTCATCTCACATGCTACCAAAGTAATTTCTCCAAGCTCGTCTTCAACAGTACATGAACTGTGAAATTCCATATGTTCAAGCTGGATTTAGAAAAGCAGCAGAACCAGAGATCAATTTGCCAATATCCACTGGATCATAGGAAAAGCAATAGAATTCCAGAAATATACATACTTTTGCTTTATTGACCATATAAAAGCCTTTGACAGTGTGGATCACAACAAACTGTTGAAAACTTACTGAGATTGGCATACCAGACCATCTAGCCTGCCTTCTGAGAAATCTGTATGCAGGTCAAGAAGCAAGAGTTAGAACTGTACATGGAACAGCAGACTTGTTCCAAATCAGGAAAGGAGTAAGTAAAGTAAAGTAAGTAAAGTATATTGTCACCCTCCTCATTTAATTTGTATGCTAACTACATCATACAAAATGCCCAGCTAGATAAAGCACAAGCTGGAATCACCATTGCTGGGAGAAATATCAATAACCTCATATATGTAGAAGAGACCACTCTCATGGCAGAATGTGAAGAGAAACTAATGAGCCTCTTGAAGAAAGTGAAAGGGGAGAGTGAAATATCTGGCTTAAATTCCATATTCAAAAAATGAAGATCATTGCATACCATCTCATCACTTTATGGCAAATAGATGGGGAAATAATGGAAACAGTAAGAGACTTTATTGTGGGGGGCTCCAAAATCACTGCAGATGATGACTGCAGCCATGAAATTAGAAGATGCTTGCTTGTTTGAAAAAAAGTTATGACAAGCCTAGCAGCATTTTTAAAAGCAAAGACATTACTTTGCTGAAAAAGTTCAGTATAATCAAAGCTATTTTTCCAGTTGTCATGTATGGATGTGAAGTGGGAGCATAAAGAATGGTGAGTAATGAAGAACTGAAGGTTTTGAACTGTGGTGTTGGACAAGACTCTTGAGAGTCCCTTGGACTACAAGGAGATCCAACAAGTCCATACTAAAGGAAATCAATCCTGAATATTCATTGGCAGGATAGATGCTGAAGCTGAAACTCCAATACTTTGGCCAACTGATGTGAAGAACTTACTCATTAGAAAACACCCTATTACTGGGAAAGATTGAAGCAGGAAGAGAAGAGGATGATAGAGGATGAGATGGTTGGGTGGCATCACCAAGTCAATGACATGAGTTTGAGCAAGATCTAGGATTTGGTGAAGGACAGAGAAGCCTGGCGTGCTGCAGTCCATGGGGTTGTAAGGAGTCAAACATGACTAAGCGACTGAACTGAACTGAACATACCCCTTAGCAAATGCTATTTGTAACTGTCATTTTTCTCCAGCAAGACGGGGCTCCCCAAAACCACATATCCATAATTAGTCTGCTCCCATGCACAGTAGTCACTGCCTAGCATTCACAAGACATTCAGTGAGTTCTGATTGCAAGGGGACCTCCATTTTGCTAGACATAGAGGAGCATAGGACACATTTATTCTCCTGTCTCAAACAACTTGAAAATAGAAGAGATAAATGAAAGAGCAGTTTTTTACATCCAGTGTCAAGCAGCAGAAAATGGATTCCTGAAGTGGGGGGGAGCAAGGTGAGTTCTACAATTGCCACAATTCTAGAAATAGTTTGTAACACGTACATGGAAGTGCTATCTAGGCAGAGACAAACGGTCTCCCAATAAGAAAGATTTGAGACTCTAGATAGTTAGAGTTCACTGGAGAGAGCTACACACAGATAACTGTGTGAGTGTACAGGTGATACCCTTTCAGTTTACAGCAGAGAGTTAATAGTACTGATCAGGATTACAGGGAACAATCCTTGAGTCTCAAATTGCACCAAGTTTAATGGTATCTCCACCAACAGGCATGGAAATTACTCATAATTCCCATGACATCAGTATAGCCCTGAAGAAAATATTTTCCTTATTAGCGGGGAATAGTAAACCTGGTGTAAAGGCTGGTCTTATATCAGCTAGAAAACCTGAACAGCAAGCCTTCAAAAAATACAATTGTTTCCAAGAAACTAACAGCGTCTGCAAACAGTGTCATGAATAATTTTTTAAAATTAAGAATATCCAGCATCCAAAGGGTAAAAATTGCCATATCCAATATCCAACTTAAAATTTCCATATGAATTATGACAATATTTGTCCTATGTCAATCAAAATAGTGTAATATAATTATCCTCTAATTAAGATAAATAAATAAATTTAAGAAGAAAAAAATTTTTCCAATGTGTAAAGAAGCAAGAAAATATCCAAAATGTGGGAAAAATCAATTAGTAAAAACACTGTTAAAATGTACATTACATAATTAGCAGGGAACAACATTAAAATGCTTCCTAGAATAATAATCTTTAGAGTCATGAAGCTGAAGAATATTGAGTATGTTAAATAGAGACATGGAAAATAGGAATGAAAAGACTGTGGGAAATAATTAATAGTGCATCACAGAGATTTGAAACAACTTTAAGAATATTGAAATATATGTAAATGGAATGCCACAGGAATTGAAAGAAGGAGAATAAAGAACTTCCTAATTACTGGCTGAAAATTTTTCAGATATGATGAAAGCTTTAAACCCATTAATACAGAAGCTCAATTAATTCAAGGACAAGAAATAGGACAACTATTCAAAGGTGCATTACAATTCATTGTTTAAAACAATCAACCAAAGAAATGTAACCAGAAGGAAAAACAGATACAATTGAACAAAAATGGGAAAGACAGCAGATTAGTTAGGCATAAGAGACAATGTTAGCCAGAGCACACTGGCACTACATCTTAAAATGCTGAGAGAAATATCATTGACTCAGAATTCTATATCCAAGAAAAATACATATCAAAAAAAAGAAAAATACTTTCTCAGACGTACAACAACTATGAGACTGCATCACCAACAACAACCAATGTAACAATAAATGTTTTTTACCAGGTCTCAAACGTGAGATCTCCATGATTCTAGCCATCCCAGTCCTTCAAAAGATCTTGATAAGGACAAATATTAAAGTAGAAATAGTCACTGTGTTTCTGCCCACTTCGAGAAAGTATTGCTAACTCCTCAGTTCTGGATCTTGCAATGCTGGTGGACTGGATGGAGAAGTGATGTGAACAGAAATAAGGTAGGTGAGACACGTAGGTCAGAATGTGAGGTAAGAAAGACAAGCTATTTAAAAGCTGAAGAATTAGGAGAGATTTGGGACCTCAGTTGGGAAAGTAGTTTTCAAACCAAATTGGGTCATGTGGTGTGTATAATCCTCACTTCAGTCTTTTGAGGATCTCTACTGACCAGTCTGCCTTTTTTTTTCTGGAGCACAGTTCAGGCGCATCTAGCTGTTTCTCATTGCTGTTCCTTTCTCCTGGCTTTCACACTGTTCCCAGCCGTTCAGCCTAATCCATCCAGAAAAGGTTTGTTCTTTTAGGCAGGCGATGCAGATTACCTACAAAATGATCAATTCTCGGCTTCTCTTTCAAAACTGAAAATAGTTTGTTATGTAGCCATGAGCCCAGTAGCTACAGGACTGCATTTTCTACCCAGCCGGGCTCTCATGACTGCTGACTGAGATGCAAGCAGATCTTTAAGTGAGATTTCTTTAAAATTTCTTTCAAGGAGCTGATTTAGCTGAGAGATGGGACTCTCCCCTTCCCTACTTTCTTCCTAACTGTTGTCTGGATTTTAGTTGTGATGGCTGGAACTCCTGCAGTTGTATTGGACAATCATGTAAACTTTAAGATGGATACTACCCAAGTTCGGGCTGGCCAATATCCAGCTTTGTTTCAGTTTGAGAGAAAAATTGTTTATCTTGCTAAATTTATAGTTGTTTTAGAGTTTTGCAATGTGCATCCAAACTTAATCCTGATACTACTATATGTTTACTATGATATAGTCATTATTTTTAGTGACTATATTTATATTTTACCTTTCTCTAATTTTTTATTTTAATAAGTAGCACAGGTGGAAGATGTGACAAGAAACAAGTGGGCCCTCATCTCTGTGGAGAAACCTGCACTAACATTATATGACAGAGAATTGAAATTGTATTGTATTTAAGACAATGTTAATTAGGTTTTGATTACAGTCGTTGAACCTGTAACCTAACACTCATAATAGAATAACTGATCTTTGTGTTAGCCTTGTCTTGACATTAGGGTCTGAATGAGACAATATCTATTGACATATACTTAGAAGTGAGTCAAGTGACAGCCCTGCCCTCTTGAAGGTGTGCTCTAGTGTGGGACTCAGAAACTGAAGCAAGAACAAAGCCACATGGCAGGACAGCTTCAAGACCCTATAGGAACCCTTGGGAGGGGAACCTCAATCAGTCCTGATCTCAGGAGGTTGCTGAAGCAGGGACAATCTTTTATCAGTCTCCTCATAAATAGGCCAGGGTGCCTAGTTTCTTGTAAAAGTGAGTTATTTCAAATTCCTTTCAGAGTGTTTTCCCCTTTGATCCAGTGCTTAAGATGTGCCTTTGAGACCTGGTTTGGCAATATTGGAAATACTCCAGGGCAGCTAAGCCGGTGACCCAAAACTACTGAGGCTGAGTGACCTAGAGCCTGTGATCTATATCAAGAGAAGCACAGGACTGAAAAACAGTGCACTGCAATTACAGAGTAGCCCCTGCTCACTGAAAATACAGAAGTCCTGAGCAGCAGTGAAGACCTGATGCTGCTGCTGCTAAGTCATTTCAATTGTTCTTATTCTGCGAGTCCCCATAGACGGCAGCCTACCCAGCTCCCCTGTCCCTGGGATTCTCCAGGCAAGAACAGTGGAGTGGGTTGCCATTAACTTCTCAAATGCGTGAAAGTGAAAAGTGAGTGTCGTGACTGATCCTCAGCCACCACATGCACTGCACCCTTCCAGGCACCTCAATTCATGGGATTTTCCAGGCAAGAGTACTGGAGTGGGGTGCCACTGCCTTCTCCGCAAAGAAGACCTAGTGCTGGCAAAAAAAAAAAAAAAAAAAATTCTTCCAGAGAAACCAGTGAGGTCTCAGTGGAAGCAGTACATGAAAAAGGATGAAACCAGTCTGGGTCTGATATCATGCAAGTCATGGAGAGGGAAGCTACAGCCTGTTTTCACAGGGAACTTGGGATATAAGTTGTGCCTCAAACATGCCCCAACCCAAGGCTATGGAGCTGGGATTTCACTCTCACACTAGCGCCTCCATTTCATCCTTCAACTAACACCCAGCTGGTATCTCTAAACCTTAGTATTAGATCCTCCAAAAACAAATCAAAGGTGACACTAGAAGCAAAAGACACCAAGGCTCAGGAAAAGGAAACCTCAGTGATGTCTAGATTTCTGCACCTGTTCTGCCATCTCCAGCATCATATCTGAAATTCTGCAAGTCTAAAGAACTCCATTGGTCTCTACATGTAAGCATTATTTTTTAATTCAGGTTTTAATTTATATAGGAGTGTAGTTGATTTACAGCATTGTATTAATATTAATTATATTGGAAATTAATTTCCTTATATAGACACACATATCCATTGTTTCTTAAATTCTTTTCCCATACAGGATATTACAGACTATTGAGTGGAATTCCTGTGTTGTACAGTTGATTATCTATTAAATAAAGTAGTATACATCTATTAATCTCAAACTCTCAATTTGTCCTTCTCCAACCTTTCCAAATTTGTAACTATAATATTGTTTTGACAGAGGGAAGTTTCTAAGCACTTTTGGATCAGGTCTGTGCTTGTGAGAGTGCAGTGGCCAGGGAAAGCAAGCCTGACAGAGACTCATTTGAGATGATGCTGAATATGCAGAAGGACTTTGCACTGCAAAAATCTGGGGGAAAACATTTTACATATGGAAAGTAGCCCCTGATAAGGACTAAAGTAAACAAGTTTAATAAATGGCTACCCTTCCACTGCTAATCTTCCTTCCATGCTTGGAACTTGGCATACAGGTCAACCATGACCTCATCCCATGCTTCAGTTGTGAGTTAGCAGCAATGAGCCATGTCAGCCTTCCCAAGAAGGGAGAACCTGGGGTTATTACGAGGCTAAATATGCTCTGGACACAGGGACTTGTCCACAAGCTGTTTATCACCAGAAGCATCAGGTGCCAGGGGCACCACCAATGCCTCTGACTATTTCCATGTACTTGTTCTCAGGAGTAGAAACACCAAGGAACCGATAGAGCAAAGAAACAAGTAATGACTCTTGTTTCATCTCACCCCATGTGATTCCTATGCCCCTTTGACCACACTGCTGTCTTCTCTAAACTCTTTCCTCATTTGCTTCTTCAAAGGTGGCTCGTGAATAACATCAGCACCTGACTCTGAAGCCTGGTGGCTGAAACTCTAATCACAGTCAGCTGAGATCCAGAGATGTCCAGCCTTGTTCTGTGTTTCTGTCCTTTTTCTCCAACCAGATTCATAAAGCAAAGTTCCTACAAAATATAAGGGTGATTGTAATTCTCTCAAGGCCTTTGAATCTCTAAGGTCTATTTGGAGCATCAAAGTGGGAACACATCCTCTGCATCCAGGCTAGTTTCAGACCCCAACATCGCTCAGCCAGTGGTTCCCTGAGGAAACATAAGGCACATATTCAGAAGAGAATGCTTCTCACTGTGAATGCAGGTTCATGTTACCCAGTCAGCCAAGGGTCTGTCTTGTGTGAATGAGGAGTGGGAGCTATGAGGATCTGAGTTGGGAGTAAGTCAGTCACCACCTGCACGACGGCCTCCTAGGGTCACTACCGCTGGGGCTCTCCCACTGTGCCTGGAGCCCAGAATAAATAGCCCTGCATGTTGCTTTCCTGCTGCTACATGGAGACAGGTCTGCTGATAAAATTGGAACCAGACTTGAGGGGCAACGTGAAAGACATTTCCACTCTGGTGTTGCAGACATCTGAGAGCTACCCAGCAGTGAATGCAATAGAGTTTTTCCTCATCTTTCTCTTCCTGGAAGTCTCCTAGCCTGGGAACCAGAATTCCTGGGTCCCAAGTCTTCATTAACTTACCTGCAGCTAAGGTGAGTCATACACCCCAGGGTAGAGTTTCCCATTTTTTGGATGAGGGAGACTGCACATGCTCCAGAACGCTTGTTCCAGAATAAGACTCAATGCCAATCAGTGGACAAGTGGCTCAGAAGTAGCTGTTACTGAGAATGATGAGGTTGCCTCTGGTGGGCAGCGGGATGTAACTTTCTGGTGATGTTCATGGGTCCTGGTCTCAGGACTGAGAGATGTAGACCACTTGGCACACAGCTGCTGTGCCATCGAGGACCTTAGATGCCTTGCTCCCTGGAACTTACCATCATTTGGGTTCTGTGGGATGAGATCAGGTAGTTATAATTCAGAAGTTACCAATGGGGAAGCTTGTAGATTCCTCAGCAGAACCCAAATTTGGGTGATGAATCATCTCTCCAAAATACTCTGGGAACTATATATGCCAGGACTCTTAGACAAATTTTGTAGTATTTTAAATACAATTTAAAGTAGGTCATCTTTTGGATGACCTGCCATTTGCTCTCTGGCTTGGGATGACACCCACGGTCACAGTGGAATCAAAGGGCCTCCGGGGATGCTGGTCCTCTCCCTGTGACACATTAGGAGTGAGTACAGCTCTCTTCCCTACACATCTGGAGCAGGAATTTCAACAGGAAGGACATGACTTCCAAGTTTAACTTCCAAGTTTAATCAAGAAGGTCAGGCCCTCAGGTAAGCACTATTCTTTTCCCAGTGCTTCCTCCTTCCCTCCTGCATCCTGGGCAAGCTGCCCACCTTCTGGTTCCTGGGTTCTGAATTCCTCCTCCCTTCACTTGTAGATATCTAGGCAGTCCCACTTGTGGCTCCCTCCCTACCCAGGCCCAGTCCCTCCCCTGCAAATCACACTAAAGAAGGGAAAACCAAGACGGGTCTTCCAAGTTCATTCTTTCTAGACATGTCCACATTCCTTCTGCTTCTAGACCTTATCCTGAGTTATAACATCTTCAGCTAGATGACTGAGCTTAGGAGAAGAATGGAGATGCAGATTGGGGAAGGGTGTGGTAAGGATGTCAGCTGTGGGGGACAGTTTTTAGATGACAAGAGATGAGTTGGGGTAAAGAGCATGTGGTCCTCCAATCACTCATTCATTTGGGAACTGCCTAAATCTGTATTCTTTGGCTTTTCAGGGTATTACTAAGACAGAACCTTCAAAATGGACTTTGCATAATCATCTTATTTCCAAACAATTTCAAACAAAACAAATAAGAAAATATAAGAAAGAAAAGGGTCATTAAAACTATATTTCATCATTAGGCATCAATAACTACAAAACTAGCCTCTTAGTCCCACAGGTTGTTATAGACTGGAGACTATGCAACTTCAAGGTGGTGACAAATTGAGTTCCCAGTGAAGACATTCTTGACTTGCATAAGTCTTTCTCTTCTTGCTATGCTCTCATATGTGGTGGTTGAATGGAAGGAAGAAGAGGGAGAATAAGAGAGAAAAAGAAAGAGAAGCTAATCCCATCATGAGGGACCACCATCAAAATCCCATGTCAACAGGGTACCTCCCAAAGGCCCTATTTCCTAATACCATCACATTGGCAGTCAAGGGTGGACACAATTCAATCCATAGCATAGCATAGCATAGCAGCTTTCTGTCTTTAAATCAAGACAGACCATCATTTTATTCTCTCTGTTTTAATGCTTATTCACTTTTCCTGAAGTATTTTAGGGACAAGATGAATATTTCACCAAATGTACATAATGAGTATTTGTGGTAAAATGATAGGATAAGAAAAAAATGCTCTTTGTTTCCCCCAAAATGAACATTTTATATCCAGTCCATGTGTAAATTTCCCTGATGCTCAAAAAGCAGAAGTCTTTTCACAGTTTATTGAAAGAATGTAGTCATATGTTGTACTTGGTTGTTCTTATTTAGGACTAAATAACTGTTCCTCTCCCAATTTTAATGCCATTTATTTGTTCGGAAACAGGGAGGAAGCAGGGTGATTTGTCTTATAGATTGCCGCACTATTGGTTTTAAAGCAGAAGTACAGAATACCATCACAGTGGGACAGGACCAGTACAAGTCCTTGGTACATTAGAAATCAGACTTCCACAGCAGATGAGCTGCAGGCCAGTGAGTGAGGCTTCATCTGTATTATAACTGCTCCCCACCATTCTCTCATCACCCCTATAAGAGGGAGTCTAGCTTGTTTTCCTGGAACTGTTTGTAGTTACATAACCTATGCTATTTAATAGAAACAAAAATAGCTTAAATATTGATGATTATTTTCTTTTCTCAGTGCTCAGAATGATGAGTTGGTGTCCTAGCAGTCTATCACACTGACAAATCAGATGTTGTCTATTAACTTTTGGACACATTTGCCCAGCTTAAAATTCAGTATGAAAAAAACTAAGATCATGAGGTACAGCATCATCCTTCATGGAAAATAGAAGGAGGAAAGGTGGAAGAACTGACAGATTTCTTCATCTTAGCTTCTGAAACCACTGTGAATGGTGCCTGCAGCCATGAAATCAGAAGACATTAGCTTCTTGGCAGGAAAGCTATGAGAAACATAAACAGTGTGTTGAGAAGCAGAAACATCATTCTACCCAGCAAACTGGTAGATGTTTGGCTTTTTCATTTGCATTCCTAAACATTCTGTCCAGTCCCCACTGGTCTTTGAAGTCCCTCACTTTTCTGGTCCTTCATGATTTCCAAGATTATTTTGTGCATTTCTCTACCCAGTCCTGAAATCAGCCATCTCTTTAAGATCATCTGATAGGAAATGTATTGAGAAGCTACATGTAAGACCTCAAAATAGTCACTGTAATCAAGTTGTCACTGCTTCTAGGCTTTACAGTGGTCAGAGGAGGAAGTACACATTTTCCTTAAAATTAAAATAAAAAGGAATATAATTAGTTGGTACAAACTTATGCTTTCAGTTCAAGATTTAAGACAGCAGGGTTTGAATTGAACTTGTATATGTTATGTGTGAACCTCTTTTTCTAGCCACTGAAAGGCTTACTTTAAAACATTAGTTTTAATTCTTGTCTTGCTTTTACCTGTTAACATGAATACGATTCTGTCACAATAACAGAAACAATATGAAGAACAATAAGTTGTTGAATTATTGCTTGCCCCAGCTGGCGATGGTGGTACAGAAGCAGGGTGGCTACAACGGCAGCTCAGAAGCATGGCAGAGAGAAAATACTCAATGTCCAAATCATGGGAGCAGCCTAGAGGAGCTACCCTACTTCCAAGTAGGGAGCAGCGGCTGTGCTGTCCTGGAGAGCAGTGAAGAGACACCCCACATCCAAAGTAAGAGAAGCCCAAGTAAGATGGTAGGTGCTGAGAGAGGCATCAGAGGGCAGACATACTGAAACCACATGCACGACTAGCCAATCTGTCACACAGACCACAGCCATGTCTAACTCACTGAAACTAAGCCATGCCATGTGAGGTCACCCTAGAAGGGTGGGTCATGGTGGAGAGGTCTGACAGAATGTGGTCCACTGGAGAAGGGAATGGCAAACCACTTCAATATTCTTGCCTGGAGAAACTCATGAACAGTATGATAAGCAAAAAGATAGAACACTGAAAGATGAACTCCCCAGGTCAGTAGATGCCCAATATGCTACTGGAGATCAATGGAGAAATTACTCTAGAAAGAATGAAGGTATGAAACCAAAGCAAAGATAACATAGAGCTGTGGGTGGGACTGGTGATAGAAGAAAGATTCAATGCTGTAGAGAGCAATATTGCATAAGACCCTGGATTGTTTTGTCCATGAATCAAGGCAAATTAGAAGTGGTCAAACAGGAGATGACAAGTGTGAACACAGACATTCGAGGAATCAGTGGATTGGAATGGGTGAATTTAACTCAGATGACCATTATATCTTCTACTGTGGGCAGGAATCCCTTAGAAGAAATGGAGTAGACATCATAGTCAACAAAAGAGTCTAAAATGAAGTACTTGGAAGCAATCTCAAAAATGAGAGTATGATCTCTGTTCATGTCCAAGGTGACCCATTCAATATCACAATAATCCAAGTCCATGCCCTGATCAGTAAGGCTGAAGAAGCTGAATTTGAACAGTTCTATGAAGACCTACAAGACCTTCTAGAACTAACACCCCCAAAAAGGTATCATTCTCATTGTAGTGGGCTGGAATGCAAAAGTACGAGTCAAGAAACACCAGGAGTAACACATAAATTTGGCCTCGGAGTACAGAATGAAGCAGGGCAAAGGCATTCTGCCAAGAGAATGCACTGATCATAGCAAATACCCTCTTCCAACAACACAAGAGAAGACTCTACACATGGACATCACCAGATGGTTGGCACCAAAATCAGATTAATTATATTCTTTGCAGCCAAAGATGGAGAAGCTCTATACAGTCAGCAAAAACAAGACTGAGAGCTGATGGTGGCTCAGATCATGAACTCTTTAATGGCAAATTCAGACTGAAATTGAAGAACGTGGAGAAAAGCAAAAGAAAATTTATGTATGATCTAAATTAAATCCCTTAGGACTATACAGTGGGAGTGAGAAATAGATTTAAGGGACTAGAACTAATAGACAGAGTGCCTGATGAACGATGGATGGAGGTTCATGACATTGTACAAGAAACAGGAATCAAGACCATCCCCAAGGGAAATAAATTCAAAAAGCCAAATGGCTGTCTGAGGAGGCCTTACAGATAGCTCTGAAAAGAAAGGAAGCAAAAAGCAAAGGAGAAAAGCAAAGATTTACCCATTTGATTGCAGAGTTCTGAAGAATAGCAAGGAGAGATAAAAAGACATCCTCAGCAATCAAAGCAAAGAAATAGAGGAAAACAACAGAATGGGAAAGACTAGAGATCACTTCAAAAAAATAGAGATACATAGAGAATATTTCAGGCAAAGAAGAGCTCAATAAAGAACAGAAACAATATGGGCCTAACAGAAGCAGAAGATATTAAGAAGAGGTGTCAATACACAGAAGAACTGTACAGAAAGATCTTCATGACCCAGATAATCACGATGGTGTGATCACTCACCTAGAGCCAGACATCCTAGAATGTGAAGTCAATGGGCATTAGGAAGCATCACTATAAACAAAGCTAGTGGAGGTGATGGAATTCCAGTTGAACTATTTCAAATGCTGAAAGATGATGCTGTGAAAGTGCTGCACTCAATATGCCAGCAAATTTGGAAAACTCGGCAGTGGCCACAGGACTGGACAAGGTCAGTTTTCATTGCAATCCCAAAGAAAGGCAGTGCCAAAGATTGCTCTAACTGCTACACAATTGCTCTCTTCTCACATGCTAGTAAAGTAATGCTAAAATTCTCCAAGCTAGGCTTCAGCAATACATGACTCATGAACTTCCAGATGATCAAGCTGGCTTTAGAAAAGGCAAGGAACAAGAGATCGTATTACCAACATCTGATGGATTATCAAAAAAAAAGAAGAAGAAATTCCAGAAAAACACTTACTTCTGTTCTATTAACAATGCCAAAGCCTTTGAATGTGAATCACAAGAAAATCTGGAAAATTCTAAGAGATGGGAATACCAGACCACTGAATTGCCTCTTGAGAAGCCTGTTTGCAGGTCAGGAAGCAGCAGCTAGAACTGGACATGGAACAACAGACTGGTTCAAAACAGGAAAGGAGTATGTCAAGGCCGTATATTGTCACCCTGTTTATTTAACTTATATGCTGAGTACATCATGAAAACACTGGACTGGAGAAAGCACAGGCTGGAATTAAGATTACCTGGAGAACAATCAATAGCCTCAGATATGCAGATGACACCACCCTATTGGAGAAAGTGAAGAAGAATAAAGCACCTCTTGATGAAGGTGAAAGAGGAGAATTAAAAGTTGGCTTAAACCTCAACATTTATAAACTAAGATCATGGCATGTAGTTCCACCACTCATGGGGAAACAGTGTAGACAGTGGTTGACTTGATTTTTCTAGGCTCCAAAATCACTGCAGATGTTCACTGTAGCCATGAAATTAAAAGATGTTTACAGCTTTGAAGGAAATTTGAGACCAATCTAGACAGCATATTGAAAAGCAGAGACATTGCTATGTCAACAAAAGTCCATGTAGTCAAGGTTATGGTTTTTCCAGTGGTCATGTATGGATGTAAGAGTTGGACTATAAAGAAAGCTGAGCCCCGAAGAACTGATGCTTTTGAACTGTGGTGTTGGAGAAGACTCTTGAGAGTCCCTTGGACTTCAAGGAGGTCCAACCAGTCCATCCTAAAGGAAATCAGTCCTGAATGTTCACTGGAAGGACTGATGCTGCTGAAACTCCAATACTTGGCCACCGGATGCAAAAAGCTGACTCATTTGAAAAGGCCCTGATGTTGGGAAAGATGGAGGGCAGGAGGCGAAGGGGATGACAGAGGATGAGACAGTTAGATGGCATCACCAACTCAAGGGACATGAATATGTGTGGACTCCCGGGAGTTGGTGACAGACAGGGAGGCCTTGCGTGCTGCCGTTCACAGACTAACAAAGAGTTGAACACGACTGAGCAAGAGTTGAACATGAACTGAACTGAAGTTGTTGAATATAGTGTCAGATTTCTTTTTCTTTTTTTTTTTCTTTTGGTTTTCTTTGGTTTTGTTTTGATTGGCGGGATTTTTATTTTTCCTTAGAAAATATTCCACTCTGAATGTAGAGTCTGAATTTTTAAGCCACTTGAGTAATGTGTTGTTATAGGTAGCTAGTCAACAACTTGATGCAATTAGATTTATTAGTCTTTGTTCTCAGTTTGTTCAGTTCCCTTTAGTCCTTCAGTTGTGTTCTCTCTTTGCAACATCATAGACTGCAACATGCCAGGCTTCCCTATCCATCACCAACTCCCGGAGCATTATCAAGCTCATGTCCATCAACTTGGTGATGCTATCCAACCATCTCGTCTGTCTTCCACTTTTCACCTTGCCTTCAATCTTTCCTAATATCAGTGTCTTTTCAATGAGTCAACATGTTTAGAATGCACAGTCTCTTTTAAAATCAACCAACAAGAATCAAATTCCTCTCTGTCCCCACTGCACTCCCAACTCTAGGCCAGAAACAAAAAACTGCAGAGACTGAAGGCTGATTCCAGCACATCGCTGTGGAAATTTTGTTCCCACTTATTTTTTGGGAAAATAAAATTAGCTGCTAACATTAAAATCAGTAGACTGTACGTAAATATCCAAAATTTCAATTCTCTTGAAAACATGGCCAACTGGCCTGCTTTCCAGCACGGGTGAAGTGGAGGAAAGGTTGCTCACAGAGGTAAGGCCTGTGCTGCCCAGATTCCAACTTGGCCCCCTAGTCCTAGTATCATATCTCCTGCCTCCTGGGGCCATGAGTTTGTGAGAACTAGACTTCTAGCTTTCTTAAGATAAAGACTACTTTTGTCTTGATCAACTTTGACTTTGAAGCCTTTAACCCAGAACCTAGCACACAGTTCTTCCTTGTACATTTGTTGGATGATAAAAAATATCTTGTGGATGCATATGACATTTCTTCCAATACTGAAAGCATGCAGTTGAAGTACTGCTCTGCCCTAAATCTTTGATGCAGCCTGGCATCATAGGTGCCCTTAAATCTGCCATTAGACCCACTACCTAAACCCAGTTGTATGTCCCTGGGCTGCTCCTGAAGCCTTCACTTTGCCATTTGATGACTTATACCCTTGCAATGTCCTCATCAACAAAGACAGCAATGCATATCTCATAAAGTGGCTTGGAAGATGATATGAAACCATGCGTGTCGAGCATGGCCCCTAATATCCATTTTCATGATGTTAGCAGTTTTTCTCCAAGTAGGCAAGATTTTCCATCTTCTTAGATGTCCCTGCAGATCAGGTTGATTTTACAGCCAAGATTCAAGGAAGAGATTACGGTTCAATTCTCTGTATTCTGAAAAGCTTCAAAGTCCATTCATCAAGGACACTGATGAAGGTAAAGTTTTTATTGAGACCTTTGTGTTTTTTCCAGATCTTTTAGTGGCCTGAAGGGGAAAACTAGGGTAGGTCAGAGCATATATAACTAAGGGCTGCCAGTCTCCACTACTTGCTAAGAACCCAAATGTCCCTGAGTAATTGGAGCTGGGAAAGAAGCATGAAATGGCTTGTGCTCCTTGGGCTGGTGGTCTTCTCAGAGTGCATAGTCAAGTAAGTATGGGAACTGTATGTCACATCGTGTTCCTTTCTCGGATTTTTCTTTTCATCTGATTATTCTTCCACGCATCAGATTTAGAAGGGAATAGAATATTTCCATAAGAGTCTTAAAGTTCAACTCTTACTAATTGATAAGTAACTTGCTATAGGAACTGTGGATCCCAAAGTCTTGGTGTAGATTTGGGTTGCACAACACTTGGGGTCCAGTCATGTTGAAAATGAAACAGATCAGTGCACAACTGTTCAGTGCACAATCTATGCAGATGTTGATGTCGTCCTGTGGAATAGCACTTTTCTACATTTTGTTCAACATGTCCTCTTTTTTTCCCTATTTCAGTGTGTGTATGTCTATGTCTGCATCTCTGTATCACTGTCATTTATCTCTCCATCTCTTTGGAAGTCACTAGAAGTCTATTTCTCTTTGTGTTGTTTTCTTTTAAATGTTCATTTGACTCTTACTTCCTTGTCAAGCCTCTGAATTTCCCTTACTTTTTCCCTATATCTTGGATTCTTCTTTCAACTCTCTCTTCTCTTTCAACTTGGAAAAAGATACACTCTTTTATATCTGACAAGCAGTGTGACCAAGCCAACTCAGAAACCTCTTGCATTTCAAATTTATCCCTTGTGAAATAGAATAAGGGTCCTCCTTCCTTGAGGTCCTTTGAGAAGGAATGAGTGGGATGGCAATAGCAATGCTAATGGCTGTCATTGTTGAGACTTCCTATTTATCAGGTACCTTATATCATTCCCTTCACTTTTCCCCAAGATATTTTATTTGGAGGGTTTGTACTGTTACATTCCACCAAGGGGAGACTGAGACACCACGTTGTCATATGGCTTACCCAAGATGGCAGAAAAGAACCTGTATTCAAATCTATGTCTTTGCCATGGTATATGCATAAAATTCTGATAATAATGTGCCTCATAAAAATGATTAGAAAACACACAGGGCCATTACAATGACAGTTATATCTTAACACAGACAGCTAATTGTAGCATCTTCTTTGTTTTCTTTGTTAAATGCTCGGTGAAAGAATACCTCTAAGGAGAGTGAAGACCATGAGAAACACCATCAGTGGAAAAAACATGCTGAGCAATTGCTTGAAGAAACATCCTTACAGGCTGTCCCAGGTTTCTTTTCGTGGCTCAAATCTAACTATTCATGCACTGAGAAACATCAGAGATGTGAGTATTTTGGGAGGGTGGTGCTCCACAGCGCCCCCTGGTGCTCTAGCTTAGCATGCGGGCTCATCTGGAGGTGCCAGGTGGGATGTTGGGGCTCTGGTTCCTGCAGGAGGCTGAGACACTGGGAAACAGGGACCCCAACCGGAGGAGAAGGCACTCTCATCCTCAACTGCTGGTCTTTGTGACTGGGCCCGGCAATTACCAGGTGGCAGGTATATATTCATTTCTGTGTCAAACATGTGTCCTTAGTTTGAGGGTGATTGTTCCTTAGGAACTAGGTGAGCCACTCAGTTACAGATGAAGAGTGAACCATCACTGATCAAAAGGTAGAACCAACTGCAAAGCAACTGTGAATCCCCAGGTAGAGGAATTCAGTTTCCACAGATGCAAGAACAACAGCAGGAAAAAGTTACTGAACCTGTATTCCGTGTATGTCCATAAGAATCTAACACAGTGCTTACTGTTTGTAAATTAGAAAAAGGCTTATTTTGTTTTCAAAAATACCCATGCCAGCCTGAGAGATAGGCAAAGAGTAAATACATGTCAAATGAAAGGGTCACCTGTGTGGTGTTGATTGGATGTGATCTGAGTTTAGAGGGAGTGGCTGGGGTTGATCAAGAAGGACCTCCTGGAGAAGGAGGTGCTAAGGCTGGGTTTGAAGAGACGACAGAGCATCTCAAATGAAGGCACCAGGACTTCCCTGGGTGTCCAGCGGTCCTGAAGGCCCAGTGGTTATGCCTCTGGGCTTCCCATGTAGGAGACACCACTTCAATGCTTGGTCATAGAGTCAGTATCCTGCATACAATGTAGCACAGGAAAATAATATACCAAATGTAGATACCTCTGTGACCAAAGTCTGTAAGCTGCACGGTGGTTAGAAAGTGGTCTCAAGAGATATGTGACAGCCAGTGGGAGGCATCAGTGTGGGAATAGAGTGTAGCCAATTCTGCACTAACCCACTCCCTCGTTCCACCTGTAGTTGGCCTATGTGGGTAACATCACCATTGGAACACCCCCTCAGGAATTCCAGGTTGTCTTTGACACAGGCTCATCTGATTTGTGGGTGCCCTCTGATTTTTGCACCAGTCCAGCCTGTTGTGAGTAGAGACATCCCGTACCCAGATCATCCTTCACTTGCCCTGCTACCCTATTTTCCACTCTTGGCACCTGATGACACTCATCTCTTCTGTCTGCAGCTACAAAAATTATGTTCAGACATCTTCAGTCTTCCACCTTCCGACCTACCAATAAGACCTTCAGGATCGCCTACGGATCTGGGAATATGAAAGGAGTTGTTGCTCATGACACAGTTCGGGTAACAGTGTAACAAATGCTGAGTTAGGACTGGATATGTGGTGACCACTGCTTGTGAAACAGATGCAGGACCATCTGGCAGGACACTTCCTAGCCTAACTCCAATAGATATTGACCATCTTATCCACAGGATCATGTCTCTGGGGAGGCAGTGCCCATGGTGACACATTTTAAACAAATTAGCTAACCCAGAGAGTGGCTTGAGGTGTGGACTTGCACCTTTAATGCCCATGAGCAGTTCAAGATTCATTTAGCTGGGAGCGAGAAGGGATAAAAGCACCCACTTTTATATTAACAGACTGTTCCAACCACTTTCCAGTGATAACTGGTTTAATTCTGCAACAATCCCACAAAGCAGTTACTCAGATTAGCTCATGAGACATACGAGGAAACTGAGGTCCAGACAGCAAGGGCCTTGCTGAGAGCACACAGGTGATAAAAGGTGGCGTTAGGCTGGCTTTTCATGACTGAAGTTGCTGTGGGGTGTTTGGGGACAGGATAAAACTGATCTGCGGACCCTGGGGGCAGTCAAAGACTTCAGGTGTCCAGAGTGGAAAACTGGAGGCCTGAGAAGTCAAAGAGCCTGATAAATGAGTTCTCACTCTAGAGGACCCTTGAGAGTCTAATAAGTCTATGGCTTGCCTCCCCCAAAATACTTGAGTAGTTCCGCTCTCTCTCTTTCTCTCTCATACACAGTTACAGAAATATACATATATCCCCAAAAGTGAATTCCCCAGGCAGTAATTTCATAGAACCCCGCAGGTAATATTGTGTTTTCAGCTTCTGTCTTCCTGGACAGATGTAGAATCCACAGTACCTTACAGAGAATACAGTCCATTCCTGTCATTAGGTCACAGTTATGCCAAAGAGAAGGGTGATTGTGTGCCATAAGGTGGCACCCATGGGACCTGGCCTGACTCTTGGTTGCCCCACCTGTACAGAAATCGCAAGACCAATTTGACTCACTCCAGTGGTGTTTTTCAAAGGGGCAGATGTTTTAAAATTCACAGCCTCTCTCAATTGGAACCCAAATTCCCATTCCACCTTGCTCTAACCATCTGTGGGCAACTAAAGACAGAGCTCAGCCTCAATTCTTTAAGGATCTAATGGCAATGCACCCCAGCCCAGTCCTAGCCCCATTTCACGTATCTGTAAGTGGGAACACTCTTCTCTCCCACAGATTGGGGACCTTGTAAGTACTGACCAGCCGTTCGGTCTAAGCATGGAAGAATTCGGGTTTCAGCGCAGAATATTTGATGGCGTCTTGGGCTTGAGCTACCCCAAACTATCCTGCTCTGGGGCCATCCCCATCTTTGACAAGCTGATGAATCAAGGTGCCATTTCTGAGCCTGTTTTTGCCTTCTACTTGAGCAAGTAAGTCTGGGATGGACAATTGCTTTCTCCAAATTAGCTGTAAGATGCTTTCAGTTGCACAAAAACTATAGAACACTTGACAAAGAAGTATCCTGAGAGTAATATAACCAAGGATAACTATGACCCCAGGGCCCTATCTCATACACAGTCACAGAAATATACATATATCCCCAAAAGTGAATTCCCCAGGCAGTAATTTCATAGAATCCCACAGGTAATATTGGTAGCTCTCGCAGGGCTACCAAGATATAGGAAGTTCTCAGTACAGATAAATGTCATTTTAAAAACAGAGACAGTCCTGAGAAAATGGGGGAAAGTGATCTTCTTTGGGAGCAGCTACCCAGCAGTGGAGAGAGGTTGCCTGCAGTCTTAAGATGTGAAAGTAATTAAAAAAAAAAAAAAAAACGAACAAAAAAAACCACACCAAGTTCTTGGGCACACAGTGGGACAGGGGTTATTACAGAGAATCAGGAAGGTGGGATCCAGGACTGGTAAAGCCAGTGGCTTTACCACTGGCTTTTATAAATAAAATTTTATTTGAACACAACCCTACTCCTGGTCTCAAGACCAGTAACTTAGTCTAGCTGGGTGAGATATGAGGAAGGCTAATGAAAGGCAACAGGAAACAAGCTGGAGGAAAAAGCAATATGATTCGCTTATCAATTTCATAAGGAAGGAAGGAGAAGGATGGTGGATATTCTTTCCTTCCTCACTGGCACTTCACTGGGAGCCGAGGATCAGCTCCCCTATTTGTGGAGCCAGTGAGATATGAAAGTGTGGGACACAAAAGTGTGGGACGCCTTGTTCAAGAAATATTAGGCATTTCAAGACAGGGAGGGCAGAGGTGGGGTCCCTTCTGAGTATGGGGCCCTTTGGACAGTGGAGGTTACAGGCCAGTGGAGCCAACACTGAGTGACCTGAACCCACACCCTTAGAACTCCCAGGTTTTGATTTTCCTGAAAAAATGACCAGGTGGACACGGGGAAAGCCAAAACACTTCAGCACCCTGTCCTATGAGGGTGTCTGAGCACTCCGGTTGCTGGATGTCCAGGGCATCTTCAGAAGGCATAGGGGATAGAGCTCAGATAATTTATTCACCTTCTAGCCTCCTCTGTGCCATTCATGAGACAGTAAGAGACGTCAGGCTGGATCTCTATCTCTCCTAGACACTATTTCTGCATCTGTACATGGGGACCTTATTAGGGTTTTGATGGTTGGACAAGCACAGCTCTCAGACAGTGCTGTTGTTACTGTCCTCCAAGGATCCCCCTCACTTCTCTCTACAGAGACAAGCAGGAGGGCAGTGTGGTGATGTTTGGTGGGGTGGACCACCATTACTACAAGGGAGAGCTCAACTGGATACCATTGATCCAAGCAGACGACTGGGGTGTACACGTAGACCGGTAAGCCTCTCCCTCTGAGGGTCAGCCCAAGTGATGCTCTCACTACTGTTTAAAATTCACAGCCTCTCTCAAATGGAACCCAAATTCCCATTCCACCTTGCTCTAACCGTCTGTGGGCAACTAAAGACAGCCCAGCCGCAGTTCTTCTCTAAGGATCTAATGGCAATGCACCCAGCCCAGTCCTAGCCCCACTTCACGTATCTGTAACATCTGTGACATGGACACAGGCAGACACACACAAATGCATTCTCAGACACACAGTCACACAGACATACACACCACCAACAATGACAAAGACAGACACACAGACACTTGGAAACACACAGGTAGACACATATAAACCTACACAGAGACACATAAAAACATGCATAGCTAGTCAGAGACACACAAGCACACACTGAGACATATACAAACACATATGCAGATAAACACACACAAGCACACAAGTACACAAACAACCCATGGGTTCATAATCCCCAGGCCTTCTGAGCATGGCTCTGACCAGTGTCCTAAAAGGGACCAAAGAGGTTTGTGCAGCTGGGAGAGGCCTGCACCCACTGCCTTTTGACGTGAGGAGCATGGTTAGAGGACTCTACAGTGTCGTGAACAGAGGATCAGGGAGAATTTCACCAGCCTGAACAGAGTTGTGATAAGATGACCAACTGTCCAGGGCTACCAAGATATAGGAAGTTCTCAGTACAGATAAATGTCATTTTAAAAACAGGGACAGTCCTGAGAAAATGGGGAAAACTGGTCTTCTTAGGGAGCAGCTACCCAGCAATGGAGAGAGGTTGACTGCAGTCTTAAGATGTGAAAGCAACTAAAAAACAAAACAAAACAAACAAAAAAAAAAACACCAAGTTCTTGGGCACACAGTGAGACAGGGGCTATTACAGAGAATCAGGAAGGTGGGATCCAGGAGTGACCTGAGGACAAGAGGCATAACTGATAGGATTCCGTGTGATACCCTCAGATAAAAGCTGACCTGTCCTTTGGAGTTTCTGTGGGCTAGTCATGTATTTCCTGGCCAGGGTCTCAGGGCCGGAGCTGGTTGTAGGAGCAGTGCTGGGAGACACCCTCTCACAGAGGAGCCCCTCCCAGAGGAGCCCCTCCCTCCCCCTACTATGAGAATCTGCTCCCCCTGTGAATCCTCATCTTCACTCTGTGTGCAACCCGTTATTTGTTCCCCACCAGATACAGCTCTTTTGAAGTTTCTTATTGTTTTCTCAGTCTTCATTCACTCATTGAACAGATAAGCATTAGGCATCCACTGTGTGTCTGGCACTTTAGGGAGGCAATGAAAGATTGTTGTTGAATCACGGAAAGATGCCAGGTTTCTTGGCCCTGAAGGAGAAGAATTCAATTCGGGGCCAGAGACAAGGCTTGATCACTCAGAGCTTTTGTGTAATAAAGTTTTATTAAAGTATAAAGTAGATAGAGAAAGCTTCTGGCATAGGCATCAGAAGGGGGCAGAAACAGTGCCCCCTTGCTACTCTTCAGCTGGTTGTTACACAGTCAATCAGTTCAATTCAGTTGCTCAGTCGTGTCTGACTCTTTCTGACCCCAAGAATTGCAGCATGCCAGGCCTTTCTGTCCATCACCAACTCCCAGAGTTCACTCAGACTCACGTCCACCTAGTCAGTCATGCCATCCAGCCATCTCATCCTCGGTTGTCCCCTTCTTCTCCTGCTTCCAATCCCTCCCAGCATCAGAGTCTTTTCCAATGAGTCAACTCTTCTCATGAGGTGGCCAAAGTACTGGAGTTTCAGCTTTAGCATCATTCCTTCCAAAGAAATCACAGGGTTGATCTCCTTCAGAATGCACTGGTTGGATCTCCTTGAAGTCCAAGGGACTCTCAAGAGTCTTCTCCAGCACCACAGTTCAAAAGCATCAATTCTTTGGCACTCAGCCTTCTTCACAGTCCAACTCTCACATCCATACATGACCACAGGAAAAACCATAGCCTTGACTAGACGGACCTTAGTCTCTGCTTTTGAATATGCTATCTAAGTTGGTCATAACTTTCCTTCTAAGGAGTAAGCGTCTTCTAATTTCATGGCTGCAGTCACCATCTGCAGATTTTGGAGGCCCAAAAAATTAAAGTCTGACACTGTTTCCACTGTTTCCCCATCTATTTCCCATGAAGTGATGGGACCAGATGTCATGGTCTTAGTTTTCTGAATGTTGAGCTTTAAGCCAACTTTTTCACTCTCCTCTTTCACTTTCATCAAGAGGCTTTTTAGCTCCTCTTCACTCTCTGCCATAAGGGTGGTGTCATCTGCGTATCTCAGGTTATTGATATTTCTCCCGGCAGTCTTGATTCCAGCTTGTTTCTTCCAGTTCAGCCTTTCTCATGATGTACTCTGCATATAAGTTAAATAAGCAAGGTGACAATATACAGCCTTGACATACTCCTTCCTGATTTGGAACCAGTCTGTTGTTCCATGTCCAGTTCTAACTGTTGCTTCCTGACCTGCATACAGATTTCTCAAGAGGCAGGTTAGGTGGTCTGGTATTCCCACCTCTCGAAGAATTTTCCACAGTTTTTTCTGATCCACACGGTCAAAGGCTTTGGCATAGTCAATAAAGCAGAAATAGATGTTTTTCTGGAACTCTCTTGCTTTTTCCATGATCCAGTGGATGTTGGTAATTTTATCTCTTGTTCCTCTGCCTTTTCAAAATCAGCTTGAACATCTGGAAGTTCACGGTTCAAGTATTGCTGAACTCTGCTTTGAGAATTTTGAGCATTACTTTACTAGCATATGAGATGAGTGCAACTGTGTGGTAGTTTGAGCATTCTTAGCATTGCCTTTCTTTGGGATTGGAATGAAAACTGACCTTTTCCAGTCCTGTGGCCACTGCTGAGTTTTCCAAATTTGCTGGCATATTGAGTGCAGCACTTGCACAGCATCATCTTTCAGGATTTCAAACAGCTCCACTGGAATTCCATCACCTCCACTAGCTTTGTTCATAGTGATGCTTTCTAAGGCCCACTTGACTTCACATTCCAGGATGTCTAGCTCTAAATGAGTGATCACACCATCGTGATTATCAGAGTCATGAAGATCTTTTTGTACAGACTGTGTATTCTTGCCACCTCTTCTTAATATCTTCTGCTTCTGTAAGGTCCATACCATTTCTGTCCTTTATCGAGCCCATCTTTGCATGAAATGTTCCCTTGGTATCTCTAATTTTCTTGAGGGGATCTCTAGTCTTTCCCATTATGTTCATTTCCTTTATTTCTTTGCATTGATCACTGAAGAAGGCTTTCTTATCTCTTCTTGCTATTTTTTGAAACTCTGCATTCAGATGCTTATATCTTTCCTTTCCTCCTTTGCTTTTCACTTTTCTTCTTTTCACAGCTCTTTGTAAGGCCTCCCCAGACAGCCATTTTGCTCTTTTGCATTTCTTTTCCATGGGGATGATCTTGATCCCTGTCTCCTGTACAATGTCATGAACCTCATTCCATAGTTCATCAGACACTCTGTCTATCAGATCTAGGCCCTTAAATCTATTTCCCTCTTCCACTGTACAAGCAGAAGGGATTTGATTTAGATCATACCTGAATGGTGTAGTGGTTTTCCCTACTTTCTTCAATTTAAGTCTGAATTTGGTAATAAGGAATTCATGATCTGAGCCACAATCAGCTCCTGGTCTTGTTTTTTTGACTGTATAGAGTTTCTCCATCTTTGGCTGCAAAGAACATAATCAATCTGATTTCAGTGTTGACCATCTGCTGATGTCCATGTGTAGAGTCTTCTCTTGTGTTGTTGGAAGAGGGTGTTTACTATGACCAGTGCATTTTCTTGGCAAAAGTCTCTCAGTCTTTGCCTTGCTTCATTTTGCATTCCAAGGCCAAATTTGCCTGTTACTGCAGGTGTTCCTTGACTTTCTACTTTTGCATTCCAGTTCCCTATAATTAAAAGCACATCTTTTTTGGATGTTAGTTCTAAAAGGTCTTGTAGGTCTTCACAGAATTGTTCAACTTCATCTTCTTCCGCATTACTGATTGGGGCATAGACTTGGATAACTGTGATATTGAATGGTTTGCCTTGGAGATGAACAGAGATCATTCTGTAGTTTCTGAGATTGCATCCAAGTATTGCATTTCAGACTCTTTTGTTGACCATGATGGCTACTCCATTTCTTCTGAGGGATTCTTGCCCTCAATAATAGATATAATGATCATCTGAGTTAAATTCACCCATTCCAGTCCATTTTAGTTCGCTGATTCCTAGAATTTTGACTTTCACCCTTGACATCTCTTGTTTGACCCTTTCCAATTTGCCTTGATTCATGGACCTGACATTCCAGGTTCCCATGCAATATTGCTCTTTACAGCATTGGATCTTGCTTCTATCACCAGTCACATGCACAACTGGGTATGGTTTTAGCTTTGGCTCCATCCCTTCATTCTTTCTGGAGTTATTTCTCCACTGATCTCCATAGCATATTGTGCACCTAATGACCTAGGGAGTTCTCTTTCAGTATTCTATCATTTTGCCTTTTCATACTGTTCATGGGGTTCTCAAGGCAAGAATACCGAAGTGGTTTGTCATTCCCTTCTCCAGTGGACCACATTCTGTCAGACCTCTCCACAATGACCCGCCCATCTTGGGTTGCCCTACGGGCATGGCTCAGTTTCACTGAGTTAGACAAGGCTGTGGTCCTAGTGTGATTAGATTGACTAGTTTTCTGTGAGTATGATTTCAGCGTGTCTGCCCTCTGATGCCCTCTTGCAACACCTACCATCTTACTTGGGTTTCTCTTACCTTGGGCATGAGGTTTCTCTCCATGGCTGCTCCAGCAAAGCACAGATGCTGCTCCTTACCTTGGATGAGGGGTATCTCCTCACCGCTCCTTTAGGCCCTCCTGCACCTGCACAGCCATGGCTCCTTGTACATGGGGTTGCTCTTCCCAGCTGCCGCCCCTGGCCTCAGACGTGGGTGGCTCCTCCCAGCCTCTGCCCCTGGCCTCTGACACAGGGTAGCATCTCCTGGCCGATGCCCCTGACCACAGATGTGGGATAGCTCCTCTCGGCCGTTCGTGGGCCATCACAGCCTGGCACTCTCAGCCACTACCCCTAACCTCGGATGTGAGGTAACCCCTCTTGGCCACCACCCTTTGGGCATGGGGTCCTCCTGGCTTCTGCCCCTGACTTTGGACGTGGGGAAGGTCCTCTCAGTCGCACTTAGTGCTCCGGCCGCAGCCGCCTGCGCTTAGTGTGCCGGTGGCAGTCACTAGCAGTCTGTTAATGGAAGAAAGCAATGTCTTAAAACTCAGAATGGCACCAGGTCCCTCACCCATAAGATGCATTTTGGGATAATCTTGGCACCAAATGGTTCATCCTGGGCCATAAAATGATTAAGTTGAATCTTGAAGAAGGGCAAATCACCATACAAATAGTTTCATTTACATAGATTAGGGGAACAATATCTGAGTATAACATACTGGTTTGTCAAGTAGGGTCTGAGCCAAAAGGCAAAACTGACTTGAAGACAGAGTTTGGGGTAAATGGTTAGTACATTATATAGCTTAAGGTAAACATTTCCATAAGAAAAAGACATTGGTTATCTCTAGGTTTGAGAATAGTTAACTTTAGGTGAAACGGAGTGTCATTATGGCAACACAGTATTTTAAGAGAAAACTCCTTTTAAATTTGTATAGAGAAGGAAAAAAATATCGCTAGTTTGTTTCCTTTTGCCTCTTAAGAGAGAAAAAATGTCTAACACTTGCAGGCTATTTCTTCCATTTGGAGACCCCTGGCCTTCCTGCCTATTACCCTCTCAGTAAGGAGAATAAAACTCACCCTAACATCTAAGAAGGCAGATGCACATGAAGTGACTTGCCCACATAGTGAATTGTGACTTTGGTACATGCTAGACATGAGGAGGACAAGGCAATGGCAACCCACTAGAGTACTTTGCCTGGAAAATCCAAGGGATGGCAGAGACTAGTGGGCTGCTCTCTATGAGGTCCCACAGAGTCAGACATGACTGAAGTGAATTAACAGAACCAGCAGCAGAAGTCATGAGGAAGGGTCTACAAAGTAACCAAGACAAGAGACTGATAAACACTAGGGGAAAGACTTCCCGAAAACAATACAATTAAGCTGGAATCTGGAAGATGAGAAGAAATTTGCTAGTCAAAGGGGAGTGGAGTCTTCTAGGAAGGAAGACTAGCTTGTGTTAAGGTACAAAAGATCCTAGTGTATTCAACTACTACATTTGAGAATGTCAGGAAACGTGCTATGTCAAGAGCAAAGGAAAAGAGGGCAAGAGAAGAAGGGGTGTTTAGGAGACAGTCAGGAATGGGGCAAATCTGGAGAGACTCAGAATGACCATGATGCCTGCTTTCTTCCATTGTCTCTCAGCATCACCATGAAAAGAAAGGTTATTGCTTGTTCTGATGGCTGCACAGCCTTTGTGGACACCGGGGCATCATTTATCTATGGCCCAGGAAGACCGGTCGAAAACATACAGAAGCTCATTGGTGCCACTCCACAGGGTTCCAAGGTGAAGGGTCATGCCCCAGGGTCACTCCCAGTCTCCACACACAGCAAGGATCATCATGGCCAACCTCTAACCCTCTCTCTCTAACAGCACTACGTTTCATGTTCTGTGGTAAATACTCTGCCCCCTCTTATCTTCACCATCAATGGCATCAACTACCCAGTGCCAGCGCAAGCCTACATCCTCAAGGTGAGGGGAAAATACTGATGGTTGGTTCTCAAACTGGAACTGGCAGGAAACCTCGGGCTGCTGCTGAGAGGAGGGCGCCCTCTGGAGGCCATGTCACACCACTGCAGATGCTGCCGAGCCCAGTGGCTGGGCCAGTGCCTCCCACAAAACCAATCACTTGAGAGTAAAGAGTATGTGGGACACTGATCTTCCTGAAATAAATGTGGAGAGGCCACATCATATGGAATGGTGGGAGTCAGAGAGAGGCGAATACAAGGTCCTCAGTCCTCAAAGAGCTTCAATTCAATCTGAACCCTTATGTGCATTAACATGAAATTCAGCTGTAGCAGTCCCTGAAATATGCCATGTTACAAGGAGAATGTCTGGGGACAGTCCCAGTGTGATGTCCCAACATAAGTTAACAGTCTGCCTTCCTTCCTCAAGACTTTTCTGGTTTGGATGATAAGTTACATGGTCAGCCTAGTCCTCGCCTGCATCTTCCCCTTGCTCTGGACAGGTGCCTCCTTTGTCAGTTGGGATACCCGGCATCTCTGTCGGGAGGTTGGATAATGAGGTGAATAAAGGGTGCCCAGTGACTGCTCAGCCCCAGCACAGGGTGGAAGCTTCATGTCAGCTCCCTGGAGAGTTCAGAGCAGGCTGATGGACTCAAAGAAGGCTTGAGGAAGAGAGGGAATTTCAGGAATTCTAAAACGACAAACTCATTGAGCCATTTTGAGGGTTGCTTGGTTCTAGGCAAAAGTGCACTGATTCTATGCAAATGGCATCTCAAGGTGGTCTGCACTAAGGCACTGGGGACTTACTAGGGCTGATGAGGGCTTCGGACTGACCAGTGGGGATGGGGAACCAGAGTACGTTACCCACCCAAGCCTGGAGTGGTCAAAGAGGGTAAGTGTGGGCTGAAGGAGGCTTCTCCGAGTTCCTGAGTTAAGTGTTCAAGAACATGTTGTGGGAACTGCTCTATTTAAGATGGATAACCAACATCGAGGTACCTTGTAGCACAAGGAACTCCACTTAGTTATATGACAGCCTGGATGGGAGGGGTGTCTTTGGGACCAGCACACCTGGATACATATGGTTGAGTCCCTTTACTATCCATCTGAAAATCAGAATATTGTTAATCAGCTATACTCCAATTCAAAATAAAGTTTTTAAATAAAGTACAGATTTTGGGGATGCAGGAAGAGAACCAGCATTCTCTGCAAAGAAAACAAGGAGCAGGAGTCAGAAGGAAAGAAACAGGGAGTGAGGGGAACTATGGACTTACTTGTTGTTTTCTAAATAATTATTTTGAAGTGTGGCTGATCTTTGGTGTTGCATTAAGTTCTGCTGAACAACAATGTGACTCAGTTATACACATAAAAATATTTTTTCTTATTGTTTTTGAGGTGGTTTATCACTGAATATTGAATATATACCTGACATTCTCAATAGGACTCTGTTGTTTTTCATTCCTCTGTTTCTCCAATCCCAGTCCTCCACTCACCACACCCTTCCTTATGGCAACCTCATGTCTTGGCCCTTTTTGGTTATGGATGAACTCTCATATGCCCTGCTGCTGAGAAAACGCCTTGATACTTACTAAAAGAGGGAAATAAAGAATTTTGCTGGGTCTGGATATTGGGGGAGTCACCAGTAAGGGCTCATGCTGACTAGTGTGTGTCTTTGACTTCCCCAGGATTCTAGAGGCAACTGCTATACCACCTTTAAAGAGAAAAGAATAATGAAATATACAGACAGCTGGTTACTGGGTGACGTCTTCCTGAGGCTGTATTTCTCGGTCTTTGATCGAGGAAATGACAGGATTGGCCTGGCACCAGCAGTGTAAATGCTTGGAGTGGTTCAGGAATCAGTAAGGCCGCTCCAACACACACTCACTCACACTTTGGGCACTCCTGCCCAGGATGCTGGTGAACTGTATTTGGTGGTCTGTGCACCCTATTCTAAGTAAAGAATAAAATGTTTCACTTTTAATGGTGCTGAAACAAATGTTGCCTCTGTATGTGTCTGGGTGTGAAGGATCTAGAACCAAGTCTGAATCAAAATTGAGAGCAGCCCTACTCTAACTGGTTTCAAGGAACAGGGAGACTCATTGAAATGATTCTGGGAATCCGGGATCAAGAATCAGAGCAAATACAATGATCTCAGTGACTGGACCCAAGAATTCAGAAGTGATCATTTCTCTTTAACCCTTGCTATTTCCCTTTGGCCTACTTTGATGCTCTTAGCCTGGCAACTATTTTTCTTAAGGCTTCTACACCTAGTGAGGGAGTTCAAGCTACCTGCCCCAGGGTTTTAAATCACGAAGGCATCACCTCGTAAGGAAAAAAGTTTGCAGACTTCAGAGTTCAAGGGTGTTCTCTGAATGACCCACCTCAGTTCACATGTACAGCACTAGATCAGCCATCCTGGCAGGGACATGGGGTCTTATGACTAGGTTTACATGGTCTTTGGCTCTGACCCAGAAGGACATATGATTGTCAGTTTCCTCCAGAACTACATGACTGAAGCTGGGGAGAGGCAGCCCCAAGGACAGAAACTGGCAGATGGTCTATGCCATGGAAGAGATTGTGATGACCCACAATCTCCACCATCTCCTCATTCAGAGGAATTAAAGGGGTAATAAAATAGACTCTCTTCGTCCCATCTCAGATAAACATATCACTGGGCTTCTCCTCCAGGTGATTTTTGGGTGAGGTACTTCATGCAGAGATGGTTCCCTCTTGTTCCCACACCCCAGTCACCAGCTCTCTGCCACATATGCCTGCTCTGTCCTTTCCAGTCCTACTTGGGAAGTGGTGGCCCCAGGGGATCCCTGAGCCATCTCCCTCCTCCAACACCCAGAATGCCCCTTCCTTGGCCTCTAATGCTGCTGGGGAAAATGCAATGCATGTATCGGGGGACCCAGGGTACACAGAGCCTTCAGCCTTTCTGAGCTTCCTCCAGGGATGGAGTTACAAACTATTTGCTTGGACCTGCCATGGTTAGGCACTTTTGCAGGAGAAGCATCCGTTCTTTCCTCCTGTACCCCTCAGTACATTCCTCAGCTAAGACAGCAGGTGTCACAGGTTGATTTCCTGTCTGATTGACTGGTTTGATCTCCTTGCTTTACAAGAGACTCTCAAGAATCTTCTCAGGCACCACAGTTCAAAAGCTCAGTTCTTTGGCATTCACCCTTTCATATGGTCCATATTGCTGATCTGTACATGATTACTGGAAATATCATAGATTTGACACTAAAGACCTCTGTAGCCAAGTGAGTCTCTGTTTTTTAATACACTGTTCAGGTTTTTCATAGCATTTCTTCCTTCCAAGAAGCAAGTGTCTTTTAATTTTGGGCTGCAGTCAAGGTCCATTGTGGTTTTCTTTATTTTATTTTATTTTTACTTTATTTTACCTTACAATACTGTATTGGTTTTGCCATACATTGACATGAATCCACCACGGGTGTATATAATCTCCCAACCCTGCATCCCCCTTCCACCTCCCACCCCATATCACCTCTCTGGATCATCCCCCTGGATCATCCCCATGCACAGGCCCCAAGCATCCTGTATCCTGTATCGAACATAGACTGGCATTTCATTTCTTACATGATAGTATACATGTTTCAATGCCATTCTCCCAAATTATCCCACCCTCTCCCTCTCCCTCAGAATCCAAAAGTCCGTTTTCAAACCCAAGAAAATAAAATTTACCACTGTTTCCACATTTCTCTCATCTATATGCCATGATGTGGTGGGACCGGATGCCACGAATGAGTATATTTTTGTGAACAGTTTCTTGAATGTTGAGTTTTAAGCCAGTTTTTGCATCTCCTCTCCTCATCCAGAGGCTCTTTCTTTCTTTGCTTTCTGCCATTAGAGCTGTGTAATCTTCGTATCTGTGGATGTTGATATTTCTCCCAGCAATCTTTATTCCAGCTTGGGATTTATTCAATCCAGCATATTGAATGATGTATCCTATATAGAAGTTAAATAACCAGAGTGAGAATGTACACCTTGTCAAACTTCTTTCCCAGTTTTAAATCTTTCAGTTGTTCCATGTCTGATTCTAACTGCAGCTTTTTGACCTACATACAGAATTTTCAGGAGTCAGGTAAGGTGATATGGTACTCCCATTTCCTTAAGACTTTTCCACAGTTTGTTGTGGTCCACACAGTGAAAGGCTTTAGCATAATCAGTGAAGCAGACGGAAATATTATCTGGTATTCCCCTGCTTTTCTCTATGATCCAATGGATGTTGGCAAATTGATCTCTGGTTCCTCAAACCAGTTTCTAAATCTGGAAGTTCTCAGTTCATGTAGTGTTGAAGCTTACCTTGAAGGCTTGTGAGCATTACCTTGCTAGCAAATGAGATGAGTGCAATTGCATGATAGGTTGAACATTCTTTGGAATCGCTCTTTTTTTTTTTTTTTTTGAATGAAAATTGACCTTTCCCAGCACTGTGGCCACTGCTGAGTTTTCCAAATTTTCTGACATATTGAATGCAGAACTTTTACAGCCTCATTCTTTAGGATTTTTAAATAGCTCAGCTGGAATTCCATCACCTCTCCTATCATTGTTTGTAGTGATGCTTCCTAAGGCCCATTTGACTTCATACTCCAGTATATCTGGCTTTACATGTGTGACACAGGCATTGTCCCTATCCCGGTCTTTATGACCGTTTTTGTACAGTTCTTCTGTGCGTTCTTGCCACCTCTTCTTAATCTCATCTGCTTCTGTTAGGTCTTTGACTTTTCTGCCCTTTATTTTACCCATCCTTGCATGAAATATTCCTATGGTAGCCCCAATTTTTCTGAAGCGATCTATACTCTTTACAATTATTTTATTATCCTCTAATTCTTTCAGTGTTCACTTATGAAGACTTTCTTATATCCCCTTGCCATTCTCTGGAAATCTGCATTCCATTTAGTATATCTTTCCCTTTCTCCTTTGCCTTTCACTTCTCTTATTTCCTCAGCTGTTTTTAAGGCCTCCTCCGGTAACCCCTTATCCTTCTCACATTTGTTTTTCTTGGGGATGGGTTTGGTGACCACCTCCTGTACAATGTTACAAACCTCCATCCATAGATCTTCAGGCTTCCAGACCTAATGCCTTGAATCTATTTTTCCTCTCCACTATTAAATCATAAGGTATTTGATTTAGGTCATAGCTGAATGTTCTAAGGGTTTTCCTTACTTTCTTCAATTAAAGCCTTAATACTGCTTGTTTCTGCCTAAGCATTGTTGCCAAATCACCACCCACCACGCCCAGTGGGTGTGGAGCAAAAATACACAATTTGAGGACTGTTACCCTGGTTTTGTGCTTGGCTTTTGACGTGATTACTATATGACCTTGATTAAGTCCCTTAACCTCAGTTTTCTCATCTGGTCAATGGGCATGACAATGATAATTCCATCTTTAGATGCATGTGTGCCTGCTAAGAAGAGGTGTCCCTGAGAGGGCTCACTGGGTTCCTGAGTCTTGAAAAAGTATGAATTATTTTGCCACCTGGGGAGATGGAAATCTTCTATTTAGAGGTTATCGCTGCCATCCCCAAGGCTAAATACTGATTCAAGCCAAATGACGTCTATCTCTGAATCTGACCCAGAACTCTGACTGAGCCGATGCTTCTGTTTTCTAGGCCCCAACAAGAGCTAATCATTACTGGCTCAGATTGTTCCCGTCCCAGGCTTACCAGTCAGCCTTTCCTTGTTAACTACTTATAGACTGAAATCACACTGCAAGGAGAGTTGTAAGGCTGTTTGTCTCTTTCCAGTTTCCCACATCTTCAGCATAGCAAGAAGTTGCTGTTATGGCTACTTGTCATAGCAACAGCTATGGAAACTTGTACAGTCCAATCTCACCTTGTTAAATGTAACTGTCTCATTTGGCACCTCATGTTTAAATTACCTACAGTTGCCTTAGAAACCTTCCTATGCTTGCTGTTTAACGACCAAATATGTGTGGACTTGATCTAGTTTACTTTCCCAAGTATGATTCCAACCATGCAATGAAGTAACCAGACATTTAGTCGTCTAAGTACCCACAGGAATTGACAAAAACAAACCACCCATCCATTTCTTGCTTGCCCCAAAACAACTTTGAAGTGATCTCCAGAAACACTGTGATACATTGACATGTACACTCCAGAAGGGACACTTCTGGATCCATTTTTCACCGAGTGCCAGATATCTACCACAAGCCTTGCCCTTAAGCAGCCGGTCACCTGGTTTTTGTAGAGTCAGCCCACTCCAGATCCCTTTGACATCCTTCATTAAAATTTAGAGAACAAACTCAGTCAAAGCTTTCTCTCCTGCAGAAAATAGTTTTTTGTTTGTTTGTCTATTTTTGTTTTGTTTTGTTTTGTTTAGAAAACAATTTTTGGTAACACATTCAAAATCTTGTGCTCCTTGCCTTGGATTCAAGGACCTGCACCAGAGGATGGGAAGCCTCTCTTTCCAACTAAGTCTTTCTCCACACCAACCAGGACCAGAGTCTTCCCTGGACCCTGTGTCCTCATTGGTATCATTCAGTTGCTAAGCCATGTCTGACTCTTTATGATTACATGTTTAGCAACAAAACAGGCCTCCCTGTCTTTCACTATTTCTTGTAGTTTCCTCAAACTCATGTCCTTTGTGTAGGGGGTGCCATCGCACACTCTCATCTCTCTCCTTCAGCCCACAATCTTTCCCAGCATCAGGGTTCTTCCAAAGAGCTGGGTCTTGACATCATTGGCCTAAGTGTTGGAGCTTCTTATTCATCATCACTGATTCCATTGACTATTGCTCTAATACTTCCAAAACAAACCACATGTTCCCAATCACCTAACAATATTCCAATCGCTTAAGCTGGAAAACAGGTAAATTTGGCCTAGGAATGCAGAATGAAGCAGGGTAAAGATTAACAGAGTTTTGCCAAGAAAATGCACTGGTCATAGCAAACACCCTCTTCCAACAACACAAGAGAAGACTCTACACACAGATATCACCAGATGGTCAACACCGAAATCAGACTGATATATTCTGTGCAGCCAAAGATGGAGAAGCTCTATACAGTCAACAAAAACAAGACCAGGAGCTGACTGTGGCTCAGAACATGAATTCCTTATTACCAAATTCAGACTTAAATTAAAGAAAGTAGGGAAAACTGCTAGACCATTCAGATATGACCTAAATCAAATCCCTTATGATTATACAGTGGAAGTGAGAAATAGATTCAAAGGCCTAGATCGGATAGATAGAGTGCCTGATGAACTATGGAATGAGGTTCATGACACTGTACGGGAGACAGGGATCAGGACCATCCCCATGGAAAAGAAATGCAAAAAAGCAAAATGGCTGTCTGGAAAGGCCTTGCAAATAGCTGTGAAAAGAAGAGAGGTGAAAAGCAAAGGAGAAAAGGAAAGATATAAGCATCTGAAAGCAGAGTTCCAAAGAATAGCAAGAAGAGATAAGAAAGCCTTCTTCAGCAATCAATGCAAAGAAATAGAGGAAAACAACAGAATGGGAAAGACTAGAGATCTCTCTCTTCATGAAAATTAGAGATACCAAGGAAATATTTCATGCAACGATGGACTCAATAAAGAACAGAAATGGTCTGGACCTAACAGAAGCAGAAGATATTAAGAAGATGTGTCAAGAATACATGGAAGAAGTGTACAAAAAGATCTTCATGACCCAGATAATCATGATGATGTGAAAACTAATATAGAGCCAGACATCCTGGAATGTGAAGTCAAGTGGGCCTTAGAAAGCATCACTATGAACAAAGCTAGTGGAGGTGATGGAATTCCAGTTGAGCTGTTTCAAATCCTGAAACATGTTGCTGTGAAAGTGCTGCACTCAATATGCCAGCAAATTTGGGAAACTCAGCAGTGGCCACAGGACTGGAAATGGTCAGTTTTCATTCCAATTCCAAAGAAAGGCAATGCCAAAGAATGCACAAACTACCACACAGTTGCACTCATCTCACATGCTACTAAAGTAATGCTCAAAATTCTCCAAGCCAGGCTTCAGCAATACGTGAACCGTGAACTCCTTGATGTTCAAGCTTGTTTTAGAAAAGGCAGAGAAACCAGAGATCAAATTGCCAACATCCACTGGATCATGGAAAAAGCAAGAGAGTTCCAGAAAAACATCTATTTCTGCTTTATTGACTATGCCAAAGCCTTTGACTGTGTGGATCACAATAAACTGTGGAAAATTCTTTGAGAGATGGGAATACCAGACCACCTAACCTGCCTCTTGAGAAATCTGTATGCAGGTCAGGAAGCAACAGTGAGAACTGGACATGGAACAACAGACTAGTTCCAAATAGGAAAAGGGGTAAGTCAAGGCTGTATATTGTCACCCTGCTTATTTAACTTATATGCAGAGTACATCATGAGAAACACTGGACTGGAAGAAACATAAGCTGGAGTCAAGACTGCCGGGAGAAATCTCAATAACCTCAGATATGCAGATGACACCACCCTTATGCAGAAAGTGAAGAGGAGCTATAGGGCCTCTTGATGAAGGTGAAAGAGGAGAGTGAAAAAGTTGCCTAAACTCAACATTCAGAACAAGAAGATCATGGCATCTGGTCCCATCACTTCATAGGAAATAGATGGGGAAACAGTGGAAACAGTGTCAGGCTTTATTTTGGGGGCTCCAAAATCACTGCAGATAGTGACTGCAGCCATGAAAATAGAAGACGCTTACTCCTTGGAAGAGAAGTTATGACCAACCTAGATAGTATATTCAAGAGCAGAGACATTACTTTGCCAACTAAGGTTCATCTAGTCAAGGCTATCGTTTTTCCTGTGGTCATGTATGGATGTGAGAGTTGGACTATGAAGAAGGCTGAGCGAAGAAGAATTGGTGCTTTTGAACTGTGGTGTTGGAGGAGACTCTTGAGAGTCCCTTGAACTGCAAGGAGATCCAACTAGTCCATTCCAAAGGATATCAACCCTGGGATTTCTTTGGAAGGAATGATGCTAATGCTGAAACTCCAGTACTTTGGCCACATCATGTGAAGAGTTGACTCATTGGAAAAGACTCTGATGCTGGGAGGGATTGGGGGCAGGAGGAGAGGGGGACGACCAAGGATGAGATAGCTGGATGGCATCATGGACTCGATGGACCTGAGTCTGAGTAAACTGCTAGAGATGGTAATGAACAGGGATGCCTGGCATGCTGCGATTCATGGGGTTGCAGAGTCGGGCACGACTGAGCGACTGAACTGAGCTGCACAATATTGAACATTGGTAAAGTTTAATAGAAGTGGGATCTGGTCCTCTGGGACATCCTGGCACTGCCGCCTTGCCTTTATCTTACCATTCTTTCCACCCACCTGGCATAGAATTGCTTCCCTACAGTTTCTCCAGCTTGAAATGGCCTGCTGACTCAAAATTGTCAGCTATCCAGGAATTGTTTCTTCCTGCTTCCTTAAAAACTTCTGCCTGCTGCCTAATTGTCCTCTGTACATCAGTTCATTTCAACCTCTCAGTCATGCCCGCTCTTGGCTATATCATGGGGTGCAGCATGCCAGGCTTCCCTGTCCTTTTCCAACTCCCAGAGCTTGCTCAAACTCATGTTCATCAAGTTGATGATGCCACCCAACAATTTCTTCTGTCTTCCCCTTTGCCTCCTGCTTTTAATCTTTCCCACCATCGGGGTCTTTTATAATGAGTCAATTCTACCCATCAATTGGCCAAAATAAAAGAGGTTCAGCTTCAGCATCGATCCTTCCAATGAATATTCAGGACTGATCTCCTTTAAGATGGACTGGTTTATCCTCTTGCAGTCCAAGGGACTCTCAAGAGTCTTGTCCAGCACACAGTTAAAAAGCATCAATTCTTTGGTGCTCAGCTTTCTTTATGGTCCAACTCTCACATCCACTCACGACTTCTGGAGAAAACACAGCTCTGACTCTACAGATCTTTGCTGGTAAAGTTATGTCTACGCTTTTTAGTATTCTGTCAAGGTTTTTCATAGCTATTCTTCCAAGGACCAAGTGTTTTGTTTTGTTTTGTTTCCCACAGCTGCAGTCACTATCTGCAGTTATTTTGGAGCCCAGGGAAATAAATTCTGTCACTGCTTTCATTGTTTCCTCATGTATTTGCCATGAAATAATGAAACTGGATGCACTAATTTTCTTTTTTTGAGCTGTACGTACCTAATCAAGACCATCTCCAATAAAATGAAATGCAAAAAGGCAAAATGGTTGTCTGATGATGCCTTAGAAATAACTTAGAAGAGAAACAAAAGGCAAAAGGGAAAAGAAACACATACAAATCTGAATGTAGAGTTACAAAGATAGCAAGAAGAGATTTTTAAAAAGCCTTCCTAAGTGATCAGTGCATAGATATAAAGGAAAACAACAGAATGGGAAAGACCAGAGTTCTGCTCAAGAAAATTAGAGGTAGGGAAGGATCACTTCATGAAAAGATGGGCCAAATCAAAGACAGAAATGGCATAGACCTAAGAGAAGCAGAATATATTAAGAGGTTGAAAGAATATATAGGACAACTATACAAAAAGGATATTAATGACCCATATAACCACGAAGGTGTGATCACTCACCTAAAGCTAGACATCCTGAAATGTGATGTCAAGAGGGCCTTAAGAAGTGTCACTACGAGTAAAGCTAGTGGTTGTGATAGAATTGCAGTTGAGCTATTTCAAATCCTAAAAGATGATGCTCTTAAAGTGCTTACTTTATATGCTAGCAAATTTGGAAACCTTAGCAGTGGACACAGGATTGGAAAGATTGTTTTCACTGTAATCCCAAAGAAAGGCAATTTCAAAGAATGTTCAGCTACCACACACTTGCACTCATCTCACATGCTACCAAAGTAATTGCTCCAAGCAAGTCTTCAACAGTACATGAATTGTGAAATCTTTTTTTTTTTTTTTTTTGAATTGTGAAATCTTATATGTTCAAGCTGGATTTGGAAAAGGCAGAGGAATCAGAGGTATCAGAGGTCACATTGCCATCACCAACTGGAGCATAAAAAGGCAGGGGAATTCCAGAAATAAACCTACTTTTGCTTTATTGACTTTATGTAAAAGCCTTTGGCAGTGTGAATCACAACAAACTGGAAAACTTACTGAGATTGGCATACCAGACCATCTTGCCTGCCTTCTGAGAAATCTGTATGCGGGTCAAGATGCAACAGTTAGAACTGAACATGGAACAGCAGATTGGTTCCAAACGAGGAAAGGAGTAAGTAAAGGCTGTATATTGTCACCCTGTTTATTTAAATTATATGCTGAGTACATCATGAGAAATGCCCAACTGGATAAAGAGCAAGGTGGAATCACGGTTGGCGGGACAAATATCAATAACCTCAGATATGCAGAAGTGACCACTCTCATGGCAGAATGTGAAGAGAAACTAAAAGCCTCTTGATGAAAGTGAAAGGGGAGAATGAAACATCTGGTACCGGGGTCCAGCACCAGTGGATGCAGGGTAATTTGAAACGGGTACAGAGTTGGTGATTGATTTAGAGAGAAATAAGGAAAGAATGTTGTAGATAAGAAAATAGAGGAGAAAAAGAGGATGATATTCCTTTGTTTACAGAGAAAGCAAATAAAACCCCAGACAAGGAGTTTGCCCTGTTCACAGAGGCCACAGGTGCCCTTGCGGTCTCCAGAGGGAGTGAAGACACAGAACGTCTTCCGGTTCAGGTCTTAGAAACCCAGGCAGATAAGTGAACACAGGGAGCCTCTGTGCTCCAAGGGTTCAGCCTGAAAAAAAGTGAGAGGAAAAAAAGAAAAACGGGGTGACCAAGCTTCTTTGAGTGAGGCCCGTTACTTTTATTTTCAAAAAGACTTTTATACCTTTCCCACAAATGATGTTGTGTACATTATCTTCTGGCCTTCAGGTCTGTGAGACATTTTATGACCCTCTTTTGATAAAGGCTGCTCAACCAGAAAACTTATTTTCCCTTGAAGTGTTTTTTTCTTTATATTTCTAATCTATGTTAGCCTCAGAAAGTATCAAACAAAGTTACATTTCTCAGGGAGCAAAGGTGCAGTAAGTTACAAGAAAGAAAGAACCAATTAGCTCAAAAGTCTGATGTGGTTAATTTCAAGGCTACTATTTTGTCTTCTTACATTCCAACTATGTTAACTAATGCACTCCGAGGTGCACAGTGGATAAGAGATACGAGAACTTAGCAACAAACATTGGCCCAATAATGAAATCCTAAACCAGCACTACTCAAATAACTTTTAACTCTTTGAAAGGCTCTATGTTTTAGGCTTCCCATGCTTCTCACGGTTAGGGGCTGTAAACAATCACATGCATAGTTGTAAAAGTCCGGGTAAGGCAAGTTAGTGAGCCATTAGAGGGATGTGAGCTGAAACACTCCTTTTATATGCAGGAGACTCTTAACTGGAGCTCTAAGTTAACCTTTTCCAGGAGAAGGTGGTCAGAGATAGCCCCTCTGTAATGTCAGAAGAATGGGTGAAAAGCATAATGCAGTAAGGCAGGCAGACTCTGGTTTGGGGGATAGATGCTCGAGAAAGCCCAGAGGAGTTTCCTCGAGGCCTGACCTCGCCTTTGCATTTTGTCAGGCCCCATTCTTCATGACCTTTGCCACGGGCGGGATTCCCCACGATGGCTTCCAGCAATCTGGCTTAAATTCCACATTTAAAAATGAAGATCATTGCATTTCGTCTCATCACTTCATGGCAAATAGATGGAGAAACAATGGAAACAGTAAGAGACTTTATTTTTAGGAGCTCCAAAATCACTGCAGATGATGACTGCAGCCATGAAAATATAAGATGCTTGCTTGTTTGAAGAAAATCTATGACAAGCCTAGCAGCATTTTTAAAAGCAAAGACATTATTTACTGCAAAATTTCAGTATAATCAAAGCTATTTTTCCAGTTGTCATATATGGATGTGACAGTTGGAGCATAAAGAATGGTGAGCAATGAAGAATTGAAGGTTTTGAACTGTGCTGTTGAACAAGACTCTTGAGTGTCCCTTGGACTACAAGGAGATCCAACAAGTCCATACTAAAGGAAATCAATCTTGAATATTCATTGGAAGGACCGATGCTGAAGCTGAAACGCCAATACTTTGGCCAACTGATGTGAAGAACATACTCATTAGAAAAGACCCTATTACTGGGAAAGATTAAAGGCAGGAGGATAAGAGGATGACAGAGCATGAGATGGTTGGATGGCATCACCGAATCAATGACATGAGTTTGAGCAAGATCCAGGAGTTGGTGAAGGACAGAGAAGCCTGCATGCTAGTCTATGGGGTTGCAAAGAGTCAGACATGACTGAAGCAACTTAGCAGCAGCAGCAACAGCAGCAGTGGGGAATAGTAAACCTGGTCTAAAGGCTGGTCTTATATCAGCTAAAAAAACCTGAACAGCAAGATTCAATAAATACAATGGTTTCTAAGAAATTACAGTGTCTGTAAACAGTGCCATGAATAGTTTTTAAAAATTAAGAATATCCAGCATCCAAGGGTAAAAATTGCCATATCCAATACCCAACTTAAAATTTCCATATGAATTGTGAAAATATTTGTCCTACCTCAATAAAAATATTATAAATTAATTATCCTCTAATTAAGATAAATAAATAAATTTAAGAAGAAAAAAAAATTCCAATGTGTAAAGAACCATGAAAATATCCAAAGTGAGAGGGAAATCAATTAGTAAAAACACTGTTAAAAGATATGTTACATAATTAGCAGGGAGGGACATTAAAATGCTTCCTGGAATAATAATCTTTAGAGTCATAAATCTGAAGAATATTGAGTATGTTAAATAGAGACATGGAAAACAGGAATGAAAAGAATGTGGGAAACATTTAATTGTGCATCACAGAGATTTGAAACAAGTTTAAAAATACTGAAATATATGTCAATGGAATCCCACAGGAAGTGAAAGAAAGAAAATAGAGAAAAGAATGCCCTAACTGGCTGAAAATTTTCCAGATATGATGAAAGCTTTAAAATCATTAACACAGAAGTTCAATTAACTCAAAGACAAAAAATAGGACGACTACTCAAAGGTGCATGATAATTCACTGTTTTAAAAAAATCAACCAAAAAATGTAACCAGAGGAAAAACAGACACAATAGAACAAAACTGAAAAGACAGCAGATTCAGTTCAGTTCAGTTCAGACACTCAGTCGTGTCTGACTCTCTGCGACCCCATGAATCACAGCACGCCAGGCATCCCTGTTCACCAGCATCTCCTGGAGTTCACACAGTCTCACATCCATAGAGTCCATGATGCCATCCAGCCATCTAATCCTCGGTCGTCCCCCCTCTCCTCCTGCCCCTTATCCCTCCCAGCATCAGAGTCTTTTCCAGTGAGTCAGCTCTTAACATGAGGTGGCCAAAGCACTGGAGTTTCAGCTTTAGCATCATTCCTTCAAAGAAATCCCAGGGTTGATCTCCTTCATAATAGACTGCTTGGATCTCCTTGCAGCCCAAGGGACTCTCAAGAGTCTCCTCCAACACCATAGTTCAAAAGCATCAATTCTTCGGCACTCAGCCTTCTTCACAGTCCAACTCTCACATCCATACATGACCACTGGAAAAACCATCGCCTTTACTAGACAGACCTCAGTAGCAAAATAATGTCTCTGCTCTTGAATATACTATCTAGGTTGGTCATAACTTTTCTTCCAAGGGGTAAGCATCTTTTAATTTCATGGCTGCAGTCACCATCTGCAGTGATTCTGGAGCCCAAAGAAATAAAGCCTGACACTGTTTCCACTGTTTCCCCATCTATTTCCCATGAAGTGATGGGACTGGATGCCATGATCTCTGTTTTCTGAATGTTGAGCCTTAAGCCATCTCTTTTGCTCTCCTCTTTCACTTTCATCAAGAGGCTTCTTAACTCCTCTTCACTTTCTGCCATAAGCGTGGTGTCATCTGCATATCTGAGGTTATTGATATTTCTCCCGGCAGTCTTGACTCCAGCTTGTGTTTCTTCCAGTCCAGCGTTTCTCATGATGTACTCTGCATATAAGTTAAATAAGCAGGGTGACGATATACAGCCTTGATGTACTCCTTTTCCTATTTGGAACCAGTCTGTTGTTCCATATCCAGTTCTAACTGTTGCTTCCTGACCTGCATACAGATTGGTGGTCTGGTATTCCCACCTCTCGAAGAATTTTCCACAGTTTATCGTGATGCACACAGTCAAAGGCTTTGGCATAGTCAATAAGGCAGAAATAAATGTGTTTGTTTGTTTGTTTGTTTTCTGGAACTCTCTTGCTTTTTCTATGATCCAGCCAATGTTGGCAATTTGATCTCTGGTTCCTCTATCTTTTCTAAAACCAGGTTGAACATCACGGAGTTCACAGTTCACGTATTGCTGAAGCCTGGCTTGGAGATATTTGAGCATTACTTTACTAGCATGTGAGATGAGTGCAATTGTGCAGTAGTTTGAGCATTCTTTGGCATTGCCTTTCTTTGAGATTGGAATGAAAACTGACCTTTTCCAGTCCTGTGGCCACTATGAGTTTTCCAAATTTGCTGGCATATTGAGTACAGAACTTTCATAGCATCATCTTTCAGGATTTGAAACAGCTCAACTGGAATTCCATCACCTCCACTAGCTTTGTTCATAGTGATACTTTCTAAGGCCATGGGACTTCGCATTTCAAGATGTCTGGCTCTAGATTAGTTTTCACTTCATCATGATTATCTGGGTTGTGAAAATTTTTTTGTACAGTTCTTTTGTACTCTTGCAACCTCTTCTTAATATCTTCTGCTTCTGTTAGGTCCATACCATTTCTGTCTTTTATGGAGCTCATGTTTGCATGAAATGTTCCCTTTGTATCTCTGATTTTCTTAAGGAAATCTCTAGTCTTTCCCATTCTGTTGTTTTCCTCTATTTCTTTGCATTGATCGCTGAAGAAGGCTTTTTTATCTCTTGCTGTTCTTTGGAACTCTGCCTTCAGATGCTTATATCTTTCCCTTTTTCATTTGCTTTTGCCTCTCTTCTTTTCACAGCTATTTGTAAGGCCGCCCCAGGAAGCCATTTTGCTCTTTTGCATTTCTTTTCTATGGGGATGGTCTTGATCCCTGTCTCCTATACAAAGTCATGAACTTCATTCCATAGTTCATCAGGCACTCTAGCTATGAGATCTAGGCCCTTAAGTCTATTTCTCACTTCCACTGTATAATCATAAGGGATTTGATTTAGGTCATACCTGAATGGTCTAGTGGTTTTCTCTACATTTTTTTTTTTAATTTATGTCTGAATTTGGTAATAAGGAGTTCATGATCTGAGCCACAGTCAGCTCCTGGTCTTATTTTTTTTGACTGTATAGAGCTTCTCCATCTTTGGCTGCAATGAATATAATCAATCTGATTTCGATGTTGACCATCTGGTGATGTCCATGTGTAGAGTCTTCTCTTAGGTTGTTGGAAAAGGGTGTTTGCTATGACCAGTGCATTTTCTGGGCAAAACTCTACTAGTCTTTGTCCTGCTTCATTCTGCATTCCAAGAACAAATTTGCCTGTTACTCCAGGTGTTCTTGACTTCCTACTTTAACATTCCAGTCCCATATAATAAAAAAGACACCTTTTTTGGTTGTTAGTTCTAAAAGGTCTTGTAGGTCTTCATAAAACCATTCAACTTCTGATTCTTCAGCATTATTGGTTGAGGCATAGACTTGGATAACTGTGATACTGAACGGTTTGCTTTGGAGACGAACAGAGATCATTCTGTCGTTTTTGAGATTGCATCCAATATTGCATTTCAGACTCTTTTGTTGACCATGATGGCTACTGCATTTCTTCTGAGGGATTCCTGCCTGCAGTAGTAGATATAATGGTCATCTGAGTTAAATTCTCCCGTTCCAGTCCATTTTAGGTCGCTGATTCCTAGAATGTTGACATTCACCCTTGCCATCATTTGTTTGACCACTTCCAATTTGCCTTTATTCATGGACCTGACATTCCAGGTTCCTATGCAATATTACTCTTTACAGCATCAGATCTTGCTTCTATCATCAGTCACATGCACAACTGGGTATGGTTTTAGCTTTGGCTCCATCCCTTCATCTTTCTGGAGTTATTTCTCCACTGATCTCCAGTAGCATATGGGTACCTAATGACCTGGGAGTTTCTCTGAGAGAGCCGGCCGGCACACTAAGCATGGCCAAGAGGAGGTACCCCACGTCCAAGGTCAGGGGCAGTGGCCTAGAGTGCCAGGCTGCAACAGCGCAGGAATGGCTGAGAGGAACTACTCTGTGTCCGAGGTCAGTGCCGGTGGCCGGAGGAGAGACCCCACGTCCGAGGTCAGAGTTGCAACGGGAGGAGCTACCTTGCGTCCAAGGCAAGTGGCAGCCAGCAGGAGATAACCTGCATCTGAGGTCAGGGATGACGGCCGGTAAGAGCTATCCCATGTCCGAGGTCAGGGCCGGCCGGGAGAAGCCACCTCATGCCCAAGGCCAGGATCGGTGACCCTGAGGAGCCACCCTGAGCCCAAGGCCAGGGGCAGCAGCTGGGAGGAGCCACCCACACCCGAGGCCAGGGCTGGCAGCCTGAAGGAGCAACAAGAGGAGTGGTGGCTGTGCAGGCACAGGAGGGCCTAGAGGAGCTATCACATGTTGAAGGTTAGGAACTGTGGCAGTAAGGAGATATCCTTCATCCAAGGTAAGGAGCAGCGACTGTGCTTTGCTGGAGCAGCCATGAAGAGATACCCCACGCCCAAGTTAAGAGAAACCCATGTAAGATGGTATGTGTTGCAAGAGGGCTTTAGAGGGCAGACACACTGAAACCATACTCACAGAAAACTAGTCAATCTAATCACACTAGGACCATACCCTTGTCTAACTCAATGAAACCAAGTAATGCCTGCGGAGCAACCCAAGACAGATGTGTCATGGTGGAGAGGCCTACAGAATGTGATCCACTGGAGAAGGGAATGGCAAACCACTTCAGTATTCTTGCCTTGAGAACCCCATGAACTGTATGAACAATGAAAAGACCGCAGATTAGGATTGTGAAACAATGTTAGACAGGGGACACTGGCACCACATCTTAAAATGCTAAGAAAAATATAATTGACTCAGAATTCTATACCCAAGAAAAATATATATCAAAAACAAGATAAAATACTTTCTCATACATACAACAACTATGAGACTGCATCACCACCAACAACGAATGTAACAATAATTGTTGTTTTTTTTTTTACCAGTCCTCAAACGTGAGATCTCCATAATTCTAGCCATCTTAGTCCTTAAGAAAGACCTTGATAAGGACAAATATTAAAGTAGAAATAGTCACTGTGTTTCTACCCACTTTGAGAAAGTATTGCTAACTACTCAGTTCTGGATCTTGCAATGCTGGTGGACTAGATGGAGAAGTGATGTGAACAAAATAGGGTAGGTGAGACAGGTAGGTCAAAGTGTGAGGTAACAGTTCAGTTGTTCAGTCACTCAGTCGTGTCTGGCTCTTAGTGAACCCATGAATCACAGCACGCCAGGCATCCCTGTTCATTACCATCTATCGGAGTTAACTCAGACTCACGTCCATCGAGTCCGTGACGCCATCCAGCCATCTCATCCTCAGTCGTCCCCTTCTCCTCCTGCCCCCAAACCCTCCCAGCATCAGAAATTTTCCAATGAGTCAACTCTTAACATAAGGTGGCCGAAGACCTGGAGTTACAGCTATAGCATCATTCCTTCCAAAGAAATCCCAGGGTTGATCTACTTCAGAATGGACTGGCTGGATCTCCTTGCAGTCCAAGGGACTCTCAAGAGTCTTCTCAACACCACAGTTCAAAAGCATCAATTCTTCTGTGCTCAGCCTTCTTCACAGTCCAACTCTCACATCCATACATGACCACAGGAAAAACCATAGCCTTGACTAGACAGGCCTTAGTCGGCAAAGTAATGTCTCTGCTCTTGAATATACTATCTAGGTTGGTCATAACTTCTCTTCCAAAGAGTAAGCGTCTTTTAATTTCATGGCTTCAGTCACCATCTGCAGTGATTCTGGAGCCCAAAGAAATAAAGTCTGACATTGTTTCCATGGTTTCCCCATCTATTTCCCATGAAGTGATGGGACCGTATGCCATGAGCTTCGTTTTCTGAATGTTGAGCCTTAAGCCAACTTTTTCACTCTCCTCTTTCACTTTCATCAAGAGGCTTTTTAGCTCCTCTTCACTTTCTGCCATAAGGGTGGTGTCACCTGCATATCTGAGGTTATTGATATTTCTCCCGGCAATCTTGATTCCAGCTTGTGTTTCTTCCAGTCCAGTGTTTCTCATGATGTACTCTGCATATAAGTTAAATAAGCAGGGTGACAATATACAGCCTTGACGTACTCCTTTTCCTATTTGGAACCAGTCTGTTGTTCCATATCCAGTTCTAATGTTGCTTCCTGACCTGCATACAGATTTCCCAAGAGGCAGGTTAGGTGGTCTGGTATTCCCACCTCTCGAAGAATTTTCCACAGTTTATTGTGATCCACACAGTCAAAAGCTTTGGCATAGTCAATAAAGCAGAAATAGATGTTTTTCTGGAACTCTCTTGCTTTTTCCATGATCCAGCGGATGTTGGCAATTTGATCTCTGGTTCCTCTGCCTTTTTAAAACCAGCTTGAACATCACAGAGTTCACAGTTCACATATTGCTGAAGCCTGGCTTGGAGAATTTTGAGCATTACTTTAGTAGCATGTGAGATGAGTGCAATTGTGTGGTAGTTTGAGCATTCTTTGGCATTGCCTTTCTTTGAGGTTGTAATGAAAACTGACCTTTTTCAGTCCTGTGGCCACTGCTGTTTTTTCCAAATTTGCTGGCATATTGAATGCAGCACTTTCACAGCATCATCTTTCAGGATTTGAAACAGCTCAAGTGGAATTCCATCATCTCCACTAGCTTTGTTCATAGTGATGCTTTCTAAGCCCACTTGACTTCACATTCCAAGATGTCTGGCTCTAGATTAGTTTTCACATCATGATGATTATCTGGGTCGTCAAGATTTTTTTTTTCATACAGTTCTTCCTTGTATTCTTGCCACATCTTCTTAATATTTTCTGCTTCTGTTAGGTCCATACCATTTCTGTCCTTTACAGAGCCCATCTTTGCATGAAATGTTCCTTTGGTATCTCTAATTTTCTTGAGGAGATCTCTAGTCTTTCCCATTCTGTTCTTTTCCTCTATTTCTTTGCACTGATTGCTGAAGAAGGCTTTCTTATCTCTTCTTACTATTCTTTGGAACTCTGCATTTAGATGCTTATATCTTTCCTTTTCTCCTTTGCTTTACACCTCTCTTCTTTTCAGAGCTATTTGTAAGGCCTCCCCAGACAACCATTTTGCTCTTTTGCATTTCTTTTCCATGGGGATAATCTTGATCCCTGTCTCCTGTACAATGTCACGAACCTCATTCCAGGGTTCATCAGTCACTTTATCTATCAGACCTAGGCCCTTGAATCTATTTCTCGCTTCCATGTATAATCATAAGGGATTTGATTTAGGTCATACCTGAATGGTCTAGGGTTTTCCCTACTTTCTTCAATTTCAGTCTGAATTTGGTAATGAGGAGTTCATGATCCGAGCCACAGTCAGCTCTTGGTCTTGTTTTTGTTGACTGTATAGAGCTTTTCCATCTTTGGCTGCACAGAATATAATCAATCTGATTTTGATGTTGACCATCTGGTGATGTCCATGTGTAGAGTCTTCTCTTAGGTTGTTGGAAGAGGGTGTTTCCTATGACCAGTGCATTTTCTTGGCAAAACTCTATTAGTCTTTGTCCTGCTTCATTCTGCATTCTAAGGCCAAATTTGCCTGTTACTCCAGGTGTTCTTGACTTCCTACTTTAGCATTCCAGTCCCCTTTAATGAAAAAGACATCTTTTTTGGTTGTTAGTTCTAAAAGGTCTTGTAGGTCTTCATAAAACCATTCAACTTCTGCTTCTTCAGCATTACTCATTGGGGTATAGACTTGGATAACTGTGATATTGAATAGTTTGCCTTGGAGACGAACAGAGATCATTCTGTCATTTTGAGATTGCATCCAATACTGCATTTCAAACTCTTTTGGTGACCATGATGGCTACTGCATTTCTTCTGAGGGATTCCTGCCCGCAGTAATAGATATAATGGTCATCTGAGTTAAATTCACCCGTTCCAGTCCATTTTAGGTCGCTGATTCCTAGAATGTTGACATTCACCCTTGCCATCTCTTGTTTGACCACTTCTAATTTACCTTGATTCATGGACCTGACATTCCAGGTTCCTATGTAATATTGCTCTTTACAACATCTGATATTGCTTCTATCACCAATCACATGCACTACTGTTGTTTTTGCTTTGGCTCCATCCCTTCATTTTTTCTGGAGTTATTTCTCCACTGATCTCCAGTAGCATAATGGGCACCTAATGATCTGGTGAGTTCCTATTTTGATATCCTATCATTTTGCCTTTTCATACTGCAACAAGGTATTTAGAAGCTGAAGAACTGGGAGAGATTTGGGACCTCAGTTGGAAAAGCAGTTTTCAAACCAAATTGGGTCATGTGGTGTGTATAATCCTCACTTCAGTTCTTAGATCTCTACTGACTAGTCTGCCTCTTATTTTCTGGAGCACAGTTCAGGTCCATCTAGCTGTTTCTCATTGCTATTCCTTTCTCCTGGCTTCCACACTGTGCCTAGCCATTCAGCCTAATCCATTCAGAAAAGATGTGTTCCTTAGGCAGGTGATGCAGGCTACCTACAAAATGATATATTCTCTGCTTCTCTTTCAAAACTGAAATAGTTTGTTATATAGCCATGAGCCTAGTAATTACAGGACTGCATTTCCTACCCAGCCATGCTCTTAGTCATGACTGCTGACTGAAATGCAAGCAGATACTTAAGAGGGATTTCTTTAAAGACTTCTTTCAAGGAGCTGATTTAGCTGAGAGATGGGACTCTTCCCTTCCCTTCTTTCTTCCTAACTGTTGTCTGGATTTTATGTGATGGCTAAAACTCCTGCAGTTGTATTGGACAATCATGTATCCTAGGAAATGGATACCACCCAAGCTCTCGTTGTCTCACCTTCATCTTTGTTTCACTGGGAAAGAAAAATCAAGTTTACTTTGCTAAAGTTATAGTTCTTTTAGTTTTTGCAATGTGCATCCAAAATTAATCCCGGTACTACTATGTGTTTAATACACTATAACCTTATTATTTTGTTGGGTTTACTGAATAAATTTATATTTTACATTTCTCTAATTTTTATTTTATAAATTGATTCATCAACCATTATACCTAAATTGTATAAATGCAAAATTATTATTATAAGCATGCTCTCTTTTAGATTTTGAATTTTTATACTTTCTTATCTTCTTTCCTTTCTTCTTTTCTCCATATTGGTACAGCCTGGACCATGTCCTCGCTTATAACCTTATCCATATCCGTATCTGCAGGCCAAAACAGACTGAAAGCTGTGTGGGGAGAACCAAAGAAGAATAAATAGAGGGATATGAATGAAGGGTGGTGGCTATTGTTACTCATCATCAATGTTCTGAAGTAGGATCATATCCCCCTGCCCTTCTGAGTGCCCACCACCACAAAGTTTGCCATGAATATGGAATATACTTTGGTCAGTGGAATTTGAATAGAGGTGATATGTCACTTCCAAATTAAAGAATTTTTTTCTGTTCCACTAGCTGGAATGCAGATGTAATGACAGACTCTGGAGCAGCTATGTTAGATCAGAAGTAAGTAACAAAGTGTAAGACATGACAAGAAAATAGTGGGCCCTCATCTCTATGGAGAGACCTACACAAACATTATATGACAGAGAAGTGAAATTGTATTGTATTTAAGATAATGTTATTTAGGGTTTGATTACAGTCATTGAACCTGTAACCTAACACTCAGAATAGAATAACTGATCTTTGTGTTATCCTTGTCTTGACATTAGGGTCTGAATGAGACCACATCTACTGACATATACTTACAAGTGAGTCAAGTGACAGCCCTGCCCTCTGGAAGTTGTGCTCTAGTGTGGAATTCAGAAACTCAAGCAAGAACAAAGCCATATGGCAGGTCAGCTTCAAGATCCTGTAGGAACCCTTAGGAGGAGAGCATCAATCAGTCCTGATCTCAGGAGGTTGCTTGAAGCAGGGACAATCCTCTATCAGTCTCCTCATAAATAGGCCATGGTGCCAAGTTTCGTGTAAAAGTGATTTATTTCAAATTCCTTCCAGAGTGACTTCCCTTTTGATCTAGTGCTTAAGATATGCATTTGATACCTGGTTTCTGTTGATTGCAAATGTGCCAGGGCAACTACACCAGTGGGCCACAGCTAGAGTCTGTGATCTACATCAAGAGAAGCACAGGATTGAAAAGCCAGTGCACTACCATTACCGAGTAGCCCTTGCTTGCTGCAGATAGAGAAGTTCTGAGCAGCAATGAAGACCGAGTGCAGCCAAAAAGACTTTTTTTTTTTTTTTAATTCTCCCAGAGAACCCAGTGAAGTCTTAGGGAAAGCAGGGCATGAAAAAGGATGAAACCAGTCCGGGTCTGATTTCATGCAAGTCATCAAGAGGGACGCTACAGCCTGTTCTCACAGGGAGCTTGGGATATAAGTTGTGCCTCAAAGGTTCCCCAACCCAAGGCTAGAGAACCGGGATTTCACTCTCTCACTAGCGCCTCCCTTTCATCCTTCAAGTAACACTCCGCTGGTATCTCCAAGCCCTTGTATTAGATCTCGAAAGACAAATCAAAGGTGACACTAGAAGCAGAAGACACCAGAGCTCAGGAAAATGCAACCTCAGATAATGTCTAGATTTTCTCCCTCCATTCTGCCATCTCCATCATCATATCTGAAATCCTACTAGTCTAAAGAACTCCATGGGGCTCTACACATAAACATTTTTTAAAAATCAGCTTTTAACCTCTATAGGAGTATAGTTTATTTACAGTATTCTATTAATATTAGTTGTATGAGAAATTAATTCCCCTTTACATAGATATGTGTCCATTCTTTCCTAGATTGTTTTCCCATACAGGATATTACAGACTATTGAGCAGAATTCCTGTGCTGTACACTAGGTCTTTGTTGATTATCTATTAAATAAAGTAGTATACATATATTAATCTCAAACTCTCAATTTATCCCTCTCCCACCTTTCCAAATTGGTAACTATAATTATTGTTTTTATGGAGGGAAGTGTCTAGGCACTTTTTGGATGAGGATCTTTCCTTGTGAGATTGCAGTGGCCAGTGAAAGCAAGCTTGAGAGAGAATCATTTGAGATGATGGTAAATGTGGAGAAGAACCTGGCCATGCAAAAAGCTAGGAGAAAAACATCATAGATGTGGGAAGTCGCCCCTGCTAAGGACCAAGGTAACCAAGTTTAATGAATGACTACCCTTCCACTGCCAATCTTTCTTCCATGCTTGGAACTTGGCCTACAGGTCAACCACCATGACCTCATCCCATGCTTCACTTGTGAGTTAGCAGCAATGAGCCATGTCAGCCTTCCCAAGAAGGGATAACCTGGGGCTGTCATGAGACTGAATATGCTCTGGACTCAGGGACATGTAGACAAACTGGTTATCACCAGGAGCATCAGGTGCCATGGGCACCACCAATGGCTCTGACTATCTCCATGCACTTGTTCTCAGGAGGAGAAATGCCAAGAAACTGATAGAGCAAATAAACAAGTAATGACTCTTGTTTCATCTTGTCCCATGTGATTCCCATGGCCCTGTAAAAACTCTTTCATCTATTCCTTCTTCAAAGATGGCTTGTGAATAACATCAGCACCTAACTCTGAAGCCTGGTAGATGGAACTCAACTCACACTCAGCTAGACCAAGAGATTTCCAGCCTTGTCCTGTGTTTCTGTCCTTTTTCTCCAACTAGATTCATAAAGCAAAGTCTTGAAAAAACATAAATGTGATTGTAACCCTCTCAAGGCCTTTGAAGCTCCAAGGGCTATTTTGAGCATCAAAGAAGGAACACATCCATTTCATCTCAGACCCCAGCCTTGCTCAACCAGGGATTCCCTGAGGAAACATAAGACACTTATCTAAGTTACCAGAAGGCTAAGAAAGGAATGCTTCTAGCTTGAATGCAGTTGCATGCGGTCCAGTCACCCAAGGTCTCTGTTGTGTGAAGAGGTGGGAGTGGGAGCTCTGGGGATTCTGAGTTGGGAGTGAGTGAGTCACCACCTGCAGGACTGCCTCCTGGGGAGGCAGCTGAGGCTCCCTCACTGTGCCTGGAACCCAGAAGAAACAGCCCTGAATATTGCTTTCCTGCTGATACATGGAGGCAGGTCTGCTGATACAATCGGAACCAGACTTGAGGGGCAAAGGGAAAGAAACTTCCACTCTGGTGCTTGCAGACACCTGAGAGCTATTCAGAAGTGGATGCAATTGGGCTTTCTCTCATCCTTCCCTTCCTGGAAGTCTCCTAGCCTGGGAACCGGAGTTCCTGGGTCCCAAGTCTTCACTAAATTACCTGCAGCATTAAAGTGGTTCATACACTCTGGGGTTCAGCTTTCCATCTCTTGGATAAGGGAGACTGGACTGGCTCCAGAACACCAGTTCCAGACTGAAGCTCAGTGCCAATCAGTGGACAAGTGGGTGTTGCTGAGGATGCTGAGGCTGCCTCTGGTGGGCAGGGGGCTGTAACTGTCTGGTAATGTTCATAGGTTCTGGGCTCAGGACTGTGAGTGGTAGACCAATTGGCACACAGCTTCTGTGACATCGAGGACCTTACAGGCTTTACCCCCTAGAACTCACCATCATTTGGGTTCTACAGGATGAGATCAGGTAGTTAAAAGTCAGAAGTTACCAATGGCGAAGCTTTTGGATTCCTTAGCACAACCCAAATTAGGCTAACAAAACATCTCTCTTTAAAAAAAAAAATCTGAGAACAAAATATGCCAGGACTCTTCGACAAATTTTGTAGTATTTTAAGTACTATTTAAAGTAGGTCATCTTTTGGATGACCTGCCATTTACTCTCTGGCTTGGGATGATATCCACAGCTAGAGTGGAATACAAGGGCTCCTGGGGGAGGCTGTTCCTCTCCCCATGACTCATTACAGTGAGTACAGCTCTATCCCCTCCACATCTGGAGTAGAAATTAAAGCAGGAAGGACGCGACCTCCAAGTTTAACAGGAAGACTGAGGTAGGTCTGGCCCTCAGGTAGGCACTATTCATTTCTCAGTGCTTCTTCCCTCCCCTCCTGGGCCCTGTGCAAGCTGCCCACCTCCTGGTTATTGGGTTGTGAATTCCTCCTCCCTTTTCTGGCAAATATCCATGCAGTCTCACTTGTGGCTTCCTCTCTACCCAGGCCCTATCCTTCACCTGCAGATGGCAATAAAGAAGGGGAGGGGTCTGCACAGATCATTCTCTCTAAAAATGTCTGCATTCTTTCTCCATCCAGATCCTGTCCTGAGTCAACAAGATCTCCAACTAGATGACTCAGTAGCTTAGCATCGGAGTGGAGATGCAGATAGGACTGGAGGTAAGGTTGTTAGGTATGGGAGGGATGATTTTCAGATGGCAAAGGAAGAGTTGGAGTAAGGAACATGTGGTTCTCCAAGCACTCACTCATTGGGGACCTGCCTGAATCGTCTATCGTGGGCCCCTCAGGGTATCACTAAGACAGAAATTCATTCTATAAATGTCTTACTACAAAACGCTTGCAAACATAGCAAATATACGAAAGAAAAGTATCATGAACTCTATATTTAACCATCCAGCATTAATAACTACAAAACTAACCTTTTAGCCCCACAGGTTGTCATAGACCAGAAACTATGCAACATCAAGGTGGTGGACAATTGAGTTCCTAGTGAAGACATCCTTGGCTTGCATCAGGTCTTTCTCTTCTTGATATGTTCTCATTTGTGGTGGGAGAGGGAAGAAAGAGGAGGGAGAATAAGAGAGAAAAAGAGGGAGAGGCTAATCCCATCATGAGGGACCACTACCAAAACCCCATGTCAACTTGCGTACCTCCCAAAGGCCCTGCTTCCTAATACCATCACATTGGGAGTCAAGTGTGGACACAGTTCAATCCATAGCAGATATGCAGATCTGTTTTTAAATAAAGGCAGACCCTCATTTCATTCTCTCTTTTACTCCTTATTCATTTTCCTGAAATGTTTTAGGGACAAGATGAACATTTCACAAAATATGCATGAGTATTTGGGGTAAAATGATAGGATGTGAAAAAAATGCTCTTTTGTTCCTAATAAAATCAACATCTAATATCCAGTCCATGTGCAAATTTCCCTGATTCTCAAAAAGCAGTTTTCACAGATTATTGAAAGAATGTAGTCGTATGTTGCACTTGTTCTCCTTTAAGACTAAATAACTGTTCCTCTCCCATTTTAATGCCCTTTATTTGTTCAGAAACTGGGCAGAAACAGGGTGGTTTTTCCTACGGAATGTCCCACTATTGGGTTCAGAGCAGGAGTCCACAATACCAGCAGTGGTCAGGACCAGTACCAGTCCTTGGTCTATTAGGAACCAGACCTCCACAGCAGGAGGTAAGCTGCAGGCCAGTGAGTAAGGCTTCATCTGTATTATAGCTGCTTCCCATCACTCTCTCATCACCCTGAGAAGAGTCAGTCTAATTGTTTTCCTGGGACTGTTTTGAGGTACATAACCTATGCTTAATAGAAACAAAAATAGCTTAAATATTGATGATTATTTTCCTTTCTCACTGCTCAGAACTGTGAGTTGATACCCTAGCAATCTATCACAGTGACAAAATGGATGTTGCCTATTAACATTTGGAAATGAGATTGATTATATTCTATGCAGCCAAAGATGGAGAAGCTCTATACAGTCAACAAAAACAAGACCAGGAGCTGACTGTGGCTTAGATCATGAACTCCTTATTACCAAATTCAGACTTAAATTGAAGAAAGTAGGGAAAACTGCAAGACCATTCAGGTATGACCTAAATCAAATCACTTATGATTATACAGTGGATGTGAGAAATAGACTTAAGGGCCTAGATCTGATAGATAGAGTGCCTGATGAACTATGGAATGAGGTTCGTGACATTGTACAGGAGACAGGGATCAAGACCATCCCCATGGAAAAGAAATGCAAAAGAGCAAAATGGCTGTCTGGGGAGGCCTTACAAAGAGCTGTGGAAAGAAGAGAGGCAAAAAGCAAAGGAGAAAAGGAAAGATATAAGCATCTGAATGCAGAGTTCCAAAGAACAGTAAGAAGAGATAAGAAAGCCTTCTTCAGCAATCAATGCAAAGAAATAGAGGAAAACAACAGAATGGGAAAGACGAGATCTCTTCAAGAAAATCAGAGATACAAAGGGAACATTTCATGCAAAGATGGGCTCGATAAACAACAGAAATGGTCTGGACCTAACAGAAGCAGTAGATATTAAGAAGAGGTGGCAAGAATACATGGAAGAACTGCACAAAAAGATCTTCATGACCCAGATAATCATGATGATGTGATCACTCATCTAGAGCCAGACATCCTGGAATGTGAAGTCAAGTGGGCCTTAGAAAGCATCACTATGAACAAAGCTAGTGGAGGTGATGGAATTTCAGTTGAGCAGTTTCAAATCCTGAAAGATGATGCTGTGGAAGTGCTGCATTCAATATGCCAGCAAATTTGGAAATCTCAGCAGTGGCCGCAGGACTGGAAAAGGTCAATTTTCATTCCAATCCCAAAGAAAGGCAATGCCAAAGAAAGCTCAAACTACCGCACAATAGCACTTATCTCACAAGCTAGTAAAGTAATGCTCAAAAATCTCCAAGCCAGGCTTCAGCAATATGTGAACTCTGAACTCCCTAATGTTCAAGTTGGTTTTAGAAAAGGCAGAGGAACCAGAGATCAAATTGCCATATCCGCTGGATCATGGAAAAAGCAAGAGAGTTCCAGAAAAATATCTATTTCTGCTTTATTGACTATGCCAAAGCCTTTGACTGTGTGGATCACAATAAACTATGGAAAATTCTTCGAGAGGTGGGAATACCAGACCACCTAACCTGCCTCTTGAGAAATCTGTATGCAGGTCAGGAAGCAACAGTGAGAACTGGACATGGAACAACAGACTGGTTCCAAATAGGAAAAGGAGTACATCAAGGCTGTATATTGTCACCCTGCTTATTTAACTTATATGCAGAGTACATCATGAGAAACGCTGGACTGGAAGAAACACAAGCTGGAGTCAAGACTGCCGGGAGAAATATCGATAACCTCAGGTATGCAGATGACACCACTCTTATGGCAGAAAGTGAAGAGGAGCTAAAAAGCCTCTTGATGAAAGTGAAAGAGGAGAGTGAAAAAGTTGGCTTAAAGCTCAACATTCAGAAAACGAAGTTCATGGCATCTGGTCCCATCACTTCATGGGAAGTAGATGGGGAAACAGTGAAAAGAGTGTCACACTTTATTTTTTGGGCTCCAAAATCTCTGCAGATGGTGACTGCAGCCATGAAATTAAAAGACGCTTACTCCTTGGAAGAAAAGTTATGACCAACCTAGATAGCATATTCAAAAGCAGAGACATTACTTTGCAGACTAAGGTCGTCTAGTCAAGGCTATGGTTTTTCCTGTGGTCATGTATGGATGTGAGAGCTGGACTGTGAAGAAGGCTGAGCGCTGAAGAATTGATGCTTTTGATCTGTGGTGTTGAGAAGACTTGTGAGTCCCTTGGACTGCAAGGAGATCCAACCAGTCCATTCTGAAAGAGATAAACCCTGGGATTTCTTTGGAAGGAATGATGTTGAAGTTGAGGCTCCAGTACTTTGGCCACCTCATGCGAAGAGTTGACTCATTGGAAAAGACTCTGATGCTGGGAGGGATTGGGGGTAGGAGGAGAAGGGGACGACCGAGGATTAGATGGCTGGATGGCATCTTGGACTCGATGGACATGAGTCTGAGTGATCTCCGAGAGATGGTGATGAACAGAGAGGCCTTTCGTTCTACAATTCATGGGGTTGCAAAGAGTCGGACACGACTGAGAGACTGAACTGAACTGATTAACATTTGGACACTTTCGGCCTGCTTAAAATTAAATATTAAAAAACTAAGATCATGGGATCCAGTCCCATCCTTCATGGCAAATAGGAGAAAGTGTGGAAGCAGTGACAGATTTCTTCATCTTAGCCTCTAAAACCACTAAAGATGGTGCCTGCAGCCATGAAATCAGAGGATGTTTGCTTCTTTGCGTGATAGCTATAAGAAACATAAACCATGTGTTGAGAAGCAGAAACATCATTCTGCCCAACAAACTGGCAGATGTTTGGCCTTTTCATTTGACTTCCTGAACTTTCTTTCCAGTCCCCATTTTGCTTTAAAGTGCCTTAGCTTACTGGTCCTTCACGATTCCCAAGAGTATTTTATGCATTTCATTACCCAGTCCTGAAATCAGCCATCTCTAAGAATCCATGCATTGTTTGATGGAAAATGTATTTAGAAGCTCCATATTAGACCTCAGAATAGTCTCTGTTATCAAGTTGTCATTGCTTGCAGGCTTTATATTGGTCAGAGTAGGAAGTACACATTTTCCTTAAAAAATAGAATAAAAATGAATATAATTTGTTGGTACAAACTTATGCTTTCATTTCAAGATTAAAGACAGCATGGCTTGAATTGAACTTCTTTACGTTATGTGTGAACCTCTTTTTCTAGCCACTAAAAGGCTTACTAGAACATTAGTTTTAATTATTGTCTTGCTATTACCTCTTAACATGTATATCATTCTGTCTCAGTAACAGAAGTTATGAGGAACAATTAGTTGTTGAATAAATTTTCAGATTTCTTTCCTGTTTTTCTTTTGATTTTCTTTGGTTTTGCTTTGGATGGGCAGTATTTTTGTTTTTCCTTAGAAGATATTCCACTCTGAATGTAGTCATAATTCTGAATTTTAAAGCCAATTAAGTAATGTGTTGTTATGGACAGCTAGTCATCAACTTGATACAATTAGATTTATCAGTCTCTTTGTTCTCAATTTGTTCAGTTCAGTTCTTTCAGTTGTGTCCATCTTTTTGCAACGTCATGGACTGCAGCATGCCAAGCTTCCCTATCCATCACCAACTCTCAGAGCTTACTCAAGCTCATGTCCATTGACTTGGTGATGCCAACCATCCATCTTATCCTGTCTTACCCTTTTCTTACCCTTTTCAGTATTTCCTAACATCAGGGTCTTTTCCAATGAGTCAGTTCTTCCCATCAGGTGGGTAAATAACTGGAGCTTCAGCTTTAGCGTCAGTTCTTCCAGTGAATATTCATGACTGATTTTTTTTAGGATGGACAATTTTGATCTCCTTGCAGTCCAAGGGACTCTCAAGAGTGTTCTCCAACACCATAGTTCAAAGGGCATATGCCAGAGTCCAGCTCCAGCAACCAGGGATTCAACCTGAAGAGGTGAGCAGTGTCAGCGATGATGATGTAGCCTCTGACTCATAGTATGGACTACATCTGACAGACAATGATGTAGCCTCTGACAAAGTACGGGACTACATCAGCGATGATGAGACCCCCTCTCAGTTTCTCTTGGACTGCCTGTTTATTTCAAGTTTGTTTTTTTCTTTTATGCTTTTACAAAAGCATTAGGTCAGAGGTTTGACATTTTCAGTTCTCCCTCACCCAGATTTATTATCTCCATAAATCATTGTTGCCCTTCAAACAGAGTTCCTGCTTCAGTGATTCTCTCAAAATCAGCCTTACTATCTATTACCTACTTTCTCTAACGTGTCCAATAGTTAACTTGTGATTACATTGTAACTCATGCTACATTCCTGTTTACTTATCTTTCTAAATCCTATTTGCCCCTAACATTCTGAGCTCACTATCTCTTAAAAGGCTTCTAGCTATAGGGTTTCTAAAAATTCCTAACCTCTATAAGCTACAGTAAAATATGCTAACTTTACAAAATTCCTTAAATCTTTGACTTCTAACTATTTTTATTATTTCTAAGCCCTAAACTCCATAAACTCCTTTGCCATAAACACTTTCCTCACAAATATGCTTCAGATAACAATCCCTCCCATGGCCTCAAGTTGCAGCCTATGTGCTCATCCTGGAACACTCTTTTTGTAAAAATAGTCCTTAAACAAATGTCAGTGATTAACCTTATGAATTATTCTCTGAGCACAGCTGCAGAAGGCTTTGTGCCTTCTCATGCTCCTCTCAAGAACAATAAGCACCTTAATATTCCCTTTCCATCAACTCAGCCAAGGGGAGGAAAAAACAAGTCAGAATTACAAGGCCTAACTCTTTCATCCTGGGTCCACGCCTCCAGAATGAGGAGAGGGGTGTGGGGCCGTGCCTTCATTTTGTCAGCAAAGCCTAACACAGCTCCTGACCGGCATATGTGTGTGTTATTTGTCAGTGACGTCATGGTCCCCCATTGGGGTTTAACCACCAGAACTGAATTTAAACAACACGCAAAAATGAGGATTAAGTCACAGTGCCCCATCTAAACAGGAGAAGCTCCTGTTGTATTCCAGGGACAGGCATGGATAGATCTCTTGAGGGAATTAGGCCCTGGGAGTCCTGGATGGATCATTAAACATGACTGTCTTTATTTTTGTTGCCACAGTTGTTTTGTCTTCTTTGATTGGGAAGACATTTCAAAAAATTTTTTTGTATGTTTGGTTTCGCAGACAAAATTTTTCATGACATAGACCCTATGGAGAAATTATATCAAAATATATCCATTTATCTTCAGCAGTTAAATTTTGTTGGTTTGTATGTCCCTGATGATCTTTCTTTATAAATAGAAAAGAAACACATATGTTCAGTATGCATTCAGTTTCTCTTTAAGTCAACCGACATGAATTAAATTCCTCTCTGTCCCCACTGCACACCCAGCTCTAGGCCAGAAATAAAAACCTGCAGAGACTGAAGGCTGATTCCAGCACATTGCTGTGGAGATTTCGTTCCCACCATTTTTTGGGGGAAAAAGTTGCTAACATTAAAATCAGTAGATTGTACATAAATATCCAAACTTCTGATTCTCTTGAAAATATGGCCAATTGGTGTGCTTTACAGAATGGGTGAAGTGGAGGAAAGGCTGCTCCCAGTGGTAAGGCCCGTGTGGCCCAGGGTTCAACATGGCCACCTTGTCTTAGTATCATATCTCCTGCCTCCTGGGGCCATGACTTTGTGAGAACTAGACTTCTAGCTCTCTTAAGATAAAGACTACTTTCAGCTTCATCAACTTAGATTTTGAAGCCTTTAACCAAGATCCTAGCACACAGTTCTTCCTTATACAGTTGTTGGATGCTATAAAATATCTTGTGGATGCATGACACTTTCAGTACTGAAACCATGCAACTGAAGTACTGCTCTGCCCTAAATCTTTGATGCAGACTGGCATCATAGGTGCCCCTGATGCCTGCCATTATACTCCCTACCTACACCCAGTTGTATGTCCCTGGGCTGTCCCTGAAGTCTTCTCTTTGCCATTTGACAACTTATCCTATTAGCAATCTCCTCTCCAATGAAGACGGCAATGCATATCTCATGAAGTGGCTAGGAAGATGACATGAAACCACGAGTGTCAAGCGTGGCCCTTAGTATCCATTTTTACTATGTTCTTAGCAGTTTTTTTCTCCAAGCAGGCCAGGTTCTCCATCTTCTTAGATGTCCATGCAGATCAGTTTGATTTTCCAGCCAACCTTCAAGGAAGAGATAACAGTTCAATTCTCTGTATTCTGTGAAGCTTCAAAGTCCACTCGCCAAGGACACTGATGAAGGTAAATATTTTATTGAGACCTTTGTGTTTTTTTCAGACCTATTAGTGGCCTAAAAGGGCTAAACTAGGGCATGTCAGAGCATATATAACTAGGGGCACCCAGTCACCACTACATGCTAAGAACCTGAACTTCCCTGAGTACTTGGAGCCAGGAAAGAAGCATGAAGTGGCTTGAGCTTCTTGGGCTAGTGGCCTTTTCAGATTGCAGGGTTATGTAAGAATGGAGACTGTAAGCCACATCATCCTTCTTTCTGTGGTTTTTCTTTTCATCTGATTATTCTTCTACTCATTAGGTTTAGAATAGAATGGAATACTTCCCTGACAATCTTAAAGTTCAGCCCTTACTTACTGATAAGTACCTTGCTATAGGAACTGTGGGCCCCAATGGTCTTGGTGTAGATTTGCATAGTTGCACAACTCTGCAGTCCAGTCATGTCATGACCTATTGAAACTGGAACTCCTTGCAATGGTTCAGTGCACAGTCAATGCAGATGTATGCATGGTCCTATGGAATAACACTTTTTCACCTTTTATTTAGCCTGTCCTCTTTGTTCCCTCTCTACTTCAGTGTGTATATGTCTATGTCTTCATCTCTGTATCACTATCATTTATTTCTCCATCCCTTTGGAAGTCTCTGTGAGTGTATTTCTCACTGTGGTGTTTTCTTTTAACTTTTCTTTTAATTTTCTACATTCCCTGAACTTGTTCCCTATCTCCTGGAATCTTCTCTCAACTCTTCTCTTTCAACTTGGAGAAAGATTGGAAGAGCTACTCATACACTGTTTTATATCTTACAAGCAGTTTGACCACAGCCAATTCACAAGCCTCTTGCATTTCAAATTCCTCCCCTGTAAAAGAGGATAGGAATCCCCCTTCTTACCTCCTTCCCTGAGCATCCAGGGGGATGGCAACAGCAATGCTAATGGCTGTCATTGTTGAGACTTCCTATTTATCAGGCACCTTATATCCATCACTTCACTATCCCCAAGATATTCTATTTGGAGGGTTTGAATCGCTACATTCCACCATTTACCGAAGGGGAGACTGAGACCCCACATGGACATATGGCTTACCCAACATTACAGAACAGAATATTTATTCAAACCTATATCTTTGCCATAGAATACGCATAAAATTCTTATAATAAGGTGACTCATAAAAATGATTAGAAACTACACAGTGCCATTACAATGACAGTTATACCTTAACACTGACAGCTGGAACACTACAGGCAAGAACATTGGAGTGTGTAACAATTTCCTTCAATTCATGAAAGTGAAAAGTGAAAGTGAAGTCGCTCAGTTGTGTCCAACTCTTAGCAACCCCATGGGCTGCAGCTTATCAGGCCTCTCAGTTTTGGGGGTTTTCCAGGCAAGAGTACTATAGTGGGTCATCATTGCCTTCTGCTCAGAAGGAACAATCTCCCTCAAACTAATGACATATCTTTGACACAGAAATGGAGGTTTACCTGCCACCTGGCAATTTCTGGGCTCAGTCATCTGGGCCCAGATGTAGCATCTTCTTTGTTTTCTTTGTCAAATGTTTGGTGAAATAATACCTCTAAGGAAAGTGAAGACCATGAGAAAAACCCTCAGTGGAAAAAACATACTGAACAATTTCTTGAAGGAGCATGCTTAGAGACTGTCTCAGATTTCTCCTTGTAGCTCAAATATAACTATTCACTCCCTGAGGAATATCATGGATATGAGTGTTTTGGGAGGATGGCACTCCACAACTTTCCATGGTGCTCTAGCCTAGCACTGGGGCTCATCTGGAGGTGCCACATGGGATGTTGGGGCTGGGGCTCCTGCAGGAGGCAGAAACACTGGGCAAAAGGGGCCCCAAACAGAGGAGAAGGCACTATCATCCTCAACTCTTGGTCTTGGTGACTGGGCCCAGAAATTACCAGGTGGCAGGTAAATCTCCATTTCTGTGTCAAAGATGTGTCATTAATTTGAGGGAGATTGTTCCTTCTGAGCAGAAGGCAATGATGGCCCACTACAGTACTCTTGCCTAGAAAAACCCCAAAATGGAGAGGCCTGGTAGGCTGCAGTCCATGGCGTCACTAAGAGTTGGACACAATTGAGCAACTTCACTTTCACTTTTTGCTTTCCTGAATCGGAGAAGGAAAGTGCAACCCACTCCAGTTCTTGCCTGGAAAATCCCAGGGACGAGGAAGCCTTGTGGGCTGCTGTCTATCGGGTTGCACAGAATCGGACACAACTGAAGAGACTTAACAGCAGCAGCAGCTCCTTCTGAACTAAGGGAGTCAACTAGTTACAGATGAAGAGTGAACCATCTCTGAACAGCAGGTAGAACCAACTGCAAAGCAATTGTGAATAACAAGGCAGAGTAATTCAGTTTGCACAGATGCAAGAACCACAGCAGTAGAAACTTACTGAACCCGTATTCTGTGTAAGGCCATAAGAATCTAACACAGTGCTTACTGTTTTTAGATTAGAAAAAGGGCTTATTTTGTCTTCAAGAATGCCCATGTCAGCCTGAGAGATAGGCAAAGAGTAAATATGTCAAATGAAACGGTCACCTGTGTGGTGTTGATTGGATGTGGTCTGAGTTTAGAGGGAGTGGCTGGGGTTGATCAAGAAGGACCTCCTGGAGAAGGGAGTGGTAAGGCTGGGTTTGAAGAGACATCAGAATTTCTCAAATAAAGGCCCCAGGACTTCCCTGGGTGTCCAACGATCCTGTAGGTACAGTGGTTATGCCTCTGGGCTTCCAATGCAGGAGGTACCACTTCAAGTCCTGGTCATAGAATCAATATCCTGCATACAATGTATCACAGGGGGAAAAAAATCAAATACAAGCACCTCTGTGATCAAAGTCTGTGAGCTTCACAGTGGTTGGAAAGTGATCTCACGTGATGTATGACACCCAGAGGGAGACATCAGTGTGGGAATAGAGGGTAGCCAGTTCTGCACTAACCCACTCCCTCCTTCTCCCTGTAGATGCAATACATGGGTAACATCACCATTGTAACAAGCCCTCAGGAATTCCAGGTTATCAATGACACAGGTTCATCTGATTTGTGGGTGCCCTTCCACTTTTGCCCCCATCCAGCCTGTTGTGAGTACAGACACCCTCTACCCGGACCATCTTTCACTTGCCCTGCCGCCCTGTTTCTACTGTTGGCATCTGATGACACTCATCTCTTGTGTCTGCAGCTACATAAGTTAGGTTCAGACATTACAACTCTTTCACCTTCTGGCCTACCCAAAAGACCTTCAGGATCACTTATGCATCTGGGAGCATGAAGGGATTTCTTGCTTAGGGCACCATTCGGGTAACATGTAAAGAGAAGCTGAGTCAGGACTGGCTATGAAGTGACCCCTGCTTGTGAAACAGATGCAGGACCATCTGGCAAGACTCTTCCTAGCTTAACTCCCATAGATATTGGCCATCTTATCCACAGGATCCTGTCCCTGGGGTGCCAGTGCCCTTGGTGACACATGAGCAAATGGATTAGCTAACCCAGAGAGTGGCTTGAGGTATGGACTTGAAGCTCCTCTGCCCATGAGCAGCATAAAGTTCATTTTGCTGGGAGCGAGAAGAGGGGGAAAAGCACCCACTTTTATATTCATAGACTGTTCCAGGCACTTTCCAGGACTTCCCTGGCGGCTCAGATGGGAAAGCATCTGTCTACAATGCAGGAGACCTGGGTTCCATCCCTGGGTCAGGAAGATCCCCTGTCGAAGGAAATGGCAATCCACTCCAGTACTATTGCCTGGAAAATCCCATGGACAGAGGAGACTGGTAGGCTACAGTCCATGGGGTCAAGAAGAGTTGGACACCACTGAGCAACTTCACTTTCACTTTATATTCACAGACTGTTCCAGGCACTTTCAAGTAATAATTGGGTGGAGCCCAGCCAGGTGACTCAGCTTCTAACCTCCTCTGTGCCACTCATTAGCCAGTAACCGACCTTAGCCTGGGTCTCAATCGCTCCTAGACTCAATTTCTGCAGCTGTACAGGGGGACCTTATTAGGGCCGTGATGGGTAGGCCAGCACAGCTCTAAAAAAGTACTGTCGTTACTGTCCTGCAAGGAATCCCCCTCTCTTTTTCTCTACACATGCAGGGCAAAAGGCAGTGTGGCGACGTTTTGTGGGGTGTATAAATCCTACTACCAGGGAACATTCAGCTGGATACCATTGATCCATGCAGGCAACTGGATTGTACACATGGACAGGAAAGCCTCTCCCTCTGAGGGTCAGCCCAAGTGATGCTCTCACTACTGTACATGGACACAGACAGACACACACAAATACATTCTCAGACACACAGTCACACCAGACATATACAACACCCACAATGACACAGACAGATACCCAGACACTTGGAAACACACAACCAGACACATATAAGCCTACACAAGACACATATAAACATGCATAGCTAGTCAGAGACACACAAGCACTCACAGAGACACATACAAACACATATACAAACAAACACACAAGAAGAAAGATAGATATGCAAACAACCAATGGGTTCATAATCCCCAGGCCTTCTGACTAGGGCTTTGACCAGGGTCCTAAAAGAGTCTGGAGAGGTCTGTGCAGCTGGGAGAGCATTGCACCCACTGCCCTGTGAGGCGTGGCGCATGGTTAGAGGACTCTACCCTGTGGTGAACAGAGGATCAGGGAGAATTTCTCCAGTCTAAACAGAGGTATAAGATGACCAACTGTCCAGAGCTACCTCAGACATAGGAAATTCTCAGTACAGGTAAATGTCAGTTTAAAAACAGGGAAAGTACTGCAAATGGGGAGAACTGGTCTCCTAAGGGAACAATGACTGAGAAGTGTAGAGAAATTTGCTGAAGACATAAGATGTGAAAGTAACTTATAAAAAGACACCCCACATTCATGGGCACACTGTGGGGCAGGGGCTATAACAGAGAATCAGGAAGGTGGGATCCAGGAGTGACCTGAGGACAAGAGGCATAATTGATAGGATTCTGTGTGATACCCTCAGAAAAAAAGCTGACCTGTCCTTTGAGTTTCTGTGGGCTAGTCATGTATTTCCCTGGCCAGGGTCTCAGGGTCTGAGCTGGTTGTAAGAGCAGTGCTGGGAGACACCCTCTCCCAGAGGAGCCCCTCTCTCCCACCACTGTGAGAATCTGCTGCCCTCGTGAATCTCCATCTTCACTCTGTGATTGACCTGTTATTTGTTCCCCACCAGACACAGCTTTCTGAATGTTTCTCATTCATTATTTTCACAGTTTTCATTCACTCACTAAACAGACAAGCCTTGGGAATCCACTGTGTGGCAGGCACTTTAGGGAGGCAATGAGAATAAAACTTGCTCGCACATCTAAGAAGGCAGATGCACAGGAAATGAGACACACACATAGTGAATTGTGACTTTGGTACATGCTAGATATGAGGAAGTGTCTACAGAGACTGTCAAGAAAGGAGACTGATAAACACCAGGTGAAAGACTTCCCTGAAACCATGACAATTAAGTTGGAATCTGGAAGATGAGAAGAAATTTGCTAGCCAAAGGGGAGGAGGCTCCTCTAGGAAGGAAAACCAGCTTGTGTCAAGGTGCAAAAGAGCCTGATGTATTCAAGTATTGCATTCAAGAATATCAAGGAAGATGCCCTGTCGGGAGCAAAGGAAAAGAGGGCAAGAGACAAAGGGCTGTTTAGAAGAGATTCAGGAAGGGAGCATCTCTGGGGAGACTCAGAGTGACCTTGATGCCTACTTGGTCACACTGTCTCTCAGCATCTCCATGAAAAGAAAGGCTATTGCTTGTTCTGGTGTCTGCGAGGCCCTTGTGGATACCAGGGCATCACTAATCCTTGGCCCAAGAAGACTGATCAGTAATATTCAGAAGCTCATCAGCACCACGCCACGGGGTTCTGAGATGAAGGGTCATGCCCCAGGATCACTCCAAGTCTCCTGACAAAAGAAGCATCTCCAGGGCCAACCTCTCTCCCTCTCTCTCTAACAGCTCTACGTTTCATGTTTTGTCGTCAATACACTCTCCTCTATTATCTTCACCATAAGTGGCATCAAGTACCCAGTCCCAGCTCAAGCCTACATCCTGGAGGTGAGGGGAGAATCCTGCGGGGTGGTTCTCAAATAGGAACTTGCAGGAACCCTTGGGCTGCTGCTGGGAGGAGTGCGCCCTCTGCAGGCCATCTCGCACTATTGCAGACGCTGTTAAGCGCTGGGGCAGGCCAGAGCCTCCCCCAAGACGAATCACTTGAGAGTAACGGGCCATTTGGGACACTGATCATCCTGAAATAAATGTGGAGACACCACACCATGCTGGCATGGTGAGAGTCATAAGGAGAGGGGAACACTCAGGTCCTCAGTGTTCAAAGAGCTTTACTTCAATCTGAACCTTCAGATGGATGAACATGGAAAGTCAGCTTTACCAGTCCCTGAAATAGGCCATGTAACAAGGAGAACATGGGACAACAGACTGGTTCCAAATAGGAAAAGGAGTACATCAAGGCTGTATACTGTCACCCTGTTTATTTAACTTATATGCAGAGTACATCATGAGAAATGATGGACTGAAAGAAACACAAGCTGGAATCAAGATTGCTGAGAGAAATATCAATAACCTCAGATATGCAGATGATACCACCATTATGACAGAAAGTGAAAAAGAACTAAAGAGCCTCTTGACGAAAGTGAAAGAGGAAAGCAAAAAAGTTGGCTTAAAGCTCAACATCCAGAAAACGAAGATCATGGCATCAAGTCCCATCACTTCATGGGAAATAGATGGGGAAACAGTGGAAACAGTGTCAGGCTTTATTTTGGGGGGCTCCAAAATCACTGCAGATGATGACTGCAGCCATGAAATTAAAAGACGCTTACTCCTTGGAAGAAAAGTTATGACCAACCTAGATAGCATATTCAAAAGCAGAGACATTACTTTGCCGACTAAGGTCCGTCTAGTGAAGGCTATGGTTTTTCCAGTGGTCATGTATGGATGTGACAGTTGGACTGTGAAGAAGGCTGAGTGCCAAAGAATTGATGCTTTTGATCTGTGGTGTTGGAGAAGACTCTTGAGAGTCCCTTGGACTGCAAGGAGATCCAAGCAGTCCATTCTGAAGGAGATCAACCCTGGGATTTCTTTGGAAGGAATGATGCTAAAGCTGAAACTCCAGTACTTTGGCCACCTCGTGCGAAGAGTTGACTCATTGGAAAAGATTCTGATGCTGGGAAGGAATGGGGGCAGGAGGAGAAGGGGACGACAGAGGATGAGATGGCTGGATGGCATCACGGACTCGATGAACGTGAGTCTGAGTGAACTCCGGGAGATGGTGATGGACAGGGAGGCCTGGCGTGCTGCAATTCATGGGGTTGCAGAGAGTCAGACATGACTGAGTGACTGAACTGAACTGAACAAGGAGAACGGCTGGGGACAGTCCCAGTGTGCTGTCCCACTATAGGGGTTAACAGTCTCCCTTCACTTCTCTCAGTTTTCCTGGTTTGGATGATAAATTACATGGTCACCCCTAGTTCTCAGATGCATCTTCCCCTAGCTCTGGCCAGGTTCCCCTTTGTGAGTCAGGCCACCTGACCCCTCTGTGGGGAGGTTGGATGCTAATGTGCATAAAAGGGTGCACAGTTACTGCTCAGCCCCAGCACAGGGTGGAGGCTTCATGTCAGCTCCCTAGGGAGTTCAGAGGAAGCTGATGGGCTCAAAGAAGGCTTTGAGGAAGGGAGGGAATTTCAGGAATTCTAAAACTGTAAACTCATGGAGCCATAAGGAAGGTTGCTTGGCTCTAGGCAAAACTGCACTGGATTCCATGCAAATGGCATCCCAAGGTGCTCTGCATTGGGGCACTGGGGACTTACGAGGGTGATGAGGGCTACGGACTGACCGGTGGGGACGGGAAACCAGAATGCGTTACCCAACCAAGCCTGAAGTGGCCAAAGAGGGTGAATGCGGGCCGAAGGAGGATTCCCAGAATTCCTAAGTTAAGTCTTCAAGAACGTGTTGTAGGCACTGCTCTATTTAAGACAGATAACCAACAATGAGTTACTGTGTAGCATGGGGAACTCCACTTAATTATATGACAACCTGTATGGGCTGGGTATTTGGAGGACAAGGATACATGGATACATATGGCTGAGTACCTTTACTATCCACCTGAAACTCAGAATATTGTGAGTCAGCTATATTCCAATACAAAATAAAGTTTGCTAAATAATGTATGGATTGTGGGGATGCAGGGGGAGAACCGGCATTCTCTGCAAAGAAAACAAGGAGCAGGAGTCAGAAGGAAAGAAACAGGGAGAGAGGAGAACTATGGACACTCTTGTTCTTTTCTTTTTTATTTTTAATTTATTTATTTTTTTAATTACAATACTGTATTTGTTTTGGCTGTGATCTTGTTCTTTTCTAAAATTTTTATTGAAATGTGGCTAATCTTCAGTGTTGCATTAAGTTCTGCTGCACAGCAATGTGACTCACTTATACATATACAGAAATATATTTTTTTTCTTATTCTTTTTCATGTGGTTTATGACTGGATAGTTAATATATTTCCTTATGCTCTTCAGTAGGACTTTGTTGTTTATCATTCCTCTGTATCCCCAACTCCCAGTCCTCCCCTGCCTCACACCCTCCTCATGGCAACCTCATGTCTTGGTCCTTTTTGGTTGTGGATGAACTCTCCTATCCCCTGCTAATGAGAAAATCCTTGATACTTACCAAAAGAGGAAATAAAAGCAAGAATTGTGTTGGGTCTGGGTATTTGTGGGAGTTGCTCATAAGGGCTCATGCTGACTGGTGTGTGCCTCTGACTCCCCAGGATTCTAGAGGCCACTGCTATACCACCTTTCAAGAGAACACAGTAAGGACATCTAGAGAGACATGGATCCTGGGTGACATCTTTCTGAGGCTGTATTTCTCAGTCTTTGATCTAGGAAATGACAGGATTGCCCTGGCACAGGCAGTGTAAATGCTTGGAGTGGATCAGGAATCAGTATGGCTGCTCCAAGCAAACACTAAATCGCACTTTGGGCACTCCTGCCCAGGACACTGGTGAACTGCATTTGGTGTTCTGCACACCCTATTATAATAAACAATAAAGGAAGGGTTTCACTTGCAGTGGTGCTGAAACAAACGGGTGCCACTGTTTGCGTCTGGGAGGTGTACAGTGATCAGGAAGGATCTAGAACAAAGTCTAAATCACAGTTGAGAGGAGCCCACCTCCACCTGGCTTCAGGGAAAGGGAGACTCATTTAAATGATTCTGAGAATCCAGGACACAAGACTCAAAGCAAACACAAAGATCTCTGTGACTGGACCCAAGAAATCAGAAGTCATCAGTCCTCTGTTTCATACCCTCACTCTTTCATTCCCACTTCTTTGATGGTTTTAGCCTGACAACTTTCTTCCTTAAAGCTTCTACACCTAGTGAGGGAGTCCAAGCTAACTGCCCCAGGGTTTTATAGTTTTATATCCTGATGGCATCTCCAATAAGGAAAGAAAAGATTGAAGACATCAGAGTTCAAGGGTGTTCTCTGAATGATCCACCAAAGATTACAGGTACAGTCCTAGATCAGCCATTCTGGCAGGGCCCAGGGGTCCTATGATTGGCTTTACATGGTCTTGTGGCCCTGACCCAGCAGCACGCATGACTGTCAATTTCCTCCAGAACTACATGACTGAAGCTGGGAGAAGTAGCCCCAAAGAAAGCAACTGGGAGATAGTCTAGGCCATGGACGAGTTTGTGATAACCCCTCAACTCCACCACCTCCTCATTCAAAGGAATTTTAAGGGGTAATGAAACAGACTCTCTTCATCCTATCTTAGATGAACTATTCACTGGGCTTCTCCTCCAGGGAGTTTGGGTGAGGTACTTCATGCAGAGCTAGTTCCCTCTTGTCCCACACCCAGTCACCAGCTCTCTGCCACATATGCCTGCTCTGTCCTTTCCAGTCCTACTTGGTAAGTGATGGCCCCAGTGGATCCCTGAGCCATCCCCCCTCCTCTAGGGCACACAATGCCCCTTCCATGGCCTCCAATGCTGTTGGGGAGAATGCAACCATGTATCTCAAGACCCAGGGTACACAGGGCCTTCAGCCTTTCTGAGCTTCTCCATAGGTGGGGCTACAATCTATCTGCTTGGAGCTGCCATGGTTAGGCGCTTTTGCAGTGGGAGCATTCGTTCTTTCCACCTGGAGGCCCTCAGTAGATGCCTCATCTGAGACAGCAGAGGTCAGAGTTTTATTTCCTTTCAGACTGACTGGTTTGATCTCCTTGTTGTATAAGGGACTCTCAAGAATCTTCTCAAGCACCAAAGTTCAAAAGCTCAATTCTTTGGCATTCACTGTTTCTTATGGTCCAGATCACACACCTGTACCTGATTACTAGAAAAACCATAGCTTTGACACTACAGACCTCTATAGCAAAGTGAGTCTCTGCTTTTTAATACACTGTGCAGGTTTTTCCTAGCCTTTCTATCTTCCAAGGAATAAGTGTGTTTTAATTTTGTGGCTGCAGTCAAGGTTTATATTGATTTTGGAGCCCAAGGAAATAAAATCTGCCCACTCTTTCCACTTTTCCCTCTTCTGTATGCCATGAAGTGGTGGGACTGGATGTCATGAATGTTGAGTGTCTTTTTGTGAATAGTTTCTTGAATGTTGAGTTTAAACTAGTATTTTCATCTCCTCTCCTCATTGAGAGGCTCTTTGGTTCTTCTTTGCTTTATATTACTAGACTACTGACATCTTCATATCTGTGGATGTTGATATTTCTCCCAGCAATCTTGATTCCAGCTTGTGATTTATCCAGGGAAGCGTATTGAATGATGTATCTTACATATAAGTTACATAACCAGACAATGTATACCTTGTCATGCTCCTTTCCCACTTTTAAATGTTTCAGTTGTTCTGTGTCTGATTCTAACTGCTGCCTTTTGACCTACATACAGAATTTTTAGGACAATGGAAGGTGATCTGGTACTCCCATTTCCTTACGAATTTTCCACAGTTAGTTGTGGTCCACACAGTGAAAGGCTTTAGCATAGTCAGTGAAGCACATGGAAATGCTTTTCTGAGATTCCCTTGCTTTCTCTATGATCCAGTGGATGTTGGCAATTTGATCTCTGGTTGTTCAAACCAGTTTTTATCTCTAGAAGTTCTCAGTTAATGCACTGTTGAAACTTAGCTTGAAAGATATTGAGCATCACCTTGCTAGCAAGTGAGATGAGCACAATGGCATGATAGGTTGAACATTCTTTGGAATTGCCTTTCTTTTGCATTGGAATGAAAACTGACTATTTCCAGCACTGTGGCCACTGCTGAGTTTTCCAGATTTGCTGACATATTGAATGTAGCACTTTTACAGCCTCATTCGTTAGGATTTTTAAACAGCTCAGCTGGAATTTCATCACCTTCCCTAGCTTTTCTTGTAGTGATGCTTCCTAAAGCCCCCTTGACTTCATACTTCAGTATATCTGGCTTTATGTGAGTGACCCCAGCATCATTCCTATCTTGGTCATTATGACCATTTTTGTATAGTTCTTCTGTGCATTCTTGCCACCTCTTCTTAATCTCATCTGCTTCTATTAGGTCTCTAACTTTTATGTCCTTTACTGTGCCAATTTGTAAATGACTGTGCACTTAGTGTTCCTCTGGTATCCCCACTTTTCTTAAAGAGATCTATACTATTTACAATTCTATTGTTTTCCTCTAAGTACTGCACTATTCACTTATGAAAACTTTCTTATCTCTCCTTGCTATTCTCTGGAAGTCTGCATTCCATTGGGTATAACTTTCCCTTTCTCTTCTCTTATTTTCTCAGCTATTTTTAAGGCCTCCTCAGGCAACCACTTTGCCTCCTCACATATATTTTTCTTGAGGATGGTTTTGATGACCACCTCCTGTATGATGTTGCAAACCTCCATCCATAGTTCTTCAGGCTAACAGACCTAATCCCTTGAAACTATTTTTCATCTCCACTATATAATCATAAGGGATTTGATTTAGGTCATAGCTGAATGTTCTAGTTCTAGTTTTCCTTACTTTCTTGAATTTAAACGTGAATATTGTCTGCTTCTGCCTAAGCATTGCTTCCAGATCACCACCCACCACTCGCAGTAGATGTGGAGCAAAACCACACAATTTGAGGACTGTTACCCTGGGTTTGTGCTTGGCTTTTCATATGCTTAGCTCTGCGAGCTTGATAAAGTCTCTTAACCTCAGTTTTCTTTTCTCATTTGGAAAATGGGCACCATGATGATAATTCCACCTTCTAGATTGCATGTGTGCCTGCAAAGAGCAAGTGGCCCTGAGAGGGCTTTCTGGGTTCCTGAATCTGGAACAAATATGAATTATTCTGCCACCTGGGGAGAAGGAAATCTTCTTTTTAGAGGTTATGGCTGCCATCTCCAAGGCTAAATATTGATTCAAGCCAAGTGACACCTACCTCTGAACCCTGACCCAGAACTCTGCCTGGGCCGATGCTTCTGTTTTCTGGGCTGTCACAAGAGCAAATGAATACTGTCTCAGGTTACTCCTTTCCTCAGCCTTAACAGTCAACCTGTTCTTGTCAACTTCTCCCCTGAAATCACACTGCAAGGAGAGTCATAAAGGCTCTTGGTCTTTTGTCAGTTTCCCACATCTCCAGCATAGCAACAACTAGCTGTTATGGCTGCCTGTCATAGCAACAACTATGGCAACTTGTACAGTTCAGTCTCATCCTGTTAAATGAATCTTTCCCCAGGTTCCCCCTCATGTTTCAATTACCTACAGTTGCCTTAGTAACCTTCCTATGTTTGCTGTTTAATGACAAAATATGTGTGGACCTCATCTAGTTTTATTTCCCAAGCATAATTCCAACCATGCAATTAAGTAACCAAACATTTAGTTATCTAACCACCCACAGGAATTGACAAAAGCAAACCACCCATCATGCATTTTTGCTTTCCTAAAACACCACTGAAGTGATCTCCTGAACAATGTGGTACATTGGCATGTACACTCCAGAAGGGACACTTTTTTCTCTAGATTTGTTTTCCATCTTGTGCAGAATGTCAATCATAAGCCTGACCCTCCAGCAGCTGGTCACCTAATTTTTGCAGACTCAGCCCACTCCAGATCCAGAGAACAGACTCAGTCAAAGTTCTCACTCCTGCAGAAAACAGGTTTTTTGTTTGTTTTTTAGAAAACAATATTTGGTAACATATTCAAAATCCTGTGCTCCTTGCCTTGGATTCAAGGACCTGCACCAGAGGATGGGAAGCCTCCCCTTCTACCTAAATCTTTCACCACTCCCATCAGGGCCACAGGCTTGACTGGAACTCAAAGACTTCTGCCTGCTCCCTGATGTCCTCTGTACATCAGTTCAGTTCAGTCTCTCAGTCATGTCCACTTATTTTCTATATCATGGGATGCCGCATGCCAGGTTTCCCTGTCCATCACCAACTCCCGGAGCTTGCTCAAACTCATCTTCATCATGTAGGTGATGCCACCCAACAATTTCATCTTCTGTCTTCCCCTTTGCCTCTGCCTTCTATCTTTCCCTGCATCAGGGTCTTTTCTAATGAGTCATTTCTTCCCATCAGGTGGGCAAAGTATTGGAGGTTCAGCTTCAGCATCAGTCCTTCCAATGAAGATTCAGGACTTATTTCCTTTAGCATGGACTGCTTGGATCTCCTTGCAGTCCAAGAGACTCTCAAGAGGCTTGTGCAACATCATAGTTTAAGAGCATCAATTCTTTGGTACTTAGCCTTCTTTATGGTCCAACTCTTACAATCACTCATGATTCCTCCATTTTAGCCGCCATAAAGGAGTAAAGGACACATTTATCCTCCTGTCTAAAGTAACTCCAAAGTAGAAAAGACAAATGAAAGAGGATTATTTTACATCAAACATCTGGCAACAGAAAATGGATTCCTGAGGCGGGGAGCAAGCAAGGAGAGTTCTACAATTGCCCCAACTCTAGAAATAGTTTAAAACACATACATGGAAGGTGTACCTAGGCAGAGACAAAGTCTCCCCATGAAGAGAGATTTATGACTCTATATAGTTAGAGTTCACAGGAGTGAGTGACATTCAGAGAACTCTAGGAAAGTACAGGAGATACCCTTTCAGTTTTCAGCATAGAGTTGATAGTACTGGTCTGAATTATAGGGAACAATCCTTGAGTCTCAAATTGCACTAAATCTAATTGTGTCCCCCACCCACCAGGGGGTAAATTACTCATTTTTAATATAAATTTTAAATTTAATTGTATACTAATTACTTTAAAAGATTATATTGGTTTTGCCATACATTGACATGAATCTGCCACGGATGTACATGTGTTCCCCATCTTGAACCCGCCTCCCACCTTCCTCCCTATCCCATCCCTCTGGGTCATCCCAGGGCACCAGCCCCGAGCATCCTGTATCAGGCATAGAACCTGGACTGGCGATTCATTTCACATATGATAATATACATGCTTCAATGCCATTCTCCCAAATCATCCCACCCTCGCCCTCTCCCAAAGAGTCCAGAAGACTGTTCTATACATCTCTATCTCTTTTGCTGTCTTGCATACATGGTTATTGTTATCATCTTTCAAATTCCATATATATGTGATAATATGCAGTATTGGTGTTTTTCTTTCTGGCTTACTTCACTCTGTATAATAAGTTCCGATTTCATCCACCTCATTAGAACTGATTCAAATGTATTCTTTTTAATGGCTGAGTAATACTCTATTCTGTATATATACCACAGTTTTCTAATCCATTCATCTATTGATGGACGTCTAGGTTGCTTCCTTCTCCTGGCTATTATAAACAGTGCTGAGATGAACATTGGGGTAAACTTCTCTCTTTCAATTCTGGTTTCCTTGGTGTGTATGCCCAGGAGTGGGATTACTGGGTCATAAGGCAGTTCAATTTCCAGTTTTTTAATGAATCTCCACACCGTTTTCCATAGTGACTGTACTAGTTTGCATTCCCACCAACAGTGTAAGAAGGTTCCCTTTTCTCCATACCCTCTCCAGCATTTACTCCTTGTAGACTTTTGAATAGCAGCCATTCTGACTTCCGTGAAATGGTACCTCATTATGGTTTTGATTTGCATTTCTCTGATAATGAGTGATATTGAGCATTTTTTCATGTGTTTGTTAGCCATCTGTATGTCTTCTTTGGAGAAAAGTCTATTCCATTCTTTGGCCCATTTTTTAATTGCATTGTTTATTTTTCTGGAATTGAGCTGCAGAAGTTGCTTGTATATTTTTGAGATTAATTCTTTGTCAATTGCTTCATTTGCTATTATTTTCTCCCAATCTGAAGTCTGCTTTTCACCTTCCTTATAGTTTCCTTTATTGTGCAGAAGTTTTTAAGTTTAATTAGGTGCCATTTGTTTATTTTTGCTTTTATTTTCAATTCTTTAGGAGTTGGGTCATAGAGAATCCTGGTGTGATTTATTTCAGAGAGTGCTTTTCTTATGTTCTTCTCTAGGAGTTTTATTATATCTGATCTTACATTTAGATCTTTAATCCATTTTGAGTTTATTTTGTGTATGGTGTTAGAAAGTGTTCTAGCTTCATTCTTTTATAAGTGGTTGACCAGTTTTCCCAGCAACACTTGTTAAAGAGATTGTCTTTTTTTCATTGCATATTCTTGCTTCCTTTGTCAAAGATAAGGTGTCCATAGATGCATGGATTTATCTCTGGGCTTTCTATTTGGTTCCGTTGATCTATACTTCTGTCTTTGTGCCAGTACCATACTGTATTGATGACTGTGGCTTTGTAGTAGAGCCTGACATCACGCAGGTTGATTCCTCCAGTTCCATTCTTCTTTCTCACGATTGCTTTGGCTATTCAAGGTTTTTTGTATTTCCATACAAACTGTGAAATTATTTGTTCTAGCTCTGTGAAAAATACTGTTCGTAGCTTAATAGGGATTGCATTGAATTGATAGATTGCTTTGGGTAGTAAAATCATTTTCACTCTATTGATTTTTCTGATCCATGAACATGGTATATTTCTGCATCTATTACTGTCTTCCTTGATTTCTTTCACCAGTGTTTTATAGTTTTCTATATATAGGTCTTTAGTTTCTTTAGGTAGATATAGTCCTAAATATTTTATTATTTTCTTTGAAATGGTGAATGGAATTACTTCCTTAATTTTTCTTTCTGTTTTCTCATTGTTAGTCTATAGGGATGCAAGGGATTTCTGTGTGTTGATTTTAAATCCTGCAACTTTACTATATTCATTGATTAGCTCTAGTAATTTTCTGGTGGAGTCTTTAGGGTTTTCTATGTAGAGGATCATGTAATTTGCAAATGGTGAGAGTTTTACTTCGTTTTGAATTTGGATTCCTTTTATATATTTTTCTGCTCTGATTGTTGTGTCCAAAACTTCCAAAACTATGTTGAATTGTAGTGATGAGAGTGAGCACCCTTGTCTTGTTCCTGACTTTAGGGGAAATGTTTTCAATTTTTCACCATTGAGGATAATGTTTGCTGTGGGTTTGTCATATATAGCTTTTATTATGTTGAGGTATGTTCCTTCTATTCCTGCATTCTGGGGGGGTATCATAAATGGATGTTGGATTTTTTTCAAAGGCTTTCTCTGCATCTATTTAGATAATCATATGACTTTTATTTTTCAAGTTTTAATGTGGTGTATTATATTGACTGATTTGTGGATATTGAAGAATACGTGCATCCCTGGGATAAAGCCCACTTGGTCATGATGTATGATCTTTCTAATGTGTTGTTGGATTCTGATTGCTAGAATTTTGTTAAGGATTTTTGCATCTATGTTCATCAGTGATATCAGCCTGTAGTTTTCTTTCTTTGTGGCATCTTTGTTTGATTTTGGTATTAGGGTGATGGTGGCCTCATAGAATGAGTTTGGAAGTTTACCTTCCTCTGCAATTTTCTGGAAGAGTTTGAGTAGGATAGGTGTTAGCTCTTCTCTAAATTTTTGGTAGAATTTAGCTGTGAAGCCATCTGGTCCTGGGTGTTTTTTGTTTGTTTGTTTGCTTTGTGTTTTGTTTTTTGTTTTTTTTTTTTTTACTTGTGAATTATAATTTTTTCCTATTTTTTTAATTTATTTATTTTTTAAAAATTACAATACTGTATTTGTTTTGCCATACATTGACACGAATCAGCCATAGGTGAACACAATCTCCCAATGCCGAAGCCCCCTCCCACCTCCCACCCCGCATCCTCTACTTGAATCATCCTGTGCATCAGCCCCATGCATCCTGCATCCTACATTGAACATAGATTGGCGCTTCGTTTCTTACAGAAAAATATACATGTTTCATTGCCATTCTCCCAAACCATCCCACTCTTTCCCTTTCCCTCAGAGTACAAAAGTCCACTCTATACCTCTGTGTCTCTTTGCTGTCTCACATATAGGGTCATCACCACTGTCTTCTAAATTCCATATATATGTGTCAGTATACTGTATTGGTGTTTTTCTTTCTGGCTTACTTCACTCTGTATAATCGGTGTGTGTGTGTGTGTGTGTGTGTGTGTGTGTGTGTGTGTGTGTGTGTGTGTTTTTGCTGGAAGATTTCATATTAAAGTTTCTATATCCATGCTTGTGATGAGTCTGCTAAGATTTTCTATTTCTTCCTGGTTCAGTTTTAGAAAGTTGTCCCTTTCTAAGAATTTGTCCATTTCTTCCAAGTTGTCCGTTTTATTGGCATATAATTGCTGATAGTAGTCTTTTATGATCCTTTGTAATTCTGTGCTGTCTGTTGTGGTCTCCCCATTTTCATTTCTAATTTTATTGATTTGATTTTTCTCCCATTGTTTCTTGATGAGTCTGGCTAATTATTTGACAATTTTATCTATCCCCTCAAAGAACTAGCTTTTGGCTTTGTTGATTTTTGCTATGGTCTCTTTTATTTCTTTTGCATTTATTTCTGCCCACATTTTGAAGATTCCTTTCCTTCTACCAACCCTGGGGTTCTTCATTTCTTCCTTTTATAGTTGCTTTAGGTGTAGAGTTAGGTTATTTATTTGACTTTTTTTCTTGTTTCTTGAGGTATGCCTGTATTGCTATGAACCTTCCCCTTAGCACTATTTTTACAGTGTCCCACAGGTTTTGGGTTGTTGTGTTTTCATTTTCACTTGTTTCTATGCATATTTTGATTTTTTTTTATTTCTTCTGTGATTTGTTGGTTATTCAGCAGCGTAATGTTCAGCCTCCATATGCTGGAATTTTTTAATAGTTTTCCTCCTCTAATTAAGATATAGTATTATCTGCATTGTGGTCAGAAAAAATGCTTGGAAGGATTTCAATATTTTTGAAATTACCAAGGCTAGATTTATGGCCCAGGATGTGATCTATCCTGGAGAAGGTTCCATGTGCACTTGAGAAAAAGGTGAAATTCATTGTTTTGTGGTCAAATGTCCTATAGATATCAATTCGGTCTAACAGGTCTATTGTATCATTTAAAGTCTATGTTTCCTTGCTAATTTTCTGTTTAGTTGATCTAGGCACAGGTGTGAGTGGAGTATTAAAGTATCCCACTCTTATTGTGTTATTGTTAATTTCCACTTTCATACTTGTTAGTATTTGTCTTACATATTGCATTGCTCCTATATTGGGTGCATTTGTATTTATATCTGTTATATCTTCTTCTTGGATTGATATTTTGATTATTATGTAGCGTCCTTCTTTGTCTCTTTTCAAAGCCTTGTTTTAAAGTCTATTTTATCTGATATGAGTATTGCTACTCCTGCTTTCCTTTGGTCTCTATTTGCATGGAATATCTTTTTCCAGCCCTTTACTTTCAGCCTGAATGTCTCTTGTTTTGAGGTGGATCTCTTGTAGATAACATATATTTTTAATCCATTCAGCCAGACTTTGTCTCTTGGTTGAGGCACTCAACCCATTTACATTTAAGGTAATTATTGATAATTATTATCCTTTTGCCATTTACTTTATTGTTCTGGGTTCAAGTTTATACACCCTTTCTGTGTTTCCTGTTTAGAGAAGATCCTTTAAAATTTGTTGCAGAGCTGGTTTGGTGGCGTTGAATTGTCTCAGTTTTTGCTTCTCTGTAAAGCTTTTGATTTCTCCTTCATATTTGAATGAGATCCTTGCTGAGTACAGTAATCTGAGATGTATGTGTTTTTCTTTCATCACTTTAAGTATGCCCTGCCATTCCCTCCTGGCATGAACAGTTTCTATTCAAAGATGAGCTGTTATCCTTATAGGAATGCCCTTGTGTACTATTTATTGTTTTTCTCTTTTAATATTTGTTGTTTGTGTTTGATCTTTGTTAATTTGATTAATATGTATCTTGGGGTGTTTGGTCTTGGGTTTATCCTGTTTGGGATTATTGGTTTTCTTGGACTTGCCTGATTATTTCCTTCCCCAGTTTAGGGAAATTTTCAACTATTATCTCAAATATTTCTCATGGTCTTTCTGTCTTCTTCTTCTGGCACTCATGATTCGAATGTTGGGGCATTTAACATTGTCACAGAGGTCTCTGAGATTGTTCTCATTTATTTTAATTCATTTTTTTCTTCCCCTCTCTGTTTCATGTATTTCTACCATTCTACCTTCTACCTCGCTTATCCATCTTCTGCCTCTGTTATTCTATTCTTGGTTCCTTCCAGCGTGTTTTTGATCACATTTATTGCATTATGCATTATATATTCACTCTTTTTTATTTTTCTAGGTCCATGTCAAACCTTTCTTGCATCTTCTGAATCATTGTCTCCAAGTTATTTATCTGTAATTTCTTTTTGTTTTCAAGATTTTGGATCATTTTCACATTCTTTATTCGGAATTCTTTATCAGGTAGATATCCTACCTCTTCCTCTTTTGTTTGGTTAGGTGGACATTTACCTTGTTCCTTTACCTGCTGGATATTTCTCTGCCTCTTCATCTGGTTTATATTGCAGTGTTTGGGATTGCCTTTCTGTCTTCTGGCAGTTTGTGGATTTCTCTTTATTGTGGAGTTTCCTCACTGTGGGTGGGGTTAGACAGGTAGCTTGTCAAGGTTTCCTGGTTAGGGAAGCTTGTGTCTGTGTTTTTGGTGGGTAGAGCTGGACTTCTTCTCTCTGGAGTGCAATGAAGTGTCCAGTAATGAGTTGTGAGACGTCAGTGGGTTTGGAGTGACTTTGGGCAGCCTGTATATTGAAGCTCAGGGCTATGTTCCTGTGTTGCTGGAGATTTTGCTTGGTATGTCTTTCTCTGGAACTTGCTGGCCCTTGGGTGGTGCTTGGTTTCAGTGTAGGTATGGAGGCATTTGATGAGGTCCTGTAGATTAATGTTCCCTGGAGTCAGTTCTCTGGTGATCTCAGGATTTGGACTTAAGCCTCCTGCCTCTGGTTTTCAGTCTTATTTTTACAGTAGCCTCAAGACTTCTCCATCTATACAGCACCAATGATAAAACATGTAGGTTAAAGATGAAAAGTTTCTCCACACTGAGGGACATCCAGAGATGTTCAGAGTTACATGGAGAAGAGAAGAGGAAGGAGGGAGATCGAGGTGACCAGGAGTAGAAGAGGGGAAATCAAAAGAGGCTAGCACAAGCTAGCCAGTAATCAGTTCCTTATGTGCTCTCCACAGTCTGGATCCCTCATATTGTTCACAGAGTTACACAGAGAAGAGGGAGGAAGGAGGCAGGGGTGGCCAGGGATATAAAGGGGGGAATCAAAGGAGAGAGACATATCCAGCCAGTAATCCATTCCCTAAGTGTTCTCCACAGTCCACAACACAAAAGAGATTTACAGAGTTAGGCAGAGAAGACAAGGGGGATGAGGAGATAGAGGCGACCTGGTGGAGAAAAAGGAGATCCAAAGAGGAAGAGAGAAATCAGGCCAGTAATCTCACTCCCAGGTAAAAATGGTTACTGAAGATAGGGTTCTTAAAGGTACAAAATTGATAACAAATACCAAAAAGCAAAGTTTAAAAATCTAGAGTAGAGATTGGATTCTCAAAAATACAATATTAAGGAGGGAAAAAAAAAACAAAGTCACAAGAATTTTATATATATATATATATATATATATATATATATATATATATAGGAAGTTTGCTTTGAGAAATAGGGTCTTTTTTTCCCCCAAAGTAATAGTAGGTTATAAAAATGAAAATTAAAGGAGTAGTAGAGGACTTAAAAATTAAAAAGAATTTAAATTTAAAGAATAAAATAATAAAAATATATTTATTTTTATTTTCTCTGGTGTTGTTGCGGACAGTGTGGGGTCAGTTCATTTTCAGATAGTTCCTTGATCCAGCTTATACTTCTAAAGATCTATAGGCCCCTTCCCATGCAGTCAGTGCTAAATGCAGGGTTTTAATCTATTGCACCTGTCACTTCCAGGGTGGTTCACTTTGTTTTAGCTTCTTTTGTTTGCTGATGTCTTCAGTGTTTAATTTTCACCCTGACCCAGGGGGTGGTGGTGGACAATTTTTAAGCTGACTTGTTCAGTCGTGCTGTGGGGAGGGAGGGACACTGCCAACAGATAACACTGGCCTGTGCTTGGGATGATTCAGCCACACTGGGTTTGTTCCCACTCACGGTGTGTGTGCTTTCCCAGTCTACACTGCTCAGGCTCTAGGTCACTCTGCTGGTAACTCTCTGAGGCTGGCCCTGGGTTACATGTACTTCCCAGGTCTAAGCCGCTCAGTTTCAGGTAATCAGGTACTCCTCAAAGGTACAGACTCGGTTGGGCCTGTGTTTTGTGCTCTTCACACATCCGAGCCTCTCAGGTGACCAGGTATTTGGCAAGCGTGGTCACTCCTATTCGTTGCCTCTCCTGTCCCTGCCACTCAGTTTTCTGGGTGTACAACTGGTGCACCTTCTCAGGCAGATGTTGCCCATCCAGAATGCTGAGAAGTCTTGGTTAGCAACGAAGCCTGCTTGCAGTTTGGTAGATGATGCCTCTCTGGGGCCATGATTGCCCCTTCCAGCTCTGGCTGCCCTCCCTTCCTGTCTCTGGAAGGGTAGGTGCTGGTCCACAGCCAACTAGCTCTGCTCAGTCTTTGTTCTATGAGTAAGCCTAGCGGTGTCTTAGTTTAGGGCTTTTTGCCAGAGTAGCTATCCCAGGGTCTGGTTTGCTATCTCAAGTGAGTTCCCTTAGATTTCCCTTGGGGCATTCAGGCCAGGTCCTTATTCTAAGCAATGCAGCCCTCACCTCCCTGCCCAGCCCCTGCTTGCTAGTGGCTGGTGCAGGTATCTGTGCTGACTCTCCACTGGGAGTTACCACTGGGCATGTAATCTGTGGTTTTAAATTGTTTATTTATGTTTCCTCCCATTTATGTTTCCCACTGAGGTTCCAAGGCTTGCCAGAGACTCACCAGTGAGAATGTTTCCTGGTGTTTGGAAACCTCTCTCTTCTTTAAATCTCCCTTCCCAGGATGGATATCCATCCCTACCTCTTTTGTCTCTTTTTATCTTTTACATTTTTTTCCTACCTCCTTTCAAAGACAATGGGCTGCTCTTCTAGGTTCCTGATGCCCTCTGCCTGAATTCAGAAATTGTTTTGTGGAATTTACTCAGTGTTCAAATGTTCTTTTGATGAATTAGTTGGGGAGAAAGTAGTCTCCCTGTCCTAATCCTCTGCCATCTTAGGACTGCCCCTGAAATTATTCATAATTCCCATGAGATTAATAGGGCCCTGAAGACAATATTGCTTTGCTAGTGAGGAATAGTAAGCAATGTCTAAAGGCTAGGTTCATCACAGCTTAAAAACTTTATAGCAAGCCTTCAAAAAATGCAATTGTTTCCAAGAAATTAACAGTGCTTGCAAACAGTAAAAGGAATAATTTATAAAAATTTTAAAAATCCAGCATCCAAAGCTAAAGTGACCACATCCACAATCCAATTTAAAATTTTGATATAAATTGTGAAAGTATTTGCGCTAGTTCCATCTCAATATTGTAAGGTAATTATCCTCTGATTAGGATAAATAAATTTAAAAAGAAAAAATCCAGATGTGTAAAGAAGCAAGAAAATACCCATAACAAGGGCAAAATCAATTAGTAAAAACACAAGTAAAATATGTATTACATAATTAACAGGGAAGGACATTAAAATGCTTATGACATCAATAATCCTTATATACATGAAGCTGAAGAATATTGAGTATGTTAAATAGAGACATGGAAAATAGAAATACAAAGACTGTGGGAAAAATTAATTGTGCATCAGAGAGCTTTGAAGGAACTTAAGGAGTGCTAAAATATATGTAAATGAAATCACACAGGAAGTGAAAGACAGAAGAATAGAGCAAAGAACTTCATAATTACTGGCTAAAAAATTTCCAGGTATGATGAAAGCTTTAAAGCCGATAACACAGAAGCTCAATTAATTCAAGGACAAGAAATATGACAACTCTACAAAGGCACATCATAATTCATGGCTTAAGACAATCAACCAGAGAAATGTAACCAGAAGGAAAAACAGACACAGTAGAACAAAAAATGGGGATGACAGCAGATTAGGCATATGAAACAATGTTAGCCAGAGGACAATGGTACCACATCTTAAATGCTGAGAGACATATAACTGACTCAGAATTCTATACACAAGAAAATTACATATCAAAAACAAGATAAAATACTTTCCCAAACATACAACAACTACAAGACTGCATCACCACCAACAGACAATGTAAGAAATATTTTTTAAAAGGTCTCAAGTCATGAGGAATTTAAAACCAAGTAAAAATCTGGATCTACAGGGCGAATGAACAGTACCCAATATGATAATCATGTAATATGTATTAAAAAGTAAATATAGGGACTTCCTTGGTGGTCCAGTGGTTACAGATCTGCTTTGAAATGCAAAGCATTTACAAATGGCAAAGTTTTGTTCCTTTGCCAGAGAACTAAGATCCCATATGCCACTGAGCAACTAGGCCTGCATGTCTCAAACAGAGTTTACATGCTGTAAATACTGAGTGTGCTCTCTTCAAATAGAGAGTCCCTCCCACAATGAAGATCCTGCATGCCACGCTAAGATCCAGTACAGACAAAGAAGTGATAAATAAATAAATGATTTAATAATTATCATAATTAATAATGATAGACTGGCAAGTTAAAGATGCATGCTATAGATCTTAAAACCACTTAAAAATAGTTCCAGTTAATAAAGTGGCAAAGGATATAAAGGGAAACATAAAAACTACTCAGTCACAAAGAAGTCAGGGATAAAAAGAAACTTGGAAAGAAAGAACATGGGACAAACTGAAGATAAAGAATGAGATGATGGAATTAAACCCAGCTAGAGTTAACCCCCTTAGATGTGAACCCAGACTGAAGATATAACCTAGGGCCCAGACAACAGCAGATCCCCATACACTGCACTGTGCAGCCGAAACAGAACCTGCCAGGCCCCAGAGCCTCCATGTGCTTGGGCACAGAACAGCACCAAAAGTTTCTATGGAACAGTAAATTATAAGACTTCAATCATACAAAATACATCCTCTGTTTATAAGGAAATAGCATTAGAAATCAATGTTCACTGGACAGAAGAAGAATAAGGTGTTAGCATAGTGCAGACCTTCCCTCTTTTACAACTCTAATTCTGCCCAGGAAGGAGCAAATAAAGTTACAGGACTTACATCTCTTCAATATTAGACATACTTGATATACCTCAACAATACAAGACATTCATGTTTGATTTTCACAGTTCAGTCTCCTCTCTCTTCTCCTCTCTTGCTCATCCTGGGCAATAGGGGCTGCTCCTCTAAACCTCAGCTCAATCACTACACACAAAGCCAGATGATATTTGCCGAGTCTTTCACATAAACGAGTGAAAACATGTTTCCTAATATTTTGCACTCTTGGCTCTTTTCAACCAACCATGGCTCTTGTCCTACCTCCTGGGATCCTGGTCCTCTGTCACTTGCAGCCATGTTCACATACACCAGGCCTCAGTCTCACCCAATGAAATTCCTATTCAGACTGGCTATAATACACGTAAAAAGAGAAAGAACAGGCAGCTCCTTACTCTTCTCTCTTGTTCCTTCACTAGATATTGAAAGCCTGTGTAGCAAGTTTGTTACATACAAACGTTCAAGTTGAAAACTTTCAAACATGTAAAAGTGCATTTCCATGTGCAATCACATCAGTTCACAGATCTGCACACACATTGTCGTGGGCACATCCAAGACAAGTTGGTGTGCATTTGTGTGCTTTACTGTACAGAACTGTATGGAGTACAATAGTGCAGGACTTTTATGTCAAGCCTACACTGTCTGAAAGGAAGCATAAATGCAGTGGTAATGGAGATGCTACTACTATTCTATTTTTAAAGGTGTGCTTAGTTGCTCAGCTGTGTCTGAATTTTCAACATGTGGTCTGCAGTATGCCAGGCTCTTCTTGCCATAGGGATTCTCCAGACCAGAATACTGGAGTGGGTTGCCATGCCCTATCCAGGTACCACAAGATTAAAAATGTTTCTTTGTGTTTGTTTTTATGTATTATTTGTGTAAAAGTATCATAAAGCTATTAAACTACAGTAATATAACCAATTGTCTTAGTTGGCTACCTAAGTAACTTCGCTGGACTTATGAAGAAATTGGGATTTTTGAACACCCTTTTCAAATGTAACTTGTTCATATGCAGGGGACTTACTGTTCTGCTAAGACCTGTGGATCCAAATGTGAACGCATCCACTCCAGGTCCAAGGAAGTCACATTCTTGTTTGGGATTTTAGAGGAAATGTGAGATCTCCATAATTCTAGCCATTTCAGTCTTTTCAAAAGACCTTGATCAGGACACACAAACACTAAAGTAAAAATACTCATTGTGTTTCTACCCACTTCTAGAAAGTGTTGCTAAGTTCTCAATGCAGGATCTTGTAAGGCTGGTGGACTAGATGGAAAAGTGATGTGAACAGAAATAAGGTAGGTGAGACAGGAAGGTCAGAATGTGTGGTAACAAAGACAAGGTATTTAGAAGCTGAAGAATTGAGAGAGATTTGGGACCTGAGTTGGAAAAGCAGTTTTCAAACCAAAATCCTCTCTTGCTTTTATTGAGCAAGAGTCTACAATACCAGCACAGTGGGTCAGGACCAGGACCAGTACCAGTCCTTGGTCTATTAGGAACCAGACCTCCAGAGAAGGAGGTGAACTGCAGGCCAGTGAGTGAGTCTTCATCTGTATTATAGTTTCTCCCCATCACTCTTTCATCACCCCCAGAAGGGACAGTCTAGCTTGTTTTCCTGGAACTGTTTGTAGTTACATAACATATGCTTAATAGAAACAAAGATAGTATAAATATTGATGATTATTTTCCTTTCTCAGTGCTCAGAATGGTGAGTTGGTGCCCTAGCAGTCTATCACAGTGACAAATTAGATGTTGCCTATTAACATTTGGATACAGTCGGCTAGCTTAAAATTAAATATTAAAAAAACTAAAATCATGGGACCCAGCCACATCCTTCATGGCAATAGAAGGAGAAAAGGTGGAAGCAGTGACAGATTTCTTCATCTAGCCTCTAAAACCACTGTGGATGGTGCTTGCAGCCATGAAATCAGAAGCCGTTTGCTTCTTGGCAGGAAAGCTATGAGAAACATAAGCAGTGTGTTGAGAAGCAGAAACATCATTCTACCTATTAAACTGATAGATGTTTGGTCTTTTCATTTGGATTTCTAAACTTTCTTTCTAGTCCCCATTGGTCTTTGAAGTCCCTCAGCTTTCTGGTCCTTCATGATTCCCAAGATTATTTTGTGCATTTCTTTACCCAGTCCTGAAATCAGCCATCTATTAAAGATTGTCTGATAGGAAATGTATTCAGAAGCTAGATGTTAGACCTCAGAATAGTCACTGTTGTCAAGTTGCCACTGCTTCTAAGCTTTACAGTGGTCAGAGGAGGAAGTACATATTTTCCTTAAAAATTAATATTAAAAGAAATAAAATTAGTTGGTAAAAACTTATGCTTTCAGTTCAAGATTTAAGACAGCAAGGTTTGAATTAAACTTCTATATATTATGTGTGAACTTCTTATTCTAGCCACTGAAAGGCTTACTTGAAAACATTAGTTTTAATTATTGTCTTGCTTTTACCTGTTAATATACATATGATTCTTTCACAATAACAGAAACAATATGAAGAACAATAAGTTGTTAAATTATTGCTCACTGAAGCTGCAATGGCAGTGCAGATGCATGGTAGCTGCAATGGAAGCGCAGAAGCGTGGTGGAGAGGAATTACCCCACGTCCAAATCAGGGGCAGCAGCTGAGAGAAGCTACCCTACTTCCAATGTAATGAGCAGTGGCTGGGCTTTGCTGGAGCAGCTGTGAAGTGATACCCCACACCCAAGGTAAGAGAAACCCAAGTAAGATGCTAGGCGCTGAGAGAGGGCATCAGAGGGCATACAGACTTAAACCACAATCACAGACAACTAGCCAATCTGTCACACGAATCACAGTCTTGTCTAACTCAGTGAAACTAAGCCATGCCATGTGGAGTCACCCAAGATGGGCGGGTCATGGTAGAGAGGTCTGACAGAATGTGGTTCACTGGAGAAGGGAATGGCAAACCACTTCAGTATTCTTGCCTTGAGAACCCTATGAACAATATGATAAGGCAAAAAGATTAGACACTGAAAGATTAACTCCCCAGGTTGGTAGGTACCCAATATGCTACTGGAGATCAGTGGAGAAATAACTCCAGAAGGAAAGAAGGGATGGAGCCAAAGCAAAGACAACGCCCAGTTTTGGGTTGGACTGGTGATACAAGCAAGATTCGATGTTGTAGAGAGCAATATTGCATAAGAACCTGGATTGTTAGGTCCAGGAATCAAGGCAAATTCAGTTTAGTTCAGTTCAGTTAAGTCTCTCAGTCCTGTCTGTCTGACTCTGACAGCCCATGAATTGCAGCAGGCCCGGATCCCTGTCCATCACCAACTCACAGAGTTCACTCAAATTCACATCCATTGAGTCAGTGATGGCATCCAGCCATCTCATCCTCTGTCGTCCCCTTCTCCTCCTGCCTCCAATCCCTCCCAGCATCAAAGTATTTTCCAATGAGTCAACTCTTCACATGAGATGGCCAAAGTACTGGAGTTTCAGCTTTAGAATCATCCCTTCCAAAGAATACCCAGGACCAATATCCTTTAGAATGGACTGGTTGATTCTCCTTGCAGTCTAAGGAACTCTCAAGAGTTTTCTCCAATACCACAGTTCAAAAGCATCAATTCTACAGTGCTCAGCTTTCTTCACAGTCCAACTCTCACATCCATACATGACCACTGGAAAAACCATAGCCTTGACTAGACGGACCTTGAAAGTGGTCAAACAGGTGATGGCAAGAGTGAACATAGACATTCTAGAAATCAACGAACTAAGATGGACTGGAATGGGTGAATTTAAAACAGATGGCCATTATATCTACTACTGTGGGCAGGAATCCATTAGAAGAAATGGAGTAGACATCACAGTCAACAAAAGAATCTGAAATGCAGTACTTGGATGCAATCTCAAAATGACAGTATGATGTCTGTTCGTTTCCAAGGCAAACCACTCAGTATCATGGGAATCCAAGTCTATGCCCCAGTCAGTAATGCTGAAGAAGCTGAAGTTGAACAGTTCTATGAAGACCAACAAGACATTCTAGAAAACACGCCCAAAAGATGTCTTTTTCATTATAGGGGACTGGAATGCCAAAGTAGGAGTCAAGAAACACAAGGAAAGGAGTAACACGTAAATTTGGCCTTGGAGTACAGAATGAAGCAGGGCAAAAGCTAATAGAGTTCTGTCAACAAAATGCACTAGCAAACACCCTCTTCCAACAACACAAGAGAAGACTCTACACATGGACATCACTGGATGGTCGACACCAAAATCAGATTGATTATATTCTTTGCAGCCAAAGATGGAGAAGCTCTATACAGTCAGCAAAAATAAGACTGGGAGCTGACGGTGGCTCAGATCATGAACACTTTATTGCAAAATTCAGACTAAAATTGAAGAAAGAGGAGAAAAGCACTAGACCATTCAGGTATAGTCCCTTAGGACTATACGGTGGAACTGAGAAACAGATTTAAGGGCCTAGATCTGATAGATAGAGTGCCTGATGAACTGTGGACGGAGGTTCATAACATTGTACAGGAGACAGGAATCAAGACCACCCCTAAGAAAAGAAATACAAAAAAGCCAAATGGCTGTCTGAGGAGGCCTTACAGATAACTGTGAAGAAGGGAAGCAAAAAGCAAAGGAGGAAAGCAAAGATAGATCCATTTGAATGCAGAGTTCCAAAGAATAGCAAGGAAAGATAAGAAAGCCTTCCTCAGAGATCAATGCAAAGGAATATAGGAAAACAATAGAATGGGGAAAACTACAGATCTCTTCAAGAAAATTATAGATACCAAGGGAATATTTCATGCAAAGATGAGCTCAATAAATGACAGAAATGATATGAACCTAACAGAAGCAGAAAATATTAAGAAGAGCTGGCAAGAATACATGGAAGAACTGTACTAAAAGATCTTCATGACCCAGAAAATCATGATGGTGTGATCACTCACCTAGAGCCAGACATTCTGGAATGTGAAGTCAAATGGGCCTTAGGAAGCATCACTACGAACAAAGCTAGTGGACGTGATGGAATTCCAGTTGAGCTATTTCAAATCCTGAAAGATGTTGCTGTGAAAGTGCTGCACTCAATATGCCAGAAAATTTGGAAAACTCAACAGTGGCCACAGGACTGGAAAAGGTCAGTTTTCATTCCAATTTCAAAGAATGCTCAAACTACCACACAATTGCACTCATCTCACAGACTAGTAAAGTAATGCTTAAAATTCTCCAGGCCAGGCTTCAGCAATATGTGAACTGTGAACTTCAAGATGTTCAAGCTGGTTTTAGAAAAGGCAGAGGAACCAGAGATCATATTGCCCACATCTGATGGATTATCAAAAAAGCTAGAAATTCTAGACAAACACCTAGTTCTGCTTTACTGACTATGCCAAAGCCTTTGACTGTGTGGATCACAATAAATGTGGAAAATTCTGAGAGAGATGGGAATATCAGACCACCTGACCTGTCTCTTGAGAAACCTGTATGCAGGTCAGGAAGCAAGTTAGAACTGGATATGAAACAACAGACTGGTTCCAAATAGGAAAGGAGTCCATCAAGGCTGTATATTGTCACTCTGCTTATTTAACTTACATGCAGAGTACATCATGAAAACACTGAGCTGGAGGAAGCACAGGCTGGAATCAACACTGCTGAGAGAAATATCAGTAGCCTTGGATATGCAGATGACACCACCCTATTGCAGAAAGTGAAGAAGAATAAAGAACCTCTTGATGAATGTGAAAGAGGAGATTTAAAGGTTGGCTTAAAGCTCAACACTTAGAAAACTAAGATCATGGCATCTGGTGCCAGCACTGCATGGTGTAAAGATGGGGAAACAGTGGAAACAGAGGCTGACTTTATTTGGGGGGCTCCAAAATCACTGCAGATGGTGATTGTAGCCATGAAATTAAGAGACACTTACACCTTGGAAGGAAAGTTGAGACCAATCTAGACTTCATATTGAAAGCAGAGACATTACTATGTCAACAAATGTCCATGTTGTCAAGGCTATGGTTTTTCCAGTGGTCATGTATTGATGTGAGATTTGGACTATAAAGAAAGCTGAGCCCTAAAGAATTGAGGCTTTTAAACTGTGGTGTTGAAGAAGATTCTTGAGCATCACTTGGACTGCAAGGATATCCAACCAGTACACACAAAATCAGCCCTGAATGTTCACTGGAAGGACTGATGCTGAAGCTCAAACTCCAATACTTTGGCCGCATGATGCAAAGAGCTGACTCATTTGAAAAGACCCTGAGGAGGCGGTCCCAAGATTGTGAAGGATTGGAGGAGAAACCACTTTTTCCCCCACAAATTCATCAAAAGAACATTTAAACGCAGAGTAAATTCCACAAAACAACTTCTGAATGCCAACAAAGGACATCAGGCACCCAGAAAACAGCCCATTGTCTTCAAAAGGAGGTAGGAAAAATATAAAAGACAAAAAGAGAGACAAAAGAGGTAGAGATGGAGCTCCTTTCCGGGAAGGGAGTCAAAAGAGAGAAGTTTCCAAACACCAAGAAACACTCTCACTGCTGAATCTGTGGCAAGCCTTGGAAGCACAGAGGGCCACATAACTGGGAAGAAAAGTAAATGAATAATTAAAACCCACTATGTGCCTACCGTTAACTTCCCCAGTGGAGAAGCAGTGCAGAAGACTGCACCAGCCACTAGCAAGAGGGGACTGGGCAGGGAGGCGCGGGCTGCATTGTTTAGAGTAAGGACAGGGCCTGAATGCCCCGAGGGTAATCTGATGGAACTAACTTGGGCTAGCAAACCAGACTGTGGGATAGCTTCCATGCGAAAAGCCCTAACATAAGACACCGCCACGCCTGCTCACAGAACAAAGGACTGACTAGAGCTATGTGAAAAGCCCTAACCTAAGACTCAGGCAGGCCTGCCTCGCAAAAAAAAAGGACTGAACAGAGCTAGCAGGTTGAAGACTATTCCCCTCTGGTGACAGGCAGCCAGAGCCAGAAGAGGGTAATTGTGGCCCCAGAGAGGCATTATCTACCAAACTGCAAGCAGGCTTCTTTGATAAAATTTCTTGGGATTCTGGATGGTCAACATCTGCCTGAAAGGTGTGCCGGTTGTACACCCAGAAAATTGAGCGGCAGGGATGGGAGGAGGCGATAAGTAGCAGTGACCACGCTCCCCAAACACCTCATCACCTGAGCTGCTTGGACCTGGGAAGGGGACAAAACGCAGGCACAACTGAGTCTGTGCCTCTGAAGACAACCACAGTGCCTGAACCTGAGCGGCTTAGACCTGGGAGGTGCATGCAGCCCAGAGCTGGCCTCAGATGTTTCCTGTAAGAGCAGCCTAGAGCATGAACATTGTGGGCAGGGAGAGCCCACGTGCCATGGGTGGGGGCAGGCCCAGTGTGGCTGAGACACTATGAGCACATGCCAGTGTTATTTGTTAGCAGCATCCCTTCCTCCCCACAGCTCACTGAACAAGTGAGCCTAAAAGTGTCCACCACTGCCTATTTGAATCAGGGCAGAAATTAGACACTGAAGAGACCAGCAAACAGAAGAAGCTAAAACAGGGGGAACTGCCTTGAAAGTGACAGGTGCAATAGATTTAAACCCTGAGGTTAGTACCAACTACATAGGAATGGGCCTATAGATCTTGAGAAATATAAGCCAGACCAAGGAACTATCCAGAAATGAACTGACCACAAACTACCCACAAGAACACCAGATAAAGTCTTAGATACATTTTAACCATTTTTACTATCATTCTTTATTTTTTTAATTTTTTAAGTTTAAGTTCTCTATTGCTTCAATTTTTATTTTTATAACCTACTATTACTTTGCAAAAAAAAAATGCAAGAGAGATCCTATCTTTTAAAATAAACTTCAATATAGATAGATAGATAGATATAGATATATTTATATATATAGTAATTTTTGTGACTTTCTTTCTTTTCTGTAGTATTGTATTTTTGAAAATCCAACCTCTACTCTATATTTTTAAACTTTGCCTTTTGGTATTTGTTATCAATATGGTACCTCTAAAAACACAATTTTCAGTGCCCACTTTTACTTGGCAGCGAGATTATTGGCTTGACTTCTCTCTCCTTTTGGTCTCCTCTTTTTCTCCACCAGGTCACCTCTGTCTTCTCCTTCCCGCTGCTCTTCTTTACCTAATTCTGTGAATCTCTTTGTGTGTTCCGATTGGTGGAGAACACTTCGGGAACTGATTCAGTTCAGTTCAGTTCAGTCGTGTCTGACTCTTTGTGACCCCATGAATCGCAGCACACCAGCCATTCCTGTACATCACCAACTTCTGGAGTTCACTCAAACTCACATCCATCGAGTCAGTGATACCATTCAGGCATCTCATCCTCGTCACCTTCTTCTCCTGTCCCCAATCCCTCCCAGCATCAGAGTCTTTTCCAATGAGTTAACTCTTCACATGAGGTGGCCAAGGTACTGGAGTTTCCACTTTAGCGTCATTCCTTCCAAAGAAATCCCAGGGCTGATGTCCTTCAGAATGGACTGGTTGGATGTCTTTGCAGTCCAAGGGACACTCAAGAGTCTTCTCCAACACCACAGTTCAAAAGCATCAATTCTTTGGCTCTAAGCCTTCTTCACAGTCCAACTCTCACATCCATACATGACTACTGGAAAAATCATAACTTTGACTAGATGGACCTTAGTCGGCAAGGTAATGTCTCTGCTTTTGAATATGCTATCTAGTTTAGTCATAACTTTTCTTCCAAGGAGTAAGAGTTTTTAATTTCATGGCTGAAGTCACCATCTGCAGTGATTTTAGAGCCCAAAACATAAAATCTGATACTGTTTCCACTGTTTCTCCATCTATTTCCCAAGTAAGTAATGGGACCGGATGCCATGATCTTCGTGTTCTGAATGTTGAGCTTTAAGCCCACTTTTTCACTCTCCTCTTTCACTTTCATCAAGAGGGCTTTTAATTCCTCTTCACTTTCTGCCATAAGGGTGGTGTCATCTGCATATCTGAGATTATTGATATTTCTCTCAGCAATCTTGATTCCAGTTTGTGTTTCTTCCATTCCAGGGAACTAATTACTGGATGGATTTGTCTCTCTCCTTTTGATTCCCCCCTTTTATTCTCCTGGCCACCGCTGTCTCCTTCCTCCCTCTTCTCTTCTCTGTATAACTCCATGAACATCTCTGAGCATTCCGGACTGTGGAGCACATATAAAGAAGTGATTACTGGCTAGCTTGCTCTCTCCTCTTTTGATTCCATCTTATCTCATCCGGGTCACCTCTAACTCCCTCCTCCCTCTTCTCTTCTCCATGTAACTCTGTGAACATCTCTGGATGTCCATCACTGTAGAGAAACTCTTCATGTTCAACCTTTTCATCCTTAACCTTTAACCTTTCCATCTTTAACCTAACATCTAGGTTATGCTGTACAGAGGGAGAAGTCTTGAGGCTACTGTAAAAATAAGACAGAAAACCAGAAACAAGAGGCTTAAGTCCAAATCCTGAGAACACCAGAGAACTCCTGACTACAGGGAACATTAATAGACAGTAGCTCATCAAATACCTTCATACCTACACTGAAACTAAGCACCACCCAAGGGCCAACAATTCCAGAGAAAGACATACCATGCAAATTCTCCAGCAACAGAGGAGCACAGCCCTTAGATTCAATATACAGGCTGCCCAAAGTCACTCCAAATCCACTGACATCTCATAACTCATTACTGGACACTTCATTGCACTCCAGAGAGAAGAAGTCCAGCTCTACCCACCAAAAACACAGACACAAGCTTCCCTAGCCAGGAAACCTTGACAAGCTACACGTACAACCCCACCCAAGTAACGAAACTCCACAATAAAGAGAACTCCACAAGTTGTCAGAATACAGAAAGGCCACCCCAAACACAGCAATATAAACAAGATGAAGAGACAGAGGAATACCCAGCAGGAAAGAAATAGGGTAAATGCTCACAAAACAAACAAAACAGGAAGAGACAGGGAATCTACCTGATAAAGAATTCTGAATAATGATAGTGAAAATGATCCAAAAATCTTGAAATCAAAATGGAATCACAGATAAACAGCCTGGAGACAAGGATTGAGAAGATGCAAGAATGGTTTAACAAGGAGCTAAGAGAAATTAAAAATAGTCAACATATAATGAATAATGCAATAAATAAGATCAAAAACATTCTGGAGGGAACAAGTAGTAGAATAACAGAGGCAGAAAATAGAATTAGTGAAGTAGAATATAGAATGGCAGAAATAAGTGAAGCAGAGAGGGAAAAAAAAAAAAGAAAAACAAAGAAATGAGGACAATCTCAGAGACCTCTGGGACAATGTTAAATGCCCCAACATTCGAATCATAGGAGTCCCAGAAGAAGAAGACAAAAAGAAAGACCATGAGAAAATACTTGAGATAATAGTTGAAATTTTCCCTAAAATGGGGAAGGAAATAATCACCAAGTCCAAGAAACCCAGAGCGTTCCAAACAGGATAAACCCAAGGCAAAACACCTCAAGACACATATAATCTAATTAACAAAGATCAAACACAAAGAACAAATGTTAAAAACAACTAGGGAAAAACAACAAATAACACACAAGGGGATTCCCATAAGGAAAACAGCTGATCTTTCAATAGAAACTCTTCAGGCCAGGAGGGAATGGCAGGACAGACTTAAAGTGATGAAAGAAATTAACCTACAGCCCAGATTACAGTACCCAGAAAGGATGCCATTCAAATATGAAGGAGAAATCAAAAGCTTTACAGACAAGCAAAAGCTTTACAGACAAGCAAAAGCTGAGACAATTCAGTGCCACCAAACCAGCTTTCCAACAAATGCTAAAGGATTTCCTCTAGACAGGAAACACAAAAAGGGTGTATAAACTTGAACCCAAAACAATAAAATAAATGGCAATGGGATCATACTTATCAATAATTACCTTAAACGTAAATAAGTTGAATGCCCCAACCAAAAGACAAAGACTGGCTGAATGGATACAAAAATAAGACCCCTATATATGTTGTCTACAAGAGACCCACTTCAAAACAAGGGACACATACAGTCGAAAGTGATGGGCTGGATAAAAATATTCCATGCAAATAGATACCAAAAGAAAGCAGGAGTAGCAATACTCATATCAGATAAAAGGCTGCTGCTGCTGCTGCTAAGTCTCTTCAGTCATGTCCGACTCTGTGAAACGGCATAGACGCCAGCCCACCAGGCTCCCCGTCCCTGGGATTCTCCAGGCAAGAACACTTGAGTGGGTTGCCATTTCCTTCTCCAATACATGAAAGTGAAAAGTGAAAGTGAAGTTGCTCAGTCCTGTCTGACTCTTCGTGACTCCATGGACTGCAGCCTACCAGGCTCCTATGTCCATGGGATTTTCCAGGCAAGAGTACTGGAGTGGGGTGCCATTGCCTTCTCCAATAAAATAGACTTTAAAACAAAGGCTGTGAAAAGAGACAAAGAAGGACACTACATAATGATTAAAATATCAATCCAAGAAGAAGATATAACAATTATAAATATACAGGAGTACCGCGATATGTAAGACAAATGCTAACAAGTATGAAAGGGGAAATTAACAATAACACAATAATAGTGGGAGACAGTAATACTTCACTCACACCTATGGATAGATCAACTAAACAGAAAACTAACAAGGAAACACAGACTTTAAATGATACAATAGGCCAGTTAGACCTAGTTGATATCTATAGGGCATTTCACCCCAAAACAATGAATTTCACCTTTTTCTTAAGTGCACACAGAACATTCTCCAGGATAGATCACATCCTGGGCCATAAATCTAGCCTTGGTAAATTTAAAAAAAAATTGAAATCATTCCAAACATCTTTTCTGACCATAAGGCAATAAGAATAGATCTCAATCACAGGAGGAAAATTATCAAAAGTTCCAACATATGCAGGCTAAACAACATGCTGCTGAATAACCAACAGATCACAGAAGAAATAAAAATAAGAAATCAAAATATGCATAGAAACAAATGAAAATGAAAACACAACAACCCAAAACCTGTGGGACACTGTAAAAGCAGTGCTAAAGGGGAAGGTTCATAGCAATACAGGCATATCTCAAGAAAAAAAAAGTCAAATAAATAACCTAACTCTACACCTAAATCAACTAGCAAAGGAAGAAATGAAGAATCCCAGTGTTTGTAGAAGGAAAGAAATCTTCAAAATGTGGGCAGAAATAAATTCAAAAGAAACAAAAGAGACCATGGCAAAAATCAACAAAGCCAAAAGCTGGTTCTTTGAGAGGATAAATAAAATCAACACACCATTGGCCAGACCCATCAAGAAACAAAGGGAGAAAAATCAGATCAATAAAATTAAAAATGAAAATGTAAAGATCACAACAGACAACACAGAAATACAAAGGATCATAAAAGACTACTATCAGCAACTTTATGCCAATAAAATGGACAATTTGGAAGAAATGGACAAATTCTTAGAAAAGTACAACTTTCCAAAACTGAACCAGGAAGAAATAGAAAATCTTAACAGACCCACCACAAGCATGGAAATTGAAACTCTAATCAGAAATCTTCCCGTAAACTAAAACCAGGTCCAAATGGCTTCACAGCTGAATTCTATCAAAATTTAGTGAAGAGCTACAAATATTCTACTCAAACTCTTCCAGAAAATCGCAGGGGAAGATCAGCTTCCAAACTCATTCTATGGGGCCACCATCAGCCTAATACCAAAACCTGACAAAGATGCCACAGGAAAAAAAAAAAAACCTACAGGCCAATATCTCTGATGAACATAGATGCAAAAATCCTTAACAAAATTCTAGTAATCAGAATTCAAAAACACATTAAAAAGATCATACACATGACCAAGTGGGTTTTATTCCAGGGATGCAAGACTTCTTCAATATCTGCAAATCAATCAATGTAATACACCACATTAACAAATTGAAAAATAAAAGCCATATGATTATCTCAATAGATGCAGAGAAAGCCGTTGACAGAATTCAACATCCATTTATGATAAAAAACTATCCAGAAAGGACGAATAGAAGGAAATACTGCAACATAAAAAAACTATGTATGACAAACCTACAGCAAACATTATCCTCAATGGTGAAAAACTGAAAACATTTCCACTAAAATCAGGAACAAGACAAGGGTACCCACTTTCACCACTTCTATTCAACATAGTTTTGGAAGTTTTGGACACAGCAATCAGAGCAGAAAAAGAAATAAAAGGAATCGAAATTCAAAAGAAGAAGTAAAACTCTCACTGTTTGCAGATGACATGATCCTCTACATAGAAAACCCTGAAGACTCCACCAGAAAATTACTAGAGTTAATCAATGAATATAGTAAAGTTACAGGGTATAAAATCAACACACAGAAATCCCTTGCATTCCTATACACTAATAATGAGAAAGTAGAAAGAGAAATTAAGGAAACAATTCCAGACACCATTGCAAAGAAAAGAATAAAATACCTAGGAATATATCTATCTAAAAAACTAAAGACCTATATATAGAAAACTATAAAACACTGGTGAAATAAATCAAAGAGGACACAAATAGATGGAGAAATATACCATGATCATAATCAGAAAAATCAATAGAGTGAAAATTATTATACTACCCAAAGCAATCTATAGATTCAATGCAATCCCTATCAAACTACGAATAGTATTTTTCACAGAACTAGAACAAATAATTTCACAGTTTGCATGGAAATACAAAAAACTTGAATAGCTGAAGCAATCATGAGAAAGAAGAATGGAACTGGAGGAATCAACCTACATGTCTTCAGGCTCTACTATAAAGCCACAGTCATCAAGACAGTATGGTACTGGCACAAAGACAGGAATATAGATCCATGGAACAAAACAGAAAGCCTAGAGATAAATCCACCCATCTATGGACACCTTATCTTTGACAAAGGAAGCAAGAATATGCAATGAAGAAAAGACAATCTCTTTAACAAGTGGTGCTGGGGAAACTAGTCAACCATTTGTAAAATAATGAAACTAGAACACTTTCTAACACCATACACAAAAATAAACTCAAAATGGACTAAAGATCTAAATGTAAGACCAGATACAATAAAACTCTTAGAGGAGAACATAGGCAAAACACTCTCCGACATAAATCACAGCAGGACTGTCTATGACCCACCTCCCACAATATTGGAAATAAAAGAACAATTTTAAAATGGGACCTAATCAAAATTCAAAGCTTCTACACAAGAAAGGAAACTATAAGCAAGGTGAAAAGACAACCTTCAGAATGGGAGAAATAGCAAATGAAGAAACTTACAAAGAACCTATCTCAAAAATATACAAGCAACTCCTGCAGCTCAATTCCAGAAAAATAAACGGCCCAATCAAAAAAGTGGTACAGAGAACTAAAGAGACATTTCTCCAAAGAAGACATACAGATGGCTAACAAACACATGAAAAGATGCTCAACATCACTCATTATCAGAGAAATGCAAATCAAAACCACAGTGAGGTACCATTTCATGCCAGTCAGAATGGCTGCTATCCAAAAGTCTACCAGCAATATGCTGGAGAAGGCGTGGAGAAAAGGGAACCCTCTTACACTGTTGGTGGGAATATAAACTAATACAGCCATTATGGAGAACAGTGTGGAGATTCCTTAAAAAAACTGGAAATAGAACTGCCTTATGACCCAGCAATCCCACTGCTGGGCATACACACTGAGGAAACCAGAATTGGAAGAGACACATATACCCCAATATTCATTGCAGCACTGTTTATAATAGCCAGGACATGGAAACAACCTAGATGTCCATCAGCAGATGAATGGATAAAAAGCAATGGTACAGATACACAATAGGGTATTACTCAGCCATTAAAAAGAATACATTTGAATCAGTACTAATGAGGTGGATGAAAGTGGAGCCTATTATACAGAGTGAAGTAAGCCAGAAAGAAAAACACCAATATAGTATACTAACACATATATATGGAATTTAGAAAGATGGTAATAATAATCCTATTTCAGTTCATTTCAGTTCAGTCGCTCAGTCATGTCTGACTCTTTGCAACCCGATGAATCACAGCACGCCAGGCCTCCCTGGCCATCACCAACTCCCGGAGTTCACTCAGACTCATGACATCGAGCCAGTAATGCCATCCAGCCATCTCATCCTCGTCCCCTTCTCCACCTGCTCCCAACCCCCTCCCTGCATCAGAGTCTTTTCCAATGAGTCAACTCTTCACATGAGGTGGCCAAAGTACTGGAGTTTCCACTTTAGCATCATTCCTTCCAAAGAAATCCCAGGGCTGATTTCCTTCAGAATGGACTGGTTGGATATCCTTGCAGTCCAAGGGACACTCAAGAGTCTTCTCCAACACCACATTTCAAAAGCATCAATTCTTCAGTGCTCAGCCTTCTTCACAGTCCAACTCTCACATCCATACATGACCACCGGAAAAATGATAGCCTTGACTAGATGGACCTTAGTTGGTAAAGTAATGTCTCTTCTTTTGAATATGCTATCTAGGTTGGTCATAACTCTTCTTCCAAGGAGCAATCGTCTTTTAATTCCATGGCTGCAGTCACCCAAGACAGCAAAAGAGACACAGATCTATAGAACAGTCTTTTGGACTCTGTGGGAGAGGGCAAGGGTGGGATGACTTGGGGAATGGCATTGAAACATGTATAATATCATATAGGGAATGAATCATGAGTTGACGGTGGATGCATGAAACAGGATGCTTGGGACTGGTGTACTGGGATGACCCAAGGGGATGGTACAGGGAGGGAGGTGGAAGGGTGATACAGGAGGGGAACACATGTACACCCATGGTGGATTCATGTTGATGTATGGCAAAACCAATACAATACTGTAAAGTAATTAGCCTCCAATTAAAATAAATCAATTTATATTTTAAAAGAATGAAAAGACCTTAGTGTTGAGAAAGATTGAGGGCAGGAGAAGGGGATGACAGAGGATGAGGTGGTTCAATGGCATCACAACTCAATTGACATGAGTATGTGTGGACTCCAGGAGTTGCTGATGGACAGGGAGGCCTTGCATACTGCCATGCATGGGCTCACAAAGAATTGGACATGACTGAGCAACTGAATGGAACTGAAGTTGTTATATATAGTGTAAGATTTCTTTCCTTTATTTGTTTTGATTTTCTTTGGTTTTGTTATTGATGGGCAGTATTTTTGTTTTTCCTTAGAAGATATTCCACTCTGAACGTAGAGTCATAAGTCTGAATTTTAAAGCCACTTAAATAATGTGTTGTTATAGGTAGCTAGTCAACAACCTGATACAATTAGATTTATTAGTCTTTGTTCTCAATTTGTTCAGTCCAGTTCGGTCCTTCAGTTGTGTCCATCTCTTTACAATGCCATTGACTGCATCATGTCTTCCCTATCCATCACCAACTCCCAGTTCTTGCTCAAGCTCATGTTCATTGACTTGGTGATGCTATCCAACCATCTCACCCTCTGTCTTCTGCTTCTCCTCCTGCCTTTAATCTTCCCTATATCAGGGTCTTTTCCAATGAGTCAGCATATTTGGTATGCATTCAGTCTCTTTTCAAATCAACTAAAATGAATTAAATTCCTCTCTGTCCCACTGCACTCCCAACTCTAAGCCAGAAACAAAAGCCTACAGAGAATGAAGGCTAATTCCAGCACACTGCTGTGGAGATTTCATTCCCACTGTTTTTTCTGGGCAAAAAAATTAGTTGCTAACATTAAAAGCAGTACATTGTACATAAATATCCAAACTTCTGATTCTCTTGAAAACATGGCCAACTGGCGTGCTTTACAGAATGGGTGAAGTAGACAAAAGGCTGCTCCCAGTGGTAAGGCCTGTGCTGCCCAGGGTCCAACATAGCCACCTAGTCCTAGTATCATATCTCCTAACTCCTGGGGACATTAGTTTGTGAGAGCTAGACTTCTAGCCTTCTTAAGATAAAGACTACTTTTGTCTTGATCAACTTTGACTTTGAAGCCTTTAACCCAGAACCTCACACACAGTTCTTCCTTGTACAGTTGTTGGATGCTATATAATAGCTTGTGGATGCATCTGACATCTCTTCCAATACAGAAACCATGCAACTGAAGTACTGCTCTGCCCTAAATCTTTGATGTAGACTGGCATCATAGGTGCCACTGATGTCTGCCATTACACGCACTAAATAAAGTCAGTTGTATGTCCCTGGGATGTCCCTGAAGTCTTCACTTTGCCATTGAACAACTTATCCTCCTAGCAATCCCCTCTCCAACGCAGACAGCAGTGGACATCACATGAAGTGGCTAGGAAGATGGCATGAAATCACAAATGTCTAGCATGGCCCCTCGTATCCATTTTCATGATGGTCTTAGCAGTTTTTTCTCCAAGTTGGCAAGGTTCTCTGTCTTCTTAGATGTCCATGCAGATCAGTTTGATTTTCCAGCCAAGATTCAAGGAAGAGATTACAGTTCAATTCTCTGTATTCTGAGAAGCTTCAAAGTCCGCTCGCCAAGGACACTGATGAAGGTAAAGATTTTATCAAGAGCTTTGTGATTTTTTTCAGATCTTTTAGTGGCCTAAAGGGGGAAAACTAGGGTAGGTCAGAGCATATATAACTAGGGGATCCTGGTCACCACTACATGCTAAGAACCCAAACTTCCCTGAGTACCTGGAGCCAGGAAAGAAGCATGAAGTGGCTTGTGCTCCTCGGGCTGGTGGCCTTCTCAGAGTGCATAGTCAAGTAAGTATGGGGACTGTAAGTTGCATTATATTCCTTTCTTGGATTTTCCTTTTCATCTGATTATTCTTCCACCTGTCAGGTTTAGAAGGGAATGGAATATTTCCCTAAGAGTCTTAAAGTTCCACTGTTACTTATTGATAAGTAACTTGCTATATGAACTGTGTACCCCAAGGTCTTGGTGTAGATTTGGGTTGCACAATCTTGGGTCCAGTCATGTCATGACCTATTGAAAATGCAATTCCTTGCAACTCTTCAGTGCACAGTATATGCAGATGTCAGTGTTGTCCTGTGGAATAGCACTTTTCTGCATTCTATTCAACATGTCCTCTTTTTTCCCTGTCTAGTGTGTATATGCCTATGTCTGCGTCTCTGTATCACTGTCATTTATCTGTCCATCTCTTTGGAAGTCACTGGGAGTGTGGGAGTATGTCTGGGGACACACTGAGAGTATGTCTTTCTGTGTTATTTTGTTTTATTTTTCATTTGACTCTTCCTTACTTTTTCAGCCTCTGAGTTTCCCTTACTTGTTCCCTATATTTTGGATTCTTCTTTCTACTCTCTCTCTTCTCTTTCAATGTGAAGAAAAATACACGGTTTTATAAACAGTGTTTTATATCTGACAACCAGTGTGATCACTTCCAACTCAGAAACCTCTTGCATTTCAAATTGCTCCCTTGTACAAGAAGAAAAGAGTACTCCTTCTAACTCCTTTCTGAGTTTTTATGACAAGGTTAGAGTGGGATGGCAACAGCAATGCTAATGGCTGTCATTGTTGAGACTTCCTATTTATCAGGTACCTTATATCCATCATTTCATTTATCCCCAAGATATCCTATTTGGAGGGTTTGTATTGTTACATTCCACCATTTTACCAAAGGGGAGACGTAGACACCACATGGTCATATGGCTTACTCAAGACTGCAGAACAGAACCTGCATTCAAATCTATGTCTTTGCCATGGTATATGCATAGTATTCTGATAATAATGTGCCTCATAAAAATGATTAGAAAATACACAGAGCCGTTACAATCACAGTTATAACTTAACACTGACAGCTAACTACATGTAGCATCTTCTTTGTTTTCTTTGTCAAATGTTTGGTGAAAGAATACCTCTAAGGAGAGTGAAGACCATGAGAAACACCCTCAGTGGAAAAAGATGCTGAACAGTTTCCTGAAGGAACATGCTTACAGACTGTCTCAGATTTCTTTTCGTGCCTCAAATCTAACTATTCACCCCTGAGAAACATCATGGATGTGAGTATTTGGGAGGATGATGCTCCACAACGCCCCCTGGTGCTCTTGCCCAGTACTGAGGCTCATCAGGAGGTGTCAAGTGGGATGTTGGGGTTGGGGTTCCTGCAGGAGGCAGAAATCCTGGAAAACCAGGAGCCCAACCAGAGGATAATGCACTCTCATCCTCAACTGTTGGTCTTTGTGACTGGGCTCAGCAATTACCAGGTGGCAGGTAAATATCCATTTCTGTGTCAAAGATGTGTCATTAGTTTAAGGGAGATTGTTCCTTCTGAATTTAGTGAGCCACTCAGTTACAGATGAAGAGTGAACCATCACTGATCAAAAGGTAGAATCAACTGCAAAGCAATTGTGAATCCCCAGGTAGAGGAATTCAGGTTTCATAGATGCAAGAACGACAGCAGGAAAAAGTTACTGAATCTGTATTCTGTGTATGGCCTTAAGAATCACTGGGGTTACTGTTTCTAGATTAGAAAAAGGACTTATTTTGTCTTCAAAATGTCTTTAAGAATGCCCATGCCAGCCTGAGAGATAGGCAAAGAGTAAATACATGTCAAATGAAAGGGTCACCTATGCAGTGTTGATTGGATGTGGTCTGAGTTTAGAGGGAGTGGCTGGGGTTGAACAAAAAGGACCTCCTGGAAAAGGGGGTGCTAAGGCTGGGTTTGAAGAGATGACAGAGCTTCTCAAATGAAGGCACCAGGACTACCCTAGGTGCCCAGTGGTCCTGGAGGTGCAGTGATTATGCCTCTGGGCTTCCCATGCAGGAGGTACCACTTCAGTGCCTAATCATAGAGTCAATATCCTGCATACAATGCAGTACACGAAAAATATATAAAATGCAGATACCTCTGTGACCAAAGTTTGTGAGCTGCATGGTGGTTAGAATGTGATCTCCAGAGATATGAGACACCCAGAGGGAGACATCAGTGTGGGAATAGACGGTAGCCAGTTCTGCACTAACCCACTCCCTCCTCCCTATAGATGCTCTACGTGGGTAAAATCTCCATTGGAACACCCCCTCAGGAATTCCAGGTTGTCTTTGACACAGGCTCATCTGACTTGTTTGTTCCCTCCATCAATTGCCTCAGCCCAACCAAGAGACCCTGTAGTGAGTACAGGCACCCCATACCCAGACCATCTTTCACTGGCCCTGCCACCCTGTTTCCAACCTTGGCACGTGATGACACTCATCTCTTGTTTCTTCAGGTAAACCAGAGAAGTTCAAACATCATCTGTCTTCCACCTTCCGGTTTACCAGTGACACCTTCAGAATCTACCTTGGTTCTGGAATGATGAGAGGAGTTGTTGCTCATGACACAGTTCGGGTAACATTGTAACAAATGCTGAGTCAGGACTGGCTATGGAGTCACCAATGCTTGCAGAACAGATGCAGGACCATCTGGCATGACCCTTCCAAGCCCAAATCTCATAGATATTGGCCATCTTATTCCCAGGATCATGTCTCTAGGGAGGCAGTGCCCATGGTGACACAAGAGCAAACAGATTAGCTCACCCAGAGAGTGGCTTGGGGTGTGGACTTGCAGATCCTCTGCCCATGAGCAGTTCAAGGTTCATTATGCTGTGAGCGAGAAGAAGGGATAAAAGCACTCACTTTTATATTCATAGACTGTTCCAGAAACTTTCCAGTGATAACTGGTTTAATCCTGCAACAATCCCACACAGCAGTTACTCTGATTAGCTCATGAGACATATGAGGAAACTGAGGTGCAGCTAGCAAGGGCCTTGCTGAGGTCACACATTGATAAAAGGTGGAGATAGGCTGGCTTTTCAGGACTGAAGTTGCTGTGAGGTGTTTGGGGACAGGATAAAACTGATCTGGGGACCCTGGGTGCAGTCAAGGACTTCAGGTATCCAGAGTGGGAAGTTGGAAGCCTGAGAAGTCAAGGGGCCTGATTAATGAGTTCTCACTCTAGAGGACCCTTGAGAGTCTACTAAACATATGGCCTGCCTCCCCCAAAGTACTTGAATAGTTCCCCTCTCTTTCTTTCTCTTTGATACACTCTCATACAAATATACACATATCCCCAAAAGTGAATCCCCTAAGCAGTAATTTCATAGAACCCTGCAAGCAAGATTGTGTTTTCAGCTTCTGTGTTCCTGGACAGATGCAGAATCCACAGTAGCTTACAGAGAATGCAGTCCATTCCTGTCATTAGGTCACAGTGATGCCAAAGAGAAGGCTTTCTTGCTCTTGATCATTTTGTCCATAAGGTGGCACCAATGGGACCTGGCCTGACTCTTGGTTGCTCCACCTGTACAGAAGCCATGAGGCCAATCTGACTCACTCAAGTGGTGTTTTTCAGAGGGGCAGATGTTTTAAAATTCACAGTCTTTCTCAAATGGAACCCAGATTCCCCTTCCACCTTGCTCTAGCTGTCTGTGGACCACCGAAGATAGAGCCCAGCCTCAATTCTTCTCCAAGGATATAATGGCAAGGCACCCCAGCCCAGTCTTAGCTCCACTTCAAGTATCTGTAAGTGGAAACACTCTTCTCTCCCACAGATTGGGGACCTTGTAAGTACTGACCAGCCGTTTGGTCTAACCTTTCTGGAAACCTGGCTTTTTATCCCCTTTGATGGCATCTTGGGCTTGAGCTATCCCAACATATCCTTATCTGGAGCCATCCCCATCTTTGACAAGCTGAAGAATGAAGGTGCCTTTTCTGAGCCTGTTTTTGCCTTCTACTTGAGCAAGTAAGTCTGAGATGGACAATCTCTTTCTCCAAATTAGGTGTAATATGCTTTTAGTTGCAAGAAAATTATAGAACACTTGATAAAGAGGTATCCTGAGAGATAATCTAACCCACCATAAATATGGCCCCAGGGCCCTACCTGGCTTCACCCCTGGCATTTATAAATAAAATTTTATTGGAAGACAACCCTGATCCTGGGCTCAAGACCAGTAACTTGGTCTAGGGCAGTGAGTGAGAAAGGAGGCTAATGGAAAGCAACAGGAAACAAATTGAAGGAAAAGGCATTAGGATTTGCTTATGAATTTGATCAGGAAGGAAGGAGAAGCCTGGTGGATATCTTTCCTTCCTCATTATCATTTCACTTGTAGCCCAGGACAAGCTACCCAATTTGTAGGAGGCAATGAAAAACAAAATTGTGAGACACAAAAGTGTGGGACCCCTTTTTCATGAAACATTAGGCATTTCAAGACAGAGAAAGCAGAGGTGGGGTCCCTTCTGAGTGTGGGGCCCTTTGGACAATAGATGTCACAGGCCAGTAGAGCCAACTCTGGGTGACCTGAACCCAAACCCTTAAAACTCCTGGCCTTGATTTTCCTGAAAAATGACAAGGTGGATAAGGAGAAAGCCAAAAGGCTTCAGCACCCTGTCCTCTGATGGTGTCTGAGCACTCTGGTTGCTGGAGGTCCAGGGAGTCTTCAGAAGACTTAGTGGGTGGAACCCAGCCAAGTGATTCAGCTTCTAACTTCCTCTGTGCCACTCATTAGCCAGTAACAGACCTCAGTCATCTCTCCTAGATGCTATTTCTGCATCTATACGAGGGGACCTTATTAGGGCCTTGATGGGTGGACAAGCACAGTTCTCAGACAGTGCTGTTATTACTGTCCTCCAAGGATTCCCCCCCCCCACTCTTTTCTCTACAGAGGCAAGCAGGAGGGCAGTGTGGTGATGTTTGGTGGGGTGGACCACCGCTACTACAAGGGAGAGCTCAACTGGGTACCATTGATACAACCGGGAGAGTGGAGTGTACACTTGGACCGGTAAGCCTCTCCTTCTTGAGCCCAATTGATGCTCCCCCTACTGTACATGGACACAGGCAGACACACACAAATGCATTCTCAGACACATGGTCACACAGCCATATACACCACATACAATGACACAGACAGACACATGGAAACACACAAGCAGACACATATAAACCTACATAGAGACACATAATATCATGCAGAGCAAGTCAGAGACACACAAACACACACAAAGACACATACAAACAAACAGCATATAGATACACAAACAACCCATGGGTTCATAATCCCCAGGCATTCTGAGCAAGGCTCTGACCAGGGTCCTAAAAGGGTCTAAAGAGTTCTATTCAGCTGGAAAAGGGCTGCACCCACTGCCCTCTGAGGTGCAGAGCATGGTTAGAGGACTTTACAGTGTGGTGAACAGAGGATCAGGGAGAATTTCTTCAGCCTGGACAGAGTTATGATAAGATGACCAACTGTCCAGGGCTACCTAGGACATAGGAAGTTCTCAGTAGAGATAAATGTCTGTTTAAAAACAGGGACAGTCCTGATAAAATGGGGAAAATTAGTCTTCTTTAGGAGCAGCTACACAGCAGTGGAGGGAGTTTGGCTGCAGTCTTAAGACATGAAAAAAAGAAACCCCGCGTTCTTGAGCACAGAGTGGGGCAGGGGCTATAACAGAGAATCAGGAAGGTGGGATCCAGGAGTGACCTGAGGACAAGAGGTATAATTGATAGGATTCTGTGTGATACCTCAGAAAAAGCTGACCTCTCTTTTGGAGTTTCTGTGGGCTAGTCATGTATTTCCTGGCCAAGGTTTCAGGATCTGAGTTGGTTGTAGGAGCAGTGCTGGCAGACACCCTCTCCCAGAGGAATCCCTCTATCCCCCTACTATGAGAATGTGCTGCCCCTGAGAATCTCTACCTTCACTCTGTGTGAGACCCTTTATTTGCTCCTCACCAGATACAGCTCTCTGGAGGTTACTTATTGTTTTCTTAAGTCTTCTTTCACTCATTGAACAGACAAACATTGGGCATCCACTGTGTGCCAGGCACTTTAGGGAGGCAAGGAGAATAAAACTCACCCTCACATCTAAGAAGGCAGATGTACATGAAGTGACTCGCCCACATAGTGAATTGTGACTTTGGTACATGCTAGACATGAAGAAGAGAAGGCAATGGCAACCCACTCCAGTACTCTTGACCGGAAAATCCCAGGGATGGCAGAGCCTGGTGGGCTGCCCTCTATGAGGTCACACACAGTTGGACACGACTGAAGTGAGTCAGGAGCAGCAGCAGCAACAGTCATGAGGAAGGGTCTACAGAGAGTGACCAAGACAGGAGACTGATAAACACTGGGGGAAAGACTTCCTGAAAACAACACAGTTAAGCTGGAGTCTGTAAGATGAGAAGAAATTTGCTAGTCAAAGGGGACTGGAGTCTTCTAGGAAGGAAGTCCAGTTTGTGTCAAGGTACAAAAGATCCTGGTGTATTCAAGTACTGCATTCGAGGATGTCAAGAAAGGTACTGCGTCAACAGCAGAGGAAAAGGGAAAGAGATGAAGGGCTGTTTAGAAGACAGTCGGGAAGGAGGCAACTCTGGGGAGACTCAGAGTGACGATGATGCCCGTTTTCTTCCATTGTCTCTCAGCATCTCCATGAGAAGAAAGGTTATTGCTTGTTCTGGTGGCTGCAAGGCCCTTGTGGGCACCGGGACATCACTGATCCTTGGCCCAAGAACAGTGGTCAATAACATACAGAAGCACATTGGTGCCACGCCACAAGGTTTCAAGGTAAAGGGTCATGCCCCAGGGTCACTCCCTGTCTCCACACACAACAAGGATCTCCAGGGCCAACCTCTCCCCCTCTCTCTCTAACAGTACTTCGTTTCATGTTCTGCGGTCTATGCCCTGCCCTCTATTATCTTCACCATCAACGGCATCAACTATCCAGTGCCAGCTCGAGCCTACCTCGTCAAGGTGAGGAGACAATTCTGTGGGTTGGTTCTCCAACTGTAGCTTGCAGGAACCCTTGGGATGCTGCTGGGAGGATGGCGCCCTCTGGAGGCCACGTCACACCATTGCAGATGCTGCTGAGCCCTGTGGCTGGGCTAGTGCCTGCCAGAAAATCAATTACTTGAGAGTAAAGGGCCGTCTGGGACACTGATCTTTCTGAAATAAATGTGGAGAGGCCACACCATGCCTGCATGGTGGGAGTCAAGGAGAGGGGAACACTAAGGTCCTCAGTCCTCAAAGAGCTGCAATTCAATCTGAACCTTTAGGTGCATGAACATGAAAGTCAGCTCTAGCAGTCCCTGAAATAGGCCAGGTTACAAGGACAATGGCTGGGGACAGTCCCAGTGTGACGTCCCAGCATATGTTAACAGGCTCCCTCCCCTTCTCAAAGTTTTCCTGGTTTGGATGATAAATTATATGGTCAGCCTAGTTCTCGGCTGCATCTTCCACCTGCTCTGGCCAGGTCCCTCCTTTGAGAGTTGGGGGTATCTGACCCCTCTGTGGGGAGGTTGGATAATAAGGTGAATAAATGGTGCCCAGTGACAGCTCAGCCCAGGCACAGGATGGAGGCTTCATGTCAGGTCCCTGCGAGAGTTCAGGGCAGGCTGATGGGCTCAAAGAAGGCTTTGAGGAAGAGAGGGAATTTCAGGAATTCTAAAACTGTAAACTCATGAAGCCATGTGGAGGGTTGCTTGGTTCTAGGCAAAACTGCACTGGATTCCATGCAAATGGCATCTCAAGGTGGTCTTCACTGGGGCACTGGGGACTTACAAGGGGTGATGAGGGCTACAGACTGACCAGTGGGGATGGGAATTATAGTATATTACACAACCAAGTCTGGAGTGGCCAAAGAGGGTGAGTGTGGGCTGAAGAAGGCTTTGCAGAGTTCCTGAGTTAAGTCTTCAGAAACATGTTGTGGGCACCGCTCTATTTAAGATGGATAACCAATAACGAGTTAATGTGTAGCACAGGGAACTCTCCTCAGTTATATGACAGCCTGGATGGGAGGGTTATCTTTGGAACCAGGATGCACAGATAAAAATGGTTGAGTCGCTTTACTGTCCACCTGAAACTCAGAGTATTGTTAATCAGCTATACTCCAAAAACAAAATAAAGTTTTTTAATAAAGTATGGGTTGTGGGGATGCATGAGGAGAACTGGCATTCTCTGCAGAGAACATGTATAATATCATATAAGAAACGAATCACCAGTCCAGGTTCAATACAGGATGCTTGGGGCTGGTGCACTGGGATGACCCAGAGGGATGGTATGGGGAAGGAGGTGGGAAGGGAGTCAGGAACACGTGTATGCTCATGGCAGATTCATGTTGATGTGTAGCAGAACCAATACAATATTGTAAAATAGTTAGCCTCCAATTAAAATAAATAAATTTAAAAATAAATCAATGAAAGGAATGGAGAAGGAGTAAGAAAAAGAAAAAGAAATAAAATGTTTGAACTAACATAAAAAAAATAAAAGGAGCAGGAGTCAGAAGGAAGGAAACAGGGAGTGAGTAAAACTATGGACACACTTGTTCTTTTCTAAAAAATTATATTGAAATGTGGTTGATCTTCAGTGTTGCCTTAGGTTCTGCTGCACAGCAATGTGACTCTGTTATACACGTAAAAATTATTTTTTTCTTTTTACACTCGTTTTCATGTGGTTTATCACTGAATATTGAATATAGTTCCTTACGCTCTACAGTAGGACTTTGTTGTTTTTCATTCCTCTGTTTCCCCAACTCCCAGTCCTCCTCTCGCCCACACCCTTTCTCATGGCAACTTCATGACTTGACCCTCTTTCTTTTGGATAAACTGTCATATGCCCTGCTGCTGAGAAAACGCCTTGATACTTAACAAAGGAGGGAAATAAAAAGAAGTGTTCTGGGTCTGGATATTGGGGGAGTCGCTGGTAACAGTTCATGCTGACTGGTGTGTGTCTCTGACTCCCCAGGATTCTAGAGACCAGTGCTATTCCCCCTTCCAAGTGAACAGAGCGAATCCATCTGCAGAGACCTGGATCCTGGGTGACATCTTCCTGAGGCGGTATTTCTCAGTCTTTGATCGAGGAAATGACAGGATTGGCTTGGCAAAGGCAGTGTAAATGCAGGGAATGGTTCAGGAATCAATAAGGCCTATCCTACCACACACTCACTCACACTGGGGCACTCCTGCCCAGGATGCTGGTGAACTGTATTTGGTGGTCTGCACACCCTATTCTCAGTAAAGAATAAAGGGTTTCACTCATAATGGTGCTGAAACACCATTAAGTGTTTGTGCCTCTGTTTTTGTCTGGGAGTCAAGGATCTAGAACCAAGTCTGAATCAAAATTCAGAGGAGCCCTAATCCACCTGGCTTCAAGGAACAGGGAGACTCATTGAAATGATTCTGAGATTCCAGGACGCAAGAATCAGAGCAAATACAAAGATCTCAGTGACTGGACCCAAGAAATCAGAAATCATCAATTCTCTCTCACCCTCGCTTTTTCCCTTCCCTTTTCTTTGATGGTCTTAGCCTGGCAACTTTCCTCCTTAAGGCTTCTGCACCTAGTGAGGGAGTCCAAGCTACCTGCCCTAGGGTTTTATATCCAGAAGGCATCTCCAATAAGTAAAGAAAAGATTGTAGACATCAGAGTTCAAGGGTGTTCTCTGAATGATCCACCAAAGATCACAGGTATAGCCCCAGATCAGCCATCCTGGCAGGGACATGGAGTTTTATGATTGGCTTTACATGGTCTTTGGCCCTGATCTGGCAGCACACATAATTGTCAATTTCCTCCAGAGATACATGACTGAAGCTGGGGAGAGACAGCCCCAAGGATAGCGACTGGCAGATGGTCTAGGCCATGGAAGAGTTTGTGATGACCCACCAACTCCACCACCTCCTCATTCAGAGGAATTAAAAGGGGTAATGAAATCTTCTCCTCCAGGGGATGTTGGGTGAGGTACTTCATGCAGAGCTGGTTCCCTCTTGTTCCCACACCCCAGTCACCAGCTCTCTGCCACATATGCCTGCTCTGTCCTTTCCAGTCCTACTTGGTAAGTGGTGGCCCCAGTGGATCCCTGAGCCATCCCCCTCCTCCAGGGCACACAATGCCCCTTCCTTGGCCTCCAATGCTGTTGGGGAGAATGCAACACATGTATCGCGAGACCCAGGGTACACAGAGCCTTCAGCCTTTCTAAGCTTCCTCCAAGGGTGGAGCTACAAACTATTTGCTTGGAGCTGCCAGGGTTAGGCACTTTTGCAGTGGGAGCATCCATTCTTTCCACCTGGAGGTCCTCAGTAGATGTCTCAGCTGAGACAGCAGGGGTCAGAGTCTGATTTCCTTTCAGATCGACTGGTTTGATCTCCTTGTTGTATAAGGGACTCTCAAGAATCTTGTCAAGCACCACAGCTCAAAAGCTCAATTTTTTGCCATTCACCCCTCTTATGGTCCAAATCGCACATCTGTACATGATTACTAGAAAAATCATAGCTTTGACAATAGAGACCTCAGTAGCAAAGTGAGTCTCTGCTTCTTAATACATTGTCCAGGTTTTTCATAGCCTTTTTTCCTTCCAAGGAGCAAGTGTCTGTTAATTTTGGGCTGCAGTCAAGGTCCATAGTGGTATGGGAGCCCAAGAAAATAAAATCTGCCTCTGTTTCCACTTTTCCGTCATCTATTTGACATGAAATGGTTTGACCGGATGCCATGAATGTTGAATATATCTTGTGAACAGTTTTTTGAATGTTGAGTTTTAAACCGGTTTTTGCATCTCCTCTCCTCATCAAGAGGCTCTTTAGTTCTTCTTTGTTTTCTGCCATTAGGGAAGTGTCAACTTCATATCTATGGATGTTGATATTTCTCCCAGCAATCTTTATTCCAGCTTGGGATTTATGCAGTCCAGCATATAAAATGATGTATACTGTATAGAAGTTAAATAACCAGAGTGAGGATGTACACCTTGTCACGCTTCGATCCCAGTTTTAAATCTTTCAGTTGTTCCATGTATGATTCTAACTGCCACTTTTTGACCTACATACAGACTTTTCAGGAGACAAGTAAGGTGAGCTGGTACTCCCATTTCCTTAAGAATTTTCCACAGTTTGTTGTGGTCCACACAGTGAAAGAATTTAGCATAGTCAGTGAAGCAGACAGAAATGTTTTTGGGGATTCCCTTCCTTTCTCTATGATCCAATGGATGTTGGCATTTTGATCTCTGGTTCCTCAAACCAGTTGGTATATCTGAAAGTTCTCAGTTCATGTAGAGTTGAAGCTTAGCTTGAAGGATTTTGAGCATTACCTTGCTAGCAAGTGAGATGAGCACAATGGCATGATAGCTTGAACATTCTTTGGAATTGCCTTTCTTTTGGATTGGAATGAAAATTGACCTTTCCCAGTGCTGTGGCCACTGCTGAGTTTTCCAAATTTGCTGACATACTGAATGCAGCACTTTTACAGCCTCATTCTTTAGGATTTTTAAATAGCTCGGCTGGAATTCCATCACCTCTCTTAGCATTGTTTCTAGCGATGCTTCCTAAGGCCCACTTGACTTCATACTCCAGTATATCTGGCTTTACATAAGTGAGCCAAGCATCATCTTTATCCTGGTCATTATGACCATTTTTGTACAGTTCTTTTGTGCATTCTTGCTACCTTTTCTTAATCTCATCTGCTTCTGCTAGGTGTTTGACTTTTCTGTCCTTTATTGTGCCCATCCTTGCATGAAGTATTCCTCTGGTAACTCTAATTTTCCTGAAGAGATCTATACTCTTTACAATTCTATTATTTTTCTCTAATTCTTGCACTGTTCACCTATGAAGACTCTTATCTCTCCTTGCTATTCTCTGAAAGTCCGTGTTACATTCAGTATATCTTTCCATTTCTCTTTTGTCTTTCACTTCTCTTTTTTTCTCATGTTTTCAAGGCCTCCTCAGGCAACCCCTTTGCCTTCTCACATTTGTTTATCTTGGGGATGGTTTTGGTGACCACCTCCCATACAATGTTACAAACCTCCATCCATAGTTCTTCAGGCTATCAAACCTAATCCTTTGAATCTATCTTTCATCTCCACTTATAATCATCAACAAGTTGATTTAGGTCATATCTGAATGGTCTAGTGGTTTTCCTTACTTACTTCAATTTAAGCCTGAAAACTGCTTGCTTCTGCCTAACCATTGGTGCCAGATCACCATTCACCACTCACAGTGGGTGTGTAACAAAAATACACAATTTGAGGACTGTTACCCTGGTTTTGTGCTTGGCTTTTCACATGCTTAGCTGTGTGACCTTGATCAAGTCCCTTAACCTCAGTTTTCTCATCTGGAAAATGGGCACCATGATGATAATTCCACCTTATAGATTGCATGTGTGCCTGCTAAGAACAAGTGGCCATGAGAGCACTTTCTGGGTTCCTGAGACTGGAACAAATATAAATTATTCTGCCACATGGGGAGAAGGAAATCTTCTGTTTAGAGGTTATGAACTGAACATCAGTTCAGTTCAGTTCAGTTGCTCAGTCGTGTCTGACTCTTTGCGATCCCATGAATCGCAGGACGCCAGGCCTCCCTGTTCATCACCATCTCTCGGAGTTCACTCAGACCCACGTCCATTAAGTCCGTGATACCATCCAGTCATCTCATCCTCAGTCATCCCCCAATCCCTCCCAGCATCAGAGTCTTTTCCTATGAGTCAACACTTCGCATGAGGTGGCTGAAGTACTGGAGTTTCAGCTTCAGCATCATTGCTTCCAAAGAAATCCCAGGGTTGATCTCCTTCAGAATGGACTGGTTGGATCTCCTTGCAGTCCAAGGCACTCTCAAGAGTCTTCTCCAACACCACAGTTCAAAAGCATCAATTCTTCAGCGCTCAGCCTTCTTCACAGTCCAACTCTCACATCCATACATGACCACAGGAAACACCATAGCCTTGACTAGAAGGACCTTAGTCGGCAAAGTAATGTCTCTGCTTTTGAATATACTGTCTAGGTTGGTCATAACTTTTCTTCCAAGGAGTAAGCGTCTTTTAATTTCATGGCTGCAATCACCATCTGCAGTGATTTTGGAGACCAAAAAAATAAAGTCTGACCCTGTTTCCACTGTTTCCCAACTTTTTCGCTCTCCTCTTTCACTTTCACCAAGAGGCTTTTAGTTCCTCTTCACTTTCTGCCATAAGGGTGGTATCATCTGCATATCTCAGGTTATTGATATTTCTCCCGGCAATCTTGTTTCCAGCTTGTGTTTCTTCCAGTCCAGCGTTTCTCGTGATGTACTCTGCATATAACGTTCCCCATAGCAAATGCTAGTTGTAATTGTCAGGTTTCTCCAGAAAGACGAGGCGCCCCAACACATATCCCCAGTTAGTCTGCACCATGCACAGAAGTCACTGCCTAGCATTCACAAGGTATTCAGTGAGTTCTGATTGCAGGGGACCTCTGTTTTGGTAGACATAGAGGAACAAAGGACACATTTATCCTCCTGTCTCAAACAACTTGAAAACAGAAGAGAAAAATGAAAGAGCAGTTTTTATAGCAAATGTCAGGCAGAAGAGAATGGATTCCTGAGGCGGGGAGCAAACAAGGTGAGTTCTACAACTGCCTCAACTCTGGAAATAATTTCCAACACATGCATGGAAGGGCTATTTAGGCAAAGACAAACAGTCTCCCCAAGAAGAGAGATTTAAGACTCTAGATAGTTAGAGCTCACAGGAGAGAGCTACACACAGAGAACTGTGGGAGTGTACAAGTGATACCCTTCCAGTTTACAGCAGAGTTGATAGTACTGGTCAGGATTATAGGGAACAATCCTTGAGATTCAAATTGCACCAAATCTAATGGTGTCCCCACCCACCAGAGTGGAAATTACTCATAATTCCCATGACATCACTATGGCCCTGAAGACAATATTGCCTTAGTAGTGGGGAATAGTAAACCTGGTCTAAAGGCTGGACTCATATCAGATAAAAATACTGAACAGCAAAACTTCAAAAAATATAATTTTTTCCAAGAAATTAACAGTGTTTTCCAACAGTACCAGAAATAATTTATAAAAATTAAAAATATCCATAATCCAAAGAGTAATAATTACTATATCCAATATCCAATAAAATTTCCATAAGAATTGTGAAAATATTTGTCCTAGATCAACCAAAATATTGTAAAGTAATTACCCTCTAATTAAGACAAATACATAAATTTAAAAAGAAAAAAAAATTTCCAAAGAAAATTTTTGCTTCTTTGTAAAGAAGCAAAAAAAAATCCATAAAGAGGGAAACATTAATTAGTAAAAACACAGTTAAAACATACATTACATTATTAGCAAGGAAGGACATTAAAATGCTTCCTAAAATAATAATCTTTATATTCATGAAGCTGAAAAATATTGAGTATGTTAAATAGAGACATGGAAAATAGGAATGAAAAGACTGTGGGAAACAATTAACTGTGCATCTCAGAGATTTGAAACAACTTTAAGAATACTGAAATATATGTAAATGGAATCCCACAGGAAGTGAAAGAAGCAGAATAGAGAAAAGAACTTCATAATTACTCGCTGAAAAAATTTCCAGATATGATGAAAGCTTTAAACCCATTAACACAGAAGTTTTATTAATTCAAGGACAAAAAATAGGACAAGTATTCAAAGGTGCATGATAATTCATTGTTTAAAATAATCAACCAAAAAATGTAACCAGAAGGAAAAACAGACACAATAGAACAAAAAATGTGAAAGACAGTAGATTAGGCATAGGAAACAATGTTAGCCAAAGGACACTGGCACCATATCTTAAAATGCTGAGGGAAATATAATTAACTCAGAATTCTATACTCAAGAAAAATACATATCAAAAACAAGATAAAATACTTTCTCAGATGTACGACAACTATGAGACTGCATCACTACAAACAGAACAATATAACAAGAAATGTTTTTAAAAGGCCTCAAACGTGGGATCTCCACAATTCTAGCCATCTCAGTCCTTCAAAGACCTTGATAAGGACAAACAAATATTAAAGTAGATACTCATTTTGTTTTTACCCAGTTCTGAAAAGTATTGCTAACTCCTCAGTACTAGATCTTACAATGCTGGTGGACTAGATGGAGAAGTGATGTGAACAGAAATAAGGAAGGTAAGACAGGTAGGTCAGAATGTGAGGTAACAAAGACAAGGTATTTAGAAGCTGCAGAACTGAGAGAGATTTGGGACCTGAGCTGGAAATGCAGTTTTCCAACCAGACTGGGTCATGTGGTATGTATAATCCTCACTTCAGTCCTTAGAAGATCTCTACTGACCAGTCTGACTCTTTTTTCTGGAGCACAGTTCAGGTCCATCTAGCTGTTTCTCTTTGCTGTTCTTTCCTCCTGCTTCCCACACTCTCCCCAGCCATTCAGCCTGATCCATTCAGAAAAGGTTTGTTCTTTAAGGCAGGCGCTGCAGGCTACCTAAAATGGTCTATTCTCTGCTTCTCTTTCAAAACTGAAAATAGTTTGTTATATAGCCATGAGCCCAGTAGCTACAGGATTGCATTTCCTCCCCACCCGTGCTCTTAGTCATGACTGGTGACTGAGATGCAAGCAGAACTGTAAGAGGGATTTCTATAAAGACTGCTTTCAAAGAGCTGATTTAACTGAGAGATGGGACTCTTCCTTTCCCTACTTTCTTCCTAACTGCTCTCTGGATTTTAGTAGTGATGGCTGGAACTCCTGCAGTTGTATTGGACAATCATCTAACCGTGGAGATGGATACCACCCAAGCTCTGGCTGGCCAACCTAAGGCTTTGTTTCAGTGGGAGAGAAAAATCAAGTTTATCTTGCTAAAGTTATAGTTGTTGTAGTTTTTGCAATGTGCATCTAAACTTAATCCTGATACTACTATGTGTTTAATATGATATAGCCTTATTATTTTGTTGGATTTAGTGAATATATTTGTTTTATATTTCTCTAATTTTTTATTTTATAAATTGATTCATCAACCACTATGCCTAAATTATGTAAATGCAAAATTATGATTATAAGCATGGTTTCCTTTAGATTTTGAATTTTTATAATTTCTTATTTTCTTTCCTGTTTTTGCCATATTTGTACAGTCTGGACCATGTCCTAGCTTATAGCCTCATCCATATCCATATCTGCAAGCCAAAACAGACCAAGACCTGTGTGGGGAGTAACAAAGAAGAATGAATACAGGGATATGAATGAAAGGTGGTGGCCACTGTTACTCATCATTAATGTTCTTCAGTAAGATCACATTTCCCTGCCCTTCTATGTGCCCACCACCCCCAGGTTTGCCATGACCATGGAAGATACTTGATCCTGTGGAATTTGAGTAGAGGTGATATCTCACTTCCAAATGGAAGTATTATTTTCTGTCCCACTAGCTGGAATGCACATGTAATGACAGGAGCTGGAGCAGCCATGTTAGACCAGAGGTAAATAGCACAAGTGGAAGATGTGACAAGAAAGAAGTGGGCTCTCATCTCTGTGGAGAGACCTGTACTATCATTATATGACAGAGAATTGAAATTGTGTTGTATTTACGATAATGTTATTTAAGGTTTGATTACAGTCGTTGAACCTGTAACCTAACACTCAGAATAACTGATCTTTGTGTTAGCCCTGTCTTGACATTAGGATCTGAATGAGACAATATCTATTGATGTATACTTAAAAGTGAGTCAAGTGACAGCCCTGCCCTCTGGAAGCTGTGCTGTAGCGTGGGATTCAGAAACTCAAGCAAGAACAAAGCCACATGGCAAGAGAGCTTCAAGATCCTGTAGGAACCCTGGGGAGGGGATCCTCAATCAGTCCTGATCTCAGGGGGTTGCTTGAAGCAAGGACAATCCTCTCTCAGTCTCCTGATGAATGGGTCATGGTGCCAAGTTTCATGTAAAAGTGATTTACTTCAAATTCCTTTCAGACTGTTTTCCCTTTTAATCCAGTTCTTGAGATATGCATTTGAGACCTGGTTTGGGAAGATCGCAATGCCCCAGGGCAACTAAACCAGCGGGCCACAACTGAGCCTGAGTGCCCTAGAGCCTGTAGTTTACATCAAGAGAAGCACAGGATCGAAAAGCCAGTGCACTTCCATTACAGAGTAGCCCCTGCTCGTTGCAAATAGAGAAGCCTGAGCAGCAATGCAGAGCTAGTGCAGCCAAAATTTAAAAAAAAAGAAAGTTCTCCCAGAGAAACCAGTGAGGTCTCTGGGGAAGCAGGACATGAAAAGGAAGAAACCAGTCTGGGTCTGATTTCATGAAAGTCATGGAGACGGAAGCAACAGCCTGTTTTCACAGGGAAACTGGGATATAAGTTGTGTCAGATAGAGCAAAGAAACAAATAATGACTCTTGTTTCACCTTGCCCTGTGTGACTGCCACAGCCCTTTGACCACACTGCTCTCCTCCCAAAAACTCTTTCCTCTTTTGCTTCTTCAAAGGTGGCTTGAGAATAACATCAGTACCTGACTGTGAAGCCTGGTGGCTGGAACTCTACACACAGTCAGCTGGGACCCAGCTGGGACTCAGCCTTGTCCTGAGTTTCTGCCCTTTTTCTCCAACCAGATTCATAAAGCAAACTCCCTACAAAATATAAGGGTGATTGTAATTCTCTCAAGGCCTTTGAATCTCCAAGGTCTATTTGGAGCATCAAAGTGGGGACACATCCCCTGCATTCAGGCTAGTCTCAGAACCCAAGCTCGCTCTACCAAGGGTTCCCTGAAGAAACATAAGGCACTTATCTAAGTTTCCAGAAAGCTGTGAAGAGACTGCTTCTTGCTGTGAATGCAGGTTCATGTTACCCAGTCAGCCAAGGGTCTGTCTTGTGTGAAGGAGGAGGGGGAGCTCTGGGGATCTGAGTTGGGAGTGAGTCGGTCACCACCTGCACAACTGGCTCCTAGGGTCACTACCGCTGGGGCTCTCCCACTGTGCCTGGAAGCCAGAAGAAACAGCCCTGAATATTGCTTTCCTGCTGCTACATGGAAGCAGGTCTGCTGATAAAATCGGAACCAGACTTGAGAGGCAAACAGGAAAGCAACTTCGTCTCTGGTGCTTACAGATATCTGAGAGCTACCCAGCAGTGGATACAATTGAGCTTTCTCTCATCTTTCTCTTCCTGGAAGTCTCTTAGCCTGGGAACCAGGATTTCTAGGTTCCAAGTCTTCACTAACTTACCTTAAGGTGAGTTATACACCCCAGGGTTCAGTTTCCCATCTCTTGGATGAAGGATACTGGACTTGCCCCCAGAACACTTGTTCCAGACTGAAGCTCAGTGCCAATCAGTGAACAAGTGGTTCAGAGTTGCATGTTGGAGAGGATGCTGAGGCTGCATCTGTTGGGCAGGAGGCTGTGAAGTTCATGGGTCCTGGGCTCAGGACTGGGAGTGGTAGACCACTTGGCACACAGCTGCTGTGACACCAAGGACCTCAGAGGCCTTGCCCACTGGAACTTACCATCATTTGGGTTCTGTGGGATGAGATCAGGTAGTTAAAAGTCAGAAATTACCAATGGGGAAGCTTGTAGATTCCTCAACAGAAACCCAAATTAGGCTGATGAATCATCTTTCCAAAAAAACTCTGGGAACTAGATATGCTAGGACTCTTAGACAAATTTTGTAGTATTTTAAATACCATTTAAAGTAGGTCATCTTTTGGATGACCTGCCATTTGCTCTCTGGCTTGGGATGATACCCACAGTTAGAGTGGAATCAAAGGGCCTCTGGGGAGGCTGTCCCTCTCCCTGTGACTCATTAGCAATGAGGACAGCTCTCTCCCCTTCATATCTGGAACAGGAATTCTAGCAGGAAGAACGTGACCTCCAAGTTTAACCGGAAGACTCAGGTAAGTCTGGCCCTCAGGTAGGCACTATTCTTTTCCTACTGCTTATTCGTTCCCTCTTGGGTCCTGTACACGCTGCCTACCTCCTGACACTGGGTTCTGAATTTCCCCTCCCTTCACTTGCAGATGCCTATGCAGTCCCACTTGTGTCTCCCTTCCCTACCCAGGCCCAATCCCTCACCTGCAGATCACATAAAGGAGGGATAAACAAGATGGGTCTGCCCAATTTATTCTTGCTAAAAATGTCTGCATTCCTTCTGCTTCCAGACCCTGTCCTGAACCACGAACATCTCCAGCTAGATGACTCAGCTTAGGAGAGGAATGGAGATGCAGATGGTGGAGGGGGAAGTTAAGGGTGTCAGGTGCAGGGGAAAGTTTTCAGATGACAAGAGATGAGTTGGAGTAAGGAGCATGTTGTCCTCCAACCACTCATTCATTAGGGACCTGCCTAAATCTGCTATCTTGGACTCCTCAGGATATCACTAGGACAGAAATTTCAAAATGGACTTTCTATAAACTTCTTACTGCAAAACAATTTGAAACATAACAAATATAAGAAAGAAGAGTGTCATGAACCCTATATTTCATCATTCAGCATCAATAACTAAAAACTAACCTCTTAGTCCCACAGGTTGTCATAGACTGGAGACTGCAGCATCAAGGTGATGGCCAGTTGAGTTGCCGGTGAAGACATTCTTGACTTGCATCAGTCTTTCTCTTCTTGCTATGTTCTCACGTGTGATAGCTGAGGGGAAGGAAGAAGAGGTAGATTAAGAGAGAAAAATAGGGAAAAGCTAATCCCATCATGAGGGACCACCATCAAAACCCCATGTCAACCTTGGTACCTCCCAAAGGTCCTACTTCCTAATACCATCACATTGGGAGTCAAGGATGAACACAATTCAATCCATAGCAGCTATGCATCGCCTAGCAGCTATCTGTTTTTAAAACAAGACAGACTCTCATTTCATTCTCTCTTATATTCCTTATTCATTTTTCTGAAGTATTTTAGGGAAAAGATGAACATTTTACAAAATCTACCTAATTAATATTTGTGGTAGAATGATAGGATATGAAAAAAATGCTTTTTGTCCCAATAAAATGAATATGTTATATCCAGTCCATGTGCAAATTTCCCTGATTCTCAAAAAGCAGATGTCTTTTCACAGTTTATTGGAAGAATGTACTCATATGTTGTACTTGGTTGTTCTCCTTTAGGAAGTAATAACTGTTCCTCTCCCAAATTTAATGCCATTTATTTGTTCAGAAACTGGGTGAAAGCAGGGTGGTTTGTCCTCCATAATGTCCCACTATTTGGTTTAGAGCAGAAGTCCACAATACCAGCACAGTGGTTCAGGACCAGTACCTGTCCTTGATCTATTAAGAACTAGACCTCCACAGCAGGAGGTGAGCTGCAGGCCAGTGAATGAGGTCTCATCTGTATTATAGCTGCATTCCATCACTCTCTCATCACCTCCAGAAGGAACAGTCTAGCTTGATTTTCTGAAACTGTTTGTAGTTACATAACCTATACTTAATAGAAACAAAAATAGCATAAATATAGATGATTATTTTCTTTTTCAGGGCTCAGAATGGTGAGTTGGTGCCCTAGGAGTCTATCATAGTGACAAATTGGATGTTGCCTATTAACATTTGGACACATTTGGCCAGCTTAAATTTAAAAATTAAAATATGAAAATAATGGGATCCAGCCCCATCCTTCATGGCAAATAGAAGCAGAAAAGGTGGAAGCACTGACAGATTTCTTCATCTTAGCCTCTAAATCCACTGTGGATGCTGCCTGCACCCATGAAATCAGAAGGTTTTTGCTTCCTGGTAGGAAAGCTGTGAGAAACATAAACAGTGTGTTGAGAAGCAGAAACATCATTCTGCCCAACAAACTGGTAGATGTTTGGCCTTTTCATTTGGATTCCTAAAATTTCTGTCCAGTCCCCATTGGTCTTTTAAGTCCCTCAGCTTTCTGGTCCTTCAAGATTCTAAAGATTATTTTATGCATTTCTTTACCCAGTCCTGAAATCATCCATTATTTAAGATCGTCTGATGGGAAATTTATTTAGAAGCTACATGTTAGACTACAGAATATTCACTGTTATCAAAATGTCATTGCTGCAAGATTTACAGTGGTCAGAGTAGGAAGTAAACATTTTCCTTAAAAATTAAAATAAAAAGGAATATAATTAGTTGGTACAAACTTAGGCTTTCAGTTCAAGATTTAAGACAGCAGGGTTCGAATTAAACTTATTTATGTTATGTGTGAACCTCTTTTTCTAGCCACCGAAAGTCTTACTTGAAAACACTACTTTTCATTATTGTTGTGCTTTTACCTGTTAACATCCATATGATTCTGTCACAATAATAGAAACAATATGAGGCTCAATAAGTTGTTGAATTATTGCTCACCTTAGCTGCGATGGCAGTGCACAGGTGTGGTGGCTGCAACAGCAGCACAGAAGCGTGGTGAAGAGGAACAACTCCACGTCCAAATCAGGGGCAGCAGCCGAGAGGAGCTACCCTACTTCCATGGGAAGGAGCAGCGTCTGCGCTTTGCCGGAGCATCCGTGAAGAGATGCCCCATGTCGAAGGTAGGAGAAACCCAAGTAGGAAGGTAGGTGCTGAGAGAGGGCATCAAAGGGCACACAAACTGAAACCACATTCACAGACAACTAGCCAATCTGTCACAAGGACCACAGCCTTGTCTAACTCAGTGAAACTAAGCCATGCCATGTGGGGCCACCCAAGATGGATGGGACATGGTGGAGAGGTCTGACAGAATGTGGTCCACTGGAAAAGGGGATGGCAAACCACTTCAGTATTCTTGCTTGAGAACCCCATGAACAGTATGATAATGCAAAAAGATAGGACACTGAAAGATAAACTCCCCAGGTCGGTAGGTGCCCAATATGCTACTGGAGATCACTGGAGAAATAACTCCAGAAAGAATGAAAGGGTGGAACCAAAGCAAAGACAAGACACAGTTGTGGGTGGGACTGGTGATAGAAGCAAGATTCGATGCTGTAGAGAGAAATTTGCATAGGAACATGGATTGTTAGGTCCATGAATCAAGGCAAATTGGAAGTGGTCAAACAGGAGATGGCAAGTGTGAACATAGACATTCTAGAAATCAGAGAACTAAGATGGACTGGAATAGGTGAATTTGACTCGGATGACATTATATCTACTATTGTGGGCAGGAATTCCTTAGAAGAAATGGAATTGACATCACAGTCAACAAGAGTCTGAAATGCAGTATGTGGATGAAATCTCAAAAATGACAGTATGATCTCTGTTCATTTAGAAGGCAAGCCATTCAATATCACAGTAATCAAAGTCTATGCTCTGATCAGTAACGCTGAAGTTGAACAATTCTATGAAGACCTACAAGACTTTCTAGAACTAACACCCCCAAAAGATGTCCTTTTTATTATAGGGGACAGGAATGCAAAAGTAGAAAGTCAAGAAACACCAGGAATAACACGCAAATTTGGTCTTGGAGTAGAGAATAAAGCAGGGCAAAGGCTAATAGTGTTCTGCCAAGAGAACACATTGGTCATAGCAAACACCCTCTTCTAACAACACAAGAGAATACTCTACACATGAGCATCACCAGATGGTTGACATCAAAATCAGATTGATTTTATTCTTTGCAGTCAAAGATGGAGAAGATCTATACAGTCAGCAAAAACAAGACTTTAGCAGATGGTGGCTCAGATCATGAACATATTATTGCCAAATTCAGACTGAAATTAAAGAAAGTGGAGAAAAGCACTAGACCATTCAAGTGTGACCTAAATCAAATCCCTTAGGACTATACAGGGGAAGTGAGAAATAGATTTAAGGGACTAGGTCTAACGGACAGAGTGCCTGATGAACTAAGGACAGAGGTTCATGACATTGTATAGAAGACAGGAATCAAGACCATCCCCAAGAAATAGAAATTCAGATAAGCAAATAGCTGTCTGAGGAGGCCATACAGATAGCTATGGGGAAAAAAGGAGGCAAAAAGCAAAGGAGGAAAGAAAGATATACCAATTTAAATGCAGAGTTCCAAAGAATAGCAAGGAGACATAAGAAAGCCTTCCTCAGTGATCAATGCAAAGAAATAGAGGAAAAATATAGAATGGGAAAGACAAGAGATTTCTTCAAAAAATTAGGAATACCAATGGAATATTTCATGCAAAGATGAGCTCAATAAAGGACAAAAATGGTATGAACCTGACAGAAGCAGAAGATATTAAGAAGAGGTGGCAAGAATACACAGAAGAACTATTTTAAAAAGATCTTCATGACCCAGATAATCACGATGGTGTGATCACTCGTTTACAGCCAGACATCCTGGAATGTGAAGTCAAATGGGCCTCAGGAAGTGATCACTACGAACAAAGCTAGTGGACGTGAATAGAATTCCAGTTGAGCTATTTCAAATCCTGAGAGATGATGTTGTGAAAGTGCTGCACTCAATATGCCAACAAATTTGGAAAACCCAGCAGTGGTTACAGTACTGGAAAAGGTCAGTTTTCATTGCAATCTCAAAGAAAGGCAGTGCCAAAGAATGCTCAAACTACGGCACAACTGCACTCATCTCACAGGCTAGTAAAGTAATGCTTAAAATTCTCCAAGCCAAGCTTCAGCAATGCATGAACCATGAAATTCCAGATGATCAAGCTGATTTTTGAAAAGGCAGAGGAACCAGAGATCGTATTGCCAACATCCGATGAATTATCAAAACAGCAAGAGAATTCCAAAGAAAAACACGTTCTTCTGGTTTACTGAGTATGCCAAAGCCTTTGACTGTGTGGATCACAATAAAATGTGGAAAATTCTGAAAGAGATGGGACTACCAGACCACCTGACCTGCGTCTTGAGAATCCTATATGCAGGTCAGGAATCAACAGTTAGAACTGGACATGGAAAAACAGACTGGTTCCAAACAGGAAAGGAGTACATCAAGGCTGTATATTGTTACCTTGCTTATTTAACTTATATACAGATTACATCATGAAAACTCTGGGCTGGAGGAAGCAAGGCTGGAATCAAGATTGCCAGAAGAAATATCAATAACCTTAGATATGCAGATGACATCATTCTTATGGCAGAAAGTGAAAAAGAAAGACAGAACATCTTGATGAAGGTGAAAGAGGAGAGTGAAAATGATGGCTTAAAGCTCAACATTTAGAAAACTAAGATCATGGCATCTGGTCCCATCACTTCATGGCCAATAGATGGGGAAACAGTGGAGACAGTGGTTGACTTCATTTTTCTGGGCTCCCAAATCACTGCAGATGGTGATTGCAGCCATGAAATTAAAACACGCTTACCTTGGAAGGAAAGTTGTGACCAACCTAAACTGCATATTGAAAAGCAGAGACATTACTATGTCAACAAAGGTCTGTGTACTCAGGGCTATGGTTTTCCATTGATCATGTATGGATGTGAGAGTTGGACTATAAAGAAAGCGGAGCCCCAAAGAATTGATGCTTTTGAACTGTGGTGTTGGAGAAGACTCTTGAGTGTCCCTTGGACTGAAAGGAGTTCCAACCAGTCTACCCTAAAGGAAATCAGTCCTGAATGTTCACTGGAAGGACTGATGCTGAAGCTGAAACTCCAATACTTGGCCGCCTGACGCGAAGAGCTGACTCATTTGAAAAGGCCCTGATGTTGGTAAAGACTGAGGGCAGGAAGAGATGGGGATGACAGAGGATGAGATGGTTGGATAGCTTTACCAACTCAATTGACATGAGTATGTGTGGGCTCCAAGAGTTGGTGATGGACAGGGAGGCTTTGCATGCTGCTGTACATGGGCTCACAAAGAACTGGACACCTCTGAGCAACTGAACTGAACTGAAGTTGTTGAACATAGTTTCAGATTTCTTCCTTTTTCTTTTTCTTTTCTTTAGTTTTGTTTTTGATGGGCAGTGTTTTTCTTTTTCCTTAGAAGATATTATAATCTAGGCATTCCTAAGATGGTGGAGGAATAGGACAGGGGAAAACACTTTCTCCCCCACAAGTTCATCAAAAGAACATTTGAACGCTGAGTAAATTCCACAAAACACCTTCTGAATGCCTGCAGAAGACATCAGGCACCCAGAAAACAGCCCATTGTCCTTGAAAGAAGGTAGGAAAAATTATAAAAGACAAAAAGAGAGACAAAAGATGTAGGGATGGAGCTCCATCCTGGGAAGAGAGTCTTTAAAAAGAGAAGTTTCCAAACACCAGGAAACACTCGCTGAGTCTGTGGTGAGCCTTGGAACCACAGAGGGCAACATAATCGGGAGGAAAAATAAATACATAATTAAAACCCACTTAGGTGCCCATTGGTAACTCCCCCAGTGGAGAAGCAATACAGTCGCCTGCATCTGCCACTAACAATCTGGGTCTGGGCAGGGAGGTGCAGGCTGCATTGCTTAGAGTAAGAACCCTGCCTGAATGCCCCGAGGGCAATCTGAGGGAACCAACTTGAGCTAGCAAACCAGACTGTGGGAGAGCTACCATGTGAAAAGCCCTAACCTAAGACACTGCCAGGCCCGCTCACAGAACAAAGGACTAAGCAGAGCTAGCCTGACCCATCCACCTACCTGGTGACTGGCAGGCGAGGGCAGTCAGAGCTGGAAGGGGGCAACTGTGGCCCCAGAAAGGCATTATCTACCAAACTGTAAGCAGATTTCATTGCTAGCCAAGACTTCTTGGGTTTCTGGATGGTCAACATCCGCCTAAGAAGGTGCACTGGTTGTACACCCAGAAAACCAAGTGACATGGACGGGGGAGGTGATAAGTCACAGCGACCATGCTCACCAAACACCTGGTCACTTGAGCTACTTGGACCTGGGAAGGGCACAAACCACAGGCCCAACCAAGTCTGTGCCTCTGAGGACTACCCGAGGACCTGACTGAGTGGCTTAGACCTGGGAAGTGCATACTACCCAGTGCTGGCCTCAGACAGTTCCTGGCAAAGCAACCTAGAGCCTAAGCAGTATAGACAGGGAAAGCACACATGCTGTGAGCAAGGGCAAACCCAGTGTGGTTGAGACACTGCGAGCATGTGCCAGTGTTATTCCTTTGCAGTGTCCCTCCCTCCCCAAAGCATGGCTGAACAAATGAGCCTTAAAAAGTGTCCACCACCACCACCTGTGTCTGGGATGAAATTAGACACTTAAGAGACTAGCAAATAAAAGAAGCTAAAACAGAGGGAACTTCCTTGAAAGTGACGAGGGCAATAGATTACAACCCTGTAGTTAGTACTGACTACATAGGAAAGGGCCTATAGATCTTGAGAAATATAAACCAGATCAAGGAAGTATCCAAAAATGAACTGACCTCACATTGCCCACAACACCAGAGAAAGTCCTAGATGTGTTTACTATTTTTACTATCATTCTTTTTTTTTTAAGTCCTCTATTACTCCTTCAATTTTCATTTTTATAACCTATTATTACTTTGGGAAAAAAAAGAGAAAGAGAGACCCTATCTTTAAAGCAAACTTCATATATATATATAATTCTTATAATTCTTGTGACATTGATTTCTTTCTTTCTTTTTTTTCCTTTAATATCAGATTTTGAAAATCCAACCTCTTCTCTAGATTTTTAATCTTTGCATTTTGGTATTTGTTATCAGTTTCATACTTTTAAGAACCCAATCTTTCCTACTTGGGAGCCAGGTCACTGGCCTGATTGCTCTCTCTCCCTTTGGACAATCCTTTTTCTCCACCAGGTCGCCTCTATCTCCTCCCTCAGCCTTGTCTTTTCTACCCAACTCTGTGAATCTCTTTGTGTGTTCTGGACTGTGGAGAACATTTAGGGAGCTGATTACTGGCTGGATCTGTCTCTCTACTTTAGATTCCCCCTTTTATTTGCCTGGCCACCTCTGTCTCCTTCCTCCCTCTTCTCTTCTCTGTGTAACTCCGTGAACATCTCTGAGGGAACCAGAGAGTGGAGAGCACATAGGGAAGTGATTACTGGCTAGCTTGCTTTCTCCTCTTTTGATTCCTCCTTTTCTACTCCTGGTCACCTGTATCTCCCTCCTCCCTCTTCTCTTCTCCATGTAACTCTGTGTACCTATCCGGGTGTCCCTCATTGTGGAGAAACTTTTCATCGTTAACCTAGATGTTTTATCATCAGTGCTGTATAGATGGAGAAGTCTTGAGATGACTGTAAAAATAAGACTGAAAACCAGAAGCATAAGGCTTAAGTCCAAATCCTGAGAACACCAGAGAACTCCTGACTCCAGGGAACATTAACTGACAGGAGCCCATCAAACACCTCCATACCTACACTGAAACCAAACACCACCCAAGGGCCAACAAGTTCCAGAGCAAGACATACTACGCAAATTCTCCAGCAACATAGGAACATAGCCCTGAACTTCAATATACAGGCTGCCCAAAGTCACTCCAAACCCATGGACATCTCATAACTGGATACTTCATTACACTCCAGAGAGAGAGGAAATCCAACTCCACCCACGAGAACACCAACACAAGTTTCCTAAAGAGAAAACCTTGACAAGCCACCCGTAGAACCCTACCCACAGCAAGGAAACTCCACAATAAAGAGAACTCCACAAACTGGTAGAATACAGAAAGGCCACCCCAAACACAGCAATATAAACAAGACGAAGAGATAGTGGAATAGTCAGCAAGTTGCCTGGAAAATCCTATGGATGGAGAAGCCTGGTGGGCTGCCGTCTATGGGGTCGCACAGAGTTGGGCATGACTGAAGCAACTTAGCAGCAGCAGCAGCAGCAAAAGAACAAGATAAATGCCCACCAAACCAAACAAAAGAGGAAGAGATAGGGAATCTACCTGATAAAGAATTCCAAATAACGACAGTGAAAATGATCCAAAATATTGAAAACAAAAGGAATAACAGATAGACTGGAGACAAAGATTGAGAAGATACAAGAAAGGCTTAACAAGGACAAGAAGTAATAAAAAAAAAGGTCAATATATAATGAATAATGCAATAAATGAGATCAAAAACACTCTGGAGGGAACCAACAGTAGAATAACGAGGCAGAAAATAGGATTAGTGAGGTAGAAGATAGCATGGTAGAAATAAATAAATCAGAGAGGAAAAAAGAAAAACGAATTAAAAGAAATGAGGACAATCTCAGAGACCTCTGGGACAATGTTAAATACCCCAACATAAGAATCATAGGAGTCCCAAAAGAAGAAGACAAAAAGAAAGACCATGAGAAAATACTTCAGGAGGGGGGGAAAGATGGCGGAGGAATAGGATGGGGAGAACACTTTCTCCGTCACTACTTCATCAAAAGAACATTTCAACGCTGAGTAAATTCCACAGGGCAGCTTCTGACTGCTGGCAGAGGACATCAGGCATCCAGCAAAGCAGATCATTGGCTTCAAAACCAGGTAGGAATAAATATAAAGGATGAAAATAGAGACAAAGGAGGTAGGGGAGGGAGCCCTGTCCCAGGAAGGGAATCCCGTCCCAGGAAGAGACTCTTAAAAGAGAGGTCTCCTAAGATCAGGAAACATTCTCACAGCCATGTCTGGGGCGAGCCCTGGAAGCGCAGAGGGCAACATAACAGGAAGGAAGAATAAATAAATAATTAAAACCAACAGATTACAAATTCAACAGTAAAGCCCCCAGCGGATAAGCAGCGCAAACGCCTCTGACAGTAGCAGTGGGGGTTGGGCAGGGAGGAGTGCGAGGCGCCAGCAACAGTGCTTTCTAAGAACTGGGCCACAGGAGATGTAGGCTGCAGGGCTTTTCTCGAGAATCGGGTCGTAACAGGGCCAGAATCGGGTCCGCACGTGGCCAGAACAAACTATCTTGGACTAGCAACCCAGACTGTGGGATAGCTAACACGCAAAACACTCGAACATAAGACACCAACAGGCCCGTGCACAGAACAAAGGACGGATCAGAAATGGCCGGCTGCAGACCATCCCCCTCCAGCGACAGGCAACCCAGAGCCTTAAGTGCTGGAAGGGGGCAATCGCAGCTCAAGAGAGACATTACCTACCAAACTGCAAGCAGGTTTCTTTGCTAATTGAGACTTCTGGGGGGCTCTGAACAGTCATTGTCTGCTGGAGAGAGAGCCCCAGCGGTGCTCCCAGAGGATTGGGCGACCTGGAAAGGCTGGAGGACGCGGCAATTGCGTGTGCCAAACTCCCGGGCTGCTCGATCCTGGGAAAGGAACAAGGCCCAGGCTCAGCCAGGTCCAAGCCTCGAAGGGCTTTCTGGGCACCAGGCCTGGGCAGCTTGGACCGGGGAGGTGCGTGAAGCCTTGGGCAGGCCCCAGATGGTTATCCCGTGGAGCAATGGACAGCCTGAGCAGTGTGCACCACGAGAAGGGGCAAGCCCGGTGCAGAGTCCACCACCCCCATCCCTGTGTCAAGATGGAAATCAGACACGGAAGAGACCAGCAAACAGAGGAAGTCAAACAGAGGGAACTGCCTTGGTAGCGACCCCACATAGCCCACGACAGAGAAAGCACCAGACATACCGTTACTATTTTTATGATCAAATTTTTTTTTTGGGGGGTTGATGTGGAAGCATGACTTTTTTTAATTTTTTTCTTTTAAATTTTTTTGAAAAAAATTTGTTTTTTCTTCTTTTCTTTTTAATCTTTTTTCCTAAACTTGCTTAAATTTTTAAGTCCTCTATATTTTGATTTATTATTTTTATAACCTAATATTACTTTTCAAAAAAAAAAAAACTATCTTTAAAACAAACTCCGTATATAGTTCTTTTGGTGGTGGAAGCTGTTGTCTTTTAATAATTCTGGAGTCTTTTATTTTTCTTTTTTTATTTTTTCTCCTTCTCCTTCTTTACTTTAATATTTTATCTTTGAAAATCCAATCTCTACTCCAGATTTTTAATCTCGGCATCTTGGTATTTGTTGCCAATTTTGTACTTTTAAAAACCTAATCTTCAGTATGCAATTTTACATGAGTGCGAGATTACTGGCTTGGCCACTCTCTCCCCCTTTGGAATCTCTCTTTTCTCTACCAGGTGGCTTCTGTCTCCTCCCTCCCCCTCCTCTTCTCTACCTAACTCTGAATCTCTGTGTGTTCCAGAAGGTGGAGAACTCTCAGGAACTGGTCACTGGCCAGATCTGTATCCCTCCTTTGCATCTCCCTCTTTTATCCTCCTGGCCACCTCTATCTACTTTCTCCCTCTCCTCTTCCATGTATAACTCTGTGACCACCTCTGAGAGGTCCAGACTTTGGAGTGCACATAAGAAAGTGGGTACAGGCTAGCTTGCTTTTTCCTCTTTTGATTCCACCTCATCCCATACCACTCACCTCTAACTACCCCCTCCCTCTTGTCTCCTCCAAGTAACTCAGCGATCCTCTAGGGGTGACCCTCAAGGTGGAGAAACCTATCATCATTAACCTAGATGTTTTAACATTAGTGCTGTATAGATGGAGAAATCACGAGCCTATTGTAAAAATAAATCTGAAAACCAGAATCAGGAGGCTTAAGTCCAAATCCTGAGATCATCAGAGAATTCCTGAATGCAGGGTACATTATCCAATAGGAGCTCATCAAACGCCTTCATGCCTATGCCGAAATTGAGCACCACCCAAGGGCCAACAAGTTCCAGAGTAAGACATACCACGCAAATTCTCCAGCAACACAAGAACAAGCCCCTGAGCTTCAATATACACCAGCTCAAAATACTCCAAAACCATTGACATCTCATAACCCATTACTTGACACTTCACAGCACTCTAGAGAGAGGAAATCAAGCTCCACCCACCAGAACTCCAACACAAGCCTCCCTAATCAAGAAACTTTGACAAGCCACTGAAATAACCCCACACACAGAGAGGAAGCTCAATAATAAAGAGAATTCCACAAATTCTCAGAATATAGAAAGGCCACCCCAAACGCAGCAGTATAACCAAGATGAAGAAACAGAGGAATACCCAGCAGGTAAAGGAACAGGAGACATGCCCACCAAACCAAACAAAGAGGAAGAGATAGGGAATCTACCTGAGAAAGAATTCCGAATACTGATAGTGAAAATGATCCAAAATCTTGAAATCAAAATGGAATCACAGATAAATAGCCTGGGGTCAAGGATTGAGAAGATGCAAGAAAGGTTTAACAAGGACCTAGAAGAAATAAAAAAAGAGTCAACATATAATGAATAATGCAATAAATGAGATCAGAAACACTCTGGAGGCTACAAATAGTAGAATATGGGAGGCAGAAGACAGGATTAGTGAAATAGAAGATAGAATGGTAGAAATAAATGAATCAGTGAGGGAAAAAGAAAGACGAATTAAAAGAAATGAGGACAACCTCAGAGACCTCCAAGACAATATGAAACGCTCCAACATTCGAATTATAGGAGTCCCAGAAGAAGAAGACAAAAAGAAAGACCATGAGAAAATACTTGAGGAGATAATAGTTGAAAACTTCCCTAAAATGGGGAAGGAAATAATCACCCAAGTCCAATAAACCCAGAGAGTGCCAAACAGGAGGCAAAACACCCCAAGACATATATTAATCAAACTAACAAAGGCCAAACACAAAGAACAAATATTAAAAGCAGCAAGGGAAAAACAACAAATAACACACAAGGGGATCCCCATAAGAATAACTGCAGATCTCTCAATAGAAACTCTTCAGGCCAGGAGGGAATGGCAAGACATACTTAAAGTGATGAAAGATAAAAACCTTCAGCCAAGACTACTGTACCCAGCAAGGATCTCATTCAAATATGAAGGAGAAATCAAAAGCTTTACAGACAAGCAAAAGCTGAGAGAATTCAGCACCACCAAACCAGTTCTCCAACAAATACTAAAGGATAGACTTTAGACAGGAAACACAAAAAGGGCATATAAACCCGAACTCAAAACAATAAAGTAAATGGCAACAGGAGCATACTTATCAATAATTACCTTAAATGTAAATGGGTTGAATGCCCCAACCAAAAGGCAAAGACTGGCTGAATGGATACAAAGACAAGATCCCTATATATGCTGCTTACAAGAGACCCACCTCAAAACAACGGACACATACAGACTGAAAGTGAAGGGCTGGAAAAGATATTCCATGCAAATAAAGACCAAAAGAAAGCAGGAGTAGCAATACTCATATCCAATAAAATAGACTTTAAAACAAAGACTGTGAAAAGGGACAAAGAAGGCCACTACATGATTAAAGGATCAATCCAAGAAGAAGATATAACAATTATAAGTATATATGCACCCAACATAGTAGCACCACAATAGTAAGACAAATGCTAACAAGCATGAAAGGGAAATTAGTAATAACACAATAATAGTGGGAGACTTTAATACCCCACTCACACCTATGGACAGATCAACTAAACAGAAAATTAACAAAGAAACACAAATTTTAAATGATACAATAGACCAGTTAGACCTAATTGATATCTATAGGACATTTCACCCCCAAAACAATGAATTTCACCTTTTTTCTCAAGTGCACACTGAATCTTTTCCAGGATAGATCACATCCTAGATCATAAATCTAACCATGATAAATTCAAAAAAATCAGAAATTATTCCAAGCATCTTCTCTGGCCATAATGCACTAAGGTTAGATCTCAATTACAGGAGAAAAACTATTAAAAATTCCAACATTTGGAGGCTGAACAACACCCTTCTGAATAATCAACAAATCACAGAAGAAATCAAATTATGCATTGAAATGAATGAAAATGAAAACACAACTACACAGAACCTGTGGGACACTATAAAAGCAGTGCTAAGAGGAAAGTTCATAGCAATACAGGCATACCTCAAAAAAACAAGAAAAAAGTCAAATAAATAACCTAACTCTACACCTAAAGCAACTAGAAAAGGAAGAAATAGAGAGCCCCAGAGTTAGTAGAAGGAAAGAAATCCTAAAAATTAGGGCAGAAATAAATGCAAAAGAAACAAAAGAGAACATAGCAAAAATCAACAAAGCAAAAAGCTGGTTCTTTGAAAGGATAAATAAAATTGACAAACCATTAGCCAGACTCATCAAGAAACAAAGGGAGAAAAATCAAATCAATAAAATTAGAAATGAAAATGAAGAGATCATGACAGACAACACAGAAATACAAAGAATCATAAGAGACTACAATCAGCAATTATATGCCAATAAAATGGACAACTTGGAAGAAATGGACAAATTCTTAGAAAAGTACAACTTTCCAAAACTGAACCAGGAAGAAATAGAAAATCTTAACAGACCCATCACAAGCATGGAAATTGAAACTGTAATCAGAAATCTTCCAGCAAACAAAAGCCCAGGTACAGACGGCTTCACAGCTGAATTCTACCAAAAATTTCGAGAAGAGCTAACACCTATCTTATTGAAACTATTCCAGAAAATTGCAGAGGAAGGTAAACTTCCAAACTCATTCTATGAGGACACCATCACCTTAATACCAAAACCTGACAAAGATGCCACAAAAAAGAAAACTACAGGCCAATATCACTGATGAACATAGATGCAAAAATCCTTAGCAAAATCCTAGCAATCAGAATCCAGCAACACATTAAAAAGATCATACACCATGACCAAGTGGGCTTTATCCCAGGGATGCAAGGATTCTTCAATATCTGCAAATCAATCAATGTAATTCACCACATTAACAAATTGAAAAATAAAAATCATATGATTATCTCAATAGATGCAGAAAAAGCCTTTGACAAAATTCAACATCCATTTATGATAAAAACTCTCCAGAAAGCAGGAATAGAAGGAACGTACCTCAACATAATAAAAGCTATATATGACAAACCGACAGCTAACATTATCCTCAATGGTGAAAAATTGAAAGCTTTTCCCGTAAATTCAGGAACAAGACAAGGGTGTCTACTTTCACCACTACTATTCAATATAGTTCTGGAAGGTTTGGCCACAGCAATCAGAGCAGAAAAAGAAATAAAAGGAATACAAATTGGAAAAGAAGAAGTAAAACTCTCACTGTTTGCAGATGACATGATCCTATACATAGAAAATCCTAAAGACTCGACCAGAAAACTACTAGAGCTAATCAATGAATATAGTAACGTTGCAGGATATAAAATCAACACTCAGAAATCCCTTGCATTCCTATACACTAATAATGAGAAAGTAGAAAAAAAAGTTAAGGAAACAATTCCATTCACCATTGCAACAAAAAGAATAATATACTTAGGAATATATCTACCTAAAGAAACTAAAGACCTATGTATCAAAAACTATAAAACACTGATGAAAGAAATCAAAGAGGACACTAACAGATGGAGAAATATACCATGCTCATGGGTCGGAAGAGTCAATGTAGTGAAAATGAGTATACTACCCAAAGCAATCTACAGATTCAATGCAATTCCTATCAAGCTACCAGCAGTATTTTTCACAGAACTAGATCAAATAATCTCAAGATTTGTATGGAAATACAAAAAACTTCGAATAGCAAAAGCAATCTTGAGAAAGAAGAATGGAACTGGAGGAATCAACTTACCTGACTTCAGGCTCTACTACAAAGCCACAGTCATTAAGACAGTATGGTACTGGCACAAAGACAGAAATATAGATCAATGGAACAAAATAGAAAGCCCTGGGATAAATCCACACACCTATGGACACCTTATCTTCGACAAAGGAGGCAAGAATATACAATGGAGTAAAGACAGTCTCTTTAACAGGTGGTGCTGGGAAAACTGGTCAACCACTTGTAAAAGAATGAAACTAGACCTCTTTCTAACACCATACACAAAAATAAACTCAAAATGGATTAAAGATCTAAATGTAAGACCAGAAACTATAAAACTCCTAGAGGAAAATATAAGCAAAACACTCTCCGACATAAATCACAGCAGGATCCTCTATGATCCACCTTCCAGAATACTGGAAATAAAAGCAAAAATAAAGAAATGGGATCTAATTAAAATTAAAAGCTTCTGCACAACAAAGGAAACTATAAGCAAGGTGAAAAGACAGCCTTCTGAATGGGAGAAAACAATGACAAATAAAACAACTGACAAACAACTAATCTCAAAGATATACAAGCAACTTATGCAGCTCAACTCCAGAAAAATAAACGATCCAATCAAAAAATGGGCCAAAGAAATAAATAGGCATTTCTCCAAAGAAGACATACGGATGGCTAACAAACACATGAAAAGATGCTCGATATCACTCATTATCAGAGAAATGCAAATCAAGACTACAATGAGGTACCATTACACACCAGTCAGAATGGCTGCGATTCAAAAGTCTATAAGCAATAAATGCTGAGGAGGATGTGGAGAAAAGGGAACCCTCTTACACTGCTGGTGGGAATGCAAACTAGTACAGCCACTATGGAAAACAGTGTGGAGATTCCTTTAAAAATTGCAACTAGAACTGCCTTATGACCCAGCAATTCCCCTGCTGGGCATACACACTCGAGGAAACCAGAATTGAAAGAGACACATGTACCCCAATGTTCATTGCAGCACTGTTTATAATAGCCAGGACATAGAAACAACATAGATGTCCATCAGCAGATGAATGGATAAGAAAGCTGTGGTACATATACACAATGAACTATTACTCAGTCCTTAAAAAGAATAAATTTAACTCAGTTCTAATGAGATGGATGACACTGGAGCTGATTATACAGAGTGAAGTAAGCCAGAAAGAGAAACACCAATACAGTATACTGACACATATATATGGAATTTAGAAAGATAGTAATGATGACCCTCTATGTGAGACAACAAAAGAGACACAGATGCATAGAACGGACTTTTGGCCTCTGAGGGAGAGGGAGAGGGTGGGATGATTTGGGAGAATGGCATTGAAACATGTATACTATCATGTAAGAAACTAAGCGCCAGTCTATGTTCAATACAGGATACAGGATGCTTGGGACTGGTGCACGGGATGATCCAGGGAGATGATATGGGGTGGGAGGTGGGAGGCGGCTTTGGCATTGGGAGATCGTGTACACCTGTGGCTGATTCATGTCAATGTATGGCAAAACAAATACATTGTATTTGTATTGTAATGTAGAATTTGTATTGTAATGTAGAATAAACTATTAAAAAAATACTTCAGGAGATAATAGTTGAAATCTTTCCTAAAATGGGGAAGAAAATAATCACCCAAGTCTGAGAAACCCAGAGAGTCCCAAATGGGATAAACCCAAGGCAAAATACCCCCAAGACACATTAATCAAATTAACAAAGATCAAACACAAAGAACAAATATTAAAAGCATCAAGGGAAAAACAACAAATAAAACACAAGGGGATTCCCATAAGGATAACAGCTGATCTTTGAACAGAAACTCTTCAGGCCAGGAGGGAAAGGCAGGACATACTTAAAGTGATGAAAGAAAATAACCTACAGCCCAGATTACTGTACCCAGCAAGGATGTCATTCAAATATGAAGGAGAAATCAAAAACTTTACAGACAAGCAAAAGCTGAGAAAATTCAGCATCACCAAACCAGCTCTCCAACAAATGCTAATGGATCTTTTCTAGACGGGAAACATAAAAAGGTATATGAATCGAACCCAAAACAATAAAGTAAACAGCAACGGGATCATATTTATCAATAATTATCTTAAATTTAATGGGATGAATGCCCCAAACAAAAGACAAAGCCTGGCTGAATGGATACAAAAACAAAACCCCTATATATGTTGTCTATAAGAGACTCACCTCAAAACAGGGAACACATACAGACTGAAAGTGAAGGGCTGGAAAAAGTTATTCCATGCAAATAGAGACCAAAAGAAAGCAGGAGTAGCAATACTCATATCAGATAAAATAGACTTTAAAACAAAGTCTGTGAAAAGAGACAAAGGACCCTACATAATGATCAAAGGATCAATCCAAGAAGAAGATAAAACTATTATATATGCACCCAACATAGGAGCACCACAATATGTAAGACAAATGCTAACAAGTATGAAAGGGGAAATTAACAATAACACAATAATAGTGGGAGACTTTAATACCCCACTCACACCTATGGATAGATCAACTAAACAGAAAATTAGCAAGGAAACACAAACTTTAAATGATACAATAGACCCACCACAAAAGAATGAATTTCACCTTTTTCTCAAGAGCACACGGAACCTTCTCCAGGATAGATAAAATCCTGGGCCATAAATCTAGCCTTGGTAAATTCAAAAAAATTGAAATCATTCCAAGCATCTTTCCGGACCACAATGCAGTAAGATTAGATCTCAGTTGCAGGAGAAAAACTATTTAAAATGCCAGCATATGGAAGCTGAACAACACGCTGATGAATAACGAACAAATCACAGAAGAAATCAAAAAAAGAAATCAAAATATGCATAGAAATGAATGTAAATAAAACACAACACACCCCAAACCTGTGGAATACTGTAAAAGCGGTGCTAAGGGGAAAATTCATAGCAATAATAGCATAGCACAAGAAACAAGAAAAAAGTCAAATAAATAATATAAATCTACACCTAAAGCCCATCTTTGCATGAAATGTTCCCTTGGCATCTCTAATTTTCTTGAAGAGATCTTTAGTCTTTCCCATTCTGTTCTTTTCCTCTAATTCTTTGCGTTGATCACTGAAGAAGGATTTCTTATCTCTTCTTGCTATTCTCTGGAACTCTGTATTCAGATGCTTATATCTTTCCCTTTTTTTTTTTTTAAGGGTGTACCAGGCTTTATTAGTAGCACTCTTTCAATTTTTCTGTATGTATAGAATTGTTCAAAAAAATTCATGGACCATTTTCAAAGTCTCTATTGAATTGTTACAAAACTGCTTCTGCCTGTGTTTCATTTTTTTTTTTGGTTACAAGGTATGGGGGATCTTAGCTCCCCACCAGGCATCAAATCCACACGCCCTGCACTAGAAGGCAGAGTCTTGACCATTGGGCCATCAGAGAAGTACTCAAAAAGCTGGAGAATTTTTAAAGTTGCTGGTGACACAAATCCTGGGAAAAGCTGTCACATGAGCACCACCTTCAAGAAAATGAAGGGTTCTTCCACGGGAGAGTTTTCCAGTGTTGCTTCAAGCTCAGGGCTTGACCCTTCAGTAGACAGGATGAGGCCCACTTGGCGTCAACGTAAAGAACTTCCTGAAAGCTGGAGCTGTCTAGCGGCACAAATGCTGCTCTCAGTTAGGAACCCAACCGCTTTTCCATGCAAGTGTTCACGCACAGCCTGGACAGTGGGCAGGGTGCCAAGCAGGGCACAGGCCAGCACCGAGCTCTGTCTGTACGTGAGGGTTGCACAGGCCGACGTGGACCCACAGTCCACGCCCTCTAACAGGAGGCCTGCTAGCTAAGGGCTTCCCAGCACAGTGGAGGAGCCGCCACAGTCTTGGGTGTGCATTCGTGTTCACCTCATGTCTCCCTCAGGGAACATCACACACACACACTCAAAACTCATCGTGTGCTCAGAGTCTTCAATGGCGCTGTCACCCGTACCAACCTGCAGCCCAGCAGAACCACCTGTGACCTCACTCCCCACCATGCCCTGGGCTTTGGGGCCCACTGCCCCTCTCCAGCTCCAGGGCTCAAGGGCTCCAGACCCAGGCCAGAGGCCCTGACGCTCTTCTAACGCTGCTCCCACCAAGTCCATCCTTTTAAAGCAAAGGGTGTGGATTACCAGTGGATCCAGACAAGGAAGTGGAAATGGGTGGTTTGTTTTCAACTGCCAATCTGGTCACCTGGAAAGGCCTTATAGTCTATAGACAAGGTGGTGGGTGGTGTGTCAGTTACTGCCAGGAAGACCAAACCTTGCTGCTTCCATGTGCCAACTCTGCTGGCGGGAATACGCTTTTTGATCAGGAGAAATAATAAGCCCGGTAAGCAAGACTTCCTTGACAACGTACGTCCAAAGACACATTCCTTCATACCAATCCTTATGTATTTATTCACGCATTTGGTAAAAACGTCACAGTCAGGAGTGAAATCATTACAATGACGTAAGTAACTGTACAAACCAACACCAAGTGCAGAGTCAAATTGCCAAAAAGCACAAGAGCAACGCACGGCTCCTTTGCTCAAGTGTACTCACGGCACTCGCCCATACCACCCCTGTCCCAACAGTCACAGGCGCTCAGTTCCAACGCACCCAGGGACTCATCCCTGGGGATGAGGAGGGAGACACAACTGATGAAGAGAAGCGGGACTGTCTGAGGCACCCCTCTGGTCTGCCGACGACGCAGAGATTGCAAGATGTCAGAGTGGGGCAGGCATTTCCTTGGCACAAAACTTAGGCTACAAAAAGGTTAAGGGCTTAATCTCCACTTTCGCTCCTTTTTCAGCAACACAAAAGGGTAGCAAGTGGGGTGGAGGAAATCTAGTCATTCATATTCTAAGACATAAGGGGGAGGAGGAGGATCTGAAGCCCTGAAGCCCACCCCAAAGCTGCCAGTCAGACTGCAGCATGACCATAAGCCCCGTTAGCCAGGCCTGGCCCATCCCATCTGATTGTGACTTTATCGGAACAGCGTGGTTTGCCTGAATTTTTAGCTCAGAAGGCGAAAAGTTCTTCACAGGGTCACATGAGTCACATCCCCCTTATATGACCATCTGGGACCGACTGCATCTGTCTGCTCACACAGCTTGTCTGTAGCTCTGAAAGCTTCCAGGGAGGTGCCCCCACCCCTCTGCCTTCAGCCTTCCAAGATGGCCTATTTGCGGGCATCAAATCAAACCCAAAGTGTAAAAATAATGCTTGAATCAAAACAGTGCTGTCTATACAGTCCAGACTATGGAAAAAAAATCCTATTCCATTTCCTAATTCCTGCCGTTTTTAACAAACAAAATAAAAAAAAAAAAAAAAAACACAACACACAGCTAAACTGGATAATGTTCTGAGCATCTCCACTGATCCTATCGAAAACACTGATGACAGAGTCACTGTCTGACAGACTCAGCTTCCCGGCGCTCCTGACAAATGGGCTACAGGGGAGGCAGTGGCCCAGACGGACACAGCACATGAACACCGGAGAACCGGCTGACCCAGGGGAACTGCTTTGCGTGGAGAACGGCAGCGAGAGGTGGAGATCGACATTTCTTGGAACAAACTTTATGTCCCTAGAGACAGGGGAAGGTGAGGACAAGGCACTTACGCTGCCAAGCGACAGTTCACCACCCCCTCGACACCAGGACTGTGGCTGAGAGTGCCCCGGCCATGGCCCCTCACTGGAGACTCAACCGTCCACGTGGTCCAGCTGGACCTTCAGAACCGAAGGAAACCCACGCAAAGTGCTGCAGAACCGAGGCTGAGAACGGAATGCGGGTAGAGAAAGCAAAGGATGCTGTTCCCTCCGGCCTGAGGCGAGGCTGGCTCCAGAGGAGCTCCAGGAAACGACAGTTTCAAAACGCGTGGCCCAAGAACGCAACGAGGCCCTTTTGATGCCTCCTCCTTCTGTTCCGATACAGAGCAGCAGGGCTCTGAGAGCAGTACTGAATCAGCCCGCAGTGGTGGCCACAGCAGACCCCTTCGAACCCACCCTGTTCCACAGCAGAGGGCGTGATGATGCCGAGACAGGACTGGAACCTGCCTGGTCCCACTTCCCCCAGGGCCTATCAAGCGTACCCGATGCGGGCAGGCCCACAGCTGCCCTCACTCTTGCGCTCAGAAGACGGGGTGGCAGCTTTGGCCTCACTCCCCACTTCCAAAGGCTTAGATGAGATATAGTCCTTCACTTTGATCTCCATGTTCTTGGCTTTCAGAGTGGCCGTGTGCAGCTTCTCCAGGAAATCTGGCATGCCACTGGAAACCATCCAACTAACGCAGTAGCGAGGAAACAAGGTCTGGGGGTTGTCACTATATGTCAGCAAGTAGTCAAAGCCGTTCTCATCAAATGACTTGTGTGGACGGATAACCATCTGGGACTGGTATGATCGGACCCTGACGAATTCCGGAGATTCCGGCACACTGGGGTGCTCCACAGCACGTGACACCAGCACTATCACGTTGTTTTCCTCATCCACGCTGTACCGCCCGAGCGAACACATAATCCCGTGAGTACATCGGGTAGGGAAAGTGGGTCACCCAGTGAAGAACCTCAGAGCCACTGACCACATCCCTCTCAATCACTTCCAGCTTGATCACCAGGGCGTCCCACTTTTTCTTATATTCTGTATCCAGCTGAACATTGAAGAACTGCCTTGGTGTCACGTCCGTGTAGGTTCCAAACACTCGGTACTGGTAAAGGTGGGTGCCTGAAATGGGCGCCGCCACAGCTTGAAGTGTTTCTTATCCATCACCATCTCCCATGGCTGCTCTTTGCCTCCTGAATCTTCAACCCCTTCCGTCTGGGATTTTGGTTCTGGGGGTGGTGCTCAACTCCAGAGCTCCGAAACATACCTGACATTTCCTCCAACGGTTTCATCTCATCAATGGATCTCTGCAACTCCTCCTCTCGGATCCTCTCCTCGTCCCACACGAACACGCCGGCGAGCGCCGCCATCAAAGCAGAGGCATGGCCCGGGCGTCCGCGCAGCCGTCGCCAGAGGCGACCGAGGAGGACGCGGCGCGAGCTCTCCGAGTACAGGCTGCCGTAGAGCTGAGCGATCTGCGGCGCGCACCGCACGCGCAGGCCCGTCACGAAGCGGCACTGATTGGCCAGCAGGGCGAGCAGGCCCCCACCCCGCGCGCCCGCGCACCCGGCCGCCGCCGCCGCCGCCGCCGCGCCCACTAGCCAGGCGGCCAGGCCGACCGGCGGCCTACACGGGAACATGCCGCCCGCTCACCCCGCCGGGGCCCCGTGCACACGCCGCGCGCCCCGCGGAGAGCGACACCTCGCTCACGGCGCCAAAGGAACAAGGCCGGGAGGGTGCGGCGCCCTCTCGCCGAGTCCTCCCTAGTTGGCCGGCCCCGAAGTCGCCTCACGGTCTAACAGGTCCTTCATCTCCCTCTGCAGCAACCGCCGAGAAGAAGTCTCCTTTAAGAGAGAGCCGGTCGAGGCACCCGCCGCGGCGGTGGGCCCGCGACCACTGCAGCAGGCTCTCTGCGGTTCCGGCTACAACGCCGGAGGGCCGACAGCGGGACAGCCCTTTCGGCCCCCTGCCTCCTCGGCCTCCCCAGGCCCGCGCCAGGGGCCGGGGGTACAGAGCGCGCGAAAGCTGAGAAGCTGGCGCAGAGATCCCAAGCGTTCCTTTCCTTTTCTCCTTTTCTTTTCACCTCTTCGAGAAGACTCTTGAGAGTCCCTTGGACTGCAAAGAGATCCAACCAGTCCATTCTGAAAGAGATCAGCCCCGGGATTTCTTTGGAAGGAATGATGCTAAAGCTGAAACTCCAGTACTTTGGCTACCTCATGCGAAGGGTTGGCTCATTGGAAAGACTCTGATGCTGGCAGGGACTGGGGGCAGGAGGAGAAGGGGACGACAGAGGATGAGATGGCTGGATGGCATCACGGACTCGGTGGATGTGAGTCTGAATGAACTCCGGGAGTTGATGATGGACAAGGAGGCCTGGTGTGCTGCGATTCATGGGATCACAAAGAGCTGGACACGACTGAGCTACTGAACTGAACTGACACCTAAAGCAATGAGAAAAGGAAGAAATGAAGAACCACAGGGTTAGTAGAAAAAAAGAAATCTTAAAAATTCTGGCAGAAATAAATGCAAAAGAAACAAGAGACTATAGCAAAAATCAACAAAGCCTAAAGCTGGTTCTTTGAGAGGATAAATAAAATCAACAAAACACTAGCCAGACTCATCAAGAAACAAAGGGAGAAAAATCAAATCAATAAAATTAGAAATGAAAATGAAGAGATCACAACAGACAACACAGAATTACAAAGAATCATAAGAGACTACTATCAGCAATTATATGCCAATAAAATGGACAACTTGGAAGAAATGGACAAATTCTTAGAAAAGTACAACTTTCCAAAACTGAACCAGGAAGAAATAGAAAATCTTAACAGACCCATCACAAGCATGGAAATTGAAAAGATAATCAGAAATCTTCCAGCAAACAAAAGCCCAGGTCCAGATGGCTTTACAGCTAAATTCTACCAAAAATTTCGAGAAGAGCTAACACCTATCCTACTCAAACTCTTCCAGAAAATTGCAGAGGAAGGTAAACTTCCAAACTCATTCTATGAAGCCACCATCACCCTAATACCAAAACCTAACAAAGATGCCACACACACACACACACACACAAACACACACACACACACACACACACACACACACACACACACACTACAAGCCAATATCACTGATGAACATAGATGCAAAAATCTTTAACAAAATTCTAGCAATGAGAATCCAACAACACATTAAAAAGATCATACACCATGACCAAGCGGGCTTTATCCCAAGGATACAAGGATTCTTCAATATCCACAAATCAATGAATGTAATACACCACATTATCTCAATAGATGCAGAGAAAGCCTTTGAAAAAATTCAACATCCATTTATGATAAAAACTCTCCAGAAAGCAGGACTAGAAGGAACATACCTCAACATGATAAAAGCTATATATGACAAACCCACAGAAAACATTATCCTCAATGGTGAAAAATTGAAAAAATTTCCCATAAAGTCAGGAACAAGATAAGGGTGCCCACTTTCACCACTACTATTCAACATAGTTCTGGAAGTTTTGGCCACAGAAATCAGAGCAGAAAAAGAAATAAAAGGAATCAAAATTTGAAGAGAAGTAAAACTCTCACTGTTTGCAGATGACATGATCCTATACATAGAAAACCCTAAAGACTCGACCAGAAAACTACTAGAGCTAATTAATGAATACAGTAAATTTGCAGGATTTAAAATCAACACACAGAAATCCCTTGCATTCTTATACACTAATAATGAGAAAATAGAGAAATTAAGGAAAGAATTCCATTCAGCATTGCAACGAAAAAAATAAAATACTTAGGAATATATCTACCTGAAGAAACTAAAGAACTATATATAGAAAACTATCAAACACTGGTGAAAGAAATCAAGATGGACACTTATAGATAGAGAAATACAGCATGTTCATGGATCAGAAGAATCAATATAGTGAAAATGAGTATAGATTCAATGCAATCCCTAACAAGCTACCAACGGTATTTTTCACAGAGCTAGAACAAATAATTTCACAATTTGTATGGGAATACAAAAAACCTCAAATAGCCAAAGCAGTCTTGAGAAAGAAGAATGGAGCTGGAGGAATCAACCTGCCTGACTTCAGGCTCTACTACAAAGCCATAGTCATCAAGACAGTATGGTACTGGAACAAAGACAGAAATATAGATCAACGGAATAAAATAGAAATCCCAGAGATAAATCCACACACCTTTGGACTCATTATCTTTGACAATGGAGGCAAAAATACACAGTGGATTAAAGACAATCTCTTTAACAAGTGGTCCTGGGAAAACCTGTCAACCACTTGTAAAAAAATAAAACTAGAACACTTTCTAATGCTATACTCAAAAATAAACTCAAAATGGATTAAAGATCTAAATGTAAGACCAGAAACTATAAAACTCTTAGAGGAAAACATATACAAAACACTTTCCAACATAAATCGCAGCAGGACCCTCAGTGACCCACCTCCCAGAATATTGGAAATAAAAGAAGAAATAAACAAATGGGACCTGATTAAAATTAAAAGCTTCTGCACAACAAAGGAAACTATAAGCAAGGTGAAAAAACAGCCCTCAGAATCGGAGAAAATAGTAACAAATGAAGCAACGGACAAAAGATTAATCTCAAAAATATTCAAGCAACTCCTGCAGCTCAATTCCAGAAAAATAAACGACCCAATCAAAAAATGTGCCAAAGAACTAAACAGACATTTCTCCAAAGAAGACATACCAGATGGCTAACAAACACATGAAAAGATGCTCAACATCACTCATTATCAGAGAAATGCAAATCAAGACTACAATGATGTACCATTTCACACCAGTCAGAATGGCTGCAATCCAAAAGTCTACAAGCAATAAATGCTGGAGAGGATGTTGAGAAAAGGGACCCCTCTTACACTGTTGGTGGGAATGGAAACTAGTACAGCCACTATGCAGAACAGTGTGGAGATTTCTTAAAAACTGAAAATAGACCTCCATACGACCCAGCAGTCCCACTGCTGGGCATACACACTGAGGAAACCAGAATTGAAAGAGGCATGTGTACCCCAATGTCCATCGCAGCACTGTTTATAATAGCCAGGACATTGAAGCATCCTAGATGTCCATCAGCAGACGAATGGATAAGAAAGCTGTGGTACATATACACAATGGAGTATTAGCCATTAAAAAGAAGACATTTGAATCAGTTCTAATGGGGTGGATGAAACTGGAACCTATTATACAGCGTGAAGTAAGCCAGAAAGAAAAACACCAATACAGTATACTGATTCATATATATGGGATTTAGAAAGATAATAATGATAACCCTGTATGTGAGACAGCAAAAGAGACACAGATGTACAGAACAGTATTTTGGACTCTGTGGGAGAGGGTGAGGGTGGGATGATGGCGGATTCATGTTGATGTATGGTAAAACAAATACAAATTTAAAAAAAAGAAAAAGAAGAGATATATGTGTATGTATAACTGAATTATTTGCTGTATACCTGAAACTAATACAACATTGTAAATCAACTCCATTCCAATATAGAATAAATTTTTTTAAAAAAAGAAGAAAATATTCCACTCTGAATGTAGAGTCGTAAGTCTGAAGTTTAAAGCCACTTAAGTAATGTGTTGTTATAGGTAGCTAGTCAACAATTTGATGCAATTAGATTTATTATCTTTGTTCTCAATTTGTCAATTCAGCTCAGTCCTTCAGTTGTGTCCATCTCTTTGCAACACCATAGACTGCATCATGCCAGGCTTCCCTATCCATCACCAAATCCTGAAGCTTGCTCAAGCTCATGTCCATTGACTTGGTGATGCAATCCAACCATCTCGTCCTCTGTCTTCCGCTTCTCCTCTTGCCTACAATCTTTCCTATTATCAGAGTCTTTTATTTTTTACTTTACAATATTGTATTGGTTTTGCCATACATCAACATGAATCCACCATGGGTGTACATGTTTTCCCCATCCTGAACCCCCTCCCACCTCCCTCTCCGTACCATCTCTCTGGGTCATCCCAGTGCACCAGCCCCAAACATCCTGTTTCCTGCATCGAACATAGATTGGCGATCCGTTTCTTTTTTTTTTTTAATTTTAATTTTTTTAATACTTTATTCTATGTTATAATACTGTATTGGTTTTGCCATACATCGACATGAATCAGCCATAGCTGTACACGATCTCCCAATGCCGAAGCCCCGATTCTTTTGTTATATGATATTATACATGTTTCAATGCAATTCTCCCAAATCATCTCACCCTCGCCTTATCCCACAGAGTCCAAAAGACTGTTCTATACATCTGTGTCTCTTTTGCTGTCTCGCATACAGGGTTATCATTACCATCTTTCTAAATGCCATATATATGAATCAGTATACTGTATTGGTGTTTTGCTTGCTTGCTTACTTCACTCTGTATAATAGGTTCCAGTTTCATCCACTTCATTAGAACTGATTTAAATGTATTCTTTTTAATGGCTGAGTAATACTCCATTGTGTATATGCACCACAGCTTTCTTATCCATTCATCTGCTGATAGACATCTAGGTTGCTTCCATGTCCTGGCTATTATAAACAGCGCTGCAATGAACATTGAGGTACACGTGTGTCTTTCAATTCTGGTTTCCTCAGTGTGTATGCCCAGCAGTGGGATTTCCGGGTCGTATGGCAGGACTATTTCCAGTTTTTAAGGAATCTCCACACTGTTCTCCATAGTGGCTGTGCTAGCCTGCATTCCCACCAGCAGTGTAGTAGGCTCCCTTTTCTCCTCACCCTCCCCAGCATTTATTGCTTGTAGACTCTTGGATCACAGCCATTCTGACTGGAGAGAAATAGTACCTCATTGTGGTTTTGGTTTGCATTTCTCTGATAATTTCTCTGATAATGAGTGATCTTAAGCAAAGTGTGTGAAAAGAGACAAAGAAGGGCACTACATAATGATCAAAGGATCAATCCAAGAAGAAGATAAAACTATTATATATGCACCCAACATAGGAGCACCACAATATGTAAGACAAATGCTAACAAGTATGAAAGGGGAAATTAACAATAACACATAATAGTGGGAGACTTTAATACCCCACTCACACCTATGGATAGATCAGAAACACAAACTTTAAATGATACAATATACCAGTTAGACCTAATTGATATCTATAGGACATTTCACCCCAAAATAATGAATTTCACCTTTTCTCAAGTGCACACTGAACCTTCTCCAGGATAGATCACAACCTGGGCCATAAATCTAGCCTTGATAAAATCAAAAAAATAAAATAAAATCATTCCAAGCATCTTTTCTGACCATAATGTAGTAAGATTAGATCTTAATTACAGGAGAAAAACTATTAAAAATACCAACATATTGAGCCTGAACAACATGCTTCTGAATAACCAATAAATCACATAAGAAATCAAAACAGAAATATTTCAGTCTCTTTTAAATCAACCAACATGAATTAAATTCCTCTCTGTCCCCACTTCACTCCCAACTCTAGGCCAGACAGAGACACATAAAAATTTGCATACAGACAAACACACAAGCACATGTATACACAAACAAGCCATGGGTTCATAATCCCCACGCCTTCTGAGCAAAGCTCTGACCAGGGTCCTAAAAGGGTCCAGAGAGGTCTGTGCAGCTGGGAGAGGGCTGCACCCACTGCCCTTTGAGGTGGGGAACATGGTTAGAGGACTCTACAGTTGATGAACAGAGAATCAGGGAGAATTTTACCGGCCTTGACAGAGTTATGATAAGATGACCAACAGTCCAGGGCTACCTAGGACATAGGAAGTTCTCAGTAGAGATAAATGTCTGTTTAAAAACAGGGACAGTCCTGAGCAAATGGAGAAAACTGGTCTCCTTAAAGAGCAGTTACCCAGCAGTGGAGAGAAGTTGGCTACAGTCTTAAGATGTGAAAGCAACTAATAAAAAGACACCCCATGTACCTAGGCACACAGTTGGGCAGGGGCTATAACAGAGAATCAGCAAGGTGGGATCCAGGAGTGACCTAAGGACAAGAGGCATAATTGATAGGGTTCTGTGTGATACCCTTAGACAAAAGCTTACCTTTCTTTGGAGTTTCTGTGTGCTAGTCATGTATTTCCTGACCAGGGTCTCAGGGTCTGAGTTATTTGTAGGAGCAGTGCTGGCAGACACCGTATCCCAGAGGAATCCCTCTCTCCCCCTACTATGAGAATCTGCTGCCCCTGAGAATCTCCACCTTCACTCTGTGTGTGACCCGTATTTGTTCCCCATCAGCTACAGCTCTCTGGATGTTTCTCATTGTTTCCTCAGTCTTCATTAACTCATTGAACAGACAAGCATTGGGCATCCACTGTGTGCCAGGCTCTTTAGGGAGACAATGAGAATAAAACTCACCCTCTAAGAAGGCAGATGTACATGAAGGGACTCACCCACATAGTGAATTGTGACTTTGTTACATGCTAGACATGAGGAGGAGAAAGCAATGGCAACCTGGTCCAGTACTCTTGCCTGGAAAATCCCAGGGATGCCAGAGCCTGGTGGGCTGCCCTCTATGAGGTCATACATAGTCAGACACGACTGAGCTGACTTAGCAGAAGCAGTGGCAGCAAACATGAGGAAGAGTCTACAGAGAGTGACCAAGACAAGAGACTCATAAACACCAGGGGAAAGTCTTCCCGAAAACTATACAATTAAACTGGAATTTGGAAGAAAAGAAGAAATTTGCTAGTCAAAGTGAAGTGGAGTCTTCTAGGAAGGAAGACCATCTTGTGTCAAGGTGCCAAATATCCTGGTGTTTTCAAGTACTGCATTCGAGGATTCAAGAAAAGTGCTGTGTTGACAGCAAAGGAAAAAGGGCAAGAAACAAAGGGCTGTTTAGGAGACAGTCAGGAAGGGGGCAGCTCTGGAGAGACTCAGAGTGACCTTGATGCCTGCTTTCTTCCATTGTCTCTCAGGATCTCCATGAAAATAAAGGTTATTGCTTGTTCCGGCAGCTGTGAGGCTCTGCAGAAACTGGGACAGCAAACACTCTCCGACATAAATCACAGTAGGGTCCTCTATGACCCACCTCCCAGAATATTGGAAATAAAAGCAAAAATAAACAAATGGGACCTAATTAAAATTAAAAGCTTCTGCACAACAAAGGAAACTATAAGCAAGGTGAAAAAAAAAGCCTTCGGAATGGGAGAAAATAATAGCAAATGAAGCAACTGACAAACAACTAATCTCAAAAATATACAAGCAACTCCTGCAGCTCAATTCCAGAAAAATAAATGACCCAATCAAAAAAATGTGCCAAAGAACTAAACAGACATTTCTCCAAAGAAGACATACAGATGGCTAACAAACACATGAAAAGATGCTCAACATCACTCATTATCAGAGAAATGCAAATCAAAACCACAATGAGATACCATTTCATGCCAGTCAGAATGGCTGTGATCCAAAAGTCTACAAGCAGTAAGTGCTGGAGAGGGTGTGGAGAAAGGGAACCCTCTTACACTGCTGGTGGGAATGCAGTACAGCCACTATGGAGAAGAGTGTGGAGATTCCTTAAAAAGCTGGAAATAGAACTGCCTTATGACCCAGCAATCCCACTGCTGGGCATACAAACTGAGGAAACCAGAATTCAAAGAAACATGTATACCCCAATGTTCATCGCAGCACTGTTTATAATAGCCAGGACATGGAAGCAACCTACATGTCTATCAGCAGATGAATGGATAAGAAAGCTGTGGTACATATACACAATGGAGTGTTACTCAGCCATTAAAAAGAATACTTTTGAATCAGTTCTAATGAGATAGATGTAACTGGAGCCTATTATACAGAGCGAAGTAAGCCAGAAAGAAAAACATCAATACAGTATACTAATGCATATAAATGGAATTTAGAAAGATGATAATGGTAACCCTGTATACGAGACAGCAAGAGACACAGACATATAGAACAGTCTTTTGGACTCTGTGGGAGAGGGCAACGGTTGGATGATTTGGGAGAATGGCACTAAAACATGTATAATATCATATAAGAAATGAATTGCCAGTCTAGGTTTGATGTAGGGTACAGGATGCTTGGGGCTGGTGCACTGGATGACCCAGAGGGATGGTATGGGCAGGAAGGTGGGAGGGGAGTTCAGGGTTGGGAACATGCATACACCCATGGTGGATTCATGTTGATGCATGGCAAAACCAATACAATATTGTAAAGTAATTAGCCTCCAATTAAAATAAATAAATTTAAATTAAAAAATAAAAGCAAAAAAATAATTAATTTTTTTAAAAAAGAAAGATTATTGCTTGTTCTGGTAGCTGCAAGGCCCTTGTGGACACTGGGACAGCACTGATTGAAGGCCCAAGAAGACTGGTCAGTAACATACATAAGGCCATTGGCACCACGCCACGGGGTTCCAAAATGAAGGGTCATGCCACAGGAGTCAACCCAGTCTCCACACACAGCAAGGATCTCCAGGGCCAACCTCTTTCCCTCTCTCTCTCTAACAGCCCTACATTTCTTGTTTTGCAGTGAATACCCTGCCCTATATTATCTTCACCATCAGCTGCATCAACTATCCCATGCCAGCTCGAGCTTACATCCTCAAGGTGAGGGGACAGTTCTGAGGATTGGTTCTCAAACTGGAGCTTGCAGAAACCCATAGGCTGCTGCTGGGAGGATGGCGACCTCTTCAGGCTATGTCACACCATTGCAGATGCTCTTGAGCCCTGTAGCTGGGCCAGTGCCTTCCAGAAAAAAAAAAAACACTTGAGAGTAAAGGGCCGTCTGGGACACTGATCTTCCTGAAATAAATGTGGTGGCACCACACCATGCTGGCAAGGTGAGAGTCACAAGAAGAGGGGAACACTAAGGTCCTCAGTCCTCAAAGAGCGTCAATTCAATCTGAGCCCTAAGGTGCATAAACATGGAAGTCAGCTCTAGCAGTTCCTGAAATAGGCCATGTAACAAAGAGAATGTCTGGGGACAGTCCCAGTGTGATGTCCCAGCATAAGTTAACAGTCTTCCTTCCTTCCTCAAAGTTTCTCTGCTTTGGATGATAAATTGCATGGTCAGTCTAGTACTCAGCTGCATCTTTCCCTTGCTCTGGCCAGGTGCCTCTCTGTGAATTGGGATACCCAGCCCCTCTGTGGGAAGGTTGGATACTAAGGTGAATAAAGGGTGCACAGTGACTGCTCAGCCCCTGCACAGGGTGGAGGCTTCATGTCAGCTCCCTGTGGAAGTTCAGAGCAGGCTAATGCGCTCAAAGAAGGCTTTGAGGAAGGGAGGGAATTTCAGGAATTCTAAAATGACAAACTCATTGAGCCATATGGAGGGATGCTTGGTTCTAGGCAGAACTGCACAGGATTCCATGCAAATGGCATCTCAAGGTGGTCTGCACTGGGGCACTGGGGACTTACTAGGGGTGATGAGGTCTACGCAGTGACCAGTGGAGATGGGGAACTAGAGTACATTACCCAACCGAGCCTGGAGTGGCCAAAGAGAGTGAGTGTGGGCCAAAGGAGGGTTCTCAGAGTTCCTGAGTTAAGTGTTCAGGAACGTGTTGTGGGCACTGCTCTATTTAAGATGGATAACCAACAATGAGTTACTGTGTAGCACAGGGAACTCCACTGAGTTATGTGACAGCCTGATGAAAGAGGTATCTTTGGGACCAGGATACCTGGATACACAGGTTTGAGTTCCTTTACTCTCCACCTGAACTCAAAATATGGTGTGAGTGCATGTGTGTGTGTGTGTGTGTGTGTTTACTTTATTTTACTTTACAATACTGTTTTGTAAATCAGCTATACTCCATATAAAATAAAGTTTTTAATAAAGTATGGATTGTGAAGATGCAGGGGAGAACCAGCATTCTCTGCAGAGAAAACAAGGAGCAGGAGTCAGAAGGAAAGAAACAGGTAGTGAAGGGAACTATCACACATGTTCTTTTCAAAACATAATATTGAAGTGTGGCTAATCTTCAGTGTTGCATTAAGGTCTGCTGCACAGCAATCTGACAGTTACACACATAAAAATATCTTTTTCTTTTTCATGTGCTTTATCAGTGGATATTGAATACAGTTCCTTACACTCTACAGAAGGACTTTGTTGCTTTTCATTCCTCTATTTCCCCAAATCCCAGTCCTTCACTCACCACACCCTTCCTCGTGTCAACCCAATGTCTTGGCCCTCTTTGGTTCTGGCTGAACTCTCATATCCCCTGCTGCTGAGAAAACCCCTTGATACTTACCAAAGAGGGAAATAAAGAGTTGGGCTAGGTCTGTATATTGGGGGAGTCACTGGTAAGGGCTCATGCTGACTGGTGTGTCTCTCTGACTCTCTCAAGATTCTGGAGGCAACTGCTATACCACCTTTAAAGAGAACAGAGTGAGTCATCTAGAGAGTCCTGGGTGACGTCTTCCTGAGGCGGTATTTCTCAGTCTTTGATTGAGAAAATGACAGGATTGGCCTGGCACAGGAAGTGTAAATGCAGGGAGTGGTTCAGGAATCAGTAAGGCCGCTCCTAACACACACTCACTCACACTTAGGGTACTCCTTCCCAGGATGCTGGTGAACTGTATTTCGTGGTCTGCACACCCTATTCTCAGGAAAGAATAAAGGATTTCCCTCGCAATGGTGCTGAAACAAACAGATGCATCTGTTTGTGTCTGGGAGGTGTACAATGATCGGGAAGGATCTAGCACAAAGTCTGAATAAAAGTTGAGAGGAGCCCAACTCCAACTGGCTTCAAAAAAAAAAGGTAGACTCATTGAAATGATTCTGGGAATCCAGGACACAAGAATCAGAGCACAGACAAAGATCTCAGTGACTGCATCCAAGAAATGAGAAGTCATCAGTTCTCTCTTACCCTCGCTCTTTCCCTTCACTCTTCTTTGATGATATTAGCCTGGCAACTTTCTTCCTTGAGGCTTCTACACCTAGTGAGGGAGTCCAAGCTATCTGCCCTAGGGTTTTAAATCCCAAAGGCATCACCTAGTAAGGAAAGAAGATTGTAGACATCAGAGTTTAAGGGTTTTCTCTGAATGGCCCACTTCAGATCACATGTACAGCCTCAGATCAGCCGTTCTGGCAGGGACAAGGGGTCTTATGACTGCCTTTACATTGTCTTTGGCCCTGACCCAGCAGCACACATGACTGTCAATTTCCTCCAGAACTACATGACTAAAATTGGGGAGAGGCAGCCACAAGGATAGCGACTGGCAGATGGTCTAGGCCATGGAAAAGTTTGTGATGATGCACCAACTCCACCACCTACTCATTCAGAGGAATTATAAGGGGTAATGAAATAGACTCTCTTTGTCCTTTCTCAGATTATACTATCACTGGGCTTCTCCTCCAGGGGATTTGGGTGAGGTAATTGATGCAGAGCTGGTTCCCTCTTGTTCCCACAACCCCGTCACCAGCTCTATGCCACATATGCCTGTTCTGTCCTTTCCAGTGGATCCCTAAGCCATCCTCCTCCTCCAGGGCTCAGAATGCCCATTCTTTGGCCTCCAATGCTCTTAGGGAGAATGCAATGCATGTACTGGGGGCCCAGGCTACACAGAGCCTTCAGCATTTCTGAGCTTCCCCCAGGGGTGGAGCTACAGACTGTTTGCTTCGAGCTGCCATGGTTAGGCACTCAGTGGAAGTGTCCACTCTTTCCACCTGGAGGCCCTCAGTAGATGCCTCAGCTGAGACAGTAGGGGTCAGAGGTTGATTTCCTCTCAGATTGACTGGTTTGATCTCCTTGTTGTATAAGGCACTCTCAAGAATCTTCTCAAGAACCACAGTTCAAAAGCTCAGTTTTTTTCCCATTCACCCTTTCTTATGATCCAGATCGCATATCTGTAAGTGATTACTGGCAAAATCATACCTGTAACACTACATACTTCTGTAGCAAAGTGAGTCTCTACTTTTTAATACACTGTCCAGATTTTTCATGCCTTTCTTCCTTCCAAGGAGCAAGTGTCTTTTAATTTTCTGTGGCTGAAGTCAAGCTCCATAATGATTTTGGAGCCCAAGAAAATAAAATTTGTCACTATTTCCACGTTTCCCTCATCTATATGCCATGATGTGGTGGGACCGGATGCCATGAATGTTGAATATATTTTTGTGAATAGTTTTTTGAATGTTGAGTTTTAAGCCAGTTTTTGCATCTCCTCTCCTCATCAGGAGGTTCTTTCGTTCTTCTTTGCTTTCTGCCATTAGGGCAGTGTCATCTTCATATCTGTGGAAGTTGATATTTCTCCCAGCTATCTGTATTCCAGTTTGGTAATTATGCAGTCCAACATATTGGATGATGTATTCTACATAGAAGTTTAGAAAACCAGAGTGAGAATATACACCTTGTTACACTTCTTTCCCAGTTTTAAATCTTTCAAATATTCTGTGTCTGATTCTAACTGCTGCTTTTTGACCTACATACAGACTCTTCAGGAGACAAGTAAGGTGATCTGGTACTCCCATTTCCTTAAGAATTTTCCACAGTTTGTTGTGGTCCACACAGTAAAAATCTTATCATAATCAGTGAAGCAGATGGAAATGTTTTTAGGGATTCCCTTGCTTTCTCTATGATTCAGTGGACGTTGGCAATTTGATTTCTGGTTCCTCAAACCAGTTTGTACATCTGGAACTTCTCAGTTCATGTAGTGAACTGAGCTTGAAGAATTTTGAGCATTACTTTGCGAGCAAGTGAGATGAGCTCAGTTACATGATAATTTGAACATTCTTTGGAATTGCTTTTCTTTTGGATTGGAATGAAAACTGACCTTTCCCAGCACTGTGGCCACTGCTGTTTTCCAAATTTGCTGATATATTGAATGCAGCACTTTTACAGCCTCATTCTTTAGGATTTTTAAATAGCTCTGCTGGAATTCCATCAGCTCTCCTAACATTGTAGTGATGCTTCCTAAGGCCCACTTGACTTCATACTCCAGTATATCTGGCATTACAAGAGTGACCCAATCATCATCTCTATCCCAGTCATTATGACTGTTTTCTCATAGTTCTTCTGTGCATTCTTGCCACCTTTTCTTAATCTCATCTGCTTTTGTTAGGTCTTTGAACTTCTGTCCTTTATTGTGCCCATCCTTGCATGAAGTGTTCCTCTGGTAGCTCCAGTTTTCCCAAAGCGATCTATACTCTACAATTCTATTACTTTCTGCTAATTTCTTGCACTGTTCACTTATGAAGATTTTCAGATCTTTCCTTACTATTCTCTAGAATTCTTCATCCCATTGTGTATATCTTTCCCTGTCTCCTTTGTCTTTCATTTCTGTTATTTTCTCAGCTGTTTTAAGGCCTCCTCAGGCAACCCCTTTGCCTTCTCACATTTGTTTTTCCTGGGGATGGTTTTGGTGACCACCTCCCATACAGTGTTACAAACCTCCATCCATAGATCTTCAGGCTACCAGCCCTAATGCCTTGAATCTATTATTCATCTCCACTATGAATTCATAATGTATTTAATTTAGGTCATAGCTTAATAGTCTAGTGGTTTTCCTTAATTACTTCAATTTAAGCCTAAATACTGCTTGCTTCTGCCTAACCATTGGTGCCAGAACACCATCCACCACTCCCAGCAGGTGTGGAGCAAAAACACAAAAATTGAGGACTGTTACCCTGGGTTTGTGATCGGCTTTTCACATGCTTAGCTGTGTGACCTTGATCAAGTCCCTTAACCTCAGTTTTCTCATCTGGAAAAGGGGCATCATGATGATAATTCCACCTTTATATTGCATGTGTGCCTGGTAAGAACAAGTGGCCCTGAGAGGACTTTCTGAGTTCCTGACTCTGGAACAAATATGAATTATTCTGTCACCTGGGAAGAAGGAAATCTTCTATTTAGAGGTTATGGCTGCCATCCTTAAAGCTAAATATCAATTCAAGCTAAATGATATCTATTTCTGAACCATGACACAGAACTCTGACTGAGCTAATGGTTCTGTTTTCTAGCCTCCAACAAGAGCTACTGATTACTGGCTCAGACTACTCCCTTCCCAGCCTTACCAGTCAGCCTTTCCTTGTCAACACCTTCTAACCTGAAATCACACTGCAAGGAGAGTTGTGAGCCTTTTTGTTGTTGTTGTTGTTGTTTGTTTTCAGTTTCCCACATCTCCAGCATAGCAACAAGTAGCTGTTATGGCTACTTGTCATAGCAACAACTATGGCAACCTGTACAGTCCTGTTAAATGAAACTGTCCCTCTTTGGCCCCTTATGTTTAAATTACCTACAGTTGCCTTAGAAATCTTCCTATGCTTGCTGTTTAAAAACCAAATATGTGTTGACTTGATCTATGATCTATGTTCATCAGTGATATTGGCTTGTAGTTTTCATTTTGTAACATCTTTGTCAGGTTTTGCTACTAGGATGTTGGTGGCCTCATAGAATGAGTTTGGAAGTTTACCTTTCTCTGCAATTTTCTGGAAGAGTTTGAGTATGATAGGTTTAGATCTTCCCTAAATTTTTGATAGGAGAGGGCGGTGGCACCCCTCTCCAGTACTCTTGCCTGGAAAATCCCATGGACGAAGGAGCCTGGTAGGCTGCAGTCTATGGGGTCACAGAGTCAGACATGACTGAGCGACTTCACTTTTACTTTTCACTTTCGCGCATTGGAGAGGGAGATGGCAACTCACTCCAGTGTTCTTGCCTGGAGAATCCCAGGGATGGGTGAGCCTGGTGGGCTGCCGTCTATGTGGTCGCACAGTGTCGGACACGACTGAAGCGACTTAGCAGCAGTAGCAGCAGGTTTAGATCTTCTCTAAATTTTGGGTAGAATTCAGCTGTGAAGCCGTCTGGTCCTGGGCTTTTGTTTGCTGGACCATTTCTGATTACATTTTCAATATCCATGCTTGTGATATGTGTGTTATGATTTACTAATTCTTCCTGGTCCAGTTTTGGAAAGATGTATTTTTCTAAGAATTTTTCAATTTCTTCTGAGTTGTCCATTTTATTGGCATATGTTGTGATCTCTCCATTTTCATTTCTAATTTTATTGATTTGAGTTTTCTTCCTTTTTTCTTTTCTTTTTTTCAGCTCTTCATTTATTTATTTATTTATTTATTTAATACTTTATTCTACGTTACAATACTGTATTTGTTTTGCCATACATTGACATGAATCAGCCACAGGTGTACATGAGCTCCCAATGCCGAAGCCCCCTCCCACCTCCCACCCCATATCATCTCCCTGGATCATCCCGTGCACCAGCCCCAAGCATCCTGTATCCTGTATCAAACATAGACTGGCACTTCGTTTCTTACATGATAGTTTACTTGTTTCAATGCCATTCTCCCAAATCATCCCACCCTCTCCCTCTCCCTCAGAGGCCAAAAGTCCATTCTATACCTCTGTGTCTCTTTTGTTGTCTCACATAAAGGGTCATCATTACTATCTTTCTAAATTCCATATATATGTGTCAGTATACTGTATTGGTGTTTTTCTTTCTGGCTTACTTCACTCTGTATAATTGGCTCCAGTGTCATCCATCTCATTAGAACTGAGTCAAATTTACTCTTTTTAAGGGCTGAGTAATACTCCAATGTGTATATGTACCACAGCTTTCTTATCCATTCATCTGCTGATGGACATCTAGGTTGTTTCAATGTCCTGGCTATTATAAACAATGCTGCAATGAACATTGGGGTACATGGGTCTCTTTCAATTGTTGTTTCCTCAGTTTGTATGCCCAGCAGTGGGATTGCTGAGTCATAAGGCAGTTCTATTTGCAATTTTTAAGGAATCTCCACACTGTTTTCCATAATGGCTGTACTAGTTTGCATTCCCACCAACAGTGTAAGAGGGTTCCCTTTTCTTGATAAGTCTGGCTAATGGTTTGTCAATTTTATTTCTCCTCTCAAAGAACCAGATTTTTGCTTTGTTGATATTTGCTATGGGCTCTTTGTTTTTTTTGTTTTTTTTTGCATTTATTTCTGCCAAATTTTGAAGATTTATTTTCTTCTAATAAAACTGGGGTTCTTCATTTCTTCCTTTTCTAGTTGCTTTAGGTGTAGAGCTAGGTTATTTATTTGTTTAGGTTATTTATTTGAATTTTTTTCCCTGATTCTCAAAAAGCAGATGTACTTTCACAGTTTATTGAAAGAATGTAGTCATATGTTGCACTTGGTTGTTCTCTTTCAAGACAAAATAACTGTTCCTCTCTCAATTTTAATGGCATTCATTTGTTCAGAAACTTGGAGGAAGCAGGGTGGTTTCTCTTACAGAATATCCCACTATTCAGTTTAGAGCAGGAGTCAATGATACCAGCACAGTGAGTTAGGACCAGTACTAGTTCTTAGTCTATTAGAAACCAGACATCCACAGCAGGAGGTGAGCTCCAAGCCAGTAAAGCTTCAGCTGTTTATATAGCTGCTCCCCAACACTCTCTCATCACCCCCAGAAGAGACAGTCTAGCTTGTTTTCCTGGAACTGTTTGTAGTTACATAACCTATGCTTAATAGAAACAAAAATAGCATAAATACTGATGATTATTTTCCTTTCTCAGTGCTCAGAATGGTGAGTTGGTGCCCTAGCAATCTATCACAGTGACAAATTAGATGTTTTCTAATAACATTTGGACACTTTTGGCCATCATAAAATTAAATATAAAAAAACTGAGATTATGGCATCCAGCCCCAAACTTCATAGCAAATAGAAGGAAGAAAGGTTGGCAGCAGTGGCAGCTTTCTTCATTTTCGCCTCTAAAGCCACTGTGGATGGTGCCTGCACCCATGAAATCAGAAGGCTATTGCTTCTTGGCAGGAAAGCTATGAGAAACATAAACAGTGTGTTGAGAAGCAGAAACACCATTCTGCCCAAAAAAATTGGTAGATGTTTGGCATTTTCTTTTGGATTCCTAAACTTTCTGTCCAGTTAGTCACCATTGGTCTTTGAAGTCCCTCAGCTTTCTGGTTCTTCAAGATTCCCAATATTATTTTGTGCGTTTCTTTAACTAGTTCTTAAATCAGCCATCTCTTTAAGATCGTCTGTTGGGAAATGTATTTAGAAACTACATGTTAGACCTCAGAATAGTCACTGTTATCAAGTTGTCATTGCCTCTAGGCTTTACAGTGGTCAGAGGAAAAGTACACATTTTCCTTAAAAATTAAAATAAAAAGGAATATAATTCATTGGTACAAACTTATACTTTCAGTTCAAGATTTAAGACAGCAGGGTTTGAATTAAACTTCTTTATGTTATGTGTGAACCTCGTTTTCTAGTCACTGAAAGACTTAATTCAGAACATTAATTTTGATTATTGTCTTGCTTTTACCTTTTAACATACATATGATCCTGTCACAATAACAGAAACAATATGAGGAACAATAAGTTGTTGAATAATTGCTCGCCTTAGCTGCGATGGCAGTGCAGATGTGTGGTAGCTGCAACAGCAGCACAGAAGCACAGTGGAGTGGAACTACCCCACGTTCAAATCAGGTGTGGCAGCCCAGAGGAGCTACCTTACTTCCAAGGTAAGGAGCAGCGGTTGCACTTTGCTGGAGCAGCCGTGAAGAGATAACCCACATCCAAGGTAAGAGAAACCCAAGTAAGATGGTAGGAACTGAGAGAGGGCATCTGAGGGCAGACACTGAAACCACAATCACAGACAACTAGCCAATCTATCACATGGATCACAGCCTTGTCTAACTCAAGGAAGCTAAGCCATGCCGTGTAGGGACACCCAAGATGGATGGGTCATGGCGGAGAGGTCTGACAAAATGTGGTCCACTGGAAAAGGGAATGGCAAATCACTTCAATATTCTTACTTTGAGAACTCCATGAACGGTATGATAAGGCAAAAAGATAGGGCACTGAAAGATGAACTCCCCAGGTCGGTATGTGCCCAATATGTTACTGGAGAACAGTGGAGAAATAACTCCAGAAAGAATGAAGGGATGGAGCCAAAGCAAAGACAACCCCCAGTTGTGGATGGGACTGGTGATAGAAGCAAGATACGATGTTGTAGAGAGCAATATTGCATAAGAACTTGGATTATTAGGTCCATGAATCAAGGCAAATTTGAAGTGGTCAAACAGGAGATGAAAAGAGTGAAAATAGACATTCTAGGAATCAGCAAACTAAGATGGACTGGAATGGGTGAATTTAACTCAGATGACCAAATATCATCTGTGGGCAGGAATCCCTTTGAAGAAATGGAGTAGACATCATAGTCAATGGAAGAGTCTGAAATGCAGTATTTGGATGCAATCTCAAAAATGACAGTATGATCTCTGTCAATTCCAAGCCGAACCATTCAATATCTCAGTAATCAAAGTCTATGCCCCAATCAGTAACGCTGAAGTTGAACAATTCTATGAAGACCTGCAAGACCTTTTAGAACTAACACCCCCAAAGATGTCCTTTTCATTATAGGGGAGTGGAATGCAAAAGTAGGAAGTCAAGAAACACCAGGAGTAACACGCAAATTTGGCCTTGGAGTACAGAATGAAGCAGGGCAAAGGTTAATAGAGTTCTGCCAAGAGAACACACTGGTCATAGAAAATGCCCACTTCCAACAACACAAGAGAAGACTCTACACATGGACATCACCAAATGGTCGACACCAAAATCAGACTGATTATATTCTTTGCAGCCAAAGATGGAGAACCTCTATACAGTCAGCAAAAACAAGACTGGGAGTTGATGGTGGCTCAGATCATGAACTCCTTTTGCCAAAATCAGACTGAAATTGAAGGAAGCGAAGAAAAGCACTAGACCATTCAGGTATGATCTAAATCAAATCCCTTAGGACTAATTCAGTGGAAGTGAGAAGTAGATATAAGGGACTAGACCTAATAGACAGAGTGCCTGATGAATTCTGGATGGAGGTTCATGACATTGTACAGGAGACAGGAATCAAGACCACCCGAAAGAAAAAGAAAATGCAAAAAGCAAAATGGCTGTCTGAAAAGGTCTTACAGATAGCTGTGAAAATAAGGGAAGCAAAAAACAAAGGAGAAAAGCAAAGATATACCCATTTGAATGGAGAGTTCCAAAGAATAGCAAGGAGAGATAAGAAAGCATTCCTCAGCAATCAGTACAAAGAAATAGAGGAAAATAATAGAATGGGAAAGACTAGAGATATCTTCAAGAAAATTAGAGATACCAAAGGAATATTTCATGCAAAGATAAGCTCAATAAAGGAAAGAAATGGTATGGACCTAACAGAAGCAGAAGATATTAAGAACAGGTGGCAAGAATACACAGAACAGTACAAAAAAAAACTTTATGACTCAGATAATCATGATGGTGTGATCACTCACCTAGAGTCAGATATCCTGGAATGTGAAGTCTAATGGGCCTTAGGAAGCACTACTATGAACAAAGCTAGTGGACGTGATGGAATTCCAGTTGAGCTATTTCAAATCCTGAAAGATGATGCTGCGAAAGTGCTGCACTCAATATGCCAGCAAATTTGGAAAACTCATCAGTGGCCACAGGACTGGAAAAAGTCAGTTTTCAATGCACTCTCAAAGAAAGGCAGTGCCAAAGAATGCTCAAACTACAGCACAATTGCACTCATCTCACAGGCTAGTAAAGTAATGCTTAAAATTCTCCAAGCCAAGCTTCAGCAATGCATGAACCATGAATTTCCAGATGATCAAGATGGTTTTATAAAAGGCAGAGGAACCAGAGATCATATTGCCAACATCTGATGGATTATTGAAACAGCAAGGGAATTCCAGAAAAACGCCTACTTCTGCTTTACTGAGTATGCAAAAGCTTTTGACTGTGTGGATCACAATAAAATGTGGAAAATTCTTAAAGAGATGGGAATACTAGACCACCTGACCTGCGTCTTAAGAAACCTATATGCAGGTCAGGAATCAACAGTTAGAACTGGACATGGAAAAACAGACTGTTCCAAATAGGAAAGGAGTACATCAAGGCTGTATATTGTAACCCTGATTATTTAACTTATATGCAGATTACATCATGAAAACTCTGGGCTGGAGGAAGCAAGGCTGGAATCAAGATTGCCACGAGAAATATCAATAACCTTAGATATTCAGATGACATCATTCTTATGGCAGAAAGTGAAGAAGAAAGACAGAACATCTTGATGAAGGTGAAAGAGGAGAGTGAAAATGGTGGCTTAAAGCTCAGCATTTAGAAAACTAAGATCATGGCATCTGGTCCCATCACTTCATGGCAAATTGATAGGGAAACAGTGGAGACAGTGGTTGACTTCATTCTTCTGGGCTCCCAAATCACTGCAGATGAGGAATACAGCCATGAAATTAAAACACGCTTACACCTTGGAAGGAAAATTGTGGCCAACATAGACAGCATATTGAAAAGCAGAAACATTACTGTGTCAACAAAGATCCATGTAACCAAGGCTATGGTTTTTCCAGTGGTCATATATGGATGTGAGAATTGGACTATAAAGAAAGCTGAGCCCCAAAGAATTGATGCTTTTGAACTGTTGTGTTGGAGAAGACTCTCGAGTGTCCCTTGGACTGAAAAGAGATCCAACCGGTCCATCCTAAAGGAAATCAGTCCTGAATGTTCACTGGAAGGACTGATGCTGAAGCTGAAACTCCAATACTTAGGCCACCGGATGCGAAGAGCTGACTCATTTGAAAAGACCCTGATGTTGGTAAAGATTGATGGCAGAAAGAGAAGGGGATGACAGAGTATGAGATGGTTGGATGGCATCACAAACTCAATGAACATGAGTATGTGTGGACTTCGGGAGTTGGTGATGAACAGGGAGGCCTTGTGTACTGCCGTTCATGGACTCACAAAGAGTTAGACATGACTGAGCAACTGAACTGAACTGAAGTTGTTGAACATAGTTTCAGATTTCTTTCCTTATTTCTTTTGGTTTTCTTTGGTTTTGTTTTTGATGGGCAGTATTTTTGTTTTTCCTTCGAAGATATTCCACTCTGAATGTAGAGTCATAACTCTGAATTTTTAAGCCACTTAAGCAATGTGTTGTTATAGGTAGCTAGTCAACAACTTGATGCAATTAGATTTGTCTTTGTAATCAATGTGTTCAGTTCAGTTTAGCCCTTCAGTTGTGTTCATCTCTTTGCAATGCCATAGACTGCAGCATGCCAGGCTTCCCCATGTATCACCAACTCCCGGAGCTTGCTCAAGCTCATGTCCATCGACTTGGTGATGTCATCCAACAATCTAATCCTCTGTCTTCCGCTTCTCCTCCTGCCTTCAATCTTTCCTAATATCGAAGTCTTTTCCAGTGAGTCAGCATGTTTAGTATGCATTCAGTTTTTTTGGAAATCAACCAACATGAATCAAATTCCTCTCTGTCCCCACTGTACTCCCAACTCTAGGCCAGAAATAAAAACCTGCGTAGACTGAAAGCTGATTCCAGCACATCACTGTGGAGATTTCATGCCCACTGTTTTTTTTGTTTGTTTGTTTGTTTGTTTTTGTTTTTTTTTTTTGGCGGGGGAGAGTCACTAACCTTAAATTCTCCTGAAAACATGGCCTGCTGGCCTGCTTTCCAACATGGGTGAAGTGGAGGTAAGGCTGCTCCCAGTGGTAAGGCCTGTGCTGCCCAGAGTCCAACATGGCCCCCTAGTCTTAATATCATATTTCCTGCCTCCTTGGAACATGAGTCTAGTGAGAACTAGACTGCTAGCTCTCTTAAGGTAAAGACTACTTTTGTCTTGATCAACTTTAACTTTGAAACCTTTAACCCAGAACCTAGCACACAGTTCTTCCTTGTACAGTTGCTGAATGTTATAAAATATCTTGTAGATCCATATGACATTTCTTCCAATACTGAAACCATGCAATTGACATACTGCTCTGCCCTAAATCTTTGATGCAGACTGGCATCATAGGTGCCCCTGATGTCTGCCATTAGACCCACTAAATAAAGCAAATTGTTTGTCCCTGGGCTGTCCCTGAAGTCTTCACTTTGCCATTTGACAATTTACCCTCCTAGCAATCCCCTCTCCAATGAAGACAGCAATGCATATCTCATGAAGTGGCTAGGAATACGACACGAAACCATGGATGTCAAGCATGGCCTCTAGTATCCATTTTCATGATATTCTTAGTTTTTCTCCAAGCAGGCAGATGTCCATGCAGATCAGTATGATTTTCCAGCCAAGCTTCAAGGAAGAGATTGCACTTAAATTCTCTCTGTTCTGAGAAGCTTCAAAGGCTACTCTCCAAGGACACTGATGAAGGTAAAGATTTTATCGAGATCTTTGTGGGTTTGGGTTTTTTTTTTTTTTTTCCTTCAGATCTTTTAGTGGCCTAAAGGGGAAAACTAGTGTAGGTCAGAGCATATATAACTAAGGGTTCCTGGTCACCACTACATGCTAAGAACCCAAACTTCCCTGAGTACTTGCAGCCAGGAAAGAAGCATGAAGTGGCTTGTGCTCCTCGGGCTGGTGGCCTTCTCAGAGTGCATAGTCAAGTAAGTATGGGGAAAGTAAGCCGCATCATATTCCTTTCTCGGATTTTTCTTTTCATCTGCTTATTCTTCCACCCATCAGGTTTATAAGAGAATGGAATATCTCCCTAAGAACCTTAAAATCCAACTTTTTCTTTTTATAAGTAACTTGCTATCAGAACTGTGGCTCCCAACATCTTGGTGTAGATTTGCATGGTTGCACAATTCTTGGTTTCCAGTCTTTTCATGACCTGTTGAAAATGCAACTCCTTGCAACTGTTTAGTGCTCAGTCTACGCAGATGTCGATGTGGTCCTGTGGAACAGCACTTTTCTACATTTTATTCAACATGCCCTCTTTTTTCCCTGTCTACTTCAGTGTGTATATGCCTATGTCTGCATCTCTGTATCACTGTCATTTATCTCTCCCTCTCTTTGGAAGTCACTGGGAGTGTATTTCTCTCTGTGTTGTTTTCTTTTAATTTCTCATTTGACTCATCCTTCCTTCCCAAGCCTCTGAATTTCCCTTATTTGTTTCCTATAACTTAGATTCTTCTTTCAACTCTCTCTTCTCTTTCAACTTGGGGAAAGATACATTGGTCATATACACTGTTTTTATCTAACAAGCACTGTGACCACAGCCAACTCAGACACCTCTTGCATTTCAAACTGCTCCCTTTTAAAAGAGGATGAGTCTCCCTTCTACCTCCTTCCTTGAGGTTCTATGGGACGGATAGAGGGGGGTGGCAGCAGCAATGCTAATAGCTGTCATTGTTGAGACTGCCTATTTATCAAGTACCTTATATCCATCACTTTGCTTATCTCCAAGATATTCTATTTGGAGAGTTTGTATTGTTACATTCCACGATTTTACCGAAGGGGAGACTGAGATACCACATGCTCATACGACTTACCCAATATTGCAGAACAGAACCTATATTCAAATCTATGTCCTTGCCATGGTATATGCATAAAATTCTGATAATAATGTGTCTCATAAAAATGATTAGAAAGTATACATGGTCATTACAATGACAGTTATACCTTAACACTGACAGCTTGTTGTAGCATATTCTTTGTTTTCTTTGTCAAATGCTTGGTGTAAGAATACCTCTAAGGAGAGTGAAGACCATGAGAAAAACCCTCGGTGGAAAAAACATGCTGAACAATTTCTTGAAGGAGCATGCTCACAGACTGTCCCAGATTTCCTTTCGTGGCTCAAATCTAACTATTCACCCCTTGAAAAACATCATGGATGTGAGTATTTTGGGGGATAGTTCTCCACAGCTCCCCCAGTGCTCTAGCCTAGCACCAGGGCTCATCTGGAGGTGTCAAGTAGGATGTTGGGTTTGGGGTTCCTGCAGGAGGCAGAGACACTGGAAAACAGGAACCCCACACAGAGGAGAAGGCACTCATCCTTAACTATTGGTCTTTGTCACTGGGCCCAGCAATTACCAGGTGGCAGGTAAATATCCATTTCTGCATGAAAGATGTGTCTTTAGTTTGAGGGCGATTGTTCCTTCTAAACTAAGTGAGCCACTCAGTTGCAGATGAAGAGTGAACCATCACTTTCAAAAGGTAGAACCAACTGCAAAGCAATTGTGAATCCCGAGGCAGAAGAATTCAGTTTCCACATATGCAAGAACCACAGCAGTAAAAATTTATTGAACCCGTGTTCTGTTTAAGGCCATAAGAATCTAACACTGGGGTTGCTGTTTTTAGATTTTAAAAAGGGCTTAGTTTGTCTTCAAGAATGCCCATGCCAGCCTAAGAGATAGGCAAAGAGTAAATACATGTCAAGTGAAAGGGTCACCTGTGTGGTGTTGATTGGATGTGGTCTGAGTTTACAGGGAGTGACTGGGGTTGATCAAGAAGGACCTCCTGGAGAAGGGGGTGCTAAGGCTGGGTTTGAAGAGATGACAGAGCTTCTCAAATGAAGGCACCAGGACTTTCCTGGGTGTCTAGCATTCCTGGAAGTCCAGTGGTTATGCCTCTGGGCTTCCCATGCAGGAGGTACCACTTCAACACATGGTCATAAAGTCAATATCTTGCACACAATGTAGCACAGGAAAAATATATCAAATGCAGATACCTCTGTGACCAAAGTCTGTGAACTGAACGGTGGTTAGAAAGTGATCTCAAGAGATATGTGACACCCAGAGGGAGGTATCAGTGTGGGAAGAGATAGTAGCCAGTTCTGCACTAACCCACTCCCTCCTTTTCCCTGTAGAAGCTCTACGTGGGTAACATCACCATTGGAACACCCCCTCAAGAATTCCAGGTTATCTTTGACACAGGCTCATCTGACTTGTGGGTGCCCTCCACCTTTGCACCAGCCCAGCCTGTTGTGAGTACAGACCTTGTACCCGGATCATCCTTCACTTGCCCTGCCACCCTCTTTCCAACCTTGGCACCTGATGACACTCATCCCTTGTGTCTGCAGCTACACACGTTAGGTTCAGACATCTTCAGTCTTCCACCTTCCGGCTTGCCAATAAGACGTTCGGGATCATGTATGGATCTGGGAGAATGAGAGGAGTTGTTGTTCATGACACAGTTCGGGTAACAATGTAACAAATGCTGAGTTAGGACTGGCTATGGAGTGACCACTGCTTGCAAAACAGATGCAGGACCTTCTGGCAGGACCATTCCTAGCCTATCTCATATAGATATTGGCCATCTTATCCACAGGAACATGTCCCTGGGTAGGCGGTGCCTGTGGTGACACATGAGCAAACAGATTAGCTAACCCAGAGAGTGGCTTGAGGTGTGGACTTGCAGCTCCTCTGCCCATGAGCAATTCAAGGCTCATTTTGCTGGGTGTGAGAAGAGGGGATAAAAGCACCCACTTTTATCTTCACAGACTGCTCCAGGCACTTTCAGGTGATAACTGGTTTAATTCTGCAACAACCCCACACAGCAGTTACTCTGATTAACTCATGGCATATGAGAAACTGAGGTGCAGACAGCAAGGGCCTTGCTGAAGGCACATATGTGGTAAAAGGTGGAGTTAGGCTTACTTTTCAGGACTGCAGTTGCTGTAAGACATTTGGGGCAGGATAAAACTGATTTGGGGACCCTGGGGGCAGACTAGGGCTTCAGGTACCCAGAATGGGAAACTGGAGGCCTGAGAATTCAAGGAGTCCGATAAATGAGTTCTCACTCTAGACGACCATTAAGAGTCTAATAAACCTATGTCCTGCCTCCCCCAAAGTACTTGAGTAGCTCCCCCGCTCTCTCTTTCTCTGTTATACACACTCACTGAAACACACACATATCCCCAAAGGGAATTTGCCAGGCAGTAATTTCATAGAACCCTGCAAGCAAGATTGTGTTTTCGGCTTCTGTCTTCCTGGACAGATGCAGAATTCCCAGTACATTACAGAGAATGCAGTCCATTCCTGTCATTAGGTCATAGTGATGCCAAAGAGAAGGCTATCTTGCTCTCGATTGTTTTGCCCATAAGGTGGCACCAATGGGACCTGGCCTGACTCTTGGTTGCCCCACCTGGACAGAAGCCAATGAGGCCAATTTGACTCACTCGAGTGGTGTTTTCCAGAGGGGCAGATGTTTTAAAATTCACAGCTTCTCTGAAATGGAACCCAAATTCCCCTCCCAGCTTGGTCTAACCATCTGTGTGCCACCAAAGACATAGCCCAGCCTCAATTCTTTTCCAAGGATCTTATGGCATGCACCCCAGCCCAGTCCTAGCCCCATTTCACATATCTGTAGTGGGAACACTCTTCTCTCCCACAGATTGGGGACCTTGTAAGTACTGACCAGCCGTTCGGTCTAAGCATGGCGGAATATGGGTTTGAGGGTATAACTTTTGATGGCGTCTTGGGCTTGAACTACCCCAAACTATCCTTCTCTGGAGCCATCCCCATCTTTGACAACCTGAAGAATCAAGGTGCCATTTCTGAGCCTGTTTTTGCCTTCTACTTGAGCAAGTAAGTCTGCGATGGACAATCCCTTTCTCCATATTAGCTGTAAAATGCTTTCAGTCGCACTGAAAATTATAGAATACTTGATAAAAAGTATTCTGTGAGATAATCTAACCCAGGATAACTATGGCCCCAGGGCCCTAAGTGACTTCACCACTGGCTTTTATAAATAACTTTTTATAGGAACACAACCCTACTCCTGAGCTCAAGACCAGTAACTTGGTCTTGGGGGGTTGGGTGGGGGGTGTGGGGAGTGAGGAGGAAGACTAATGGAAGGTAACAGGAATCAAGTTGAAGAAAAATGCATTAGGATTTGCTTATGAATTTGATAAGGAAGGAAGGAGAAGGATGGTGGATATCTTTCCTTCCTCATTAGCATTTCACTGGGAGCCCAGGACTAGCTACCCAATTTGTAGGAGCCAGTGAAAAATGAAAGTGCAGGACACAAAAGTGTATGACCCCTTGTTCAAGAAATATTAAACATTTCAAAACAGGGAGAGCAGAAGTGGGGTCCCTTCTGAGTGTGGAGCCCTTTGGATAGTAGAGGTCACAGGCCACGGAAGGCAACTCTAAGTGACCTGAACCCACACTGATAGAATTCCCGGGCCTTGATTTTCCTGAAAAAAAAAAAAATGACAAGGTGGACAAGGAGAAAGCCAAACGCTTCAGCACCATGTCCTCTGAGGGTTTCTGAGCACTCAGGTCGCAGGTGGCCCAGGGCACCTTCAGAAGACATAGTGGGTGGAGCCCAGCCAAGTGATTAGCTTCTAACCTCCTCTGTCCACTCATTAGCCAGTAAGGGACCTCAGCCTGGATCTCAATTGCCCCTAGACATTATTTCTGCATCTGTACATGGGGACCTTATTAGGGCCTTGATGGGTGGAGAAGCACAGCTGTCAGACAGTGCTGTTGTTAATGTCCTCCAAGGATTCCCCCACCTTCTCTCTACAGAGACAAGCAGGAGGGCAGTGTGGTGATGTTTGGTGGAGTGGACCACCGCTACTACAAGGGAGAGCTCAACTGGGTACCACTGATCCAAGCAGGTGACTGGAGCGTACACATGGACCGGTAAGCCTGTCCCTCTGAGAATCAGTCCAAGTGATGCTCCTGCTACTGTACATGGACACAGGCAGACACACACAAATGCATTCTAGACACACAGTCACACAGACAGACAGACAACACAGACAGACACACAGACACGTGGAAACACTCAAGCAGACACATATAAACCTACACAGAGACCCATAAAAACATGCATAGCTAGTTAGAGACACACAAGCACACACAGAGACACGTGGAAACACACATACAAACAAACACACAAGCACATGGGTACACAAACAACACATGGGTTCATAATCCCCAGGCTTTCTGAGCCAGGCTCAGACCAGGGAACTAAAGGCACCAGAGAGAGGTCTGGACTGCTGGTAGAGGGCTGCACCCACTGCCCTTTGAGGTGGGGAGCATGGTTCAAGGACTCTACAGATGGTGAACAGAGAATCAGAAAGAATTTCACCAGCGTGAACAGAGTTATGATAAGAAGACCAACAATCGAGGGCTACGTAGGACATAGGAAGTTATCAGTACAGATAAATGTCTGTTTAAAAACAGAGAAGCCCTGAACAATTGGAGAAAACTAGTCTCCTTAGGGAGCAGCTACCCCAAAGTGGAGAGAGGTTGGCTGCAGTCTTAAGCCATGAAAGCAACTAATAAAAAAGACACCCCCACGTTCATGGGCATACAGTGCGACAGGGGCTATAACAGAGTATCAGGAAGGTGGGATCCAGGAGTAACCTGAGGACAAGAGGCATAATTGATAGGGTTCTGTGTGATAACCTAAGACAAAAAGCTGACCTCTCTTTGGAGTTTCTGTGTGCTAGTCATGTGTTTCCTGACCAGGGTCTCAGGATCTGAACTGGTTGTAGGAGTAGTGCTGGCAGACACCCTCTCCCAGAGGAGCCCCTCTCTCCCACCACTATGAGAATCTGTTGCCCCTGTGAATCTCCAAATTTACTCTGTGTGTGACCCATATTTGTTCCCCATCAGCTACAGCTCTCTGGATGTTTCTCATTGTTTCCTCAGTCTTCATTCACTCACTGAACAGACAAGCATTGGGCATCCATGGTGTGCCAGACACTTTAGGGAGTCAAGGAGAATAAAACTCACCCTCACATCTAAGAAGGCAGATATATACGAAGTGACTCGCCCACATAGTGAACTGTCACTTTGGTACATGCTAGACATGAGGAGGAGAAAGCAATGGCCACCAACTCCAGTACTCTTGCTTGGAAAATCCCAGGGATGGCAGAGCCTGGTGGGCTGCCTTCTATGGGGTCACACAGAGTCGGACACAACTGAAGTGAGTTAGCAGCAGCAGACATGAGGAAGGGTCTACAGACAGTGACCAAGACAGGAGACTGATAAGCACCAGGGAAAAGTCTTCCCAAAAACAATACAATTAAGGTGGTATCTGGAAAATGGGAAGAAATTTGCTAGTCAAAGGGAGTGGAGTCTTCTTAGAAGGAAGACCATCCTGTATCAAGGTGCAAAAGAGCCTGGTGTATTCAAGTACTGCATTTGAGGATATAAAGAAAGGTGCTGTGTTTAGAGCAAATGAAAAGAGAACAAGAGATAAAGGGCTGTTTAGGAGACAGTTGGGAAGGAGGCAGCTCTGAGGAGACTCAGAGTGACCTTGATGCCCACTTCTTCCATCGTCTCTCAGCATCTCCATGAAAAGAAAGGTCATTGCTTGCTCTGGCGGCTGCGAGGCTGTTGTGGACACTGGGACATCACTGATCGAAGGCCCAAGAAGACTGGTTAATAACATACAGAAGCTCATCGGTGCCACGTCATGGGGTTCTGAGGTAAAGGGTCATGCCCCAGGGTCACTCTCAAATTCCACATACCATAAAGGTCTCCAGGGCCAATCTCTCACCCTCTCTCTCTAACAGCACCACATTTCATGTTTTGCGGTCAATACTCTGCCCTCTATCATCTTCACCATCAATGGTATCAACTACCCAGTGCCAGCTCGAGACTACATCCTCAAGGTGAGGGGGACAATACTCAGGACTGTTTCTCAAACTGGAGCTTGGAGGAACCCCTTGGCTGCTGCTGGGAGGATGGTGGAGTCTGCAGGCCATATCACACCATTGCAGATGCTGCTGAGCCCTGTGGCTGGGCCAGTGCCTCCCACAAAACCAATCACTTGAGAGTAAAGGGCAGTCTGGGAAATTGATCTTCTTGAAATAAATGTGGAAACACCACACCATGCTGACACAGTGGGAGTCACAAGGAGAGGGGAACACTAAGGTCCTCAGTCCTCAAAGAGCTTCAGTTCAGTCTGAACCCTTAGGTGCATGAACATGGAAGTCAGCTCTAGCAGTCCCTGAAATAGGCCATGTTACGAAGAGAATTGCTGGGGACAGTCCCAGTCTGATATTCTAGCATAAGTTAACAGTGTCCCTTCCCTTCTCAAAGTTTTCCTGGTTTGGATGATAAATTACATGGTCACTCTAGCTCTCAGCTGCCTTTTCCCCTTGCTCTGGCCAGGTGCCTCCTTTGTGATTTGGGGTACCCAACCCCTCTATGGGGAGGCTGGATGCTAAGGTGAATAAAGGGTGCACAGTGACTGCTCAGCCCTGGCACAGGGTGGAGGCTTCATGTCAGCTCCCTATGGGAGTTCAGAGCAGGCTAATAGGCTCAAAGAAGGCTTTGAGGAAGAGAGGGAATTTCAGGAATTCTAAAACCACAAACACATTGAGCCATTTGGAGGGTTGCTTGGTTCTAGGCAAAACTGCACAGGATTCCATGCAAATGGCATCTCAAGGTGGTCTGCACTGGGGCACTGGGGACTTACTAGTGGTGATGAGGGCTATGAACTGACCAGTGGGGATGGGGAACCAGAGTAAGTTACCCAAACAAGCCAGGAGTGGCCGAAGAGGGTGAGTGTGGCCCGAAGGAGGCTTCCCAGAGTTACTTACTTAAGTCTTCAAGAACGTGTTGTGGGCACTGCTCTATTTAAGATGGATAACCAACAACAGAATCCTGTGCAGTACAGGGAACTCCACTCAGTTATATTACAGCCTGGATGGGAGGGGGATCTTTGGGACCAAGATACATGGATACATATGGTTGAGTCCCTTTACTGTCCACCTGAAATCAGAATATTGTTAATCAGCTATACTCCAATACAAAATGAAGTTGTTTTTAATAAAGTACAGACTGTGGGGATGCAGGAGGATAACCAGCATTCTCTGCAGAGAAAACAAAGGGCAGGAGTCAGAAGAAAGGAAACAGGGAATGAGGAGAACTATGGACACACTTGTTCTTTTTAAATAATTATATTGAAGTGTGGCTAATCTTCAGTGAGGCATTAAGTTCTGCTGCACAGCAATGTGACTCAGTTATACACATAAAAATATATACTTTCTTATTTTTTTCATGTGTTTTATCAGTGGATATTTAATATAGTTCCTTACGCTCTACAGAAGGGCTTTGTTGTTTTTCATTCCTCTGTTTCCCCAACTTCCGTCCTCTGCTCACCATACCCTTCCCCATGGCAACCTCATATCTTGGTCCTCTTTGGTTTTAGATGAACTCTCATATCCCCTGCTCCTGAGAAAACCTCTTGATACTTACCAAAACTGGGAAATAAAACAAAGAATTGTGCTAGGTCGGGATATTGGGGGAGTCGCTGGTAAGGGCTCATGCTGACTGGTGTGTATCTCTGACTCCCCAGGATTATAGAGGCCACTGCTATACCACCTTTAAAGAGAACAGATTGAGTCCATCTAAAGAGACCTGGATCCTGGGTGATGTCTTTCTGAGGCGGTATTTCTCAGTCTTTGATCGAGGAAATGACAGGATTGGCCTGGCACGGGCAGTGTAAATGCTGGGAGTGGTTCAGGACTCAGTAAAATTGCTCCTAACACAAACTCACTCACACTTAGGGCACTCCTGCCCAGGATCCTGGTGAACTGTATTTGGTGGTCTGCACACCCTATTCTCAGGAAAGAATAAAGGGTTTCACTCTTAATTGTGCTGAAACAAATCAGTGCCTCTGTTTGTTTCTGGGAGTGCAGTATCTAGAACAAAGTCTGAATCAAAATGGAGAGGAGCCCAACAGCACCTGGCTTCAAGATAAAGGGAGATTCATTTAAATGATTCTGGGAAACCAGGGCACAAGAATCAGAGCAAAGACAAAGATCTCAGTGACTGCACCCAAGAAATCAGAAGTCATCAATCCTTCGCTCTTTCCCCTTCACTCTTCTTCGATGGTCTTAGCCTGGCAACTTTCTTCCTTAAGGCTTCTACACCTAGTGAGGGAGTCCAAGCTACCTGCCCTAGGGTTTTAAATCCCAAAGGCATCACCTAGTAAGGAAAGAAGATTGCATACATCGCAGTTCAAGGGTATTCTCTGAACGACCCACCTCAGTTCACATGTACAGCCCAGACCAGCCATCATGGCAGGGACAAGGGGTCTTCTGACTGTCTTTACATTGTCTTTGGCCTTGACCCAGCAGCACATATGATTGTGTCCTCCAGAACTACATGACTGAAGCTGGGGAGAGGCAGCCCCAAGGATAGTGATTGGCAGATGGTCTAGGCCCTGGGAAGAGTTTGTGATGACTCAACAGCTCCACCACCTCCTCCTTCAGAGGAATTATAAGGGAAAATGGACTTCACTGGTGGCTCAGACAGTAAAGCTTCTGTCTACAATGCAGTAGACCCGGGTTCGATCCCTGTGTTGGGAAGATCCCCTGGAGAAAGAAATGGCAATACACTCCAGGACTATTGCCTGGAAAATCCCATGGACAGAGGAGCCTGGTAGGCTACAGTCCATGGGGTTGCAAAGAGTCAGACACGACTGAGTGACTTCCTGACAATGACAACAAGGGGAAATGAAACAGACTCTCTTCATCCCATCTCAGATGATCTTGTCACTTGGCTTGTCCTCCAGGGGTGTTTGGGTGAGGTACTTCATGTAAAGCTCGTTACCTCTTGTTCCCACACCCCAGGCACAAGCTCTCTGCCACATATGCCTGCTCTGTCCTTTCCAGTTCTACTTGGTAAGTGGTGGCCCCAGTGGATCTCTGAGCCATCCTCCTCCTCCAGGGGCCAGAATGCCCCTTCCTTGGCCTCCAATACTACTGCGGAGAATGCAGCACATATATCGGGGGACCCAGGGTACACAGAGCCTTCAGCCTTTCTGAGCTTCCTTCAAGGCTGGAGCAACAAACTATTTGCTTGGAGCTGCCATGGTTAGGCACTTTTGCAGTGGAAGCACCCGTTCTTTCCACCTGGAGGCTCTCAGTAGATGCCTCAGCTGAGACAGCAGGGAGGTTGATTTTCTTTCAGATTGACTGGTTTGATCTCCTTGTTGTATAAGGCACTCTCAAGAATCTTCCCAAGCACCACAGTTCAAAAGCTCAATTTTTTCCCATTCACCATGGTCCAGAGCACACATATGTACATGATTACTGGCAAAATCATAGCTGGGTCACTGCAGACCTCTGTAGCAAAGTGAGTCTCTGCTTTTTAATACACTGTGCAGGTTTTTCATAGCCTTTCTTCCTTCCAAGGAGCAAGTATCTTTTAATTTTGTGGCTGCAGTAAAGGTATGTAGTGCTTTTGGTGCCCAAGGAAATAAAATCTGCCACTGTATGTACTTTTCCTTCATCTATATGCCATGAAGTGGAGCGACATGAGGCCATGAATGTTGAGTATATTTTTGTAAATAGTTTTTTAAATGTTGAGTTTTAAGCCAATTTTTGCATCTCCTCTCCTCATCAAGAGGCTTTTTAGTTCTTTTTGCTTTCTGCTATTAGGTCAGTGTCATCTTCATCTCTATGGATGTCGATATTTCTCCCAGCAATCTGTATTCCAGCTTGGGAATTATGCAATCCAGCATATTGAATGATGTATCCTATATACAAGTTAAAAAACCAGAGTGAAAATGTATACCTTGTCACACTTCTTTCCCAGTTTTAAATCTTTCAGTTGTTCCGTGTCTGATTTTAACTGCTGCTTTTTGACCTACATACAGACTTTTCAGGAGACAGGGAAGGTGATCTGGTACTCCCATTCCTTAAGAATTTTCCAGTTTGTTGTGGTCCACACAAGGAAAGGCTTTAGCATAGTCAGTGAAGCAGACAGAAATGTTTTCTGGGATTCCCTTGCTTTCTATGATCCAATGGATGTTGGCAATTTGATCTCTGGTTCCTCAAACCAGTATGTACATCTGGAAGTTTTCAGTTCATGTACTGTTGAAGCTTAGCTTGAGGATTTTAAACACTACCTTGCAAGCAAGAGAGATGAGCACAATGCATGAAAGCTTGAACATTCTTTGGAATTGCCTTTCTTTTGGATTGGAATGGAAACTGACCTATTCCAGCACTGTGGCCACTGCTGTTTTCCAAATTTGGTGACATATTGAATGCAGCACTTTTACAGCCTCATTCTTTAGGATTTTTAAATAGCTCAGCTGGAATTCCATCACCTCTCCTAGCATTGTTTCTAGTGATGCTTCCTAAGTATATCTGGCTTTACATGAGTGGCCCCAGCATCATTCCTATCCTGGTCATTATGACTGGTTTTTTTACAGTTCTTCTGTGCATTCTTCCTACCTCTTCTTAATCTCTTCTGCTTTTGTTAGGTCTTTGACTTTTCTGTCCTTTATTGCACCCATCCTTGCATGAAGTGTTCCTCTGGTAGCTCCTATTTTCCTGAAGAGCTCTATACTCTTTACAGTTCTATTATTTTCCTCTAATTCTTACACTGTTAACTTACAAACACTTTCTTATCTCTCCTTGCTGTTCTCTGGAATTCTGCATTCCATTGTGTATATCTTTCCCTGCCTCCTTTGTCTTTCACTTCTCTTATTTTCTCAGCTGTTTTTAAGGCCTCCTCAGGCAAGCCCTTTTCCTTCTCACATTTGTTTTACTTGGGGATAGTTTTGGTAACCACCTCTAGTACGGTGTTACAAACCTCCATCCATAGTTTTCAGGCTACCAGCCCTAATCCCTTGAATCTATTTTTCATCTCCACTATAAATTCATAAGGGATTTGATTTAGGTCATAGCTTAATGGTCTAGTGGTTTTCCTCACTTACTTCAATTTAAGCCTTAATAATGTTTGCTTCTGCCTAACCACTGGTGCCAGATCTCCGTCCAGCACTCCTGTTTGTATGGAGCAAAACACACAATTTGAGGACTGTTAGAAGTCAACTGGGCCTTAGAAAGCATCACTACGAACAAAGCTAGTGGAGGTGATGGAATTCCAGTTGAGCGGTTTCAAATCCTGAAAAATGATGCTGTGAATGGACTTTTGGACTCTGAGGGAGAGGGAAAGGGTGGGATGGTTTGGGAGAATGGCATTGAAACTTGTATACTTTCTTGTAAGAAATGAAGCGCCAATCTATGTTCAATGTAGGATGCAGGATGCATGGGGGATGATGCACAGGATGATTCAGGTAGAGGATGTGGGGTGGGAGATGGGAGGGGGCTTCGGCATTGGGAGATTGTGTTCACCTATGGCTGATTCATGTCAATGTATGGCAAAACAAATACAGTATTGTAATTTTAAAAATAAATAAATTTTTAAAAAATGTAAAATAAAATAAAATAAAAAGAAAGTGCTGCACTCAATATGCCAGCAAATTTGGAAAACTCAGCAGTGGCCACAGGACTGGAAAAGGTCAGTTTCCATCCCAATTCCAAAGAAAGGCAATGCCAAAGAATGCTCAAACTACTGCACAATTGCTAGTAAAGTAATGCTTAAAATTCTCCAAGCCAGGCTTCAGCAATACGTGAACTGTGAGCTTCCTGATGTTCAAGCTGGTTTTAGAAAAGGCAGAGGAACCAGAGATCAAATTGCCAACATCCGCTGGATCATGGAAAAAGCAAGAGAGTTCCAGAAAAACATCTATTTCTGCTTTATTGACTATGCCAAAGCCTTTGACTATGTGGATAGCAGTAAACTGTGGAAAATTCTGAAAGAGATGGGAATACCAGACCACCTAACCTGCCTCTTGAGAAATCTGTATGCAGGTCAGGAAGCAACAGTTAGAACTGGACATGGAACAACAGACTGGTTTCACATAGGAAAAGGAGTACGTCAATGCTGTATATTGTCACCCTGCTTATTTAACTTCTATGCAGAGTACATCATGAGAAACGCTGGGCTGGAAGAAACACAAGCTGGAATCAAGACTGCTGGGAGAAATCTCAATAACCTCAGATATGCAGATGACACCACACTTATGGCAGAAAGTGAAGAGGAGCTAAAGGGTCTCTTGATGAAGATGAAAGAGGAGAGTGAAAAAGTTGGCTTAAAGCTCAACATTCAGAAAACGAAGATCATGGCATCCGGTCCCATCACTTCATGGGAAATAGATGGGGAAACAGTGGAAACAGTGTCAGACTTTATTTTGGGGGCTCCAAAATCACTGCAGATGGTTACTGCAGCCATGAAATTGAAAGACACTTACTGCTTGGAAGAAAAGTTATGACCAACTTAGCATATTCAAAAGCAGAGACATTACTTTGCCGACTAAGGTCTGTCTAGTCAAGACTATGGTTTTTCCTGTGGTCATGTATGGATGTGAGAGTTGGACTGTGAAGAAGGCTGAGGGCTGAAGAATTGATGGTTTTTTTTTTAATTAAATTTATTTATTTTTTTAATTACAATACTGTATTAGTTTTGCCATACATTGACACGAATGGAGAAGACTCTTGAGAGTCCCTTGGACTGCAAGGAGATCTAATCAGTCCATTCTGAAGGAGATCAACCCTGGGATTTCTTTGGAAGGAACGATGCTAAAGCTATAATTCCAGTACTTTGGCCACCTCATGCGAAGAGTTGACTCACTGGAAAAGGCTCTGATGCTGGGAGGGATTAGGGGCAGGAGGAGAAGGGGACGACTGAGGATGAGATGGCTGGATGGCATCATGGACTCAATGGACGTGAGTCTGAGTGAACTCCGAGAGATAGTGATGGACAGGGAGGCCTGGCGTGCTGCGATTCAGGGGGGGTCGCAAAGAGTCGGACACGACTGAGAGACTGAACTGAACTGAACTGAACTGAACCCTGGGTTTGTGCTTCACTGTGTGACCTTGATCAAGTCCCTTAACCTCAGTTTCCTCATCTGGAAAATGCGCACCATGATGATAATTTCACCTTATAGATTGCATGTGTGTCTGCTAAGAACAAGTGGCCCTGAGAAGACTTCCCGGGTTTCTGAATCTGGAATTATGAATTATACTGCCACCTGGGGAGAAGGAATTCTGTTTAGAGGATATGGCTACCATCCCCAAGGCTAAATATTGATTCAAGCCAAATGACATCTCTCTCTGAACCATGACACAGAACTCTGACTGAGTCGATGCTTCTGTTTTCTGGGCTCTCAAAGGAGCTACTGATTACTGGCTCAGATTACTCCCTTTCTCATCTTTACCAGTCAGCCTTTCCTTATCAACTACTTCTAGCCTGAAATCACACTGCAAGGAGAGTTGTAAGGTTTTTGGTCTCTTTTCAGATTCCCACATCTCCAGTGTAGCAACAAGTAGCTATTATGGCTTCTTGTCATAGCAACAACTATGCAACCTGTACAGTCCAATCTCAGCCTGTTAAATGTAACTGTCCCCATTTGGCCCCTCATGTTTAAATTACCAACAGTTGCCTTAGAAACCTTCCTATGCTTGCTGTTTAAGGATGAAATATGTGTGATCCTGATCTAGTTTTCTTTCCCAAGCATGATTCCAAGCATTCAATGAAGTAATCAGACATTTAGTCATCTAACTACCCACAGGAATTGACCAAAGCAAACCACCCATCCCACATTTCTAGCTTGCCCCAAAACAACATTGAAGTGATCACTGAAACAATGTGATACATTGGCATGAGCACGCCAGAAGGAACACTTTTTCTGGATTCATTTTCCACCTAGTGCAGAATGTCTACCACAAGCCTCGCCCTCCAGCAGCCAGTCACCTGGTTTTTGCAGACTCAGCCCACTCCATATCCCTTCCACATCCCTCAGTAAAATCTAGAGAACAGACTCAGTCAAAGCTCTCTCTCCTGCAGAAAATAGTTTTTTTGTTTTTTTAGTTTTTGTTTTTTAGTTTTTAGTTTTTGTTTTTAGTTTTTAGTTTTTGTTTTGTTTGGTAACACATTCAAATCTTGTGCTCCTTGCCTTGGTTTCAAGGACCTGCACCAGAGTATGAGAAGCCTCTCCTTCCACCTAAAACTTTCTCCACTCCCACCAGGACCAGAGTCTTCATTGGATCATGTGTCCTCATTGGTATTGTTCAGCTGCTAAGTCATGTCTGACTCTTTGTGATCACATGTTTGGCCACAAAGCTGGCTTCCCTGGCTTTCACTATTTCGTGGAGTTTCCTCAAACTCGTGTCCTTTGAGTCTGTGATGCCATCTCACAATCCCATCCTTTTATTTCCTCTCCTTCTGCCCACAGTCTTTCCCAGCATACGAGTCTCTTCCAATAAGCTGGGTCTTCACATCAGATGGCCTAAGAGTTGGATATTCATCTTCAGCATCAGCTGTTCCATTGAATATTGCTCTATCACTTCCAAAATGAAACTCATGTTTCCAAACAGCTGACAATATTGAGAACTGATTAAGTTTAGAGAATAGGAATCGTGTCCTCTGAGAAATCCCAGCACTTCTGCCCTGCCTTTCTCTTACCATTCTCTCCACCTGGCATAGAATTGCTTCCCTACAGTTTCTCCAGCCTTAAACCACTTGCCAACCCATCATTGTCAGCTGTCCAGGAATTGTTCCTTCCTCCTTCCTTAAATACTTCTGCCTGCTCCCTGATTGTCCTCTGTACATCAGTTCAGTTTAGTCTCTCAGTCATGTCCAACTCTTTGCTATATCATGGGGTACAGCACACCAGGTTTTGCTGTCCATCACTAACTCCCAGAGCTTGCTCAAAGTCATGTTCATCACGTTAGTGATGCCACCCAGAATTTCATCTTCTGTCTTCCTCTTCACCTCCTGCCTTTAATCTTTCCCAGCATTGAGGTCTTTTATGAGTCAGTTCTACCCATCAACTGGCCAAAGTAATGGAGGTTCAGCTTGAGCATCAGTCCTTCCAATGATATTCAGGACTGATTTACTTTAGGATGGACTGGTTGGATCTCCTTGCAGTCCAAGGGACTCTCAAGAGTCTTGTCCAAAACCACAGTTCAAAAGAATTAATTCTTTGGTGCTCAGCTTTCTTTATGGGCCAACTCTCGCATCCACTCACGACTTCTGGAAAAACCATAGCTTTGACTCTACAGACCTTTGTTGGTAAAGTAATGTCTTTGCTTTTCGGATACTGTCAAGTTTTTCATAGCTTTTCTTTCAAGGAGCAAGCGTCTTTTCTTTTTCTTTTTTTTTTTTTTTTTTCCACAGCTGCAGTCACTATCTGCAGTGATTTTGGAGCACAGGAAAATAAAGTCTGTCACTGTTTTCATTGCTTCTCCATGTATTTGCCATGAAATAATGGAACTGGATGCCGTTATCTTCATTTTTTGAACTGTACATAACTCATCAAGACCATACCCAAGAAAAGGAAATGCAAAGGCAAAATTGTTATCTTAGGATGCCTTAGAAATAACTTAGAAAAGAAGAGAAGCAAAAGACAAATCAGAAAAGAAAGACATACCAATCTGAATGCAGAGTTACAAAGAATAGCAAGAAGAGATTTTTAAAAAGCCTTCCTATGTGATCAGTGGAAAGAAATAGAGGAAAACAATAGAATGTGAAGGACCCGAAATCTGCTCAAGAAATTTAGAGTGAGGGAAGGATCATTTCATGCAAATATGGGCCTTACAAAAGACAGAAATGCCATGGACTTAAAAGAAGCAGAATATATTAAGAAGAGGTTGAAAGAGTATATAGAAGAGCTATACAAAAAAGATATTTTTGACCCAGATAACCACGATGATGTGATCACTCACTTAGAATTAGACATCTTGAAATGTGAAGTCAAGAGGGCCATAAGAAGCATACCTACAAGCAAAACTAGTCGGGGGGTGGTGATGGAATTGAAGAGCTATTTCAAATATTAAAAGATGATGCTGTTAAAGTGCTGCACTCAATATGCTAGCAAATTTTGAAAACTCCGCAGTGGCCACAGAACTGGAAAGGTCATTTTCATTGCAATCCCAAAGAAAGGCAATTTCAAAGAATGTTCAGCTACCACACAGTTGCACTCATCTCACTTGCTACCAAAGTAATACATGAACTGTGAAATTCCATATGTGCAAGCTGGATTTAGAAAAGGCAGAGGAACCAGAGATCAAATTGCCATCATCCATTGGATCATAGAAAAAGAAAGAGAATTCCAGAAATATATCTACTTCTGCTTTATTGACCATGCTAAAGCCTTTGACTGTGTGGATCACAACAAACTGTGGAAAACTTACAGAATGTGAATACCAGACCATCTTATCTGCCTTCTGAGAAATCTGTATGCAGGTTAAGAAGCAACAGTTAAAACTGAACTTGGAAGAGCAGACTGATTCCAAATTGGGAAAGGAGTACATAAAGGCTGTATCTTGTAACCCTGATTATTTAAATTATATGCTGAGTAAATCATACAAAATGCCCACCTGGATGAAGCACAAGCTGGAATCACGGTTGCTTGGAGAAATCTCAGTAACCTCAGATATGCAGAAGACCCTTGGCAGAATATGAAGAGAAACTAAAGAGCCTTTTGGTGAAAGGGAGAGAGTGAAACATCTGGTTAAGTTCCACATTCAGAAAATGAAGATCATGGCATTTTTCCCATCGCTTCATGGCGAATAGATGGGGAAACAATGGAAACAGTGAGAGGCTTTAATTTGGGGGCTCCAAAATCACTGCAGACGATGACTGCATCCATGAAATTAAAAGATGCTTGCTTGTTTGAAGAAAAGCTATGACAAACCTAGCAGCATTTTTAAAAACAGAGATATTACTTCACAGAAATAGTTCAGTATTATCAAAGCTATGATTTTTCTAGTTGTCATGTATGGATGTGAGAGTTGGACCATAAAGAATGGTGAGCAATGAAGAATCAATGGTTTTCAACTGTGGTGTTGGACAAGACTCTTGAGAGTCCTTTGGAGTACAAAGAGAGCCAACAAGTCAATGCTAAAGGAAATCAATCTTGAATATTCATTGGAAGGACACATGCTGAAGCTGAAGCTCCAACACTTTGACCAACTGATGTGAAGAACTTCCTCATTGTAAAAGACCCTATTACTGGAAAAGGTTGAAGGCAGGAGGAGAATAGGACAATAGAGGATGAGAAGGTTGGATGGCATCACCAACTTGATGGACATGAGTTTGAGCAAGATCCAGGAGTTGGTGAAGGACAGGGAAGCCTGGCGTGCTGCAGTCCATGGGGTTGCAAAGAGTTGGGCATGACTGAGTGACTGAACTGAATTGAACATACCCCACAGCAAATGCTAGTTGTAATTGTCATGTTTCTCCCACAAACCAGGGCTCCCCATAGCCCCAACACATATCCCTAGTTAGTCTGCACCCATGAACAGTGCCTAGAATCCACAAGGCATCCAGAGAGTTCTGATTGCAAGGGGATGCCCATTTTGGTAGACATAGAGGAAGAAAGGCCACATTTATCCTCTTGTCTCAAACAACTGAAAGTAGAAGAGATACATGAAAGAACAGGTTTTTATATCAAACGTCAGGCAGCAGAGTATGGATTCCTGAGGTGGGGAGCAAGAAAGGTGAGTTATACAATTGCCCCAACTCTAGAAAAATTTTCCAACACACACATGAAAAGGCTATCTATGCAGAGACAAACAGTCTCCTCAAGAAGAGAGATTTGAGACTCTAGATAGTTAGGGTTCCCAGGAGAGAACTACACACAGAGAACTGTGCAAGTGTACAGGTGATACCCCTTCAGTTCTCAGGAGAGAGTTAAAGTACTAGTTAGAATCATAGGGAACAATCCTTGACACTCAAATTGCACCAAGCCTAATGGTGTCCCCACCCACCAGCGTGGAAATTACTCATAATTCCCATGACATCAGTATAGCCTTGAAGACAATATTGCATTACTAAAGGGGAATAGTAACCTGGTCTAAAGGCTGGTCTCACATCAGCTAAAAAAACCTGAACAGCAAGCCTTCAAAAAAATACAATTGTTTCAAGTATATTAACAGTGTTTGCAAACAGTGCCAGAAATAATCTATAAAAATTAAAAATATCCAGCATCCAAAGGGAAAATTTACCACATCCAATATCCAATTTAAAATTTCCATATGAATCGTGAATATATTTGTCCTAGGTCAATCACAATATTGTAAAGTAATTACCCTCTAATTAAGATAAATATATAAATTTAAAAAGAAAAACATTTCTGATGTATAAAGAAGCAAGAAAATATTCATAATGAGGAAAAATCAATTAGTAAAAACAGTTAAAATATAAATTACATAGTTAGGAAGGACATTAAAATGTTTACTACATCAATAATCCTTATATTCATGAAGCTGAAGAATATTGATTATGTCAAATGGAGACATGGAAAATAGGAATGAAAAGACTGTGGGAAAAAAATTAATTGTGCATCACAGAGATTTGAAACAACTTTAAGAATACTAAACTATATGTAAATGGAATCCTACAGGAAGTGAAAGAAGGAGAATAGAGAAAAGAACTTCATAATTACTGGCTGAAAAATGTCCAGATATAATGAAAGCTTTAAACCCATTAACACAGAAGTTCAATTAATTGAAAGACAAGAAATATGACAACTATTCAAAGGTGCATGATAATTCATTGTTAAAAACAATCAACCAGAGAAATGTAACCAGAAGGAAAAACAGAGTAGAACAAAAAATGGCAAAGACAGCAGATTAGGCATATGAAACAATGTTAGCCAGAGGACACTGGCACCACATCTTAAAATGCTGAGAGAAATATACTTGACTCAGAATTCTATACACAATAAAAATACATATAATAAACAAGATAAAATACTTTCTCAAACACACAACTACAAGATTGCATCACCACCAACAGACCAATGTAAGAAATGTTTTTTAAAGGTCACAAACATGAGATCTCCATAATTCTAGCCATCTCAGTCCTTCAGAAGACCTTGATAAAGACAAACAAACACTAAAGTAGAAATAGTCATTGTGTTTCTACCCACTTCTAGAAAGTGTTGCTAACTCCTCAGTACTAGATCTTCCAATGTTGGTGGATTAGATGGAGAAGTGATGTGAACAGAAATAAGGAAGGTGAGACAGGTAGGTCAGAATGTGAGGTAACAAAGACAAGGTATTTAGAAGCTGAAGAATTGAGAGAGATTTGGGACCTGAGTTGAAAATGCAGTTATCAAACCAAATTGGGTCATGTGGTATGTATAATCTTTACTTCAGTCCTTAGAAGATCTCTACTGACTAGTCTGCCTCTTTTTCTGGAGCACAATTCAGATCCACCTAGCTGTTTCTAATTGCTGTTCTTTCTGCCTAGCTCCCACACTGTGCCCAGCCATTCAGCCTAATCAATTCAGAAAAGATTTGTTCTTTAAGGCAAGCGCTGCAGGCTACCTACAAAACTTCTTTCTCCTTCAAAACTGAAAATAGTTTGTTATATAGCCATGAGCCCAGTAGCTACAGGACTGCCCTTCCTATGCACCAGTGCTCTTAGTCATGACTGGTGACTTAGAGATGCAAGCAGAACTGTAAGAGGGATTTCTTGGAAGACTGCTTTCAAGGAGTTGATTTAGCTGACAGATGGGACTTCCTTTCCCTACTTTCTTCCTAACTGTTTTCTGGATTTTAGTTGTGATGGCTGGAATTCCTGCAGTTGTATTGGACCATCATGTAACCTTGGAGATGGATACCACCCAAGCTCTGGCTGGCCCACCTAAAGTTTTGCTTCAGTGGTAGAGAAAAATCAAGTTTATCTTGCTAAAGTTATTGTTGTTTTAGCTTTTAGCAATGTGCATCCAAACTTAATCCTGATACTACTATGTGTTTAATATGATATAGCCTTATTATTTTGTTGGGTTTATTGAATATATTTATATTTTACATTTCCCTAAAATTTTATTTTATAAACTGATTCATCAACCATTATATCTAAATTGTATAAATGCAAAATCATGATTATAAGCATGCTTTCCTTTAGATTTTGAATTTTAACTTTCTTATCTTCTTTCCTTTCTTGTTTTCTCCATATTTGTACAGCCTGGGCCATGTCCTATCTTATAACCTCACCCATATCCATATCTGCAGGCTAAAAAAGACTGACAGCTGTGTGAGGGGAACCAAAGAAGAATGAGTTAAAGGGACATGAATGAAGGGTGGTGGCCCTTGTTACTCATCATGAACGTCCTTCAGTAGAATCACATTCTCCTGCCCTTTTGTGTGCCCACCACCACCAGGTTTGCCATGACCATGGAGGATACTTCAGCCAGTGGAATTTGAGTAGAGGTGATATCTCACTTCCAAATGGAAGTATTATTTTCTGTCCTACTAGCTGGAACGCACATGTAATGACAGGAGCTGGAGCAGCCACGTTAGAACAGAAGTAAGTAGCACAGGCAGAAGATGTGACAAGAAAAAAGTGGGCCCTCATCTCTGTGGAGAGACCTGCACTATCATTATATGACAGAGAATAGAAATTGTGTCGTATTTAATACAATGTTATTTAGGGCTTGATTGCAGTAGTTGAACCTATAACCTAACACTCAGAATAACTGATCTTTGTGTTAGCCCTGTCTTGACATTAGGGTCTGAATGAGACAAGATCTGCTGACATATACTTACAAGTGAGTCAAGTGACATCCCTGTCCTCTGGAAGCTATGCTCTAGTGTGGGGTTCAGAAACTGGAAGCAAGAACAAAGCCACATGGCAGGACAGCTTCAAGATCCTATAAGAACCTTTGGGAGGGGAACCTCAATCAGTCTTGATTTCAGGAGGTTGCTTGAAGCAGGGACAATCCTCTATCAGTCTCCTCATAAACAGGCCATGGTGCCAAGTTTCACGTAAAAGTAATTTATTTAAATTCCTTCCGGGGTGTTTTCCCTTTTGATCCAGTGCTTAAGATATGCATTTGAGACCTGGTTTGGAAAGACTGCAAATGCCCCAGGGCAACTAGGCCAGTGGGCCAAAACTACTGAGCCTGAGTGACCTGGAGCCTGTTATCTACATCATGAGAAGCACAGGATTGAAAAGCCAGTGCACTGCCATTACAGAGTAGCCCTTGCTTGCTGCAAATAAAGAAGTCTTGAGCAGCAATGAACCTCAGTTTAGTTCAGTTCAGTCACTCAGTCATGTCCGATTCTTTGCGACCCCTGAATCGCAGCACGCCAGGCCTCCCTGTCAATCACCAACTCCTGGAATTCACTCAGATTCACGTCCATCAAGTCCATGATGCCATCCAGCCATCTTATCCTCAGTCGTCCCTTTCTCCTCCTGCCCTCAATCCCTCCCAGCATCAGAGTCTTTTCCAATGAGACAACTCTTTGCATGAGGTGAACAAAGTACTGGAGTTTCAGCTTTAGCATCATTCCTTCCAAAGAAATCCCAGGGCTGATCTCCTTCAGAATGAACTGGTTGGATCTCCTTGCAGTCCAAGGGATTCTGAAGAGTCTTCTCCAACACCACAGTTCAAAAGCATCAATTCTTCAGCGCTCAGCCTTCTTCACAGTCAACTCTCACATCCATACATACATGACCACAGGAAAAACCATAGCCTTGACTAGACAGACCTTAGTCGGCAAAGTAATGTCTCTGCTTTTGAATATACTATCTAGGTTGGTCATAACTTTTTTCAAGGAATAAACGTCTTTTAATTTCATGGCTGCAGTCACCATCCACAGTGATTTTGGAGCTCCCCAAAATAAAGCCTGACACTGTTTCCACTGTTTCCCCATCTATTTCCCATGAAGTGATGGGACCGGATGCCATGATCTTCATTTTGTGAATGTTGAGCTTTAAGCCAGCTTTTTCACTCTCTTCTTTCACCTACATCAAAGAGGCTTTTAGCTCCTCTTCACTTTCTGCCATAAGGGTGGTGTCATCTGCATATCTGAGGTTATTGAGATTTCTCCCAGCAATCTTGATTCCAGCTTGTAAACTTTCTTCCAGCCCAGCATTTCTCATGTTGTACTCTGCATAGAAGTTAAATAAGCAGGGTGACAATATACAGCATTGACGTACTCCTTTTCCTATGTGAAACCAGTCTGTTGTTCCATGTCCAGTTCTAATTGTTGCTTCCTGACCTGCATACAGATTTCTCAAGAGGCAGGTTAGGTGGTCTGGTATTCCCATCTCTTTCAGAATTTTCCACAGTTTACTGCTATCCACACAGTCAAAGGCTTTGGCATAGTCAATAAAGCAGAAATAGATGTTTTTCTGGAACTCTCTTGCTTTTTCCATGATCCAACAGATGTTGGCAATTTGATCTCTGGTTCCTCTGCCTTTTCTAAAACCAGCTTGAACACCAGGAAGTTCATAGTTCACGTATTGCTGAAGCCTGGCTTGGAGAATTTTGAGCATTACTTTACTAGCATGTGAGATGAGTGCAATTGTGTGGTAGTTTGAGCATTCTTTGGCATTGCCTTTCTTTGGAATTGGAATGGAAACTGATCTTTCCCAGTCCTGTGGCCACTGCTGAGTTTTCCAAATTTGCTGGCATATTGAGTGCAGCACTTTCACAGCATCATCTTTCAGGATTTGAAACCGCTCAACTGGAATTCCATCACCTCCACTAGCTTTGTTCGTAGTGATGATTTCTAAGGCTCACTTGACTTCACATTCCAAGATGTCTGGCTCTAGACTAGTGATCACATCATCATGGTTATCTGGATCATGAAGATCTTTTTGTACAGTTCTTCCATGTATTCTTGCCACCTCTTCTTAATATCTTCTGCTTCTGTTAGGTCTATACCATTTCTGTCCTTTATCGAGCCCATCTTTGCATGAAATGTTCCCTTGGTATCTCTGCTTTTCTTGAAGAGATCTGTAGTCTTTCCTATTCTGTTCTTTTCCTCTATTTCTTTGCACTGATCGCTGAAGAAGGCTTTCTTATCTCTTCTTGTTATTCTTTGGAACTCTGCATGCAGATGCTTATATCTTTCCTTTTCTCCTTTGCTTTTTGCCCATTATTTTTAATATAAATTTATTTATTTTAATTAATTGAACAAAAAAATTTTTTTTTAATTCTCCCAGAGAAACCAGTGAGGTCTCATGGGAAGCAGGACATGAAAAAGGATGAATTCAGTCTGGGTCTGTTTTCATGCAAGTCATGGAGAGGAAAGCTACCGCCTGTTTTCACAGGGAAATTGGGGCATAAGTTGTCAAACGTGCCCCAACCCAAGGCTAGGATCTGTGCCTTCACTCTCCCACTAGTGCCTCCCTCTCATCCTTCAACTAACACCCAGCTGGTGTCTCCAAGCCCTTGTATTAGATTCTCCAAAGACAAAACAAAGGTGTCACTAGAAGCAAAAGATATCAAAGCTCAGGAAAATGTAACCTCAGATAATGTCTGTATTTCTGCACCCATTCTGCCATATCCAGCATCATATCTGAAGTCCTGCGAGTCTAAAAAACTCCATGGATGTCTACATGTAGGCATTTTTTAATCAGCTTTTAATTTATGTAGGAATATAGTTGATTTATAGCACTGTGTTAATATTAGCTGTATGAGAAATTAATTCCCATATATATAGACATGTATCCATTCTTTCCTAGATTCTTTTCCCATACAGGATATTACAGACTACTGAGCAGAATTCCTGTGCTGTACAGTAGGTCTTTGTTTATTATCTATTAAATAAAGTAGTATATATATATTAATCTCAAACTCTCTATTTATCCTTATCCCATCTTTCCACATTGGTAACTATAATTATCGATTTGATGGAGGGAAGTGTCTAGGCACTTTCTGGATGAGGGTCTGTGCTTGTGAGAGTGCAGTGGCCAGGAAACAAGCCTGAGAGAAACTCATTTGAGATGATGGAAAATGTTGAGAAGGATTTGGCCATGCAAAAGCTGTGAGAAAAACATTCTAAATGTTGAAAGTAGCCCCTGCTAAGGACCAAGGTAACCAAGTTTAATGAATGACTACCATTCCATTGCCAGTCTTCCTCCCATGCTTGGAACTTGTACTACAGATCAACCACCATGGCCTCATCCCATGCTTCAGTTGTGAGTTAACAGTGATGAGCCATGTCAGCCTTCCCAAGAAGGGAGAACCTGGGGCTATCATGAGGCTGAATATGCTCTGGACTCAGGGACGTGTCCATAAACTGGTTATCACTAGGAGCATCATGTGCCAGGGGCACCACCAATGCCTCTGACTATCTCCATGTACTTGTTCTCAGGAGGAGAAACACCAAGGAACTGAGAGAGCAAAGAAACAAGTAATGACTCATGTTTCATCTTGCCCCATGTGATTCCCACTACCCTTTGACCACACTGCTCTCTGCCCAAAAACTCTTTCCTCTTTTGCTTCCTCAGAGGTGGCTTGTGAGTTACATAAGCACCTGGCTGTGAAGCCTGGAGGTTGGAACTCAACTCACAGTCAGCTGGGACCCAGAGATGTCCAGCCTTGTCCTGAGTTTCTGTCCTTTTCTCCAACCAGATTCACAAAGCAAAGTCTCTAAAAAACATTAAAGTGATTGTAATTCTCTCAAGGCGTTTAAATCTCCAAGGTCTATTTTGAGCATCAAGGTCCTTTGAGCATCAAAGAGGGAACACATCCTCTGATCTAGGCTAGTCTCAGACCTCAGCCTTCCTCAGCCAGGAAACATAAAACCCTGAGGAAACATAAAGCCCTTATCTAAGTTGCCAGAAGGCTGAGAAGAGAATGCTTCTCACTGTGAATGCAGGTTCATGTTATCCAGTCACCCAAAGGTCTGTGTTGTCTGAATGAGGATTGGGAGCTCCTGGGATTCTGAGTTGGGAGTGAGTTAGTCACCACCTGCACGACTGCCTCCTAGGGTCACTACAGCTGGGGCTCCCCACTGTGCCTGAAACCCAAAGAAAGAGCCTGCAGTATTGCTTTCCGGCTACTACAAGAAGGCATGTCTGCTAATAAAATCAGAACCAGAGTTGAGGGGCAACGGAAAAGGAACTTCCACTCTGGTGCTTGCAGAAATCTGTGAGCTGCCCAGCAGTGGATGCAATTGAGCTGTCTCTCATTTTTCCCTTCCTAGAAGTCTCCTGGCCTGAGAACCAGAGTTCCTGGGTCCCAAGTCTTCACTAACTTACCTGCAGCTTTAGAGTGAGTCATACACCCCAGGGAGAAGGCAATGGCACTACACTTCTGTACTCTTGCCTGGAAAATCCCACGGATAGAGGAGCGTGGTAGGCTGCAATTCATGGGGTCCCTAAGAGTTGGACATGACTGAGTGATTTCACTTTCACTTTTCTCTTTCATGCATTGGAGAAGGAAATGGCAACCCACTCCAGTTTTCTTGCCTGGAGAATCCCAGGGACTGGGGAGCATGCTAGGCTGCCATCTATGGAGTCACAGTGTTGGACACGACTGAAGCGACTTAGCAGCAGCAGCAGCAGCAGCATACACCCCAGGGTTCAGTTTCCCAACTCTTGGACGAAGGAGACAGGACTTGCTCCAGAACACTTGTTCCAGACTGAAGCTCAGTGCCAATCAGTGGACAAGTGGCTCTGAGGTGCGTGTTGCTCAGGATGCTGAGAATGCCTCTGGTGGGCCTGGGGCTGTAACTGTCTGGTGATGTTAATGGGTCCAGGGATCAGAACTGGTAGATCACTTGGCACAAATCAGCTGTGACACTGAGGACCTTAGAGGTCTTGCCCACTGGAACATACCATCATTTGGATTCTGCAGGATGAGATCGTGTACTTAAAAGTCAGAAGTTATCCATGGGGAAGTTTGTAGATTCCTCAACAGAAACCCAAATTAGGCTGATCAATCATCTCTGCTAAAAAAAAAAAAAACTCGGGGAACTAGATATACCAGGACTCTTAGACAAATTTTATAATATTTTAAATAGTATTTAAAGTAGGTCATCTTTTGGATGACCTGCCATTTGCTCTCTGGCTTGGAATGAAACCCACAGTTAGAGTGGAATCAAAGGGCTCTGTGGGAGGCTGCAGTAGGAGTGAATACAGCTCTCTCCCATCCACATCTGGAGCAGGAATTCCAGCAGGAAGGACGTGACCTCCAAGTTTAACCGGAAGACTCAGGTAGGTCTGGCCCTCAGGGAGGCACTGTTCTTTTCCCAGTGCTTCTTCCTTCCCTCCTGGGTCCTGTGCAAGCTGCCTACCTCCTGGTTCCTGGGTTCTGGATTCCTCCTCCCTTCTCTTGCAAATATCCGTGCAGTGCCACTTGTGGCTTCCTCTCTACCCAGGCACTCCCTCACCTGCAGATGGCCCTAAAGAAGGGAAAACCAAGGACAGGTCTGCCCAGTTCATTCTTTCTAAAAATGTCCCCATTCCTTCTGCTTCCAGACATTGTCCTTAATCATCAACATCTCCAGCTAGATGACTCAGCTTAGCAGGGTAATGGACATGCAGATACTGGCGGGGGCAGGGGAGGGGGAGTGCATTGTGTGGTAAGGTTCTCAGGTGTGGGGAACGGTTTTCAGATGACAAGAGATGAGTTGGAATAAGGAGCATGTTGTCCTCCAACCACTCATTCATTGGGGACCTGCCAGAATCTGCTATCTTGGGCTCCTCAGGGTATCTCTAAGACAGAAACTTCAAAATGGACTTTGTATAAACTTCTTACTACAAAATAATTTCAAACATAATATAAATAATAAAGAAGAGTGTCATAAACCCTATATTTTATCATTTGGCATCAATAACTATAAAACTAACCTCTTAGTCCCACAGGTTTTCATAGACTGGAGACTATGCAACATCAATGTGATGGCCAAGTGAGTTCCTGGTGAAGACATTCTTGACTTGCATCAGTCTTTCTCTTGCTATCTTCTCACATATGTTGGTTGAAGGGAAGGAGGAAGAGGGAGAATAAGAAAAATAGGGAGAGGCTAATCCCATCATGAAGGACCACCATCAAAACCGAATGTCAACCTGGTTACCTCCCAAGACCCTACTTTCCTAATACCATCACATTGGGAGTCAGGGTGGGCACAATTCAATCCATAGCAGCTACACAGATCTGTTCTTATACCAAGACAGACACTCATTTCATTCTCTCTTTTACTTCTTATTCATTTTTCAATAAGTACTTTAAGGATGAGAGGAATATTTCACAAAATGCACATGAGTATTTGGGGTAAAATAATAGGATGGCATCTGGTCCCATCACTTCATGGGAAATAGATAGGGAAACAGTGGAAATAGTGTCAGACTTTATTTGTGAGGGCTCCAAAATCACTGCAGATGGTGATTGCAGCCATGAAATTAAAAGACTCTTACTCCTTGGAAGAAAAATTATGACCAACCTAGATAGCATATTGAAAAGCAGAGACATTACTTTGCCAACAAAGGTCCACCTAGTCAAGGCTATAGTTTTTCCTGTGGTCATGTATGGATGTGAGAGTTGGACTGTGAAGAAAGCTGAGCACCGAAGAATTGATGCTTTTGAACTGTGGTGTTGGAGAAGACTCTTGAGAGTCCCTTGGACTGCAAAGAGATCTAATCAGTCCATTCTAAAGGAGATCATCCCTGGGTGTTATTTCAAAGTAATGATGCTAAAGCTGATACTCCAGTACTTTGGCCACCTCATGCAAAGAGTTGACTCATTGGAAAAGACTCTGATACTGGGAGTGACTGGGGGCAGGAGGAGAAGGGGACGACCAAGAATGAGATGGCTGGATGGCATCACTGACTCGATGGACATGAGTTTGAGTGAACTCCAGGAGATGGTGATGGACAGTGAGGCCTGGCATGCTGCGATTCATGGGGTCCAAAGAGTCGGACACGACTGAAGGACTGATCTAAACTGAACTGAATGGGATGTTTAAAATAAATGCTCTTTGTCCCCAATAAAATTAACATTTAATATCCAGTCCATGTGCAAATTTCCCTTATTCTCAAAAAGCAGATGTCTTTTCACAGTTTACTGAGAGAATGCAGTCATATGTTGTACTTCGTTGTTTTCCTTTAAGATGAAATAGCTGTTCCTCTCCCAATTATAATGCCACTTATTTGTTCAGAAACTGGGCGGAAGCAGGGTGGTTTGTCTTACAGAATGTCTTACAGGAGTCCACAACACCAGCACAGTGGGTCAGGACCAGTACCAGTCTTTGGTCTATTAGAACCAGACCTCCACAGCAGGAGGTGAGCTGCAGGCCAGTGAGTTGAGTGAGCTTCATCTGTATTATAGCTGCTCCCTATCACTCTCTCATCACCCCCAGAAGGGACAGTCTGGCTTGTTTTCCTGGAACTGTTTGTAGTTACATAACCTATGCTTAATAGAAACAAAAATAGCACAAATATAAATGATTATTTTCCTTTCTCAGTGCTCAAAATGGTGAGTTGCTGCCCTAGAGATCTATCACAGTGACCAGTTAGATGTTGCTTATTAACATTTGGACACCAAAATTAAATATTAAAAAACTAAGGCCATGGGATCCAGCCTATCCTTCATGGCAAATAGAAGGAGAAAAAGTGGAAGCACTGACAGATTTCTTCACCTTAGCCTCTAAAACCACTGTGTATGCTGCCTGCAGCCATAAAATCAGAAGGTTTTTACTTCTTGGCAGGAAAGCTATGAGAAACATAAACAGTGTGCTGAGAAGCAGAAACATCATTCTGCCCAACAAACTGGTAGATGTTTGACCTTTTCATTTGGATTCCTAAAATTTCTGTCCAGTCCCCATTGGTCTTTGAAGTCCCTCAGCTTTCTGGTCCTTCACGATTCCCAAGATTATTTTGTACATTTCTTTACCCAGTCCAGAAATCAGCCATCTCTTTAAGAATCCATGCATCGTCTGATGGAAAATGTATTTAGAAGCTCCATGTTAGAGCTCAGAATAGTCACTGTTATCAAGTTGTCATTGTTTGTAGGCTTTACTTTGGTCAGAGCAGGAAGGACACATTTTCCTTAAAAATAAAATAAAAAGGAATCTAATTATTTGTAAAACTTATGTTTTCAGTTCAAGATTTAAGATAGCAGGGTTTTAATTAAAGTTCTTCATGTTATTAGTGAATCTCTTTTTCTAGCCACTAAAGGCTTACTTCAGAACATTAGCTTTAATTATTGTTTTGTTTTTCATGTTAACATATATATGATTCTGTCACAATAACAGAAACAATATGAGGAACAATAATTTGTTGAATATAGTTTCAGACTTCTTTCCTTATTTCTTTTGATTTTCTTTGGTTTTGTTTTGAATGGGCAGTATTTTTGTTTTTCCTTAGAAGATATTCCACTCTGAATGTAGTAATAATTCTGAATTTTAAAGATACTTAAGTAATGTGTTGTTATGGGCAACTAGTCATCAACTTGACACAATTAGATTTATCAGTCTTTGTTCTCAATTTGTTCAGTTCAGTTCAGTCCCTCAGTCACGTCCGTCTCTTTGCAACGCCATGGACTGCAGCACGCCAAGCTTTCCTATCCATCACCAACTCTCGAATCTTACTCAAGCTCATGTCCATCGACTTGGTGATGCCATCCAACCATCTCATCCTGTCTTCCCCTTCTCTTCCTGCTTTCAATCTTTCCTAACATCAGCATCTTTTCCAATGAGTCAGTTCTTCCCATTCCATGGGCAAATAATTGGAGCTTCAACTTTAGCATCAGTTTTTCCAGTGAATATTCAGGACTGATTTTTTTTAGGGTGGACTGGTTTGATCTCTTTGCTGTCCAAGGGACTCTCAAGAGTCTTCTCCAACACCATAGTTCAAAGGGTATATATGTGTGTCGTTTGTCAGTGACATCATATTCCCCCTGTTGAGATTTAACCACCAAAACTGCATTTAAACAATGTGCAAAAATGAGTGTTAAGACACAGTACCTGATCTACACACATCTGGTAATAGGAGAGGCTCCTGTTGTATTTAAGGGACAGTCATTGATAGGTCTCATGCAGGAATAGGCCCTGGGAGTCCTGGATGAGTCATTAAACATGATTGTCTTTACTTGGCTGCCACATTTGTTTTGTTTTCTTTGATTGGGAAGATATTTCACAATTTTTTTTTTTTTGTATGTTTGGCTTGGCAGACAAAATTTTTCATGGCATAGACCCTCTGGGGAAATTATATCAGAAATATATCCATTTCTCTTCAGCAGTTAAATTCATTGGTTTGTATGTCCTGGTGATCTTTCTTTATAAATAGAAAGGAAACATACATGTTCCGTGTGCATTCAGTCTCTTTGTAAATCAACCGACATGAATCAAAGTCCTCTCTGTCCCCACTATACTCTCAACTCTAGGCCGAGAAATAAAACCTGCAGAGACTGAAGGCTGACTCCATCACATCGCTGCGGAGTTTTCGTTCCCACTGTTCTTTGGGTAAAAAAAAAAATTAGTTGCTAACATTAAAATCAGTAGATTGTACATAAATATCCAAACTTCTGACTTCTCTTGAAAACATGGCCAACTGGCCTGCTTGCCAGCATGGGTGAAGTGAAGGAAAGGCTGCTCCCAGTGGTAAGGCCTGTGCTGCTCAGGGTCCAACATGGCAACCTAGTCCTAGTATCATTTCTCTTGCCTCCTGGGGCCATGAATTTGTGAAAACTAGACTGCTAGCTATCTTAAGATAAAGACTACTTTTGTCTTGATCAACTTTCACTTTGAAGCCTTTAACCCAGAACCTAGCACACAGTTCTTCCTTGTATGTTTGTTGGATGATATAAAATATCTTGTGGATGCATATGACATTTCTTCCAATACTGAAACCGTGCAATTGAAGTACTGCTTTACCCTAAATTTTTGATGCAGACTGGCATAATAGGTGTCACTGATGTCTGCCATTAGACTCACTAGATAAAACCAGTTGTTTGACCCTGGGCTGTCCCTGAAGTCTTCACTTTGCCATTTGACAACTTATCCTCCTAGCAATCTCCTCTCCAATGAAGACATCAATGCATATCTCATGAAGTGGCTAGAAAGATGACATGAAACCACGAATGTCGAGCATGGCCCCTAGTATCCATTTTCATGATGTTCTTAGCAGTTTTTTTCTCCAAGTAAGCAAGGTTCTCCATCTCTGTAGATGTCCATGCAGATCGGTTTGATTTTCCAGCCAACCTTCAAGGAAGAGATTACAGTTCAGTTCTCTGTAATCTGAGGAGCTTCAAAGTCCACTCACCAAGGACACTGATGGAGGTAAAGATTTTATCAAGACCTTTGTGCTTTTTCAGTCCTATTAGTGGCCTAAAGGACTAAACTAGGGCATGTCAGAGCATATATAACTAGGGGCTCCCGGTCACCACTACATGCTAAGAACCTGAACTTCCTGAGTACTTGGAGCCAGGAAAGAAGCATGAAATGGCTTGTGCTCCTTGGCCTGGTGGCCTTCTCAGATTGCAGAGTCATGTAAGTATGGAGACTGTAAGCCACATCATATTCATTTCTGTGATTTTCTTTTCACTTGATTATTCTATTCATCAGGTTTAGAAGGGAATGGAATATTTCCCTCACAATCTTAAAGTTCAGTCCTTACTTATTGATAAGTACCTTGCTATAAGAACTGTAGGTCCCAAGGGTCTTGATGTAGATTTGCATAGCTGCACAACATTTGGGTTCCAGTCATGTCACGACCTATTGAAACTGGAACTCCTTGAAATATTCAGTGCACAGTCAGTGCAGATGTAGGTGTGGTCTTGTGGAATAGCACTTTTCTCCCTTTTATTTAGCATGTCCTCTTTGGTCCTTCTCTAACTCAGTGTGTATATGTCTATGTCTGCATCTCTGTATCACTGTCATTTATCTCTCCATCTCTTTGGAAGTCTCTGAGTGCATTTCTCTCTGTGTTGTTTTCCTTCAATTTTTAATTTGACTCATCCTTCTTTCTTGAGCCTCTACATTTCCCTAATTTGTTCCTTATCTCCTGGAATCTTTTTCAGCTATCTCTTTTCTTTCAACTTGGGAAGGATTGGGAGAGCTACTTATACACTATTTTCTATCTGACAAGCAGTGTGACCACAGGCAATTCATAAGATCCAGTTCAGTTCAGGTGCTCAGTCATGTCCGACTCTGAGACCCCATGAATCGTAGCACGCCAGGCCTCCCTGTCCATCACCAACTCCCAGAGTTCACTCAGAGTCACATCCATTGAGTCAGTGATGCCATCCAGCCATCTCATCCTCTGTCGTCTCCTTCTCCTCCTGCCCCCAATCCCTCCCAGCATCAGAGTCTTTTCCAATGAGTCAACTCTTCGCATGAGGTGGCCAAAGTACTGGAGTTTCAGCTTTAGCATCATTCCTTCCAAAGAAATCCCAGGGCTGATCTTCTTCAGAATAAACTGGTTGGATCTCTTTGCAGTCCAAGGGACGAGTCTTTTCCAACACCACAGTTCAAAAGCATCAATTCTTCGGCGCTCAGCCTTCTTCACAGTCCAACTCTCACATCCATACATGACCACTGGAAAAACCATAGCCTTGACTAGATGGACCTTAGTTGGCAAAGTAATGTCTCTGCTTTTGAATATACTATCTAGGTTGGTAATAACTTTTCTTCCAAGGATAAGCATCTTTTAATTTCATGGCTGCAGTCACCATCTGCAGTGATTTTGGAGCCCCCAAAATAAAGTCTGACACTGTTTCCACTGTTTCCCCATCTATTTCCCATGAAGTGATGGGACCATATGCCATGATCTTCGTTTTCTGAATGTTGAGCTTTAGGCCAACTTTACTCTCCACTTTCACTTTCAAATCTTTTGCATTTTAAATTCCTCCCTTGTAAAAGAGGACAGGAATCCCCCTTCTACCTCCTTCCCTGAGCTTCTATGAGAAGTATACAGTGGGGAGGCAACAGCAATGCTAGTGGCTGTCATTGTTGAAAATTTCTATTTATCAGGCACCTTATGTCCATCACTTCACTATCCCCAAGATGTCCTATTTTGAGAGTATGAATCATTACATTCCACCATTTTACTGAGGGGATACTGAGACCCTACATGGTCTTATGGCTTACCCAACATTACAGAACAGAATCTTTATTCAAACCTATGTCTTTGTCATGGTATATGCATAAAATTCTGATAATAAGGTGACTCATAAAAATGATTGGAAAATACACAGGGCCATTGCAATGACAGTTATATCTTAACACTGAAAGCTAACAGTAGCTTCTTTGTTTTCTTTGTCAAATGCTCAATGAAAGAATACCTCTAACAAAAGTGAAGAACATGAGAAAAACCCTAAGTGAAAAAAACATGCTGAACAATTTCCTGAACGAACATGCTTATAGACTGTCCCAGATTTCTTCTCGTGGCTCAATTATAACTATTCACGACCTGAGCAACATCATGGATGTGAGTGATTCTGGAGGGTGGTGCTCCACAGAGCCCCCTGGTGCTCTAGGCTAGCACTGGGGCTCATCTGGAGGTGACAGGTGGGATGTTGGGGCTGGGGCTCCTGCAGGAGGCAGAAACCCTGAGCAAAGGACGCCCAACCCAGAGAGAAGGCACTATCATCCTCAACTCTTGGTCTTGGTTACTGGGCCCAAAACTTACCAGGTGGCAGGTAAATTTCCATTTCTGTGTCAAAGATGTGTCATTAGTTTGACTGAGACTGTTCCTTCTGAGGAGAAGGCAATGGCGACCTACTCCAGTGTTCTTAACTAGAGAATCACAGGGACAGGGGAGCCTGATGGGCTGCTGTCTATGGGGCTGCATAGATTCAGATACGACTGAAGCAGCTTAGCAGCAGCAGCAGCAACAGTTCCTTCTGAACTAAGGGAGTCACTCAGCTACAGATGAAGAGTGAACCATCTCTGATCAAAAGGTAGAACCAACTGCAAAGCAATTGTGAATCCCGAGGCAGAGGAATTCAGTTTCCACAGATGCAAGAACCACAGAGTAAAAAGTTTTTGAACCTGTATTCCGTGTAAGGCCATAAGAATCTAACACATTGGTTACTTGTCTTAGATTAGAAAAAGGGCTTATTTTTCCTTCAAGAATGCCCATGCCAGCCTGAGACATTGGCAAAAGTAAATACATGTCAAATGAAAGAGTCACCTGTGTGGTGTTGATTGGATGTGGTCTGAGTTTGGAGAAAGTGGCTGGAGTTGATCAAGAAGGACCTTCTGGAGAAGGCTGGGTTTGAAGAAACTACAGAGCTTCTCAAATGAAGGGACCAGGACTTCCCTGGGTGTCCAGCTTCCTGGAGGTCCAGTGGTTATGCCTTTGGGTTTCCAATGCAGGAGGTACCACTTCAATACTTGGTCATAGAATCAATATCCTGCATATAATGTAGCACAGGAAAAAATATCAAATGCAAGCACCTCTGTGATCAAAGGCTTTGAGCTGCACAACGGTTAGAAAGTGATCTCAAGAGATATTTGACACCCAGAGGGAGGCAGCAGTGTGGGTGGGAAGAGAGAGTAGCCAGTTCTGCATGAATCCACTCCCTCCTTCTCCCTGTAGATGCTCTACGAGGGTAACATCACCATTGGAGCACCCCCTCAGGAATTCCAGGTTGTCTTTGACACAGGCTCATCTGACTTGTGGGTGCCCTCCCTCTTTGCCCCAGTTCAGCCTGTGCCCTGCCACCCTGTTTTCCACCCTTGGCACCTAATGACACTCATCTCTGTGTCTGCAGCTACACAAGCTGGTTCAGACATTACAAGTCTTCCACCTTCCTGCCTACCCAAAGACCTTCAGCATCGCCTATGGATCTGGGAACATGAAGGGATTTCTTGCTTATGACACTGTTTGGGTAATGTGTTAACAGAAGCTGAGTCAGGACTGGCTATGGAGTGACCCCTGCTTACAAAACAGATGCAGGACCATCTGGCAGGACCCATCCTAGCCTAACTCCAATAGATATTGGCCATCTTACCCAAAGGATCCTGTCCCTGGGGAGACAGTGCCCATGGTGACACACGAGCAAACAGATTAGCTAACCCACAGAGTGACTTGAGGTGTGGACTTGCAGGTCCTCTGCCCATGAGAAGTTCAAGGTTTATTTTGTTGGAAGCGAAAAGAGGGGGGAAAGCACCTACTTTTATATTCACAGACTGTGCCAAGCACTTTCAGGTAATAACTGGTTCTGGTTTAATCCTGCAACAACCCCACACAGCAGGTGGTTTGATTAGCTCATGAGACATACGAGGAAACTGAGGTACAGACAGCAAGAGCCTTGCTGTGGTCACTCACGTGGTAAACAGCAGAACTGGGCTGGCTTTTTCAAGACTGAAGTTGCTGTGGGGTGTTTAGGGACAGTATAAAACTGATCTAGGGAGCCTGGGAGCAGTCAAGAGCTTCAAGTATTCAGAATGGGAAACTGGAGGCCAGAGATGTCAGGGGGCCTGATAAATGAGTTCTCACTCTAGGGTGCCTTTGAGAGTCTAATAAACCTATGGCCTGCCTCCTCAAAGCACTTCAGTAGTTCCCGTCTCTCTCTTTCTCTCTCATACACACTCACACAAATACACACATATCCCCAAAGTGAGTTTCCCAGGCAGTAATTTCATAGATTCCTGCAAGCAAGATTGAGTTTTCGGCTTCTGTCTTCCTGGACAGATGCAGAATTCCCAGTACATTACAGAGAATGCAGTCCATTCCTGTCATTAGGTCATAGTGATGCCAAAGAGAAGGCTATCTTGTTCTCGATTTATTTTCTCCACAAGGGCGCATGAATGGGTCCTGGCCTGACACTTGGTTGCCCCACCTGTACAGAAGCCATGAGGCCAATATGATTCACTCAGGTGGTGTTTTTCAGAGGGAGGGGCAGCTGTTTTAAAATTCACAGCCTCTCTCAAATGGAACCCAAATTCCCCTCCCAGTTTGGTCTAATCATCTGAGATCCACCAAAGACACAGAACAGCCTCAATTCTTCTCTGAGGATCTAATACAATGCAGGCTGGCCCAGTCCTAGCCCCACTTCATATGTCTGTAAGTGGGAGCACTCTTCTCTCCTACACACTGGGGACCTTGTAAGTACTGACCAGCTGTGCGGTCTAAGCATTGTAGAATACGGGTGTGAGGGTGCACCTTTAGATGGCATCTTGGTCATGAACTACCCCAACATATCCATCTTTGGAGCTATCCCCATCTTTGACAACCTGAAGAATCAAGGTGCCATTTCTGAGCCTGTTTTTGCCTTCTACTTGAGCAAGTAAGTCCGAGATGGACAATCCCTTTCTCCATATTAGCTGTAAGATGCTTTCAGTTGCATGAAAATTATAGAACACTTGATAAAAAGTATCCTGAGAGATAATCTAACCCAGGATAAATATAGCCCAAGGGCCTTACCTGGCTTCACCACCGGCATTTATAAATAATGTTTCATTGGAACACAACCCTGCTCCTGGTCTCAAGACCAGTAACTTGGTATGGGGGTGTGAGTGAGGAGGAAGGGTAATGGAAGGCAACAGGAATGAAGTTTGAGGAAAAGGCAATAGGATTTGCTTATGAATTTGATAAGGAAGAAAGGAGAAGGATGGGGGCTATCTTTCCTTCCTCATTAGCATTCCACTGGGATCCCAGGACCAGCTACCCAACTTGCAGGAGTCAGTGAAAAATAAAAGTGTGGGACACAAAACAAACGTGTCGGATCCCTTGTTCAAGAAATATTAGGCATTTCAAGACAGGGAGAGCAGAGGTGGGGTCCCTTCTGAGTGTGGGGCCGTTTGAACAGTAGAGCGGAGCCAACTCTGGGTGACCTGAACCCACACCCGTAGAACTCCCGGGCTTTGACTTTCATAAAAATGACAAGCTGGACAAGGAGAAAGTCATTATGCTTCAGCACCATGTACTCTGAGTGTATCTGAGCACTGAGGTCGCAGGAGGTCCACGGCGTCTTCAGAAGACAGAGTGGGTGGAGCCCAGCCAGGTGACTCAGCTTCTAACCTCCTCTGTGCCACTCGTTAGCCAGTAACCGATCTCAGTCTGCATCTCAATCACTCCTAGACTCGATTTCTTCATCTGTACATGGGGACCTTATTAGGGCCGTGATGGGTGGACCAGCACAGCTCTAAGACAGTGCTGTTTTTACTGTCCTCCAAGGATGCCCCCCGCCCCGCACCCGCTCTTCTCTTACACATGCAGGGCAAAAGGCAGTGTGGTGATATTTGGTGGGATGGGTAAATCCTACTCCAGGGAGTGCTCAACTGGGTGCCATTGATTGAAGCGGGCAACTAGAGTGTACACATGGACTGGTAAGCCTCTACCTCTGACAGTCAGCCCAAGTGATGCTCCCGCTACTGTACATGGACACAGGCAGACACACACAGGTGCATTCTCAGACACACAGTCACACAGACATATACACCACCCACAACGACACAGACAGACACACAGACACATGAAAACACACAAGCAGACACATATAAACATGCACAGAGACACATATAAACAAGCATAGCTAGTCAGAGACACAAAAGCACACACAGAGACATATACAAACACACATACAAATACATATACAAACACACATACAAATATATATACAAACAAACACACAAGCACATAGATTGCAAACAACTCATGGTTTCATAATTACCCCAGGCCTTCTGACCAGGGCTCTGACCAGGGTCCTAAAAGGGTCTGGAGAGGTCTGTGCAACTGGGAGAGGGCTGCACCCACTGCCCTGTGAGGCATGGTGCATGGTTAGAGGACTCTATCCCCTGGAGAAGGAAATGGCAATCCACTCCAGTATTCTTGCCTGGAGAATCCCATGGACAGAGAAGCCTAGTAGGTTACAGTCCATGGGGTCGCAAAGAGTCAGATACAACTGAGCAACTTCACCTCACCTCACAGTGTGGTGAACAGAGGATCAGTGAGAATTTCTCCAGCCTGAACATACTTATAAGATGACCAACTGTCCAGGGCTACTTGGGACCAAGGAAGTTCTCAGTACAGATAAATAAGAATTTAAAAACAGGGAAAGTCCTGAGCAAATGGGTAGAACTGGTCTCCTAAGGGAGCAACTACTCAGCACTGTAGAGAGATTTGCTGAAGTCCTAAGACGTGAAAGCAACTAATAAAAAGACACCCCACGTACCTGGGCATACAGTGGGACAGGGGCTATAACAGAGAATCAGGAAGGTGGGATCCAGGAATGACCTGAGGACAAGAGGCAATAATTGATAGGATTCTGCGTGATACCCTCAGAGAAAAGCTGACCTGTCCTTTGGGGTTTCTGTGGGCTAGTCATGTATTTCCTGACCAGGGTCTCAGGGTCTGAGCTGGTTGTAGGAACAGTGCTGGGAGACACCCTCTCCCAGAGGAGCCCCTCTCTCCCCCTACTATGAGAATCCGCTGCCCCTGCGAATCTCCATGTTCACTCTGTGGTTGACCCGTTATTTGTTCCCTACCAGATGCAACTCTCTGGATGTTTCTCATTCATTATTTTCACAGTCTTCATTCACTCACTAAACAGACAAGCCTTGGGCGGGCATCCGCTGTGTGCCAGGCACTTTAGGGAGGCAATGCGAATAAAACTCGCCCTCACATCTAAGAAGGTAGATGCACAGGAAATGACACACACAAACACATAGTGAATTGTAACTTGGTACATGCTAGACAGTACTCTTGCCTGGAAAATTCCATCGGCAGAGGAGCCTGGTGGGCTGCAGTCCATGGGGTTGCTGAGGGTCAGACACAACTGAGCAACTTCCCTTTCACTTTTCACTTTCATGCACTGGAGAAGGAAATGGCAACCCACTCCAGTGTTCTTGCCTGGAGAATCCCAGGGATGTGGGAGCCTGGTGGGCTGCCATCTATGCGGTTGCACAGAGTCAGACACGACTGAAGTGACTTAGCAGCCAGCAGACATGAGGAAGGGTCTACAGAGACTGTCAAGAAAAGAGACTGATAAACACTGGGAGAAAGACTTCTCTGAAACCATGACAATTAAGCTGGAATCTGGAAGATGAGAAGAAATTTGCTAGTCAAAGGGGGTGGGGGCTCCTCTAGGAAGGATGACCAGCTTGTGTCAAGGTGAAAAAAATTCTGGTCTATTCAAGTACTGCATTCAAGGATGGAAAGGAAGGTGCTGTGTCGGGAGCAAAGGAAAAGAGGGAAAGAGACTAAGGGCTGTTTAGGAGACAGTCGGGAAGGGGGCAGCTCTGGGGAGACTCAGAGTGACCTTGATGCCCGCTCTGTCACACTGTCTCTCAGCATCTCCATGAAAAGAAAGGTTATTGCTTGTTGTGGTGGCTGCAAGGCCCTTGTGGACACCGGGACATCACTGACGTTGGCCCAAGAAGACTGGTCAATAACATCCAGAAGCTCATTGGTGCCACGATATGAGGTTCCGAGGTGAAGGGTCATGCCCCAGGGTCACTCCCAGTCTCCACGTACAAGAAGGATCTCCAGGGCCAACCTCTCTCCTTCTCTCTCTAACAGCACTACATTTCATGTTTTGCAGTCAATACCCTGCCCTCTATTATCTTCACCATCCATGGTGTCAATTACCCAGTCCCAGCTCAAGCCTACATCCTCAAGGTGAGGAGAGAACCCTGAGGGGTGGTTCTTAAATAAGAACTTGAAATAAGCCTTGGCCTGCTGCTGGGAGGAGGGCGCCCTCTGCAGGCCATATCGCACTGTTGCAGTTGCTGCTGAGCCCTGCGGCTGGGCCATTGCCTGCCAGAAAAAAAAAAAAAAAAAAAACACTTGAGAGCAAAGGGCTGTCTGGGACACTAATCATCCTGAAATAAATGTGGAGACACCACGCCATGCTGGCATGGTGGGAGTCACAAGGAGAGGGGAACACTCAAGTCTTCAGTGTTCCAAGAGCTTCAGTTCAATCTGAACCCTCAGTTGGATGAACACGGAAAGTCAGCTCTGAAATAGGCCACATTACAAGGAGAATGGCTGGGGACAGTCCCAGTGTGCTCTCCCACCATAGGGATTAAGAGTCCCCCTTCCCTTCTCACAGTTTTCCTGGTTTGGATGATAAATTACATGGTCAGCCTAGTTCTCGGCTGCCGTTTCGCATTGCTCTGGCCAGGTCCCCCTTTATGATTAAGGGTACCGACCCGTCTGTGGGGAGGTTGGGTACTAAGGTGCATAAAGGATGCACACTGACTGCTCAGCCCCAGCACAGGGTGGAGGCTCCCTGCAGGAGTTTGTAACAGGCTGATGAATTCAAAGAAGGCTTTAAGGAAGGGAGGGAATTTCAGGAATTGTAAAATCACAAACTCATTGAGCCATATGGAAGGTTGTTTGGTTCTAGGCAAACATCACTGGATTCTATGCAAATGGCATCCCAAGGTGCTCTGAGCTGAGGAACTTACTCATGGAGATGAGGGCTTGTACAGACAGACCGATGGGGATGGGGAACCAGAGTATGTTACTGAACCAAGCCTGGAGTGGCCGAAGAGGGTGAGTGCGGACTGAAGGAGACTTCCCAGAGTTCCTAAGTTAAGTCTTCAAGAACGTGCTGTGGACACTGCTCTATTTAAGATGGATAAACAACAATGAGTTACTGTGTAGCACAGGGAACTCTGCTCAATTATATGACAGCCTGAATGGGAGGGGTATTTTGGGGACCAGGATACATGCATAAGTATGGGTGAGTCCCTATACTGTCCATCTGAAACTCAGAAAATTGTTAATCAGCTATACTCAATACAAAATAAAGTTTTGTGTTTTTTTTTAAAGTATGGATTGTGGGGACACACAGAGGCAAACAGGCATTCTCTGCAGAGAACACAAGGACCAGGAGTCAGAAGGAAGGAAACAGGGAGTGAGGAGAACTATGGACACTCTTATTCTTTTCCTCTAAAGATTTTATTGAACTGTGGCTAATCTTCAGTGTTGCGTTAAGTTTTGCTGCACAGCAAAGTGACTCAGTTTTAAGCATAAAAATTATACATTATTTTTCTTATTCTTTTCATGTGGTTTATGACTGGATATTTAATATATTTCATTATGCTCTACAGTAGGACTTTGTTGTTAATCCCTCCTCTGTACCCACAACTCCCAGTCCTTTCCTCCCACACACTCTTCCTCATGGAAACTGCATGTCTTGGCCCTTTTTGGTTGTGGATGAGCTCTCATATCCCCTGCTACTGAGAAAACCCCATGATACTTACCAAAAGAGGGAAATAAAACCAAGAATGGTGCTGGGTCTGGATATTTGTGGGAGTCCCACATAAGGGCTCAGGCTGACTGGTGTGTGCCTCTGATCCCCCAGGATTCAGGAGGCCACTGCTATACCTCCTTTAAAGAGAACACAGTGAGGACATCTAGAGACACCTGGATCTTGGGTGATGTCTTCCTAAGGCTGTATTTCTGTCTTTGATTGAGGAAATGACAGGATTGGCCTGGCATGGGCAGTGTAAATGCTTGGTGTGGGTCAGGAATCAGTAAGGCTGCTCTGAGAAAACACTCACTCACACTTAGGGCACTCCTGCCCAGGATGCTGGTGAACTGTATTTGGTGGTCTGCACACCCTATTCTCAGGAAAGAATAAAGGGTCTCACTCTTAATGGTGCTGAAACAAGTTGGTGCCTCTGTTTGTGTCTGGGAGGTGTACAATGATTGGGAAGGATCTAGAATAAAGTCTGAATCACATTTGAGAGGAGACCACTCCAACTGGATTTACAGAAAGTGGAGACTCATTGAAATGATTCTGGGAATCCAGAATACAAGAATCAGAGAAAATACAAAGATCTCAGTGTCTGGACCCAAGAAATCAGAAGTCATCAGTTCTCAATTTCACACCCTCATTCTTTCATTCCCTCTTCTTTGAAGGTCTTAGCCTGACAACTTTCTTCCTTAAGGCTTCTACACCTAGTGAGGGAGTCCAAGTTACCTGCCTTAGGGTTTTATATCCCTAAAGGCATCTCCAAATAAGGTCCCTGAAGGCATCTCCAATAAGGAAAGAAAAGATTACAGACATCAGAGTTCAAGGGTCTTCTCTGAATGACCCACCTCAGATCACATGTACAGCCACAGATCAGTCATCTTGGCAGGACCACGGGGTCCTATGATGGGCTCCACATGGTCTTGTGGCCCTGCCCCAGCAGCACACATGACTGTCAATTTCCTCCAGAACTACATGACTGAAGCTGGGGAGAGGCGGCCCCAAGGATAGCGACTGGGTGATGGTCTAGGCCATAGTAGAGTTTGTGATGGCCCACCAACTCCACCACCTCCTCATTCAGAGGAATTATAAGGGGGTAATGAAATAGACTCTCTTCATCCCATCTCAGATGATCTTATCACTAGACATCCTCCAGGGGAATTTGGGTGAGGTACTTCATGCAAAGCTCATTACCTCTTATTCCACACCCCAGGCACCAGCTCTCTGCCACATATGCCTGCTCTGTCCTTTCCAGTCTTATTGGTAAGTGATGGCCCCAGTGGATCCCTGAGCCATCTCCTCCTCCAGGGCCCAGAATGCCCTTCCTTGGCCTCCACTGCTGCTGGGGAGAATGCAACACATATATCGGGGGACCCAGGGTACACAGAGCCTTCAGCCTTTCTGAACTTCCTTCAGGGGTGGAGCTACAAACTACTTGCTTGTAGCTGCCAGGGTTAGGCACTTTTGCAGTGGAAGCATCCATTCTTTCCACCTGGAGGCTCTCAGTAGATGCCTCAGCTGAGACAGCAGGAGTCAGACATTGATTTCCTTTTCGAATGACTGGTTTGATCTCCTTGTTGTATAAGGGACTTTCAAGAATCTTCTCAAGCACCACAGTTCAAAAGCTCAGTTTTTTGCCATCCACCCTTTCTTATGGTCCTGATCGCACATCTGCACATGATAACAGGAAAAATCATAGCTTTGACACAACAGACCTCTGTAGCATAGTGAGTCTCTGCTTTTTAATACATTGTGCAGGTTTTTCATAGCCTTTCTTCCTTCCAAGGAGCAAGTGTCTTTTAATTCTGTGGCTGCAGTCAAGGTCCATAATGATTTTGGAGCCCAAGAAAATAAAATCTGCCACTGTTTCCACTTTTCCCTCATCTATATGCCATGAAGGGTAGGACTGGATGCCATGAATGTTGAGTGTCTTTTTATGAGTAGTTTTTGAACGTTTAGTGTAAGCTAGTTTTTTCATCTCCTCTCATCATCGAGAGGCTCTTAGCCTTTGCTTTCTGCTGTTAGGGCAGTGTCATCTTTATATCTGTAGATGTTGATACTTCTCTCAGCAATCTTGATTCCAGCTTGCGATTTATCCAGACCAGCATATTAAAAGAGGTATCCTACATATAAGTTAAATAACAAGAGTGACAATATATACCTTCTCATTCTCCTTTCCCAATTTTAAATCTTTCAGTTGTTTCGTGTCTGATTCTAACTGCTGCATTTTGAGCTACTTACAGACTTTTCAAGAGACAGGTAAGATGATCTGATACTCCCATTTCCTTAAGAATTTTACACAATTTGTTGTGGTCCACACAGTGAAAGTCTTTAGCATAGTCAGTGAGCAGATGAAAATGTTTTTCTGGGATTCCCTTGCTTTTCTATGATCCAATGGATGTTGGCAATTTGATCTCTGGTTCCTCAAACCAGTTTGTATATATGGAAGTTCTCAGTTCATGTACTGTTGACACTTAGCTTGAAGGATATGGAGCATTACCTTGCTAGCAAGTGAAATAAGCACAATGGCATGATAGGCTGAACATTCTTTGGAACTGCCTTTCTTTTGCATTGGAATGAAAACTGACCTTTTCCAGCACCAGGGACACTGATGAGTTTTCCAAATTTGATGACATATTGAATGCAGCAGTTTTATAGACTCATTCTTTAGAATTTTGAACAGCTCAGCTGGAATTCCATCACCTTCCTTAGCTTTTCTTGTAGTGATGCCTCCTAATGCCCACTTGACTTCATACTCCAGTATATCTGGCTTTATGTGAGTGACCCCAGCATCATGCCTATCCTGGTCATTATGACCATTTTTATATAGTTCTTCTGTGCATTCTTGCCACCTCTTCTTAATCTCATCTGCTTTTGTTAGGTCTTTGACTTTATGTCCTTTATTGTCTCCATCTAAGCATGAAGTGTTCCTCTGGCAGCTCCAATTTTCTTGAAGAGATCTATGCTCTTTACAATTCTACTGCTTTCCTCTAATTCTTGCACTGTTGACTTACAAAGACTTTCTTTTCTCTCCTTGCTATTCTCTGGAATTCTGCATTCCATTGAGTATATCTTTACCTTTCTCCTTTGCCTTTCCCTTCTCTTATTTTTCTCAGCTGTTTTTAAGGCCTCCTCAGGCAATCCTTTTCCTTCTCACATTTGTTTTTCTTGGGAATGGTTTTGGTGACCACCTCCCGTACAATGTAACAAACCTCCATCCATAGTTCTTCAGCCTACCTGACCTAATCCCTCGAATCTATTTTTCATCTCCACTATATAATCATAAGGGATTTTATTTAGGTCATAGCTTAATTAATGGTCTAGTGGTTTTCCTTAATTTCTTCAACTGAAGCCTGAACATTGCTTGCTTCTGCCTAAGCAATAGTGCCAGATGACCACCCACCACTCCCAATGGGTATGGAGCAAAATCACTCAATTTGAGGACTGTTACCCTGTGTTTGTGCTTGGATTTTCACATGCTTAGATGTGTGACCTTGATCAAGTCCCTTAACCTCAGTTTTCTCATCTGGAAAATGGGCACCATGATGATTTTTCACCTTCAAGATTGCATGTGTGCCTGCAAAGAGCAAGTAGCCCAAGAGGGCTTTCTGGGTTCCTGAGTCTGGAACAAATATGATTTATTCTCCCACCTGGGGAGAAGGAAATCTTCTGTTTAGAGGTTATGACTGCCATCCCAAAGGCTAAATACTGATTCAAGCTGAATGACATCTATTTCTGAACCATGACACAGAACTCTGACTGAGCTGACGCTTCTGTTTTTGGGCTCCCACAGACCTAATGATTACTGGCTCAGATTACTCCCTTCCTCAGCCTTACCAGTCAGCCTTTTCTTATCTACTACTTCTCCCCTGAAATCACACTGCAAGGAAAGTCGTAAAGGCTCTTGGTCTCTAGTCAGTTTCCCACATCTCCAGCATAGCAAGAAGTAGCTGTTATAGTTACTTGTCATAGCAACAGCTATGGCAACCTGTACAGTCCAATCTCAGCCTGTTAAATGAATCTGTCCCCTTTGGCCCCTCATGTTTAAATTACCTACAGTTGCCTTAGAAACATTCCTATGCTTTCTGTTTAAGGATGAAATATGTGTGGGCCTCATCTTGTTTTCTTTCCCAAGCATAATTCCGACTATGCAGTTAAGTAACCATTTAGTCATCTAACTACCCACAGGAATTGACAAAAGCAAACCACGCATCTTGCATCTCTTGCTTGCCCAAAACATGATTGAAGTAATCTTCTGAAACAGTGTGATACATTGACATGTACACTCCAGAAGAGACACTTTTTCTCTGGATTTGTTTTCCATCTAGTGTAGAATGTCTACCATAATCCTAGCCATCCAGCAGCTGGTCGCTTAATTTTTGGTGATTCAGCCCACTCAGTATTCCTTCCACATTGTTCAGTAAAACCTAGAGAACAGACTCAGTCAAAGCTCTCACTCCTGCAGAAAACAGTTTTTTGGTTTTGGTTTTTTTATGGAAAACAATATTTGTTAACACATTCAAAATTATGTACTCCCTTGCCTTGGATTCAAGGAGCTGCACCAGAGGATGGGAAGCCTCCCCTTCCACCTAAATCTTTCAGCACTCCCACCAGAGCCTCAGGCTTGACTCGACCCCGAGGCTTTTGCCTGCATCCTAATGTCCTCTGTATATCGGTTCAGTTCAGTCTCTTAGTCATGCCCAACTCTTTGCTGTATCATGGGGTGCAGCACACCACGTTTCCCTGTTCATCACCAATTCCCAGAGCTTGCTCAAACTTGATGTTCATCAAGTTGATGATGCCACTCAGCAATTTCATTTTCTGTTTTCCCCTTTCCCTCCTGCCTTTAATCTTTCCCTGCATCAGGGTCTTCTCTAATGAGTCAGTTCTTCCCATCAGTGGCCAAAGTATTGGAGGTTCAGCTTCAGCCCTTCCAATGAATAATCAGAACTGATTTCCTTTAGCATGGACTGGTTGGATATCCTTGCAGTCCAAGGGACTCTCAAGAGTCTTGTCCAACACGACAGTTCAAAAGCATCAATTTTTTGCTGCTCAGCTTTCTTTATGGTCCAACTCTCACATCCACTCATGACTTCTGGTAAAACCATAGCTTTGACTCTACAGACCTTTGCTGGTAACGTAATGTCTCTGCTTTTTAGTATGCTGTCAGGTTTTTCATAGCTTTTCTTCCAAGGAGCTAATGTGTTTGTTTGTTTGTTTGTTTGTTCACAACTGCAGTCACTATATGCAGTAACTTTGGAGCCCAGAGAAATAAAGTCTGTCATTGTTTTCATTGTTTCTCCAGGTATTTGCCATGAAGTGATGGAACTGGATTCCATGATCTTTGTTTTTAGATCCATACATTCCACATCAAGACCATCCCCAAGAAAAAGAAATGCAAAAACAAAATGTTTGTCTGAGGAGGAGTTACAAATAACTTAGAAAAGAAGAGAAGCAAAAGGCAAAGGAGAAAAGAAAGACATACCCATCTGAATGCAGAGTTCCAAAGAATAGCAAGAATACATTTTAAAAAAAAATTTTTTTACAAAGCCTTCCTAAATGATCAGTGCAAAGAAATATAGGAAAACATTAGAATGGTAAAGACCAGAGATCTCTTCAAGGAAATTAAAGATAGGGAGGGAATGTTTCAGGAAAGATGGGCACAATAAAAGAGAGAAATGGTATGGACCTTACAAAAGCAGAATATATTAAGAGGTTGAAAGAATACATAGAAGAACTGCACAAAAATGATATTAATGACCCAGATAACCACGATGGTGTGATCACTCACCTAGAGCTAGACATCCTGAAATGCAAAGTCAAATGGGCCTTCAGAAGCACCACTATGAGCAAAGCTAGTGGAGGTGATGGCATTGCAATAGAGCTATATCAGATTCTAAAAGATGATGCTGTTAAAGTGCTGCACTCAATATGCTAGCAAATTTGGAAAACTCAGCAATGGCCACAGGACAGGAAAGGTCGTTTTCACTGCAATTCCCAAGAAAGGTGATTTCAAAGGATGTTCGACTACCACACAGTTGCACTCATCTCACATGCTACCAAAATAATCTCCCCAAGAAAGTCTTCAACAGTTCATGAACTATGAAATTCCATATGTTCAAGCTGGATTTAGAAAAGGAAGAGGTACCAGAGATTAAATTGCCAATATTCATTAGATGATAGAAAAAGCAAAAGAATTCTAGAAAAACACCTACTTCTGCTTTATTGACCATGCAAAAGCCTTTGACTGTGTGGATCACAACAAATTGTATAAAACTTACATAGATGGGAATACCAGACCATCTTACCTGCCTTCTGAGAAATCTGTATGCAGGTCAAGAAGCAACAGTTAGAACTGAATATGGAACAATGGACTGGTTCTAAATCAGGAAAGAAGTAGGTAGAGGCTGTATTCTGTCACCTCATTTATTTAAATTATATGCAGAGTACATCATGTCAAATGCCCAACTGGATAAAGCACAAGCTGGAATCAAGATTGCTGTGTGTAATATCAATACACACAAAACCTTAGATATGCTGAAGACACTACCCTAATGGCATAAATTGAACAGGAGCTAAAGAGCCTCTTGATGAAATTGAAAGAGAAGAGTGAAATATCTGGTTTAAATTCCACATTCAGAAAATGAAGATCATGGCATTTGGTCCCATCAGTTCATGGCAAATACATGGGGAAACAATGGAAACAGTGAGAGACATTATTTGGGGGGCTCCAAAATCACTGCAGATAATGACTTCAGCCATGATATTGAAAGATGCTAGCTCATTTCAAGAAAAGCTGTGACAAATTTATACAATTTTTTTTTAATGGAGACATTGCTTTGCTGAAAAAGTTCAGTATAATCAAAGCTATGATTTTTCCAGTTTTCATGTATGGATGTGACAGTTGCACCATAAAGAATGATGAGCAATGAAGAACTGATGGCTTTGAACTGTGGTGTTGGACAAGATTCTTGAGAGTCCCTTCAAGTACAAGGAAATCAAACCAGTCAATCCTGAAGGAAATCAGTCCTGAATATTCATTGGAAGGACCGATGCTAAAATTGAACCTCCAATATTTTGGCCACCTGACGTGAAAAACTGACTCATTAGAAAAGACTCTGTTACTGGGAAAGATTGAAGGCAAGAGGAGAAAAGGACAACAGAGGATGAGATGGTTGGACGGCATCACCAACTCAATGGACATGAGTTTGCCCAAACTCCAAGAGTTCATGAAGAACAGCGAGCCCTGGCCTTTGCAGTCCATTGGGTTGTGAAGAGTGGGACATGACTGAGAGACTGAACTGAACTGAACATACCACATAGCAAATACTATTTGTAATTGGCATGTTTCTCCAGTAAGACTGGGGCTCCCTAAGGCCCCAAAACTTATCCTCAGTCAAGTCTGCACCCATGCACAGAAGTCAGTGCCTAGCATTCACAAGGCATTCAGTGAGATCTGATTGCAGGGGGACCTCCATTTTGGTAGACATAGAGGAGCAAGGACACATTTATCCTCCTGTCTCAAACAACTCCAAAGTAGAAAAGACTAAAGAAAGAGCATTCTTTTACATCAAACATCTGACAGCAGAGAATGGATTCCTGAGGTGGGGAGCAAGCAAGGTGAGTTCTACAATTGCCTCAACTCTAGAATTAGTTTCCAACACGTACATGGAAGGGATATCTAGGCAGAGACAGTCACTCCAAGAAGAGAGATTTGTGACTCTGTATAGTTAGAGCTCACAGGAGAGAGCTACATACACATAACTGTGGGAAGGTACAGGTGGTACCCCTCCAGTTTTAAGCAGAGAGTTGATAGTACTGGTCAGAATTATAGGGAACAATCCTTGAGTCTCAAATTGCACCAAGTCTAATTGTGTCCCCACCCACCAGCGTGAAAATTACTCATAATTCCCATGAGATCAATAAGGCCCTGAAGACAATATTGCCTTGCTAGTGGGAAATTGTAAACCTGGTCTAAAGGCTGGTTTCATCTCAGCTGAAAAAACTGAACAGCATGCCTTCAAAAAATGCAATTGTTTCCAAGAAATGAACAGTGTTTGCAAACAGTGAAAGGAATAATTTATAAAAATTTAAAACTATCCAGCATCTAAAGGTAAAGTGACCACATTCACAATCCAATTTAAAATTTGATTCATGCTGATGTCTGGCAAAACCAATACAGTATTCTAAATTAAATAAATAAATAAATATAAATATAAAAAAATAAAATTTCCATATAAATTGTGAAAGTATTTGTCCTACTTTCATCTCAATATTGTAAAGTAAGTATCCGTTGATAAAGATAAATAAATTTAAAAGAAAAAAATCCAGATGTGTAAGGAAGTAAGAAAATATCCATAAAGAAGGAAAAAACAATTAGTAAAAACACAAGTAAAATATATATTACATAATTAGCAGGGAAGGACATTAAAATGCTTCAGTTCAGTTCAGTTCAGTCTCTCAGTCATGTCTGACTCCTTGCAACATCATGAATCACAGCACGCCAGGCCTCCCTGTCCATCACCAACTTACTACATCAATAATCCTTATATTCATGAAGCTGAAGAATACTGAGTATGTTAAATACAGACATGTAAAATAGAAATGGAAAGACTGTGGGGAAAAACTATTTGTGCATCACAGAGATTTGAAGTGACTTTAAGAGTGCTAAAATATATGTAAACGGAATCTCACAGGAAGTGAAAGACAGGAGAATAGAGAAAAGAACTTCATAATTACTGGCTGAAAAATTTCCAAATATGATGAAAGCTTTAAACCCATTAACACAAAAGCTCAATTAAGTCAAGGAAAAGAAATATGACAACTCTACAAAGGCACATCACAATTCATGGTTTAAGACAATCAACCAGAGAAATGTAACCAGAAGGAAAAACAGACACAGAACAAAAAATGAGGATGACAGCAGATTAGGCATATGAAACTATGTTAGCCAGAGGACAATGGCACCACATCTTAAAATGCTGAGAGAAACATAACTGACTCAGAATTCTATACCCAAGAAAAATACATATCAAAAACAAGATAAAATACTTTCTCAGATATACAACAACTACAAGACTGCATCACCACCAACAGACCAATGTAATAAATGTTTTTTAAAAAGTCTCAAGTCAGAAGGAATTTAAAATGAAGTGAAAATCTGGATCTACAAGGGGAATGAACAAACCCAAAATGACACATATGTAATATATATTAAAAAGTAAATAACTTCCTCGGTGGTCCAGTGGTTAAGGATCTACTTTGCAATGCAAAGCATTTGGAAATGGCAAAGGTCTGTTCCTTTGCCAGAGAACTAAGAGTCCACATGTCAGTAAGCAACTAAGCCTGCATGTCTCAAATAGAGTTTACACGCTGCAAGTACTGAGCTTGCCATCCTAAAATAGAGAGGCCCTACCACAAGGAAGATCCTGCATGTCATGCTAAGACCCAGTACAGACAAAGAAATGATAAATAAATAAATAATTTAATGATTATCATAATTAATAATGATAGGCTGGCAAGTTAAAGATGCATGCCATGGATCTTAAAACTACTTTAAAAACATTTCACACCAGTCAGAAAGGCTGCAATCCAAAAGTCTACAAGCAATAAGGGAACCCTCTTATACTGTTGGTGGGAATGCAAACTAGTATAGCCACTATGGAGAACAGTGTGGATATTGCTTAAAAACTGGAAATAGAACTGCCTTATGACCCAGCAATCCCACTGCTGGGCATACACACCGAGGAAACCAGAATTGAAAGAGACACATGTACCCCAATGTTCATCGCAGCACCGTTTATAGTAGCCAGGACATTGAAGCAACCTAGATGTCCATCAGCAGATGAATGAATAAGAAAGCTGTGGTACATATACACAATGGAGTATTGCTCAGCCATTAAAAAGAATACATGTGAATCAGTTCTAATGAAGTGGATGAAACTGGAGCCTATTATACAGAGTGAAGTAAGCCAGAAAGAAAAACACCAATACAGAATACTAACACATGGGAATTTAGAAAAATGGTAATGATAAACCTGTATGCGAGACAGCAAAAGAGACACAGATGTATAGAACAGTCTTTTGAACTCTGTGGAAGAGGGAGAGGGTGGGATGATTTGGGAGAATGGAATTGAAACATGTATAATATCATATAAGAAATGAATTGCCAGTTTAGGTTCAATGCAGGAAACAGGATGCTTGGGGCTGGTGCACTGGGATGACCCAGAGAGATGGTATGGGGGAGAAGGTGGGAGTGGGGGTGTGGGATTGGGAACACTTGTGCACCTGTGGTGGATTCATGTTGATGAATAGCAAAACCAATATAGCATTGTAAAGTAAAATAAAATTAATTTTTAAAAAAACAGTTACAGTTAATAAAGTGGCAAAGGATATAAAAGGGAATCATAAAAACTACTCAGTCACAAAGAAGTCAGGCATAAAAAGAGAAATGGAAAGAAAGAACATGGGACAAATTGAAGATAAAGAGAAAGATGATAGAATTAAACCCAACTAGAGTTAACCCCTCAGATGTGAACCCAGACTGAAGATATACCCCAGGCCCCAGATGACAGCAGATCCCCATACACTGCACTCTGAGCAGAAACAGAGCCTGCAAGGCCCCAAGGCCCCATGTGCCTGAGCACAGAACAGCACCAAAAGTTTATATGGAACAGTAAATTAGAATACTTCAATCATACAAACTGCATCCTCTGTTTATAAAGAAATGGCATTAGAAATCAATGTTCACTGGACAGAAGAAGAATAAGGTACTAGCATAGTGTGGACCTTCCCTCTTTTACAACTCTAATTCTTCTCAGGACAGAGCAGATAAATTGACAGGATTTATATCCCTTCAATACTAGATATACTTGACCTGGGATACGTTTCATTTTCATGGTTCAGTCTCCTCTCTCTTCTCCTATCTTGCTCATCCTGGGCAACAGGGACTGCTCCTCTAATCCACTGCTCAATCACTACACAGAAATCAGGATATTTGCTGAGTCTTTCACATAAACCAGTGAAAACTTGTTTCCTCTTATTTTGCGCTCTTGACTCTTTTCAACCAACCACGGCTCTTGTCTTACCTCCTGGGATTCTGGTCCTCTGTCACTTGCAGCCATGTTCCCATATAGCAGGCCTCAATTACATCCAAAGAAATTCCTATGCAGCGTGGCCATAATACACGCAAAAGGGAAAGAACAGGCAGCCCCTTACTCTCCTCTCTTGTTCCTTCACTACATACATTCACTGAAAACCTGTGTAGCAAGTTTGTTACATACAAACGTTCAAGTTGAAAACTTTCAAACATGTAAAAGTGTATTTGCAAGTGCATTTACATCAGTTAGTTCACAGATCTGACACACATTGTTGTGGGCACATCCAAACAAGTGGGTGTGATTTTGTGTACTTTACAGAACTGTATGGAGTACAATAGTGCAGGACTTTTAGCTCAAGCCTTCGCTGTCTGAAAGGAAGTATAAATGCATAGGAATGTATACAGTACTAATATTCTATTTTTAAAGGTGTGCTTAGTTGCTCAGCTGTATCTGACTTTTGAAACATGTGGACTGCAGTCTTCCAGGCTCCTATTTCCATGGGGAGTCTCCAAACAAAAATAGTGGGGTAGGCTGCCATTCCCTATCCAGGTATTGCAAGATTAAATATGATTCTTTTATTGTTTGTGTTTTTTATGTATTATTTGTGTGAAAAGTGTCATAAAGCTATTAATCTACAGTAATATATAGCCAGTTGTCTTAGTTATCTACCTAAGTAACTTTGCTGGACTTATGAAGAAATTGGGATTTTTGAACACCCTTTTGAAATGTAACTTGTTCATACACAAGGGGATTTACTGTTCTGCTAAGACCTGTAGATCCAAAAGTGAACACATCCCCTCCAGGTCCAAGAAAATCACATTCCTGGTTGGGATTTTAGAGGAAACGTGAGATCTCCATAATTCTACCCATCTCAGTCCTTTCAAACAACCTTGATCAGGACAAACAAATACTAAAGTCGAAAGTCACTGTGTTTCTACCCACTTCTAGAAAGTGTTGAAAAGTTCTCAATACTGTATTTTGTAATGGTGGGACTAGATGGAGAAGTGATGTGAACAGAAATAAATAAGGTGAGACAGGTAGGTCAGGATGTGAGGTAACAAAGGCAAGGTATTTAGAAGCTGAAGATTGAGAGAGATTTGGGACCTGAGTTGGAAAAGCAGTTTTCAAAACAAATTGGGTCATGTGGTATGTGTAATCTTCATTTCAGCCCTTAGAAAATCTCTGCTGACCAGTCTGCCTCTTTTTCTGGAGCACACTTCAGAGCCATCTAGCTGTTTCTCATTGCTGCCTGGCTCCCACACTATGTCCAGCTGTTCAGCCTAATCCATTCAGAAAAGGTTGGTTCTTTAAGGCAGACACTGCTGCTACCTACAAAATGATCTATTCTCTGCTTCTCTTCCAAAACTGAAAATAGTTTGTTATATAGCCATGAGCCCAGTAGCTACCAGACTACATTTCCTGCCCACCCATGCTCTTAGTCATGACAGGTGACTTTGAGATACAAGCAGAGAGATGAGACTCTTCCCTTCCCTACCTATTTCCTAACTGTTGTCTGGATTTTAGTTGTGATGGTTCAAATTCCTGAAGTTGTATTGAACAAACATGTAACCTTGGAGATGGACACCACCCAAGTTCTGGCTGGCCCACCTCCAGCTTTGTTTCAGTGGGGGAGAAAAGTCAAGTTTATCTTGCTAAAGTTTTGGCTGTTTTACTCTCTTGCAATGTGCATCCAAACTTAATCCTAATACTATTATGTGTTTAATATGATCTAGCCTTATTATTTTGTTGGGTTTAGTGAATATATTTTACATTTGTCTTATTTTTTACTTTATAAATTGATTCATTAACCACAAGTATACATAAATTGTACAAATGCAAAATTATGACTACAAGCAGACTTTCCTATAGATTTTGCATTTTTATATTTTCTTATCTTCTTTCCTTTCTTGTTTTCTCCATATTTGTACAACCTGGGCCATTTCCTCTCTTATAGCCTCATCCATATCCATATCTGCAGGCCAAAACAGACTGAGAGCTGTGTGGGGAGAACCAAAGAAGAATGAATTATAAGGACATGAATGAAGGGTGATGGTTCTTGTTACTCATCATGAATGTTTTGCAGGAGGATCACATTCCCCTGCCCTTCTGTGGACCCACCATCCCCAGGTTTGCCATGACCATGGAAGATACTTTGGAAAGTGGAATTTGAGTAGAGGTGATATGTCACTTCCAAATGGAAGTATTATTTTCTGTCCCACTGGCTGGAATGCACATGTAATGACAGGAGCTGAAGCAGCCATATCAGACCAGAGGTAAGTAGCAGAGGTGGAAGATGTGACAAGAAAGAAGTGGGTCTCCACCTCTGCAGAGAGACCTGCACTAACATATGAAAGTGAATTGAAATTGTCTTGTATTTAAGACAATGTTATTTAGAGTTTGATTACAATCATTGTACCTGTAACCTAACACTCATAATAGAATAACTGATCTTTGTGTTAGCCTTGTCTTGACATTAGAGTCTGGTATAATGAGACAAGATCTACTGACGTATACTTACAAGTGAGTCAAGTGACAGGCCTGCCCTCTGGAAGCTGCGGTCTAGTGAGGATTTCAGAAACTCAAGCAAGAACAAAACCACATAGCAGGGACAGCTTCAAGATGCTGTAGGAACACTTGGGAGGGGAACTTAAATCACTCCTGATCTCAGGAGGTTGCTTGCAGTAGGGGACAACACTCTATCAGTCTCCTCAAAAATAGGCCATGGTGCCAAGTTTCATTTAAAAGTGATGTATTTCAAATTCCTTCAAGAGTGTTTTCCTTTTTGATCCAGTGCTTAAGATATGGGTTTGAGATCTGGTTTGGGAAGATTGCAAGTGTCCCAGGAGCAACAGTTAGAACTGGACACGGAACAGACTGGTTCCAAATAGGAAAAGGAGTACGTCAAGGCTACATATTGTCACTCTGCTTCTTTAACTTCTATGCAGAGTACATCATGAGAAACGCTGGACTGGAAGAAACACAAGCTAGAATCAAAATTGCCAGGAGAAATATCAATAACCTCAGATATGCAGATGACACCACGCTTATGGCAGAAAGTGAAGAGGAACTAAAAAGCCTCTTGATGAAAGTGAAAGAGAAGAGTGAAAAAGTTGGCTTAAAGCTCAACATTCAGAAAACGAAGATTATGGCATCCGGTCTCATCACTTCATGGGAAACAGTGGAAACAATGAAGGACTTTATTTTGGGGGCTCCAAAATCACTGCAGATGGTGATTGCAGCCATGAAACTAAAAGACACTTACTCCTTGGAAGGAAAGTTATGACCAACCTAGATAGCATATTCAAAAGCAGAGACATTACTTTGCCAACAAAGGTCCATCTAGTCAAGGCTATGGTTTTTCCAGTGGTCATGTATGGATGTGAGAGGTGGACTGTGAAGAAGGCTGAGTGCCGAAGAATTGATGCTTTTGAACTGTGGTGTTGGAGAAGACTCTTGAGAGTCCCTTGGACTGCAAGGAGATCCAACCAGTCTATTCTGAAGGAGATCAGCCCTGGGATTTCTTTGGAAGGAATGATGCTAAAGCTGAAACTCCAGTACTTTGGCCACCTCATGCGAAGAGCTGACTCATTGGAAAAGACTCTGATGCTGGGAAGGACTGGGGGCAGGAGGTGAAGGGGACAACAGAGGATGAGATGGCTGGATGGCATCACGGACTCAATGGACGTGACTCTGAGTGAACTCTGGGAGTTGGTGATGGACATGGAGGCTGGGTATGCTGCAATTCATGGGGTCACAAAGAGTCGAACACAACTGAGTGACTGAACTGAACTGAACATTAAAATCAATAAATTGTACATAAATATCCAAACTTCTGACTTCTCTTGAAAACATGGCCAACTGGCCTGCTTGCCAGCATGGGTGAAGTGTAGGAAAGGCTGCTCCCAGTGGTAAAGCCTGTGCTGCCCAGGGTCCAACATGGCAACCTAGTCCTAGTGTCATTTCTCTTGTCTCCTGGGACCAAGAGTTTGTGAGAGCTAGACTGCTAGCACTCTTAAGATAAAGACTAGTTTTGTCTTGATCAACTTTGACTTTGAAACCTTTAACCTGGATCCTGCACACAGTTCTTCCTTGTACATTTTTTGGATGATATAAAATATCTTGTGGATGCATATGACATTTCTTCGAATACTGAAACCATGCAATTGAAGTACTGCTCTGCCCTAGAGCTTTGATGCAGACTGGCATCATAGGTGCCCCTGATGTCTGCCATTAGACCCACTAACTAAAGCCAGTTGTATGTCCCCAGGCTGTCCCTGAAGTCTTCACTGTGCCATTTGACAATTTATCTTCCTAGCAATCTCCTCTCCAACAAAGACAGCAATGCATATCTCACGAAGTGGCTAGGAAGATGACGTGAAACCATGAATGTCGAGCATGGCCCCTAGTATCCATTTTCATGATGTTCTTAGCAGTTTTTTCTCCAAGTAGTCAAGGTTCTCCCATCTTTGTAGATGTCCATGCAGATCAGTATGATTTTCCAGCCAAGCTTCAAGGAAGAGATATAGTTCAATTCTCTGTATTCTGAGAAGCTTCAAAGTCCAATAGCCAAAGACACTGATGGAGGTAAAGATTTTATCTTGAGATTTGTGTTTTTTCAGAACTTTTAGTGGCCTAAAGGGGAAAACAAGGCATGTCAGAGCATATATAACTAGGGGCTTCTGGCCACCACTACATGCTAAGAACCTGAACTTCCCTGAGTACTTAGAGCTAGGAAAGAAGTATGAAGTGGCTTGTGCTCCTCGGACTGGTGGCCTTCTCAGAGTGCATAGTCATGTAAGTATGGGGACTGTAATCCACATCATATTCCTGTCTCGAATTTTTCTTTTCATCTGACTATTCTTCCACCCATCAGGTTTAAAAGAGAATGGAATATATCCCGGACAGTTTTAATGTTCAACTCTTACTTATTGATAAGTAACTTGCTATAGGAACTGTGGATCCCAAGGGTCTTGGTGTAGATTTACATGGTTGCACAATTCTTGGGGTCCAGTCATCCCTTGATCTATTGAAAATAGAACTCCTTGCGACTGTTCAGTGCACAGTCTATGCAGATGTCGATGTGATCCTGTGGAATAGCACTTTTCTACATTTTATTCAACATGTCTTCTTTTTCCCTGTCTACTTCAGTGGTGTGTATATGTCTATGTCTGCATCTCTGTATCACTGTCATTTATCTCTCCATCTCTTTGGAAGTCTCTGTGAGTGTATTTCTCTCTGTGTTGTTTTCTTTTAATTTTCATTTGACTCATCCTTCCTTCTTGAGCCCCTAAATTTTCCTTTTTCCCTATCTTCTTGATTCTTCTTTGAAGTCTCAATTCTCTTTCAACTTGAAGATAGATACACTGTTTCATATCTGACAAGCAGTGTGACCCAAGCCAACTCAGAAACCTCTTGCATTTCAAACTGCTCCGTTGTAAAAGAGGATAAAAGTCCCCCTCCTACCTCCTTCCCTGAGCTTCTATGTTAAGGACACATGGGATGGGAACAGCAATGCTAATGGCTGTCATTACTGAGACTTCCTGTTTCTCAGGTACCTTATATCCATCACTTCACTTATCCCCAAGATATTCTATTTGGAGGGTTTGAATTGTTACATTCCACCATTTTACCAAGGGGGAGACTGAGATCCCACATGGTCATATGGCTTACCCAAGATTGCAGAAAAGAACCTGTATTCAAACCTATGTGTTTACCATAGTATATGCATAAAATTCTGATAATAAGGTGACTCATAAAAATGATTGGAAAATACACAGGGCCATTACAATGACAATATACCTTAACACTGACAGCTAATTGTAGCTTCTTTGTTTTCTTTGTCAAATGCTCAATGAAAGAATACCTCTAACAAAAGTGAAGACCATGAGAAAAACTCTCAGTGAAAAAAGCATGCTGAACAATTTCCTGAAGAAACATGCTTACAGACTGTCCCAGATTTCTTCTCGTGGCTCAAATATAACTATTCATCCCCTGAGGAACATCATGGATGTGAGTGTATGGGGGGAGGTGCTCCACAGCGCCCCCTCGTGACCTAGCCTAGCACTGGGGCTCATCTGGAGATGCCAAGTGGGATGTTGGGGTTGGGACTCCTACAGGAGGCAGAAAACCTGGGAAACAGGGACCCCACCCAGAGAAGAAGGCACTCTCATCCTCAACTGTTGATCTTGGTGACAGGGCCCGGCAATGACCAGGTGGCAGGTAAACATCCATTTCTGTGTCAAAGATGTGTCATTAGTTTGAGGAAGATTGTTCCTTCTCAACTAAGTGAGCTGCTCAGTCACAGATGAAGAATGAACCATCATTGATCAAAAGGTAGAACCAACCAACTGCCAAGCAATTGTTAATCCTCAGGCAGAAGAATTCAGTTTCCACAGATGCAAGAACCACAGCAGTAAAAGTTACTGAACCTGTATTCCATGTAAGGCTGTAAGAATCTAACACTGTGTTTACTGTATTTAGATTAAAAGGGGGCTTATTTTGTCTTCAAGAATGCCCATCCCAGCCTGAGAGATAGGCAAAGAGTAAATAGATATCATGAAAGGGTCATCTGTGTGCTGTTGATTGGATGTCATCTGAGTTTAGAGAGAGTGGCTGATGTTAATCAAGAAGGACGTCCTGGAGAAAGGGATGCTGAGGCTGGGTTTGAAGAGACTACAGAGCTTCTCAAATGAAGGCACCAGGACTCTCCTGGGTGTCCAGTGGTCCTGGCAGCTCAGTGGTTATGCCTCTGTGCTTCCAATGCAGGAGGTACCACTTCAACACCTGGTCATAGAGTCAATATCCTGCATACCATGTAGCACAGAAAAAAAAATATCAAGTGCAAACACCTCTGTGATCAAAGGCTTTGAGCTTCACAGTGATTCAAAAGTAATCCCAAGAGATATGTGACACCCAGAGGGAGGCAATGGTGTGGGAATAGAGAGTAGCCAGTTGAGCACTAACCCACTTTCTCCCTTTTCCCTGTAGATGGTCTATATGGGTAAAATCACCATTGGAACACCTCCTCAGGAATTCCAGGTTGTCTTTGACACAGGCTCATCTGAGCTGTGGGTGCCCTCCATCTTTTGCCCCAGTTCAGCCTGTAGTGAGTACAGACACCCTATACCCAGACCATCCTTCACTTGCTGCCCTGTTTCCACCCTTGGCACCTGATGACACTCATCTCTTTCTTGTGTCTGCAGCTACACATGTTAGGTTCAGACATCTTGAGTCTTCCACCTTCCGGCCTACCCAGAAGACCTTCAGCATCGCCTATGGATCTGGGAGCATGAAGGGATTTCTTGCTTATGACACCGTTCGGGTAACGTGTAAAAAGAAGCTGAGTCAGGACTGGCTATGTAGTGACCACTGCTTGCAAAACAGATGCAGGACCATCTGGCAGGACCCTTCCTAGCTTAGACTCTTAAGGGTCCCCTAGAGTCAGAACTCATGGCCATAGATACTGGCCATCTTACCCACAGGATCCTGTCCATCTTACCCACAGGATCCTGTCCATCTTACCCACAGGATCCTGTCCCTGGGGAGGCAGTGCTCATGGTGACACACGAGCAAACAGATTAGCTAACCCAGAGAGTGGCTTGAGGTGTGGACTTGCAGCTCCTCTGCCCATGAGCAGTTCAAGGTTCATTTTGCTGAGAGCGAGGAGAGAGGGAAAAATCACCCACTTTTATATTCTGAGACACTGTTCCAGGCACTTTAAAGTAATAACTGGTTTAATCCTGCAATAACCCCACAGAGCAGGTGGTCTTATTAGCTCATGAGACATATGAGGAAACTGAGGTGTGGACAGCAAGGGTCTTGTTGAGGTCACACATGTGGTAAGTGGTGGAGCTGGGCTGGCTTTTCAGGACTGAAGTTGCTTTGGGGTGATTGGGACAGGACAAAATTGATCTGGAGACCCTAGGGGCAGTCAAGGGGTCAGGTATCCAGAGTGGGAAATTGGAGCCCTCAGATGTCAGGGGGCCTGATAAATGAGTTCTGACTCTAGGGGACCCTTAAGAGTCTAATAAACCTATGGCCTGCCTCCCTGAAAGTACTTGAGTAGTTCCCTCTCTCTCTTTCTCTCTCATACACACTCACACAAATACATGCATATCCCCAAAAGTGGATTCCCCGGGCAGTAATTTCATAGAACCCTGCAAGCAAGACTGTGTTTTCAGCTTCTGTCTTCCTGGACAGATGCAGAACCCACAGTAGCTTATAGAGAATGCAGTTCATTCCTGTCATTAGGTCACAGTGATGCCAAAGAGAAGGCTACCTTGCTCTCGACTCATTTTCTCCACAAGGCGGCACCAATAGGTCCTGGCATGACTCTTGGTTGCCACACCTGTACAGAAGCTATGAGGCCAATTTGATTCACTCAGGTGGTGTTTTTCAGAGGAGCAGATGTTTTAAAATCTACAGCCTCTCAAAAATGGAACCCAAATTTCCCTTCCAGTTTGGTCTAACCATCTGAGGTCCACCAAAGACACAGAACAGCCTCAATTATTATCTGAGGATCTAACAGCAATGCACCTCAGCCCAGTTCTAGCCCCACTTCATGTATCTGTAAGTGGGAACCCTCTTCTCTCCCACAGATTGGGGACCTTCTAAGTATTGATCAGGAATTCGGACTAAGCGTGGCAGAATCTGGGTTTGAGCATGTACCTTTTGATGGCGTCTTGGGCTTGAACTACCCTGGCATGTCCTTCATAAGAAGCATACCCATCTTTGACAAGCTGAAGAATCAAGGTGCCTTTTCTGAGCCTGTTTTTGCCTTCTACTTGGGCAAGTAAGTCTGAGACGGACAATCCTTTTCTCCAAATTAGCTGTAACATGCTTTCAGTTCCATGAAAATTATAGAACACTTGATAAAGAAGTATCCTGAGAGATAATCAAACCCTGGATAACTATGGCCCCAGGGCCCTACCTGGATTCACCGTTGGCTTTTATGAATAAAGCTTTATTGGAACACAACCCTGCTCCTGGGCTCAAGACCAGTAACTTGATCTAGAGGGGTGATTGAGGAGGATGGCTAATGAAAGGCAACAGGAAAACTGTTGGAGGTTAAGGCAATAAGACTTGCTTATGAATATGATAAGAAAGGAAGGAGAAGGATGATGGATATCTTTCCTTCCTCACACTGGAGCCCAGGACCAGCTACCCAATTTGCAGGAGTCTGTGAAAAATGAAAGTGTGGGACACAAAACAAAAGCATGAGACCCCTCGTTCAAGAAATATTAGGCACTTCCAGACAGGGAGAGCAGAGGTGGGGTCCCTTCTGAGTGTGGGGCCGTTTGGACAGTAGAGTTCACAGGCCAGCAGAGCCAACTCTGGGTGACCTGAACCCACACACTTAGTGCTCCCAGGCCTTGATTTTCCTGAAAAATGACAAGCTGGACAAGGGGAAAGTAAAAATGCTTCAGCACCCTGTCCTTTGAAGGTATCTAAACATTCATGTAACAGGAGGTCCAGGGCCTCTTCAGAAGACACAGTGGGTGGAGCCCAGCCAGATGATTCAGCTTCTAATCTCCTCTGTGCCACTCATTAGCCAGCAACTGACCTCAGTCTGGATCTCAGTCACTCTTAGCCTTGATTTCTGCAGCAGTAAATGGGGACCTTATTGGGTAGACAAGGCCTTAGACAAGCACAGCTCTCGGACAGTGCCGTCTTTACTGTCCTCCAAGGATCCCTGTCCCCTCTTCTCTCTCCACATGCAGGGCAAAGGACAGTGTGGTGATGTTTGGTGGGGTGGACCACCAGTATTACAAGGGAGAGCTCAACTGGGTACCACTGATCCACGCAGGCGACTGGAGTGTACACATGGACCGGTAAGCTTCTCACTCTGAGGGTCAGCCCAGTGATGCTCCCACTATTGTACATGGACACGGGCACACACACACACACACAAATGCATTCTAAGACACACAGTCACAGACATATACACCACCCACAGCAACACAGACACACAGACACATGGCAACACAGAAGCAGACACATATAAACATACACAGAGACACATAAAAATATGCATAGCTAGTCAGAGACACACAAACACACACAGAGACACATAAAAACACATATATAAACACATAGATATACAAACAACCCGTGGTTTCATAATCACCATAAGCCTTCTGACCAGGGTTTTAAAAGGGCCTGCAGAGGTCTGTGCAGCTGGGAGAGGGCTGCACCCACTGCCCTATGAGGCATGGAGCATGGTTAGAGGACTCTACAGTTTGGTGTACAGAGGATCAGGGAGAATTTCTCCAGCCTGAACAGAGTTATAAGATGATCAACTGTCCAGGGCTACCTGGGACCAAGGAAGTTCTCAGTATAGATAAATGTCTGTTTAAAAACAGGGAAAGCTCTGAGAAAATGGGGAAAACTGGTCTCCTTGGGGAGCAGCTACCCAGCAGTGGAGAGAGGTTGGCTGCAGTCTTACGACATGAAAGCAACTAATTAAAAAACACCCCACATACCTGGGAACACAGTGGGGCAGGGGCTATAACAAAGAATTAGGAAGGTGGGATCCAGGACTGACCTGAGGACAAGAGGATACTTGATAGGATTCTGTGTGATACCCTCAGACAAAAGCTGGCCTGTCCTTTGGAGTTTCTGTGGGCTAGTCATGTATTTTCCTGACCAGGGTCTCAGGGTCTGAGCTGGTTGTAGGAACAGTGCTGGAAGACACCCTCTCCCAAAAGAGCCCCTCTCTCCCACCACTATGAGATTCTGCTGCCCCCTGCGAACCTCCATCTTCACTCTGTGTTGACCCGTTGTTTGTTCCCCACCAGATATAGCTCTCTGGATGGCTCTCATTCATTATTTTACGGTCTTCATTCACTCATTCAAGACTGAAACATTGTGCATCCACTGTGTGCCAGGCACTTTAGGGAGGCAATGAGAACAAAACTCGCCCTCACATCTAAGAAGGCAGATGCACAAGAAATGACTCACCCACATAGTGAACTGTCATTTTGGTACATGCTAGACATGAGGAAGGATCTACAGAAAGTGACCAAGACAGGAGACTGATAAACACCGAGGGAAGGCGTCCCTGAAAACAATACAATTACTGGAATCTGGAAGATGAGAAGAAATTTGCTAGTCAAAGGGGAGGGAGCTCTTCTAGGAAGGAAGACCAGCTTGTGTCAAGGTGCAAAAAAATCCTGGTGTATTCAAGCACTGAATTCAAGGATGTCAAGAAAGGTGCTGTGTCAAGAGCAAAGGAAAAGAAAGCAAGAGACAAAGGGCTGTTTAGGAGACAGTCAGGAAGGGGCCAGCTCTGGGGAGACTCAGAGTTACCTTGATGCCCATTTTTTCCACTGTCTCTCAGCATCTCCATGAAAAGAAAGGTTATTGCTTGTTCTGGTGGCTGTGAGGCTGTTGTGGACACTGGGACATCACTGATCCTTGGCCCAAGAAGACTGGTCAATAACATCCAGAAGCTCATCGGTGCCATGCCACAGGGTTCCGAGGTAAAGGGTCATGCCCCAGGGTCATTCCCTGTCTCCACACAAACAAGGATCTCCAGAGCCAACCTCTCTCCCTCTCTCTCTAACAGCACTACGTTTCATGTTTTGCCATCTATACCCTGCCCTCTATTATCTTCACCATCAACGGCATCAACTACCCAGTGCCAGCTCGAGCCTACATCCACAAGGTGAGGAGACAGCTCTGAGGGTTGGTTCGAAAATAGGAGCTTGCAGGAACCCTTGGGCTGCTGCTGGGAGGAGGGCGACCTCTGCAGGCCATGTCACACCATTGCAGATGCTGCAGAGCCCCTGAGCCCCTGCGGCTTGGCCAGAGCCTGCCACAAGACAAGCACTTGAAAGTAAAGGACCATCTGGGACACTGATCATCCTTAAATAAATGTGGAGATGCCACACCATGCTGGCATGGTGGGAGTCACAAGGAGAGGGGAACAGTAAGGTCTTCAGTCCTCAAAGAGCTTCAGTTCAATCTGAACCCTCAGATCGATGAACACGGAAAGTTGGCTCTAGCAGTCCCTGAAATAGGCCATGTGACAATGAGAATGGCTGGGACAGTCCCAGTGTGATGTCCCATCATAGGGAATAACAGTTTCCTTTCCCTTCTGGAAGTTATCCTGGTTTGGATGATAAATTACATGTTCACCCTAGTGCCCTCTTTCCCTCTGGCCAGGTGCCCCCTTTGTGAGTTGGGGTACCCTACCCCCTCTGTGGGATGTTGGATGCTAAGGTGTTAAAGGGTACACAGGGACTGCTCAGCCCCAGAACAGGGTAGAGGCTGCATCTCAGCACCCTGTGGGAGTTGAGAGCTGGCTGATGGGCTCAAAGAAGGCTTTGAGGAAGAGAGCGAATTTCAGGCATTCTAAAACCACAATCTCATGGAGCCATACAGACGGTTGCTTGGTTCTAGGCAAAACTGCCCTGGATTCCATGCAAATGGCATTCCAAGGTGCTCTGCACTGGGGCACTGGGGACTTACTAGGGGTGATGAGGGCTATGACTGACCGGTGGGGATGGAGAACCAGAGTAAGTTACCCAACCAAGCCTGGAGTGGCCAAAGAGGGTGAGTGTGGGCCAAAGGAGGCTTCCCAGAGTTCCTGAGTTAAGTCTTCAAGAATGTGTTGTGGGCACTGCTCTATTTAAGATGGATAACCTACAGTGAGTTACTGTGTAGCACAGGGAACTCCGCTCAGTTATATGACAGCCTGGATGGGAGGGGTATCTTTGGGACCAGGATACATGGATACATATAATTGAGTCCCTTTACTGTCCACCTGAAACTCAGAATATTGTTAATCAGCTATACTCCAATACAAAATAAAGTTTTTTAATAAAGTATGGATTGTGGGGATGCAGGAGAAGAACTGGCATTCTCTGCAGAGAAAACAAGGAACAGGAGTCAGAAGGAAAGAAACAAGGAGTGAGGAGAGCTATGGACACTCTCGCTCTTTTCTAAAAATTATATTGTATTATGGCTGATCTTCAGTGTTGCCTTAAGTTCTGCTGCACAGCAATGTGACTCAGTTATACACATAAAAATATATATTATTTTTCTTATTCATTTTCATGTGGTTTACCACTGAATATTGAATATAGTTCCTTATGCTCTACAGAAGGACTTTGTTGTTTATCATTCCTCTGTTTCCCCAACTCCCAGTCCTCCCCTTCCCCACAGCCTTCCTCATGGCAACCTCATGTCTAGGCCCTTTTTGGTTTTGGATGAACTCTCATATCCCCTGCTCCTGAGAAAACCCCATGATACTTACCAAAAGAGGGAAATAAAATGAAGAATTGTGCTGGGTCTGAGTATTGAGGAAGTCACAGGTAAGAGCTCAGGCTGACTGGTGTGTGTCTCTGACTCCCCAGGATTCTAGAGGCCACTGCTATACCACCTTTAAAGAGAACAGAATGAGTCCATCTAGAGAGACCTGGATCCTGGGTGACGTCTTCCTGAGGCTGTATTTCTCGGTGTATGATCGAGGAAATGACAGGATTGGCCTAGCACAGGCAGTGTAAATGCTTGGAGTGGTTCAGGAATCAGTAAGGCTGCTCTGAGCAAACACTCACTCACACTTAGGGCACTCCTGCCCAGGATGCTGGTGAACTATATTTGGTGGTCTGCACACCCTATTCTCAGGAAAGAATAAAGGATTTCACTCATAATGGTGCTGAAACAAACGGATGCATCTGTTTGTGTCTGGGAGGTGTACAATGATCGGGAAGGATCTAGAATAAAGTCTGAATCACATTTGAGAGGAGACCACTCCAACTGGATTTACAGAAAGTGGAGACTCATTGAAATGATTCTGGGAATCCAGGACACAAGAATCAGAGCAAATACAAAAATCTCAGTGACTGGAACCAAGAAATCAGAAGTCATCAGTTTTCTCTTTCTCACCCTCACTCTTTCCTTTTCCTCTTCTTTGAAGGTCTTAGCTTGACAAATTTCTTCCTTAAGGCTTCTACACCTAATATGGGAGTTAGCTACCTACCTTGTGTTTTATATCCCAAAGGCATCTCCTAGTAAGGAAAGAAGCTTGGAGCCATCAGAGTTCAAGAGTGTTCTCTGAATGACCCACCTCAGTTCACAAGTGCAGTCCTGAATCAGCCATCCTGGCAGGAGCATGGGGTCCTATGATTGACTTTACATGGCCACTGGCCTGACCCAGCAGCACACACAATTGCAGTTTCCCCCAGCACCACATGACTGAGGCTGGGGAGAGGCAGCCCCAAGCATAGCGACTGACAGATGGCCTAGGCCATGGAAGAATTTTTGATGACCCTCCAACTCCACCACCTCCTCAGTCAGAAGAATTATAAAGGGTAGTGAAATAGACTCTTTTCATCCATTCTCAGATGAACTTATCACTGGGCTTCTCCTCCAGGGCAGTTTGGGTGAGGTGCTTCATGCAGAGCTGGTTCCCTCTTGTTCCCAAACCCGTCACCAGCTCTCTGCCACATATGTTTGCTCTGTCCTTCCCTGTCCTACATAAGTGGTGGCCTCAGTGGATCCCTGAGCCACCCCCCTCCTCCAGGGCCCAGAATGCCCCTTCCTTGGCCTCCAATGCTTCTGGGGAGAATGAAATGCTTGTATCAGGAACCAAGGGTACACAGAGCCTTCAGCCTTTCAGAGCGTCCTCCTGGGGAGGAGCTACAAATTGTTTGCTTGGAGCTGCCATGGTTAGGCACTTTTGCAGTGGAAGCATCTGTTTTTTCCACCTGGAGGCCCTCAGTAGATGCCTCAGCTGAGACAATGGTCAGAGGTTCATTTCCTTTCAATTGACTGGTTTGATCTCCTCGTTGTACAAGGGACTCTCAAGAATCTTGTCAAGCACCACAGTTCAAAAGCCTCATTTTTTGGCATTCATCCTTTCTTATGGTCCAGATCACACATCTGTACATGATTACTGGAAAAATCATAGCTTTCATACTACAGACCTCTGTAGCAAAGTGAGTCTCTGCTTTTTAATACACTGTGCAGGTTTTTCATAGCCTTTCTTCCTTCCAAGGAACAAGTGTTTGTTTGTTTGTTTTAATATAAGTTTATTTCGTGGCGGCAGTCAAGGTCCATAATGATTTTGGAGCCCAAGAAAATAAAATCTGCCACTGTTTCCACTTTTCTCTCATCTATATGCCATGAAGTGGTGGGACTGGATGCCATGAATGTTGAGTGTCTGTTTGTGAATAGTTTTTTAAATGTTTAAGCTAGTTTTTTCATCTCCTCTCCTCATCATGAGGCTTTTTAGCTCTTCTTTGCTTTCTGCCATTCTGGTGTGTCATATTCATATCTGTGGATGTTGATATTTTTCCCAGCAATCTTGATTGCATCTTGGGATTGATGCAAGCATATTGAATGATGTATCCTACATACAAGTTCAATAACCAGAGTGACAATGTATACCTTTTCATGCTCCTTTCCCAAATTTAAATCTTTCATTTGTTCCGTGTCCGATTCTAACTGCCACTTTTTGACCTATATACAGACTTTCAGGAGACAAGTAAGGTGATCTGGTACTTGAATTTCCTTAAGAATTTTCCACAATTTGTTGTGGTCCACACAGTGAAAGGCTTTAGCATAGTCAGTGAAGCAGATGTAGATGTATTTCTGGAATTCCCTTGCTTTCTCTATGATCCAATGGATGTTGACAATTTGATCTCTGACTCTTCAAACTAGTTTGTACATCTGGAAGTTCTCAGTTCATGTACTGTTGAAGCTTAGCTTGAAGGATTTTGAGCATTACCTTGCTAGCAAGTGAGATGTGCACATTTGCATGATAGGTTCAACATTCTTTGGAATTGCCTTTCTTTGGACTGGAATGAAAACTGACCTTTTACAGCACTGTGGCCACTGCTGAGTTTTCCAAATTTGCTGACATATTCAATGCAGCACTGTTAGAGCACCTTCGTTGGGATTTTTAAACAGCTCAGCTGAAATTTGATCCCCTCCACCCGCTTTGTTTGTGGTGATGCTTCCTAAGGCCCACTTGACTTTATACTTCAAGATATCTGGCTTTACATGAGTGACCCCAACATCATTCCTATCCTGGTCATTATGACCATTTTTGTATAGTTCTTCTGTGTGTTCTTGCTCCCTCTTCTTGATCTCATCTGCTTTTGTTTGTCTTTGATTTTTCTGTCCTTTATTGTGCCTGTATTTGCATAAAGTGTTCCTATGGTATCTCCAATTTTCCTGAAGAGATCTAGACTCTTTACAATTCTATTATTTCCTTTAATTCTTGCACTGTTCACTTACAATGACTCTCTTATCTCTCCTTGCTATTCTCTAGAAATCTGCATTCTACTGGGTATATCTTTACCTTTCTCCTTTGCCTTTCCCTTCTCTTATTTTCTCAGCTGCTTTTAAGGCCTCCTCGGGCAACCACACTGTCTTCTCGCTTTTCTTTTCCTTGGGGATGGTTTTGGTGATCACCTCCTGTACGGTATTACAAACCTCCATCCATAGTTCTTTAGGCTACCAGACCTAATCCCTCGAATCTATTTTTCATTTCCACTATATAATCATACAGGATTTGATATAGGTCATAGCTGAATGTTCTAGTGGTTTTCCTTACTTTCTTCAATTTAACCCTGAATATTGCTTGCTTCTGCCTAAGCATTAGTGCCAGATTACCACCCACCACTTCCAGTGTGTGTGGACCAAAACACACAATTTGAGGACTGTTACCCTAGGTTTCTGCTTGGCTTTTCACTTGCTTAGATGTGTCACCTTGATCAAGTCCATTAACTTCAGTTTCCTCATCTGGAAAATGGGCACCATGATGATAATTCCAACTTGTAGATTGCATGCATGCCTGCAAAGAGTAAGTGACCCTGAGAGGGCTTTCTTTGTTTCTAAGTCTGGAAAAAATATGAATTATTCTCCCACCTGAGGAGAAGGAAATCTTCTCTTTAGGCGTTATGGCTGCCATCTCCAAGGCGAAATATTGATTCAAACCAAATGACATCTATTTCTGAACCATGACACAGAACTCTGACTAAGCCGATGCTTCTATTTTCTGGGCTCCCAAAAGAGCTAATGATTACTGGCTCAGATTACTCCCTTCCTCAGCCTTACCAGTCAGCCTTTCCTTGCCAACTACTTCTAGCCTGAAATCACACTGCAAGGAGAGTTGTAAGGCTTTTGGTCTCTTCTCAGTTTCCCACATCTCCAGTGTAGCAACAAGTAGCTGTTACGGCTTATTGTCATAGCAACAACTATGGCAACCTATACAGTCCAATCTCACCCTGTTAAATAAAACTGTCCACATATGGCTCCTCATGTTTAAAATGCCTACAGTGGCCTTAGAAACCTTCCTATGCCTGCTGTTTAATGATGAAATATGTGTGGACCTAATCTAGTTTTCTTTCTCAAGCATGATTCCAACCATGCATTAAAGGAATCAGACTTTTAGCCATCTAACTACCCACAGGATTTGACAAAAGCATACCACCCATCGTGCATTTCTCACTTACTTCAAAACAATATTCAAGTGATCTGCTGCAACAATCTGATACATTGGCATGTACACTCCAGTTGGGACATTTATCTCTGAATTTGTATTCCACCTAGTGCAGAATGTCTACCATGAGCCTGGACCTCCAGCAGCTGGTCACCTGATTTTTACAGACTCAACCCACTCCATATCCCTTCCACATCCCTCAGTAAAATCTAGAGAACAAACTCAGTCAAAGTCCTCATCCCTGCAGAAAACAGTATTTTGTTTTGTTTTGTTTACAAAACAGTGTTTGTTAACACATTCAAAATTTTGTGCTCCTTGCCTTGGATTCAAGGACCTGCACCAGAGGATAGAAAGACTCTGCTTCCACCTAAATCTTTCTCTACTCCCACCAGAGACAGAGGCTTCACTGGACCCTGTGTCTTCACTGGTATTGTTCAGCTGCTAAGTCATGTCTGACTCTATGTGATCACATGTATGGCAGCAAAACCGGCTTCCCTTACTTTCACTATTTCGTGGAGTTTCCTCAAACTCATGTCCATTGAGTCAGTGATGCCCTCTCACCATCTCATCCTTTTGATCCCTCTCCTTCTGCCCACAGTATTTCCCAGCATCAGTGTCTCTTCCAATGACCTGGGTCTTCACATCAGATGGCCTAAGTGTTGGAGCTTCATCTTCAGCATCAGTCCTTCCATTGAATATTGCTCTACCAATTCCAAAACAAAACTCATGTTTCCAGTCACCTAACAAAATTGAACATTGATACAGTTTAATTGAATGGAGATCTTGTCTGCTGGGAAATCCCAGCACTGCCGCCTTGCCGTTCTCTTACCATTCTCTCCACCTGGCATAGAATTGCTTCCCTACAGCTTCTCCACCTTGAAACCACCTGCCGACCCATCATTGTCAGCTGTCCAGGAATTGTCCCTTCTTCATTCCCCAAAGACTTCTGCCTGCTCCCTGACTGTCTTCTATACATCAGTTCAGTTCAGTCTCTCAGTTCAGTTCAGTTCCGTCGCTCAGTCGTGTCTGACACTTTGTGACCCCATGAATCACAGCACCCTCCCTGTCCATCACCAACTCCTGGAGTTCACTCAGATTCACGTCCATTGAGCCAGTGATGCCATCCAGCCATCTCATCCTCTGTCGTCTCCTCTTCCTCCTGCCCTCAATCCCTCCCAGCATCAGAGTCTTTTCCAATGAGTCAACTCTTCACATGAGGTGGCCAAAGTACTGGAGTTTCAGCTTTAGCATCATTCCTTCCAAAGAAATCCCAGGGCTGATCTCTTTCAGGATGGACTGGTTGGATTTCCTTGCAATCCATGGGACTCTCAAGAGTCTTCTTTAACACCACAGTTCAAAAGCATGAATTCCTGGGTGCTCAGCTTTCTTCACAGTCCAACTCTCACATCCATACATGACCACAGGAAAAACCATAGCCTTGACTAGACAGACCTTTGTTGGCAAAGTAATGTCTCTGCTTTTGAATATGCTATCTAGGTTGGTCATAACTTTCCTTCCAAGGAGTAAGTGTTTTTAATTTCATGGCTGCAATCACCATCTGCAGTGATTTTGGAGCCCCCAAAAATAAAGTCTGACACTATTTCCACTGTTTCCCCATCTATTTCTCAGTCATGTCCAACTTTTCCTATATCATGAGGTGAAGCACACAGGGCTCCCTGTCCGTCACCAACTCCCAGAGCTTGCTCAAACTCATGTTTATCAAGTCAGTGATGCCACCCAACAATTTCATCTTCTGTCTTCCACTTTGCCTCCTACTTTAATCTTTCCCAGCATCAGGGTCTTTTCTAATGAGTCAGTTCTACCCATCAGGTGGCCAAAATATTGGAGGTTAGCTTCAGCATCAGTCCTTCCAGTGAATATTCAGGACTGGTTTCCTTTAGGATGGACTGGTTGGATCTCCTTGCAGTCCAAGGGACTCTCAAGAGTCTCATCACAGTTCAAAAGCATTAATTCTTTGGTGCTCAGCTTTCTTTATGGTCCAACTCTAACATCCATTCACGACTTCTCTCAAAATCATGGCTTTGATTGTACAGATCTTTGCTGGTAAAATAATGTCTCTGCTTTTTAGTATACTGTCAAGGTTTTTCATAGCTTTTCTTCCAAGGACCAAGCGTCCTTCCCACCCCCCACCCCCCCCACACACACACACACAGCTGCAGTCACTGTCTGCAGTGACTTTGGAGCCCAGGAATATAAAGTCTCTCTGATTTCATTGTTTCTCCAGGTATTTTCCATGAAATAATGTACCTGGATGCAATGATCTTCATATTTTGATCTGTACTTACCACATCAAGACCATCCACAAGAAAGAGAAATGCAAAAAGGCAAAATGGTTGTCTAAGGAGGCCTTACAAATAACTTAGAAGAGAAGCAAAAGGCAAAGGAGAAAAGAAAGACATACTAATCTGAATGCAGAGTTCCACAGAATAGCAAGGAGGGATTACAAGGAAAAAAAAAATCCTTCCTAAGTGATCAGTGCAAAGAAATAGAGGAAAACAACGCAAAGGGAAAGACTAGAGATCTCTTCAAAAAAATTACAGATATGGAGGGAATATTTCATGCAAAGATGGGCACAATAAAGGACAAAAATTATATGGACCTAACAGAAGCAAAAGATAATAAGAAGAGGTTGAAAAAATATATAGAAGAACTGTGCAAAAGGATATTACTGACCCAGATAACCATGATGGTGTGATCACTCGCCTAGAGCTAAACATCCTAAAATGCAAATCAAGTGGGCCTTCAGAAGCATCACTATGAGCAAAGCTAGTGGAGGTGATGGAATTGCAGTTGAGTTATTTCAAATCCTAAAAGATGATGCTATTAAAGTGCTGCACTCAGTGTGCTAGCAAATGTGAAAAACTCAGCAGTGGCCACAGGACGGGAAAGGTCATTTTCATTGCAATCCCAAAGAAAGGCGATTTCAAAGAATTTTCAACTACCACACAGTTGCACTCATCTCACCTGCTACCAAAGTAATTTCTCCAAAGCAAATCTTCAATAGTACGTGAACTGTGAAATTCCATATGTTCAAGCTGGATTGAGAAAAGGCAGAGGAACCAGAGATCAAATTGCCATCATCCACTGGATCATAGAAAAAGCAAAAGAATGCCAGACAAACACCTATTTCTGCTTTGCTGACCATGCAAATCCCTCACTGTGTGGATCATAACAAACTGTGAGAAACTGTGGAAATACCAGACCATCTTATCTGCCTTCTGAGAAATCTGTATGCAGGTCAAGAAGCAACAGTTAGAACTGAACATGGAACAATAGACTGGTTCCAAATCAGGAAAGGCCTATCTCAAGGTTGTATAATGTCACCGTGCTTATTAAACTTATATGCAGAGTACATAATGAGAAAAGTCCAACTGGATTAAGCACAAACTGGAATCAAGATTGCCAGGAGAAATGTCAATAACCTCAGATATGCAGATGACACCACTCTCATGGCAGAAAGTGAAGAGGAACTAAAGAGCCTCTTGATAAAAGTGAAAGAGGAGAGTGAAACATCTGGCTTAAACTGCACATAGAGAAAATGAAAATCATGGCATTTGGTCCCATCACTTCATGGCAAATACATGGGGAAACAATGGAAACAGTGACAGACTTTATTTTGGGAGCTCCAAAATCACTGTAGAGATGACTGCAGCCAGGAAATTAAAAGATGCTTGCTCGTTTGAAGAAAAGCTCTGACAAACCTAGCAGCATTTTTTAAATATAAATTTATTTATTTTAATTGGAAGCTAATTACTTTACAATATTTTATTGGTGTTGCCATACATCAACATGATTCCGTCACAGGTGTACACATGTTCCCCATCCTGAACCCCCTTCCCACCTCCCTCCCCATACCATCCCTCTGGATCATCCTCATGCACCAGCCCCAAGCATCATGTATCATAAGCAGAGACATTACTTTGCTGAAAATGCTCAGCATAATCAAAGCTATGATTTTTCCAATTGTCATGTATGGATGTGACAGTTGCATCATAAAGAATGGTGAGCAATGAAGAATTGATGGTTTTGAACTGTGGTGTTAGACAAGACTCTTGAGAGTCCCTTGGATTGCAAGGAGATCCAACAAGTCAATCCTAAAGGAAATCAATCCTGAATATTCATTGGAAGGACTGATGCTGAACCTGAAGATCCAGTACTTTGGCCAACTGATGTGAAGAACTGACTCGTTAAAAAATACCCTGTTGCTTTGAAAGACTGAAGGCAGGAGGAGAAGAGGACGATAGAGGATGAGATGGTTGGGTGGCATCACCAACTCGATGGACATGAGTTTGAGCTGGCTTCAGGAACTGGTGAAGGACAGGAAGCCCTGGCGTGATGCATTCCATGGGTTTGCAAAGAGTCAGACATTATTGAGCAACTGAACTGAACTGAACATACCACATAGCAAATACTGTTTGTAATTGGCATGTTTCTCCAGCAAGACGAGGCTCCTCAAGGCCCCAACACCTACCCCCAGTCAAGTTTGCACCCATATACAGAAGTCAGTGCCTAGCTTTCACAAGGCATTCAGTGAGTTCTGATTGCAGGGGGATCTCCATTTTGGTAGACATAGAAAAGCAAAGGACACATTTATCCTTCTGTCTCAAACAACTGCAAAATAGACAAGATAAATGAAAGAGTAGTTTTTACATCAAATATCTGGCAGCAGAGATGGATTCCTGTGGGGTGGCCGGGAGCAAGCAAGGTGACTTCTACAATTGCCCCAACTCTAGGAATAGTTTCCAACACATACAAGGAGTGGGTATCTAGGCAGAAACAAACAGACTCCACAAGAAGAGAGATTTGAGACTCTAGATAGTTAAGAATTCACAAGAGAAAGCTACACATATAGAACTGTGGGAAGGTACAGATGATACCCCTCCAGTTTTCAGTGGAGAGTTGATAGTACTGGTCAGAATTATAGGGAACAATCCTTGAGCCTCAAATTGAGCCAAGTCTAATTGTGACCTCACCCACCAGAGTGGAAATTATTCATAATTACCATGACATCAGTAGGGCCTTGCTAGTGGGGAATAATAAACCTCGTCTAAAAGCTAGTCTCATCTAAACTTAAAAAACTGAACAACAAGCCTTCAAAAAGTACAACAGTTTCCAAGAAATTAACAGTGTTTGCAAACAGTGCCAGGAACAATTTATAATAATTAAAAAACATCCAGCATCCAAAGAGTAAAAATGACCACATCCAAATCCAATTTTAAATTTCCATATAAATTGTGAAAGTATTTGTCCTAGTTCTTCACAATATTATAAAGTAATTATCCTCTAATTAAGATATATAGTTTTTTTTTTTAATTCCAGATGTGCAAAGAAGCAAGAAAATATTCAGAATGAGAGAAAAATCAATTGGTAAAAACACAGCTCAATCATAGCAAACAAATCTGGATGATATTTGCCGAGTCTTTCACATACAGCAGTGAAAAATTATTTCCTCCTCTTTCGTACTCCTGGCTCTTTTCAACCAACCGTGGCTGTTGTCCCACCTCCTGGGATCCTGGTCCTCTCTCACTTGCAGCCATGTTCCCATACACTGGGCCTCAGTTATGCTCAATGGAATTTCTATGCAGAGTGGCCATAAAACATGCATAAAGGGAAAGAACAAGCAGCTCTTTACTCTCCTCTCTTGTTCCTTCACTACACACATTCACTGAACACCTGTGTAGCAAGTCTGTTACATACAAACCTTCAAGTTGAAAACTTTTACACATGTAAAAGTGCATTCGCATGTGCAATCACATCAGTTAGTTCACAGATCTGACACACATTGTCTTGGGCTCATCCCAGACAATTGGGTGTGTTTTGTGTACTTTATTGTACAGAACTGTATGGAGTACAATAGGGCAGTATTTTTATTTCAAGCCTATACTGTCTGAAAGGAAGCATAAATGCAGTGGTAATATAGATGGTACTACCATTCTATTTTTATAAGTGTGCTTCGTTGCTCTGCTGTGTCCAGCTTTGGCAATACATGGAGTGTAGTCAGCCAGGCTCCTCTTGCCATGGGGATTCTCCAGACAAGAATACTGGAGTGGGTTGCCATGCTTTATCCAGGTACTGCAAGATTTAAAATGTTTCTTTTATTGTTTGTGTTTATGTATTGTGTGAAAAATATCATAAAGCTATTAACTACAGTAATATATATATCCAGTCATCTTAGCTGGCTACCTAAGTAACTTTGCTGGACTTATGAAGAAATTAGGATTTTTGAACACCCTTTTGAAATTTATCTTATTCATATACAAGGGGACTTACCATTCTGCTAAGACCTGTGGATCCGAAAGTGAACGCATCCCCTCCAGGTCCAAGGAAGTTACATTCTTGGTTGGGATTTTAGAGGAAATGTGAGATCTCCATAATTCTAGCCACCTCAGTCCTTTCAAACAACCTTGATCAGGACAACGAAATACTAAAGTAGAAATAGTCATTGTGTTTCTACCCACTTCTACAAAGTGTTGCTAACTCCCCAATACTGGATCTTGTAATGCTGCTGACTGGATGGAGAAGTGATGTGAAGAGAAATAAGGAAAGTGAGACAGATAGGTCAGGATGTGAGGTAACAAAGACAAGGTATTTAGAAGCTGAAGAATTGAGAGAAATTTGGTACCTGAGTTGGAAAAGCAGTTTTCAAACCAAACTGGGTCAAGTGGTATGTGTAATCCTCACTTCAGTCCTTACTGAACTACTGACCTGTCTGCCTCTTTTTTCTGGAGCACACTTCAGATCCATCTAGCTGTTTCTCATTGCTGCTCCTTCCTCCTGGCTCCCACATTGTGCCCAGCCGTTCAACCTAAACCATTCTGAAAAGGTCTGTTCTTTAAGGCAGGCACTGCAGGCTGCGTACAAAATGATCTATTCTCTGCTTCTCTTTCAAAACTGAAAATAGTTTGTTATAACCATGAGCACAGTAGCCACAGGACTGCATTTCCTACCCACCCATGTTCTTAGTCATGACTGGTGACTTTGAGATGCAAGCACATCTCAAGATGGATTTCTTGGAAGACTGTTTTCAAGGAGCTGATTTAGCTAAGAAACTTTCCTTTCCCCTCTTCTCCCTAACTGTTGCCTGGATTTTAGTTGCGATGGTTGTAACTCCTGCAGTTGTATTGGAAAATCATGTAACCTTGAAGATGGATACCACCCAAGTTCTGGCTGGCCCCACCTCCAGCTTTGTTTCAGTGGGAGAGAAAAATCAAGTTTATCTTGCTAAAGTTGTGGTTGTCTTAGTTTTTAGCAATGTGCATCCAAACTTAATCCTGATACTACTATATGATTAACATGGTTTAGTTTTATTATTTTTTGAGTTTAGTATATATATTTATATTTTACATTTCTCTTATTTTTTATTTTATAAATTGATTCATAAAACACAGGTACATCTAAATTGTATTACTGCAAAATTATGAGTAAAGCATGCTTTCTATACATTTTAAATTTTTATACTTTCTTATCTTCTGTCCTTTCTTATTTTCTCCATATTTGTACAGTCTGGGCCATGTCCTCTCTTATAACCCCATCCATATACATATTTGCAGGCCAAAACAGGCTAAGAACTGGGTGGGGAGAACCAAAGAGGAATGAATTACAGGGACATGAATGAAGAATGATGGCCCTTGTTACTCATTATGAATGTTCTTCAGTAGGATCACATTATCCTGCCCTTCTGTGTGCCCACCACCCTCCAGGTTTACCATGACCACAGAAGATACTTCAACCAGTGGAATTTGAGCAGAGGTGATATGAAGCAGAAGATATTAAGAAGAGGTGGCAAGAATACACAGAAAAACTGTACAAAAAAGACCTTCACGACCCAGATAATCATGATGGTGTGATCACTTACCTAGAGTCAGACATCCTGGAATGTGAAGTCAAGTGGGCCTTAGAAAGCATCATTATGAACAAAGCTAGTGGAGGTGATGGAATTCCAGTTGAGCGGTTTCAAATCCTGAAAGATGATGCTGTGAAAGTGCTGTACTCAATATGCCAGCAAATTTGGAAAACTCAGCAGTGGCCACAGGACTGGAAAAGGTCAGTTTCCATTCCAATCCCAAAGAAAGGCAATGCAAAAGAATGCTCAAACTACCTCACAATTGCACGCATCTCACATGCTAGTAAAGTAATGCTCAAAATTATCCAAGCAAGGCTTCAGCAATATGTGAACCGTGAACTCCTTGATGTTCAAGCTGGTTTTAGAAAAGGCAGGGGAACCAGAGATCAAATTGCCAACATCCGCTGGATCATGGAAAAAGCAAGAGAGTTCCAGAAAAACATCTATTTCTGCTTTATTGACTATGCCAAAGCCTTTGACTGTGTGGATCACAATAAACTGTGGAAAATTCTGAAAGAGATGGGAATACCAGACCACCTGACCTGCCTCTTGAGAAATCTGTATGCAGGTCAGGAAGCAACAGTTAGAACTGAACATGGAACAACAGACTGGTTCCAAATAGGAAAAGGAGTACGTCAAGGCAGGAGGAGAAGGGGACGATCGAGGATGAGATGGCTGGATGGCATCATGGACTTGATGGATGAGAGTCTGAGTGAACTCCGGGAGTTAGTGATGGACAGGGAGGCCTGGCGTGCTGCGATTCATGGGGTCGCAAAGAGTCAGACACGACTGAGTGACTGAACTGAACCGAACTGATATGTCACTTCCAAATGGAAGTATTATTTTCTCTTCCACTAGCTGGAATGCAGATGTAATGACCGGAGCTGGAGCAGCTATATTAAACCAGAGGTAAGTAGCAGAGGTGGAAGATGTGATAAGAAAGAAGTGGGTCTTCATCTCTGGGGAGAGACCTGCACTAACATTATATGAAAGCAAATTGAAATTTTATTGTATGTAAGACAATGTTATTTAGAGTTTGATTACAGTAGTTGAACCTATAACCTAGCACTCATAATAGAACAACTGATCTTTGTATTAACCTTGTTTTGACATTAGAGTCTGGTATAATGAGACAAGATCTACTGACGTATACTTACAAGTGAGTCAAGTGACAGCCATGCCCTCTGGAAGCTGTGGTCTAGTTTGGGTTTCAGAAATTACAAGGCAAATACAAAGCCACCTGGCATGGACAGCTTCAAGATGCTGTAGAAACACTTGGGAGGGGAACCTAAATCAGTCCTGATCTCTGGACGTTGCCTGAATTAGGGGACAATCTTATGTCAGTCTCTTCATAAATAGGCCATGGTGCCAAGTTTCATGTAAAAGTGATTTAGTTCAAATTTTTTCCAGAGGTTTTTCCTTTTGATCCAGTGCTTAAGATATATATTTGAGACCTGGTTTGGGAAGATTTCAAATGCCCCAGGGCAACTAAGCTGGTGAGCCACAGCTACTGAGCCTGAGTGCCCTAGAGCTTGTGATCTGCATCAAGAGAAGCACAGGATTGAAAAGCCAGTACACTGCTTACAGAGTAGCCCCTGCTCAGAAGTCTTGAGCAGCAATGAAGACCCAAGGCAGCCAAATTAAAAAAAAAAAAAATTCTCCAGGAGAAACCAACGAGGTCTCAGGGGAAGCAGGACATGAAAATGGATGAAAGCAGTCTGGGTCTGATTTCATGCAAGTCACGGAGAGGGAAGCTACAGCCTGTTTTCACAGGGAACTTGAGACATAAGTTGTGCCTCAAACATGCCCCAACCCAAGGCTAGGGAGCTGGGATTTCACTCTCCCACTAGCACCTCCCTCTCATCTTTCAACTAACACCCAGTTGGTGTCTCCAAGCCTTTGTATTAGATCATCCAAAGACAAATCACAGGTGACACGAGAGCAAAAGGACAACAAAGCTCAGGAAAATGCAACTTCAGATAAGGTCAAGATTTTTGCACCCACTCTGCCATCTCCAGCAAAATATCTGGAATTGTGTGAATCTAAAGAACTCCGTTGGTCTCTAGATGTAACCGTGTTTGTTTGTTTGTTTTTAATTTAGATTTTATTTTTTATTTATTTTAATTGGAGACTAATTACTTTAAAATATTGTAGTTGTTTTTTGCCATACATTTACATGAATCATCCATGGGTGTGCATCTGTTCCCCATCCAGAACCCCCTCCCACCTCCCTCCCTATCCGATTTCTCAGCGCCATCCCAGTACACCAGCCCTAAGCACCCTGTCTCATGCATCAAACCTGGACTGGTGATCTGTTTCATATATGATAATGCACATGTTTCAGTGCTATTCTCCCAGATCATCCCACCCTCGTCTTCTCCCACAGATTTCAAAAGACTGTTCTATATATCTGTCTCTTTAGCTATCTTGCATACAGGGTTATCATTACTATATTTCTAAACTCCATATATATGTCTTAGTATACTGTATTGGTGTTTTTCTTTCTGGCTTACTTCACTCTGTATAATAGGCTCCAGTTTCATCCACCTCATTAGAGTTGATTCAAATGTATTCTTTTTAATGGCTGGTTTAGTATTCCATTGTGTATATGTACCACAGCTTACTTATCCATTCATCTGACAATGGACATCTAGGTTGCTTCCATGTCCTGGCTATTATAAACAGTGCTTCAGTGAATATAGGGGTACACATGTCTCTTCCAATTCTGGTTTCCTCAGTGTGTATGCCCAGCAGTGGGATTGCTGGGTCATAAGGCAGTTCTATTTCCAGTTTTTTAAGGAATCTCCACACTGTTTTCCATAGTGGCTGTACTAGTTTGCATTCCCACCAACAGTGTAAGAGGGTTCCCTTTTCTTCACACCCTGTCCAGCATTTATTGTTTGTAGACTTTTGGATAGCAGCCATTCCGACTGGCATGAGATGGTACCTCATTGTGGTGTTGATTTGCATTTCTCTGATAATAAGTGATGTTGAGCATCTTTTCATGTGTTTGTTAGCCATCTGTATGTCTTTTTTGGAGAAATGTTTGTTTAGTTCTTTGGCCCACTTTTTGATTCTGTCATTTATTTTTTCTGGAATTGAGCTGAAGAATTTGCTTGTATACTTTTGAGATTAATTATTTGTCAGTTGCTTCATTTGCTACTATTTTCTCCCATTCTGAAGGCTGTCTGTTCACTTTGCTTATAACTTTCTTCATTGTGCAAAAGCTTTTAAGTTTAATTAGGTCCCATTTATTTATTTTTGCTTTTGTTTCCATTACTCTGGGAGGTGGGTCATAGAGGATCCTGCTGTGATTTATGTCGGAGAGTGTTTTGTCTATGTTTTCCTCTAGGAGTTTTATAGTTTCTGGTCTTATGTTTAGATATGTAACCCATGTTGTGTTTATTTTTGTGCATGATGTTAGAAAGTGTTCTAGTTTCACTGTTTTACAGGTAGTTGGCCAGTTTTCCCAGCACCACTTGTTAAAGAGATTATCTTTTCTCCATTGTATACTCTTGCCTCCTTTATCTAAGATAAAGTTTCCATAGGCACGTGGGTTTATCTCTGGGCTTTCTATTTTGTTCCATTGATCTATATTTCTGTCTTTGTGCCAGTACCATACTGTCTTGATGACTGTGGCTTTGTAGTAGAGCCTGAAGTCAGACAAGTTGATTCCTCCTGTTCCATTCTTCTTTCTCATGATAGCTTTGGCTATTCAAAGTTCTTTGTATTTCCATACAAATTGTGAAATTATTTGTTCTAGTTCTGTGAAAAATATCATTGGTAGCTTGATAGAAATTGCATTGAATCTATAGATTACTTTGGGTAGTACACTCATTTTCACTATATTGATTCTTCCAGTCCATGAACATGGTATATTTCTCCATCTATTCGTGTCCTCTTGATTTCTTTCATCAGTGTTTTATAGTTTTCTGTATATATAGGTCTTTTGTTTCTTTAGATAGATGTATTCCTAAGTATTTTATTCTTTTCATTGCAATGGTGAATGGGATTGTTTCCCTAATTTCTCTTTCTGTTTTCTCATTGTTAGTCTATAGGAATGCAAGGGATTTCTGTGTGTTAATTTAATATCCTGCAACGTTACTATATTCATTGATTCAGTTCAGTTCAGTCACTCAGTCGTGTCCGACTCTTTGCGACCCCATGAATCACAGCATGCCAGGCCTCCCTGTTCATCACCATCTCCAGGGGTCCACTCAGACTCACGTTCATCGAATCCATGATGCCATCCAGCCATCTCATTCTTTGTCGTCCCCTTCTCCTCCTGCCCCCAATCCTTCCCAGCATCAGAGTCTTTTCCAATGAGTCAACTCTTCGCATGAGGTGGCCAAAGTACTGGAGTTTCAGCTTTAGCATCATTCCTTCCAAAGAAATCCAAGGGCTGATTTCCTTCAGAATAGACTGGTTGAATCTCCTTGAAGTCCAAGGGACTCTCAAGAGTCTTTTCCAGCACCACAGTTCAAAGGCATCAATTCTTCAGCGCTCAGCTTTCTTCACAGTCCAACTCTCACATCCATACATGACCACTGGAAAAACCATAGCCTTGATTAGATGGACCTTTGTTGGCAAAGTAATGTCTCTGCTTTTTAATATGCTATCTAGGTCGGTCATAACTTTCCTTCCAAGGAGTAACTGTCTTTCAATTTCATGGCTGCAGTTACCATATGCCGTGACTTTGAAGCCCCCAAAATAAAGTCTGACACTGTTTCTACTGTTTCCCCATCTATCTCCCATGAAGTGATGGGACCAGATGCCATGATCTTAGTTTTCTGAATGTTGAGCTTTAAGCCAACTTTTTTAACTCTCCTCTTTCACTTTCATCAAGAGGCTTTTAGTTCCTCTTCACTTTCTGCCATAAGGGTGGTGTCATCTGCATATCTGAGGTTACTGATATTTATCCCAGCAATCTTAATTCCAGCTTGTGCTTCTTCCAGCCCAGTGTTTCTCATGATGTACTCTGCATATAAGTTAAATAAGCAGGGTGACAATATACACCTTTAATGTACTCTTTTTCCTATTTGGAAGTAGTCTGTTGTTCCATGTCCAGTTCTAACTGTTACTCTCCTGACCTGCATATAGATTTCACAAGAGGCAGGTCAGGTGGTCTGGTATTCCCATCTCTTTCAGAATTTTCCACAGTTTCCAGTGATCCACACAGCCAAAGACTTTGGCATAGTCAATAAAACAGAAGTAGATGTTTTTTCTGAAACTCTCTTGCTTTTTCAATAATCCAGCAGATGTTGGCAATTTGATCTCTGGTTCCTCTGCCTTTTCTAATACCACCTTGAACATATGGAAGTTTACGTTTCACGTATTTCTGAAGCCTGGCTTGGAGAATTTTGAGCATTACTTTACTAGCATGTGAAATGAGTGCAATTGTGTGGGAGTTTGAGCATTCTTTGGCATTGCCTTTCTTTGGGATTAGAATGAAAACTGACATTTTCCAGTCCTGTGGCCACTGCTGAATTTTCCAAATTTGCTGGCATATTGAGTGCAGCATTTTCACGGCATCATCTTTCAGGATTTGAAATAGCTCAACCGGAATTCCATCACCTCCACTAGATTTGCTCATAGTGATGTTTTCTAAGGCCCATTTGACTTCACATTCCAGAATATCTGGCTCTAGCTGAGTGATCACACCACTGTGATTATCTGGGTCATGAAGCTCTTTTTGTACAGTTCTTCTGTGTATTCTTGCCACCTCTTCTTAACTGCTTTGCTTCTGTTAGGTCCATACCATTTCTGTCCTTTATCGAGTCCATCTTTGCATGAAATGTTCCCTTGGAATCTCTGATTTTCTTGAAGAGATCTCTAGTCTTTCACATTCTGTTGTTTTCCTCTATTTCTTTGCATTGATCACTGAGGAAGGCTTTCTTATCTCTCCTTGCTATTCTTTTCAACTCTACAATCAAATGGGAATATCTTTCCTTTTCTCCTTTGCTTCTCACTTCTCTTATTTTCACTGCTATTTGTAAGGCCTCCTCAGATAGCCACTTTACTATTTGCCTTTCATTTCCATAGAGATGGTCTTGATCCTTGTCTCCTGTACAATGTCACGAACCTCCATCCATAGTTCATCAGGCACTCTCTCTATCAGATCTAGTCCCTTAAATCTATTTCTCATTTCCACTGTATAATCATAAGGCATTTGATTTAGGTCATACCTGAATGGTCTAGTGGTTTTCCCTATTTTGTAAATCATCAAGATCACCAGCTAGATGACTCAGTAGCTTAGCAGGGGAGTAGAGTTGCAGATAAGGGTGGTGGTAAGGTTGTCAGCTGTGTAGGAGACGGTTTTCAGATGACAAGAGAAGAGTTGGAGTAAGGAGCATGTGGTCCTCCAACCACTCACTCACTGGGGACCTGCCTGAATCTGCTATCTTGGGCCCCTGACAGTATCACTAAGACAGAAACTTCTTTCTATAAACTTATTACTGCAAAATGATTTCAAATAGAACAAATATAAGAAAGAAGAGTGTCATGAACTCTATATTTCATCATTCTACATCAATAACTACAAAACTAACCTCTTAGTCCCACAGGTTGTAATAGACCAGAGACTGTACAATATCAAGTTCCGTTCAGTTCAGTCACTCAGTCGTGCCCAACTCTTTGCGACCCCATGAATCGCAGCACGCCAGGCCTCCTTGTCCATCACCAACTCCCGGAGTTCACTCAGACTCACATCCATCAAGTCCGTGATGCCATCCAGCCATCTCATCCTCTGTCATCCACTTCTCCTCCTGCCCCCAATCCCTCCCAGCATCAGAGTCTTTTCCAATGAGTTAACTCTTCACATGAAGTGGCCAAAGTACTGGAGTTTCAGCTTTAGCATCATTCCTTCCAAAGAAATCCCAGGGTTGATCTCCTTCAGAATAAACTGGTTGGATCTCCTTGCAGTCCAAGGGACTCTCAAGAGTCTTCTCCAACATCACAGTGCAAAGGCATCAGTTCTTTGGCTCTCAGCCTTCTTCACAGTCCAACTCTCACATCCATACATGACTACTGGAAAAGCCATAGCCTTGACTAGACGGACCTTAGTTGGCAATGTGATGTCTCTGCTTTTGAATATGCTATCTAGGTTGGTCATAACTTTTCTTCCAAGAAGTAAACGTCTTTTAATTTCATGGCTGCAATCACCATCTGCAGTGACTTCGAGCCCCGAAAAATAAAGTTTGACACTGTTTCTACTGTTTCCCAATCTATTTCCCATGAAGTGATGGGACTGGATGCCATGATCCTCATTTTCTGAATGTTGAGCTTTAAGCCAACTTTTTCACTCTCCTCTTTTACTTTCATCAAGAGGCTTTTACTTCCTCTTCACTTTCTGTCATAAAGGTGGTGTCATCTGCATATCTGAGGTTATTTATATTTCTCCTGGCAATCTTGAAGTGGTGGACAATTGAGTTCCCGGTGAAGACATTCTTGACTTGCATCAGGTCTTTCTCTTCTTGCTATGTTCTCACATGTGATGGGGGAAGGGAGGGAGGAAGAGGGAGAATGAGAAAGAAAAAGAGAGATAGGCTAATCTCATCATGAGGGGCTGCAATCAAAACCCCATGTCAAATTACATACCTCCCAAAGGCCCTACTTCCTACTACCATCACATTGGAAGTCAAGGGTAGACACTTTTCAATCCATAGCAGCTATTCCAATCTGTTTTTAAATCAAGACAGACCCAAATTTAATTATCTGTTTTACTGTATTCATTTTTCCTGAAGATTTAGTGAAGAGATGAACATTTCACAAAATCCACATAATGAGTATTTGGGGTAAATTGATATGATGTGAAAAAAAATGCTCTTCTGTTCCTAATAAAATTAACATCTAATATCTAGTCCGTGTGCAAATTTTCCTGGTTCTCAAAAAACAGATGTCTTTTCACAGTTTATTAAAAGAATGTACTCATATCTTGCACTTGGATGTTCGTCTTAAGAATAAATAACTGTTTCTCTCCCAATTTTAATGCCATTTATATGTTCAGAAACTGGGAGGAAGCAGGGTGATTTGTCTTACAGAATGTCCCACTATTGGGTTTAGAGCAGGAGTCCACAATACCAGCACAGTGGGCCAGATCCAGTACCAGTCCTTGATCTATTAGGAACCAGACCTCCACAGCAGGAGGTGAGCTGCAGGCCAATGAGGTTTCATCTGTATTATAGCTGCTCCCCATCACTCTCTCATCACTCCCAGAAGGGACAGTCTAGCTTGTTTTCCTGCAACTGTTTTTAGTTACATAACCTATGCTTAATAGAAACAAAAATAGCATAAATATTGATGATTATTTTCCTTTCTCAGTGCTCAGAATGGTGATTTGTTGCCCTAGCAATCTGTCACAGTGACAAATTAGATGTTGCCTATTAACATTTGGACACATTTGGCAAGCTTAAAATTAAATATTAAAAAACTATGTCATGGCATCCAGCCCCATCCTTCATGGCAAATAGAAGAAAAAAAATGTACAAGCAGTGACATATTTCTTCATCTTAGCCTCTAAAACCACATGCTGCCTGCAGCCATGAAATCAGATGGCTTATGCTTCTTGGCAGGAAAGCTATGAGAAACATAAACAATGTGTTGAGAAGCAGAAACATCATCCTGCCCCACAAACTGGTAGATATTTGGCTTTTTCTTTTGTATTCTTAAAATTCCAGTCCAGTCTCCACTGGTCTTTGAAGTCCCTCAGGTTTCTGGTTCTTCACGATTCCCAAGATTATTTTGTGCATTTCTTGACCCAGTCCTGAAATCAGCCATCTCTTTAAGAATCCATGGATTGTCTGGTGGGAAATACATTTAGAAGCTACATGTTAGACCTCAGAATAGTCACTGTTATCAAGTTGTCATTGCTTCTAAGCTCTACAGTGGTCACAGTAAGAAGTACATTTACTCTAAAAAATAAAATAAAAAGGAATATAATTAGTTGGTACAAAATTATGCTTTCAGTTCAAGATTTAAGACAGTAGGGTTTTAATTAAACTTCTTTATGTTATGTGTGAACCTCTTTTTCTAACCAGTGAAAGTGATACTTCAGAACAATATTAGTTTTAATTATTGACTTGCTTTTACTTGTTAAGAGACATATGATTCTGTTACAATAACAGAAACAAAATCAGGAGCAGCAGGTTGTTGAACATAGTTTCAGATTTATTTTCTTTTCATTTTCTTTGGTTTTCTTTTGGATGGGCAGTATTTTTGTTTGTCATTAGAAGATATTCCACTGTGAATGTAGAGTCATAATTTGAATTTTAAAGCCACTTAATTAATGTGTTGTTACATGCAGCTAGTCACCAACTTGCTACAATTAGATTTATTATTCTTTCTCCTCTATTTCACAGTCCTGTTTGACTCTTTGCAACCCTGTCAACTGCAGCATGCCAGGCTTCCCTATCCATCACCAACTCCCAGCGCTTGCTCAAGCTCATGTCCACCAAGATGGTGATGCCATCCAACCATCTTATCATCTGTCTTCCCTATTCTCCTCCTGCCTTCAATCTTTCTTACATCAGGGTCTTTTCTAATGAGTCAGTTCTTCCAATCAGTTGGGCAAACATCAGGAGCTTCAGCTTCAGCATCAGTCCTTCCAGTGAATATTCAGGACTGATTTCCTTTAGGATAGACTGGTTTGATCCCCTAGCAGTCCAAGGGACTCTCAAGAGTCTTCTCCAACACCATCATTCAAGGGGCATATACGTTTGTCATTTGTCAGTGATGTGATATTACCCTTGTTGGAATTTAACCACCAAAACTGAATTTAAGCAACATGCCAAAATGAGGATTAAGACACAGTGCCCCATCTGTACGCATTTGGAAACCAGGAGAGGCTCCTGTTGTATTCAAGGGACAGGCCTGGATTGGTCTCATGCTGGAATAGGTCCCGAAAGTCCTGGCTGAGCCATTAAACACGACTGTCTTTACTTTGGCTGCCACAGTTGTTTTGTGTTCTTTGATTAGTAAGACATTTCAGAATAATTTTTTGTACGTTTCGTTTGGCAGACAAAATCTTTCATGGCATAGACCCTATGGGAAAATTATATCCAAAATATCTCCATTTATCTTCAGCAGTTAAATTTGCTGGTTTGTATGTCCCTAATGAACTTTCTTTATAAACAGAAAGGAAACAAACATGTTTAGTATGCATTCAGTCCCTTTGGAAATCATCCAACTTGAATTACATACCTTCTTTCCCCAAGGCACTCCCAACTCTAGGCCAGAAATAAAAACCTGCAGAGACTGAAGGCTGATTCTAGCACATCACTGTGGAGATTTCATGCCCAATGTTTTTTCAGGGAAAAAAAATAGTTGCTAATATTAAAATCAGTATATTGTACATAAATATACAACTTGCTTTCCACATGGTTGAAGTGGAGGAAAGACTGCTCCCAGAGGTAAGGCCTGTGCTGACCAGGGTCCAACATGGCAACCTAGTCCTAGTATCATTTCTCTTGCCTCGTGGGGCCATGAGTTGGTGAGAACTAGACTGCTAGCTCACATAAGATAAACACTATTTTTGTCTTGACCAACTTTTACTTTGAAGCCTCTTACCCAGAACCCAGCACACACTTCTTCCTTGTACATTTGTTGGATGATATAAAATATCTTGTGAATGCATATGACATTTCTTCCAATACTGAAAGCATGCAATTGAAGTACTGCTCTGCCCTAAATCTTTGATGCAGCCTGGCATCATAGGTGCCCCTGATGTCTGCCATTAGACCCACTAACTAAAGCCAGTTGTATGTCCCTGGGCTGCCCATGAAGTCTTCACTTTGCCTTTTGACAACTTATCTTCCTAGCAATCTCTTCTTCAATGAAGACAGCAATGCATATCTCATGAAGTGGCTAGGAAGATGACATGGAACCACAAATGTCAAGCATGGCCACTAGTATATATTTTCATGATGTTCTTAGCAGTTTTTTCTCCAAGTAGGCAAGGTTCTCCATGCAGATCAATTTGATTTTTCAGCCAAGCTTCAAGGAAGAGATTACAGTTCAATTCTGTGTATTCTGAGAAGCTTCAAAGTCCACTCGCCAAGGACACTGATGGAGGTAAAGATTTTATCTTGAGATTTGTGTTTTTTCAGATCTTTTAGTGGCCTAAAGGGGGAAATTAGTGCAGGTCAGAGCATATATAACTATTAGCTCCTCGTTACCACTACATGCTCGGAACCCAAACTTCTTTGAGTACCTGGAGCCAGGAAAGAAACATGAAGTGGCTTGTGCTCCTCGGGCTGGTGGCCTTCTCAGAGTGCATAGTCAAGTAAGTATGGGGACTGTAAGCAGCAGCATCTTCCTTTCTCAGATTTTTCTTTTCATCTGATTATTCTTCCACCCATCAGGTTTATAAGAGAATTGAATATTTCCCTGACAGTCTTAACGTTCACGTCTTACTTATTGATAAGTACCTTGCTATAGGAAGGTAGCAAGGGTCTTGGTGTAGATTTGCACGGTTGCACAGCTTTTGGAGTCCAGTCATCTCATGATCTATTGAAAATGGAACTCCTTGCAACTGTTCGGTGCACAGTCAATGCAGATGTAGTTGTGGTCCTGGGGAATAGCACTTTTTCTACATTTTATCCAACATGTCCTCTTTGTTCTCTACTTCAGTGTGTATATGTCTGTCTGCATCTCTGTATCACTGTCATTTATCTCTCCATTTCTTTAGAAGTCTCTGTGAGTCTATTTCTCTCTGTGTTGTTTTCCTTTCTTTTAAATTTCATTTGACTCATCCTTCCTTCTCAAGCCTCTGAATTTCTCTAACTTGTTCCTTATCACCTGGATTCTTCTTTCAACTCTCTCTTCTATTTCAACTTGAAGAACGAGTGGAAGAGCTACTTATACGCTGTTTTTTATCTGACAAGCAGTGTGACCACAGCCAACTAACAAATCTCTTGCATTTCAAATTCTTCCTTTGTAAAAGAGGACAGGAGTCCCACTTCTACCTCCTTCCCTGAGCTTCCATGAGAAGGATACAGTGGGATGGCAACAGCAATGCTAGCGGCTGTCACTGTTGAGACTTCCTATGTATCAGGCACCTTATATCCATCACTTCATCTATCCCCCAAATATTCTATTTGGAGGGTGGGAATTATTACATTCCACCTTTTTACCAGGGCAGAGAACTGAGACCCCACATGGTCATATGGCTTACCCAAGATTACAGAACAGAACCTATTTTCAAATCTATGTATTTCCCATGGTATATGCATAAAATTCTGATAATAATGTGACACTTATAAAAATGATTGGAAACTACACAGTGCCATTATAATGACATTTATACCTTAACAGAGACAGCTAATTGTTGCTTCTGTTTGTTTTCTTTCCCCAATGATCGGTGAAAGAATACCTCGAAGGAAAGTGAACGTCATGCGAGAAACCCTCAGTGAAAAAAGCTTGCTGAACAATTTCCTGAAGGAATACGCTTATAGACTGGCCCAGATTTCTACTCCTAACTCAAAAAGAGCTTCTGTACCCATGAGGAACTTCCTGGATGTGAGTCTGTTGGGAGGATGGTGCTCCCCCCGCGCCCCCTGGTGGTGCGGCCTAGCACTAGGGCTCATCTGCAGGTGGCAGATCAGATGTTGGGGCTGGGGCAGAAGGCAGGGACACTGGGGAACAGGGACCCCGTTCCCAGAGGAGAAGGCATTCTCATCCTCCACTCTTGGTTGTGGTGACTAGGCCCTGCAATGACCAGGTGGCAGGTAAACATCCATTTTTGTGACAGGTAAACCTCCATTTCTGTGTCAGAAACGTGTCATTAGTTTGAGGGAGATTGTTTTCTGAACTAAGTGAGGCAACTCAGTTACAGATAAAGGGCGAACCATCTCTGATCAAAAGGTAAAGCCAACTACAAAGTAATTGTGAATCCCCAGGCAGAAGAATTCAACTTCCACAGGTGCAAGAACCACAGCAGTAAAAATTTACCGAACCCCTATTCTGTGTAATAACATAAGAATCTAACTGTGAGTATTTTTATTAGATTAGGAAAAAGGTGGGGGGCTCATTCTGCTTTCAAGAATGCCCAGGCCAGCCTGGGAGCGAGGCAAAGAGTAAATACATGTCAAATGAAAGGGTCACCTGTGTGGTGCTGATTCGATGTGGTTTGAGTTTAGAGGGAGTGACGGGTTGATCAAGAAGGACCTCCTGTAGATGGAGGTGCTCAGTTTGGGTTTGGAGAGACTAGAAAGCTTCTCAAATGAAGGCACCAGGACTTCCCTTGGGGTCCAATGGTCATGACTCTGGACTTCCAATGCAGGAGGTACTTCTTCAATGCCTGGTCATAGATTTGATATCCTTCATGCTGTGTAGTGCAGGAAAAAATATCAAATGCAGGCACCTCTCTGAGAAAGACTGTGAACTTCATGGTGGTTGGAAAGTGATCTCCAGGAGACATGTGACACCCAGAGGGAGGCAGCAGCGTGGAAATCGAGGAGAGCCAGATCTACACTAACCCACCCTTCCTGGTCCCCATAGATAGCCTATGTGGGTAACATCACCATTGGAACACCCCCTCAGCAATTCCGGGTTGTGTTTGACACGGGCTTATCTGACTTGTGGGTGCCCTCCATCCTTTGCACCTGTCCTGCCTGTTGTGAGTACAGACACCTCCCAACCCGCCCATCTGTTACTTGTCTGACACCCCCCTTTTCATCATTGGCACCTGACACTCATCTGACAGTGTGTCTGACTCATCTGACAGTGTCACTCTCTGACACTCATCTCTTGTGTCTGCAGATTCGCACATTACCTTCAAGTATCGGGAGTCTTCCACCTACCGGCATATGACCAAGCCCTTTGAAATCATCTATGGATCTCGGAAAATAAAGGGACATCTTGTTTATGACACCATTTGGGTAACGTGTAAACAGAAGCTGAGTCAGGACTGGGAATGAAGTGACCACGGCTACAAAAAGATGCAGGACCAGCTGGCAGGACCCATCCTACACTAACTCCCCTAGTGATTGGCCATCCTACCCACAGGGTCCTGTGCCTGGGATGACAGCACCCATGGTGACATACAAACTCCCAGATTAGCTCACCCAGAGAGTACCTTGGGATGTGGACTTGCAGCTCCTCTGCCCATGAGCAGTGCAAGGTTCATTTTGCTGGGAGCAAGAAGAGAGGGGGAAGCACCCACTTTTAAATTCTCAGAATGTTCCAAGCACTTTCTGGTAGTAACTGGTTTAATCCTGTAACAACCCTACACAGCAGGTACTTTGATTAGCTCATAATACAGATGAGGTAATTGAGGTGCAGACAGCAACGACCTTGCAGAGGTCACACATGTGGTAAGCAGTGGAGCTGAGCTGGCTTTTCAGGACTTAAGTTGCTGTGGGGTATTTGGGGGCAGAATCAAACTGATCTGGGGACCTTGGTGGCAGTCAAGTCTCTCTGATATCCAAGATGGAAAGAAGCGGTAGAGAGATGTCAGAGGGACCTGATAAATGACTTCTCACTCTTGGGGACCTTTGAGAGTCTAATAAAACTTATGACTTCCCTCCCTCAAAGTACCTGAGTAGTTCTCCTCTCTCTTTTATTCTCTTTCTCTCATAAAAACTCACACAAACACACACATGTCCCCAAAAGTGTATTTCCCAGGCAGTATCTTCATAGAACCCTGCAAGCTCGGCTTCTGTCTTCCTGGACAGGTGCAGAATCCACAGTATATTATAGTGAATTCAGTCCATTTCTGTCATGAGGTCATAGTGATGACAAAGAGAAGACTGTTCTGCTCTCTACTTATATTGTCCCGAACGGGGCACCATTAGGTCCTGTCCTGACTTTTTGTTGCCCCAACTGTACAGAAGACTTGAAGCCAATTTGACTCAAGCAGATGATGTTTTTTCAGAGGGGCAGATGTTTTAAAATCCACAACGCCTCACAAATGGAATCCAAATTCTCCTTACCTTGGTCTAACCATCTGAGGTCCACCAAAGACACAGCCCAGCCTCAGTTCTTCTCTAAGGATTTAATGGCAAGGCACCCCAGCCCAGTCCTAGCCCTACTTCACAAATCTGTAAGTGGGAACACTCTTCTCTCCCTCAGATTGGGGACCTTGTAAGTACTGGCCAGCCATTTAGGCTAAGCCTGGAGGAGTATGAATTTGACAAGTTACCCTTTAATGGAGTCTTGGGCTTGAACTACCCCAACAGCTTCGTCATAGGAGCCATCCCCATCTTTGACAACCTGAAGAAACAAGGTGCCATTTCTGAGCCGATCTTTGCCTTCTACTTGAGCAAGTAAGTCTGAACTGGACAAGCCCTCTCTCCAAATTAGCTTAAGATGCTTCAGTTGCAAGAAACTTATAGAACACTTGATAAAGAAATATCCTGAGAGATAATCTAACCCAGGAAAACTATGGCCCCAGGGCCCCACCTGGCATCATTACTGGTTCTTTATAAATAAAGTTTTATTGGAACACAATCATGCTCCTGGGTTCAGGAGCAGCGGTTTGGAGTGGGGGTGAGTGGAGACGAAGACTAATGCAAGGTATCAGGATGTGAGTTGGAAGAAAAGGCAATAAGATTTACTGATGATTTGGAAATGGATGGAAAGAAAGGGATGGTGGAAATCTTTCCTTCCTCACTAACATTTCACTGGGAGCCCAGATCAGCTACACAGTTTGCAGGAGCCAGTGCAAAACAGAAGTGTGGGACCCAAAATGAAAGTGTGGGAATCCTTCTTCAACAAGTATTGGGATTTGAAGCCAGGGAGAGCAGAGGTTGAGTCCCTTACTGAGTGTGGGGCCCTGTGGACAGCACAGGTCACAGGCTAGTGGTGCCAACCCTGGGTGAGCCTGAACTCACACCTTTAGCACTTTCAGGCCTTGATTTTTCTGGCCTGAGACAAGGGGAAGCCAAAACCTTCAGCACACTGTCTTCTGAGGGTATCTCTGAGCACTCAGGTCACAGAAGGTCCAGAACTCTTCAGAAGCTTGGGTAGGTGGAACCCAGGGAAGGTGGCCCAGCTTCTACCCTCCTCTGTGCCACATATTAGCCAGTAACTGGCCTTGGTCCAGTTCACAATCACTCATAGCCTCAATTTCTGCATCTGTAAGTAGGGACATTACCAGGGCCTTGATGGGTGGACAAGCACAGTCCTGACAGTGAAGTTGTTACTGTCGTCCAAGGATCACCCTCTTCCTTCTTTCTACAGATGCAGGGTGAACAGCAGTGTGCTGATGTTGGGTGGCGTGGACAAAGCCTACTACAAGGGACAGCTCAACTGGATACCATTGTCCCGAGCGGGTGACTGGTGTATAAACATAGACCAGTAAGCTTCTCCCCTCTGAGGATCACCCCAAGTGATGCTCCCACATTAGTACATGGACACAAAGCAGACACACACAAATACACTCACAGACATACACCAGACGTATACACCATCCACAGAGACACATACAGACATACAGACACACACAAACACAAAGGCAGGCACATATAAACACACAAGCAGATACTTACAAACACACACAGAGATATACATTGCATAGGCAGATGGACACACAAGCAAGCACACAGAGCCACATACAAATACACACACAAACACAGAAACACACAGATACAAAATCCACCCGTGGATTCATAATTGCCCCAGGCCGCCTGACCAGGGCTCTGTCCAGGGTCCTTAACAGGGTTCATAAAGGCCTGTGCAGCTGGGGGAGGGTTTCACCCCGGAGTATGAGGTGGGGAACATGGTTAGCGGACCCTACAGTGTGGTGAAAAGAGAATCAGGGAAAACTTCCTCAGCCTGAACAGAGCTGTGATAAGATGACCAACTGTCCATGTTTACACAGTACTAAGGAAGCTCTCAGTTCATTTAAATGTCAATTTAAACATAGGGAACATCCTGAACAAATGGGGGAAAACTGGTCTCCTTAGGGAGAAGCTAGCCAGCAGTGGAGAAAGGCTGGCCACAGTCTTGAGATCTGAAAGTGACTCATAGTAAGACACCCCACTTAACCTAGCTACCTATTGTTTATCTTAAGCACACAGTGGAGAAGCTGCTGTAACTGAGAGAACAGGAAGGTGGGATTTAGGAATGGCTTGAGAACAAGGGGCAATAATTGATGGGATTCTGTGTAGTATCCTCAAACAAATGCTGACCTGTCCTTTGGAGGTCCCCTGGGCTACTCAGGTATCACCTGGCCAGGGCATCAGTGTCTGAGCTGGGTGAGTGAGCAGTGCTGAAGATACCTTCTCCCAGGGAAGCTGGTCTCCCCCACCCCATGAGAATCTGCTGTTGCAGGGAACCTCCATCTTCACTGTGTATTTGACCCATTTTTGTTCGACACCAGATACAGTTCTCTGGATGGTCCTCATTCATTATTTTCAGTCTTCATTCACTTATTCAACAGACAAGCATTGTGCATCCACTCTGGGCCAGGCACTTTAGGGATGTGATGAGGAAAAAAAACTTACCCTCACATCTAGGAAGGCAAATGTACAAGAAATGCCTCACAGACATAGTAAATTGTCATTTTGGTACATGCTAGACATGAGGAAGGGTCTACAGAGAATGACCAAGACAGACTGATGTACACCGAGGAAAAGACTTCACTGAAATTGTGACAGTTAAGCTGGAGTCTGGAAGAGAAGAAATTTGCTAGTCAAAGGAGAGGGGGTCTTCTAGGAAGAAAGGCCAGCTGTGTCAAGGTACAAAAGAGCCTGGTGTATTCAAATATTGCATTCAAGGATGTCAAGGAAGGTGTCATGTCGAGAGCAAAGTAAGAGTCAGGGAAAGAGATGTTGCCTTGACATCTCTGAAGGGCAGTTCAGGAGACAGTTGGGAAGGGGGCAGCTCTGGGGAGACAGAGTTACCTTGATGCTCTTTTTGTTCCACCGTCTCTCAGCATCTCCATGAAAGGAAAGCTTATTGGTTGTTCTGGTGGTTGCGAGGCCCTCGTGGACACAGGGACATCACTGACTGATGGCCCAGCAAGACTGGTCACTAACATTCAGAGGCTCATCAGCGCCAAGGCCCTGGGTCCCAAGGTGAAGGGTCATGCCACAGGGTCACTCCCAGTCTCCACACACAACAAGGATCTCCAAGGCCAACTTCTCTCCCTCTCTCTCTAACAGCACTACATTTCCTTTTCTTCCATCAATACCCTGCCCTCTATTATCTTCACCATCAATGGCATCAACTACACGCTGCAAGCTCAAGCCTACATCCTCAAGGTGAGGGGACAGCCTTGAGGGTTGGTTCTCAAATAGGAACTTGCAGAAACCATTGAGCTGGTTCAGGGAGGAAGGCACTCTCTGAAGGCCATGTCACACCATGGCAGATGCTCCTGAGCCCCTGTAGCTGGGCCACTGCCTCCCACAAAACCAACCACTTGAGAGTAAAGGTCAGTCTGGGGCACTGATCTTCCTGAAATAGATGTGGAGACACCACCCCGTGCTGGCCTGGTATAAATCACAAGAAGAGGGGAACACTAAGGACCTCAGCCTCAGAGAACTTCAGTTCAATCAGAGCCCTCAGATGCATGAACACAGAAAGTCAGCTCTAGCAATCCCTGAAATAGGCCATGTGACAAGGAGAATGGCTGGGGACAGTCCCAGTGTGCTGTCCCACTATAGGGATTAACAGTCTCCCTTCCCTTCTCTAAGTTTTCCTTGTTTGGATACCCTAGTCTCAGCTGCATCTTTCTGTTGCTGTGCCCATGTGCCCCCTTTGTGAGTTGGGATACCTAAGCCCCCTGTGGGTAAGTTGGATGCTAAGGTGACTAAAGAATGCACAGTGACTGTACAGCCCTGACACAGGGGGAGGCCTCATGTCAGCTCCCTGTGGGAGTTCAGAGCAAGCTGATGGGCTCAAAGAAGGCTTTGAGGAAGGGAGGGAATTTCAGGAATTCTAACCCTGCAGACTCATAGCGCAATAAGGGGGCCTGCTTGTCTCTAGGCAAAATCTACACTAGATGTCATGCAAATGGCACCAAAGGCGCTCTGCAAAGGGGCACTGGGGACTTACTAGGGGTGATGAGGGCTACAGACTGACCAGTGGGGGTGAAGCATGAGAGTGAATCACCCAGCCATTCCTGGAGTGGCCAAAGAAGATTAGTATGGCTCCAAGGAGTTTTCCAGAGGGCCTGAGTGAAGACTTAAAGAAGGCGTTGTGAGAACTGCTATTAACGTATTGAACATGCATAACCAACAATGAGCTACTGTATAGCACAGGGACATCTGCTCAATGTTAGGTGGCAACTGGGATGGGAGGGGTATCTTTGGGACAAGGATACATGTATGAATGAGTCACTTCATCATCCACCTGAAACTCAAAATACTGTTAACACTTACACTCAAATACAAAAATGAAGGTTTTTAATAAAGAACAAGTTGTGGGGACGAAGAAGAACCAGCAATCTCTGCAAGGAAAACAAGAATCAGAAGTCAGTAGGAAAGAAACAAGAGAGTGTGAAGAGAGCTATGGGACACTTTGTTTTTTTCTAAAAAAATGTATTGAAGTATGACTAATCTTCAATGTTGCCTTAAGTTCTGCTGCATGGCAAACTGACTCAGTTATACACATACAAAAAAATATATTCTTTTTCTTATTCTTTTTCATTACAGTTTATCACTGGATATTGAACGTATATTTCCATGTGCTCTCAGTAGGACTTTGTTGTTTATCATTCCTCTGTGTATTAATTTGCATCTGATAATCCCCTACTCCCTGTCCTCCCCTCACCCACACCCTTTCTTCTGGCAGCCACATGTTTTGGCCCTTTTTGTTTTGGATGAACCATCACATCCCCAGCTGCTGAGAAAATCACCTGATACTTACCAAAAAAGGGAAATAAAACAAAGAAGTCTGCTTAGTCTAGATATCGGGGGAGTTGCAGATAAGGGCTCAGGCTGACTGGTATGTGTTTCTAACCCCCTAGGATTCTCAAGGCAGCTGCTTTAGCACCTTTAAAGGAGGCACAGAAATTTTTAAACACACGGAGACCTGGGTCCTGGGTGACGTCTTCCTCAGGCTGTATTTCTCTTTTTATGATTGAGGAAATAACAGGATTGGCCTGGCTCAGGCAGCGTAAATGCTTGGACTGGTTGAGGAATCAGTCAGGCTGCTCCAAACACACACTGGCTCACACTTAGGGCACTCTTGCCCAGGGATGCTGGTGAATTGCATCTGGCGATCTGCAAACCCTATTCTCAGTGAAGAATAAAAGATTTCACTCTTAATGGTGCTAAAACAAATGGGTGCCTCTGTTTGTGTTTGGGAGGTGCATAATGATCAAGAAGGCTCTGGTGCCAAGTCTGAGGCACAACTGAGAGGAGCCCAACTCCAACTGCCTTCAAGGAAAGGGGGAACTTATTGGCTGGATTCCAGGGATCTGGGACATAGGAACCAGAGCAGATCCAAAAGATCTCAGTGACTGGATCCAAGAAATCAGAAGTCATCAGTTTTCTCTTTTTCATCCTTGCTCTTTCTCCTCTCTTCTTTGATTGTCTTAGCCTGACAGCTTTCTTCCCTAAGGCTTCTACACCTAGTGAGGAACTCCAGAGCTACCTGCCCTAGGGTTTTATATCCTGAAGTCATCTAACCCATAAGAAAAGAAGCTCAGAGACATCAGGATTCTAGGGAGTGCTCTGAGTGGCCCACCTCAGATCACATGTCCAACTGGAGACCAACCATCCTGGCAGTGCCATGGGGTCCTATGAGTGGCTTTACACGGTCATGTGGCCCTAACTCAGCAGCAAACATGATTGTCAATTTCCTGCAGAACCACATGACTGGAGCTGGGTAGTTGTAGCCTCAAAGATAGTGGCTGGGGGATGGTCTAGACCATGTAAAAGTTTATGACTCTTCCACCACCAACTCCACCACCTCCTCATTCTGAGGAATTATAAGGGATAATGAAAATATTCTAATCATCCCATCTCAGGTGAACGCTGGCAGTGGGATTCTGCTGCAGGTGTTCTGTGTGAGTCCATCATCCTGAAAGAATTTGTTTTTGTCCTCACACCCCAGTCAGTAGCTCTCTGCCACACACGTTTGCTGTGTCCTGTCCAGTCCCACTTGGCAAGTGATGGCTCCTGTGGATCCCTGAGTCATCCTCCTGCAGGGCTCAAATGCCCCTTCCCTGGCCTCCACCTCTGCTGGGGAGAATGCACCTCGTACATCAGGGCACCCAGGGTACACAGAGGCTGCAGCCTTTCTGAGCTTCCTCCAGGGGCGGTGCTACAAACTATTTGGTTGGAGCTGCCATGGTTAGGCACTTTTGGAGTGGAAGCATCAGTTCTTCCCACCTGGACACCCTCGACAGAGGCCTCATCTGGGACAGCAGGGGTGAGAGATTGATTACCTTTAGGATTGATTGGTTTCATTTCCTTGCTCTATAAGGGACTCTCAAGAATCTTCTCCAGGGCCAGTATTCAAAAACACCAATTCTTAGATGCTCCTCACTCTATAATCTCACATCTGTACAAGACTACTAGAAAAAGCCATGGCTATGACACTACAGACCTTTGTCAGCCAAGTGATATCTCTGCTTTTAATACATTGTCCAGGTTTGTCATAGCTTTACTTCCAAGGAGCAAGTGTCTTTTAATTTCATGGCTGTGGTCAAGGCTCATTGTGATTTTGGAGCCAAGAAAATAAAATCTGCCATTGTTTCCACTTTTCCTCCATCTACTTGCCATTAAATGCTGGGGCTGAGTGCCATGTTCTTAGTTTTTTGAATGTTGAGTTTTTAAGGAAGCTTTTTCCTTTTCTCTTTCACCCTCATCAAGAGGCTCTTTAGTTCCTCTTCTCATTCTGCCGTTAGGGTGGTAACATCTTCATATCTGCTGTTCTTATTTCCCCCAGCAGTCTTGATTCCAGCTTGGTATTATCCAGCCCAGCACTTTGAATGATGTGTCCTCAGTTCAGTTCAGTGACTCATTTGTGTCCAACTCTTTGCAACCCCATGAACTGCAGCACTCCATGCTTGCCTGTCCATCACCAACTCCCAGAACCTACTAAAACTCATATCCATCAAGTCACTGATACTATCCAACCATCTCATCTTCTGTCATCCCCTTCTCCTCCTGCCTTCACTCTTTCCCAGCACCAGTTTTTTCCAATGAATCAACTATTCCCATCATGTGGTCAAAATATTGGAGTTTCAGCATCAACATCAGTCCTTCCAATGAATATTCAGAATTGATTACATTAGGAATGACTAGTTGGTCTCTTTGCAGTCCAAGGGACTCTCAAGAGTCTTCTCTAACACCACAGTTCAAAAGCATCAATTTTTCAGTGCTCAGCCTTTTTATAGTCCATCTCTCACATTCATACATAATTACTAAAAAAAGAACCATAGTTTTGACTAGACAGACCTTTGTCGGCAATGTAATGTCTCTGCTTTTTAATATGCTGTCTAGGTTGGTCGTAGCTTTTCTTTCAAGGAGTAGGTGTCTTCTAATTTCATGGGTGCCATACCCATCTGCAGTAATTTTGGAACCCAAGAAAATAAAGTCTGCCACTGTTTCCACTGTTTCCCCATCTATTTGCCATGAAGTGATGGGACCAGACGCCATGAACTCAGTTTTCTGAATGTAGAGTATTAAGTCAGCTTTTTCACTCTCCTCTTTCACTTTCTTCAAGAGGCTGTTTATTTCCTCTTCACTTTCTGCCATAAGGGTGTCATCTGCGTATCTGTGGTTATTGATATTTCTCTGGCAATCTTGATTCCAGCTTGTGCTTCATCCAGCCTGACATTTCACAGGATGTACTCTGCATATTAGTTAAATAAGCAGGATGACAATATACATCCTTGACATACTCCTTTCCCAATTTGGAACCAGTCTGTTTTTTCATGTCTGGTTCTAACTGTTGCTTCTTGACCTGCATACAGATTTCTCAGGAGGCTGGTAAGGTGGTTTGGTATTCCCACCTCTTGAAGAATTTTCCAGTTAGTTGTGATCTACACAGTCAAAGGCTTTGGCTCAATCAATAAAGGAAAAGAAGATGTTTTTCTGGAATGCTCTTGCTTTTTCTATGATGCAATGGATGTTGGCAATTTGATATCTGGTTCCTCTGTCTTTTCTAAATCCAGCTTGAACTTCTGAAAGTTCATAGTTTGTGTACTGTTGAAGCTTAGCTTAGAGAATTTTGGGTATTACTTTGCTAGCATATGAGAAGAGTGAAATTGATAGGACAGTTCTTTCACACTGCCCTTGGCGAATTTTGAGTGTGACTTTGCTAGCATGTGAGATGAGTGAAATTGAGAGGGAAATTCTTTCATATTGCCCTTCATTGGGACTGGAATGAAACTGACCTTTTCTAGTCCTGTAGCCAGTGCTGAGTTTTCCAAATTTGCTGCCATATTGAGTGCATTACTTTAACAACATCATCTTTTAGGATCTGAAGTAGCTCAACTGGAATTCTATCACCTCCACTAGCTTTGCTTGTAGTGATGCTTCCTAAGGCCCACTGAGTTCACATTCCAGGATGTCTGGGGCTAGGTGAGTGATCACACCATTGTGGTTATCTGGGTCATCTTTTTGTATAGTTCTTATGTGGATTCATGCCACCTCTTCTTAATATCTTCTGCTTCTGTTAAGTCCATACAATTTCTGTCCTTTATTGTGCCAATGATTGCATGAATGTTCCCTTAGTATCTCTAATTTTCTTGGAGATATGTCCTACATATAGGTTAAACTACAGACTGACAAAAAAACCTTGTTGTGCTCCTTTCCCAGTTTTGAATCATTCAGCTGCTGTACCGTGTCAGGTTCTGTCACTTTTTGCACTGCATACAGATTTTTCAGGAAACAGGTAAGTGATCTGGAACTCCCACTTCTTTAAGAATATTCCACAGTTGGTTGTCGTCCACACAGTGAAAGGCTTTAGCATAGTCAGTGAAGCAGATGTATGTGTTTTTCTGGAATTCCCTTACTCTGTATGATCCAGTGGATGTTGGCAATTTGATCTCTGGTTCCTCCACCTTTTCTAATTCCAGCTTCTGCATCTGGAATCTCTCAGTTCATGTACTGTTGAAACTTAGCTTGAAGAATTTTGAGTACTACCTCCTAGCAAGTGAGATGAGCACAATTGTTCGGTAGTTTGAAAATTCTTTAGATTACCGTTCTTAGGGATTGGAAAAAAGCTGACCTTTTCCAGGGCTGTGGCCACTGCTGAGTTTTCCAAATTTGCTGACATATTGAATGCATCACTTTTACAGCATCACTCTTAGGGCTTTTAACAGCTCAGCTGGAATTCCATCACCTCCACTAACTTGTTTTGAGTAATACTTCCTAAGGGCCACTTGATTTCATACTCCAGGATTTCTTGCTTTACATGAATGATCCCAGCATGATGCCTATCTGGATCATTAAGACCTTTTTTGTGTAGTTCTGTGTATTTTTGCCGCCTTGTCTTAATCTCTCCTGCTTCTTCTAGGTCCTTGCCTTTTCTGTCCTTTGTGTCCATCACTGCATGAAATGTTACCATGGTATCTCCAGTTTTCTTGAAGAGATCTCTAGTCTTTACAATTCCATTGCTTTGCTCTATTTCTAGATTTTCTTGTTTCTTATTGCTATCCTCTGGAGGTCTGCACTCCTTTGGGTATATCTTTCCCTTCCTCATTTGACTTTGGCTTCTCTTCTTTTCTCAGCTGTTTTTAAGACCTCCTCAGACAACCACTTTGACTTCTCCCATTTCTTTTTCTTGGGAATGGTTGTGGTCACCACCTCCTGTACAATGTTACAAACTTCCACCCATAGGTCTTCAGGCACTCTGCCTACCAGATCTAATCCCTTGAATCTATTTGTCACCTCCAGTCTATAATTGTAAAGGGTTAGGAGACTCTTGAGAGTCCCTTGGACTGCAAGGAGACCCAACCAGTCCATTCTGAAGGAGATCAGCCCTGGGATTTCTTTGGAAGGACTGATGCTGAAGCTGAAACTCCAGTACTTTGGCCACCTCATGAGAAGAGTTGACTCATTGGAAAAGACTCTGATGCTGGGAGGGATTGAGGTCAGCAGGAGAAGGGGATGACAGAAGATGAGATGGCTGGATAGCATCACTGACTCGATGGACATGAATCTGAGTGAACTCCAGGAGTTGGTGATCGACAGGGAGGCCTGACATGCTGCGATTCATGGGGTCGCAAAAAGTAGGCCATGACTGAGCGACTGAACTGAACTGAACTGAATTAAGGTCATACGTGAATGTTCTACTGGTTTTCTTTACTTTCTTCAATTTAAACCTGAATATTTCTTGCTCCTGCCTAAACAGTTAGTGCTAGATCACCTCTCTCCACCCGCATGGGCTATGGAGCAAAAACACACAATTTGAGTACTGGGTTTGTGCTTGACTTCTCACATGCTTAGCTGTGTAACCTTGATCAAGTCCCTTAACTTCAGTTTCCTCATCTAGAAAATGGGCACCATGATGATAATTTCACCTTTTAGACTGCTTGTGTGCATGCAAGTGGTCCAGAAAGGCTTTCTGAGTTCCTGACTCTGAATTAAATATGAATTATTCTGCCTCCTAGGATGGGGCAATCTTTTGTTTAGATGTTCTGGCTGCAATCCCCGAAACTAAATATTGAGTCAAGCAAAATAACATCTATTTCTGAGCCATGACACAGAACTCTGACTGAGCTGATGTTTCTGTTTTGGTGCTTCAACAGAAGCTAAAACACTGGCTCAGATTACTGCCCTCCTCAGCTTTACCAGTCAGCCTTTTCTTGCCAAATATTTCTAACCTGAAATCACACTACAAAGAGAGTTGTAAAGGCTTTTGGTCTCTTGACAGTTTCCCACATCTCTAGCGTAGCACAAGAACCGTTAGTATGGCAACCTGCACAGTCCAATCTCAGTCTCTTAAATGCGGAACTGCCCCATTTGGTCCCTCATGTCTAAAACATCTGCAGTTGCCTTATAAATCTTCCACTTTCTGTTTAAAGAAGAAATATGTGAAATGAAGAAATGAAGTAACCAGACTTTCAGTCATCTAACTGTACACAGGAATTGACCAAAGCAAACCACCCATCATGCATTTCTCGCTTACCTCAAAATACCATTTAAGTGATCTGCTGCAACAACTTCATACATTGGCATGTACATTCCAGAAGGGAGACTTTTTCTCTGGATTTGTTTTCCACCCAGTGCAGAATGTCTACCGTGAACCTGGTCATCCAGCAGCTGGTCACCTGGTTTCTGCAGACTCAGTCCACTCCAGGTCTTTTCCACATCCCCCAACAAAATCTAGAGAACAAACTCAGTCAAAGCTCTTACTCCTGCAGAAAAGTCTTTTTTTTTTTTTTAAATGTTTGGTAACACATTTTAAAATCTTGTGCTTGCAATTGAAGGACTTGCATCAGTGCCCAGCAGTCTCCACTTGCTTCTAAATCTTTCTCCCTTCCCACCAGGACACCAGCTTCTCTGGATCCTATGTTCTTCTTGTTGTTCTTCAATTGCTAAGTCAAGTCTGACTCTTTGTGATTACTTGGACTGCAGCAAGCCGGGCTTCCTTGTCCTTCACTATTTCCCAGAGTTTCCTCAAACTCATGTCCATCAAGTTAGTGATACCATCCTACCATCTCATCATGTCATCCCCTTCTTTTCCTTCCCACAATATTTCCCAGCATCAGAGTCCAATAAGCTGACTCTTCATATCAGGTGACCTAAGTATTGGAGCTTCATCTTCAGCATCAGTCCTTCCATTGAATATTGTTCTACCACTTCCAAAACAAAACTCATATTTCTATCGCCTGACAGTATTGGGCATCGATAAAGTTTAATAGAGCTGGGATCTTGTTCTCTGGGAGCTCCCAGCACCGCCACCTTGCCTTTACTCTTACCATTCCCTCTCCACCTAGCTTAGAATTTCTTCCCTACAGTTTCTCCAGCTTGAAAAGGACTGCCAACTCATTACTGTCAACTATCCAGAAGTTGTTCCTTTCTCCTTCTCCAAAGACTTCTTCCTGCTCTCTGATGGTCCTCTGTGCATACCACATAGCAATTATTATGTAGGAATCAGCATGTTACTTCAGCAAGACTGGGGCTCCCCAAGGATCCAACGTATGTTCCCCATCATGTCTGCACCTCTTCATGGAGGTCAGTGCCTAGCATGCTCAAGGTACTCAGTGAGTGCAGCCTCCATTTTGGCAGACACAGAGAAGCAAAGACCACATTTATCTTCCTGCTTCAAACAACTCCCAACTAGACAAAATAAGTGAAACAGCAGGTTTTTGTACGTCAAACATTAAGCAGCTGAGAATGAATTCCTGAGAGGGTGGAGCAAGCAAGATGAGCTCTACAATTGTCCCAACTCTAAACCGAGTTTGCAACACGTGGCACAGGGAGGGGGAATGCAGGCAGATCCAAGTAGTCTCCCCAAGTTGGGAAAGAAAGAGTTGGAAGTCTAGAGTTCACAGGAGAGAGCTACACACAGAGAACTGTGGAAGTCTGCAGGAGATAGCCCTCCAGTTTTTAGCTGAGAGTACTGCTCATAATTAGAAGGAACAATCATTGAGTTTCAAATTGAGCCAAGTCTGATTGTGTCCCCACCCACCAGAATGGAAATTATTCAACTCACAGGACATCAGTAGGGGACTGAAAACAGTATTGCCTTGCAAGTGGGGAAAAATAAACCTAGTCTAAAGGCTGGTCTCCTCTCAGCTAACAAAACTAATAAGAAAGCCTTCAAAGGTACAGTTGTTTCCAAAAAAATTAACAGTGGTCCAAAACAGTGCCAGAATACTTGTCAAAATTTTAAAATATCCAGCATCAGACAGGGTAAAATTTATAACATTCAACATCTAATTTAAATTTTCTGTACAAACTGAAATTATTCGTCCTAATTCCATGATAATATTGTAAATTAACTGTTCTCTAATTAAGACAAATTCAGTTTAGTTCAGTCACTCCACTGTGTCCAACTTCTTGCAATTCCTTGGACTGGGGCAGGGCAGGCTTTCATGTTTATACCAACTCCTGGGGTTTGCTCAGACTCGTACATGGAGTCAGTGATCATATCCAGTCATCCCATCTTCTGTTGTCTCCTTCTCCTCCTACCTTCAATCTTTCCAAGTATCAGGAATTTTTCAAATGAGTTAGTTCTTCTCATCAGGTGGCAAAATTATTGGAGCTTCATCATCAGTCCTTAGAATGAATATTTGGGACTGATTTCCTTTAAGATTGACTGGTTAGACCTCCTTGTGGGCAAAAGGACTCTCAACCATCTTGTTCAGCACCACAGTTCAAAAGCATCATTTCTTTGGCACTGAGCTTTCATTATGGTCCAATTCTCACATCCATCCATGACTACCAGAAAAGTGATAGCTTTGACTGAATGGACCTTTGTCAGCATAGTAATGTCTCTGCTTATTTTATGCTGTCTAGGTTTGTCATAGCTTTTCTTCCAAGGAGCAAGAGTCTTTTAATTTCATGGCTGCAATCACTATGTGCAGTGATTTTTGGGCCCCCCAAAATAAAGTCTTTTACTGTTTCCATTGTTTCCCCATCTATTTGCTATGAAGTAGTGGGACTAGATGATGAGATCTAAGGTTTTGAATTCTGAGTTTTAAGCCAACTTTTTCACTCTCCTCTTTCACTTTCAAGAGGCTCTTTAGTTCTTCAATTTCTGCTATAAGGCTTGTGTCATCTGCATATCTGAAGTTATTGATATTTCTCCCAGCCATCTTGATTCCAGCTTGTGCTTCATCCAGCTGGGCATTTCCCTGCTGTACTCTGCATATAAGTTAAATAAAAAGGGTGACAAAATACAGCTTTGACATACTGTTTCCCAATTTGGAACAAGTCTGGTTCTAATTGTTGCTTCTTGACCTGCATATAGGTTTCTCAGGAGGCAGGTAACACGGTCTGGTATTCCCATCTCCTTAAAAATTTTGCAGAGTTTGTTGTGATCCACACAGTCAATGGCTTTAGTGTAGTCAATGAAGAAGTAGATGTTTTTCAGGAATTTTCTTGTTTTTTTTTCTATGATCCAATGATGTTGGCATTTTGAGACCTGGTTCCTTTGCCTTTTCTAAATCTGACTTGAACATCTGGACATTCTCAGTTCATGTATTGTTTGTAGCTTAGTTTGGAGAATTTTGAATATTACTTTGCTAGTGTGTGAGATGAGTGAAATTGTGCAGCAGTTTAAACATTGTTTGGCCCTGCCTTTCTTTGATTTGGAATGAAAACTGACTTTTTCAAGTCCAGTGGCCTCTACTGAGTTTTCCAGGTTTGCTGGCATAATGAACAGTAAGTGAACTGAACTGAAAGTCTCTCAGTTGTGTCTGACTCTTTGTGACTCCATGAACTATACTGTCCAAGGAATACTCCAGGCCAGAATAATAGAGTGGGTAGCCATTCCCTTTTTTCAGAGGATCTTCCCAACCCAGCAGTCGAACCCAGGTGTCCTGCATTGCAGCTGGATTCTTTAGCCACTGAGGTGCCAAGGAAGTAGGGTAGCTTCCTGAAATAGCTCAGCTGGAATTCCATTTATTACTTATTAAGATAAATAAGTAAATTTTAAAAGATGTGCAAATTTTTAAATTCCAGATGTGCAAAGAAGCAAGAGAATATTAAGAATGAGGGAAAAATCAATTAGTAGAAACACACTTAAGAATATAGTTTATAGAATTAGCAGGGAAAGACATTAAAATCTTACTTCAATTGTAATCCTTATATTCATTAGGTAAAGAATATTGAGCATATTAAATAGACATATATAAAATAGTAAAGGAAAGACTGTGGGGGAAAAAAATAATTGTGCATCAGAGAGCTTTGAAACAACTTTAAGAATACCAAAATATATGTAACTGGAATATATGTTACAGAAAGTAAAAGAGAGGAGAATAGAGAAAAGAACTGCAAAATTACTGGCTGAAAATTTTCCATAAATGATGAAAACTTAAACCCATAAACATAGAAACTCAACTCAAGTACAGCTTCACAATGCATATCATAATTCATCGTTTAAAACAATCAACCAGAGAAATGTAGCCAGAAGGAAAAAGAGACACAGAAGAACAAAAATAAGAATGACAGCAGATTAAGCATATGAAACAATGTTAGCCAGAAGATGCTTGTACCACATCTTAAAATGCTGAGAGAAATATAATTGACTCAGAATTCTATACCCAAGAAAAATACATATCGAAAACAAGATAAATACTTGCCTAGACATACAACTATAAGACTGCATCACCACCAACAGACCAATGTAACAAGAAGTGTTTTTAAAAGGCCTCAAGTCAGAAGGAATTTTAAAGGAAGTGGAAATCTAGATCTACAGGAGGAATGAACAGTACCCCAAATGATAAACATGTAATGTATATTAAAAGGTAAATAAATGGACTTCCCCAGTGGTCCAGTGGTTAAGGATCTGCTTTGCAATGCAGGGGATGTTGGTTTGTTCCTTTGCCAGAGAACTAAGGTCCCACAGGCCACTGAGTAATTAAGCTTGCATGTCTCAAATAGAATTTACATGCTGCAAGTTCTGAGCTTGCCCTCCTCAAATAGAGAGTCCCTAGCACAAGGAAGATCCTGCATGCCCCACTAAGACCCAACACTGTCATCAGTTCAGTCACTCAGTTGTGTCCAACTCTTTGCAACCCCATAAACTGCAGCACGCCAAGCCTCCCTGTCCATCATCAACTCCCGGAGTTCATTCAGACTCACATCCACTGAGTCAGTGATGCCATCCAGCTATCTCATCCTCTGTCATCCCCTTCTCCTCCTGCCCCCAATCCCTCCCAGCATCAGAGTCTTTTCCAATGAGTCAACTCTTCGCATGAGGTGGCCAACTGTCATAGAAATGATAAATAATTTTTAAATAAATTAGCTTTTCCTTTCTAATTAATTGCTTTAGAAAATAATTGACTGCGTACAACAAGGATAGTAACAATGTACTATGTAATTTATACTGGATGTAGAAGTGAAATTTTTAACAACAATAGCAAAAAGTACAGGATAGAGGAAATGAGAGTATAATATGATTAGGTTCTTATTCTACATGTAAAGGTACAAAAGATCACTTGATGATAGACTGTGGATGATAGACTGTTAAAGGTGCATACCATGAATCTTAAACCTACCATTTAAAATAAGAGTTATAGTTAATAAAGGGAATTGTAAAAACTACTCAGTCACAAAGAAGTCGGGGATAAAAGAGAAATGGGAAGAAAACATAGGACATATTGAAAAGAAACACCACGATGACAGAATTAAACCTGACTAGAGTTAACCCCTCAGATGTAAACCCAGATTGAATATATAACTCAGGCCCTAGATGACAGCAGATCCCCATGCATGGCACTCTACAGAAGAAACAGAGCTTGCCAGGCCCCAGGGCCCCATGTGCCTGGGCACAGAAAAGCCCCAAAGTTTATATGGAACAGTAAGTTAGAAGACTTCAATCATACAAAGTACATCCTCTGTTTATAAAGAAATTACATTAGAAATCAATGTTCACTAGACAAAAAGAGGAATAAAGTGATGGCTTTCCCTCTTTTACTACTCTAATTCTGCCCAGGAGGGAGCAAATAAATTGACAGAGCTTAAATCTATTCAATACTAGACAATATTTGACCTGGGATACATGTTTCATTTTCATGGTTCAGTCTCTTCTCTTCTCTCCTCTCCTATCTGGCTCATCCTAAGCCACAGGGGCTACTCTTCTAAACCACAGATCAATCACTACACACAAAGCGGGATGGTATTTGCTAAATCTTTCTCATAAACCTGTGAAAACTTGTTTCTTCTTATTTTGTACTTCTGGTCTTTTCCGCCAACCCTGGATCTTGTCCCATCTCCTGGGATCCTGGTACTCTGTCACTTGCAGCAATGTTCCCATGCACCAGGCCTTGATTATATCCAATGGCATTCATATTCAGAGTGGTCATAACACATGCAAAAAGAGAAGGCGGCTACTAACTCTTTTCTTTTGTTCACTTACTCCATATACATTCACAGAATACCTGTATAGCAAGTCTGTTATTTATTTACTTTCAAGCTGAAAACTTGCAAAGATGTAAAAGTGCATTTGCATGCCCAATCACATCAGTTTGTTCACAGGTCTGGCATACATTATTTTCGTTACGTCTCTGACAAGTGATAGTGTTCTTGTGTACTTTTGTGTACAAAACTGTATGGAGTAGTACCGTATCTTTAATTCAAGCCTGCACTAGAGATCTCTTCAAGAAAACTAGAGATACCAAGGGAACATTTCATGCAAGCACGGGCACAATAAAGGACAGAAATGGTATGGAAGTAACAAAAGCAGAAGATATTAAGAAGAGATGGCAAGAATACACAGAAGAACTGTACAGAAAGATCTTCATGATCCAGATAATAACAATGGTGTGATCACTCACCTAGAGCCAGACATCCTGGAATGTGAAGTGAAGTGGGCCTTAGGAAACATTGCTATGAACAAAGCTAGTCCAGGTGATAGAGTTTCAGCTGAGCTGTTTCAAGTCATAAAAGAAAATTCTGTGAAAGTGCTGCATTCAGTATGCCAGCCAATCTGGAAAATTCAGCAGTGGCCACAGGACTGGAAAGGTCAGTTTTCATTCCAATCCCAAAGAAAGGCAATGGCAAAGAATGTTCAGCTACCACACAGCTGCACTCATCTCACATGCTAGCAAAGTAATACTCAAAATTCTCCAAGCCATGGTTCAACAGTACATGAAACATGAATTCCAGATGTTCAAGTTGGATTTAGAAAACCCAGAGAAACCAGAGAACAAATTGCCAGCATCCACTGGATCATTGAAAAAGCAAGAGAGTTCTAGAAAAACATCTAATTTTACTTTATTGACTACCCCAAAGCCTTTGACTGTGTGGATCACAACAAATTGTGGAAAATTCTGAAAGAGATGGGCATACCAGACCACCTGACTTGGCTCCTGAAAAATCTGTTTGCAGGTCAAGATTATAACTGGGCATGAAACAACAGACTGGTTCCAAATATGAAAAGGAGTACATCAAGGCTGTATATTTTCAAACTGCTTATTTAACTTATGTGCAGAGTACATCTTGTGAAATGCCAGGTGAATGAAGCACAAACTGAAATAAAGACCACCAGGAGAAATATCAATAACCTCATATATGCAGATGACACCACCCTTGTGGCAGAAAGTGAAGAAAAACTAAAAAGCCTCTTGAATGAAAGTGAAAGAGGAGAGTGAAACAGTTGGCTTAAAGCTCAACATTCAGAAAACGAAGATCATGGCAATTGGTCCCATCATTTCATGGCAAATAGATGGGGAAACAATGGAAACAGTGAGAGATTTTATTCTGAAGGGCTCTAAAATCACTGCAGATAGTGACTGGCAGCCATAAAATTAGAAGACACTTGCTCCTTGGAAGAAAAGCTATGACAAACCTAGACAGCATATTATAAAGCAGAGACACTACTTTACCAACAAAGGTCCATTTAGTCAAAGCTATGGTTTTTCCAGTAGTCATATATGGATGTAAGAGCTGGACTACAAAGAAAGCTGAGTGCCAAAGAACTGATGCTTTTGAACTGTGGTGTTGGAGAAGACTCTTGAGAGTCCCTTGGACTGCAAGGAGATCCAACCAGTCAATCCTGAAGGAAATCAGTCCTGAATGTTCATTGGGAGGTCTGATGCTGAAGCTGAAACACCAATGCATTTAGTCACCTGATGCGAAAAACCAACTCATTGGAAATGACCCTAGTGCTGGGAAGGATTGAAGGCAGGAGGAAAAGGGGAAGACAGAGGATGAGATGGTTGGATGGCATCACTGACGTGATGGACATGAGTTTGAATGGGCTCCAGGAGTTGGTGATGGGCAGGGAAGCCTGGCATGCTGTAGTCCATGGGCTTGCAAAGACTTGGACAAAATTGAGTGTCTGAACTGAACTGAACTGAACAATATCTAAAAGAAATCTTAAATGCAGTGGTAATGTAGATGATACTACAACTGTATTCTTCAAGGTCCTGAAAGATGAAAAATGTTTCTTTCATTGCTTGTTTTGTTTCTTTTTATTTATTTATTTATTTTATTGAAGGATAATTGCTTTACAGAATTTTGTTGTTTTCTGTCAAACCTCAACATGAATCAGCCATAGGCATATATATCTATATCTCTGTCTATATTGATATAGATATCCTCTCCCTTTTGAACCTCCCTCCCATCTCCTACCCTACCCCACCCCCTCTAGACTGATACAGAGCCCCTTTTTTAGTTTCCTGAGCCATACAGCAAATATGTCTTGGCTATCCATTTTACATATGGTAATATAAGTTTCCATGTTACTCTTTCCATACATCTCACCCTCTCCTGCCATCTCCCCATATACATAGTCTATCCTCTATATCTGTTTCTCCATTGCTGTGTGTTTTCTTCTTGTCTATTATTTGCGTGAAAAGTATCATAAAGCTGTTCAGCTACAGTGCTATATAGCCAGTTGTGTTAGTTGGGTCCCTAAGTAAATTTTCTGGACTTATGAAGAAATTGGTATTTTTGAATGCCATTTGAAATGGAACCTGTTCATATACAAAGAACTCACTCTCCTGCTAAGACCTGTGTATACAAATGTGAATACATCACCTCCAGGTCCAAGGATGCCACATTCTTGGTTGGAATTTTAGAGGAAACAAGAGATTTCCCTATTCTAGCCATCTTAGTACTTCAAAGGACTTTGATCAAGAACAAAAAAAAAAAAGTTTTATTGGCCCATCAGATAACGTTGGAGATAGATTCCACTCAAGCTCTAGATGGCCCACACCCAGATTTGTTTCAGAAGAAGAAAAATCAAGTTTATCTTGTTAAAATTATGGTGTTTTAGGTTTTTGCAATGTGCATCCATACTTAATCTTGATACTGCTATGTGGTTAATATGGTATAGCCTTGTTATTTTGTTGGGTTTAGTGAATATATTTATTTTTTAAACTTGTTTTATCTTTATTTTATAAATTGATTCATAAACCACAGTCGTACCTAAGTTGTATAAATGCAAGTTTATGATTTCAAACATGCTTTCTTATAGATTTTGAATTTTTAATCTTTATCTTTTTCTTTCCTTTCTTGTTTTCTCCGTATTTGTTCAGTCTAGGCCGTATCTTCTCTTATAATCACATCTATATGCATATCTACAGGCCAAACAGGCTGAGAGCAGGGTGGAGAGAACCAAAGAAGAACAAAGCACAAGGACATGAATGAAGGGTGGTGGCCTTTGTTACTCATCATGAATGTTTTGCAGTAGGATCTCATTCCCCTGCCCTTCTGTGTACCCACCACTCCCAGATTTGCCATGACCTTGGAAGTTGCTTTGGCCAGTGGAATTAGAGTAGAAGTGATACATCACCTCCAAATAGAAGTATTGTCTGTCCCAGAGCTGGAAGACAGATGTAATGACAGGATCTGGAGAAGCTATGTTAGACCAGAGGTAAGTATCACAGGTGGAAGATGCAACAAGAAAGAAGTGAGTCTTCATCACTGTGGAGTGACCTGGACTATTATTAAAAGAACAAGAGATGAAGTTGCATTTAAAACAATGTTATTTAGAGTCAGATTACAGAAGTTGAACCTGTAACCTAGCACTCATAATAGAACAACTGATCTTTGTATTAGACTTGTTTTGACATTAGAGTCTGGTGTAATGAGACAAGATCTATTGATGTATATTTACAAGTGAGTCAAGTGACAGCCCTGCCCTCTAGAAACTGTGGTCTAGTGTGGGTTTCAGAAACTAAGTAAGAACAAGGCCACATAGTGGGGACAGCTTCAAGATGCTGTACGAACACTTGGGAGGGGAACTTGAATCAGTCCTGATCTCAGGAGGTTGCCTGAAGAAGGGGGCAATCCTATATCAGTCTCCTCAAAAATAGGCCATGGTGCCAAGTTTCATGTAAAAGTGATTTATTTCAAAGTTCCTCCCAGAAGGATTTCCCTTTTAATCCAGTGGTTAGGAGTCCATCTGCTGGGTACTTGGAATATGCATTGGAGATCTGATTGGGGAAGATTCCAGATGCCACAGCCAAATTAAGCCAGTGGGCCACAATTACTGAGCCTGTGTGCCCTAGTGTCTGTGATGTGCAACATGAGAAAACATCGGAATGAAACGCCTGAGCACAGCAACTACAGGGTAGCTCCTGCTCACTGCTAATAGAGAAGACTTGAGCAGTGAAGACCCAGTGCAGCCAAAACTTTTTTTTAATTTCTGCAAAAGAAACCAGTGAGGTCACAGGGGAAGGAGGACAGGAGAAAGGTTGAAACCAGCCCTGGTCTGATTCCTTGCAAGTCTTGGAGAGGGAAGTTTCAGCCTGTCCCCACAAGGAACTCTAAAACATAAGTTGTGCCCCAAGCCAAGGCTAGGGAGCTGATATTTCATACTCCCTCCAACACCTACCTCTCATTCTACAACTAACACCTAACTCATGTCTACAGGCCATTGTATTAGATCCTCTAAAGACAAATCAAAGATGACACTATAAGTAACAGGATACCAGAGCTCAGGAAAATGCAGTCTCAGATAATGTCAAGATTTCTACACCCACTCTTCCCTCTGCAGCATCATATCTGGAAACCTGTGAGTCTAAAGAGCCCCATGGGTCTCTAGAGGGGTTTTGTTTGTTTGTTTGTTTGTTTGTTTTGCTAAGTGGCTTAAATTTATATAGGATTATAGTTGATTTACCATATTGTGTTAGTATTAATTGTATGGGGAATTAATACCATATTACATACACATGCATCTATTCTTTTTAGATTCTTTTCCCATACCTGTTATAGAATATTGAGTAGAATTTCTGTGCTATATAGTAGGTCCTTGTTGATTATCTTTTTATATGTAGTGGTGTGATTATATTAATCTCAAACTCTCAATGTATCCCTCTTCCACCTTCCACTTTGCTAGTTATAATTCTGTTCTTGAAGGAGGGAAGTACAGTCAGTGTCTATGGGCTCTCTAATGGATCCAAGCTCTGTGCTTGTGAGAGTGGAGTGGCCAGGGAAGGTAAATGTGAGAGAGACTCATTTGGGATGATGTTGAGAAGGAGCCAGCCATGCAGAAAGCCAGGAGAAGAACATTCTAGATGTAGGAAATAGCCACTGCAAAGGCCCAAGGTAACCAAGCTTAATAAATGACTACCCTTCCACCTGCAATCTTCCTTCCACACTTAGAAGATGGTCACAGCTCACCCACCAGCATCTCATTACGTATTTCACTTGTGAGTTACCAGCAATGCACCATCTCATCCTCCACAGAAGGGAGATGGGATGTCACAGGGCTGCTGGACTCAGGATTGTGTACACAAACTGGTTATCACCAGGGGAATCAGGTGCCAGGGTCACCACCAGTGACTCTATCTATGTGTGATTGTCCTCAGGGGGTGGAAATTCCAGGGAACTGATAGAGCCAAGAAACAAGGAATCACTCTTGTCTCATCTTACCCTGTGTGATCCTGTGGCCCCCTGACCACACTGCTCTCTGCCCAAAATCTCTTTCCTCTATTCCTTCTCCAAAGGTGGCCTGTGACTAACATTAGCAACTGACCCTGAAGCCTGGTGGCTGGTATATAACTCAAAATCAGCAGACCCAGCAAAGCCCAGCCTTGCGTTTTGTCTCTTTTTACCCAACCAGATCCATAAATCAAAGTCCTCAAAGAACATGACTGGTTCACCCCTTCTCAAAGCCTTCAAAGTGCCAAGGTCTTTTTCCAGCATCAAAGAGGGAACACACCCCTTAAATCCAGGTTAGCTGCAGCCCCTGAATCTCCACTCAGCCAAAGGTTCCCAGAGGAAGGAGGAAGACACTGCATCTAAGCTGCCAGAAGTCTGAGAAGAAAAGGTTCCTTGGTGTGAACCCAGGTCGATTTGACCCAGTTTCCCAAGGGTCTGTGTTGTGTGAATGAGGAGCCAGAGTTCTGAGACTCTGAGCCGGGAGTGAGTCAGGCACCACCTGCGTGACAGCCTCCAAGGGCCACTCCAGCTGGGGCTGCCCCCACTGTGCCTGGAACCCAGTGGAACCAACTCCAAGTATTGCTTTCCTGCTTCTACAAGAAGGCATGTCTGAGAGCCAGATTTGTGGGTCAAGGGAAAAGGAACTTTCATTCTGGTGCCTGCAGACCTCTGAGAATGGCCCAGCAGTGAATACAATTAATGATATTTCCCTTCCTGGAGCTCTCTTTCCCACTCTGAGAAACAGAGGACCTAGGTCCCAGCACTTCCCCATCCCACCTAGAGCATTAGGGTGAGTCATACACCCCAGGGTTTGGTTTCCCAGCTCTTGAATGAAGGAGACTGGACTTGCTCCAGAACACTTGCTCCAGACTAAAGTTCAATGTCAATCAGTGAGCAAGTGGCTTAGCGGTTCATGTCGCTGAGGATGCTGAGGCTGCATCTGGTATGCAAGGGGCTGTGGCTGCTTGGTGAGGTCCATGAACCCTGAGCTCAGAACATGGAGTGGTAGACCACTTGGACACACCTGCTGTGACACAGAAGACCTCAGAGGCCTTGCCCCCTGGAATTTTCTGCCACTTGTGTTTTGTGGAATGAGATCAGGTAGTTATAAGTCAGAAGTTATCAAATGGGAAGGCTGTAGATTTCAGCAGGAACTCACATTGGGCTGATGAGTCACCTCCCCTAAAAGAATTATGGAAACAAGATGCAAGAAGATTCTTGGATAAATTTCTTAGTATTTTAAATACTTTTTGAATAGGTTATCTTTTGGATGACCTGCCATGTTGCTGACTGGCTGGGGATGATGCCCACATTAGAATGGAATCAAAGGGCCCCTGGGGGAGGCTGTCCTCCTCCCTGTGACTCATTAACAGTGAGTACGGCTCTATCCTCTCCATGTCTGGAGCAGGAATTCAAGCAGGAAGGAAGTGTCCTCCAGCAAGTTTAACCAGAAGACCCAAGTAAGTCTTGCCCTTTGATAGGAACCATTCTTTTCCAAGTGCTTCTTCCTTCATATGTCCTGAGCAACCTGCCCTCCTCTTGGTGACTAAGTTGTGAACTCCTCCATCCTTCTCTTCAATCTATCCCCAGAGCCCCACTTTGGCTTCCTCCCTACCCAGGCCCTGCATATCACCTGCTGCTGCTGATGCTAAGTCGTGTCAGTCATGTCCAACTCTGTGCGACCCCATAGACGGCAGCCCAACAGGCTCCTCTGTCCTTGGGATTCTCCAGGCAAGAATACTGGAGTGGGTTTCCATTTCCTTCTCCAGTGCATGAACGTGAAAAGTGAAAGTGAAATCTCTCAGTCATGTCTGACTCTTAGCAACCCCATGGATTATAGCCTACCAGGCTCCTCCATCCATGGGATTCTCCAAGAAAGAGTACTGGAGTGGGTTGCCATTGCTTTCTCCATGCCTATCACCTGCAGATAGCACTAAAGAAGAGAAAACCAGGGAGGGGGTGGTCCAGTTAATTCTTTCTAATAATGACCACATTCCTTCTTTCTCCAGACCCTGTCCTGAATCATCAAGATTTCCAGCTGGATAACTAAGCAGCTTAGCACGGGAGTGGAGATGCAGATAGTGGTGGGGGTAGAGTTGTTAGGTGTGGTGGGCAGTTTTCAGATGACAGGAGAAGACCTGGAATAATTAGCATGTGTGTCTCCAACCACTGTCTCACTGGGGGCCTGCCTGAATCTGCTACCTTGAGCCCCACAGTGTATCACTAAAGACAGAAACTTCAAAATGGACATTTTGTAAATTTCTTATTACAAAATGGTTTCAAAGATAACAAATACAAGAAAGAATAGTGTCATGAACCCTGTATTTCATCGTTTGGCATCAATAACTACAATGCTACTCTTAGTCCCACAGATTGTCATAGACTGGAGACTATGCAAGATCAAGGTGGTGGGCAGTTGGGTTCCTGGTGAAGATATTCTTGACTTTCATCAGTTCTCTTCTTACTATCTTCTCACATGTGGTGTGGGAGGGGAAGGAGGAAGAGGCAAAAGAGAGAAAAAGAAGTAGAGACTAATCCCATCATGGGGGCCCCACCATTTTAACCCCATGTCAACTAAATACCTCCTAAAGGCACGGCTGAGAGGAGCTACCCTGTGTCCAAGGTCAGTGGCAGCCAGGAGGAGCTACCCCGTGTCCGAGGCCAGTGGTGGCTGGGAGAAGCCACCTCATGCCCGAGGCCAGGGGTTGTGACCCTGAGGAGCCAACCCAAGCCAGAGGCCAGGGCCAGTGGCCAGGAGGAGCAACACAAGGAGCAGTGGATGCGAAGGTGCAGAACGGCCTAGAGGAGCTATCCCACATTGAAGGTCAGGAATGGCGGTGGTAAGGAGATACCCCTCATCCAACATAAGGAGCAGCAGCTGTGCTTTCCTGGAGCAGCCATGAGGAGATCCAAGGTAAGAGAAACCCAAGTAAGATGGTAGGTGTTGCAAGAGGGCATCAGAGGGCAGACACACTGAAACCATACTCACAGAAAATTAGTCAATCTAATCACACTAGGACCACAGCCTTGTCTAACTCAATGAAACTAAGCCATGCCTGCGGGGCAACCCAAGACGGGCGGGTCATGGTGGAGAGGTCTGACAGAACGTAGTCTACTGGAGAAGAGAATGTAAAGCCACTTCAGTATTCTTGCCTTGAGAATCCCATGGACAGTATGAAAAGGCAAATGATAGGATACCAAAAGAGGAACTCCCCAGGTCAATCAGTGGAGAAATAACTCCAGAAAGAATGAAGGGATGGAACCAAATAAAAACAATACCCAGATGTGGATGTGACTGGTGATAGAAGCAAAATGTGATGCTGTAAAGAGCAATTTTGCATAGGAACCTGGAATGTCAGGTCCATGAATCAAGGCAAATTGTAAGGGGTCAAACGAGAGATGGCAAGGGTGAACGTCGACATTGTAGGAATCAGCGAACTGAAATGGACTGGAATGGGTGAATTTAACTCAGATGACCATTATTCGATGACTGCAGGCAGGAATCCCTCAGAAGAAATGGAGTAGCCATCATGGTCAACAGAAGAGTCCAAAATGCAGTACTTGGATGCAATCTCAAAAATAACAGAATGAGTTCTGTTCGTCTCGAAGGCAAACTATTCAATCTCACAGTTATCCAAGTCTATGCCCCAACCAGGAAGCCAAAGTTGAACGGTTCTATGAAGACCTACAAGACCTTTTAGAACTAACACCCAAAAAAGATATCCTTTTCATTATAGGGGACTGGAATGCTAAAGTAGGAAGTCAAGAAACACTTGGAGTAACAGGCAAATTTAGCCTTGGAATGTGGAATGAAGCATGGCAAAGACTAATAGAGTTTTGCCAATAAAATGCACTGGTCATAGCAAACACCCTCTTCCAACAACACAAGAGAAGACTCTACACATGGACATCACCAGATGGTCAACACCGAAATCAGATTGATTTTATTCTATGCAGCCAAAGATAGAGAAGTTGATACAGTCAACAAAAACAAGACCAGGAGCTGACTGTGGCTCAGATCATGAACTCCTTATTGCCAAATTCAGACTTAAATTGCAGAAAGTAGGGAAAACCGCTAGACCATTCAGGTATGACCCAAATCAAATCCCTTATGATTATACAGCAGAAGTGAGAATTAGATTTAAGGGTCTAGATCTGATAGGTAGAGTGCCTAATGAACTATGATACAGAGGTTCGTGACATTGTACAGGAGACAGGGGTCAAGACCATTCCCATGGAAAAGAAATGCAAAAGAGCAAAATGGCTGTCTGGGGAGGCCTTACAAATAGTTGTGAAAAGAAAAGAGGTGAAAAGCCAAGGAGAAAAAGAAACATATAAGCATCTGAAGGCAGGGTTCCAAAGAATAGCAAGAAGAGATAAGAAAGCCATCCTCAGTGATCAATGCAAAGAAATAGAGGAAAAGAAAAGAATGGGAAAGACTAGAGATCTCTTCAAGAAAATTAGAGACACCAAGGGAACATTTCATGCAAAGATGGGCTTGATAAAGGACAGAAATGGTATGGACCTAACAGAAGCAGAAGATATTAAGAAGAGGTGCCAAGAATACACAGAAGAACTGTACAAAAAGATCTTCATGACCCAGATAATCATGATGATGTGAAAACTAATCTAGAGCCAGATATCCTGGAATGTGAAGTCAAGTGGGCCTTAGAAAGCATCACTACGAACAAAGCTAGTGGAGATGATGGAATTCCAGTGGAGCTGTTTCAAATCCTGAAAGATGATGCTGTGAAAGTGCTGTACTCAATATTCAGCAAATTTGGAAAACTCAGCAGTGGCCACAAGACTGGGAAAGGTCAGTCTTCATTCCAATCCCAAAGAAAGGCAATGCCAAAAATGCTCAATCTACCACACAATTGCACTCATCTCACATGCTAGTAAAGTAATGCTCAAAATTCTCCAAGCTAGGCTTCAGCAATATGTGAACCATGAACTTCCTGATGTTCAAGCTGGTTTTAGAAAAGGCAGATAAACCAGAGATCAAATTGCCAACATCCGCCGGATCATGGAAAAAGCAAGAGAGTTCCAGAAAAACATCTATTTCTGCATTATTGACTATGCCCAAGCCTTTGACTGTGTGGATCACAATAAACTGTGAACAATTCTGAGAGAGATGGGAATACCAGACCACCTAACCTGCCTCTTGAGAAATCTACATGCAGGTCAGGAAGCAACAGTTAGAACTGGACATGGAACAACAGACTGGTTCCAAATAGGAAAAGGAGTACGTCAAGGTTGTATATTGTCAGCCTGCTTATTTAACTTATATGCAGAGTACATCATGAGAAACGCTGGGTTGGAAGAAACACAAGCTGGAATCAAGATTGCCAGGAGAAATATGAATAACCTCAGATATGCAGATGACACCACCCTTTTGACAGAAAGTGAAGAAGAGCTAAAAAGGTTCTTGATGAAAGTGAAAGAGGAGAGTGAAAAAGTAGGCTTAAACCTCAGCATTCAGAAAATGAAGATCAAGGCATCTGGTCCCATCACTTCATGGGAAATAGATGGGGAAACAGTGGAAACAGCATCAGACTTTATTTTGTGGTGCTCCAAAACCACTGCAGATGGTGACTGCAGCCATGAAATCAAAAGACGTTTACTCTTGGAAGAAAAGTTATGACCAACCTAGATAGCATATCGAAAAGCAGAGACATTACTTTGCCAACTAAGGTCCGTCTAGTCAAGGCTATGGTTTTTCCTGTGGTCATTATGGATATGAGAGTTGGACTGTGAAGAAGGCTGAGTGCCAAAGAATTGATGCTTTTTTTTTTTAATAATTTATTCTACATTACAATACTGTATTTGTTTTGCCATACATTGACATGAATCAGCCACAGGTGTCCACAATCTCCCAATGCCAAAGCCCCCTCCCACCTCCCACCCCACATCCTCTCCCTGAATCATCCTGTGCAGCAGCCCCATGTGTCCTGCATTCTGTATTGAACATAGACCGATGCTTCATTCTTACAAGATAGTATACATGTTTCAATGCCGTTCTCCCAAATCATCCCACCTTCTCCCTCTCCCTCAGAGTCCAAAAGTCCGTTCTATACCTCTGAGTCTCTTTTGTTGTCTCACATAGAGGGTCTTCATTACTATCCTTCTAAATTCCATATATATGTGTCAGTATACTGTATTGGTGTTTTTCTTTCTGGCTTACTTCACTCTGTATAATCGGCTCCAATTTCACCCATCTCATTAGAACTGAGTTGAATTTATTCTTTTTAAGGGCTGAGTAGTACTCCATTGTGTATATGTACCACAGCTTTCTCATCATTCTCTGCTGATGGACATCTAGGTTGTTTCCATGTCCTGGCTATTATAAACAGTGCTGCAATGAACATTGGGGTACATATGTCTCTTTCAATTCTGGTTTCCTTGGTGTGTATGCCCAGCAGTGGGATTGCTGGATCATAAGGCAGTTCTATTTGCAATTTTTTAAGGAATCTCCACATTGTTTTCCATAGTGGCTGTACTAGTTTGCATTCCCACCAGCAGTGTAAGAGGGTTCCCTTTTCTCCACATCCTCTCCAGCATTTATTGCTTATAGACTTTTGGATTGCAGCCATTCTGACTGGTGTGAAATGATACCTCATTGTGGTCTTGATTTGCATTTCACTGATAATAAGTGATGTTGAGCATCTTTTCATGTGTTTGTTAGCCATCCGTATGTCTTCTTTGGAGAAATGCCTACTTAGTTCTTTGGCCCATTTCTTTATTGGTTCGTTTATTTTTCTGGAGTTGAGCTGCATAAGTTGCTTGTATATCTTTGAGATTAGTTGTTTGTCAGTTGTTTCATTTGCTATTGTTTTCTCCCATTCAGAAGGCTGTCTTTTCATCTTGCTTATAGTTTCCTTTGTTGTGCAGAAGCTTTTAATTTTAATTAGATCCCATTTGTTTATTTTTGCTTTTATTTCCAGTATATTGGGAGGTGGATCATAGAGGATCCTGCTGTGATTTATGTCGGAGGGTGTTTTGCCTATGTTTTCCTCTAGGAGTTTTATAGTTTCTGGTCTTACATTTAGATCTTTAATCCATTTTGAGTTTATTTTTGTGTATGGTGTTAGAAAGAGATCTAGTTTCATTCTTTGACAAGTGGTTGATCAGTTTTCCCAGCACCACCTGTTAAAGAGACTGTCTTTACTCCATTGTATATTCTTTCCTCCTTTGTCCAAAATAAGGTGTCCATAGGTGTGTGGGTTTATCTCAGGGCTTTCTATTTTGTTCCATTGATCTATATTTCTGTCTTTGTGCCAGTACCATACTGTCTTAATGACTGTGGCTTTGTAGTAGAGCCTGAAGTCAGGCAAGTTGATTCCTCCAGTTCCATTCTTCTTTATCAAGATTGCTTTGGCTATTCGAGGTTTTTTGTATTTCCATACAAATCTTGAGATTATTTGATCTAGTTCTGTGAAAAATACTGCTGGTAACTTGATAGGAATTGCATTGAATCTGTAGATTGCTTTGAGTAGTATACTCATTTTCACTATATTGATTCTTCCAACCCATGAGCATGGTATATTTCTCCATCTATTAGTGTCCTCTTTGATTTCTTTCATCAGTGTTTTATAGTTTTCGATCTATAGGTCTTTAGTTTCTTTAGGTAGGTATATTCCTAAGTATTTTATTCTTTTATTTGCAATGGTGAATGGGATTGTTTCCTTGACTTCTTTTTCTACTTTCTCATTATTAGTGTATAGGAATGCAAGGGATTTCTGAGTGTTGATTTTATATCCTGCAACTTTACTATATTCGTTGATTAGCTCTAGTAGTTTTCTGGTCGAGTCTTTAGGATTTTCTATATAGAAGATCATGTCGTCTGCAAACAGTGAGAGTTTTACTTCTTCTTTTCCAATTTGGATTCCTTTTATTTCTTTTTCTGCTCTGATTGCTGTGGCCAAAACTTCCAGTATGATATTGAATAGTAGTGGTGAGAGTGGACACCCTTGTCTTGTTCCTGACTTTAGGGGAAATGGTTTCAATTTTTCGCCATTGAGGATAATGTTAGCTCTGGGTTTGTCATATATAGCTTTTATTATGTTGAGGTACGTTCCTTCTATTCCTGCTTTCTGGAGAGTTTTTATCATAAATGGATGTTGAATTTTGTCAAAGGCTTTTTCTGCATCTATTGAGATAATCATATGATTTTTATTTTTCAGTTTGTTAATGTGATGAATTACATTGATTGATTTGTGGATATTGAAGAATCCTTGCATCCCTGGGATAAAGCCCACTTGGTCATGGTGTATGATCTTTTTAATGTGTTGCTCGATTCTGATTGCTAGGATTTTGTTAAGGATTTTTGCATCTATGTTCATCAGTGATATTGGCCTGTAATTTTCTTTTTTTTGTGGTGTCTTTGTCAGGTTTTGGTATTAGGGTGATGGTGGCCTCATAGAATGAGTTTGGAAGTTTACCTTCCTCTACAATTTTCTGGAATAGCTTCAGTAAGATAGGTGTTAGCTCTTCTCGAAATTTTTGGTAGAATTCAGCTGTGAAGCCGTCTGGACCTGGGCTTTTGTTTGCTGGAAGATTTCTGATTACAGTTTCAATTTCCATGCTTGTGATGGGTCTGTTAAGATTTTCTATTTCTTCCTGGTTCAGTTTTGGAAAGTTGTACTTTTCTAAGAATTTGTCCATTTCTTCCAAGTTGTCCATTTTATTGGCATATAATTGCTGATAGTAGTCTCTTATGATTCTTTGTATTTCTGTGTTGTCTGTCATGATCTCTCCATTTTCATTTCTAATTTTATTGATTTGATTTTTTTTTCTCTTTGTTTCTTGATGAGTCTGGCTAATGGTTTGTCAATTTTATTTATCCTTTCAAAGAACCAGCTTTTTGCTTTGTTGATTTTTGCTATGGTCTCTTTTGTTTCTTTTGCATTTATTTCTGCCCTAATTTTTAGGATTTCTTTCCTTCTAGTAACTCTGGGGTTCTCTATTTCCTCCTTTTCTAGTTGCTTTAGGTGTAGAGTTAGGTTATTTATTTGGCTTCTTTCTAGTTTCTTGAGGTATGCCTGTATGGCTATGAACTTTCCTCTTAGCACTGCTTTTATAGTGTCCCATAGGTTCTGTGTAGTTGTGTTTTCATTTTCATTCGTTTCTGATGCATAATTTGATTTCTTTTTGATTTCTTCTGTGATTTGTTGATTATTCAGAAGGGTGTTGTTCAGCCTCCAAATGTTGGAATTTTTAATAGCTTTTCTCCTGTAATTGAGATCTAACCTTAGTGCATTATCGTCAGAGAAGATGCTTGGAATAATTTCGATTTTTTTGAATTTATCAAGGTTAGATTTATGACCCAGGATGTGATCTGTCCTGGAAAAGGTTCCGTGTGCACTTGAGTAAAAGGTGAAATTCATTGTTTTGGTGTGAAATGTCCTATAGATATCAATTAGGTCTAACCGGTCTATTGTATCATTTAAAGTTTGCGTTTCTTTGTTAATTTTCTGTTTAGTTGATCTGTCCATAGGTGTGAGTGGGGTATTAAAGTCTCCCACTATTATTGTGTTATTATTAATTTCCCCTTTCATGCTTGTTAGCAATTGTCTTACATATTGCGGTGCTCCTATGTTGGGTGCATATATATTTATAATTGTTATATTTTCTTCTTGGATTGATCCTTTAATCTTTATGTGGTGGCCTTCTTTGTCCCTTTTCACAGCCTTTGTTTTAAAGTCTATTTTATTGGATATGAGTATTGCTACTCCTGCTTTCTTTTGGTCTTTATTTGCATGGAATATCTTTTTCCAGCCCTTCACTTTCAGTCTGTATGTGTCCGTTGTTTTGAGGTGGGTCTCTTGTAAGCAGCATATATAGGGATCTTGTTTTTGTATCCATTCAGCCAGTCTTTGCCTTTCGGTTGGAGCATTCAACCCATTTACATTTAAGGTAATTATTGATAAGTATGCTCCTGTTGCCATTTACTTTAATGTTTTGGGTTTGGGTTTATACGTCCTTTTTGTGTTTCCTGTCTAAAGCCTATCCTTTAGTATTTGTTGGAGAGCTGGTTTGGTGGTGCTGAATTCTCTCAGCTTTTGTTTGTCTGTAAAGCTTTTGATTTCTCCTTCATATTTGAATGAGATTCTTGCTGGGTACAGTAGTCTTGGCTGAAGGTTAGTATCTTTCATCACTTTAAGTATGCCTTGCCATTCCCTCCTGGCCTGAAGAGTTTCTTTTGAAAGATCTGCAGTTATTCTTATGGGGATCCCCTTGTGTGTTATTTGTTGTTTTTCCCTTGCTGCTTTTAATATTTGTTCTTTGTGTTTGGTCTTTGTTTGTTTGATTAGTATATATCTTGGGGTGTTTTTGCCTTGGGTTTACCCTGTTTGGCACTCTCTGGGTTTCTTGGACTTGGGTGATTATTTCCCTTCCTATTTTAGGGAAGTTTTCAACTATTATCTCCTCAAGTATTTTCTCATGGTCTTTCTTTTTGTCTTCTTCTTCTGAGACTCCTATAATTCGAATGTTGGAGCGTTTCATATTGTCTTGGAGGTCTCTGAGGTTGTCCTCATTTCTTTTAATTCGTCTTTCTTTTTCCCTCGCTGATTCATTTATTTCTACCATTTTATCTTCTATTTCACTAATCCTATCTTCTGCCTCCGATATTCCACTATTTGTAGCCTCCAGAGTGTTTCTGATCTCATTTATTGCATTATTCATTATATGTTGACTCTTTTTTATATCTTCTAGGTCCTTGTTAAACCTTTCTTGCATCTTCTCAATCCTTGACCCCAGGCTATTTATCTGTGATTCCATTTTGATATCAAGATTTTGGATCATTTTCACTATCAGTATTCGGAATTCTTTCTCAAGTAGATTCCCTATCTCTTCCTCTTTTGTTTGGTTTGGTGGGCATGTCTCTTTTTCCTTTACCTGCTGGGTATTCCTCTGTCTCTTCATCCTGGTTATATTGCTGCGTTTGGGGTGGCTTTTCTATATTCTGGGAATTTGTGGAATTCTCTTTATTATAGAGCTTCCTCTCTGTGTTTGGGGTTATATCAGTGGCTTGTAAAAGTTTCTTGATTAGAGAGGCTTGTGTTGAGGCTCTGGTGGGTGGATTTGGATTTCCTCTCTCTGGAGTGCTGTGAAGTGTCAAGTAATGGGTTATGAGACGTCAATGGTTTTGGAGTATTTTGAGCTGCCTGTGTATTGAAGCTCAGGGGCTTGTTCTTGTGTTGCTGGAGAATTTGTGTGGTATGTCTTGCTCTGGAGCTTGTTGGCCCTTGGGTGGTGCTCAATTTCAGTATAGGTATGAAGGCGTTTGATGAGCTCTTATTGGATACTGTTCCCTGTATTCAGGAATTCTTTGATGATCTCAGGATTTGGACTTATGCCTCCTGATTCTGGTTTTCAGATTTATTTTTACAATAGCCTCATGATTTCTCCATCTATTCAGCACTATTGTTAAAACATCTGGGTTAATGATGATAGGTTTCTCCACTTTGAGGGTCATCCCTAGAGGATCGGTGAGTTACTTGGAGGAGAGAAGAGGGAGGGGGTAGTTAGAGGTGAGTGGAATGGGATGAGGTGGAATCAAAAGAGGAAAAAGCAAACTAGCCTGTAACCACTTTCTTGTGTGTGCTCCAAAGTCTGGACCTCTCAGAGGTGGTCACAGAGTTATACATGGACGAGGAGAGGGAGAAAGTAGATAGAGGTGGTCAGGAGAATGAAAGAGGGAGATGCAAAGGAGGGATACAGATCTGGCCAGTGACCAGTTCCCTGAGAGTTCTCCACCTTCGGGAGCACACAGAGATTCATAGAGTTGGGTAGAGAAGAGGAGGGGGAGGGATGAGACAAAAGCCACCTGGTGGAGAAAAGAGAGATTCCAAAGGGGGAGAGAGTGGTCAAGCCAGTAGTCTCACACTCATGTAAAATTGGGAACTGAAGATTAGGTTTTTAAAAGTACAAAATTGGCAACAAATACCAAAATGTTGAGATTAAAAGTCTGGAGTAGAGATTGGATTTTCAAAGATAAAATATTAAAGATAAGAAAAAGGAAGAAGAGCAATTTTTAAAAAAATTGAGAAAAAATAATAAAAATAGAATAAAATAAAAGATTCCAGAATTATTAAAAGACAATTTCCACCACCAATAGGACTATATACAGCGTTTGCTTTAAAGATAGGGTGTTTTTTTTTTTTTTGTAAAGTAATAATAGGTTATAAAGATAATAAATAGAAATATAGAAGACTTAAAAGTTTAAGCAAGTTTAGAAAAAAAATGAAAAAGAAAAGAAGAGAAAACAAATTTAAAAAGAAAAAAAATTTTTAAGAAAGAAAAAAAATTCTTAAAAAAAAAATCACGCTTCCACATCATCCCCCACCCCACCTCCCCCAAAAAAAATTGATCATAAAAGTAGTAACGGTATATCTGGCGCTTTCTCTATCGTTGTAGACTGTGTAGGGTCGCTACCAAGGCAGTTCCCTCTGTTTGACTTCCTCTGTTTGCTGGTCTCTTCCTGTCTGATTTCCGTCTTGACACAGGGAGGGTGGTGGTGGACTCTGCACTGAGCTTGCCCCTTCTTGCTCCTTGGGATAACCTTGTGGGGCCTGCCCTATGCTTCGTGCACTTCCCTGGTCTTTGGCGTTCAGGATTGGCGGTCAGGAAGCCCTCCAAGACTTGAATTTGGTTGAACAGGGGCTTTGTTCCCTTCCCAGGTCCGAGTGGCTTGGGAGTTTGGCGCTCGCTATTGCAACTTCTGGGCTTCCGGGTCGCTCAATTTTCTGGGAGCTCCGCCGGGGCTCTTTCTCAGGCAGATGATGACTGTTCAGAGCCCCCCAGCAGTTTCAATAGCAAAGAAATCAGTTTGCAATTTGGTAGGTAACGTCACTCTTGAGCTGCGATTGCCCCCTTCCAGCACTTAAGGCTCTGGCTGCCTGTCGCTGGAGGGGGATGGTCTGCAGCCGGCTATTGCCGATCCGTCCTTATGTTCGAGCGTTCCGCGTGTTGGCTATCCCACAGTCTGGTTTGCTAGACCAAGATAGTTCTTTCTAGCCACGCGCGGACCCGATTCTGGCCCGGTTACGCCCCGATTCTAGAGATAAGCCCTGTAGCCTACGTCTCCCGCGGCCCAATTCTTAGAAAGCTCTGTTGCGGGCGCGCTCCTCCCTGCCCAACCCCCACTGCTGTCGGACGCAGGCGTTTGCTCTGCTTATCCGCTGGGGGTTATACTGTTGAATTCGTAATCTGTTGGTTTTAATTATTTATTTATTCTTCCTTTCTGTTATGTTGCCCTCTGTGCTTCCAGGGCTCGCCCCATACACAGCTGTGAGAATGCTCCCCTATTTTAGGGAATCTCTCTTTTAAGAGTCTCTTCCTGGGACAGGATTCCCTTCCCAGGACGGGATTCCCTTCCCAGGACGGGGCTTCCTCCCTACCTCCTTTGTCTCTGTCTTCATCATATGTATCAATTCCTACCTGGTTTTGAAGCCAATGATCCTCTTTGCTGGATGCCTGATGTCCTCTGCCAGCAGTCAGAAGTTTTTTGTGGAATTTACTCAGCTTTTAAATGTTCTTTTGATGAAGTAGTGAGGGAGAAAGTGTTCTCCTGCTCCTATTCCTCCGCCATCTTTTTCTGTCCTCCAGAATTGATGCTTTTGAACTGTGGTGTTGGAGGAGAGTCCCTTGGACTGCAAGGAGATCCAACCTGTCCATTCTGAAAGAGATGAGCCCTGGGATTTCTTTGGAAGGAATGATGCTAAAGCTGAAACTCCAGTACTTTGGCCACCTCATGAGAAGAGTTGACTCACTGGAAAAGACCCTGATGCTGGGAGGGATTGGGGGCAGGAGGAGAAAAGGACAACCGAGGATGAGATGGCTGGATGGCATCACTGACTCGATGGACGTGAGTCTGAGTGAACTCCGGGAGTTGGTGATGGACAGAGAGGCCTGGTGTGCTGCGATTCATGGGGTTGCAAAGAGTCGGACACGACTGAGTGACTGAACTGAACTGAACTGAACTGAAATGCAATACATCCTAATACTATCACATCAAGATTTAAGGATCAGAATTTGGGGGCGGACACAATTCAATTTATTGCAGCTATGCAAATCTGCTTTTAAATCAGGACAGACCCTCGTTTAATTTCCTGTTTTTACTTTTTATTCTTTTATCCTAAAGTATTTTAGGAAAGAGATAACCATTTCACAAACTATACATAATGAGTATTTGTGGGAAAATGCTATTATGTACAAAATACGGTTTTTGTTCCAAAGAAAATAAACATCTCATATTGATAGCATATGGTGAACGATGTCAGATTTGTGATCTCTGAAGAAGATTTAGCTTTAGGACCAGGGATCAGACTTGATCATTCAAGAGCTTTTGTGTAAGAGAGTTTTTTAATAAGTAAGAGAGACGTTTCTGACGCAGACATCAAAAGGAGGACAGATAGTGCCCCACTTGCTAGTCTTCAGCAAGGGAATTATATACTTTTTTAATTTAGTGATTACAATAAATCAAAAGAATGTCTCAAGGTTATAAAAATTTCACCAGACCCACTCCCACAATTTACATTTTAAGATAACAGGATTAGAACTTAACAATAGAAAGATCCTACCAGACCCACTCCCATAATATGCATTCTAAGATAGCAAGTGGAGAAGGCAATGGCACCCCACTCCAGTCCTCTTGCCTGGAAAATCCCATGTACAGAGGAGCCTGGCAGGCTGCAGTACATGGGGTCACTAAGAGTCTGGGCAACTTCACTTTCAATTTTTCCTTTCATGCACTGGAGAAGAAAATGGCAACCCACTCCAGTGTTCTTGCCTGGAGAATCCCAGGGATGGGGGAGCCTGGTGGGCTGCCATCTATGGGGTTGCACAGAGTCAGACATGACTGAATCGACTTAGCAGCAGCAGCAGCAGCAGCAAGATAGCAAGATTAGTCAGAATCAGGAAGGAGAAACTGTCCTCAAGCAGGACACATTCAGTTCATTTCAGTTGAGTTCAGTCACTCAGTCATTTCTAACTCTTTGTTACCCCCATGGACTGCAGCATACCAGGCCTCCCTGTCCATCACCAACTCGTGGAATTTACTCAAACTCATGCCCATTGAGTTGGTGATGCCATCCAACCATCTTATCCTCTGTTATCCCTTTCTCCTCCCAAATTCAATCTTTCCCGGCATCAGAATCTTTTATATGAGTCATTTCTTCACATCAGGTGGCCAAAGTATTGAAGCTTCAGCTTCAGCATCAGTCCTTCAGGACTGATGAATGAATATTCAGCAGTGACTTCCTCTAGGACTGACTGGTTTGATCGCCTTGTAGTTCAAGGGACTCTCAAGAATCTTCTCCAACACCACAGTTCAAAAGCACCAATTCATTGGTGCTCAGCCCTTTATAGTACAACTCTCACATCACGTCCATCTGCTTTAACTATGCAGACCTTTGTGGCAAAGTAATGTCTATGCCTTTTAATATGCTATCTAGGTTTGTCATAGCTTTTCTTCCAAGGAGCAAGTGTCTTTTAATTTCATGGATGCAGTCACCATCTGCAGTGATTTTGGAGCCCAAGAAAATAAAGTCTGCCACTGTTTCCCCATCTATTAGCCATGAACTGATGGGATCAGATGCCATGATCTTAGCTTTTTGAATGCTGAGTTTTAAGCCATTGTTTTCACTCTCTGCTTTCACCTTCATCAAATGGCTCTTTAGTTCCTCTTCACTTTCTGCCATAAGAGTGATGTCATCTGCATATCTGAGCTTATTGATATTATTCCATGAAGTCTTGATGCCACCATTTTCTTCATCCAGCCCAGCATATTGTGTTGTATTCTGCATATAAGTTAAATAAGCAGGGTGACAATATACTACCTTGATGTATTCCTTTCCTATTTGGAATCAATCCATTGTTCCACATCCAGCTGTAACTGTTGCTTCACCTGCCTACAGGTTTTTCAGGGGCAGATAAGTAGGTCTGTTATTCCATTCTCTTTAAGAATTTTCCTGCTTGTTGTGACACACATGTTCAAAGATTTAGTGTAATCAGTGAACAAGAAGTGGGTATTTTTCCAGAATTCTCTTGCTTTTTCTATGATCCAATGAATGTTGGCAATTGGATATCTGGTTCCTCTGCCTTTTCTAGATCCAGCTTGAACATCTGGAATTTCTCAGTTCATGTGCTGTTGAAGCCTAGATTCGAGAATTTTGAGCATTACTTTGCTAACGTGTGAAATGAGAAATTGTGCAATAATTTGAAGATTCTTTGGCAGTGCCTTTCTTTGGGACTGGATTGAAAATTGACCTTTCTAGTCACTGCTGAGTTTTCCAAATTTGCCAGCATATTGAGTGAAACACTTTTACAGCATCATCTTTTAGGATTTGAAATAGCTCAGCTGGGATTCCATTACCTCCATTATCTTTGTTCATAGTGATATTTCCTAAGGCCCACTTGACTTCACATTCCAGGATGTCTGATCTGTCAATCAGTTCAATTCAGTTCAGTCACTCAGTTGTGTCCAGTTCTTTGCGACCCCATGAATCGCAGCATGCCAGGCCTCCCTGTCGATCACCAACTCCCGGAGTTCACTCAAACTCTTGCCCATCGAGTCAGTGATGCCATCCAGCCATCTCATCCTCTGTCATCCCCTTCTCCAACCCCCCAATCCCTCCCAGCATCAGGGTCTTTTCTAATGAGTCAGCTGTTCACATTAGGTAGCCAAAGTATTAGAGTTTCAGCTTTAGCATTAGTCCTTCCAATGAACACTCAGGACTGATCTCCTTTAGGATGGACTGGTTGGATCTCCTTCTAGTCCAAGGGACTCTCAAGAGTCTTCTCCAACACCACAGTTCAAAGCATCAGTTCTTTGGTGCTCAGCTTTCTTCAGAGTCCAACTCTCACATCCATACATGACCACTGGATAAATCGTAGCCTTGACTAGATGGACCTTTGTTGGCAAAGTAATGTCTCTGCTTTTCAATATGCTATCTAGGTTGGTCATGACTTTGCTTCCAAGGAGTAAGCATCTTTTAATTTCATGGCTGCAATCACCATCTGGAGTGATTTTGGAGCCTAAAAAGTAAAGTCTGACACTGTTTCCACTGTTTCCCCATCGTTTCCCCATCCATTTCTCATGAAGTGATGGGACCAGATGCCATGATCTTAGTTTTCTGAATGTTGAGGTTTAAGCCTACTTTTTCAGTCTCCTCTTTTACTTTCATCAAGAGGCTCTTTAGTTCCTCTTCACTTTCTGCCATATGGGTGGTGCCATCTGCATATCTGAGGTTATTGAGATTTTCCCCAGCAATCTTGATTTCAGCTTATGCTTCTTCCAGTCCAGTGTTTCTCATGATGTACTCTGCATATAAGTTAAATAAGCAGGGTGAAAATATGCAGCCTTGACATACTCCTTTTCCTATTTGGAACCGGTCTGTTGTTCCATGTCCAGTTCTAACTGTTGCTTCCTGACCTGCATTATAGGTTTCTCAAGAGGCAAGTTAGGTGATCTGGTATTCCCATTTCTTTAAGAATTTTCCACATTTATTGTGATCCACAGTCAAATGCTTTGGCATAGTCAATAAAGCAGAAATAGATATTTTTCAGGAACTCTTGCTTTTTCCATGATCCAGCAGATGTTAGCAATTTGATCTATGGTTCCTTTGCCTTTTCTAAAACCAGCTTGAACATCTGGAAGTTCATGGTTCATGTATTGCTGAAGCCTGGCTTGGAGAATTTTCAGCATTACTTTACTAGTGTGTGAGATGAGTGCAATTGTGCAGTAGTTTGAGCATTCTTTGGCACTGGCTTTCTTTGGGATTGAATGAAAACTGACCTCTTCTAGTCCTGTGGCCACTGCTGAGTTTTCCAAATTTGCTGGCATATTGAGTGCAGCACTTTCACAGCCTAATCTATACTTGAGCCCAAAAAATTTTATTGGAATATTTCACATGCAGATATATATCTCTTATGACATTACTTCAGGAGGTTCATATTTTCCTGCTGCCTCACTTTAGTAGATGTTGAAATGCAGTGGGTTAAGATGTTGCCAACCTCATGAATCCATTATGAACATCCCTTCTATAGTTCACTTACAGTTTCAGCATCCATTGTAGACCTTTGTCTAGAATTATTTCATGAGAATGTTTCAAAATAGTGCTTTCCTGTTTCTATTACTCCTTTGAATTTAATTCCTGAAATTCTTCAATCTAAATATATTCCTTTTACTGTTTGTAGTTACATGAAATATGTTTCATAGATACAAAAACAGCTTCAATATTGATGATTATTTTCCTTTCTCAGTGCTCAGAATGGTGAGTTAGTGTCCTAGCAATCTGTCACAGTGACAAATTAGATGTTGTCTATTAACATCTGGACCCCTTTGGCCAGCTTAAAACTAAATATTAAAAAACTAAGGTCATGGTGTCTACCCCGATCACTTCATGGCAAATAGAAGGGAATATGTGGAAGCAGTGACAGATTTCTTCATCTTAGCCTCTAAAAGCACTGTGTATCGTAACTTAAATCATGAAATCAGAAGATGGTTGCTTCTTGCTAGGAAAGCTATGACAAACATAAACAGTGTGTTGAAAAGCAGAGACGTCACTCTGCTGACAAAGGTCCATATAGTCAAGGCTATGGTTTTCCCACTGGCTACATACGGTTGTGAGAGCAGGATCATAAAGAAAGCAAAGTGTCAAAGAATTGATGACTTTGTACTTGATGCTGCAAACGAATACTGAGTGTCCCTTGGGCAGCAAGAGAATCAAACCAGTCAATCTTAAGGGAAATCAACCCTGAATATTCATTGGAAGGAATGATGCTGAAGTTGAATCTCCAGTATTTTGGTCACCTGTGTTGGAGACTGACTCATTGGAATAGTCCCTGATGCTAAGAAATATTGAGGGCAGAAGGAGAAGAAGGGATCAGGGGATGAGAGGGCTGGACAGCATCACCAATGCAATGGGCATGAACTTGGGCACACTCTAGGAGATGGCGAGGGACAGGGAAGTCTGGCGTGCTGCAGTTCATGGGGTCAGAGAGATCTGGACATGACTGGGCAACTGAACAATAACATTACCATTTGAAATTTCTGACATTTATACATTTAATTTATTTCAATCGATTGGAATTTATGCTAAATGAATTCCTAAGCTTTCTGTCAAGGCCCCGCTGGTCTTTGAAGTCCCTCAACTTTCTGGTCCTTCAAGATTCCCAAAATAATTTGGTGCATTTCTTTACCCAGTCCTGAATCACACATCTCATTAAAAATCCATGGATTTTCTGGTGGGAATGCATTTAGAGGCTACATGTTAGACCTCAGGATAGTCACTGTTATCAAGTTGTTGTTGTCCCTAGGCTTTACAGTGGTCACAGCAGGAAGTAGAGATATTCCTTTTAAAAAAGGAATATAATCAGTTGGTACAAACTTATGATTTCAGTTTACATAAGCTTCTTTATGTTATGTGTGAACCTCTTTTCTCTAACTACAGAAAGTCTTACTTCAGAACATTAGCTTTAATTACTGACTTGCTTTAACTTGTGACATACATATGATACTGTCACAATAATAGAAGCAATATCAGCAACAATAAGTTGTTGAATATAGTTTCAGATTCCTTTTCTTTTTTTTTCTTTTGGTTTTCTTTTGTTTTGTTTTGGATGGGCAGTATTTTTGTTTGTCCTTAGAAGATATTCCACTCTGAATATAGAGTCATAATTCTGAGTTTTAAAGCCAGTTAAGTAATGTTTTGTTATATGCAGCCAGTCACCAACCTGATACCATTATACTTATAAGGCTTTGTTCTCAATTTGATGGATGTGATTAATGTATTTCTTGATTTGGTAACACATTTGCATCATTGGATATCAAAGTATTAAAAAAAAAAAAAAAAACCTCGCTTCCCTGTCCCTCACCCATAAATTTTATTTCAGTAGTTTTTGGCTAATTTTCCTACTCATTGTAAATGAAAATAGACATATATGTGTATATGGAAGAAACAAACTATAAGAACCTTTTTGAACTTTCTTCTTTTAAAAACTAAATAAACAGTGCACTCCAAAGAAGTCACCCAACCTACTCCTCCCTCCATCCACATTATACCCAATTGTTGGGATGCCCTCTTCCTTATTCCACATGTCCCTGTGGATGGTCACTTCTGGTACCTTGCTAATATTTTAGTTATAAGAACAATATGCAGTAGATGGTTTGTTCACATGGCTTTTTCTATTTTCACCAGTGTATTATTTGGATACATCCCTAGATGTAGAATTTCTGAGTTAAAAAGCAAGTTTAGTTCAGCTCAGTTGCTCAGCTGTGTCTGACTTTTGCGACCCCATGGACTGCAGCATGCCAGACTTCCCTGTCCATCATCAACTCACAGAGCTCACTCAAACTCATGTTCACTGATCAGTGGTCGGTGATACCATCCAACCATCTCATCCTCTGTCATCTCCTTCTCCTCCTGCCTTTGATCTTTTCCAGTATCAAGGTCTTTTCAACGAGTCAGTTCTTCCCAATAGGTGGCCAAAGTGTTGAAGCTTCAGCTTCAGCATTAGTCCTTCTAATGTATATTCAGGACTGGTTTCCTTTAGGGCTGACTGGCTTGATCTCCATGCAGCCCAAGGGACTCAAGAGTCTTCTCCAACACCACAGTTCAAAGGGCATATATGTGTGTCATTTGTCAGATGATGTCTTACTCCACCTGTAGGGATTTAACCACCAAAACTGAATTTAAACAATGTGCAAAAATGAAGGTTAAGACACACTGCCCCATCTATATACACCTAGTGACCAGGAGAGGTTCCTTTTTTACCCATGGGACAGTCCTGGATAGGTATCATGTAAGAATAGGCCCTAGAAGTCCTGGAAGGAGTCATAAAACATGATCACCTTTACCTTGGCTGCAACAGTTTTGTCTTCTTTGGTTGGTAAGACATTTCAAAATATTTTTTTGTATGTTTGTTTTGGCAGACAAAGTTTTTCACTGTATTGACCCTACTGGGAAATTTTATCAGAAATATATCAATTTATCTTCAGCAGTTACATTCATCAGTTTATATGTCCCCGATGATCTTTCTTTGTAAATAGAAAGAAAACTAACATGTTTAGCATGCATTCAGTCTCTTTTAAAATCACTTAACTTGAATTAAATCCTCTCCATCCCAACTGCACTCCCATCTCTAGGCCAATAATAAAACCTGCATAGAATGAAGGCTGAACTCAGCACACCATTGTGAAAGTTACATTCCCACTGTATTCTTCCAGGGACCGGGGCCGGGGCGGGGGGATGGGAATTAGTTGCTGACATTAAAATAAGTAGATTGTACATAAATATCCAAATTTCTGACTTCTCTTGAAAACATGGCCAACTGGCCTCCTTTCCAGCATGATTGAAGTGGAGGAAATGCTGCTTGCTCCCAGTGGTAAGGCCTGTACTGCCCAGATTCCAACATGGCCACCTAGTCCTAGTATCATTTCTCTTGCCTCCTGGGGCCATGAGTTTGTGAGAACTAGAGTGCTAGCTTGCATAAGATAAACATTACTTTTGTTTTAATCAACTTTGACTTTGAAGCCTCTAATTCAGAACCCAGGACACAGTTCTTCCTTGTACATTTGTTGGATGATATAAAATATCTTGTGGATGCATATAACATTTCTTCCAATACTGAAACCATGCAATTTTAAGTACTGCTCTGCCCTAAATCTTTGATGCAGGCTGGCATCATAGGTGCCCCTGATCTCGGCCATTAGACCCACTACCTAAAGCCAGCTGTATGTCCCTGGGCTGTCCCTGAAGTCTTCACTTTGCCATTTGACAACTTATCCTCCTAGCAATCTCCTCTGCAACTGAGGACCACAAGCCATACTTCATGAAGTGGCTAGAGAGACCACATGAGATTATGAATGGTAGCATGGCCCCTAATGTTATTTTTATGATGTTCTTAGCAGTTTTTTCTTCGTGTTGGCAAGTTTCCCATACTCTTAGATGTCCATGCAGATCAGTTTGGTTTTCCAGGCAAGTGACAAAGAAGAGATCACAGTAGAATCCTCTGTATTCTGAGAATTTTCTAAGACCATTCCCTAAGGACAATGATGAAAATAAACATTTTATCAGAAAGATTTGTATTTTTATCAGATTCATTAGTGCCCTTAAGGGGACAATTAGGGCAGGTTAGAGCACATATAACTAGAAGCTCCTGGTCACCACTGCATGCTAACGAACTAAAGCTTCCCTGAGTACTTGGAACCAGGAAAGAAGCATGAAGTGGCTTGTGCTCCTCGGGCTGGTGGCCCTCTCAGAGTGCATAGTCATGTAAGTATGGGGACTGTATGTCACATCATTTTCCTTTCTGGAATTTTTCTTTTTGTCTAGTTATTCTTCCACCCATCAGGATTAGAAAGGAAAGGAATATTTCCCTAAGTCTTAAAGTTCAATTCTTACTTATTGATAAGTACCTTGCTATAGGAACTGTGGGTCCCAGGGTCTTGACATAGATTTGCATGGTTGCACAACTCTTGGGGTCCAGTTATGTTGTTACCTGTTGAAAATATAACTCCTTGGAATTGTTCAGTGCACGGCCAGTGCAGATGTAGATGTGGCCCTGTGGAATAACATTTTTCTACATTTTACTCCACATGTCCTCTCTGCTCTCTCTCTGCTTCAGTGTATGTCTATGACTGCATCTCTGTATCTCTCTCATTATGTCTCCATCTCTTTGGAAGCCTCTGTGAGTGCAAATCTCTCTATGTTGTTTTCTTTCCTTTTAATTTTTCTTTTGATTTGTCCTTCCTTCTTGAGCCTCTTAATTTCCTTATTTTGTTCCCTATCTCCTGGATTCTTTTTTTCAACCCTCTCTTCTCTTTCAACATGGAGAAGGATAGAGCTGCTTAAACATTGTTTTACATCTGACAAGCAGTGTAACCACAGCCAACTCACAATCTTCCTGCATTTCAAATTCCTCTCCTGTTAAAAGAGGATAAGAATTCCCCTTCTACCTCCCTCCCTGAGCATTTTGAGAAGGAATAGAGTGGGATGGCAACAGCAATGCTCATGGCTGTCATTGTTGAGACTTCCTATTGATCAGGTACTTTATATCCATCACTCCAGTTATCCTCCAAATATTACATTTAGAGGGTGGGAATTATTACTTTCCACCTTTTTACCAAGGGAGAGACTGAGATACCACATGGCCATATGGATTACCCAAGATTATGGAACAGAACCTGTATTCAACCGTGTGTCTTTGTCATGGTACATGCATAAAATTCTGATAAAAAGGTGACACTCATAAAAATGATTGGAAGATACACAGTGCTATTACAATGACATTTATACCTTAACAGAGACAGCTAATTGTTGCTTCTTTGATTTCCCCCAATTTTGGTGAAAGAATACCTTTAACAAAAATGAAGACCATGGGAGAAACTCTTAGTGAAAATAACTTGCTGAATATTTTCCTGAAGGAACGCGCTTATAGACTGTCCCAGATTTCTCCTGGTAACTCAAATATAACTTCTCTACCCATGAGGAACTTTCTGAATGTGAGTGTGTTGGAGGGATGGTGCTCCACGTGCGCCGTAGGGTGTGGCTTAGCATTGGGGTTCTTCTGGAGGTGGCAGGTGGGATGTTGGGGCTGGGGCTCCTGCAGGAAGCAAAAACACTGAGAAACAAGGACCCCACCCACAAGAGAAGGCATTATCATCCTCAGCTCTTCGTATGTGGTGACTGGGACTAGCAATGACCATGTAGCAGGTAAACATCCATGTCTATGTCAAAGATGTGTCTTTAGTTTGAGGGAGATTGCTCCTTCTAAACTAAGTGAGCCACTCAGTTACAGATGAAGGGTGAGCCATCTCTGTTCAAAAGATAAGGCCAACTGCAGACCAAGTTGAATCCTCAGGCACAGGAGTTCAACTCCCACAGATGCAAGAACCACAGCAGTAAATGTTACTGAACCCCTAATCTGTGTAAGGCCATAAGACTCTAAGACTGTGGCTATTGTTATTAGATTAGAAAAAAGGACACATTTTGTCTTCAAGAATGCTCATGCCTGCCTGAGAGATAGGCAAAGAGTAAATACATGTCAAATGACAGGGTTACCTGTGTGGTCTTGATTGGACGTGGTCTGAGTTTAGAGGGAATGGCTGGGGTTGATCACAGGGGACCTCCTGGAGAAGAAGGAGCTCAGGTTGAGTTCGAAGAGGAGACTAGAGTCTTCTCAAATGAAGGCACCAGGACTTCCCTGGAGGTCCAGTGCTTATGGCTCTGGGCTTCCAATGCAGGAGGTACTGCTTCAATACCTGGTTGTAGAGTCAATAACCTGCATACCACACAGCACAGGAAAAAATACCAAATGCAGGCAACTCTGTGAGCAAAGGCTGTGAGCTCCACGGTGGTTGGAAAGTGATCTCAAGAGACATGTGACACACAGAGAGGAGGCAGCAGTGTGGGAATCAAGGGAATCAAATATACACTAACACACTCCTCCTGGACCCTATAGCTCATCTATGTTGGTAATATCACCATTGGAACACCCCTTCAGGAATTCCCGGTTGTCTTTGACACAGGCTCATCTGACTTATGGGTGTCTTCCTTCTTTTGCACCAGTCCAGCCTGTTGTGAGTACAGACACACCCCAACCTACCTTCTTTCACTTGCCCTGCCACCCTCTTCTACACCCTTGACACCTGCCTGACAATCATCTCTTGTGTGTGCAAGTAAACACAATACCTTCAAGTATAACGAGTCTTCCACCTATTGGCCTACCCAAGAGACCTTCAACATAATCTATGGATCTGGGATAATCAAGGGATTACTTGCTTATGACACCATTCGGGTAATGTATAAACAGAAGTTGAGTCAGGACTGACTATGGAGTGACTGCTGCTTAAAGATACAGGACCAGCTGGCAGAACCTGACCTCCCTTAACTGCCCTAGGGATTGGTCATCCTACCCACAGTGTCCTTTCCTTGGGGAGACAGCACCCATGGTGACATAAACTCCCAGATTAGTTAACTCAGAGAGTGCCTTGGGCTGTGGACTTGCAGCTCCTCTGCTCATGAGCAGCACAAGTTTCATTTTGCTGGGTGCAAGTAGAGGAGGGGGAAAACATTGATGTTTATATTCTCAGACTGTCCTGGGCACTTTCAGGTAATAACTGGCTTAATCCTGCAACAATCCCACACAGCAGATGTGTTGATTAGCTAACGATACAGATGAGGAAACTGAGGTGCAGACAGCAAGGGCTTGCTGAGGTCACACATGTGATAAGTGGTGGAGCTGGGCTGGCTTGTCAGAACCAAAGCTGGTGGTGGTTGTTTGGGGAAAGGATAAAACCAATCTGGGGACCCCAGGTGCAGACAAGCACTTCAGATATCCAGGGTGGATAAGCAGGAGGCCAGAGATGTAGGGGGAGAAGGCAATGGCACCCCCACTCCAGTACTCTTGCCTGGAAAATCCCATGGACGGAGGAGCCTGGTAGGCTGCAGTCCATGGGATCGCTAAGAGTCAGGCATGACTGAGTGACTTCACTTTCACTTTTCACTTTCATGCATTGGAGAAGAAAATGGCAACCCACTCCAGTGCTCTTGCCTGGAGAATCCCAGGGATGGGGAGCCTGGTGGGCTGCCGTCTCTGGGGTCGCACAGAGTCGGACATGACTGAAGCGACTTAGCAGCAGCAGCAGAGATGGGGGGGGGGGGGGCTGATAAGTGTGTTCTCAACATATGGGGCCTTTGTGAGTCTAATAAAACCTATAGCCTGCCTCCCCCAAAGTACCTGGGTAGTTCCCCCTCTATCTCTTACTGTCTCTCTCTCATACACAGTAGCACAAACACACACATATCCCCAAAACTGTATTTCCCAGGTAGTAGTTTCATAAGAAGCCTGTCAGCAACATTCTAAAATGGGCTTCTGTCTTCCTGGGCAGATGCAGAATCCATAATACATAACAATTAATTCAGTCTCCTTCTGTCAGATCACAGCGATGCCTAAGAGGAAGCTATCCTGCTCTCTACTCATTCTGTCCTCAAGGGGGCACCACTGGGTCCCGACCTGACTCTTGCCCCGCCTGTGTAGAAGGCTTGAGGCCAATTTGACTCACACAGAGGAGTAGATGTTTTAACATCTATTACCCACACAAATGGAACCCAAATTCCCCTCCCAGCTAAGTCTAACTATCTGATGTTCACCGAAGAGAAAGCCGGGCCTCAGTTCTTCCCTAAGGATCTAATGGCAGTGCACCCAGCCCAGTCCCACCCCACTTCACAAATCTCTAAGTGGAAATACTCTTCTCTCCCACAGATTGGGGAACTTGTTATCACTGACCAGCCATTTGGCTTAAGCCTGGAGGAATATGGGTTTGAAAGTGCACCCTTTGATGGCATCTTGGGCTTGAACTACCCCCGCATGTCCCCCATAGGAGCCATCCCCATCTTTGACAACCTGAAGAAACAAGGTGCCATTTCTGAGCCTGTCTTTGCCTTCTAGCTCAAGTAAGTTTGAGCTGGATAAGCCCTCTCTCCAAATTAGCTTGAGATGCTTCAGTGGCAAGAAAATTATCGAACACTTGATACAGAAGTATCCTGAGAGATAATCTGGAAAAATATGGCACCAGGGCCCCACCTGGCTTCACCACAGGCTTTTATAAATAACATTTTATTGGAACACAACCCTGCTCCTGGGCTCAAGAGCGGCAGCTTGGTGTAAGTGGTGAGGGGAGAGGAAGACTAATGGAAGGTGTCAGAATATGAGTTGGAAGAAAATGCAACAGGATTTCCAGATGAATTTGAAATGGAAGGAAAGAGAGGGACCGTGGAAATTTTTCCTTCCTCTCTAACATTTCACTCAGTGCCCAGGACCAGCTACGCAATTTGCAGAAGCAAGTGTAAAACCAAATTGTGGAACCAAACAGAAGTGTGGACCCCTTCTTCAACAAGAATGGGAATTTCAAGACAGGGATAGCAGAGGTGGGGGCCCTGTTGATGCGGGGCCTCATGGACAGCACAGGTCACAGGCCAGGGAGGCCAACCTTGGGTGAGCCTGAACCCACACCTTTACACTCTCAGGCCTTGATTTTTTCTGGCCTGAGACAAGAGAGAAACCAAAACCCTTCAGTACACCCTCCTCCGAGGATATTTTTGACCACTCATGTCGCAGGAGGTCCAGGGCCTCTTTAGAAGACTGAATGGGTGGAGAGTGGCCAGGTGGCCCAGTTTCTAACCTCTTCTGTGCCACTCATTAGCTCATGACTGACCTCGGTCCAAATCTCAATCGCTCCTAGTCTCGATTTCTGTATCTGCAAATGGGGACATTATTAGGGCCTTGATGGGTGGATAAGCACAGCCGTGACGGTGCTGTTGTTACTGTCCTCCAAGGATCCCCTTCTCTCTTCTCTCTACAGATGCAAGGGGAAAGACAACGTGGTGATGTTTGGTGGCGTGGACAAAGCCTACTACATGGGAGACCTCAAGTGGGTACCATTGACCCAAGCGGGTCACTGGCATGTAAACATGGACCAGTAAGCCTTTCCCTCTGAGGGTCACCCCAAGTAATGCTCCCACATCTGTACACAGACACAAGCAGATACACACAAATGCACTCACAGACACATAGTCAACAGACATATACACCACCCACAATGACACAGACAGACACACAGACACATGCAAACACACAAGCAGGCACATACAAACATACAAGCAAGCACATAAAAACACAAGCAGGCCAATTAAACACACAGACACACTTAAACATGCATAGGCACACAGACACACAAGCAAACGCACAGTGTCACATACAAACACATAGATACACAAACCACCCATGGGTTCATAATCGCCCCATGCCTCCTGACCAGAGCTCTGACCAGGGTCCTTAACAGGATCCAGAGAGGCCTGTGCAGCTAGGGGAGAACTGCACCGCTGAGTATGAGGTAGGGATCACTGTTAGAGGACCCTACAGTGTGGTGAAAAGAGGAACAGGGAGAATTTTCTCAGCCTGAACAGAGCTGTGATAAGATGACCAGCTATTCATGTTTACACAGACTGAGGAAGCTCTCAGTATGTATAAATGTTGGTTTAAAAACAGGGAAAGTCCTGAATAAATGGGGAAAACTGATCACCTTAAGGAGGAGCTAGCCAGCAGTGGAGAGAGGTTGTCTACAGTCTTGACACCTGAAAGCGACTCATAATAAAAGACACCCTACATAATCATAGCTACCTATTGCCTACCCCAGACACACAGTGCAGCAGATGCTGTAACTGAGAGAATCAGGAGAGAGGGATCCAGAAATGTCTTGAGAACAAGGGGCAATAATTGACAGGATTCTGTGTAATACCCTCAGAAAAAAAAGTGGCTCTGTCCTTTGGAGGTTCCATGGGCTACTCAGGTATCGCCTGGCCAAGGCTTCAGTGTCTGAACTGGGTGAGTGAGCAGTGCTGGGAGACACCTTCTCCCAAGGCAGCCAGTCTTCCCCATCCCTATGAGAATCTGCTGCCCCTGGGAACTTCCATCTTCACTGTGTGTTTGACCCATTTTTGTTTGACACTGGATATAGCTCTCTGATTGTTCCTCATTCATTATTTTCACAGTGTTCATTACTCATTCAACAGACAAGCATTGTGCACCCACTGTGTGCCAGGCACTTTGAGTATCTGATGAGAGTAAACTTGCCCTCACATCTAAAAAGGCAAATGCACATGAAGTGACTCACACACACAGTGAATTATCACTTTGGTACATGCTAGACATGAAGAAGGGTCTACAGAAAGGGACTAAGATAAGAGACTGCTATACACTAGGGGAAAGGCTTCCCTGAAATCATGACAATTAAGCAGAAATCTAAAGGATGAGAAGTTATCTAGAAAGGGAAGGGGGTCTTCTAAGAAGGAAGACCACCTTGTGTCAAGGTACAAAAGAGCCTGGTGTCCAAGTGCTGCATTTAAGGGTGTCAAGGAAGTTGCCATGTCCAGAGCAAAGGAAGAGTCAGGGAAAGAGATGAAGGGATATTTAGGAGACAGTCGAGCAGGGGGCAGCTCTGGGGAGACTCAGAGTTACCTTCATGTCCACTTTGTCCCACTGTCTGGCAGCATCTCCATGAAACGAAAGGTTATTACTTGTTCTGGAGGATGCCATGCTGTTTTGGACACCGGGACATCACTGATCCAAGGTCCAACAAGTCTGGTTAATAACATCCAGAGGCTCATCTGTGCCACGCCCCATGGTTTCAAGGTGAAGGGTCATGCCAAAGGGTCACTCCCAGTCTCCATGCACAAGGTTCTCCAGGGCCAACCTCTTTCCCTCTCTCTCTAACAGCACTATATTTCATGTTTTGCCATCAATATCCTGCCCTCTCTTATCTTCACCATCAATGGCATCAACTATCCAGTACCAGCTCGAGCCTACATCTTCAAGGTAAGGGGACAGTCCTGAGGGTTGATTCTCAAACTGAAACTTGCAGGAACCTTTTTGGGGCTGCTCCTGGGAGGAGGGCGCCATCTGCAGGTCTAGTCTCACCATTGTAGGTGCTGCTGAGCCCTGTGGCTGGGCCAGAGCCCCCACTAAACAAACCACTTGAGAGTAAAGGGCCTTCTGGGACATCGATCTTCCTGAAATAAGTGTGGAGACACCACCCGATGCTAGCATGGTGGGAGTCACAAGGAGATGGGAACACTAAGGTCCTCAGTCCTCAGAGAGCTTCAATTCAGAGCTCTCAGATGCATGAACATGGAAAGTCAGCTCTAGCAGTGCCTGAAAATAGGCCATGTGGCATGGGAATGGCTGGGGACAGTCCCAGTGTGCTGTCTCACCATAGGGATTAGCAGTCTCCCTTCCCTCTCCATGTTCTCCTCGCTTGAATGATAAATGACATGGGTACCTGACCCCTTCGTGGAGAGTTTGAATGCTAGAGCACATAAAGGGGACCCTGTGACGGCTCAGCCACAGCAAAGGGTGGAGGCTTCATGACAGCTCTGAACGGCTGAAGCAGGTTCTGAAGCAGGCTCTGAAGGGCTCACAGAAGGCTTTGAGGCAGATCCGGAATTTCATTCATTCTAACACCGCCCCCCCACCCACCCACCTCATGGAGCTACAAGGAAGCCCCCTTGGTTCTAGGAAAATCTACACTGGATTTCATGTAAATGGCACCCCAAGGTGCTTTGCTAAGGGGCACTGGGCACTTATTCGAGTGATGAGGGCTTCACTGATAGGTGGGAGTGGAGCACCAGAGTAAGTCACCCAACCATTCCTGGGGTGGTCAAAGAGGGTGAGTGTGGATCCAAGGAGGCTTCCCAGAGGGCCTGAGCTAAGTCTTAAAGAATGAATTCTAAGAACCTCTATGAATGTATTTAAAATCGCTAACAGTGAGCTACTGAATATAGCACAGGGAATTCTGCTTAATGTAATGTGGCAGCCTGGATGAGAGGGGAATCTTTGGGACAAGGATACATGTATATGTATGACTGAGTCATTTTACTGACCACCTGAAACTCAGAATATTGTTAATTAACTATTCAGTTCAGTTCAGTCTCTCAGTCGTGTCCAACTCTTTGCGACCCCATGAATCGCAGCACACCAGGCCTCCCTGTCCATCACCAACTCCCGGAGTTCACTCAGACTCGCGTCCATCAAGTCAGTGATGCCATCCAGCCATCTCATCCTCTGTCGTCTCCTTCTCCTCCTGCCCCCAATCCCTCCCAGCATCAGAGTCTCTTCCAATGAGTCAACTCTTCTCATGAGGTGGCCAAAGTACTGGAGTTTCACCTTTAGCATCATTGCTTCCAAAGAAATCCCAGGGTTGATCTCCTTCAGAATGGACTGGTTAGATCTCCTTGCAGTCCAAGGAACTATCAAGAGTCTTCTCCAACACCACAGTTCAAAAGCATCAATTCTTCGGCACTCAGCTTTCTTCACAGTCCAACTCCCACATCCATACATGACCACAGGAAAAATCATAGCCTTGACTAGATGGACCTTAGTCAGCAAAGTAATGTCTCTGCTTTTGAATATGCTATCTAGGTTGGTCATAACTTTTCTTCCAAGGAGTAAGCATCTTTTAATTTCATGGCTGCAATCACCATCTACAGTGATTTTGGAGCCCCCAAGATAAAGTCTGACACCATTTCCACTGTTTCTCCATCTATTTCCCATGGAGTGATGGGACCAGATGCCATGATCTTCATTTTCTGAATGTTGAGCTTTAAGTCAACTTTTTTCACTCTCCTCTTTTACTTTCACCAAGAGGCTTTTCAGTTCCTCTTCACTTTCTGCCATAAGGGTGGTGTCATCTGTATATCTGAGATTATTGATATTTCTCCAGGCAGTCTTGATTCCAGCTTGTGTTTCTTTCAGTCCAGAGTTTCTCATGATGTACTCTGGATGTAAGTTAAATAAGCAGGGTGACAATATACATCCTTGATGTACTCCTTTTCCTGTTTGGAACCAGTCTGTTGTTCCATGTCCAGTTCTCACTGTTGCTTCCTGACCTGCATACAGATTTCTCAAGAGGCAGGTTAGGTGGTCTGGTATTCCCATCTCTTTCAGAATTTTCCACAGTTTATTGTGATCCACACAGTCAAAGGCTTGGGCATAGTCAATAAAGCAGAAATAGATGTTTTTCTGGAACTCTCTTGCTTTTTCCATGATCCAGCAGGTGCTGGCAATTTGATCTCTGGTTCTTCTGCCTTTTTTAAAACCAGCTTGAACATCAGGAAGTTCACAATTCACGTATTGCTGAAGCCTAGCTTGGAGAATTTTGAGCATTACTTTACTAGCATGGGAGATGAATCCAACTGTTTGGTAGTCTGAGCATTCTTTGGCATTGCCTTTCTTTGGGATTGGAATGAAAACTGACCTTTTCCAGTCCTGTGGCCATTGCTGAGTTTTCCAAATTTGCTGGCATATTGAGTGCAGCACTTTCACAGCATCGTCTTTCAGGATTTGAAACAGCTCAACTACAATTCCATCACCTCCACTAGCTTTGTTCATAGTGATGCTTTCTAAGGCCCACTTGACTCCACATTCCAAGATGTCTGGCTCTAGATTAGTGATCACATCATCATGATTATCTGGGTCATGAAGATCATTTTTGTACAGTTCTTCTGTGTATTCTTGCCACCTCTTCTTAATATCTTCTGCTTCTGTTAGGTCCATACCATTTCTGTCCTTTATCGAATCGAACCCATCTTTGCATGAAATATTCCCTTGGTATCTCTAATTTTCTTGAAGAGATCTCTAGTCTTTCCCATTCTTTTCTTTTCCTCTATTTCTTTGCAATGATCACTGAAGAAGGCTTTCTTATCTCTTCTTGCTATTCTTTGGAACTCTGCATTCAGATGCTTATATCTTTCCTTTTCTCCTTGGCTTTTTGCCCCTCTTCTTTTCACAGCTATTTGTAAGGCTTCCCCAGATAGCCATTTTGCCTTTTGCATTTCTTTTCCATGGGAATGTTCTTGATCCCTGTCTCCTGTACAATGTCACAAACCTCATTCCATAGTTCATCAGGCACTCTATCTATCAGATCTAGGCCCTTAAATCTATTTCTCACTTCCACTGTATAATCATAGGGGATTTGATTTAGGTCATACCTGAATGGTCTAGTGTTTTTTCCGTGATTTCTTCAATTTAAGTCTGAATTTGGCAATAAGGAGTTCATGATCTGAGCCACAGTCAGCTCCTGGTCTTGTTTTTGTTAACTGTAGAGGGCTTCTCCATCTTTGGCTGCAAAGAATATAATCAATCTGATTTCGGTGTTGACCATCTGGTGATGTCCATGTGTAGAGTCTTCTCTTGTGTTATTGGAAGTATTCCAAGGCCAAATTTGCCTGTTACTCCAGGTGTTTCTTGACTTCCTACTTTTGCATTCCAGTCCCCTATAATGAAAAGGGTATCCTTTTGGATTTTAGTTCTAAAAGATCTTGTAGGTCTTCATAGAACCATTCAACTTCAGCTTCTTCAGCGTTATTGGTTGGGGCATAGACTTGGATAACTGTGATACTGAATGGTTTGCCTTGGAAATGAGCAGAGATCATTCTGTCATTTTTGAGATTGCATCCAAGTACTGCATTTCAGACTCTTTTGTTGCCCATGATGGCTACTCCATTTCTTCTAAGGGATTCCTGCCTGCAGTAGTAGATATAATGGTCATCTGAGTTAAATTCACCCATTCCAGTCCATTTTAGTTCGCTGATTCCTAGAATGCTGACGTTCACTCTTGCCATCTCCTGTTGACCAATTCCAATTTGCCTTGATTCATGGACCTGACATTCCAGGTTCCTATGCAATATTGCTCTTTACAGCACCGGACCTTGCTTCTACAACCAGTTACATCCACAACTGGGTATTGTTTTTGCTTTGGCTCCATCCCTTCATTCTTTTGGAGTTATTTCTCCACTGACCTCCAGTAGCATATTGGTCACCTACTGACCTGGGGAGTACCTCTTTCAGTATCCTATCATTTTGCCTTGTCATACTGTTCATGGGGTTCTCAAGGCAAGAATAATTACCTATACTTGAATATAAAAGTAAAAGTTTTTTTAATAAAAAAAAAGAAAAGAAAACACATTGTGGGGATGTAGGAGAAGAACCAGCATTCTCTGCAGAGAAAACAGAGAGCAGGAGTCAGAAGGAAAGAAACAGGAAGTGTGAGGAGGACTATGGGACACTCTTGTTTCCAAAAACAATTGTATTGAAGTATGGCAGCTCATGGGGTCGCAAACTGTGGGCACGACTGAGTGAGCTGAACTGAACTGAACTGATGACTGATAATCAGTATTGCCTTAAGCTCTGCTGCACAGCAAACTGACTCAGTTGTACATATACATAAATATATATTCTTTTTTATTCTTTTTCCCTGCTGCTTATTGAATATGGTTTCTTGTGCTCTACAGCAGGACTTTGTGGTTTATCATTTCTCTGTATATTGCTTTGTTTCTGATAATCCCAGATTTTCTATCCTCCCATCCTCTACACCCTGCCATTTGGCAGCCACATACCTTGGCCCTTTCTCATGCTGGATGAACCCTCGCATCCCCAGATGCTGAGAAAATTACCTGATAGTAAGCAAAAGAGTGAAATAAAACCAAGAACTGTGCTGAGTCTGGATATTGAAGGCATTTCCAGGAAAGGCCTCAGACTGACTGATGTGTGTCTCTGACTCCCCCAAGATTCTCAAGGCCACTGCTTTACCACCTTTAGAGGAGGCACAGAGCAAGATAATATCTCAGAGACCTGGGTCCTTGGTGAAGTCTTCCTGAGGCTGTATTTCTTTTTTGATCAAGGAAATGACAGGATTGGCCTGGCACAGGCAGTGTAAATCTTGAACTTGTTCAGGAATCAATCAGGCCTCTCCTAACACACACGGGCTCACACTTAGGACACTTCTGCCCAGGATGCTGGTGAGCTGCGTTTGGTGCTCTGCAAACCCTATTCTCAGTAAAGAATAAAAGGTTTCACTCTTAATGGTCCTGAAACAAATCAGTGCCTTTGTTTGGGTCTGGGAGGTACATGATGTTCGGGAAGGATCTGGAACCAATTCTGAAACACAAGTGAGAGGAGCCCAACTCCAACTGGCTTCAAAGAAAGGGGAGACTATTTGGAAGGATTCTGGGGATCTGGAAAGTAGGAACCAGAGCAGATCCAAAGATCTCAGTGCCTGGACCCAAGAAATCAGAAGTCATCAGTTCTCTTTCTCATCCTTGCTCTTTGCCCTTGACTGCAAAGAATATAATCAATCTGATTTCAATATTGACCATCTGGTGATGTCCATGTGTAGAATCTTCTCTTTTGTTGTTGGAAGAGGGTGTTTGCTATGACCAGTGCATTCTCTTGGCAAAACTCTGATTACATTTTGACCTGCTTCATTTTGTACTCCAAGGCCAATTTGTTGATTATGATGGCTACTCCAGTTCTTCTAAGGGACTCTTGCCCACAGTAGTCGATATAATGGTTATCTGAGTTAATATTCCCCATTCCAGTCCATTTTAGTTTGCTGATTCCTAAAATGTCCACATTCACTCTTGCCATCTGTTTGACCACTTCCAATTTGCCTTGATTCATGGACCTAACATTCCAGATTCCTATGCAATACTGCTATTTACAGCATTGGACATTTCTTCTATCACCAGTCACATCCACAACTGAGTGCTGTTTTTGCTTTGGCTCTGTCTCTTCATTCTTTCTGGGGTTATTTCTCCACTGACCTCCAGTATCATATTGGGCACCTACCAACCTGGGAAGTTCATCTTTCAGTGTCCTATCTTTTTGCCTTGTCATACTGTTCATGGGGTTCTCATGTCAAGAATATTGAAGTGGTTTGCCATTCCCTTCTCCAGTGGGCCACGTTTTTAGAACTCTCCACCGACAACGGCACCCCACTCCAGTTCTCTTGCCTGGAAAATCCCATGGATGGAGGAGCCTGGTAGGCTGTGGTCCATGGGGTGGCTAGGAGTTGGACATGACTGAGCAACTTCAATTTCACTTTTCACTCTCATGCATTGGAGGAGGAAATGGCAACCCACTCCAGTGTTCTTGCCTGGAGAATCCCAGGGACTGGGAAGCCTGGTGGGCTGCTGTTTATGGGGTCACGCAGAGTTGGACACGACTGAAGTGACTTAGCAGCCACCATGATATATCTGCCTTCAGTGACCTGACATGGCATGGCTCATAGTTTCATTGTGTTTGACAAGGCTGTGATCCATGTGATCAGATTGGTTAGTTTTCTGTGAATGTGGTTTTCATTCTCTCTTCCCTCTGATGGAGAATAAGAGGCATATGAAAATGCCCTGATGGGAGAGACTAACTGAGGGGGATACTGGGTCTTGCTCTGATGGGTGGGGCCATGTCCAGTTCAGTTAAGTTCAGTCTCTCGGTCTTGTCTGACACTTTGCCACACCATGGAGAGCAGCACACCAGGCCTCCCTGTCCATCACCAACTCCTGAAGTTTACTCAAACTCAAGTCCATTGAGCTGCTGATGCCATCGAACCATCTCATCCTCTGTTGTCCCCTTCTCCTCTCACCTTCAATCTTTCCCAGCATCAGGGTCTTTTCAAATGAATCAGTTCTTTGCATCAGGCAGCCAAAGTATTGGAGTATCACCTTCAACATCAGTCCTTCCAATGAATATTCAGGACTGATTTCCTTCAGGATTGACTCCTTGGATCTCCTTGCAGTCCAAGGGACTCTCAAGAATCTTCTCCAATACCACAGTTCAAAAGCATCAATTCTTTGGTGCTCAGCATACTTATAGTCCAAATCTAACACCCATACATGATTACTATAAAAACCATAGCTTTGACTAGACAGACCTTTGTTGGCAAAGCAATGTCTCTGCTTTTAATATGCAGTCTAAGTTGGTCATAACTTTTCTTCCAAGGAGTAAGCATCTTTTAATTTCATGGCTACAGACACCATCTGCACTGATTTTGGAGCTCCCCAAGATATAGTTTTCATTCCAATCCCTAAAAAGGCAATACCAAAGAATGCTCAAACTACCACACATTTGCAGTCATCTCATGGGCTAGGACAGTAATGCTCAAAATTCTCCAAGCCAGGCTTCATCAATACATGAACCATGAATGTCCAGATGTTCAAGCTGGTTTTACAAAAGACAGAGGAACCAGAGATCAAATTGCCAACATCTGCTGGATCGTCAAAAAAGCAAGAGAGTTCCAGAAAAACATCTATTTCTGCTTTATTGACTATGCCAAAGCCTTTGACTGTGGATCACAATAAATGTGGAAAATTCTGAAAGAGATGGGAATACCAGACCACCTGGCCTGCCTATTGAGAAACCTACATGCAAGTCAGGAAACAACAGTTAGAACTGGACATGGAACATCAGACTGGTTCCAAACAGGAAAAGGAGTACATCAAGGCTGTATATTGTCACCTTGCTTATTTAACTTATATGCAGAGTACATCATGAGAAACGCTGGGCTAGATGAAGCACAAATTGGAATCAAGACTGCTGGGAGAAATATCAATAATTTCAAATATGCAGATAACACCACCCTTATGGCAGAAAGTGAAGAAGAACTGAAGAGCCTCTTGATGAAAGTGAAACAGGAGAGTAAAACAGTTGGCTTAAAGTTCAACATTCAGGAAAAAAAAGATCATGGCATCTGGTCCCATCACTTCATGGCAAATAGATGGGGAAACAGTGGAAACATAGGCAGACTATTTTGGGGGGCTCCAAAATCACTGCAGATGGTGACTGCGACCATGAAATAAAAGATGCTTACTCCTCGGAAGAAAAGTTATGTGCAAACTAGACAGCATATTAAACAGCAGAGACATTACTTTGCCAACAAAGGTCCGTCTAGTCCAGGCTACGGTTTTTGCAGTGGTCATGTACGGATATGAGAGTCAGACCATAAAGAAGGCTGAGCACTGAAGAATTGATGCTTTCAAAATGTGATACTGGAGAAGACTCTAGAGAGTCCCTTGGAGAGCAAGGAAGTTAAACCAGTTCATCCTAAAGGAAATCAGTCCTGAATATTCATTGGAAGGACTGATGCTGAAGTTGAAGCTCCAGTACTTTGGCCACCTGATGTGAAAAGCCAATTCATTGGAAAAGACCCTGATGCTGCGAAAGATTGAAGGCAGGAGGAGAAGGGAACAGCAGAGGATGAGATGGTTGGATGGCATCACTGACTCAATGGACCTGAGTTTGAGCAAGCTCTGGGAGTTGGTGAAGGACAGGAAGCCTGGCGAAATGCAGTCCATGGGGTCACAAAGAGTCAGACATGACTGAGTGAGTGAACAACAACAAGATAAAGTCTCTCACTGTTTCCATTGTTTGCGCATGTATTTCCCATGAAATGACGGGACCAGATGCCATGATCTTAGTTTTCTGAATGCTGAGCTTTAAGCCAACTTTTTCACTCTCCTGTTTCATTTTCATCAACAGGCTCTGTAGTTCTTCATTTTCGGCCATAAGGTTCGGTCATCTGATTATCTGAGGTTTTGCCAAGAGAACAAACTGGTCATAGCAAACATCCTCTTCGAACAACACGAGAGGAGACTTTACACATGGGCATCACCAGATGGTCAACATCGAAATCAGATTGATTATATTCTATGCAGCCAAAGATAGAGAAGGTCTATACAGTCGAAAAAATAAGACTGGGAGCTGACTGTGGCTCAGATCATGAACTTCTTTTTGGCAAATTCAGACTTAAATTGAAGAAAGTAGGGAAAACCAGTGGACCATATATGCATGACCTAAATCAAATCCCTTATGATTATACAGTGGAAGTGAAAAATAGATTTAAGGGTCTAGATCTGATCTAGATATAGTGCCTGGAGAACTATGGATGGAGATTCATGACATTGTAAAGGAGACAGGGATCAAGACCATCCCCATGGAAAAGAAATGGAAAAAAGCAAACTGGCTGTCTGGGGAGGCCTTACAAATAGCTGTGAAAAGGAAAGCAAAAAGCCAAGGAGAAAAGGAAAGATATAAGCATCTGAATGCAGAGTTCCAAAGAATAGCAAGAAGAGATAAGAAAGCCTTCTTCAGCGATAAATGAAAAGAAATAGACAAAAACAACAGATGGGAAAGACTAGAGATCTCTTCAAGAAAATCAGAGATACCAAGGGAATATTTCATGCAAAGATGGGCTTGATAAAGGACAGAAATGGTATGGACCTAACAGAAGCAGAAGATATTAGGAAGAGGTGGCAAGAATACACAGAAGAACTGTACAAAAAAAGATCTTCACGACCAAGATAATCACGATAGTGTGATCACTCACCTAGAGCCAGATATCCTGGAATGTGAAGTCAAGTGGGCCTTAGAAAGCATCACTATGAACAAAGCTAGTGGAGGTGATGGAATTCCAGTTGAGCTGTTTCAAATCCTGAAAGATGATGCTGTGAAAGTGCTGCACTCAATATCCAGCAAATTTGGAAAACTCAGCAATGGCCACAGGACTGGAAAAGGTCAGTTTTCATTCCAATCCCAAAGAAAGGCAATGCCAAAGAATGCTCAAACTACCAAACAGTTGGATTCATCTCACATGCTAGTAAAGTAATGCTCAAAATTCTCCAAGCTAGGCTTCAGCAATACTTGAACCATGAACTTCCTGATGCTCAAGCTGGTTTTAAAAAGGAAGAGGAATCAGAGATCAAATTGCCAACATCTGCTGGATCATGGAAAAAGCAAGAGAGTTCCAGAAAAACATCTATTTCTGCTTTATTGACTATGCCCAAGCCTTTGACTGTGTGGATCACAATAAACTGTGAAAATTCTGAAAGAGATGGGAATACCAGACCACCTGACCTGTCACTTGAGAAATCTATATGCAAGTCAGGAAGCAACAGTTAGAACTGGACATGGAACAACAGACTGGTTCCAAACAAGAAAAGGAGTACATCAAGGCTGTATATTGTCACTCTGCTTATTTAACTTATATGCAGAGTACATCATGAGAAACGCTGGGCTGGAAGAAGCACAAGCTGGAATCAAGACTGCCTGGAGAAATATCAATAACCTCAGATATGCAGATGGCACCACCTTTATGGCAGAAAGTGAAGAGGAGCTAAAGGGCCTCTTGATGAAGGTGAAAGAGAAGAGTGAAAAAGTTGTCTTAAAGCTCAACATTCAGAAACCTAACATCATGGCATCACTTCATGGGAAATAGATGGGAAAACAGTGGAAATGGTGTCAGACTTTATTTGGGGGGCTCCAAAATCACTGCAGATGGTGATTATAGCCATGAAATTAGAAGACGCTTACTCCTTGGAAGAAAAGTTATGACCAACCTAGATAGTATATTCAAAAGTAGAGACATTACTTTGCTGACTAAGGTCCGTCTAGTCAAGGCTATGGTTTTTCCCGTGGTCATGTATGGATGTGAGAGTTGGACTATGAAGAAGGCTGAGCGCCGAAGAATTGATGCTTTTGAACTGTGGTGTTGGAGAAGACTCTTGAGAGTCCCTTTGACTGCAAGGAGATCCAACCAGTCCATTCTAAAGGAGACCTGCCCTGGAAATTCTTTGGAAGGAATGATGCTAAAGCTGAAACTCCAGTACTTTGGCCACCTCATGCGAAGAGTTGACTCATTGGAAAAGACTCTGATGCTGGGAGGGATTGGGGGCCAGAGGAGAAGGGGGACGACAGAGAATGAGATGTCTGGATGGCATCACCGACTCAGTGGGCATGGGTTTGAGTGAACTCCAGGCGTTGGTGATGGACAGGGAGTCCTGGAGTGCTGCAAATCATGGGATTGCAAAGAGTCAGACACGACTGAGTGACTGAACTGAAATGAACTGATTGATACTTCTCCTGGCAATCTTGCTTCCAGCTTGTGCTTCATCCAGCCTGGGTTTCTCATGATGTACTCTGATTATGAGTTAAATAAGCTGGGTGAAAATACACAGCCGTGACATACTCCTTTCCTGATTGAGAACCAGTCTGTTGTTCCATATCCAGTTATAACTGCTGGTTCCTAATCAGCATACAGATTTCAAGAGGCAGATAAGGTGATCTGGTATTCTTATCTCTTTCAGAATTTTCAACACATTGTGGTGATCCACACAGTCAAAGGCTTTGGCATAGTCAATAAAGCAGAAATAGATGTTTTTCTGGAATACTCTTGGCTTTTCTTTTGAAGGAATAATGCTAAAGCTGAAACTCCAGTACTTTGGCCACCTTATGCAAAGAGTTGACTCATTGGAAAAGGCTTTGATGCTGGGACGGATTGGGGGCAGGAGGAGAAGGGGACGACCAAGGATGAGATTGCTGGATGGTATCACTGACTCGATGGACACGAGTCTGAGTGAACTCCGGAATTGGTAATGGACAGGGAGGCCTGGTGTGCTGCGATTCATGGGGTCGCAAAGAGTCGGACACGACTGAGCGACTGAACTGAACCAAACTGAATATAACCAATCTGCTTTCAATGTTGACCTTCTGGTGATGTCTGTCTGTAGAGTTTTCTCTTGTGTTGTTGGAAAAGTGTGTTTGCTATGACCAGTGCACTCTCTTGGCAAAACTCTATTAGCCTTTGTCCTGCTTCATTTTGTACTCTAAGGCCAAATTTTCCTGTTACTCCAGGTATCTCTTGAGTTCCTACTTTTGCATTTCAGTCCCCTATGATGAAATGGAACTCTTTTGGTGTGTTAGTCTAAACGGTCTTGTAGGTCTTCATAGAAATGTTCAACTTCAGCTTCTTTAGCATTACTGGTTGGGACATATAGTTGGATTACTCTGATACTGAATGGTTTGCCTAGGAAATGAACAGAAATCATTCTGTTGTTTTTGAGATTCCATCCAAGTACTTAATTTCAGACTCTTTTGTTGACTATGATGACTACTCCAAATTTTTAAGGGATTCTTGCCCACAGTAGTTGATATAATGGTCATCTGAGTTAATATTCCCCATTCCAGTCCATTTTAGTTTGCTAATTCCTAAAACTTTTGCCATCTCCTGTTTGACCACTTTCAATTTGCCTTGATTTATGGACCTAACATTCCAGATTCCAATGCAATATTGCTGTTTACAGCACTGGAGTTTGCTTCTATCACCAGTCACATCGACAACTGGGTGTTGTTTTTCTTTGGTTCCATCACTTTATTCTGTCAGGAGTTATTTCTCCACTGACTTCCAGTATCATATTGGGCATCTGACAACCTGGGGAGTTCATCTTTCAGTTTCTTATCTTTTTGCCTTTTCATATTGTTCATGGGGTTCTCAAGTCAAGAATATTGAAGTGGTTTGCCATTCGCTTCTCCAGTGGACCACGTTTTGTCAGAATTCTCCACCATGTATCATCTATCTTGGTTGACCCTACATGGCATGGCTCATAGTTTCACTGAATTAGACAGAGCTGTGCCAGGAGAAATATCAATAACCTCAGATATGCAGATGACACCACCCTTGTGGCAGAAAGTGAAGAGGAGCTAAAAAGTCTCTTGATGAAAGTGAAAGAGGAGAGCGAAAAAGCTGGCTTAAAGCTCAACATTCAGAAAACTAACATCATGGCATCCGGTCCCATCACTTCATAGGAAATAGATGGGGAAACAGTGGAAATAGTGTTAGACTTTATTTTGGGGGCTCCAAAATGGCTGCAGATGGTGACTGCAGCCATGAAATGAAAAGACGCTTACTCCTTGGAAGAAAAGTTATAACCAACCTAGATAGTATATTCAAAAGCAGAGACACTACTTTGCCAACTAAGGTGCACCTAGTCAAGGCTATGGTTTTTCCCGTGGTCATGTATGGATGTGAGAGTTGGACTGTGAAGAAGGCTGAGTGCTGAAGAATTGATGCTTTTGAACTGTGGTGTTGGAGAAGACTCTTGAGAGTCCCTTGAACTGCAAGGAGATCCAACCAGTCCATCCTGAAGGAGATCAACCCTGGGATTTCTTTGGAAGGAATGATGCTAAAGCTGAAACTGCAATACTTTGGCCACCTCATGCAAAGAGTTGACTCATTGGAAAAGACTCTGATGCTGGGAGGGATTGGGGGCAGGAGGAGAAGGGGACAACTGAGGGTGAGATGGCTGGATGGCATCACTGACTGGATGGACGTGAGTCTGAGTGAACTTCAGGAGATGGTGATGAACAGGGAGGCCTGGCATGCTGCGATTCATGGAGTTGCAAAGAGTCGGACACAACTGAGCGACTGAACTGAACTGAACTGAACTGTGGTCCATTGGTCAGACTGGTTAGTTTTCTGTGATTGTGGTTTGCAGTCTGTCTGCCCTCTGATGGATAATGATAAGAGGCTTATGGAAGCTTCCTGATGAGAGAGACTGACTAACAGGGAAACTGGGCCTTGCCAAGTAAATCTTTAATCCAGCTTTCTGTTGATGGGCGGGACTGTGTTCCCTCCTTGTTGTTTGATCTGAGGCCAAACTATAGCTGAGGTAATGAAAATAATGACAGCTCCTTCAAAAGTCCCCACGCAGGCACTGCTGCTCTCAGTGCCCCCAACCCTGCTGAAGGCCACTGCCGATCCACGTCTTCACAGGAGCCTCCTGGACATTCATAGGTAAGTCTGAGTCAGTCTCTGTGGGGTCGCTGCTCCTTTATCCTTGGTCCTGGTGCATACAAGATTTTGTTTGTGACCTCCAAGAGTCTGTTTCCTCAGTCCTTTGTAAGTTCTGGCATCTCTATGGTGGATAATTGAGTTCAAAAACAATTTTTTTTGGTATATTTCACATGCAGATATATATTTCTTATCGTATCACTTCAAGAAGGTCATATTCCTGCTGCTTCACTTTGAAAGATGCTGGAATTTAGTGGGTTATGATGTTGCCCATCTCATGCATCCATTATGAACATGCCCTTCTACGTTTCACTTATGGTTTCAGCAGCCATTGTAGATCTTTGCCTAGAACCACTTCATGAGAGTGTTCCAAAATAGTGGTTTCCTGTTACTACTGCTCCTTCAAGTTTAATTTCTGAAATTCTTCAATAAAAATAAAGTTCCTTTTACTGTTTGTAGTTACATGAAATATGCCTCACAGACACAAAAACAGCATCAATATTGATGATTATTTTCCTTTCTCAGTGCTCAGAATGCTGAGTTGGTGCCCTACAATCTGTCGCAGTGACAAATTAGATGTTGTCTATTAACATTTGAACACATTCAGCCAGCTTAAAATTTAATATTAAAAAAACTAATGTCATGGGATCCACCCCCATTGCTTCATGGCAAATGAAAGGGGAAAGGTGGAAGCAGTGACAGTCTCTAAAAGCACTGTGGATGGTGACTTCAGCCATGAAATCAAAAGACGATTGGTTCTTGCCAGGGAAGCTCTGACAAACATAAACTGTGTTGAAAAGCAGAGACATCACTCTGCTGACAAAGGTCCATATAGTCAAGGCTATGGTTTTCCCACTGGTTACATATGTTTGTGAGAGCAGAACCATGAAGAAGTCAGAGGGCCAAATAATTAATGCCTTTGTACTGTGATGCTTGAAAAGGCTCCTGAGAGTCCCTTGGACAGCAAGGAGATCAAATCAGTCAATCTTAAGGGAAATCAACCCTGAATATTCATTGGAAGGAATGATGCTAAGTTGAATCTCCAATAGTTGGTCATCTGTGGCAAACAGCTAACTCATTGGAAAAGTCCTTGATTCTGGGAAAGGTTGAGGGAAGAAGGAGAAGAAGGGTCAGAGGATGAGAGGGCTAGACAGCATCACCAATGGACATGAACGTGGAGAAACTCTGGGAGACTATGAGGGACAAGGAAGCCTGGTGTGCTGCAGTTCATGGGGTCGTGGACAGCTGGACATGACTGGACCAAAAAAAGTCATTACCTTGTGGCATTTCTGACATTTATACATTTAATTTATTTCAATCAATTGGAATTTATGCTAAAATTGTCCCACTTCTGGCCTCTTCAGATGAATTCCTAAGCTTTCTCTCCAGTCCCCACCAGTCTTTGAAGTCCCTCAACTTTCTGGTCCTTCAAGATTCCCAAGATTATTTGGTGCATTTCTTTATCCAGTCCTGCAATCAGCCGTCTGAATACATGGGCTGTCTGGTGGGAAATGCATTTAGAGGCTACATGTTAGACATCAGGATAGTCACTGTTATCAAGTTGTCATTGCTTCTAGGCAATGTTACAGTGTTCAGAGCAAGAAGTACAGATTTTCCATTAAAAAATTAATGAGGAATATAATTGGTTGGTACCAACTTATGACCTCAGTTCAAGATTTAAGACAGTGGGGTTTTAATTAAGCTTCTTTATGGTATGTGTGAGCTTTTTTCTCTAACCACTGAAAATCTTACTTCAGAACAACATTAACTTTAATTACTGACTTGCTTTAACCTGTAACATACATACAATACTGTCACAAGAACAGAAGCGATATCAGCAACAATAAGTTGCTGAATATGGTTTCAGATTCCTTTCCTTTTTTCTTTTGGTATAAAACAATGTATACCTCACTTTCTTGTCCCTCACCCATACATTACATTTTAGTGGTTTGGGGCTAGTTCTTCTACTCTTTCTAAATGAAAATAAACATATATGTGTATGTAGAAGCAACAAACTAGAAGAACTTTTTGAATCTTCTTCTTTTAAAAACTAAATACACCATCTTTGTTTTAAAGTCTATTTTGTCTGATATGAGTATTGCTACTCCTGCTTTCTTTTGGTCTCTGTTTGCATGGAATATCTTTTTCCAGCCCTTCACTTTCAGTCTGTATGTGTCCCCTGTTTTGAGGTGGTTAGCAAAACCAATACAATATTGTAAAGTAATTAACCTCCAATTTAAATAAATTTATATTTAAATGATAAAAAATAAAAATAAATACACAGTGCACCCTGAAGATGTTGCTCAGTCCACTCCTCCCTCCATCCACATTATATTGTTGTTGGGATGTCCCATGCCTTATTGCACATGTTCCTGTGGCTTGTAACTTCTGGAATCTTGCTGATATTTTCATTTAAAAACAATATGTGCTAGATAGCTTGTGCAGATGACTTTTCATATTTTCACCAGTGTATGTGTGAAAATAGATAGACCCCTAGATGTAGAATTGGTGAGTCAAAGGGCACATGTGTGTGTCACTTGTCAGATGATGTCATATTCCCCCTGTTGGGATTTAGCCACCAAAACCGAATTTAAACAATGTACAAAAATGAGCATTAAAAAAAAAAAAAAAAACACAATGCCTCATCTATATACCTGGTGACCATGATAAGCTCCTGTTGTACCCAAGGGAGAGGCCTGGATAGATCTCATGCAGGAGTAGGCCCCAGGAGTCCAGGAAGGAGCCATAACACACTATCATCTTTACTTTGTCTGCAGTAACAGTTTAATAAGCAGCCTTATTCAACTCAGGCTGAGTGGGAGCTTTGAGTTGTTTTGTTTTCATGGATTGATAAGACATTTCAAAAGTATTTCTTTGTATGTTTGTTTGGCAGATAAATGTTTCAAGACATGGTCCCTACTGTGAAATTTTAAGAGGAATATATCCATTTATCATTGGCAAATTGGACACTATTAAATTAGTCGATTTATATGTCCCTAGTGAGCTTTCTTTATAAATAGAAAGGAAACAAACATGCTTAGTATGGATTCAGTCTCTTTTTATATCAACCAACTTTAATTAAATCCCTCTCTGTCACCACTGCATTCCCACCTCTAGGCCAGAAATAAAGCCTGCACAGACTGAAGGCTGAATTCAGTGCACTGTGCTGGAGATTTGGCTTCCCCTACATTCTTTGGGGAAAAAAAAATTAATTAGCTGCTAACGTTAAAATCAGGAGATTTTACATAAACATCCAGAATTCTGACGTCTCTTGAAAACATAGCCAATTGGCCCACTTTCCAACATGTTTGGAGTGGAAAAGACATTCCTTCCAGCAGTAAGGCCTGTGCAGTTCATTGTTCAGCATGGCCGCCTAGTCCTTGTATCATTTCTCTTGCCTCCTGGACTATGAAATGCCCTCGAGTGCTAGTTCAAGGAAAATAGACCACTTGTGTCTTGATTTCACATTCCAGGCTATCTGGCTCTAGGTAAGTGATCACATCATCGTGATTATCTTGGTCGTGAAGATCTTTTTGTACAGTTCTTCTGTGTATACTTGCCACCTCTTCTTAATACCTTTTGCTTCTCTTAGGTCCATACCATTTCTGTCCTTTATCGAGCCCATCTTTGCATGAAATGTTCCCTTGGTATCTCTAATTTTCTTGAGGAGATCTCTAGTCTTTCCCATTCTGTTATTTTCCTCTATTTCTTTGCATTGATCGCTGAGGAAGGCTTTCTTATCTCTTCTTGTTATTCTTTGGAACTCTGCATTCAGATGCTTATATGTTTCTTTTTCTCCTTTGCTCTTCACTTCTCTTTTCACAACTATTTGTAAGGCCTCCTCAGACAGCTATTTTGCTTTTTTACATTTCTTTTCCATGGGGATGGTCTTGATTCCTGTCTCCTGTATAATGTCACGAACCTCTGTCCATAGTTCATCAGGCACTCTATCTATCAGATCTAGTTCCTTAAATCTATTTCTCACTTCCACTGTATAATCATAAGGGATTTGATTTAGGTCATACCTGAATGATCTAGTGGTTTTCCCTGCTTTCTTCAGTTTAAGTCTGAATTTGGCAATAAGGAGTTCATGATCTGAGCCACAGTCAGCTCCTAGTCTTGTTTTTGTTGATTGTATAGAGCTTCTCCATCTTTGGCTGCAAAGAATATAACCAATCTGATTTCGATGTTGACCATCTGGTGATGTCCATGTGTAGAGTCTCCTCTTGTGTTGTTGATAGAAGATGTTTGGTATGACCAGTGCATTTTCTTGGGAAAACGCTATTAGTCTTTGCCATGCTTCATTCTGTATTCCAAGGGCAAATTTGCCTGTTACTCCAGGTGTTTCTTGACTTCCTACTTTTGCATTCCAGTCCCCTATAATGAAAAGGACATGTTTTTGGGGTTTTAGTTCTAAAAGGTCTTGTAGGTCTTCATAGAACCGTTCAACTTCAGCTTCTTCAGCGTTACTGGATGGGGCATAGACTTGGATTACCGTGATATTGAATAGTTTGTGGTTGGTTTTTGTTTTTTTTTAAGAAAAAATAAATTTATTGACTCACACAACTATCAATTATGACGTTGCTGAATCTAGGGGCATCAACAGTATGATTAGGACTCTGTCTCTCCTTCCAACTCTAGGATCCAGTTCCTCCGATTCATTGGTTTCATTTTCAGATAAGTTCTGCCTAAGTAGCAGGAAAGAAGGCAGCTGTATACATATATACAACATTTATTAGAAAACTAGACTTTTAGAAAAATTTGATTGATTCTGTCATCTATTACCAAGCTAATGATTCTAAGTGATATGTTGATGATACTGTGGTTTAAACTGGGTAATAGGCCCAACTCTTTCTTTCTTTTTTTTTTTTTTTACTTTATTCTACGTTACAATACTGTATTGGTTTTGCCGTACATTGACATGAATCAGCCACAGGTGTACACGAGCTCCCAATCCCGAAACCCCCTCCCACCTCCCACCCCATATCATCTCTCTGGATCATCCCCGTGCTCCAGCCCCAAGCATCCTGTATCCTGTATCAAACACAGACTGGTGCTTCGTTTCTTGCATGATTTGCCTTGGAAATGAACAGAGATCACTCTGTCGTTTTTGACATTGCATCCAAGTACTGCATTTCAGACTCTTTTGTTGACCATGATGGCTACTCCATTTCTTCTAAGGGATTCCTGCCTGCAGTAGTAGATATAATGGACATCTGAGTTAAATTCACCCATTCCAGTCCATTTCAGACATCCTGGAATGTGAAATCAAGTGGGCCTTAGAAAGCATCACTACAAACAAAGCTAGTGGAGGTGATGGAATCCCAGTGGAGGTGATGGAATTCCAGTTGAGCTACTTCAAATCCTGAAAGATGATGCTGTGAAAGTGCTGCACTCATTATGCCAGAAAATTTGGAAAACTCAGCAGTGGCCACAGGACTGGAAAAAGTCAGTTTCCATTCCAATCCCAAACAAAGGCAATACCAAAGAATGGTTAAACTACCACACAATTGCACTCATCTCACACGCTAGTAAAGTAATGCTCAAAATTCTCCAAGCCAGACTTAAGCAATATGTGAACTGTGAACTTCCAGATGTTCAAGCTGGTTTTAGAAAAGGCAGAGGAATCAGAGACCAAATTACCAGCATCCACTGAATCATGGTAAAGCAACAGAGTTCAAGAAAAACATCTATTTCTGCTTTATTAACTATGCCAAAGCCTTTGACTGTGGGAATCACAATAAACTGTGGAAAATTCTGAAAGAGATGGAATACCAGACCACCTGACCTGCCCCTTGAGAAATGTATATGCAAGTCAGGAAGCAACAGCTAGAACTGGACATGGAACCACAGACTGGTTTCATATAGGAAAAGGAGTACATCAAGGCTGTATATTGTCACCCTGCTTATTTAACTTACATCCAGAGTACATCATGAGAAATGCTGGGCTGGAAGAAGCACAAGCTGGAATCAAGATTGCCAGGAGAAATATCAATAACCTCAGATATGCAGATGACACTACCCTTATGCCATATAGTGAAGAGGAGCTAAAAGCCTCTTGATAAAAGTGAAAGTGGAAAGTGAAACAGTTGGCTTAAAGCTCAACATTTAGAAAACGAAGATCATGGCATCTGGTCCCATGATTTCATGGGAAATAGATGGGGAACCAGGGGAAACAGTGTCAGACTTTATTTTGTGGGGCTCCAAAATCACTGCAGATGGTGATTGCAGCCATGAAATTAAAAGACGCTTACTCCTTGGACGAAAAGTTATGACCAACCTAGATAGCATATTGAAAAACAGAGACATTACTTTGCCAACAAATGTCCATCTAGTCAAGGCTATGGTTTTTCCAGTGGTCATGTATGGATGTGAGAGTTGGAATGTGAAGAAGGCTGAGCACCAAAGAATTGATGCTTTGAACTGTGGTGTTGGAGAAGACTCTTGAGAGTCCCTTGGACTGCAAGAAGATCCAACCAGTCCATTCTGAAGGAGATCAGCCCTGGGATTTCTTTGGAAGGAATGATGCTAAAGCTGAAACTCCAATACTTTGGCCACCTCACGCAAAGGGTTGACTCATTGGAAAAGACTCTGAAGCTGGGAGGGATTGGGGGCAGGAGGAGAAGGGGACAACAGAGGATGAGATGGCTGGATGGCATCATGGACTCGATGGATGCAAGTCTGAGTGAACTCCAGGAGTTGGTGATGGACAGGGAGGCCTGGTGTGCTGTGATTCATGGGGTCGCAAAGAGTCAGCCATGGCTGAGCGACTGAACTGAACTGAACTGTGTCTTGATAACTTTGACTCTAGCATCTAACCCAGCCCTCCGCACAAAGGTTTTCCTGTAGGTTTGTTGGATATTAAGTATCTTGTGGATACATATGACATTTCTGCTAATACTGAGAGCATGCAGTTGAAATACTGCTCTGCCCTAACTATTTGATGCAGACTGGCATCATAGATGCCCCTGATCTCTGCCATTAGACCCACTTGTATGTCCCTGGTCTGTCCCTGAAGTTGTCACACTGTCATTTGACCTCTTTTCTTCCTAGCAATCTTCTCTCCAAAGAGGACAGTAGTATGGCCCCTAGTATCCATTTTTATGATATTCTTAGCAGTCTGGCAAGATTCTCCATGCTCTTAGATGTCCATGCACTTCAGTTTGTTTTACAAGCCAAGCCCCATGGAAGAGATTACAGTAGAAATCTCTATATTCTGAGGATTTTCATAGCCCATTCCCAAGGACCCTGATGGAGGTAAAGATTTTTGAAAGGTTTGTATTGTTGACAGATCCATTAATGCTTAAAGGGGACAATTAGGGCACGTCAGAGCATATATCACTAGAAGCTCCTGGTCACCACAGTATGCCAGCAACTGAAGCTTCCTTGAGTATTTGAAGCCAGGAAAGAAGCATGAAGTGGCTTCGGCTCCTTGGGCTGGTATCCCTCTCAGAATGCATAGTCATGTAAGTATGGGGACTGTAAGTGGCATATTCCTTTCTGAGATGCTTCTTTCCATCTGATTATTCTTTCACCCATCAGAGTTAGAAGGGAATGCAATCATCATGAGGGTCTTAAAGTTCAACTCCTATTTATTGATAAGTACCTTGCTAGAGGAATTGTGGGTCTCAAAGGCCTTGTGTAGGTTTGCATGGTTGTAGAACTCTGGGGTCTCATCATGTCATGACCTATTGAAAATGGAACTCCTTGCAATTGTTCACTTCAGAACTGAAGAGGTAGGTGTGGTCCTAGGAACAGCAGTTTTTCAGTTTTTTCTAGATCTCTTCTCTGTTTTCTCTCTACTTCATTGTGTATATGCCTATGTCTGCATCTCTGTATCTCCCTCGCTTATGTCTCCATCTCTTTGGAAGTCTCTGTAAGTGCAGATCTCTGTGTATTGTTTTTCTTTTCTTTTAATTTTTCATTTTTGACTCTTCCTTGCTTCTCAAGCCTCTTAATCTCCCTAAATTGTTCCTTATCTCCTGGATTCTTCTTCCAACCACCTCTTCACTTTTAACTTGGAGAAAAATTAAGAGAGCTAGTCATATATGGTTTACATCTGACAAGCAGTGTGACCACAGCCAACTTACAAACTTCCTGCATTTCAAATTCCTCCCCTGTAAAAGAAGATAAGAATCCCCCTTCCACCTCCCTACCTGAGCATCTATGAGGATACAGTAGGGTGTCAACAGCAATGCTGCTGCTGCTGCTAAGTCGCTTCAGTCGTGTCTGACTCTGTGCGACCCCATAGACGGCAGACCACCAGGCTCCCCGTCCCCGGGATTCTCTGGGCAAGAACACTGGAGTGAGTTGCCATTTCCTTCTCCAATGCATGAAAGTGAAAAGTGAAATGAAGTCATTCAGTCTTGTCTGACTCTTAGCAATCCCATGGACTGCAGCCTACCAGGCTCCTCCATCCATGGGATTTTCCAGGCAAGAGTACTGGAGTGGGGTGCCATTGCCTTCTCTGAACAGCAACAGCAATGCTAATGGCTGTCATTGTTGAGACTTCCTATTTATCAGGTACATTATATCCATCACTTCACCTATCCCCAAAATATTCTCTTTGGAGGGTAGGAATTAGTACATTCCACCTTTTACCAAGAAGGAACCTAAGACCCCCACATGGTCATATGGCTTACCCAAGGTTACAGAACAGGACCTGTATTCAAATGTATGTCTTTGTCATGGTACATGCACAAAATTCTGAAAATAAGGTGATTCATAAAAATGACTGGAAAATACACAGTGCCATTACAATGACAATTATACCTTAACACTGACAGCTAATTGTTGATTCTCCTTTGTTTTCTTTCCCCAAAGCTCGCTGAAAGAATACCTCTAAGGAAAGTGAAGACAATGCAAGAAATACTCAGCGAAAAAAAACTTGCTGAACAATTTCCTGGAGGAACATGTTTACAGACTGTCTCAGATTTCTACTCGTAATTCAAATATAACACCTGTGCCCATGAGGAACTTCCTTGATGTGAGTGTGTTGGGAGGATGGCGGTTCACAACACTCCCTGGTGGTCTAGGGCCTAGTACTGGGTCTCATCTGGAGGTGACAGTTGGGGCTGGGGCTCCTGCAGAAGGCAGGGGCATTGGGGAACAAGGACCTCATTCCTAGAGGAGAAGATACTCTTCTCCTCAACTCTCGATCTGTGGTGACTGAGCCCAGCATTACCAGGTGGCAGGTAAACATCCATTTCTCTGTCAAAGATGTGTCATTAGTTTGAGGGAGATTGTTCCTTCTGAACTATGTGAGCCACTCAGTCACTGATAAAGGGTGAGTCATCTCTGATCAAAAGGTAAAGCAAACGGCAAAGCAATTGTGAATCCCCAGGCAGAGGAACTCAGTTTCAACAGATGCAATAATAGCAGTATGCGTGTAGTAAAATTATTCAGTAGAGTTTAGTTCAGTTGAGTCGCTCAGTCATGTCCAACTCTTGTGACCCCATGAATCACAGCACGCCAGGCCTCCCTGTCCATCACTAACTACCGGAGTTCACTCAGACTCACGTCCATTGAGTCAGTGATGCCATCCAGCCATCTCATCCTCTGTCGTCTCCTTCTCCTCCTGCCCCCAATCCCTCCCAGCATCAGAGTCTCTTCCAATGAGTCAACTCTTCTCATGAGGTGGCCAAAGTACTGGAGTTTCACCTTTAGCATCATTGCTTCCAAAGAAATCCCAGGGTTGATCTCCTTCAGGATGGACTGGTTAGATCTCCTTGCAGTCCAAGGGACTCTTAAGAGTCTTCTCCAACACCACAGTTCAAAAGCATCAATTCTTCAGCACTCAGCCTTCTTCACAGTCCAACTCTCACATCCATACATCACCACTGGAAAAACCATAGCCTTGCAGTAGTGTTACTAAACCCCTAATTTGTGTAGGCCATAAGAATTTAACACTGTGGTTATTTTTATTAGATTTTTAAGAACTCATTTTGACTTCAAGAATGCCCAGGCCAGTGTGAGAAACAGCCAAAGAGTAAATACATGTCAAATGAAAGTGTCACCTGTGTGGTGTTGATTGGAGTGGTCTTAGTTTAGAGGGAGTGGCTGGGGTTGATCAAGGTGGACCTCCTGGGGAAGGAGGTGCTGAGGCTGGATTTGAAGAGGAGACTAGAGAGCTCCTCAAATGAAGGTACTAGGATTTCCCTTGGGTTGAGCTTGAAGCTCTGGGCTTGCAATGCAGGAGGTACTGCTTCAAAGCCTGGTAATAGGGCTAATATCCTGTATGCTGCATAGAGCACAGTAAGAAAAACTAATGCAGGCACCTCTGAGATAAAGGCTGTGAGCTGTACAGTGGTTGGAAAGTGATCTCAGGAGACATGTGGCACCCAGAGGGAGGTAGCAGTGTGGGAATCAAAGGAAGCCAAGTCTGCACTAACCAAACCCCTTTTGGTCCCCACAGTTGTCCTATGTGGATAACATCATCATTGGAACACCCCCTCAGGAGCTTCAGGTCATCTTTGATACAGGCTCATCTGACTTGTGGGTGCCCTCTATCTCTTGCGGCAGTCCATCCTGTTATGAGTACAAGCACCTCCCAATCCATTCATCTTTTACTTCCCTGACACCCCTTTCTCCACCTTTCGCACCTGTCTGACCCTCATCTTGTGTCTGCAGATACCCGCAATGCCTTCAAATATTACGAGTCTTCCACCTATCGGGATATCAACACGCCCTTCAGCATCAACTATGGAACTGGGATAATGAAGGGATTTCTCGCTTATGACACTACCCAGGAAATGTGGAAACAGAAGCTGAGTCAGGACTGACTATGGAGTGACTGCCGCTTACAAAACAGTTGCAGGACAAGCTGGCAGAACCCATCCTTTCCTAACTCCTATAGATATTGGCCATCTTACTCACAGGATCCTATCCCTGGGGAGACAACTCCAGTGGTGACACACTCCCAGATTAGCTAACCCAGAGAGTGCCTTGAGATGCGGACTTGCAGCTCCACTGCCCATGAGCAGCTCAAGGTTCATTTTGATGGGAACAAGAAGAAAGGGGGAAATAGCACGCACTTTTATATTCTCTGACTGTTCCAGGCACTTTGATGGTAATAACTTGTTTAATCCTGCAACAACCCCACACAGCAGGTACTTTGATAAGCTCATGATACAGATGAGGAAACTGAGGTGCAGACAGCAAGGGCCTTGCTGAGGTCACATATGTGGTATGCGGTGGAACTGGACTGGCTTGTCAGGACTGAAGCTGCTGTAAGATGTTTCGCGACAGGATAAAACTAATCTGGGGACCCTGGGGGCAGTCAAGCACTTCAGATATCCAAGCTGGGAAAGAAGGAAGCCAGAGATGTTGCGGGGCCTAATAAATGGTTTCTCACTTCAGGGGCCTTTGAGAGTCTAATAAAAATCTTCAGCCTGCCTCCCCCAAATTACCTCAGGAGTTCCCCTCCCTCTTTTACTCTCTGTCTCTCTCTCTCTCTCATACACACTCGCACAAAGACACACATTTCCCCAAGGTGTATTTCCCAGGAGGTAACTTCATAAGAATCCTCCCAGCAACATTGCGTAATTGCCTTCTGCCATCCTGTGCAGATGCAGAATCCAAAATACATTGCAATCAATTCAGCCCATTTCTGTCATCAGTCATAGTGACGTCAATAGAAGGCTCTCCTGCTCTCTCCTCTCTTTGTCTTGAAGGGGGCATCGTTGGGTCCTAACCTGAGTCTCTTGGTTGCCCCACCTGGACAGAAGGCTTGAGGACAATTTGACAGAGGAGCAGATGTTTTATAATCCACAGCCCCCAACAAATGGAACCCTAATTTCCCTCCCACTTTGGTCTAACCAGCTGCGGTCCATCAAAGACACAGCTTAGCCTTATTTCTTCTCTGAGAATCTAATGGCAATGCACCTCAGCCTAGTCCCAGCCCAACTTCCTAAATCTTTGTGTGGGAATTCTCTCTTCTCCACAGACTGGGGACCTTGTTAGCACTGACCAGCCATTTGGCCTAAGCTTGGAGTTAAACAAGTTTACTAATACATCTTTTGATGGCCTCCTGGGCTTGAACTCCCCGCATGTCCACCATAGGAGCCATCCCCATCTTTGACAACCTGAAGAAACAAGGTGCCATTTCTGAGCCTGTCTTTGCCTTCTACTTGAGCAAGTAAGTCTGAGCTGGACAAGTCCTCTCTCCAATTAGCTGTAAGATGCTTTCCATTGCACAAAAATTATTGAACACTTGGTACAGAAGTATCCTGAGAGATAATCTAACACAGGATAACTATGGCCTCAGCCCTCACCTGGCTTCACCACTGGCTTTTATAAATAAAGTTTTATTGGAACACAACCATGCTCCTGGGCTCAAAAGAAGCGGCTTCGTCTAGGGGTGAGGAAAGGGAAAGACCAATGGAAGGTGTCAGGATACAAGTTGGAGGAAAAGAAAACAGGATTTACTGATGGATTTAATATGGAAGGATGGAGAGGGATGGCAGAAATCTTTTCTTCCTCACTATCAGTTCAGTGGGAACCAAACACCAGCTACCCAATTTTCAGGAGCCAGTGAAAAATGAAAGTGTGGGAGCCATTGTTCATCAAGTATTGGAAATTTCAAAACAGGGACAACAGGTGGCCGGCCCAGCTGATGGGGGCCCTGTAGAGAGCACAGGTAAAGGCCAGTGAAGCCAATATGGGCGACCAGAGCCACACTCAGTGCTCTCAGTCCTTGATTTTTCTGAAAAATGACAACTTGGACAAGCAGGAAGCCAAAGCCCTTCAGCATACTGTCCTCTGAGGGTATATCTGAGCACTCCGGTCTCAGGAGGTCCAGGGTCTCTTCAGAAGCCTGGGTGGGTGGACCCCAGCCAGAGGACTCAGCTTCTAACCTCTCTCCACTCATTAGCCAGTCACCAGCCTCAACCAGGTTCTCAAGCCCTCTTGGGCTCAATCTCTGCTTCTGTAAATAGGGAGCTTATTAGGGCCTTGATGGGTGGACAGGCACAGCCCTAATAGTACTATTTATTGTCCTCCAAGGATCCCCGTCTTCTTTCTCTCTACAGATGCAGGGTAAGTGACTGTGTGGTGATGTTTGGTGGTGTAGACAAAAACTACTACCAGGGAGGACTCAATTGGGTACCATTGAACAAAATCGCTGACTGGCGTATAAACATGGACCAGCAAGCCTCTCCCTGAGGGCTACCTTAAGTGATGCTCCCACATATGTACATCGACACAGGCAGACACACAGAAATGCACTCACAGACACACAGTCAACAGACATATACACCACCCACAATGACACATACAGACACAAGGCACACATAAACACACAAGCAGGCACATGTCAACACATCAGCAGGCACATAGAAACACATGCAAGCACAGATAAACATGGATAGCAAGGCAGAGACACACAAGCACACACACAGGGCCACATAGGAATACACACACAAATAAACACACAAACACAAAAATACACAAACCATCCGTGGATCCATAATCACTCCAGGCATCCTGACCAGGGTCCTTCACAGGGTCCAGAGAGGCCTGTGCAGCTGGGGGAGCACTGCACCCCTAAGTGTGATATGGGGAGCATGGTTAGAGGGCCCTACAGTCTGGTGAAAAAGGATTAGGGAGAATTTCCTCAGCCCAAACAGAGTTATGAAAAGATGACCAACTGTCCAGGTTTACCCAGGACAGAGTAAGTTCTCATTACAGATCAATGTCAGTTTAAAAACAGCAAAAGTGCTGAACAAATGGGGAAAACTGGTCTCCTTAGGGAGAAGCTAGCCAGCAATGGAGAGAGGTTGGCCACAATACTGAGATCTGAAAGCAACTCATAATAAAAGACACCCCACATAACTATAGCTATCTACCCCGGACACACAGTGTAGCAGCTGTTATAACTGAGAGAATCAGGAAAGTGGGATCCATAAATGAGAACAAGGGGAAATAATTGATTGGATTCTGTGTAGTATCCTCAGACAATGCTGACCTGTCCTTTGGAGGTCCCCAGGGCCAGTCAGTTATCACCTGGCCAGGGCCTCAGTATCTGAGCTGGGTGAGTGAGCAGTGCAGGGAGATACCCTCTCAGGGCAGCCGGTCTCCCCACCTTTATGAGAATCTGCTACTCCTGGGAACCTCCATGTTCACCATGCCTTTGACCTGTTTTTGTTCTACACTGGATACAGTTCTCTTGATGGTCCTCATTCATTATTTTCACAGTCTTCATTCACTCATTCATCACACTAACATGGTGTATCCACTGTGTGCCAGGCATTTTAAGGACGTGATGAGAATAAAACTTTCCCTCACATCTAAGAAGGCAGATGTACAAGAAATGACCCACACACACATAGTGAATTGTCACTTTGGTAAATGCTAGACATGAGGAAGGGTCTACAGAAAGTGACCAAGACAAGAGACTGATATATACCATGGGAAGGACTTTCCTGAAACCATGACAGTTAAGCTGGAATCTGGAAGATGAGAAGAAGTTAGCTAGTCAAAGGGGAAGAGGGTCTTTTATAAAGGAAGACCAACTTGTGTCAAAGTACAAAAGAGCCTGGTGTAGTCAAGTACTGCATTCAAAGATGTCAAGGAAGGTGTCATGTCCACAGCAAAGGAAAAGAGTCAGGGCAAGAGATGAAGGGCTGTTCAGGAAATAGTCTGGGAGGGGGCAGCTCTGGGAAGATTCAGAGAAACCTTGACACCTGCTTTGTCCTGATGTCTCAGCATCTCCATGAAAAGAAAGGTTATTGCTTGTTCTGGAGGATGTCATGCCATTGTGGACACTGGGACATCAGTGATCCTTGGCCCAACAAGACTGGTAAATAACATCCGGAAGCTAATCACACCAAGCCACAGGGTTCCGAAGTGAGGGGTCATACCACAGGGTCACCCCCAGTCTCCCAACACAACAAGGATCTCCAGGGCCAACCTCTCTCCTTCTCTCTCTAACAGCACTACATTTCATGTTTTGCCATCAATACCCTGCCCTCCATTCTCGTCACCATCAATGGCATCAACTACCCAATTTCAGCTCGAGCCTACATCCTCAAGGTGAGGGGACCTCACCCTGAGGGTTGGTTGTCAGATAGTAACTTACAGGAACCCTTTCGCTGCTGCTGGGAGGAGGCAGCCCTCTGCAGGCCATATAACACCATTGCAGATGCTACTGAGCCCCTGTGACTGGGCCAGAGCCTCCCACAAGACCAACCACTTGAGAGTAAAGGTAGTCTGGGACATTGATCATTCTGAAATAAATGTGGAGACACCACCCGAAGCTGGCATGGTAGGAGTCACAAGGAGAGGGAACACTAAGGTCCTCAGTCCTCAGAGAGCTTCAGTCAATCAGAGCCCTCAGATACATGAACATGAAAAGTCAGCTCTAGCATTCCATGAAATATGCCATGTGACAAGGAGAATGGCTAGGGACAGTCCCAGTGTGCCCTCCCACCATAAAATAACTGTCTCCCTTCACTTCTCAAAGTTTTCCTGGTTTGAATGATAAGTTCTTGGTTACCATAGTTTTTGACTGCAACTGCCCCTTGCTAAGCCCAGTTCCCCCTCTGAGAGTTGGGGTATCAGTCCCCTCTGTGGGGAGTGCCGGGAGCCAGCGTGAGGAATCCCACCTGTGACAAGGTCATGCAGCAGAGACCTGATGGGCAAGGTGAATCAAGCCTCAGGGTCTCCCCTGGTATTTCCTGAGCATGTACCCCAAAAACCAGAATCTGTCTGCTTTACTGTGTTATGCTTTCCACCTACTCTTCTGACATTAACAGGGGCTGTCCCCCACCACCTTTTCTGGAAAAAGTTAATTTAGAGCTTTTAGATAATAAATCTCCTGGGCATAATAAGAGTGTTTCAATTCAAAAACCCTTCTGATGGCTTTCTAGCCTGCCTGCCAGACTCTTACAGCTGTGTATGTGATTGTTTGCGGCCTCCCAAGTGAGAGGCACAGGAAGCTTAAAACATCCTAGGAATGCAGGGGCTTCTGAGGAGTCAAAATCATTGGAATAAGACTGATTAAAGGTTTCATTTGTTGAACCAATACTTGCTGCCAAATTTTCATATCTTTATTTGTAGATATAGTTGGTATATAGAAAAAACAGGTAGTAGACCTGGTATTAGCAACATTAGATCTTTGAGTTAAGTACTTTCTTTGTTATAACCCACTGCACCTTTGTTCTACAGGAATGTAACTTTATTTAGTACTTTGAGGGTGATGCAGAGTAAAGAAAAAAACACTTCTAGGGAAAAAGAGTTTTCTGGTTGATAGACATTTATCTAGGAAGAGAGTTATAAAAATGTTAATAGGCCTCTTGGCCAGAAGATAATGTAAACCACCTGAGACCTTTTGTATACGGGAAGGTATGCAAAAAGCAAGCCTGGTCTCAATGAGGGTCAGGACTGCTTCCCCTGCATAACTCTGCATATTCCATTATTTCTTTATGTACAACTTGGAGTATATAAGCTGATTTTGAAAAATAAAGTTGAGAGTCTTGCACCAATACTGGGCCCCCATGTCATTCTTTTCTCCCCTTTTCCGGCTGAATTCCCATCTGGACAGGGGAGGCTCACCACGTCTGCTTACTTGCCCTGGCTTCTAAGATCCATGCTAAAGGGAGCCTAAGGCAGGGCACCCTTCGATATTCAAGTGAATGCTGGTGGCCTAATGTAGATGGTGCAAACTTCTTGTCTTGAGGTTTTATTGGTTTTTCCCATAAACCAAGTTATTCAGCATCTTTTTCTCCACTAATATTTCCTACTACACTGTCCGGTTCTAATCTCTCTATATATCGGTAATTAAATAAGTTTTTTCCTAGAACGCCGACTCCGTCCCTGCTTCGAATTCCCTGGATCCACCGGGGCTGGACCCCGGCAGGGAGGTTGGATGCTAAGGTGAATAAAGGGTGCACAGTGACTGTTTAGCCCCAGCACAGGGTGGAGGCTTCATGTCAGCTCCCAGTGGGAGTTCAGAGCAGGGTGATGGGCTCAAAGAAGGCTTTGAAGAAGAGAAGGAATTTCAGTAATTCTAACCCTGGTTCATGGAGCCATAAGGAGACCTGTTTGCCTCTAGGCTAATTTACACTAAATTCCATAAAAATGGCATTCCAAAGTGCTCTTAAAGGATTAGTGGTGATGAGGGCTACAGATGAACCAGTGGGGGTGGAGCACCAGAGTAAGTCACACAATCTAGCCTGGAGTGGCCAAAGAGAGTGAGTGTGGGTCCAAGGAATCTCCCCAGAGAGCCTGAGCAAAGTCTTAAGGAATCTGTTGTGTGCACTACTACTAATGTGTTTAAGATGGCTAACCAACAACCAGCTTCTGAGGAGTCCAGGGAACTCTGCTAAAGTTATGTGGCAGCCTGGATGGGGGCAGGGGGTGTCTTTGGGACAAGCATACATGGATACATATGACTGAGTCCCTTTACTGTCCACCTGAAATTCAAAATATTGTTAATTGACTATACTCCAAAACAAAGTTAGAAACTTAAAAAAAAATAGGTTGTGCAGATGCAGGAGAAAAACAGGTATTCTCTGCAGTGAAGCAAGGAGCAGGAGTCAGAGGAAAGAAACAAAGTGTGAGGAGGACTATGGGACACTCTTCTTTTCTAAAAAATGTATTGAAGTATGGCTGATGTTCAGTGTTGCATTAAGTTCTGTCGCACAGCAAAATGACTCAGATACACACATACAAAAATATATATTCTTTTTTTCTTATTCTTTTCATTACAATTCATCAATGAATACTGAATACAGTTCCTTGTGCTATACACTAGGACTTCGTTTTTTATCAGTCCTCGGTATATTGCTTTGCTTCAGTTAATCCCAAATTCCCTATCCTCCCCTCCCCAACTCTCCTGCCATATGGCAACCACATATCTTTGCCTTTTTTCATTTTTGGATGAGCCCTCACGTCTGTAGCTGCTGAGAAAACCACCTAATACTTACTAAAAGAAGGAAATAAAACCAAAAAGTGTGCTGAGTCTGGATATTGAGGGCAACTGCAGGTAAGGACTCCAGAGAAGGCAATGGCACCCCACTCCAGTCCTCTTGCTTGGAAAATCCCATGGATGGAGGAGCCTGGTGGGCTGCAGTCCATGGGGTCGCTAAGAGTTGGACACAACTGAGTAACTTCACTTTCACTTTTCACTTTCATGCATTGGAGAAGGAAATGGCAACCCACTCCAGTGTTCTTGCCTGGAGAAATCCAGGGACAGGGGAGCCTGGTGGGCTGCCATCTATGGGGCTGCACAAAGTCGGACATGACTGAAGTGACTTAGCAGCAGCAGCAGCAGGTAAGGACTCAGGCTGACTGGTGTGTGTCTCTGACTCCCCAGGATTCTTGAGGCCACTACTTTGGCACCTTTAAAGAGAACAGAGTGAGTACATCTACAGAGACCTGGATCCTGGGTGACATCTTCCTGAGGCTGTATTTCTCTGTTTATGATCGAGGAAATGACAGGATTGGCCTGGATCCAGCAGTGTGACTGCTTGAACTGGTTCAGGAATCAATCAAGCCGCTCCTAACACACAGTAGCTCACACTAGGGCACTCCTGCCCAGAGATGCTGGTGAACTGTGTTTGGTGCTCTGCAAACTCTATTCTCAGTAAAGAATAAAAAGTTTCACTCTTAATGGTGCTAAAACAAATGGGTGCCTCTGTTTGGGTCTGGGAGGTACATAATAATCAGTGAGGATTTAGAACCAAGTCTGAACCACTAGTAAGAAGAGCCCAACTCCAACTGATTTCAATAATTGCAAGCTCTCAAGGTGCCCATGAAAAGCACAGAGGGAAATACAGTCAGTGTCTGTGGGCTCTTTGAATGGATCACGCTCTGTGCTTGTAAGATTGGAGTGGCCAGGGAAGGCCTGACTGAGGGAGACACATTTGAGATGATGCTAAACATTGAGAAGAAGCCAGCAAAGCAAAAGCTGGGAGAACATTGTAGATGTGAGAAATAGTCACTGTAAAGGCTCAAGGTAACCAAGCTTAATGAATAGCTACTTTTCCAGTTCCAATATTGCTTTCATGCTTGGAACTTGGCCACAGGTCACTAACCAGGACCTTGTTATATACTTCACTTGTGAGTTACCAGCAATGAATCATCTTATGCTCCCTAGAAGGGAGACCCTGGTGCTGTCACAGGGCTTAGTCAGCCCTGGGCCCAGGGCTGTGTACACAAGCTGATTATCACCAGGGGCATCAGGTGCCAGAGGCATCACCAGTGACTCTGGCTATCTCTGTGTGCCTGTTCTCATGGGTGGAAACTCCAGGGAACTGATAGAGCCAAGAGACAAACATTAGCTCTTGTCCCATCTTGCCCTGTATGATCCCATGCCCGGCTGACTACACTGCTCTCTGGGCAAAATCTCCTTCCTCTATTCCTTCTCTGCAGTTAGCTTGTGAATAACATCAGCACCAGATCCTGAAGTCCAGTGGCTTGAATTCAACTCACAACCAGCTGAGACAGAGAGATGTCCAGTCTTGCCCTGAGTCTCCGTCTTTTTCTCCAACCAGATCCATAAAGCAAAGTTCCCAAAGAACATGACTGGTTCACCCCCTCTCAGAGCATTCAAAGCTTAAAGATATTTTTTGAGCATCAAAGAGGGAACAAGTCCCTTGATTATAGGCTTGTCTCAATCCAAACCTTGATCAGGCAGGGGTTCCCTGAGGAAAGAGTAAGACACTGCATCTAAGTTCTCAGAGGGCTGAACATGGAATGCCCCTCACTGTGAATGCAGGTCCATGTGACCCAGTGTCTCAAAGGTCTGTGCTGTGTGAATAAGGAGCAGAAGCTCTGGGCCTGCTGAGCTGGGAGTCAGTCAGGCACCATCTGCATGACTGCTTTCTGGGGACACTCCAACTCAGGCTCCCCCACTGTGCCTGGAACCTCGCAGAATCTGCTGCTACAAGAGAGCAGGTCTTCTGATAGAATCGCAACCAGACTTGAGGGACAATGGGAAAGGAACTTCCACTCTGGTGCCTGCAGACCTCTGAGAGCTGCCTAGCAGTGGATGCAATTAAGCTTTCTCTCATCTTTCCCTTTCTCTCATCTTTCCCTTTCTCTCATCTTTCCCTTTCTCTCATCTTTCCCTTTCTCTCATCTTTCCCTTTCTTTCATCTTTCCCTTCCTGAAGGTCTCCTAGCCTGGGAACCAGGGGCCTTGGTTCCCAGGTCTTCGCTAACTCACCTGCAGCCTTAGAGTGAGTCATACACCACAGGGTTCAGTTTCCCATCTCTTGGATGAGGGAGACTGGACTTGCCCCAGAACACGTGTTTCAGACTGAAGCTCAGTGTCAATCAGTGGACAAGTGGCTCAGAGGTATGTGTTGCCAAGGATGCTGAGGCTGCCTCTAGTGGGCAGGGGTCCATAACTGCCTGGTGATATCCATGGATCCTGGGCTCCAGAACTGGGAGTGGAAGACCATTTAGCATACAGCTGCTGTGAGATGGAGGACCTTAGACGCCTTGCCCACTGGAGCTTACCACCATTTGGGTTCTGTGGGATAGGATCAAGTAGCTTTAAGTCAGAAGTTACCAACTGGAAAGGTTGTAGTTTCCTCTGCAGGAACTCGATTTGGGATGATGAATTAACTCTCTAAAAGGAACTCTGGACACAAGACCCGCCAGGATGGTTAGAAAATTAGGAAGTATTTTAAATGCTTGGATGACCTGCCATTTGCTGCCCAGCTTGGGATGATGCCCATAGTTAGAGTGGAATCAAAGGCCCCCTGGGGGAAGCTGTCCCTCTCCCCATGACTCATTAACAGTGAGTATGGCTCTATCCCCTTTATGTCCAGACCAGGAATTGCAGCAAGAAGAACATGACCTCCAGCAAGGTTAACTAGAAGACTTGCGTGGATTTGGCCCTCTGGTTGGCACCATTCTTTTCCAGTGCCTCTTCCTTCCCTCTTGGATCCTGAGCAGTCTGCCCATGTCTTGGTTCCTGGGTTATGAAGTCCTCCTCCCTTTCCTTCCAAATGTCCCCAGAGCCCCACTAGTGGCTCCCTCCATACCAGGCCCTCTCCCTCACCTGCAGATGACACCAAAGAAGAGAAAACCAGGGACAGGGCTGCCCAGTTCGTTCTTTCTAAAAATGTCCCCATTCCTTCTACCTCCAGGCTCTGACGTGGCTCATTAGTATCCCAAGTTGGATGAACAAGCAAATTAGCGAGGCGGAGGAGAGGGGTGCAGAGGGGGGTGAGGGTGGGGGGGAGGGGGTGCAGATGGGGGTGAGGGTGGGGTCCTTGGGTGTGGGGGATTGGTGATCAAATGACAGAAGAGCTGGAAAGAGAGCAAAGAGTCTCTAACCAGTCAGTCTTTGGGGTGCCTGCCTGAACCTGCTTTTCTTGGGCCTCACAGGGTACCACTAAGATAGAGCCTTCAGAATGCACCTTTTGGAAACTTATTACGAAATGATGTCCAAAATAACACAAATAAGAATGAATAGTATCATGAACCCTGTATTTCAACATTCGGCATCAATAACTACAGAACTACCCTCTGAGCCCCATAGGTTTTCATAAAGCAGAGACTAGAAGTGCGAGTCAAGGTGGCGGACAATAGGGTTCGTGGTGAAAACAATCTTCTTGACTTGCCTCAGTTCTCTTTCTGTGTCCTCATGTGTGGTCGGGGAGGGGATGGAGGAAGAGGCAAAATAAGAGAGAAACAGAGGGGAAGAGTTTACTATCATCATGAGGGCCCCACCATCAAAAACCCATATCAACTTAATTTCCTCCCAAAGACCCTACCTCCGAATACCGTCACATCGGGAGTTAAGGATTCAACGTTTGAATTGCGGGGAACAAAATTCAGTCTGTAGATGCTATGCAGATCTCTTTTTAAATCAAGACAGAGCCTCATTTAATTTCTTTTTTTTTTTTTTTACCATTTATTCATCTCTGCCGAAGTATTTTAAGGAAAAGGTTACCATCTCACAAAATATAGACAACCACAATGTATTTTGTTCCAAATAAAATCAACATCTAATATCCAGTCCATCTTCAAATTTCCCTGATTCTCTAAAAACAGATGTCTTTTCACAGTTTATTGAAAGAATGTACTCATATGTTTCACTTTTAAGTTGTTCTCTTTTAAGACTAAATAACTGTCTCTCTCCCGATTTTAAAGCCATTTATTTGTTCAAAAACTGGGAGGAAGTGGCGGAATTGTCTTATAGAATGTCCCAAGTATTGGGTTAGAGCACGGGTCCACAACACTGGCACCAGGACCAATATTCCTTGGTCTATTGAGAACTGAGTTGCAGAGCAAGAGGTGAGCAGCAGGCCAGTGAGTGAGGCTTCATCTGTATTTACAGCTGCTCCCCAGTGCTCTCTCATCACCCAGAGATGGGACAGTCTCGTTTAGGAAAACAAGATCTGGGCTCTCCCACCAATTCTGCATTATGATGATCTGTATAATTATTTCATTACATGTCCCAATGTAATAATAAAAGAAATAAAGTGCACAATAAGTGAAATATCCTTCAATCATCCCAAAGTCATCTCCCTACCAATTTTTGTTTAAAAAAATTTGTCTTTCAGGAAACTAGCCCTTTGTGACAAAAGGTGGGGGAGTGTAGGTTTAGAGGATTGCTTCTCTGTAGCTTTATCTGTGTTTTTCCCTGGAGACTGGCAGGTAGATCTACACTTGAGTTCAAAATTTTATTGGAATATTTCATATGCAGATATGTATTTCTTATGGTGCTGCTTAGAGTCTCACTGTTTCTAGTTGCCTCACTTTGAGAGATGCTGAAATGCAGTGCATCCTGATGATGCCAGCTTCATGCATCCATTGTATACTCCCCTTTCTACCTTTCACTTATGGTTTCAGCATCCACTGATGACCTTTACCCAGATCCATTGTTTCATGAGGATGCTGCAAAATAGTGCTTTCCTGTTTCTACCATTCCTTCTGTTTTAATTTCTGGAATTCTTCAACAAAAATAAGATTATTTTAACTGTTTGTAGTTACATGGAGTCTGCTACACACACAAAAAGGCATAAATATTGATGATTATTTTTCTTTCTCAGCTCTCAGAATGGTGCTAGTGCCCTAGCAATCTGTCACAGTGACAAAAGAGATGTTGCCTATTAGTATTTTGAATTTCTGACTTTTTGTACATTTCATTTGTTCTAATCAATGGATTTAATACTAAAATTATTCCAGTTTTGGCTTCTCCATATGGATTCCTACGCTTTCTGTCCAGCCCCTACTGGTCTTTGAAGTCCCGCAACTTTCTGGTTCTACAAGATTCCCAAGATTATATTGTGCATTTCTTCACCCAGTCCTGAAATCAGCCATCTGCTTAAGAATCCATGGATCATCTGGTGGGAAATGCATTTAGAGGCTACATGTTAGACTTCAAGATCATTATTGTTATCAAGCTGTCATTGCTTCTAGGCTTTTCAGTGGTCAGAGCAGAAAGTACAGACATTCTTTATAAAAATAAAAAGGAACTTAATGATGGTACAAACATTCTTTCAATTCAAGCTTTAAGATTGCAGGGTTTTACTTAGGTTTCTTTATTTTGTGTAAAACTCTTTTCTGTAACCACTTAAAAGTTTTATTTCAGAACAACATTAGCATTAATTACTGACGTGCTTTAACCTGTAACATACATATGATACTTTCACAATAAGAGAAGCAATATCACCAACAATAAGTTGTTGAATATAACTTCAGATTTCTTTGTGTTTTTGCTTCTGTTTTTCTTTTGGTTTGTTTTGTATGGGGCAGTATTTTTGTTTGTCTTTGTCCTTAGAAGATATTCCACTCTGAATGTAGAGTCATAATTCTGAATTTTACAACAACTCAAGCAATGTTTTGATGTATGCAGCTAATTACCAACTTGTTACAATTAGACTTATTAGTCTTTGTTCTCAATTTTGACACATGTGATTACTTTTTGATTCTGTAACACATTTTCATGGCTGCAATTCAAAGTATAAAACATGAAAAATTTCACTTCCCTACCCCTCATCAATAAATTACATTTTAGTCGTTTTTGACTGATTCTTTTACTCTTTCTAAATGAAAATAGACATACATGTGTATGCTGCTGCTGCAAAGTCGTATCAGTCATGTCCGACTCTGTGCGACCCCATAGATGGCAGCCCACCAGGCTCCCCTGTCCCTGGGATTCTTGAGGCAAGAACACTGGAGTGGGTTGCCATTTCCATCTCCAATGCATGTGTATAAGAAGCAAGAAACTCTAAGAACTTTTTGGACCCTCTTTTTAAAAAGCTAAATACACAGTTGACAATATCACCCATTCCACTACTCCTTCATCCACATTATACCCCGGTGTTGGGATGCCCTGTGCCTCATTGCAGATTCTCACATGGATGGTCACTTCAGGTATGTGGCTGATATTTTGCTTTTAAAAACAATGTGCAGTAGACAGCTTGTGCATATGACTTTTTATATTTTCACCAGCGTATCATTGGGTAGATCCCTAGGAGTAGAATTGCTGAGTTAAAGAGAAAATTTGTGTGTTATATGTTAGATGCTATCATAGTCCCTCTGTAGAGAGCAAACCACCAAAACTGGACTTAAACAATTTGCAAAAATGAGGGTTAAGACATTGTACCCCATGTATACACACCTGATGTCCAGACCAAGCCCCTGTTGTTGTATCCAAGGGACAGGCCAGGATAGATCTCATGGAGGAATAGACCCTGGGAGTCCTGGAAGAGCCAGGAAACCCTATCGTCTTTCCTTTGGCTGCAGTAACAGTTTAACAGATAGCCCTGTTCATCTCAGTCTGGTTTGGAGCCCTATGTGGTTTTCTTTGCCTTCTTTGATTGATAAGACACTTCAAAATTATTTTTTCTGTGTTTTGTTTGGCAGTCAACATTTTTCATAGCATGGACCCTACTGGAGACTTACATCAGACATATATCCATTTATCTTCAGCAAATTGGCATTATTAAGGTCATTGATTGATATGTCCCTGGTGATCTTTCTTTGTAAATAGAAAACTAACATGTTTAATATGCATTCAGTCTCATTTTTAAATCAACCAACTTGAATTAAATCCCCCTCTGTCTCCACAGTATTCCTACTTCTAGGCCACAAATAAAAACCTGCAAAGACTGAAGGCTGAATCCAGCCCACTGTGGTGGAGATTTATCTCCCACTATGCTTTTGGGGGATCAAATTAGTTGCTACCATTAAAATCACGAACTTGCACATAAATATCCAGACTTCTGACTTCTCTTGAAAACATGGCCAACTGACCCACTTTCCAGCATGGCTGAAGTGGAGGAGAGGCTGCTCCCAGTGGAAAGGCATGTGCTGCCCAGTGTTGAGCATGGCTGCCTAGGCTTTGTGTCATTGCTCTTGCCTCCTGGACCATGAGTTTGTGAGAACTAGACTGCTAGCTCGATCAAGATAAAGACCACTTGTGTCTTGATCAGCTTTGACTTTCCACCATCTAACTCAGATACCAGCACACATGTCTTCCTTGTAGGTTTGTTGGATAATATAAAATACCTTGTGGATGCCTATGGCACTTCTTCCAATACTGAACTCATGCAATTGAAATACTGCTCTGCCCTAAATCTTTGATGGAGACTGGCATCATAGGTGCCCCTGACGTCTGCCATTAGACCCACTACCTAAAGCCACTCATATGTCCCTGGGCTGCCTCTCAAGCCTCCACTTTTCCATTTGACCTCTTTGCCTCCTAGCAATCAGCTCTCCAATGAGGACAGCAAACCATATCTCATTAAGTGGCTAGGCAGATCACATGAGATCATGAATGTCTAGCATGGCCCCTAGTATTCATTTCTATGGTTTTCTTAGCGGTTATTTTCTCCAAGTTGGCAAGTTTCTCCACTCCTTAGATGTCCATGCACTTCACTTTGGTTTTCCACTCCAGCATCACATCACGAGCCCTGTGAGTCAAAAGAGCACCACAGATCTCTAGAAGTTACCTTTTTTAAAAATTTTAGCTTTCAATTTATATTGGAGTATAGTTGATTTATAGAATTGTATTAGTATTAGTTGTATGGGAAACTAATTCCCTTATACATATCCATGTATCATTCTTCTTTGATTCCTTTCCCATACAGGTTATTACAGAATACTAAGTAGAATTCCTGTGGTATAAAGAAGGTCCTTGCTGATTTTCTCTTTTATATGTATGGATGTGAGAGTTGGACTGTGAAGAAAGCTGAGTTATGAAGAACTGATGCTTTTGAACTGTGGTGTTGGAGAAGACTCTTGAGAGTCCCTTGGACTGCATGAAGATCCAACCAGTCCATTCTGAAGGAGATCAACCCTGGGATTTCTTTGGAAGGAATGATGCCTAAAGCTGAAACTCCAGTACTTTGACCAACTCATGCGAAAAGTTGACTCACTGAAAAAGACTCTGATGCTGGGAGGGATTGGGGGCAGGAGGAGTAGGGGACGATATAGGATGAGATGGCTGGATGGCATCAGTGACTCGATGGACGTGAGTCTGAGTGAACTCCGGGAGTTGGTGATGGACAAGGAGGCCTGGCGTGCTGCAATTCATGGAGTCGCAAAGAGTCAGACATGACTGAGTGACTGAACTGAACTGAACTGAATAACTGTTAATCTCAAACTCCCAGTTTTTCCCTCTCCCATCCATCGTCTTTGCTAAACACCATTCTTTATTGAGTTCTGTAAATCTGAATATGCAGGGTCTGATGTGACTGTTCACCAAGTGATCAGCCGACAGGCCAGGCTCGTCTCTGGTTTGGACCCCTTTTGGTGTCACACCACAGGTCCTCAACCTTTTTATCCCCACTGACCTCGGCATTTGCTTTTATAATGCTCCAAGAGGTCAAACAAAGTTCCCCAACACTTTAGGCCAAGCTAGATGTCAGAAGGAAAAAAGTGCCTCTCCTCCAAGCAGCAGTCCCAAGGCAGGCCCCAGAGTAGCTGTAGGTCAGACAGCCTCCACTTAAACCTATCAGACTTGGGGGCCCACTATGCAGCCCATTCATTCCACAGATGGGCAGCCCTGCGCAGAGATCACACAGCTTTTGTGAGGACTCTGACTTGCCTGAGATCCAGTCCCTGACTTGTCACTAACATCCCTTGGTCTGCAGTGAGCTTGGCCAAGTCTCTTCTGCTCTGTTGCTCTTGATTCCTCATCTGGAAGCCAGAGAGAAAACCGAATGATTGCCCAAATCATGACATGACCCTGAAGAGGCTCCCTAGTCCTGGACAAGCTCCTCACATACAGCAGGTAGAACAGGTATGAATTTGAGTCCCACGTACCTGGTTAATTTTGTCAACTAAGCATTGTTCCTCACCATCTGGAACTACAAGGATAGAGTCACTAGCCACTGATGTCACTTATTTTCAGCACAACGTGAAAGGAGTTTCAGGGCAGAGGTCAGGAATGAGGTACTCAGTGCTCTGGGAAAACAGAAAGAAGAACACTTCAAAGAAATATTTTCAAAAGAAGATTTGATGTGCTTGATATCTTGTATAAACCCATATCTAAAAAGCACAAAAATTGTTAACATAGACAACAGCTCTTTCTCACTAGCAACAAACTTCTGCCAAAATGTGTGCTTGACTGCCTATACCCTCTTCACCAATAAAATGCACACTACCTCCCTCTCTTCACCTCTTCAGTGAAGCTCCTCAAACCTGAGAGGTCATCTCCCTGGCTGTAGTCCTTGTTTGCCCCAAATAAAACTTTACTCAAAGTTCTCACATTGTGCTGTATTTTTTCAATCCACACTTTATATAAAACTCATATGGCACTTACCATGAATCAAAGCACCCTACACATAGTAACTCAGTTCGTTCTGCTTTTATTCTGTATTTAAAGACAAAAAACAGTAAGTAGTTTGTCCAAGGACACACAACTAGTAGATGGCCAAGCTGGAATTTGAATGCAGTCCATCTGACTCTAGCACTGTTCTTAAGTGCTCTGCTCACTCTCATTTTGTAAGCTGTGTCATATACCTTTGTCTTTAACTCAAGTTCAATAGTGTCTCCCCTTCAGGATGAGAACATAGTTCCCGTTCTTCTCCTTTCTCCATAGAATCCTTTGAGATGTTCAGACTATTGCAGTGTCCAAAGAAAAATTGGGAGGGGTGGTATCTGTGAAGATACAGTGGTGTCACTTTGACATTTCAGCTCCCCCAACAGGAAGCTGAAACACCAGTCTGAATGTAGAGTCAAAATTCTGAACATTAAAGCCCCTTGAGTAATGTTATGTGTAGATGCCATGGAGAGAGAAAGGGCAATTGACTCCTGTATTCTTACCTGGGAAATTCCATGCACAGAAGCCCCTGGTGGACTACAATCCACGGGAGTCACAAAAGAGTTGGACACGACTGAGCGATTAAACAGCAACATAAAGGGCAAGCAACACTTTCTATTCACAACAGTCAGTCCATGAATTAGCACATGCCCCTCCCCCTGCCTCCCCCACCCCTGGCAACTGGCGACACTGCAGATGGTGAAGCATCCACAGTCTGCATCCCCGGAAGACAATGTCCCAAGTCAGAGCCCCAGTTTGTGAGTACCTTCCTCAGTGACACCGTCCATGCCCCACCCTCTTGTCTTCTCTACATTATTCCAGGTCCCATAAGCTCAGGACTAAGGAGCAGCTGTATTAGCAGTCACACAGACCTGGATGCACATCTTCCCTCTAACATTCTCGGGCTCTATGTCCTTCACGGAGGTGCTTAACCCCTCTCAACTTCAGTTTTGTCATCTTTAAATCGGGGACAATTTCAAGCTCTAAAGGTGCCCACAAAAGCACAGAGAGAAATGCAGTCAATGTCTACAGGCTCTTTGAATGGATCAGGCTCTGAGCTTGTGAGATTGGAGTGTCAGGGAAGGACTGCCTGAGGGAGACACATTTGAGATGATGCTATACGTTGTAAAGACACCAGCAATGCAAAAGCTGGGAGAAGAACATTGTAGATGTGAGAAATAGTCACTGTAAGGGCCTAAGGAAACCAAGCTTAATGAATGGCTACTTTTCCACTTTGAATATTACATTCATGCTTGGAACTTGGCCACAAGTCACCAACCAGGAGCTCGTTACATACTTCACTTGCAAGTTACCAGCAATGAACCATCTCATGCTCCCCAGAAAGGAGACCCTGGTGCTTTCACAGGGCTGAGTCAGACCTGGGCCCAGGGCCGTGTACACAAGCTGGTTATCACCAGGGGCATCAGGTGCCAGGGGCATCACCAGTGACTCTGGCTATCTCTGTGTGCTTGTCCTCAGGGGTGGAACTTCCAGAGAGTTGACAGAGCCAAGAAACAAACAAAAGCACTTGTCCCATCTTGCCTTGTGTGATCCTGTGGCCAGCTGACAAATCTGCTCGCTGGGAAAAATCTGCTTCCTCTCTTCTTCTCCAAAGGTAGATAACATCAGCACCTTACCCTGAATTCTGGTAGCTGGAACTCAACTCACAACCAAATGAGACCCAGAGATGTCCAGCCTTGTCTTGAGTGTCTGTCCTTTTTCTCCAACCAGTTCCCTAAAGCAAAGTCCACAAAGAACATGACTGGTTCACTCCCTCTCAAGGCATTCAAAGCTTCAAGATCTTTTCTGAGCATCAAAGAGGGAACAAGTCCCTTGATTATAGGCTTGTCTCAGTCCAAACCTTGCTCAGGCAGGGGTTCCCTGAGGAAAGAGTAAGACTCTGCGTCTAAGTTCTCAGAGGGCTGACCATGGAATGCTCTGCACTGTGAATGCAGGTCCATGTGACCCAGTGTCTCAAGGGTCTGTGCTGTGTGAATAAGGAGTGGAAGCTCTGGGCCTGCTGAGCTGGGAGTCAGTCAGGCACCATCCGCATGACCGCTTCCTGGGGACACTCCAGCTGGGGCTCCCCCGCTGTTCCTGGAAACCAGCAGAGGCAGCTCTGGATAGTGCTTTCCTGCTGCTACAAGAAGGCAGATCTTCTGATAGAATCGCAGCCAGACTTGAGGGACAATGGGAAAGGAACTTCCAGTCTGGCACCTGCAGACCACTGAGAGCTGCCCAGTAGTGGATGCAATTGACCTTTCTCTCATCTTTCATTTCCTGGAGGTCTCCTAGCCTGAGAACCAGAAGTCTTGATTCCCAAGTTTTCATTAACTTACCTGAAGCCTTAGAGTGAGTCATAAACCCGATGGTTCAGTTTCCCATCTCTTGGATGAGGGAGACTATACTTGCTCCAGAACAGCTGTTCCCGACTGAGGTTCAGTGTCAATAAGTGGACAAGTGGCTCAGAGGTATCTGTTACTGAGAATGCTGGGGCTGCATCTAGTGGGCAGGGGGCCGTGACTGCCTGGTGATGTCCGTGGATCCTGGGCTCAGGACTGGGAGTGGAAGACCACTTAGCACACAGCTGCTGTGAGATGGAGGACCTTAGACGCCTTGCCCACTGGAACTTACCTCCATTTGGGTTCTCTGGGATGAGTTCAGGTAGCTATAAGTCAGAGGTTACCAACTGGGAAGTTTGTAGTTTCCTCTACAGAAACCCAAGTTGGGTTGATGAATTAGCTCTCTGAAAGGAAATCTGGGCACAAGACCTTCCAGGAGGCTTACATAAAATAGAAAGTATTTTAAATGCTTGGATGACCTGCCATTTTGCTGCCCAGCCTGGGATGATGCCCATAGTTAGAGTGGAATCAAAGGCCCCCTAGGGGAAGCTGTCCCTCTCGCCGTGACTCATTAACAGTGAGTACAGCTCTATCCCCTTCATGTCCAGAGCAGGAATTCCAGCAAGAAGAACATGACCTCCACTAAGGTTAGCCAGAAGACTTGGGTGTATTTGGCTCTCTGGTTGGCACCATTCTTTTCCTAGTGTTTCTTCCTTCCCTCCTGGATCCTGAGCAATCTGCCTACGTCTTGGCTCCTGGGTTATGAAGTCCTCCTCCCTTTCCTTCCAAATGTCCCCAGAGCCCCACTAGTGGCTCCCTCCATACCCAGGCCCTCTCCCTCACCTGCTGCTGCTGCTGCTGCTGCTAAGTCACTTCAGTTGAAGTCGTGACACTAAAGAAGAGGAAACCAGGGAGGGGGCTGCCCAGGTCATTCTTTCTAAAAATGTCCCCATTCCTTCTCCTGCCAGGCCCTGATCTGGCTCATTAGAGTCTCCAGCTGGATGAACAAGCAAGTTAGCAGGGCGGTGCAGATGGGGGTGAGGGTGGGGTCCTCGGGTGTGGGGGATGGTGATTAGAGGACAGAAGACCTGGATAGAGAGCAGGTGGGTCTCCAACCACTCCAGTCTTTGGGGGCCTACCTGAATCTGCTTTTCTTGGGCCCCTCAGGGTACCACTAAGACAGAGCCTTCAAAATGGACATTTTGGTAATTTATTACAAAATGATGTCAAACAAAACAGAAATAAGAAAGAATAGTATCATGAACCCTGTATTTCATCATTCAGCATCAATAACTACAAAACTACTCTCTGAGTCCCATAGGTTGTCATAGAGCAGAGACTAGAAGTACAAGTCAATTGGTGGACAATCAGTTCCTGGTGATGACAATCTTCTTGACTTGCATCAGTTCTCTTCTTTCTATGTTCTCATGTGTGGTACTGAAGGGGACGGAGGAAGAGGGAGAATAAGAGACAAGCGGGGGTGGGGGAGCAAGAGTTTAATCTCATCATGAGGGCCCCACCATCAAAAACCCATATCAAATTTACCTCCCAAAGACCCTACCTCCTAAAACCATCACATCGGGAATTCAGGATTCAACGTCTGAATTGCAGGGAACAAAATTCAATCTATAGTGGCTATGCAGATCTTTTTTCAAATCAAGACAGAGCCTCATTTAATTTCTTTTTTCTTTTACTATTTATTCATCTCTGCTGAAGTATTTTAAGGAAAAGGTTCAGTTCAGTTCAGTCCAGTCACTCAGTCGTGTCCGACTCTTTGTGACCCCATGAATTTCAGTACGCCAGGCTTCCTTGTCCATCACCAACTCCCGGAGTTCACCCAAACTCATGTCCATCAAGTCGGGGATGCCATCCAGCCATCTCACCCTCAGTCATCCCCTTCTCCTCCTGCCCCCAATCCCTCCCAGCATCAGAGTCTTTTCCAATGAGTCAACTCTTCACACGTGGTAGCCAAAGTATTGGAGTTTCAGCTTTAGCATCAGTCCTTCCAAAGAACACCCAAGGCTGATATCCTTCAGAATGGACTGGTTGAATCTCCTTGCACTACAAGAGACTCTCAAGAGTCTTCTCCAAGACCACAGTTCAAAAGCATCAATTCTTCGGTGCTCAACTTCCTTCACAGTCCAACTTTCACATCCATACAAGACCACTGGAAAAACCATAGCCTTGACTAGACGTACCTTTGTTGGCAAGGTAATGTCTCTGCTTTTGAATACGCTATCTAGGTTGGTCATACTTTCCTTCCAAGGAGTAAGCGTCTTTTAATTTCATGACTGCAGTCACCATATGCAGTGATTTTGGAGCCCAAAGAAATAAAGTCTGACACTGTTTCCCCATCTATTTGCCATGAAGTGATGGGACCAGATGCCATGATCTTAGTTTTCTGAATGTTGAGCTTTAAGCCAACTTTTTCACTCTCCTCTTTTACTTTCATCAAGAGGCTAAAGTTTCTCTTCACTTTCTGCCATTAGGATGGTGTCATCTGCATATCTGAGGTTATTAATATTTCTCCTGGCAATCTTGATTCCAGCTTGTGCTTCTCCCAGCCCAGAGTTTCTCATGATGTATGCTGCATATAAATTAAATAAGCAAGGAAAAGGTTACCATCTCACAAAATATAGATAACCACAATGTATTTTGTTCCAAATAAAATCAACATCTAATATCCAGTCCATGTTCAGATTTCCCCGATTCTCTAAAAACAGATGTCTTTTCACAGTTTATTGAAAGAATGTACTCATATGTTTCACTTTTAAGTTGTTCTCTTTTAAGACTAAATAACTGTCTCTCTCCCGATTTTAAAGCCATTTATTTGTTCAAAAACTGGGAGGAAGTGGCATGATTTGTCTTATAGAATGTCCCAAGTATTGGATTAGAGCAAGGATCCACAACACTGGCACCAGGGCCAATACCATTCCTTGGTCTACTGAGAACTGGGTTGCAGAGCAGGAGGTGAGCAGCAGGCCAGTGAGTGAGGCTTCATCTGTATTTGCAGCTGCTCCCCAGTGCTCTCTCATCACCCAGAGATGGGACAGTCTCGTTTAGGAAAACAAGATCTGGGATCCCACCAATTCTGCATTATGATGATCTGTATAATTATTTCATTACATGCCTCAATGTAATAATAAAAGAAATAAAGTGCACAATAAGTGAAATATCCTTCAATCATCCCAAAATCTTCTTCCTATGAAAAATTTGTCTTTCAGGAAACTAGCCCTTTGTGACAAAAGGTGAGGGAGTGTAGGTTTTAGAGGATTGCTTCTCTGTAGCTTTATCTGTGTTTTTCCCTGGAGACTGGTAGGTAGATCTAGACTTGAGTTCAAATTTTTTTATTGGAATATTTCATATGCAGATATATATTTCTTATGGTGCTACTTAGAGTCTCACTGTTTCTAGTTGCCTCACTTTGAGAGATGCTGAAATGCAGTGCATCCTGATGATGCCAGCTTCATGCATCCATGTATACTCCCCTTTCTACCTTTCACTTATGGTTTCAGCGTCCACTGATGACCTTTGCCCAGATCCATTGTTTCATGAGGATGCTGCAAAATAGTGTTTTCCTGTTTCTACCATTCCTTCTGTTTTAATTTCTGGAATTCTTCAATAAAAAAAAAGGATTCCTTAAACTGTTTGTGGTTACATGGAATCTGCTACATACAAAAAAAAAAAAAAAACAGCGTAAATATTGATGATTATTTTCCTTTGTCAGCTCTCAGAATGGTGTTAGTGACCTAGCAATCTGTCACAATGACAAATGAGATGTTGTCTATTAGTATTTTGAATTTCTGACTTTTATATATTTAATTTGTTCTGATTAATGGATGTAATGCTAAAATTATCCCAGTTTTGGCTTCTGCATATGGATTCCTAAGCTTTTCTTAGACCCACTACCTAAAACCACTCATATGTCCCTGGACTGCCTCTGAAGTCTACACTTTTCCTTTTGACCTCTTTGCCTCCTAGCAATCAGCTCTCAAACAAAGACAGCAAACCATACCTCATGAAGTAGCTAGGCAGACCACATGAGATCACGAATGTCTAGCATGGCCCCTCGTATTCACTTTTATGGTGTTCTTAGCAGTTACTTTCTTCAAGTTGGCAAGTTTCTCCATACCTTAGATGTCCATGTGCTTCACTTTGGTTTTCCAGCCAAGCCTCAAGGACGAGATCACAGTAGAATTCTTTGAATTCTGAGGATTTCCTAAGACCATTCCCCAAGCTCAGGGATAGAGATAAAAATTTTATCGAGAGTTTTGTATTTTTATCAGATCCATTAGTGCCCTAAAGCGGACAATTAGGACAGGTTAGAGCATATATAACTAGAAGCTCCTGGTCACCACTGCATGCTAAAGAACTAAAAGTTTCCTGAGTACTTGGAGCCAGGAAAGAAGCATGAAGTGGCTTGTGCTCCTCGGGCTGGTGGCCCTCTCAGAGTGCATAGTCATGTAAGTATGGGGACTGTAAGTAGCATCATCTTCCTTTCTGGGTTAGAAAGAAATGGAATATTTCCCTGATAGTCTTAAAGTTCAACTCTTACTTATTGATAAGTACCTTGCTATAGGTACTTATCCTTGCTTCTTTAGCCTTGGGCTTCCCAGGTGGTGCTAGTGGTAAAGGACCCATGTGCAAATATAGGAGATGTAAGAGATGTGGGTTTGATCCCTGGGTCAGAAAGATCCTCTGGAGAAGGACATGGCAACCCACCCCAATATTTTTGCCTGGAGAGTCCCATGGGCCGAGGAGCCTGGCAGGCTGTGGTCCATAGGGTCATACAGAGTTGGACACGACTGAAGCAGCTTAGCACGCATGCATGCACCTTGCTATAGAAACTGTGGGTCCCTGGGTCGAGATGTAGGTTTGCATGGTTGCATAACTCTTGGGAACCCATCATGTGGTGACCTGCTGGAAATGGAAGACCTTGCAATTGTTTAGTGCACAACCTGTACAAATGTATGTGTGGCCCTGTGGAACAGAATTTTTCTACATCTTATTCTAGGTGTCCTCTCTGTTCTCTCTCTACTTCAGTGTGTATATGTCTACGTCTGCATCTCTGCATCTCTCTCATTTATCTCTCCATCTGTTTGGAAGTCTCTGTGAGTACAGATCTCTCCGTGTCGTTTTCTCTTCTTTTAATTTTTCAATTTTGACTCTTCCTTGCTTTTTAGCCTCTTAATTTCCCTAATTTGTTTCCTATCTCCTGGATTATTCTCTTAACCTTCTGTTCCGTTTCTACTTTGAGAAAGACTGGGAGAGCTACTTCTACATTGTTTTACATCTGACAAGCAGTGTGACCACAGCCAGGTGACAAACTCCTTGAATTTCAGGTTCCTTCCCCATAAAATTAGGATAATGATCCCCTTCTACAATCTTCCTCCTTGAGCTTTCTTGAGAACAATACAGAAGGATGGTAATAGCAACACTAATGGCTGTCATTGTTGAGATTTACTATATATCAGATACATTCTATCCATCACTTCACTTATCTCCCAAATTTTCTAAATGGAAGGTGGGAATCATTACATTCCACCTTTTTACCCAGGGGTAAGATGAAAATCCAAATAGTCTTACCCAATGTTACACAACAGAACCTGTATTCAAACCTACGTCCTTGCCATGGTATTTGCATGGCATTCCAATAATAAGGTGACACTCATGAAAACGCTTGGAAAATACACAGTGTATTACAATGATAGTTATACCTTAACACGGACAGCTAATAGTAATTTCTCCTTTGTTTCTTGTCTTAATCCTCGGTGAAAGTTTGCCTCTAAGGAAAATGAAGACCTTGCGAAAAACCCTGAGGAAAAAAACTTGCTGAACAATTTCCTGGAGGAACAAGCTTACAGACTGTCCAATAATGACTCCAAAACAGCTACTCACTCGCTGAGGAACTATCTGGATGTGAGTTTGTTGGGCGGATGGCTCTCCACAGCGCCTCCTGGTGCCCTAGCCTAGCACTGTGGTTCTTCTGGAGGTAGCAGGTGGGATGTTGGGGCTGGGACTCCTGCAGGAGTCAGAAACACTGGGGCACAGGGACTCCATTCCGGAGGAGAAGGCATGCTCATCCTCAACTCTTGGTTGGTGGTGACTGGGCCCAGCAATGATCAGGGGACAAGTAAAAGTCCATTTCTGTGTCAAAGTTGTGTCATTAGGTTGAGGGAGATTGTTCCTTCTGAACTAAGTGAGCCACTCAGTTACAGATGAAGGGTGAGCCATCACCAGTCAAAAGATAAAGCCAACTGCAGAGCAAGAGTGAATCTCCAGGCAGAAGAATTCGGCTTCCACAGATGCAAGAATCACAGCAGTAAAAGTTACTGAATCCCTATTCCATGTAAGGCATTAGAATCTAACACTGTGGTTATTGTTATCAGATTAGAAAAAAGGGCACATTTTGTCTTCAAGGTTCTGCAGGTTCGCCTGAGAGAAAGGCAAAGAGTAAATATATGTGAAATGAAAGGATCACCTGCGTGGTGTTTATTGGATGTGGTCTGAGTTTAGAGTGGCTGGGATTGATCAAGGAGGACCTGGAGAAGGAAGTGCTCAGACTGGGTTTGAAGAGGAGACTAGAGAGATCCCCCAGTGAAGGCACCAGGACTTCCCTGCACACCCAGTGCTTATGCCTCTGGGATCAAATGCAGGAGGTACTTTTTCAACTCCTGGTCATAGAGTGAGTATCCCACCTACTGCATAACACAGGAAAAAATATCAAATTCAGGCACCTCTGAGAACAAAGGCTATGGGCTCCATGGTGGTTGGAAGGTGATCTCAGGAGACATGTGACACCCAGAGGGAGGCAGCAGTGTGGGAACAAGGGGATCCAGATCTGCACTAACCCACCCCTCCTGGTCCCCATAGATTGCCTACGTGGGTAACATCACCATTGGAACACCCCCTCAGGAGTTCCGGGTCATCTTTGACACAGGCTCAGCTGACTTGTGGGTGCCTTCCATCAGCTGTGTCAGTGAAGCTTGTAGTGAGTACAAACACCCTTCATCTCATGCACCTTTTACTTGCCCTGACACTCCGTTCTCCACCCTTGGCACCTGACTGACACTCATCTCTTGTATCTGCAGGAACACACACCACCTTCAATTATCAAAATTCTTCCACCTTTGAGAAACCAGGCCAGCCTATCAGCATCTACTATGGATCTGGGATAATTCAGGGATTTCTTGGCTCTGACACCGTTCGGGTAATGTGGAAACAAAAGCTGAGTCAGGACTGACTATGGAGTGACCACTGCTTACAAAACAGACATAGGACCAGCTGGCAGGACCGTCCTACCCTACCTCCCATAGATACTGGCCATCTTACCCACAGGATCCTGTCCCTGGGGAGACAGTCTCTGTACTGACACACAAACAAATGGATTAGCTAACCCAGAGAGTGGCTTGGGCTGTGGACTTGCAGCTCCTCTGCCCATGAGCAGCTCAGGGTTCATTTTGCTGGGAGCCAGAAAGGTGGGGGGGAGCAGCGATTTTTATATTCTCAGACTGTGCTGGGCACTGCCATGGTAATATCTTGCTTAAACCTGCAACAACCCCACACAGCAGGTGCATTAACTAGTGAATGATACATATGAGGAAACTGAGGTGCAGACAGCAAGGGCCTTGCTGAGGTCACACATTTAGTAAGTGGTGGATCTGGGCTAGATTGGTGAAACTGGTGGTGGGTGTTTGGGGAAAGGATCGGGGGACCCTGGGGGAAATCAAGCACTTCACATATCCAGAGTGGTTAAGAAGGAGGACTGAGATGTAGGTAGGCCTGATAAGTGTGTTCTCAATGTATGGGGCCTTTGGGAGTCTAATAAAACCTATAGCCTCCCTCCCTCAAAGTACCTGAGTAGTTCGCCTCTCTCTCTCTCTCTCTCTCTCTCTCTCCCCCTCCCTCTCCCTCTCTCTCTCACACACACTTACACAAACACACAGATACCCCCAAAAGGGTATTTCCCAGGCAGCAATTTCATAAGAACCCTGCCAGCAACATTGTATAATAGACTTCTGTCTTTCTGGGAAGATACAGAACCCAAAATACATTACCATCAACTCAGTCCATTTCTCTCATCAGTTCATAGAGACGCCAGAGAAGGCTCTCCTGCTCTTTACTCATTTTGTCCATAAGGGGACAGCACTGGATTCTGGCCTGACTCTTGGTTGCCCCCACCTGTACGGAAGCCATGAGGCCAATTTTACTCATTCAGAAGGTGTTTTTCAGAGGGACAGATGTTTTAAAACGCACAGACCCACCTAAATGGAACCCAAATTCCCATCCAGGTTCAGTCTAACCATCTGAGGTCTACCTAGGACATAGAAAGACCTCAGTTCTCTGCAGAGCTACTGGCGTCTCTTCCTCAGCCCAAGCCTAGACCCAGTTAACAAACGTTTATGTGGGAACTCTTCTCGCTCACAGATCGGGAACTTTGTTAGCCTTAACCAGTCGTTTGGCCTAAGCGAGGCAGAATTCGGGTTTGATCGTGCACCCTTTGACGGCATCCTGGGCTTGGCCTTCCCCTCCATCAGCACCAAAGGTGCCATCCCCATCTTTGACAACTTGTGGTCTCAAGGTGCCTTTCCTGAGCCTGTCTTTGCCTTCTACTTGAGCAAGTAAGTCTGAGCTGGACAATCCCTCTCCAAATTAGTTGTAAGATGCTTTCAGTTGCATGAAAATTATGTAACAATTGATACAGAAGTATCCTGAGAGATAATCGAACCCAAGATAACTATGGCCCCAGGGCCCCACCTGGCTTCACCACTGGCTTTTATAATAAAGTTTTATTAGAACACAACCATGCTCCTGAGCACAAGAGCTGGGGCTTGGTATAGGGGGTGAGCAAAAAGAAAGACTAATGCAAGGTGTCAGGATATGAGTTGTAAGAAAAGGCAACAGGATTTGCTGATGAATTTGACATGGAAGGGAGAGAGAGGGAAGGTGGAAATCTTTCCCTTCTCACTAACATTTCACTGAGCACCCAGGACCAGCTACACAAAGTAAGGTGGGACCCAAAACGAAAGTGTGGGACTCTTTCAACAAGTTTTGGGAATTTTAAGACAGGGAGAGCAGAGGTGGGGGGCCCTGCTGAGTGTGGGGCCAACGGAGAGTGCAAGTCACGGGCCAGTGAAGCTAACCCCGGTGACTTGAAGCCACGCCCCAGTGCCTCAAGCCTGGGTTTCTCTGAAAAAATACGGGCTGGGCAAGGTGGAAGCCAAAACTCTTCAGCACACTGACGCCTGAGGGCATCTCTGAGCACTCAGGCCACAGGAGACCCAGGGCCTCTTCAGAAGACTGAACGGATAGAGCCTTGCCAGGTGGCCGGCTTCTGACCTCCTTTGTGCCACTCATTAGCCAGCAACTGACCTCAGTCTGGTTCTCAAGTGCTCCTAGCCTCGATTTCTGCCCCTGTAGATGGGGACCTTATGAGGGCCTTGATGAGTAGACAAGCACAGCTCTCAGAATCTCCTCCAAGGTTCTCCCCCTCTCCTCTCTCTACAGAGACAAGCTGGAGGGCAGTGTGGTGATGTTTGGTGGGGTGGACCACCGCTTCTACAAGGGAGAGCTCAACTGGGTACCAGTGCCCCAACCTCGCCACTGGCTGATAAGCATGAACCAGTAAGCCTCTGCTTCTAAGGGTCACCACAAACGATGCTCCCACAGCTGTACACAGACACAGGCAGACACAAATCCACTCCCAGACACAGTCAACAGACATACACACCAACCACTATGACACAGACAGACACAAGGCACTCATGTAAACATACAAGCAGGCACATGTAAACATGCATAGCCAGCCAGAGACACACAAGTACACACACAGAGCCACATATGAATACACACATAAACACAGAAACACACAGATACACAAACCACCCACGGGTTCATAATCACCCCAGGCCTCCTGACCAGGGCTCTGAATACGGTCCACCATAGGGTCCAGAGAGGCCTGTGCCACTGCAGGAGGACTGCACCCCTGAGTGGAGGTGGGGAGCACGGTTATAGGACTTTACAGTGTGGTGAAAAGACAGTCAGGGAGAATGACCTCAGCCTGACCAGAACTGTGATAAGATGACCCACTGTCCAGGGCTACAAGGGAGCAAGGAAGTTCTCAGCAAGATAAATGCCAGTTCAAAAACAGGGAAAGTCCTGAAGAAATGGGGAAAACTAGTCTCCTTAGGGAGAAGCTAGCCAGCAGTGGAGAGAGGTTGGCCACAGTCTTGGGACCTGAAAGCAACTCATAAAAAGAGACACCCACATCCCTGGGCTCACAGTGGGGCAGGGGCTATAACAGAGAATCGGGAAGGTGGGATCCAGGAGTGGCTTAAGAAGAAGAGGCAATCATTGATGAGATTCTGTGTTTGACCCTCAAATAAAAGCTTACCTGTCCGTTGAGGTTCTGTGTCTAGTCAAGTATCGTCTGGCCAGGGTCTCAGTGTCTGAGCCCAATGAGTAGGTGCTCCTCAGAGACATCTTCTCCCAGGGCAGCTGGTCTCCCCTACCGCTATGAGAATATGCTGCCGCAGGAACCTCCATCTTTACAGTGTGTTTGTCCCATTGTTGGTAAGACATCAGATATACCTCTCTGGATGGTCTTCATTATTTTCACAGCCTTCATTCACTCATTCAACAGACAAGCATTGGGCACCCACTGTGTGCCAAGAAATTTAGGGAGGCAAGGAGAATAAAGCTCGCCCTCACATCTAAGAAGGCAGATGCACAAGAAATGACACACACACACAGTCAATTGTCACTTTGGTACCTGCTAGACCTGAGGGAGGGTCTACAGAGAGTGACCAAGACAGGAGACTGATATATACAGGAGATATACAGGAGAAAGATTTCCCTGAAACCATGAAAGTTAAGCTGAAATTTGGAAAATGAGGAGAAATTAGCTAGTCAGAGGGGAGGGGCTCTTCTAGCAGGGAAGTCCAGCATGTGGCAAGGTATTAAAGAGCTTGGTGTATTCAAGCACTGCATTCACGCATGTCAAGGAAGGTGCTGTGATCAGAGCAAAGGAAAAGCCAGGGCAAGAGATGAAGCTCTGTTCAGGAGGCAGCCAGGGAGGGGCAGCTGTGAGGGAGCCTTCCGCATGACCCTGATGCCCGCTTTGTCCTACTGTCTCAGCATCAGCATGAACGGGAATGTTGCTGCTTGTGCTCATGGGTGTCAGGCCCTTTTGGACACTGGGACATCAATGATCCATGGCCCAACAAGAATTGTCGCCAACATCCACAAACTCATGAACGCCAGGAAGCAGGGTTCTGAGGTAAGGGGTCATGCTACAGGGTCACTCAGTCTCCCCACATAATAAGGATTCTCTGGGCCAACCACTCTCCTTCTAACAGTATGCGGTTTCATGTGATGCTGTCGAGACCCTGCCTCCGGTCATCTTCAACATCAATGGCATCGACTATCCAGTGCCCCCTCAAGCCTACATCGTCAAGGTGAGGGGCCATCCCTGAGGGCTGCTTCTCTACATTGGGGTTTGCAGGAACTCTTGGGCTACTGCTGGGAAGAGGGCTCCCTCTGCAGGCCAAACCACACCATTGCAGATGCTGCTGAGCCACTATGGCTAGGCCAGCACCTCCTACAAAATCAACCACTTGAGAGTAGAGGACAGTCTGGGACATCCATGCTCCTGAAATAAATGTGGAGACAACATTCCGTGATGGCATGGTGGGAGTCACAAGGAGAGGGTAAACACTAAGGGCCTCTGCCCCCATAGATCTTCAGTTCAACTGGGGCTCTCAGATGCAGGAACTCGGAAAGTCAGCTCTAGGGATCCCTAAAATAGAACATGTGACAAGGGGGTTGGCTGGTGGCAGTCCCTGTGTGTACTCCCACCATAATGATTAACAGTCTCCCTTTCCTTCTTGAAACTGTCCCGGTGACAATAAATTGCATGGCTACCTTACACCTTGGCTGCAACTTCCCCTTGCTAAGTCCCAGCTTCCCCTCTGTGAGTCGGGCTACCCGACCCTTCTGTGGGGAGGTTGGATGATAAGGTGATTGATTAAACGGTGCACAGTCACTGCTCAACCCTGACACAGGGTGAAAGCTTCACGTCAGGTCCCTGTGGGAGTTCAGAGCAGGCTGTTGGGCTCAAAGAAGTCTTTGAGGAAGAGAGGGAATTGCAGTAATTTTTAAAACCCCTGACTCATGGCACCATAGGAAGGCCTGCTTGGGTCTAGGCAAATCTGCCCTGGGTTCTATGCAAATGGCACCCCGAGGTGCTCTGCAAAGGGACCCTGGGGACTTATTAGAGGTAATGAGGGCTATGGACCCACCAGTGGGGATGGAGACCAGAATAAGTCACCCAGCCAAGTGTAGCCAAAGGCTGAGTGTGGGTACAAACAGGCTTCTCCGAGGGCCTGAGCAAAGGCTTAAAGAACGTGTTGTGAGCACTGATTTGAATGTATTTAACATGAAAACCAACAGTGAGCTACTGTATAGCACAGGGAACACTGCTCAATCTAAGGAGGCAGCCTGGATGGGAGGGGGATCTCTGGGACAAGGATACATGTATATGTATGACTGGGTCCCTTTACTGTCCACCTGAAACTCAGAATATTGCTAATCAGCTATACTCCAAAACAAAATTAAAAGTTAAAAAGAACCGGTTTGGGGGACACAGGAGAAGAATAGGCATTCTCTGCAGAGAAAACAAGGAGCAGGAGTCAGAAGGAAAGAAACAGAGAGTGTAAGGAGAATTAGGAGGCACTCTTGTTCTTTTCTTAAAAGATGTATTGCAGTATAGCTGATCTTCAGCGTTGCCTTAAGTTCTGCTGCACAGCTAAGTGGTTTAGCTGTACATATACAAATATATTTTTTTCATTAGTCAATAAATATTGAATACAGTTCCTTGCTCTAGAAGTAGGACTTTGTTGCTTATCATTCCTCTGTATATTACCTTGCATCTGATCATTTCAAACTCCCAATCCTCTCCTCCCCACACTCTTGCCATATTGCAACCACATGTCATGGCCCTTTTTGGTTTTGGATGAACCTTCATATACCCAGCTGCTGAGAAAATCACCTGATACTTACCAAAAGAGGGAAATGAAACCAAGAAGTATGCCAGTTCTGGATATTGAGGAGGGAGTCACAGGTAAGCACACAGGCTGACTGGTGTGTCTCTCCTAACTCCCCAAGGTTCAAAACCTCTGCCTTAGCATCTTTCACGGGGGCACAGAAACTAGCTCTCCAGAGATCTGGATCCTGGGTGACGTCTTCCTGAGACAGTACTTCTCAGTTTTTGATCGAGGAAATAACAGGATTGGCCTGGCTCCAGCAGTGTAAATGCTTGGACTGGTTCAAGAATCAATCAGGCTGCTCCTAACACACACTCACTCACACTAGGGCACTCCTGCCCAGCAATGCTGGTGAACTGTGTTTGGTGCTCTGCAAACTCTATTCTCAGTAAAGAATAAAATGTCATGTACACCTGTGGCTGATTCATGTCACTGTATGGCAAAACCAATACAGTATTGTAAAGCAAAATAAAGTAAAAATAAAAATGTAAAAGTAAAAAAATAAAATAAAATAAAAAGTTCCACTCTTAATGGTGCTAAAACAAATGGGTGCCTCTTTTTGGGTCTGGCATGTGCATCATAATCAGGGAGGATCTAGAAACAAGTCTGAACCACAAGTGAGAGGAGCTCAACTCCAGCTGGTTTCAAGGAAAGGGAGACTTTTCAGAAGAACACCGGAGATCCTGCACATAGGAATCGCAGAAGACAGAGAGATCTCAGTGACTGGACCCAAGAAATCAGAAGTCATCAGTTCTCTCTTTCTGACCTGCCGGGGTCCAGCCCTGGTGGATCCAGGGTGATTCGAAGGTGGGGACGGAGTAGGCGTCCTAGGAAAAACTTATTGAATTACAGATAGAGAGGGATTAGGAATTTAGCAGAGAAAAAGAGGCCAAATAACTTGGTTAACACAGGGTACCAATCACCACCTACGAAGGCCGCAGGCATCTTCCCGTTCTCCTGAAGGAGAGGAGGCACTGAGGCCCCCCAGTCCAATCTTAGAAGCCCAGGCAAAGTTAGTAGGCTTGGTGGGTCCTATGCACCAGATGGGAATTCGGCCAGAAAATAGTAGGAGAGAGAGAAAGGGGCTGAATAACTTGGTTTACGTGGGGTACCAATAAAACTCTGGACAAAGAATTTGCACCATCTGCATGGCGGGCACCCATGCTCCAGATGGGAATTCAGCCAGAAAATTGGGGAGCAGAAAGGAACAACATGAGGGAATCAGTCTTTCTGGAACTGATCCGATTTATTTATTTTGGGGTTTGCTTATATACCTTTTGTTACATATAGGGATGAATACAGAGTCACGCGGGGTCAGCAGTCCTGACCTTATCAAAATCAGGTGCTTTACATAAAAAAACCTTAGGTGTTTTACATCATCTTCAAGCCATTTCTGCCTGCTGACATTTACAACCCTTTCTTTCTGATAACCAGAAAACTTATTTTTTCCAAGGGTGTTTTTCCTTAAACCAAGCACCACCCTCCAAATAAAGTCGAATTCCTATACGGTGAGGGTGTAATGAGTTACAATCAAAAAAGGAATTTATTTAACTCAAGATTAACATGATTAATCTTAAAGGTTAATACTTATTTCTCCTATATGCTTAAAGGTTAATACTTATTTCTCCTATGGGTTAATACTTATTTTTCCTATATGCTTAGAGGTTAACACTTATTTCTCCTATGGGTTAATACTTATTTTTCCTATATGCTTAGAGATTAACACTTATTTCTCCTATGGGTTAATACTTATTTCTCCTATATGCTAGTTATATTCATTATAAGGGCAGGGAATATGGAGATTTTAGCAGCAAACATCAGTCCAACAAATGAAAATCCTTTCACCAATGTTCCTCTTAAGATCTACTTAGTCTTAAGATAGTGACAAAGTTACATTTTTACATAGCAAGGACACAGTGATTTATAACAAAGTACAGTGATCTATTACAAGAGAGAAAATTCATTAACTCAAAAGTCTAATATTGAGGTTAATGCTTATTTCTCTAACATCAAAAACTACTATATTTCCTTTTCTATATTCCAAATACATTGATTAATATATTCCCAGGTACCTAAAGGATATGGAGGCCTGGCGGCAATCATTGACTCAACAACAAGAAAAAGTCCTATGTTAATTAAGACTCTCAAAATACTCCAAAACTCTCTGTGCTGTTTATGGTTGAGAGTTAGGAAACCACCATGTGTCCGAAGAGAGGTTTAACCTGAGACGCCCTTGTCCCACCTAGGGCAGGGAATTAGCAGCAATTATTGACACAACAAATGAAAAAACCCTTTATCAATATAATTTTCAACCAACCCACTATACTAAGAATTTCTAACTTCTCACAAGAATTTGCCTTTAGTAAGTCAAAAACATCTCGTGCCTCTCATGGTTGGAGGGCTGTTGTGGCCGGAGGAACCTATACAGGCAGGCTAGATAACCTTCAGAGGAGTCCCGTAAGTTGAAACACTCTAGTCACGCCCAGGAATTTTTACTGCCTTGGAGCTGCACGTTAACTCCTTCTTCAAGAGAAATGGTTATGGGGAGAGCCCCCCGTAGGTGAGAGTACAAGGCACACTCTGGTTTTGGGGTTAGATGCTCGGGAGCAGGGGAATTTCCTGAGACTTGGTCTCGCCTTTGCGTATGCCGAAGCCCCCTTCCTCATGACCTTTGCCAAGGGCAGAGCTCCCCACACTGGCCCCCAACACTGACCTTCACTCTTTCCCCTCTCTTCTTTGATGGTCTTAGCCTAATAACCTTCTTTCTTAAGGCTTCTACACCTAGTGAGGTGTCCAAAGCTACCTGCCCCAGGGTTTTTATATTCCCAAGGCATCTAACTCATAAGGAAAGAAGCTCAGAGACACCAGGGTTCAAGGAAATGCTCTGAATGGCCCACCTAAGATCACATGTCCAACCCTGGATCAACCATCATGGCAGGGTCATAGGGTTCTATGAGTGCCTTTACACGGTCATCTGGCCCTGACTCGGCAGCAAACATGATTGACAGTTTCCTCCAGATCTTAATAACTGGAGCTGGCAGGAGGCAGCCCCGAGGATAGTGGCTGGGGGTGGTCTAGATTAGGGAAGAGTTTATGATGCTGCCAACTCCACTGCCTCCTCATTCAGAGGGATTTTGAGGGGTAATGAAAATATTCTATTCATCACATCTTAGATGAACATTGGCAGTGGGGTTCTGCTCCAGGGGGTTCTGGGTGAGGCCCCTCACACTGAGATGGCTCTCCTTTGTCCCCTCACCTCAGTTACCAGCTCTCTGCCACTCATACCTGCTGTGACCTTTCCAGTCCCACTTCCCATGTGACATCCCCTGTGGATCCCTGAGCCATCCCCCTCCTCCAGGGTCCAGCACATCCCTTCCTTGGCCTCCAGTGTTGTAGGGGGAAGGTGCCACTCATGTAACGGGGGACCAGGGTGCACAGAGTGTTCAACCTCTCTGAGCTTCCCCCAGGGCCAGAGTTACAAATCATTTGGTTGTGAGCTGCCATGACTGGCACCTTGGGAGTAGAAGAATCACTTCTTTCTACCTGGAGACCCTAGGTAGAGACCTAAGCTCAGGACAGTAGGGGTGAGAGATGCAGGGAGACTCAGGTAATGGAAGAAAATGAAAAAAAAAAAGAGATAAAGTAGAAAACATATCCCAAGACAATGCATAGTAGGGGTCTTTACTCAGGCAAGAGAAACATCAGTGAAAGAAGTGTCCTCCTGCCTTTCTTCATTTTTTTATTCAGTAAAAATAATTACAGAGGAGCTACTATGGGCTTTCCTGAGGGCTCAGTGGGTAGAATCTGCCTGCAATGCAGGAGACATGGGAGATGCTGGTTAGATCCCTGGGTCAGAAAGATCCCCTGGAGAAGGTGACAGGAAAGGTGGATAAAAATAAAGGTTAAAGTTTCACTAGAGCCTTAGGAAAACAGGCCCTCCTGTTAATCTTAAGACAAACCTTTATCTCAAGAATGTGTAAGGGGTTCATATCTAAGGCATGCAGCCTCCGGGGGATGTTTATCTCAAAAACCATTCCAGGAAATTACTTTCCAGAGAACGGGTTAACAGTAAACATGCAGCTCGTCCAGCCATGTCGACCTGATAACAAATAAACCTATCCCTGAGAATGTCAAGACCTGTACACCAATCAGGTTGCTCCACCCTAGCTGTACCCGTTTGTGGTTTTTGTGCTTAAAAACTGCTCTGTGACAAATGTTCGGGGTTTGTTCTCCCCTGGTGGTGATCGAACCCCGGCACGCCGGCCTAATAAATCCTCTTGCAGTTTGCATCGAGTCCGAGTCCTGGAGATTATTTGGGCGACGGTTCCCTGAAAGAGGCCGAGAGGTCTAACAAAGGAAATGGCAACCTGTGCCAGTATGAAGAGTTGACTCACTGGAAAAGAGTTTGATGCTGGGAGGGATTGAGGGCAGGAGGAAAAGGGGACAACAGAGGATGAGATGGCTGGATGGCATCACTGACTCTATAGACGTGAATCTGAGTGAACTCCAGGAGCTGGTGATGGACAGGGAGGCCTGGCGTGCTGCAATTCATGGGATCACAGAGTCAGACACAACTGAGCCACTGAACTGAACCGAAAGGCATTCACGCAATCAATGAAGCAGATGTTTTTCTGGAATTCCCTTTCTCTGTCATCTCTGGTTTCTCTGCCTTTTCTAAATCCAACTTGCACATTTGTAAATTCTCAGTTCACATACTGCTGAAGCCTACCTTGAAGGACTTGAGCATGACCTTACTAGCATGTGAAGTGAGCACAGTTGTTAAGTGGTCTGAACATTCTTGGCATTGGCCTTTCTTTGGGATGGGAATGAAAAGTGACATTTTCCAGTGCTGTGGATACTGCTCTGTTGCTGTTCAATCGTTCAGTCAGGTCTGACTCTTTGCAGCCCCATAGACTGCAGCACACCAGGCTTTCCGGCCTCTCGCCATCTCCCATAGCTTGCTCAAACTCATGTCCATTGAGTTGCTGATGCCATCCAATCATCTCATCCTCTGTCATCCCCTTCTCCTCCTGCCTTCAATCTTTCCCAGCTGCAGGGTCTTTTCCAATGCATTGGCTCTTCGCATCAGGTAGCCAAAGTGTTGAAGCTTTAGCCCCAGCATCAGTCCCTCCAATGAATATTCAGGATTGATTTCCTTTAGGACTGACTGGTTGGATCTCTTTGCAGTGCAAGGGACTCTCAAGAATCTTCTCCAACACCACAGTTCAAAAGCATCAATTCTTCAGTGCTCAGGCTTCTTTATGGACCAACTCTCAGATTCATACATGACTACTGGAAAAACCAGAGCTTTGACTAGCTGGACCTTTGTTGGCAATGTCATGTCTTTGGTTTTTAATATGCTGTGTAGGTTTGTCATAGCTTTTCTTCCAAGGAGCAAACATCTTTTAATTTCATGGCCGAGGTCACCATCTGCAGTGATTTTGGAACTCCAAAAATAAAATCTGTCTCTGTTTCCATTGTTTCCCCATCTATTTGTCATGAAGTGATGGGACCAGATGCCATGATCTTGGTTTTTGAATGTTGAATTTTAAATCAGCTTTTTCACTCTCCTGTTTCACTTTCATCAAGAGGCTCTTTAGTTCCCCTTCACTTTCTGCCATAAAGGTGGTGTTATTTGCATATCTGAGGTTATTGATATTTCTCCTGGCAATCTTGATTCCAGCTTGTGCTTCATCAAGCCTGGCATTTTTCATGATGTACTGTGCACATAAGTTAAATAAGCAGGGTGACATCATACAGCCTTGATGTACTCCTTTCCAAATTTTGAACCAGTCAGTTGTTTGATGTAAGTTTTTTCTTCCTAACCTGCATAGAGGTTTCTCAGGAGTCAGATAAGGTGATCTGCTATTCCCATCTCTTAAAAAATTTTCCACAGTTTGTGGCAATCCACACAGTCAAAGAATTCAGTGTAGGCAATGTAGCAGATATCTTTCAAGAATTCCTTTGCTTTTTTTCTATTTGTAGTTGAGTTTGACAGTCCCAGGATAGATCCTCATTGAGCAAGAGCCATCAATACCTTGTTCCCCACCCCCTCCCCCTATTGACCTCAGATCTGAATGACTGTCCTGAGCCATCACCAGTATCCCTTCCCACCAGGACATTTTGCAGCCTCCTGCTTGGGGAGTGGTGACCAAGGGCACCACTCTGACCTCCATGCCCTGGAGGTAGTTTCATTGCCTCTGGGCCTTACTATCTTCTACTAGATGGAGTTCCCTGTGTTCAAGGTATGTGAGCTGGATTTCATCTAGATAGAAAGAAGTGGAAACATGTTGAGGGTAAGAATGCAAGCAGCAGGGGGCAGTGCCCAGAGACTGCATCCCCGCCCTATGGTATGGGCCTTAGCAAGGCCCAGGATCAAAACCAGGAAACTGCCTCCTTGTTTCCGGCTGGTGCTTCTCCAGTTTTGTCAGCCCCAATACAGGGCTCTGTGACAAAAGGTGGGCTCCAGGACACCTGAGAAATGTCAGTCTCCCCACTCCCTCTCCCCTCACCCCTTCCTCCATAGACTCTGCCCTCCCTGCACGTCTCTCTCATGGAGGGACGTCAGTTGTTGATGTCAGGTGACAAACCACAGCTCACTCCGTGGTTGCTACAACTTTGAACTGGTTACTGAAGTTTAACAATGGGGAGCTGTCACCGCAATGTGGGTTTCTAGCCTCCCTTGGAGACCAGGCAGGTCTGGTCACACTGGGCCTGCCCCCTGCCTGTACTAGGTGCCCGAGTTGGGATGGAGCTTTCAGGGGACAGGGTCTCCTGCAAACACAGGCTGCCTGGCCTGTGTTGGCATCTGGGTTTGAGAGTTCTGTGAGGGTGAAAGATCAGAGAAGACATCGAAGTAGTGGAAGGAGCGAAAGAATGAGTGAATGAGAAAAGAAAGAAGGAAAGAAAAGAAGTTTCTTCTAATCCAATTCTGAGAATATAAAGAAATATCATGGTGTTTTTTTTTAAAAAAAGGCAGGAAATTAATGTGATGCAGTATTATTAACTGAAGTCTGGATTTTGTTCTAATCTCACAAAATTTTATGCTGCTACTGCTGCTGCTGCTAAGTCATTTCAGTCGTGCCCAACTCTGTGTTGTTAGACCTCACGGTCTCCTGCCAGGGAACTGTCGCCCAAAAGAATCTCCAAGACTCGGACTCGATGCAATCAGCAAGAGGATTTATTAGGCCAGCGCGCCAGGGTTCGATCACCACCAGGGAAGAACAAACCCCGAACATTTGTTACAGAGCAGTTTTTAAGCACAAAAACCACAAACGGGTACAGCTAGGGTGGAGCGACCTGATTGGTGTACAGGTCTTGACATTTTCAGGGATAGGCTTATTTGTTATCAGGTCGACATGGCTGGACAGCTGCATGTTTACTGTTAACCCATTCTCTGGAAAGTAATTTCCTGGAATGGTTTTTGAGATAAACATCCCCTGGAGGCTGCATGCCTTAGATATGAGCCCTTACACATTCTTGAGATAAAGGTTTGTCTTAAGATTAACAGGAGGGCCTGTTTCCTTAAGGCTCTAGTGAAACTTTAACCTTTATTCTTATCCACCTTTCCTCTCAGTGTGACCCCATAGACGGCAGCCCACCAGGCTGGGATTCTCCAGGCAAGAACACTGGAGTGGGTTGCCATTTCCTTCTCCAATGCATGAAAGTGAAGAGTGAAAGGGAAGTCGCTCAGTCGTGTCCTACTCTTCACAACCCCATGGACTGCAGCCCACCAGGCTCCTCCATCCATGGATTTTCCAGGCGAGAGCACTGGAGTGGGTGCCATCACCTCCTCCGAATTTTATGCTTGTGTCCATTATTTGTTCTCATCCCTTATTCAAGATTCCACATTGTATTTAATTGCACTGAGCAGCTTCAAGTGCATGCAAAACATTCTGCCAAGTTCTCTTTTCATTTTTATTCTATTACATATATTTTCTAATTTTCCTTGTTATTGCTCTCATTTAAAAGTGGACGTTTAATTGCCAAATATGTGGGATTTTAAAAGTATTTTTATATTAATTTCTCATTTAAATGTTTTCTTCTCTGCAATCACCCTCTGGGTTTTTTCAATCTTCTAGCTTTATTGAGGCTTTCAGTGGCTAAGTCAAAGATCTCTCTTGGTAAATGTCACACTGCACTTGAGAATATGTGGGTTATTCTCAAATATTTTTTGATATTGATCTCTAACATAATTCCACAGTAATCAGAGAACAGACTATATGTTTTCCGTACCTTTAGACCATTAACTTTCTGCAGCTGGTATATTGTCTCTGGATATGTTCCAGTGTCTGCTGGTTAATACTCTATAAGAATTTGAATAGAATTTGTGTCCTACCATTTTGTGAAAATTGTATAAATCTTAATTATGTCAAACTGGTTCATGATGCTTCTCAGGTCTACAATATTCTTCTACTTCTCTGTATATTCATGCAATAAATTTCTGAGAGTTTGATATTAAAACTCCAACTAAAAATCTTAATCTATCTACTTCAGTTCAGTTCAGTTACTTAACTGTGTCCGAATGTTTGCAACCCCACAGACTGCAGCACACCAGTCCTCCCTGTCCATCACCAACTCCAAGAGTTTAGTCAAACTCATTTCCATTGAGTTGGTGGTCGGTGATGCCATCCAACCATCTCATCCTCTATTGTCCCCTTCTCCTGCCCTCAATCTTTCCCAGCATCAGGGTCTTTTCAAATAAGTCAGTTCTTTGCATCAGGTGGCCAAAGTGTTGGAGCTTCAGCTTCAACATCAGTCCTTCCAATGAATATTCAGGACTTATTTCCTTTAGGATTGACTGGTTGGATCTCCATGCAGTCCAACAAACTCTCAAGAGTCTTCTCCAATACCACAGTTCAAAAGCATCAATTCTTTGGTGCTCAGCTTTCTTTATAGTCTAACTCTCACATTCATACATGACTACTGGAAAAACCAAAGCCTTGACTAAGTGAATCTTTGTCGCCAAAGTAATGTCTCTGCTTTTTAATATGCTGTCTAGGTTGGTCATAATTTGTCTTCCAAGTAGCAAGTGTCTTTTAATTTCATGGCTGAGGTCACCATCTGCAGTGATTTTGGAGCCTCAAAAATAAAGTCTGTCACTGTTTCCACTGTTTCCCCATCTATTTGCCATGAAGTGATGGGACCAGATGCCATGATCTCCATTTTCTGAATGTTGGGCTTTAAGCCAACTGTTTCACTCTCTTCTTTTCACTTTCATCAAGAGGGCTCTTTAGTTCCTCTTCACTTTCTGCCATAAGGGTGGTGTCATCTGCATATCTGAGGTTATTGACATTTCTGCCAGCAATCTTGATTCCAGCTTGTGCTTCTTCCAGCCCAGCATTTCTCATGATGTACTCTGCATGTAAGTTAAATAAGCAGGGTGATAATATACAGCCTTGATGTCCTCCTTTTCCTATTTAGAACCAGTCTGTTGTTACATGTCCAGTTCTAACTGTCGCTTCCTGACCTGCATACAGGTTTCTCAAGAGGCAGGTCAAGTGGTCTGGTATTCCCATCTCTTTCAGAATTTTCCACAGTTTGTGGTGATCCCACTGTCACAGGCTTTGGCATAATCAATAAAGTAAAAATAGATGTTTTTCTGGAACTCTCTTGCTTTTTCAATGGTCCAATGGATGTTGGCAATTTGATCTCTGGTTCCTCTTCCTTTTCTAAATCCAACTTGAACATCTGAAAGTTCATGGTTCACATATTGTTGAAGCCTGGCTTGGAGAACGAGCATTACTTTAATAGCGTGTGAGATGAGTGCAATTGTGTGGGAGTTTGAACATTCTTTGGCATTGTCTTTCTTTGGGATTGGAATGAAAACTGACCTTTTCCAGTCCTGTGGCCTCTGCTGAGTTTTCCAAATTTGCTGGCATACTGAGTGCAGCACTTTCACAGCATCATCTTTTAGGGTTGGAGATAGCTCAACTAGAATTCCATCACCTCCACTAGCTTTGTTCATAGTGATGCTTCCTAAGGTCCACTTGACTTCACATTCCAGGATGTCTCTGGGTAGTGATCATACCATTGTGATTATCTGGGTCGTGAAGATCTTTTTGTATATTTCTTCTGTGTATTCTTGCCACTTCTTTTTAATATCTTCTGTTTCTGTTAGGTCCATACCATTTCTGTCCTTTATCGAGCCCATCTTTGCACAAAATGTTCCCTTGGTATCTCTAATTTTCCTGAAGAGATCTCTAGTCTTTCCCATTCTGTTGTTTTCCTCTATTTCTTTGCATTGATCACTGATGGAGACTTTCTTATCTCTCCTTGCTGTTCTTTGAAACTCTGCATTCAAATGGGTATATATTTCTTTTTCGTCTTTGCTTTCACTTATCTTCTTTTTCACAGCTATTTGTAAGACCTATCTACCTAAAAGAAAACATTGTGATGTATAGTGGAATGATCTGTTTTTGTTCTGCATTTTCCAAATCTCCTGTAAATGTGTTATCATATTTTCATAACTTACAAGTTGCATTAAATAAATAAATAAATCTCCATTAGGTCCGGTTCATGATATTTTCCATTAAAAGGATAAACAATGAGTTCTAGTCTCTATTTTCCTCCCTTTATCAGCTCTGTAACCAGTCCCCTTTCACTTCTCTCAAGCCAGTTATAGTCCAGTGCCATCCCAATGGAGACAGGCACACGAAAGGGTGGACATATGGCTGAACTGCACACAGATGGTAACTGCAGGGTTTAAGGGTGTGTTTCAGGCTGGGATGGCAAGATTGACATCCATGACCCCCTTACTACTATTATCCAGCCTTTCCCTGTCTCTCTGCAAAGGAAGATCTTCACTCCTCTGGCCTCCTACCCACATCTCTGTTGTTTTCTCCATCTGCCCTCCCCTTTGAGACTGTTTATCCATCTCCATGACTTGGTGCTGGATTTCTAACCCAGCTCTCTATACCTGGGATCCACCACAGCATCTGGTCATAGCATGTACTTAGTAAATTTGTACTGAAGGAAATGATGAGGAAGAGAAAGAGACATTCCTTTGCTGATGCTCCTCATGCCCATACTAAACATTGTGTTTTCCACCTTATTTCTTCCTTCCATTTTCTTCTCTCATCTGGCTCTCTCTCCAGCTCTGACCCCCTGCTATCCCCAGCCTGGGTCTCTGCCTAGAGTCTCCAGATGGAGAGAACTGATGCTTCCACTCCCAAAGTGCCAAACCATGGCAGCTCCAACCAAAGGATTTGTGGCTCTTCCCCTAGAGGCAGCTCAGAAAGAAAGAAGGTTTTGTGTACCCTAGGTCCCCTATTACATGCTTAGCACCCTCCCCAACAGTACTAGAGGTCAAGGGAAGGGGCAATGCTGAGCCCTGGAGGAGGTGGGTGGCTCTCAGGGATCCAAATGGGCCTGAAACCTGGGAAGTGGGACTGTAAAGGACTCAGCAGTGGGAGTGCCAGTGAGTTGGTGACTGGGGTTGGGGGGGACAGAAGGGAAATATGTCATCCTGAGGAGCTTCACCTACATCCCCCTTGGAGAAGAAGGCCACTGCCAAAGGTCTTCTGAGAAGGGAAGAATAGAATCTATTTGTCACCCCTTACCATCCTTCTGTGGCCACTGGACCAGAAGAGGTCAGTTTTCATCCCAGTTCCAAAGAAGAGCAGAAGGGCTAGAAAATGTTCAAACTACCTGATAATTGCACTCACTTCTCATGCTAGTAAAGTTATGCTCAAAATCCTTCAAGCGAGGCTTCAGCAATACTTGGAGTGAGAACTTCCAGATGAACAAACTGGGTTTAGAAAAGTCAGAGCAACCAGAGATCAAATTGCCAACATCCATTGGATCATAGATAAAGCAAGAGAATTCCAGGAAAACATCTAGTTCTGTTACACTGGCCACATGAAAGCCTTTGACTGTGTGGATCACAACAAACTGTGAAAAATTCTTAAGAGATAAGAATAGCAGACCATCTTACCTGCCTCCTGAGAAACCTGTAAGCAGGTCAGGAAGCAATAGTTAGAACCTTACATGAACAATTGACTGGTTTAAAACTGGGAAAGGCACATGACAAGGCTTTATTTTGTCTCCTTGCTTATTTAATTTATATGCCGAGCACATCAAGTGAAATGCCAGGCTGGATGAGTTACAAGTTGGAATCAAGTTTGCCAGGAGAAATATCAACAACCTCAGATATGCAGATGATACCACTCTAATGGCAGAAAGCAGAGAGAAACCAAAGAGCTCTTGATGAGAGTGAAGGAGGAACATGAAAACGCTGGTTTAAAACTCAACATTAAAAAAACTAAGATCATTGCTTCTCAGCCTTTTGGTTAAGATCAAGTGAAAAAAACTAAGATCAACACATCCAGTTCCATCACTTCATGAAAAACAGAAGGGGAAAAAGTAGAAGCAGTATCAGACTTTATTTTCTTGGGCTCCAAAATCACTGTGACAGTGAGTACAGCCATGAAATTGAAACACGCTTGCTCCTTGGAAGGAAGACTATGAGAAACCTAGACAGCATATTAAAAGTAAAGACATCACTTTGCCAACAAAAGTCCATATAGTCAAAGATGTAGTCTTTCCAGTAGTCATGTATGGACCTGAGAGTTGGATCATAAAGAAGGCTGAGTGCTGAAGAACTGACACTTTTGAATTGTGGAACTAGAGAAGACTCTTGAGAGTTCTTTGGATAGCAAGGAGTTCAAACCAGTCAATTCTAAGAGAAATCAGCTATGAATGTTCATTGGAAGAATGGATACTGAATCTGAAGCTCTCATACTTTGGCCACCTGATGTGAAGAGCCGACACATTGGAAAAGACCGTGACACTGGGAAAGATTGAAAGCCAAAGGAGAAGAGGGCAGCAGAAGATGAGATGGTAGGAGGGAATCATCCATTCAATGGACATTAACTTGGGCAAACTCGAGGAGACAAGGAGGGACAGGGAGGCCTGGCATGCTATAGTCCGTGAGGTCACAAAGAGTCAGACACTACTTAGCAACTGAACAATAATAACAGACTTTCTTCTAAATGAGGAGTAGGTGGAGTTGTTTGGGCAGTCATAAACACTTTCATGGTCTAGAACATCCCCTGACACTTCTTTGATGGTGCCTCATCCCAACTCCAGTCACTTGGTTCTGGGGGAAGCTGCCAATCATGTTTGCTGGGGAGCAGGGTCACTCGCCTAAGTAAAGCTAATCATAGTACCACCTGCCCCCATCAGGATGGTTGGTCCAGGGCTAAACTTATGATCTGAGGTCGACAAGTCCTTTATATCCCTTCCTGGTAAAGCGATGTTTTCTGAGCTTCTTTCCCTCTGGGCTATATACTTTTGGGATATAAAACCTTGAAACAGGCAACTTCAGAGTCCTTCACTAAGTGTAGAAGCCTGAGGGAAGAAGGCTTTCAGGCTTAAAGAGTCAAAGATGTGTAAAGGGAAGGAGTAGAGGAGGCAAAGAGTGAGCCAATGGCTTCTGATTTCTCAGAAGAGAAATCAGTGCAGTCACAGAGATCTCTGGCTGTGCTCTGGTTCGTGTGTCCAGATCCCCAGTATCCTTCCAATAAGTCTCCCCTTTTCTTCAAGCCAGCTGGAGTTGGGCTTCTCTCACTTGTGCTTCAGAATTGATTCTAGATCCTTCCCGAATGTGATGCACCTCCCTGACCCAAAGAGAGGCACCCATTCATATGACCACCATACGATGGAATCCTTCATTCTTTATAGAGAATAGAGCTTTGCAGAGCAGCAAACAAAGTTCACCAGCATCCCTGGCCCCACCCAGGGTGCCCTCACATGAGTGTGTTTGGAGTGGGCCTGATTGATTCCTGAAGTAGCCCAGCATTTACACTGCAGGAGCCAGGCCAATCCTGTTGTTTCCTCGATCGAAAACTGAGAAATACTGCCTCAGGAAGACCTCACCCAGGATCCAGGTCTCCGACTCGTTCACACGCTGTGGGCGCACGAAAAAGTTGCTGAAGCAGTAGCCCGACAAATTCTGGGGAAACAAAAATACATAGTAGTCAGCCTGAGCCCTTACCTGCCTCCCTCATCAATATCCAGAGTTGGGAAGTTTCCTCGTTTTACTTCCTCCCATTGGTAAGAATCAAGTGACTCAGCAGTGGTGGGATGAGGGGCTATTCCAAAAACTAGAAGGACCAAGACATGTGGTTGCTATTAGGGAGGAAAAGGGGCAGACAAGCAGGGATTCTAAGATGCAAACATATAGAGGATGGATAAACAACAAAGTCATACTGTATAATACAGGGAACCATATTCAACATCCCATGATAAATAGTAATGGAAAATAATATGAAAAATATATATATATACACACATATATAATTGAGTCTCTTTGCTTTATGTCAGGAATAAATAGATCATTGTAAATCAATTATACTTAAATAAAATGTTTAAAAGGGAATAAGAATGACCCATAATTCCTTGCTGTTTCTTGCTCCATCTTTTCTCTGCAGAAAATGCTGTTTCTTCTCCTTCCCCACAACCCTTTTCCTTAAAACTGTGCTCAAGCCCTCTGAAAAGCCTTCCTTGACCCACACTCACCCTCCTTGGTCACTCCAGGCTGGGTTGGTGATTTTCCCTGGTGCCCCCTAAGTCTGTAGCCCTAGTCACCCCTAATCTGCCCCCAGAATCCCTTTGCCCAGCCTCCAGGGGTGCCATTTGCATGGAATCCAGTTTAGATTTGCATTGACCAAGAAGCGTTCCTCAGGTCTCCATGAGTCTAGGGTTTTAGAATTAATGAAATTCCCTGTCTTCCTCAAAAGATTCTTTGAGCCCATTAGCCTGCTCTGATCTCTCATAGAGAACTGACATTAAGCCTCAACCATGTGCAAGAGTTGTGCAGTCTCTGTGCACCCTTTACTCATATCAGCACCCACCTGAGGAGTCAGGTAACCCAACTCACAGTTGGGGCACTGGGGCTTAGCAAGGGAAGTTGCAGCCAAGGACTAGGGTAACCATGTAATTTATGATCCCAACCAGGACACTTTCAAGAAGGGAAGGGAGACTGTTAATCACTAGAGTGGGAGAGAACATTGGGTCTGTCCCCAGCCCAACCCTCCTTGTCACTTGGCTATTTCACAGATTGCTAGAGCTGACTTTCCATGTTCGTGCATCTGAGGCCTTTGGTTGAACTAAAGCTGTTTAAGGCAAAGGCCCTTAGTGTTCCCCTCTCCTTGTGACTCCCACCATGCCAGCATAGGGTAGTGACTCCACACTTATTTCAGGAAGATGGATCTCCCAGACTGTCCTTTAATCTCAAGTGGTTGGTTTTGTGGAAGGCACTGGCCCAGCCACATGGGCTCAGCCACATCTGCAATGATGTGGCTGAGCCTGCAGAGGGCGCCCTCCTCCCAGAAGCAGCTTAAGGGTTCCTGCAAGTCCCAGATTTGAGAACCAGCCCCCAGGGTTATCCCCTCACTTGGATGTAAGCTTGGGCAGGTACTGGATAGTCTATCCCATTGATAGTGAAGACAACAGGAGGCAGTGTCCCGACGGCTTGGCAGGAAACCACGTGCTATAACAGAAAGAGGGAGAGAGGTTGGCTCTGCTGATCTTTGTGTGGAGAGCCTGGGAGTGACCCCGTTGGAGTGACACTTCACCTCACGACCAGTGGGCCTGGCATGGATGAGTTTCTGGATTTCACTGACTGGTCTTCTTGGGCCACGCAGAACGGCGGTCCCCGTATCCAAGAGGGCCTGGCAGCCACGTTTACAAGCAACCACTGTCCCATTCATGGAGATGCTGAGAGAAAATGGGATAAAACAGGCACCAGCGTCACTCTGAAATCTCCCCCACGACTGCCCCCTAAACATGACTGTGTGACTGTCTCCTGAACAGCCTTTCAGCCCTTGCCCTGACTCTGTTTTCCTTTGCTCTGGTCATTTCATCCTCTTTGACTTTCCTTCAGTTATTGAATGCACCAGCTCTTTCATATCTCAGGGCCTTGGCATGTGCTGATCACCCTTCCTAGAAGACCACCTATCTCCTTGGTCTAGATGATTTCTTCTCATCTTTTAGTTTCCAAATGTCACTTTTTCAATGAAGTTTTCCCCTAACCCAGATCAGGCTTCTGTCTTGCTCAGTCTCTGTAGGCTCTTCCCCATGTCTAGCAGGTGCCGAGGTGGTAATTCACTGTGTGCGAGTCACTTCAGGTGTGTCTGCCTCATTAGATGGGAGGGCAAGTTGTGCCCTCGGTGCCTCCCCAAATGCCCAGCACACAAGGGATGCAAGTGTATGCTTGTGAATGAATGAATGAACCCATGAAAAAAAAATGAATGAGGAACATCCAGATACCTATATCTGGTGTCTGACCAATAATAAGAGTGAATATGGAGATTCCCTGAGGCAACAGGTGCTCAGAGCGTTAGTGGGAGGGAGAGCCAGGCTGCTCTGGGAAAGACTGTCTTCCTGCACCCCGCCCCTTCATCTGGCTCAGACACTGAGGCCCTCAGCCAAGCAATGCCCGAGCTAGCCCAGAGGGCCACTGAAACACAGGTAAACATTTATCTGAGGGCATCACACAGATTCCCATCAATTATTGTCCCTTGTTTTCAGGCCACTCCTGAATCCCAGCTTCCTGATTCCTTCTGTCACAGCCCCTGCCCCACTGTTGCTTGGAAGAAAAGCAGGTAGCTATGGCTAGGAAGGTATCTCTCTGTTCGATTAGCTTTCAAATCTCAAGATTGCAGCCAAACTCTCTCCACTGCTGGGTAGCTTCTCCTTAAGAAGACCGATTTTACCTGTTTATTAAGGCCTTGCCCTGCTTTGAAACTGGCAGTACTGTGTACTGAGAAATTTCTCAGTCCCAGGTAGCCCTGGACAGTTGGTCATCTTATCACAATCGTGTTCAGGCTGGTGAAATTCTCCCTGATCCTCTTTTCACTACACTTTAGGGTCCTCAAACATGTTCCCCACCTCACAGTGTGGTGGGTGCAGCCCTCCCCCAGCTGCACAGGCCTCTCTGGACCCCATGCTCCTCCTGATCAGAGCCCTGATCAGGAGGCCTGGGGTGATTATCAATCCACGGGAGGTGTGTGTATCTGTGTGCTTGTATGTCTGCATGTGTCTATTTGTGTCTTGAGAGTGTGTGTGTCTATGTCTGCATATCACTGTTTCTCTATGTGTCTGTGTTTGTGTCGGTATTTGTGTGCCTTTGTGTGTTTATAAGTCTGATGCTGTGTGTGTTTCTATGTGTGTCTTTTTGGGTAGTCTGTGTCTGTGTGTGTGACTGTGTAGCTGGGGTGCATTTGTGTGTGTCTGCATGTGTCCATGTGCACACGTGGGAGCCTCACTTGGGGTGGCTCTCAGAGGGAGAGGCTTACCTGTCCATGTTTATATGCCAGTTGCCCACTTGGGACACTGGTACCCAGTTGAGTTCTCCCTTATAGTAGGCATGGTTCACCCCTCCAAACATCACCACGCTGCCGTTCTCCTTCTGACTGTGGAGAGAAGGAAGAGAAGGTCTTGTTAGAGGAGAGTAACACCACATGCTATCTGAAGGTTGTGCTTATCCACCCATCAGAGGCACTACTACAGAATCCATTTTACAGACGCAGAAATCGAGGCTCAGAGGGATTGAGGAGTGGACCCGGGTTGGTCACAGCTAATGAGTGTCACAGAAGTTCAAAGGTAGGCAGCCAGTCTGTGCTTTGACCACCCAACTTTCTGACCTGGTCCTGTATGGCAACATACGTGCTGGAGAAATACCCTCAGAGGATACTGTGCTGGAGGAGTCTGGCTTCCTCCTTGTCTAGCCTGTCATTTTTTAAAAACAGCCCAGGCTCAAGGACAATGAGGCTGAGGGTTAAGTCGCCCAGGGATGGCTTCACGAGCCTGTGACCTGTGCTGTTCATGGGGCTCTCTCCTGTCTTGAAATCCAAATACTTGTTAAACAAAGGGTCCCACATTTTTATTTTGCACTGGCTCCCACAAACTGTGTAGCCGGTCCTGGGCTCCTGGGGAAGTGTTAGCATGGAAGAAACATTCATGCCACCCCTCTCCTTTTTCCATATCAAGTGTGTTTGTATGTGTCTGTTAGTCACACAGTCATGTCTGACTCTTTGCAACCCCGTGGACAATAGCTCACCAGGCTCCTCTGTCCTTGGAATTCTCCAAGCAAAAACCCTGGAGTAGATAGCCATTCCCTTCTCCAGGGAAGCTTCCTGATCGGGGGATTAGACCTGAGTCCCCTGCACTGCAGGAACATTCTTTAATACCTGAGTCACCAGGGAAACTCTTCCATATCAAATCCATCAGCAAGTCCTAGTGCTTTTTCCTCCAACCTGTTTCCTGACACCTTCCATTGTTCTCCCGCTTCCCCCACCCCACCCCCGGACCAAGTCCCTGCCCATGAGCCCATGATCATGGTTTTGATCAATAAAATTTTATTTACAAATACCAGTGGTGGGGCCAGGTGAGGCCCTGGGGTCATAGTTACCCTGGGCTAGACTATCTCTCAGGAAACTTCCGGATCATATGGGCTATAATTTTTCATGCAACTGAAACCATCTTACTGCTGAATTAGAGAGAGGTCTGGCCCACCTCAGACTTACCTGCTCGAGTAGAAGGCAAAGACAGGCTCAGAAATGACTCCTTGTTTCCTCAGGTTGTCGAAGATCGGGGTGGCGCCTGTGACAGTGGGACGGGGGTAACCTAGCCCCAGGATGCCATCAAAGGGTACATCTTCAAACCCAAACTCCTTCAGGCTTAGGCCAAGTGGCTGGGCCACACTAACAAGGTTCCCGATCTGTAGAGAGGAGAGTGTCCCACATAAAGGATTGGGAAGTGGGGCTGGGCTGCGCTGGGGGTAGATGTCATTAGCACTGCAGAGAAGAACTGAGGCCTGGCTGTACTCTGGACTGAACAGGAATTCGTGTTCCATTTTTTCGGGGCTGTGGGTTTTAACAACACCTGCTCCTCCTGCAAACACCATCTGAGTGAGTCAAATTGGCTGTGGTGCCTTCTGTACAGGTGGGGCAACCAAGAGTCAGGACAGGACCCAGTGGTGCGCCCTGAGGACAAAATGAGTAGAGAGTGGAATGGCCTTCTCTTCGGCATCACTATGATGTGATGACAGAAATGAACTGAATTCAAGGCAATGCTTGTGAATTCTACGTCTGCCCAGACAGAAGCCCCATTATTTAACGTCACTTGCAAGGACCTCCTGAAAAGTCTGCCTGGGAAACATGCATTTGGGGATGTGTTTGTGTGTGCATGTGTTTGCTCAGGAAATACAGAGGAAAAAGAGAGAGAGAAAGAGACAGGGTGGGGTGGGTGCAGAAATATTTAAGCACTTTGGGAAGTCAGGCCATAGTTTTATCATACTGTCAAAATTCCCTAGGGTGAGAACCCATCTATCAGTCCCCTCCCACGTGTTTGGCCCCCTGCTTTCCTTGTCTGGATACCTGAAGCTCTATTCTGCCCCCAGGGACCCTGGGTCAGTTTTATCCTCTTCCCAAATTCCCACACCTGCCTGAGTCCTGATTGGCTAGCCCAGCTCCACCACTTACTAGATGTGTGATCCTGGCAAGGCCCTTGCTCTCTGTACCTCAGTTCCTTCACCTGTGTCATGAAGCTAATCATAGTACCTGCTGCATGTGATTGCTGCAGGGGCGCATGAGTTATTACCATGAAAGTGCCAGCATAGTCTGAGAATATAAATGTGGTGTTTTCTCCTCCCTCTCCCTGCTCCCAGTGAAATAAATCTTGAGCAGCTCACGGGCAAAGGAGCTGTAAGTCCCTGCCCCAAGCCACTGTCTGGATTAGCTATTCTGGGAGTTTGTGTGTCAGCTGAGGCACTATCTACCCAGGGACAGGGTCCTGAGGGGCAGATATCCAGTCACTAGGGGACTGCCAGCTGGTCTGGCATCTGTTTTGTAAGCAGTGGTTGCCCCCAGCGCAGCCCCAACTTAGCTTCTATTTCCACATTACCCGAACGGTGTCATAGACAAGATATCCCTTTATCGACACAGAGGTGTAGTTGGTATTGAAGATCTTGTTTGTGGCCTTGAAGGTGGAGGAGTTACAAGGGATGAAGCTGTTGTGTTTATCTGCAGACACAAGAGATGAGTGTCCCCCAGGTGCCAAGGATGGAGAAGGGAGCTGGAGGGGAAATACAAGATGGGCGAGGTAGGGAAAGGAGCAAGTACTCACAGCAGCTGGGACTCTGGCAGTATATGGAGGGCACCCACAAGCCAGATGAGCCAGTGTCAAAGAGGACCTGGAACTCCTGGGGGGGTGTTCCAATGTTGATGTTGCCGATGTAGGAAAACTACAGAGGTGAAGGTGGGGTGATTAGGGCAGGCTTGGCTACACTGTCCACCCTTGATTCGCAGACTGCTGCCACCCTTGAGGTGTCCCGTGTCTCCTGAAATCACTCTCCAGCCACGCCACACAGCCTCTGCTCAGATGGCTGCCTGATTTGATTCCCTTTCTTTCTGTTAGGGCTGCATGGCATACTGGATCTTACTGTCTTGACTAAGGATGGATCCCACCACTCCTTCAATGGAAGCACAGATTCTTAACCACTGGACCAAGAGGGAAGTCGTGGCACCTTCATTTGAGAAGCTCTCCAATCTCCTCTTCCAAACTGAGCCCCTTCTCTTACAGACGGCCCTCCTCGATCACCCCAGGCCACTTCTTCTGAACTTGGGCCATGACCTCTTAACAACAGGCAGGTGGCCATTTTGTTTGACAGCTATTTACTCCCTGCCTGTCTCTTGGAATGGCCTGTGCATTCATGAAGAAGAGATCAGACTTTTTTCAAATCAATAGCAACACTATAGTGTTAGATTCATATGGGCTCACATGCCATAGGGTCTCATTAACATTTTTACTGGTATCCATGCATCTGTGGATGCTGACATATATCTGTCCGGGGATTTCACAACTGATTGCAGTTGCCTTTATCTTTTTATTGGCATGCTTTACCGTTCATCTGTAACTGAGTGGCTCACTTAGTTCAGAAAGGACAATCTCCCTCAAACTAATGATACACCTTTGGCACAGAAATGGATGTTTATCTACTCCATGGTCATTGTTGGGCCCAGTCACCACAGACCAAGAGTTGAGGATAGGACTGCCTTCTCCTCTGGGAATGGATCCCTGTCCCTCCCCGTGTTTCTGCCTCCTGCTGGAGCCCCAGCCCCAACAACCCCACTGGCATCTCCACGTGAACCCCAGTGCAAAGCCAGAGCACCAGGGGGCGCTGTGGAGCACCATCCCCCAACACACTCACATCCTTGTAGTTCCTCAGGGGATGATAAGTTATGTTTTGGTCATTAGCTCCTTTCTGGGACAGGCTGTAAGGGTGTTCCTCAGAGAAATTTATCAGCAAATTTCTTTCCCCTAGGGTTTCTCGCATGGTCTTCATTTTCGTAATAGGGATTCTTTCACCAGCCATGAGGAAAAGAAAACAAAGAAGGGGCAGCAATCAGCTGTCTGTGTTATAGAGACTGTCGTACCTGACGCTGGAATGGCTCTGTGTATCTTCCAAGTATTTCTATGAGTGTCACCTTATAATCAGGATGCCATGCAATGACCATGGCAAAGACCAAAGTCTAAGTCTGAACATAGGTTCTGTTGCATAATCTTGGGTAAGGCATATGACCATTTAAAGTCTCAATTTCCCTGTTGATAAAAGGTGCCATAAAAAAATCCCCACCAACACCACCCCCACATAGAATGGCTTGGATATTAAGCGAGATGATGGATATAATGCACCTGATATACAGGAAGTCTCAGCAATGGCAGCCATTATCATTGCTGTGGTCATCCCACTGAATCCTTCTCAAGAAAGCTCGGGGGAGGGAGGTAGAAGGGATTCATCATCCTCTTTAAGTAGGGGAGGAATTTGAAATGCAGGGAGTTAGAGACTTGGCTGAGGTCACACTGCTTGTTAGAGCTAAAAGAGCACAGAAATAGTACTACTGATCTTTCTTCTGGGCTCAAACAGAAGAGAGGAGGCCAGGAGATGGGGAATAAAGTAAGGAGGTTAAGAGAAGCCGAGAAGAATGTTTTTAAAAAGGAAAAAAATCTAAGAGAGTTCTGCATGCACAGAGACATCCAAAAAGATAGATAAAATAGAGAGAGAGAGTTGAAGACACAGACACATGCACACAGAAATGAAGAGAGACCAGAGAGGGAGACCTAGAACCACATACAGGAGAAATGCTGTTTCTTCAGACCACATCTACAGTTGCACAGGTTGTGCACTGAACAACTTCAAGGAATGCAATTTTACATAGGACATAATGTGGCTGGACCCCAAGAGTTGTGTGATCCTACAGGTTTGCCTGGAGAGCCTAGGGCCTCACAGAGTTTGTGGCAAAGTACTTATCAACAAGTGAGAGTTGACTTTAGACTGTCAGAGAGTGATTACATCCCCTTCTAACCCTGACAGGTGGAAGAATAAGAGGATGAGAATAAAATTTAAAAAAAAAAAAAGGACAATGTCACTTATAGTCCCCACACTTACATGACCATGCACTCTGAGAGAGTTACCAGCCCGAGGAGTCCAAGCCACTTCATGCTTCTGTCCTCGATTGATGTGCTCAGGACAGATTGAGTCCCGAGCATGCACTGGTGGTGAAGATTGCCTAGCTATATATGCTCTAACCTGCTCTAATGTTCTCCTTTAAGCCACCATGAGTCTGATAAGAAATATGAACCTCTAGATAAAATCTTTGCCTCCATTGGTGACTGTGAGGAGTGGACTTGAAAAACTCTCATAATAAAGAAAATTTCACTGTAATCTCTTCCTTCATTCTTGGATGAAAAACCAAACTGAACTGCACAATCTAAGAGTGGGGAGACTCGTTCCAACTTGTAGGTGAAACACTGATAATAAAGTGATAAAGGTAAATGTTAAGGGCCATGTTAGACATTTGTGATCTTGTGTGGTCTTTCTAGCCACTTCATGAGATGTGCCTTGCTGTCCTCAGTTGGAGAGGAGACTGCTAGGAGGGAAAGAGGTGAAATGGCAGAGTCGGACACGACTGAAATGACTTGCACAACACAACACAGTGTGGTGACATATGAGTGGCTTTAGGTAGTGGGACAGATGGCACAGATCAGAGACACCATTGACACCAAACCATATCAAAGTTCTATCAGTTCAGTTCAGTCGCTCAGTCATGTCCAACTCTTTGCGACCCTATGAATTGCAGCATGCCAGGCCTCCCTGTCCATCACCAACTCCCATCTCCCAGAGTTCTCTTAAACCCATGTGCATTGAGTCAGTGATGCCATCCAGCCATCTCATCCTCTATTGTCCCCTTCTCCTCCTGCCCCCAATCCTTCCCAGCATCAGGGTCTTTTTCCAGTGAGTCAGCTCTTCACATGAGGTGGCCAAAGTACTGGAGTTTCAGCTTTAGAATCAGTCCTTCCAATTAACACCCAGGACTGATCTCCTTTAGGATGGACTGGTTGGATCACCTTGCAGTCCAAGGGACTCTCAAGAGTCTTTTCCAACACCAAAGTTCAAATGCATCAATTCTTCGGCACTCAGCTTTCTTCACAGTCCAACACTCACATCCATACATTACCACTGGAAAAACCATAGCTTTGACTAGATGGACATTTGTTGGCAAAGTAATATCTCTGCTTTTCAGTATGTTATCTAGGTTGATCATAACTTTTCTTCCAAGGAGTAAGTGTCTTTTAATTTCATGGCTGCAATCACCATCTGCAGTGATTTTGGAGCCCCAAAAATGAAGTCTGACACTGTTTCCACGGTTTCTCCATCTATCTGCCATGAAGTGATGGGACCAGATACCATGATGTTAGTTTTCAGAATGTTGAGCTTTAAGCCAACTGTTAACTCTCCTCTTTCACTTTCATCAACAGGCTTTTGAGTTCCTCTTCACTTTCTGCCATAAGGGTGGTGTCATCTGCATATCTGAGGTTTTTGATATTTCTCCAGGCAATCTTGATTCCAGCTTGTGCTTCTTTCAGCCCAGAGTTTCTCATGATGTACTCTGCATATAAGTTAAATAAACAGGGTGACAATATACAGCCTTGACGAACTCCTTTTCCTATTTGGAACCAGTCTGTTGTTCCATGTCCAGTTCTAACCGTTGCTTCCTGACCTGCATACAGGTTTCTCAAGAGGCAGGTCAGGTGATCTGGTATTCCCATCTCTTTCGGCTTTGGCATAGTCAATAGAGCAGAAATAGATGTTTTTCTGGAACTCTCTTGCTTTTTTGATGATCCAGCAGATGTTGGAAGTTCTATAGCAGTATTACAAAAGAGCAGTTTCAATACTGGAAGAAACGTGATGCTCTTTGTGTCTGACTCTTTGTGATCCCATGGACTGTAACCTGCCAGACTCCTCCGTCCATGGGATTCTCCAGGGAAGAACACTGGAGTGGGTTGCCATTATCTACTCCAGCGGACCTTCCCAACCCAGGGATCAAACCTGTGGCTCCTGCACTGGCAGGTGTTCTTTACCACTAATGCCACTTGGGAAGATGTGATGCTATTAGGGAAACGAAAATTGAGGCAGTCTTCTTCAGACTTCAGAAGTAGGAAAGCAGGCCTCTGATCAAGTTCTGACCTTTCCTGGACTCTGCCTAGACTACATGCCTGCTGCAAGCACACCAACTGTTATCAGTGATGTCAACTAGCACCTTAGATAAGAAGAGGGAGTGAGTCTTGGAATTTCCTGAGCCCTTTGAGGCCTGGCTAGCCCCCCCAGGGTCTAGAAAATCTTGTAATTCACAAGGTGAAAGAAAAAGCATTGTAAAAAATTAAAGTCAAACTAGAGCTGCACTTTTACAGGGAAATTGATGATGACATCAGTTTGCAGCCTGGGATTATAAGCAGAGTGCCCAAAATCTGCAATCTGTAGTCCCACTCGTGATGTCCAAGGACCACCTAGGACTCTTCCCAATTGGGATTCCAGATTGCCTTCTGGAACTTTCCAGGGCTCTTCAATTCTGGACAGGTTGTCAGCCCAAGTTGGTGATGTACAAGCTGTTACTTCTCTCTATTGTTTCTATTTCTTTTCTTTAAGGACTGTATATTGAAATTAAGTCAAATAATTATCTTTAGAAATTGAAATTTTTAAAAGTAGTTGTTTATTGTGTTATCAGATTCTCTGAACCTAAAATGAAATAAAACTTTCAGCAAAACATCATTTGCCCCTATGAGCCAATTCATGAAAAATGCCACTCTTTAATCAAGCTTTTATCTGGATGGGAAGATTTGTCTTACTTCTTATTAGCTACTGAATGGAGCATATCCTGGATTGTGTGAGAATTGGGACTCTAAATTAAAGTTGGCCAAAACTTTAGAAGTTACTGAGCTTTTGTAGGTCATTCCAATTGAGAAAGGATGAGAATAAGCAGTACTGGTCCCATAAGGTTCATGAAGCCAAATTATGATTCATTGAAGAGAGATAAAATTGAAGAAAGAATTAAACAATTTGCAAGAACTATTGTCTGTGTTACAATGTCAAAATTATATTTTAGCTGGCCAAGTCTCCACTTTCCAATTCATACTTGAAATAGCCTGGCCAAGTCTCCACTTTCCAATTTGTAGCTGAAATAGCCATAGTAAAGTTTGCACAAGCTAAATATGTAAAGTGACTCTCTAAGGTAAAGTTCACCTGTCAATAGCTAAAGCAAAGGTACACTGCGACCATAATAATCCCTCCAAAATTCAGACCTGCCTAGAGTTTAAATTTGGGGACTATAATGGGCTAAAGAATATAGAGAGATTTTACCTAAGGCTACATAAAAGATAATGGAACTTAAAACTCCCCAACGAAGAGGGAGGATCAAAAATTTATAGGGCTATTTGGTTTCTGGTGACAGCAGAAATCACATGTGAACCAAATATTGAGTTCCAATCTGCAAAGTAACTAGGAAACAAACTATAAAGTTCAGTGGGCTGATGAGCGGTAACAGGATTCTGATGCCACTAAATGTACAACACAGCATGCTTTAGACTATGGCCAGTACCGACCAATGACACTGAATTGCATTTGTCTATAAGTGAACTGTAGACTAATTGGAGCTAACAGCAAAAATAGAAAGGCAAAAGAATGGCTGTGGACTTCAAAAGTAGATTTCTAGAGGCCAGGAGAAACTACACTATATTTGAAAAACAGTTATTGACTTGTCACTGGGACTTTGATTAATATGGAAACAAAGGACTGTAGATATTACTGTAATATTGAGACTCCAAGTGCCAATCATGCAGTAGGTACAAAGTTCACTGAAAACTCACAGGATTAAATATGTTGAGGAGTCCAGCCTAAGAAAATGAAAATGGTATATTAAGGACTGTTCCAAACCTGGGAAACATGGGGTTGCAGAATTAAGTGAAAAAATTGAAATTCCCATTAAAGGCCTCCAGCAAGAGGATAACTGGTCCTTAGATAACTGAGTCACCTGTAATTTGGGAAATCGCTTTGCCTCTTTGTGGTTGTTCAGTTGCTAAGTGATGTCCAACTCTTTTGACTCCATGGTCTGCAGAACTCCAGGCTTTCCTGTCCTTCACTATCTCCCTTTGTTTGCTCAAACTCACATCCCGTGAGTCATTGACGCCATCCAACCATCTCATCTTCCGTTGTCCCCTTCTCCCTCCTGCCTTCAATCTTTCCCAGCACCAGGGTCTTTTCCAATGAGCTGCCTCTTCGCATCAGGTGGCCAAAGTATTGGAGCTTCAGCTTCAGCATCAGTCCTTCCAGTGAATATTCAGCTTTGATTTCCTTTAGGATTCACTGGCTTGATCTCCTTGGCAGTCCAAGGGACTCCCAAAAGCTTTCTCTAGCACCACGAAAAGTAAACATCAATTCTTGGCACTCAGCCTTCTTTATGGTCCAACTCTCACATCTGTACACTACTAGAAAAATCATAGCTTTGACTATACAGACCTTTGTTGGCAAAATGATGTCTCTGATTTTTAATACATCACCTATGTTTATCATAGCTTTTCTTCCAAGAAGCAAGCACCTTTTAATTTTGTGGCTGCAGTCATTGTCCACAGTGATTTTGGAGCCCAAGAAAATGGAATCTGTCACTGCTTCCACTTTCCCTATCTATTTGCCATGAAGTGATGGGACTGGATGCCATGATTTTAGAGTTTTAAGCCAGCTTTTTCACACTCCTCTTTACCCTCATTAAGAGCCTTTTTAGTTCCTCTTCACTTTCTGCCATAAAGGTTGTATCATCATTATATCCGAGGTTGTTGATATTTCTCCCAGCAATGTGCCTGTATTTCTTTTGGCATCGATGCACAGATAGCCTAGATTTTGGTAACTTCAGTGGTTCCTTCCAATACAAATGATCAACATGTGTTGCCATTATTGTTCAGTTGCCAAGTCGTGTTCAAGTCTTTGTGACTCCGTGGACTACAGCACGCCAGGTTTTCCTGTCCTTCACCATCTCTTGGAGTTTGCCCAAGTTCATGTCCATCACATCAAAGATGCCATCCAGCCATCACATCTTCTGTTGCCCTTTTCTCCTCCTGCCTTCAGTCTTTTCCAGCATCAGGGTCTTTTCCAATTAATCAGCTTGTTCACACAAGGTGGCCAAAGTATTGGAGCTTCAGCTCAGCATCAGTCCTTCCAATGAGCATTCAAGATTGATTTCCTTTAGGATTGACTGATTTGATTTCCTTGCTATCCAAGGGACCCTCAAGAGTCTTCTCCAGTACCACAGTTTGAAAGCATCAATTCTTTGGCACTCTGCCTTCTTGAAGGTCCAACTCTCACCAAAATATCTGTCTAATGGAAAGACCATAGCGTTGCTTATAGGGACCTTTGTCATTAAAGTGATGTCTGCTTTTAATATGCTGCTTAAGTTTGTCAGGGCTTCCCAGGTGGTGCAAGTGGTTTAAAAAAAAATGTCTGCCAATGCAGGAGACATAAGAGACGCAGGTTCGATCCCTGGGTGGGGAATATTCCCTGGAGGAGGGATGGCAATCCACTCCAGTACCCAGTCTTGTCTGGAGAATCTCCATGGACAGAGGAGCCTGGCAGGTTACAATCCATAGGGTCACAAAGGGTCAAAAACGACTGAAGTGACTTAGCACGCAAGCACAGCTTTCCTTTCAAGGAGCATGTGCCTTTTAATTTCATGGCTACAGTCTTCTTCAGTGATCGATGCAAAGAAATAGAGGAAAAGAACAGAATGGGAAAGACTAGAGATCTCTTCAAGAAAATTAGAGATACCAAGGCAACATTTCATGCAACAATGGGCTCGATAAAGGACAGAAATGGTATGGACCTAATAGAAGCAGAAGATATTAAGAAGAGGTGGCAAGAATATACAGAAGAACTGTACAAAAAAAATCTTCACGACCCAGATAACTATGAAAGTGTGATCACAAATCTAGAGCCAGACATCCTGGAATGTGAAGTCAAGTGGGCCTTAGAAAGCATTACTATGAACAAAGCTAGTGGAGGTGATGGAATTCCAGTTGAGCTGTTTCAAATCCTGAAAGAGGATGCTGTGAAAGTGCGGCACTCAATATGCCAGCAAATTTGGAAAACTCAGCAGTGGCCACAGGACTGGAAAATGTCAGTTTTCATTCCAGTCCGAAAGAAAGGCAATGGCAAAGAATGCTCAAACTACTGCACAATTGCACTCATCTCACATGCTAGTAAAGTAATGCTCAAAATTCTCCAAGCCAGGCTTCAGCAATACATGAACTGTGAATTTCCAGATGTTCAAGCTGGTTTTAGAAAAGGCGGAGGAACCAGAGATAAAATTGCCAACATCCCTGGATCATGGAAAAAGCAAGAGAGTTCCAGAAAAACATCTATTCCTGCTTTATTAACTATGCCAAAGCCTTTGACTGTGTGGATCACAGTAAACTGTGGAAAATTCTGAAAGAGATGGGAATACCAGAACACCTAACCTGCCTCTTGAGGAATCTGTATGCAGGCCAGGAAGCAACAGTTAGAACTGGACATTGAACAACAGACTGGTTCCAAATAGGAAAAAGAGTACGTCAAGGCTGTATATTGTCAGCCTGCTTATTTAACTGCTATGCAGACTACATCATGAAAAACGCTGGACTGGAAGAAACACAAGCTGGAATCAAGAGTGCTGGGAGAAATATCAATAACCTCAGATATGCAGATGACACCACCCTTATGGCAGAAAGTGAAGAGGAACTGAAAAGCCTCTTGATGAAAGTGAAAGAGGAGAGTGAAAAAGTTGGTTTAAAGCTCAACATTCAGAAAACTAAGATCATGGCATCTGGTCCCATCACTTCATGAAAAATAGATGGAGAAACAGTGGAAACAGTGTCAGACTTTATTTTGGGGGGCTCCAAAATCACTGCAGATGATGACTGCAGCCATGAAATTAAAGACGCTTACTCCTTGTAAGAAAAGTTATGACCAACCTAGATAGCATATTCAAAAGCATAGACATTACTTTGCCGACTAAGGTCCATCTAGTCAAGGCTATGGTTTTTTCCTGTGGTCATGTATGGATGTGAGAGTTAGACCGTGAAGAAGGCTGAGTGCCGAAGAATTGATGCTTTTGAACTGTGGTGTTGGAGAAGACTCTTGAGAGTCCCTTGGACTGAAAGGAGATCAAACCAATCCATTCTGAAGGAGATCAGCCCTGGGATTTCTTTGGAAGGAATGATGCTAAAGCTGAAATTCCAGTACTTTGGCCACCTCATGCGAAGAGTTGACTCATTGGAAAAGACTCTGATGCTGGGAGGGATTGGGGGCAGGAGGAGAAGGGGGACAACAAAGGATGAGATGGCTGGATGGCATCACTGGCTCAATGGACATAAGTCTGGGTGAACTCCGGGGGTTGGTGATGGACAGGGAGGCCTGGCGTGCTGCAATCCATGGGGTTGCAGAGTTGGACATGACTGAGCGACTGAACTGAACTGAACAGTCACAGTCCACAGCAATTTTGGAGCCCAAGAAAATAAAATCTGTCGCTGCTTCCTCTTCATGGATCACAGCATTGTCATGGGGACAGGGCTTGCATAACTCAAAGATACTATGAGTCATGCTGGCTAAGGTCACCCATATGGGTCACAGTGAAGAGTTCTGACAACTTGTGGCCCACTGAAGGAAGAAATTACAAAACCATTCCAGTATTCTTTATGCAAGAACCCAGTGAACAGTAGGAAAAGGCAAAAAGATATGATACCATAAGATGAGCCCTCCAAGTCGGAAAGTATCCAGTATGCTCCTGGGGAAGAGTGGAGAGCTCTGATTGGTCCACCTCAGATCAGAGGAGCCTGACAGGCTACAGTCCATGGAGATACCAAGAGTTGGACACAACTGAGCTACTTTTATTTTCAAAGAGTTAACAAAATTTCATTGATAAATGTAATCATATCTTGATAGAACATTCTACGGTTACTACTATTGCTGCCAATAAGTTAATGGATATATTTGATTTACAGAATCATAATTCTCATTTATGATGGGACTTTTTCTTTACTTAATCCTGTACTGCTCAAAAATTATTTTTTCCATTGTTTACCCATTACTTGTTTCTTTGATCACTTTATTTCTATTGACTATCTGGAATTGTTATTTGACTTGTAGAATTCATAAGGCTGCTTGTGTTCTTTGTCCTTATTCTTATGCTCTTCAGTCTAAACAAGCCTAAAGTCAATTGTTAGGGAAAATAAAATGGAGGTAGTCTTGCTCAGATTTCAGAGGTATGGGAGCAGGCTTCTGACTGCCTTCTGACCTTGCTTGGGCCTTGCCTGGAGAACATATCTGCCAAGGTTTGTATGTAGCCAACTTGCTGTACAGATATTCAGCGTATATATGTGGAGTGAATGTACATGTAAAGAGTAAGAAACTCTCTTCTCTTTCTCTCTCCATGCATGTATCAGGGCCACTCTGAATAGGAATGATGTTGGGTATAATTGAGGACTGTATTTATGGGAGCATAGTTGCAAGTGATATTCAAAAGAGTAGAACTGGAACCAGGGGAAGCTGAAGAGTCAGTATTGGAAATTATTAAGAAACAAAGTTTTACTGGTTTATGTTAAAGACTTAGTACTTAAAATGGACACTTAGCACTTATATGGTGGGCTGCCATCTATGGGGTCACACAGAGTCTGACACAGCGACTTAGCAGCAGCAGCGCTTACACTTCTTGTTTGGAGTGATTTATCTGGGACTGATAAATGCAGACCCTTTGGCTAAGGATGGCCAGATAGGAGAAGTGAGGGGTGCTGAACCATGAAAATCAAACAAATAACCCAGGTTGGGTATGTCTAGCAATGAAGACACATAAGTACTGCTATTTTATCTGCTCCCTCTTAAGCAGAATTACAGGTAATAAAAGACCAAAAATCAGCATTATGCTATTACTTTATTCCTTTCTATCCAGTATACATTAAATTGCAATTTAATTTCATTGTAAATAGAGAATGCACTTTGAATGACTTGAATTGTTCAAATTTACTGTTCCATGAAACATTTTCAGGTGTTATGTTTTGATGAATTGACCTCTTTGTCATAAAGTGGGGCTTCCCTGGAGCCTCAGTCAGGAAAGAATCTACCTGCAATGCAGAAGACCTGAGTGCAATCCCTGGGTTGGGAAGATCCCCTGGAGAAGGGAATGGCTACCCATTCCAGTATTCTTGCCTGGAGAATCCCCAAGGACAGAGGGAACCATAGAGTTGCAAAGAGTTGGACACGACTGAGCGACTGAGCACAGCACATCATAAAATGACCTTTTTAATCCCTAGTAAGATACTTTCCTCTGAAATCCATTCTGTCTCATATTTGTATAGCCAACCCAACTTTGAAAAAATTAGTGCTAATGAATTGATATACAGAATCTTGAAGAACTCCTATAACTCAACAGTGAAAAAATAACCCAATTAAAATGGGCAAAGGACTTGAGCAGACATCTCTTTAAAGATACACCAATCACCAATAAGCACATGAGGACACTCAACATCAATAGTCATTAGGAAAATGTGAATCAAAATTAAACGAGATAGCACTTCCTATCCACTAGAATAACTATTGTTAAAAATGTGAATCATTGGCAAAGATGTGGAGGAATTTGAGCCCTTATTTATATAACTGGTGGAAATGTAAAGTGTACAGTTGCTATGGAAAACAGTATGACTATTCCTCAAAAATCAAGGATAGAATTACCATTTTCCAAGTGTGTGCATGTGTCAGGGCATGTGTGTGCTCAGTCATGCTCAACTCTTTGTGACCCCAAGTCCTCTAGCCCACCAGGCTCCTTTGTCCATAGACTTTTCCAGGAAAAAAAATACTGAAGTGGGTTACCATTTCCTACTCCAGAGGATCTTCCTGACCCAGGGAATGGACGCATTGTGTCCCTTGAGTCTCCTACATTGGCAAATGGATTCTTTACCGCTACTCCACAGTCACAACTACTTTGAAATAAGGGTTTATTTCTCAGTTTGCTTATTCCCATCATTACTAAAACAGATTTCAAATTATTTTTAAGCATTTAAAATAAATGTGTAATTAAAATTCACTTTCAAAAAACAAATATGAAACACTTTTGAAGATATCAAAAAGTCTGTGGTATTATCTTTCAATATCCAAAACAATAGTTTGAATCATGATAGTAACATGTGTGTGATGAGCTAAAAAGACTGCTATCAAAAAGTCTACATTCAAGAAATGCTGAAGCTGGATTAAGAAAAAAAGGACCGCCATTGGCTACTGGTGATCTGTAACTGGTAACAGCCATTATAAGGACCAATATGGAAGTGACTTTAAAAGTTAAAAATAGAGCTGCCACATGATCTGGCAGTCCTCAGATCAGTTCAGTTTAGTCACTCAGTTGTGTCTGACTCTTTGCGACCCCATGGACTGCAGCACACCAGACCTCCCTGTCTATCATCAACACCCGGAGTTTACTCAAGTTCATGTCAATCGAGTCAGTGACGCTATCCAACCAGCTCACCCTCTGCTGGCTCCTTCTCCTCCCGCCTTCAATCTTTCCAGCATCAGGGTCTTTTCGAATGAGTCAGTTCTTCACATCAGGTGGCCAGAGTATTGGAGTTTCAGCTTCAGCATCAGTCCTTCCAGTGGATATTCTGGACTGGTTTCGTTTAGGATGGACTGGTTGTATCTTCTTGCAGTCCAAGGGACTCTCAAGAGTCTCCTCCAACATCACAGTTCAAAAGCATCAAGTCTTCACTGCTTAGCTTTCTTTAGAGTCCAACTCTCATGTCCATACATGATTACTGGAAAAACCATAGCTTTGGCTAAATGGACCTTTGTTGGTAAAGTAATGTCTCTGTTTTTCAATATGCTGTCTAGGTTGCTCATAACTTTTCTTCCAAGGAGCAAACGTCTTTTAATTTCATGGCTGCAGTCATCATCTGCCATGATTTTGGAGCACCCCCAAATAAAGTCTGTCACTGTTTCCATTTTTTCCCCATCTATTTGTCATGAAGTGATGGGATTGGATGCCATGATCTTCGTTTTCTGAATGTTGAGTTTTAAGCCAACTTTTTCACTCTCCTCTTTCACTTTCATCAAGAGGATCTTTAGTTCTTCTTTGCTTTCTGCCATAAAGGTGGTGTCATCTGCATATCTGAGGTTATTGATATTTCTCCCAGCAATCTTGATTCCAGCTTGTGCTCCATCCATTCTGACATTTCACATAATATACTCTGCATGTAAGTTAAATAAGCAGGGTGACAATATACAGCTTTGATGTACTCCTTGTATGATTTAGAACCAGTCTGTTGTTCCATGTCCAGTTCTAACTGTTGCTTCCTGACCTGCATGCAGATTTCTCAGGAGGCAGGTCAGGTGGTCTGGTATTCCCATCTCTTTAAGCCTGGCAGTCCTATCCCTAAGAATATATGCAAAGACATCAAAATTTGAATAACTTGTGCTCCCAAAAGTGCAATGAACATCACGTTTCCTTTTTTGTTTGTTTGTTTAGTATTATTTTGTATTAGAGTATAGTAGCTCAGCTGGTAAAGAATCCACCTGCAATGCAGGAGACCCTGGTTCAATTCCTGGGTCAGGAAGTTCCCCTAGGGAAGGGATAGACTACCCACTCCAGTATTCTTGGGCTTCCTGATGGCTTAGACGGTAAAGAATCTGCCTGCAAGCTGGGAGACCTGGGTTCAATCCCTCGTTTGGGAAGATTCCCTGGAGGAGGGTATGGCAACCCACTCCAGTGTTCTTACCTGGTCAGAGGAGCCTGGCTGACTACAGTCCATGGGCTTGTAATGAGTCAGACTGGACTGAGCAACGAAGCACATAAGCGTAGCCAATTAACCATGTGTGATAGCTTCAGGCGGACAGCTAAGGGACTCTCATACATACACATGTATCCATTCTCCTGTAAACTCCCTTCCCAGTTTTCAGCAGGGTATAAGAGCTCTGACTGACTGTGTTCTCTGGAGATTACCAGGAATGTGGAAGAGAGCCTGAGAAGGTGAGTCAGTTAAAACCAGGTGGGCAGCTGCTGGAGAGCCTAGCTCCTGGTGGATATTCTGCACTATGAGGGAAAGAGTCCAGAGTTCACTGCAGCACTAACACAGCTCTGCCCACTCTCACCTGTGTGATGATGGCTTCTGTAGATTCCTGCCTAAGTCATTAGTACATTTGAGGAGGCTCTGCCCTGGTTTCTCTTTAACTGTGGCCACATTGTTGCACAGGACCCTGTATCTGCAGGACCCAGAGGTTTGTAAGGTCAGAGGTAGCTGGCAGAGGATTATTACAGGGCCCAGCAAGAAGACGGGTGGCTAGTGTCTGCAACACTCCCAGCTCCCTGAAATCTATCAACAAGCCCCTTTTCTGGGAAGAGTGAGGGAGGGGCATGGTTAGTTGCTGCAAAAGGCTTGGTGTTAAATCCTTTGTTCTTGAGGTTAGGTCACGGTCAGGTGATGATGTTCCCATTGTTCCTGTAAATCCCCACCAAGCAAATGTTATTCTCTATTCTAACAAGAAAGGGCAAGGTCTCAGAGCACAGTGATCCCACTCCGAGGTCAAGATCATGGCTGGACAGGCAAATCTCAGTTGGCGGCCCCCTCTAGGTCAGCATCCCAGACCCACTTGGCCCTCAGGCTCTTCAGGCGGCCCAAATGACAGGGGCCAGATCCCACAGACTGCTCTCTGTGCAGACTGCCACTGCCATTAATCCCCAGAGGCAGTGGTGGGGGACAGGTTCTCCACTGCCTCGAGGCCTGGGCCAAGCCCTGTGGGTGAGGGCTCTGGAGCCCTGCAGGACACAGCCCCCAGCCTGTTCTCTGGCCCCCTAGATTACCTGCTGGCCTGAGGGCAGGTGGCCTGGAGGTCCCAGGAAAGCAGGCCAGGATCCCCCTACTACCTCACTGTCTGACTGAGGACCACCAATCCCTGGACCTTTTACCGAATAGGCTCACTGACAGTGGGATGCTTGTGGAAAGGGCCCAGTGTGGCTTCGATCAATGGCTGAACAAGATCACTAATAGTCCCCTGGTAACCATTGCCTGGTTATGTGGTGAAGGGGATGGTGGTGGCAGCAGGTAATGGTTCGCAGCTATGGCCAACGTGCTAAGGACTGTGCTTTGGCTGTGCTCTGTTTAAAAATTACATTAGCTCAGCACACATATCCTCATTAAGCAGCAGGCTTTGAAAAGGTTACTGAGGCAACTGCAGGTGTTTTTCGAAATGAGGGGCAGAATGGGGCCAGTTCCATATAACAAGCAGAGATTGAACTGTGCAAGTTGTCATGGTAAGTTTCTTGTGCTACCCTAGGAAAATGTGGAAAACTGAGAAGAAATCAAAGGCTTTCACAACTATCTTCATAGTGTGTTTTCAGGCTCGAAGGAGCTGGCAAGGAAAGGTTGTCTGGTAAAGCTGAGGAGGGGAGTAATTGGAGCCAGGAAAACAGAAGCATTGGCTCAGTCAGAGTTCTGTGTTATGGTTCAGAAAGAGCAGTCATTTTCCTCAATCAATATTGAGTGCTGGGGAAGTCAGAATTTGCCTCTAATCATCAGATTGCCACCAAGAGACAGAATAATTAAGATTTATTCAGGTTCAGAAGCTTGCAAATACCTCTCATGGCTGCTTGCTCATCCCAGTCACACACATGATCCCCAAGGATACCATTATCATCATGGTATCCATTTTCCAGATGAGGAAACTGAGGTTAAGGGATATAATCAAGGTCACACAGCTAAAGACCTTAGGATCCACAGTGCAAACCCAGGACCTCAGTCCCCAAATTCTGTGTTTCTGCTCTGCTGCCAGCGGGGAGAGCTGGCCCTAATTGTTTATGCAGAAGCAAGGCAGGGAGGCTCCACCAGCCAGCTCTAGGGCTGCACACCTTACTCTGATCTGAGCAGCCTCATGCTTAGAACATGCTGCCTTTTGCTTTCAGTCTTTGCTTCTGCTTTTCCCCTCGGGTTCACTTTTTACAGGATCTGATATCAGTGGAAAGTATTTGTTTTTTTGGCAGAACAGTCCCAGGATAGATCCTCATTGAGAGCTGTCAACAGCTTGCTTTTTTCACCATGGAAGTCAGATCTGGAGGGCTGCCCTGAGCTGAACCCTCACCAGCATCTCCCTCCCCGCTGGAACATTCTGCAGCCTCCCCTTGGGGAGTGGTGACCAAAGGCACCGGTCTGGCCTCCACCCACTGCGGGTAATATAGTAGCCTGTGGGCCTCATTATCTTCCACTGAATCCCAAATGAGGGAAGAGTGATACCTTTTCTCCTCCGGGAAGAGGGAACACAGGTTAGCACCTGTCCCTTTCCTACTTTCCATGTAGTCTGATCTCCTTAGCGTGGGAGGTATCACCGACCCCCTGAAAAGAGTTATTGTCTCTCCACCTGTGTGTGGATGCCGTGCCACTGTCTCCCCCCGTCCTGGCCCTCCCCACCCTGTCTCGGGCCTCGCTCATCTGCAGGGGCTCCCATGGTGGCCTTGCTGTCACCTGCCCCGACTTTCTGACTCCTGTCCTTTGATTGAACCCAGGCAGAACTGCTCCAGGGTGTACATGCCTGGCCAAGACACTGCACTGTCTTCCATGTGCTCTGCACGCCTGGGATCATGCTGTTGTGTATTCTATTCTTTTTCTCCATGTCCTACTGGAAGGATTTCTGATAATATTAAATGCATTTTTAAGGCAGTCGGTTGCATGTTGGCCTGTCTATGGACACTTTAAGTTAAATGGACCTTGGGATGTCCCAGATTTTCCCTCTTGTAAGATTTTCCCTTTTGTAAGAGGATTACATCCTTGCTTATTCAGTTTTGCAGATTCTTCTGGCAGCTTGTGTCTCCTAATATGGATGCAGCAGTGTATTCCAGTGGAATTATCTCCTCATTCATCTATTCATTTATTCACCATGTATTTCATGAGGACCTACTATGTACCAGTCATCAGTGCTGGAGCCAGAAGATCAGAAGAGACTTCTTTCACCTCTACAGTGGGGGTCCTGCCTTGCCAGGGACCATGGGTAGGCAGTGAGATAGCATATGTAATTAACCAAAGCTATTAGTCTTACTCTTATTGGTGGTTTCTCACCAACAGGAACATTACTTATGGTTCCATGACGACCACTTGGAAAATGAGTTTGATAAACTGTTCACTTGAGTCTCCATTTAGGTCACTCCATATTCACCGTTTAAAAAAAAAAAAGATTCTGTTCTCATCTTTCCCCACCTTATCAGCTCCACAGCCAGTACTCGTTCACTCCTTTCAAGCTGATTATAATCAAGTGTCATCTCAAAGGGCCAAGAACATGTAACCATGGACATATGGCCAACTGCACACACATGGTCACTGTGGGGTTTAGGGATGTGTTTCAGGGGTGGGGTGGCAAGACTTCCCAGTATTCACCAGCCTTTCTCTGGCTCCCTGAAGAGGAAGCCCTTCACTCATCTGGCCTGCCACTCACACCTCTGCTATTTTCTCTCTCTGGCCCTCTCCTTTGTGGGTTGTTTCTTCATCTGCCTTCATGACTTGGTGATGGGTTCCTAAACCAGCCCTCTATAGCTTGGGTCCATCATAGCACCTGGCACATAGTAGGTACTCAGTAAATGTGCACTGAATGGAAAGTTGAGCAAGAAATGAAGGGCAACATGGCTTTCCCTGACGATTGTCTTGCCTGAGCAAAGATCCACAGTATGCATGGTGTTGGGGTGTGTTTTCCACCTTACTTATTCTTCTCTGTATTGGCTCTTGTCTGGGTCTCCCTCTGACTATGACCCCTGATATCTCATCCTAGGCCTCTGCATAGAGTCTCCAGTTGGGAAGAAGTGATGCTTCCACTGCCAAAGTGCCAAACCATAGCAGCTGGAACCAACTGGTTTGTAGCTCTGCCCCAGGAGGAAGCTCAGAATGGCTGAAGGCTCTTTGCACCCTGGGTTCCCTGTTACATGCAACATTGGATGCCAAGGGAAGGTCTGTAATGGGGCCTGTCAGAGGGGGAGAATCAGGGATCTGCAAGGGCCTGACAATTGGGAAGTGGGACTGGAAACTACACCGCAGATGTTAGTGGAGGCATTGGTGACTGAGATGTGGGGACAAAACAGAACCAACCAGCTTCAATGGCCTTATCCAGAAGCACCTGTAGCAGAAGGCCACTGCCAAAGATCCTCTAAGATGGGAAGTATAGAATATATTTTATTTATTTATTTATTAATTTATTTATTTTAATTGGAGGCTAATCACTTTACAATATTGTGGTGGTATTTGCCATACATTGACATGAATCAGCCATGGGTGTATATGAGTCCCGCATCCCAAACCCCACTCCCATCTCCCTCCCCATCCCATCCTATCCCTCTGGGTTGTCCCAGTATACCGGCTTTGAGTGTCCTGCTTCATGCATCGAACTTGGACTGGTCATCTATTTCACATATGGAAATATACATATTTCAATACTGTTCTCTCAAATCATTCCACCCTCGCCTTCTCCCACAGAGTCCTAAAGTCTCTTCTTCATATCTGTGTCTCTTTTGCTGTCTCGTATATAGGGTCATCGTTACCATCTTTCTGAAGTCCATATATATGCATTAATATACTGTATTTGGTGTTTTTATTCACTCTCTATAATAGGCTCCAGTTTCATCCACTTCATTAGAATGGATTTAAATGTGTTCTTTTAATAGCTGAGTAATATTCCATTGTGTATATGTACCACAACATTCTTATCCATCTGTCTGCCAGTGGACATCTAGGTTGCTCCCATGTCCTAGCTATTGCAAACTGTGCTGCATTAGTGAGGAGGTGGTGGAGTGGGAGGGCGGTCAGAAACTTTTCATGGTCTAGAGCATCCTCCTGACACTTCCTTGGTGCTGCCTCTCCTTAGTTCCTGTTATGTGGTTCTGGAAGAAACTGTCAGTCACGTTTGCTGTGGGGCCAGGGCCACATGATCAGTAAAGTCAATCATAGGAGCCCACGTCCCTGCCAGGATGGTTGGTCCAGGGCTGGAAAGATGATCTGAGTGGGACCAATCAGAGCCCTCCCTGGGAAACTGATGTTTTCTTAGGTTTTTTTTCCTTCCTAGTTAGATGCCTTAGAGATGTAAAGCCCTGAGGCAGGCAGCTTCAGAATCCTTCAGCAGGGAAGAGAGAAAGCCGTGAGACTAAGAGAATCCAAGATGATTGAAGGAAAGGGGGAAGAGAGAGAAATAATGAGCTGATAGCTTCTGATTTCTTGGGTCCAATCACTGAGATCTTTGGATCTGTTCTCGTTTCTGTGTACCAGATTCCCAGTATCCTTCCAATAAGTCTCCCCTTTCCTTGAAACCAGTTGGAGTTGGGCTTCTCTGAGTGTGGTTCAGATTGACTGATTCTAGATCCTTCCAAATGTTGCTCCATCCTCCCAGACCCAAAGAGAGAAACTCATTTGTGCTAGTACCTAGAGTGAAATTGTTTATTCTTTATCTAGAATAGGGCTTTGCAGAGAACCAAACACCAGGATCCCTGGGTGGGTGTTCCCTTGGTTTGAGTGAGTGTGTATTTGGTGTGGGCCTGATTGATTCCTGAGGCAGACTCAGCATTTACACTGCAGGAGCCAGGCCAATCCTGTCATTTTCTTGATCAAAAACTGAGAAATACAGCCTCAGGAAGACATCACCCAGGACCCAGGTCTCCAGCTCATCCATGAGGTCTGTGTTCACTTGAAATCTGCTATAGCAACAGTCTTGCCAACTCTGGGAAAACAGAATACACTCCAGTCAACCTGAACCTTACCTGCCTCTCCCTCCTTATCCAGAGTTAACAGATTCTCAGTTTATTTTTTCTCAGTTTTTTTTTTTTTAATTTCCCTTCTTTGGTAAAAATCAGGTGCATCTCAGAACAGATGGGGAAGTGGGGGCCCATGCAAGAACAGGAAGGGTCAAGATGTATGGTTCTTATGACAGATGGAGTTGGGGAAGAGAAGGACTGGGTATTTGGGATTATCAGATACAAACTAATATAGAGAGGATATGTAAAGTCCTACTATATATACAGGAAATTATATTTAATATCCCATGATAAACTGTAATGGAAAACAATATGAAACACATACACATGTATGTGTGCATGTGTGTGTGTGCATGTGTGCATGTGTGTGTGTGTGTGTGTCTGTAACTGAGTCACTTTGCTGAACAGCAGAATTTAACACAACATTGTTTCCCTGATAGCTCAGTTGGTAAAAGAATCCACCTGCAATGCAGGAGACCCTGGTTCGATTCCTGGATTGGGAAGATCTGCTGGAGAAGGGATAGGCTACCCACTCCAGTATTCTTGGGCTTCCCTTGTGGCTCAGGTGGTAAAGAATCCTCCTGCAATGCAGGAGACCTGGGTTCGATCCCTGGGTTGGGGAGATCCCCTGGAGAAGGGAACAGCTACCCACTCCAGTATTCTGGCCTGAAGAATTCCATGGACTGTATAGTCCATGGGTCCAAAGAGTCGGACACAACTGAGTGAATTTCACTTTTCACTTTGTAAATCAACTATACTTCAATATATTTTTAAAAAGAAATGAACAATAATGGTCTATAGTTCCCCTCACACTCTGCTGTATCTTGCCTTCTGATCTCAGCTCTCTCTTTTCTCTACAGAGAACGCCTTCACTTTTCCCTGTTCCCTCTACACTTTTCTTTAAGTCTTCCAGACAAGCCCTCTAAGAATACTTCCTGACTTACCCTCACACTCTCTGGCCACTAAGGGCTAGGTTGCCTGACTTACCCTGGTGCCTGTCCCCACCCTCAGCCTAAAGCCCTCACCTCATCACCCCTAATCTACCCCCCAAGCACTTCTCTGCACAGCCCATGGGGGTGCCATTGCATGGAATCCAGTGTAGATTTGCCTGGACCCAAGCAGGCCTCCTCATGGTGCCATGAGTCTGCAGGATTAGAATTACTGCAATTCCCTCTCTTCCTCAAAGCCTTCTTTGGCCCATCAGCCTGCTCTGAGCTCCCACAGGGGCTGACATGAAGCCTCCATCCTGTGCCGGGGCTGTGCAATCACTGTACACCCTTATTAATCTTAGCATCCGGCCTCCTCAAAGAGGGGTCAGAACCCCAACTCACAGAGGGGGAACTGGGGCTTAGCAAAGGGAAGCTGCAGCCCTGGACTAAGGCAACCATTTAATTTATCATCACAACCTGGACATTTTTGAGATGGGATGGGAGACTACTCATTGTTATGGTGGCACAGCACACTGGAACTGTCTCCAGCCATCCTGCTTGTCACTCCGGTGTATTTCAGGGATTGCTAGAGCTGACTTTCCATGTTCATTCATCTGAGGGCTCTGGATGAATTGAAGCTTTTTGAGAGCTGAGGCCCTTAGAACTCACATCTCCCTGTGCCCCTCACCAGGCCAATATTGGGCTGGTGTCTTTATATTTATTTCAGGATGATGGATATCCAGACTGTCCTTTACACTCAAGTGGTTGGTTTTGCGGGAGGCAGTGACCCAGACACAGGGGCTAAGCAGCATCCTCAACAGGGTGACCTGGCCTGTCGGGGACCCCTCCACCCAGCAGTATCCCAAGGGTTCCTGCAAGTCCTAGATTTGAGAATCAGCCCTCAGGGTTGGCCCCTCACCTTCTGGATGTAGGCTTGAGTGGGTACAAGGTAGTCGATGTCATCGATGGTGAAGGTGAGAGGAAGCAGGGCCATGATGGCTTTACATGGAACCAAAGATGTTAGAGAAAGAGGGGAAAACGTTGGCCCAGGTGATCCTTGTGAGGAGAGCCCCGGAGTGACCCTACACCTTGTCATCCTGCAAGAGACTGGCTCCAGTGAGATTATGGATGTTGGTGACCATACTTCTCAGGCCACACAGAGACAAGGTCCTGATGTCCACTAGGGCCTGGCAGCCGTGTTTACAAGCAGTAACTATCGCTTGCATGGAGATGCTGAGAGAAAATGAACAGAACGGGCAGCAGGATCACCCTAAAGTCTCCCTATGACTGTCCTCTCCCTGACTGTCTGTTGAGCAGCCCTTTAGCACTTTCTCTTGGCTCTGTTCAAGTCAATTTCCTTGACTTCTTTTCAGTTCTTGTATGCACCAGGCCCTTTCATGCCTCATGGCCTGGACACATGCTGGATGCCCTTCAAGGGAGACTCCCACCCTCTTTGTCTAGCTAATTTCCCCTCAACTTTCAGGTCTCAGTTTAATTGTTACATTTTCAGGGAAGTCGTTCCCCGCCCCCGCCTCAGACTAGATCAGGCTCCTGTCTCGCTTGCTCACTATAGAATCTTCCTCATGTCTAGCATGTACTAACGTAGTAATTCACCAGGTGTGTGAGTTGTCTCATGTATGTCCGCCTTACTAGACGTGAGGGCAAGTTGCATCCTCAGTCTTCCTGAAGTGTCCAGCACCCAGCAGATGCACAATGTATGTTTGTGAATGAATGAATCCATCAGTGAAAAAATGAATGGAGAACGTCTATATACCTGTATCTGGTATCTGACCAATAATGGGTCAGCACACACAGTGAAGATGGAGGTTCCCTGGGGCAGTAGATGCTCAGAGTGGTGGTGGGAGAGACGCAGGCTGCCCCAGGAGAGGATGTCTCCCAGCACTGCCCTCTCACGTGGCTCGGATACTGAGGCCCCCGGCCAGGGGATGCCCAAGCTAGCCCAGGAGACTCCTAAGGAGAGGTCAGCTTTTTTTCTGAGGGTATCACACAGAATCCCATCCAATATTGCCCCTGTTCTTGGGCCACTCCTGGATTCCAGCTTCTTGATTCTCTCTGTCACAGCTCCTGATCCACTGTGTCCCCCTATAAGTAAGTGGCTGTCTGTAGGGCAAATATCTCTTTGTATGAGCTGTCTCCAGGTCTCAAGACTGCAGCTACCCTCTCTCCATTGCTGAGTAGCTTCTCCTTAAGGAAACCAAGAGACCAGTTTTACCAGTTTGTTCAGGACTTTCTCTGTGTTTGAACTGGCTCTTCTGTGTACCAAGAACCCCCTTCTTCCCTGGTAGCCCTGGACAGTTGTTCATCTTATCGTAACTGTTCAGGCTCGTGAAATTCTCCCTGATCCTTTGTTCACCACACTGTAGGGTCCTCTAACCTCACACTAGAGGTTAGTGTGTGTGTTCCTCGCTCACGCTTATGGGGCAGCCCTCCTCTAGCTACACAGACCTCTCAGGACCCTGGTCAGAGACCTCCTCAGGAAGCCCAAGGTGATTATGAAGCCTTGGGTGGTGTGTGTATCTGTGTGTTTATGGGTCTGACTGTCTATGGGTCGTGTTTGTATGTGTCTTTTTATGTTTGTCTGAGTGTCTGCCAGTCTCCATCTGTGTCTGTGTGTTTGTTTGTGCAGGTATTTGTGTGAGTGTGTGTTTATGTCTTTTTACCTGTGTCTTGTGGGTGAAGCATGTGTCTGTGTGTGTGACTGGGTATCTAGGCATGCATTTGTGTGTATCTGCATGTGTCCATGTGCTCTGGTGGGAGCATCATTTGGGGTGGCCCTCAGAGAGAGTGGTTTACTGGCCCATGGTGATCTGCCAGTGGTGGGTTCAAAATACTGGTACCCAGTTAGGGTCCCCTTTGTGGTAGGTGTGGTTCACCCTGCCAGACATCACCAAGCTGCCATTCTCCCCCAGCTGACAAGAGAAGGAAGAGGGGGTTTGTTGAAGGAGAATAACGCCAGGCATTGTCTGAGAGCTGTGCTTATTCACCCATCAAAGGCACTACCTCTCTCCCCATTTTACAGATGTAGAAATTGAGGAACTGGAGGATTCAGTGCATGACCCAGGTCACTCGCCAGCTAATTAGTGGCAGAGAAGAGGTTTGAAACCAGGCAGCCTGGCCAGACTCTGACCAGCCAGCTGTGTGAGAGGATCTGGTTCTTTCCAGTGACCTGAGTACTTAGAGATATCCTCAGAGGTCACCATGCTGGAGGGGTCTGGCTTCCCTTTTGTCTAGACTATCATTTTTCCAAAAAGCCCTGGCCCAAGGGCATATGGGCATGGATTCAAGCTCACCCGGGTTTGGCTTCACAGGCCTGCGCCTATGCTATCCACGGGGGCCCATACTCAACAGGGCCCCATGCCTCTACCACCCCTGTCTTGAAATTTTCAATGCTTGTTGAACAAAATGTCCCACAGTTTCAGTTTTCATTGGCTCCTGCAAATTGTTTAGCTCGTCTTGATCACCTGGTGAAATGTCAGAGAGGAAGGAAATATTCCCAACACCCCTGTCCTTTCTTCCATATCAAATCTATCAGCAAATCCTGTTGCGTTTTCCTCCAACCTGTTACCTGACACCTTCTACTGCTTTCCATCTTCTTTCCTCTTTCCTGACCAAGCCCATCCCTTGGAGTCCATGAGCGTGGTTCCAATAAAACTTTACTTATAAAAAAACCAGTGGTGGTGTTGAGTGGGGCCCTGGTGCCACAGTTACCCTGGGCTAGAATAAAGGAAACTTCTGGATCAGGTGGTTTATAATTTTTCATGGAACTGAAAGCATCGTACAGCTGATTTGGAGCGAGGGCTGGTCCAGTTCAGAATTTCCTGCTAAAGTAGAAGGCAAAGACAGGCTGAGAAATGACTCCTTGTTTCTTCAGGTTGTCAAAGTGGGAGTGGTCCCTCCAACAGAGAGGTTTGGGTAGCCCAAGCCCAGGATGCCATCAAAGGGTACATTTTTGAACCTGTACTCTTCATAGCTTAGGCTGAGTGGCTGGGTCACACCAATAAGATACTCAATCTGTGGGAGAGTAGAGTGTTCCCCCATAAAGATTTAGGAAGTAAGGCTGGGACTGGGCTGGGGTGCAGCTGTCATTACCACTGCAGAGAATAACTGAGGCCTAGCCATGCCCTGCATTGACCTCAGTTAGACCAAGCTGGGATTGGAATTTGGGTTCCATTTGTGTGAGACTATGTATTTTAACAACACCTGCTCTCTAACAAACACCATCTGAGTGAGTCAGATTGGCCTCATGCCTTCTGTATGGGTGCAGCAACCAAGAATCAGGACAGGACCAAACGGTTCCCACCTGAGGACAAAATGTATAGCGAGCAGAATAGTCTTCTCTTTGGCATCACTATGATCTATTGACAGAAATGGACTGAAATCAAGGCAATGCACTGTGAATTCTGCATCTGCCCAGGAAGACAGAATCCTACAATGTCACCAGCAGGGTTCTTAAGAAAGTTCTGTCTGAGAAACATGTTTTTGGGTGTGTGTGTGTGTGTGTGTGTGTGTGTGTGTGTGTGTGCGCGTGCTTGTGTGTGTGTGTGTGTGTGTGTTTGAGAAAGAAAAAGAGAAAGTGAGGGGGACAGAAAATACTAAGGCACTCTGGGATGGCAGGCCATGGTTTGTATTAGATTCTTAAAGGTCCCATACTGATAACACATTTGTTAGGCCCCTCCCACTTCTGTGCCCCTTGCTTTCCCTGCCTGGATACCTGAGACCCTTGGCTGCCCCTCAAGGACCCCAGATCAGTTTTATCCTCTCCCCAAATAACCTGCACCTACTTGGAGCCCTGACAGGCCAGCCTAGGTCCACCACTTACCAGATATATGACCTTGGCAAGGCCCTTGCTCTCTGCACCTCAGTTTCATTGGAGCTATGATTAACTATTATGGAGCTAATGATTAACTATTATGGAGCTAATCATTGTACATACTGCATGGATTTGTTGCTGAATTAAACAAGTTATTGTCATGAAAGAGCCTGGAGCTTTCTGAGACTATAAAAGTGGGTGCCCTTTCCCCCATCCTTGTCCTAGCAAAATAAACTTGGAGCTGCTCACAGACAAAGGAGTAGCAAGTCCACACTCCCAGCCACTCTCTGGATTAGCTATTCTGGGAGTTCGTGTGTCAGCAGGGTCTCTGTCTCCCCAGGGGTCCCTGACAGGCAGACAGCTAATCACTAGGGAATTTTGAGAGCAATGGGCTCTGCCAACTGGTCCAGCATCTGTTTAGTAAGCAGTGGTCACTCCATGGCCAGCCCTGACTCACCTTCTGGATTCTACATTACCTGAGCAATGCCATAGCCAAGAAATTTCTTGATCGACCAAGTACTGTAGTTGACACTGAAGGGCTGACCCACGTGTATAAAGGTAATGGACGAGTGAGGGTCGAAGCTACTGCGTTCATCTGCAAACACAAAAGAACATTGCCGGCCAGGTGCCAAGGATGGAAAAGGGTATGGGAGGGGAAATAAAAGATGGACAAGGGGGCTGGCACTCTCAGCACTCAAGACTTAGGCAGTAGATGCAGGGTACCCACAAGTCAGATGAGCCTGTGTTGAATATGACCCGGAACTCCTGAGGGAGTGTTCCAATGTTGATGTTGCTGATGTAAGCCGACTACAGGGACATGAGAGGGAGGTTAGGACAGAACTGATTGCCATGTCCACCCCTGATTCCCAGAGTATTGCCTCCCTCTGTGTGTCCCATGTCCCCTGAAATCACTTTCCAACTGTCCCACCTCACAGTCATTGCTCAGACTGGTGCCTGATTTAATTTTTTATTTTTTCTGGGCTGCCTGACATATGGGATTTTACTTTTCTGACTAAGAATGGAACCCTGCCTTCCTTTAGTTGAAGTGTAGACTCTTCACTCCTGGACCACCAGGGAAATCCTGGTGCCTTCATTTGAGTAGCTCTCCGGGCTCTTCTTCAAGGAGCAGCCTGAGCACCTCCTTCCCCAGGTGGCATGCCCAGGTTACCCCAGGCTACATCCCCTAAACTCAAGACTCCTATCAAAACCACACAGGTGGCCCTTCCACTTGACAAGTATTTATTCTTTGACTATTGCTCTGGCTGGTCTGTTCATTCTTGAAGAAGAGTCAAGATCTTCTTTCAAATCAATAAACAATAAATATAGTGTTAGACTTTTATGGCATCACATGCAATAGGGGCTTAGTAAATCTTTACTGGTATCATTCTTGGATCTGCAGAGTCTGAACTTCATCTGCCTGGTTTTCAAACTCAGTTGTAGTTGGTTTTATTTTTCAATCAGGCATTCCTGATCCTTCATCTATAACTGAGGGTTCACTTAGTTTAGAAATTACAGTTTCTCTCAAACTATTGATACATCTTTGGCACAGATATCGATGTTTACCTGCCACCTGGTCAGTGCTGGGCCCAGTCATCACAGACCAAGAGTTGAGGATGAGAGTGTCTTCTCCTCTGGGAATGGAATCCTTGTTCCCCAGTGTTTCTGCCTCCTGAAGGAGCCCCCAGCTCCAACAACTCCCCCTAAAAGTCCAGAAGAATCACAGTCCTAGGAAAGAACGCCATCCTCTCAACACTCTCACATCCTTGTAGTTCCTCAGGGGCTGAGAAGAGGATTTCTGGTCATCAGCAGTATTCTGGGACAGGATGTAAGTGTGTTTGTTCCTCAGAGGAATTTTTCAGCAGCTTTTCCCTGAGGGTTTCTCACATGGTCGTCATCTTTGTTAGAGGGATTCTTTCACCAAGCATTGGGAAAAGGAAACAAGGAAGAGGCAACAATCAGCTGTCCATGTTATGGTATGACTGTAATCCCTGGCATTGGAATGGCACTGTATTTTTTAAGCATTTTTGTAAAGGTCATCTTATGAGACCATGTAAATGCCATGGCAAAAACCTAGATTTAAATATAGGTTCTGTTGAGGTAATCTTGGATAAGCCATTTGCAATCTCAGTTTCTTCTGTAGAAGAAAGATGGAATGCAATAACCCCCACCCCCATATAAAATATTTTGGATATTTAGTGAAGTGATGAATACAACAAACTTGATATAAAAGAAGTTTTAAATATGGTAATGGTAATGGCTGTGGGCATCCCACCATATCTTTCTCAAAGAAACTCAGCAGGGGCAGTGCTAAGATGGTGGAGGAACAGGATAGGGAGACCACTTTCTCCCCCACAAATTCATCAAAAGAACATTTAAACGCTGAATAAAGTCCACAAAACAACTTCTGAAAGCCAGCAGAGGACATCAGGCACCCAGAAAGGCAGCCCATTGTCCTCAAAAGGAGGTAGAAAAAATATAAAAGACTAAAAAGAGACAAAGAGGCAGGGATGGAGCTCCGTCCCGGGAAGGGAGTCTTAAAAAGAGAGAAGTTTCCAAACACCAGGAAACACTTTCACTGCTGAGTCTGTGGCGAGCCTTGAGACCACAGAGGGCAACATAACTGGGGAAATAAATAAATAATTAAAACCCTCAGATTACGTGCCCAATGGTAACTCCCCCAGCGGAGAAGCAGCGCAGACGCCTGCACCTGCCACTAGCAAGTGGGGGAGGGGCAGGGAGGCTCAGGCTGCAATTCTTAGAGTAAGGACAGGGCCTGAATGCCCCGAGGGCAATCTGAGTGAACTAACTTGGGCTAGCAAACCAGACTGTGGGATAGCTACCACGCGAAAAGTCCTAACCTAAGACACCGCCAGGCCCGCACACAGAACAAAGGACTGAACAGAACTAGCCGGCTGCAGACCATCCCCCTCTGGTGACAGGCAGCCAGAGCCAGAAGGGGGCAATCACAGCCCCAGAGAGACATTATCTACCAAACTGCAAGCAGGCTTCTTTGCTAACTAAGACTTCTGGGGGTTCTTGACGGTCAACATCTGCCTGAGAAGGTGTGCTGGCTGTATACCCAGAAAACCGAGCGGCAGGGACGGGGGAGGCGATAAGTCGCAGTGACCATGCTCACCAAACACCTCATCACCTGAGCTGCGCGGATCTGGGAAGGGCACAAAATGCAGGCCCAACCAAGTCTGTGCCTTGACTACCCAAGTGCCTGATGCTGAGCAGCTTAGACCTGGGAAGTGCATGCAGCCCAGGGCCAGCCTCAGACAGCTCCTGGCAGAGCAACCTACAGTCTGAGCAGTGTGGGCAGGGGGAACACACCGCCGTGAGCGGGGGCAGGCCCACTGTGACTGAGACACTACAAGCACACGCAAGGGTTATTTGTTTGCAGCGTCCCTCCCTCCCCACAGCACGACTGAACAAGTGACCTTAAAAAAAAGTGTCCCCCTTTTGTGTTAGGGCAGAAATCAGACACTGAAGAGACCAGCAAACAGAAGAAGCTAAAAACAGAGGGAAACACCTTGGAAGTGACAGGAGCAATAGATTAAAACCCTGTAGTTAGTACCAACTACATAGGAATGGGCATACAGATCTTGAGAAATATAAGCCAGACCAAGGAACTATCTGAAAATGAACTGACCCCACACTGCCCACAACACCAGAGAAAGTCCTAGATATATTTTTACTATTTTTATGATCATTCTTTTTTTAATTTTTAAATCCTCTATTACACCTTTAGTTTTCATTTTTATAACCTACAATTACTTTGCAAAAAAAAGACCCTATTTTTTTAAAGAAAATTTCATATATATATATATTTTATATATATAATTTTTGTGACTTTGTCTTGTTTTGTTTTTTTCCTTCTTCTTTTCTTTAATATTGTATTTTTGAAAATCCAACCTCTACTCTAGATTTTTAAACTTTGCTTTTTGGTATTTGTTATCAATTTTGTACCTTTAAGAACCCAATCTTCAGTACCCATTTTTACTTGGGAGCAAGATTACTGGCTAGACTGCTCTCTCCCTCTTTGGGCTCTCCTTTATCTCCACCAGATCGCCTCTGTCTCCTCCCTCCCCCTTCTCTTTTCTACCCAACTTTGTGAATCACCAATGTGTTCCAGACAGTGGAGAACACTTAGGGAACTTATTACTGGCTGGATCTATCTCTCTCTTTTGATTCCCTGCTTTTTATCCTCCTGGCCACCTCTGTCTCCTTCCTCCCTTTTGTCTTCTCTGTATAACTTCGTGAACATCTTTGAGCAGTCCAGACTGTGGAGCGCACATAAGGAGGGGATTACTGGCTACCCTGCTTTCTCCTCTTTTGATCCCACCTCATCTCATTCGGGTCATCTCTAACTCCCTCCTCCCTCTTCTCTTCTCCATGTAACCCTGTGAACCTCTCTGGGTGTCCCTCACTGTGGAGAAACTTTTCATCTTTAACCTAGATGTTTTATCAATGGTGCTGTATAGAAGGAGAAGTCTTGAGACTACTGTAAAAGTAAGACTGAAAACCAGAAGCAGGAGGCTTAAGTCCAAATCCTGAGAATACCAGAGAATTCCTGACTCCAGGGAACATTAATTGACAGGAGCTCATCAAATGCCTCCATACCTACACTGAAACCAAGCACCACCCAAGGGCCAAACAAGTTCCAGAGCAAGACATACCATGCAAATTCTCCAGCAACACAGGAATACAGCCCTGAGCTTCAATATACAGGCTGCCCAAGGTTACTCCAAAACCACTGACATCTCATAACTCATTACTGGACATTTCATTGCACTCCAGAGAGAAGAAATCCAACTCCACCCACCAGAACACTGACACAAGCTTCCCTAACCAAGAAACCTTGACAAGACACATGTACAACCCCATGCACAGTGAGGAAACTCAACAGTAAAGAGAACTCCACAACTGCCAGAATACAGAAAGGCCACCCGAAACTCAACAATATAAACACGATGAAGAGACAGAGGAATACCCAGCAGGTAAAGGAACAGGAGACATGCCCACCAAACCAAACAAAAGAGGAAGAGATAGGGAATCTACATGATAAAGAATTCTGAATAATGATAGTGAAAATGATCCAAAATCTTGAAAACAAAATGCAATCACAGATAAATAACCTGGAGACAAGGATTAAGAAGATGCAACAAAGGTTTAACGAGGACCCAGAAGAAATAAAAAAGAGTCAATATATAATGAGTAATGCAATAAATGAGATCAAAGACACTCTGGAGGCCACAAATAGTAGAATAACAGAGGCAGAAGATAGGATTGGTGAAGTAGAAGACAGAATGGTAGAAATAAATGAATCAGAGAGGAAAAAGAAAAACGAATTAAAAGAAATGAGGACAATCTCAGAGACCTCCAGGACAATATTAAACAGTCCAACATTTGAATCATAGGAGTCCCAGAAGAAGAAGACAAAAAGAAAGGCCATGAGAAAACATTTGAGGAGATAATAGTTGAAAACTTCCCTAAAATGGGGAAGGAAATAATCACCCAAGTCCAAGAAACCCAGAGAGTCCCAAACAGGATAAACCCAAGGAGAAACATCCCAAAACACATATTAATCAAATTAACAAAGATCAAACACAAAATACAAATATTAAAAGCAGCAAGGGGAAAAAAACAAATAACAGCTGATCTTTCAATAGAAACTCTTCAGGCCAGGAGGAATGGCAAGACATACTTAAAGTGATGAAAGAAAATAACCTACAGCCCAGATTACAGTACCCAGCAAGGATCTCATTCAAATGTGAAGGCGAAATCAAAAGCTTTATAGACAAGCAACAGCTGAGAGAATTCAGCATCACCAAACCAGCTCTCCAATAAATGTTAAAGGATATTCTCTAGACAGGAAACACAAAAAGGGTGTATAAACTCGAACCCAAAACAATAAAGTAAATAGCAACAGGATCATACTTATCAATAATTACCTTAAACATAAATGGGTTGAATGCCCCAACCAAAAGACAAAGACTGGATGAATGGATACAAAAACAAGACCCCTATATATGTTGTCTTCAAGAGACCAACCTCAAAACAGGGGACACATACAGACTGAAAGGGAAGGGCTGGAAAAAGATATTCCATGCAAATAGAGACCAAAGAAAGCAAGAGTAGCAATACTCATATCAGATAAAATAGACTTTAAAACAAACACTGTGAAAAGAGACAAAGAATGACACTACATAATGATCAAAGGATCAGTCCAAGAGGAAAACATAGGAGCACCACAATACATAAGACAAATGCTAACAAGTATGAAAGGGGAAATTAACAATAACACAGTAATAGTGGGAGACTTTAATACCCCACTCACAGCTATGGATAGATCAACTAAACAGAAAATTAACGAGGAAACACAAACTTTAAATGATACAATAGACCAGTTAGATCTAACTGATATCTATAGGACATTTCACCCCAAAACAATGAATTTCACCTTTTTCTCAAGCACACATGGAACTTTCTCCAGGATAGATCATATCCTGGGCCATAAATCTAGCCTTGGTAAATTAAAAAAAAAAAAGAAGAAGAAATCATTCCAAGCATCTTTTCTGACCACAATGCAGTAAGATTAGATCTCAATTACAGGAGAAAAACTATTAAAAATTCCAACAGATGGAGGCTGAACAACATGCTGCTGAATAACCAACATATCACAGAAGAAATCAAGACATATCAAAATATTCATAGAAATAAATGAAAATGAAAACACAACAACCCAAAACCTGTGGGACACTGTAAAAACAGTGCTAAGAGGAAAGTTCATAGCAATACAGGCATACCTCAAGAAAAGGAAAAAAGTCAAATAAATAACCTAACTCTACACCTAAAGCAACTAGCAAAGGAAGAAATGAAGAACCCAAGGGTTAGTAGAAGGAAAGAAGAGATAAGAAGCCCTTTCTCAGCTATCAATGCAAAGAAATAAAGAGAAACAACAGAATGGGAAAGACTAGAGATCTCTTCAAGAAAATTAGAGACACCAAGGGAGCATCTCATGCAAAGATGGGCTCAATAAAGAACAGAAATGGTATGGAACTAACAGAAACAGAAGATATTAAGAGGAGGTGGCAAGAATACACAGAAGAACTATATGAAAAATATTTTCACAACCAAGATAATTACGATTGTGTGATCACTCACCTAGAGCCAGACATCCTGGAATGTGAAGTCAAGTGGGCCTTAGGAAGCATCACTATGAACAAAGCTAGTGTAGGTGATGCAATTCAGTGGAGCTATTTCAAATCCTGAAAGAGGATGCTGGGAAAGTGCTGCACTCAATATGTCAGCAAATTTGGAAAACTCAGCAGTGGCCACAGAACTGGAAAAGGTCAGTTTTCATTCCAATCCCAAAGAAAGGCAATGCCAAAGAATGCTCAAACTACCGCACAATTGCACTCATCTCACATGCTAGTAAAGTCATGCTCAAAATTCTCCAAGCCAGGCTTCAGCAGTACATGAACTGTGAACCTCCAGATGTTCAAGCTGATTTTAGAAAAAGCGGAGGAACCAGAGATCAAATTGCCACCACCTGTTGAATCATCAAAAAAGCAAGAGAGTTCCAGAAAAACATCTATTTCTGCTTTATTGACTATGCCAAAGCCTTTGACTATGTGGATCACAATAAACTGTGAAAATTCTGGAAGAGATGGGAATACCAGACCATCTGACCTGCTTCTTGAGAAACCTATATGCAGGTCATGAAGCAACAGTTAGAACTGGACATGGAACAACAGACTGGTTTCAAATAGGAAAAGGAGTCCATCAAGGCTGTATATTGTCAGCCTGCTTATTTAACTTTTATGTAGAGTACATCATGAGAAAGGCTGGGCTGGAAGAAGCACAAGCTGGAATCAAGATTACCGGGAGATATATCAGTAACCACAGATATGCAGATGACAACACTCTTATCACAGAAAGTGAAGAGGAACTAAAAAGCCCCTTGATGAAAGTGAAAGAGGAGAATGAAAAAGTTGGCTTAAAGCTCAACATTCAGAAAACGAAGATCATGGCATCTGGTCCCATCACTTCATGGGAAATGGATGGAGAAACAGTGGAAACAGTGTCAGACTTTATTTTGGGGGCTCCAAAATCACTACAGATGATGACTGCAGCCATGAAATTAAAAGATTCTTACTCCTTGGAAGGAAAGTTATGACCAACCTAGACAGCATATTCAAAAGCAGAGACATTTCTTTGCCAACTAAGGTCCGTCTAGTCAAGGCTATGGTTTTTCCTGTGGTCATGTATGGATGTGAGGGTTGAACTGTGAAGAAAGCTGAGCCCCGAAGAATTGATGCTTTTGAACTGTGGTGTTGGAGAAGACTCTTGAGAGTCTCTTGGACTGCAATGAGATCCACCCAGTCCATTCTGAAGGAGATCAGCCCTGGGATTTCTTTGGAGGGAATGATGCTAAGGCTGAAACTTCAGTACTTTGGCCACCTCATGTGAAGAGGTGACTTACACTGGAAAAGACTCTGATGCTGGGAGGGATTGGGGGCAGGAGGAAAAGGGTCGACAGAGGATGAGATGGCTGAATGGCATCACTGACTTGATGAACATGAGGCTGAGTGAACTCTGAGAGTTGGTGATGGACAGGGAGGCCTGGCGTGCTGCGATTCATGGGGTTGCAAAGAGTCGGCCACGACTGAGTGACTGCACTGAACTGAACTGAACTGAAGGGAAATGTTCATAGCAATACAGGCATACCTCAAGAAACAAGAAAAAAGTCAAATAAATAACCTAACTCTACACCTAAAGCAACTAGAAAAAGAAGAAATGAAGAACCACAGGGTTAGTAGAAGGAAAGAAATCTTCAAAATGTGGGCAGAAATAAATACAAAAGAAACAAAAGAGACCATAGGAAAAATCAACAAATCCAAAAGCTGGTTCTTTGAAAGGATAAATAAAGTTGACAAACCATTAGTCAGACTCATCAAGAAACAAAGACAGAAAAATCAAATCAATAAAATTAGAAATGAAAATGGAAAGATCACAACAGACAACACAGAAATACAAAGGATCATAAGAGACTACTATCAGCAATTATATGCCAATAAAATGGACAACTTGGAAGTAATTGACAAGTTCTTAGGAAAGTACAACTTTCCAAAACTGAACCAGGGAGAAATAGAAAATCTTAACAGACCCATTACAAGTACGGAAATTGAAACTGTAATCACAAATCTTCCAGCCAACAAAACCCAGGTCCAGACGGCTTCACAGCTGAATTCTACCAAAAATTTAGGAAAGAGCTAACACCTGTCCTACTCAAACTCTTCCAGAACATTGCAGAGGAAGGTAAACTTGCAAACTCATTCTATGAGGCCACCATCACCCTAATACCAACACCTGACAAAGATCCCACAAAAAAAAAAAAGAAAGAAAGAAAACTACAGGCCACTAACACTGATGAACATAGATGCAAAAATTCTTAACAAAATTCTAGCAATCAGAATCCAACAACACATTAAAAACATTATACACCATGACCAAGTGGGCTTTATCCCAGGGATGCAAGGATTCTTCAATATCTGCAAATCAATCAGTGTAATACACCACATTAACAAATTGAAAAATAAAAGCCATATGATTATCTCAATAGATGCAGAGAAAGCCTTTGACAAAATTCAACATCTATTTATGATCAAAACTCTCCAGAAAGCAGGAATAGAAGGAACATACCTCAACATAATAAAAGCTATATATTACAAACCCACAGCAAAAATTATCCTTAACAGGGAAAAATTGAAAGCATTTCTCCTAAATTCAGGAACAAGACAAGGGTGCCCACTTTCACGACTACTATTCCACATAGTTTTGGAAGTTGTGGCCACAACAATCAGAGCAGGAAAAAAAAAATAATAAAAGGAATCCAGATTGGAAAAGAAGAAGTGAAACTCTCAGTTTGCAGATGACATGACCCTATACATAGAAAACCCTAAAGACTCCACTAGAAAATTACTAGAGCTAGTCAATGAATATAGGAAAGTTTCAGGATATAAAATCGACACACAGAAATCCCTTGCATTCCTATACACTAATAATGAGAAAACAGAGAAATTAAGGAAACAATTCCATTCACCATTGCAATGAAAATAATAAAATACTTAGGAATATATCTACCTAAAGAAACTAAAGACCTATATATAGAAAACTATAAAACATTGATGAAAGAAATCAAAGAAGACACTAATAGATGGAGATATATACCATGTTCATGGATCAGAAGAATCAGTATAGTGAAAATGATTTTACTACCCAAAGCAAACTATACATTCAATGCAATCACTATCAAGCTACCAATGGTATTTTTCACAGAGCTAGAACAAATAATTTCACAATTTGTATGGAAATACAATAAACCTCGAATAGCCAAAGCAATCTTGAGAAAGAAGAATGGAACTGGAGGAATCAACCTGACAGACTTCAGGCTCTACTACAAAGCCACAGTCATCAAGACAGTATGGTACTGGCACAAAGACAGAAATATAGATCAATGGAACAAAATAGAAAGCCCAGAGATAAATCCACATACCTATGGACAACTTATCTTTGACAAAGGAGGCAAGAATATACAATGGATTAAAGACAATCTCTTTAACAAGTGGTACGGGGAAAAATGGTCAACCGCTTGTAAAAGAATGAAACTAGAACACTTTCTAACACCATTCACAAAAATAAACTCAAAATGGATTAAAGATCTAAACATAAGACCAGAAAATATAAAACTCCTAAGAGGAGAACATAGGCAAAACACTCTCTGACATAAATCACAGCAGGATCTTCCATGACCCACCTCCCAGAATACTGGAAATAAAAGCAAAAATAAACAAATGGGACCTAATTAAAATTAAAAGCTTCTGCACAACAAAGGAAACTATAAGCAAGGTGAAAAGACTGCCTTCAGCATGGGGAGAAAATAATAGCAAAAGAAGCAACTGACAAACAACTAATCTCAAAAATATACAAGCAACTCCTGTAGCTCAATTCCAGAAAAATAAATGACCCAATCAAAAAATGGGCCAAAGAACTAAATAGACATTTCTCCAAAGAAGACATACAGATGGCTAGCAAACACATGAAAAGATGTTCAGCATCACTCATGATCAGAGAAATGCAAATCAAAACCACAATAAGGTACTATTTTATGCCAGTCAGGATGCAATCCAACTGGAGCCAATTATACAGAGTGAAGTAAGCCAGAAAGAAAAACACCAATACAGTATACTAACACATATATATGGAATCTAGAAAGATGGTAATGATAACCCTGTATGTGAGACAGCAAAAGAGACACAGATGTATAGAACAGACTTTTGGACTCTGTGGGAGAGGGAGAGGGTGGGATGATTTGGGAGAATGGCATTGAAACATGTACACTATCATGTAAGAAACGATTTGCCAGTCTAGGTTTGATACAGGACACAGGATGCTGGGGGCTGGTGCACTGGGACAATCCAGAGAGATGATATGGGGAGAGAGGTGGGAGGGGGTTCAGGATTGAGAACTCATGTACACCTGTGGTGGATTCATGTCAATGTATGGCAAAACCAACACAGTATTGTAAAGTAAAATAAAAATAAATAAATTAATTTTTTTTTTAAGTCTATAAGTAATAAATGCTGAGAGGGTGTGGAGAAAAGGGAACCTTCTTACACTGTTGGTGCGAATGCACACTAGTACAGCCACTACGGAGAACAGTGTGGAGATTCCTTAAAAAACTGGAAATAGAATTGCCTTATGACCCAGCAATCCCACTGCTGGGCATACACACCAAGGAACCCAGAACAGAAAAAGACATGTGTACCCCAATGTTCATCACAGCTCTGTTCATGATAGCCAGGACATGAAAGCAACCTAAATGCCCATCAGCAGATGAATGGATAAGAAAGTTGTGGTACATATACACAATGGAGTATTACTCAGCCAGTAAAAAGAATACATTTGAATCAATTCTAATGAGGTGGATGAAACTGCAGCCTATTATATAGACTGAAGTAAGCCAGAAAGAAAAATACCAATACAGTATACTAAAGCATATATATGGAATCTAGAAAGATGGTAACAGTAACCCTGTATGCGAGACAGCAAAAGAGACACAGATGTATAGACAGTCTTTCTGACTCTGTGGGAGAGGGAGAGAGTGGGATGATTTGGGAGAATGGCATTGAAACATGTATAATATCATATAAGAAACTAATCGCCAGTCCAGGTTCAATGCAGGATACGGGATGCTTGGGCCTGGTGCACTGGGGTGACCCAGAAGGATGGTATGGGGAGGGAGGTGGGGTGGGGTCAGGGTGGGGAACATGTGTACACCCGTGGTGGATTCATGTTGATGTATGGCAAAACCAATACAATATTGTAAAGTAATTAACCTCCAATTAAAATAAATAAATTTAAATTTAAAAAAAAATGACTTGGATGAAAATATATGGCTAAATATATCCATAGAATTTTCAAGAATCACAAATTATCTAAGCATCAATTTCTTCCGTTAGGAAATATTTTATCTCTGTCGTGTCTAAATAAACAACGCCTGGCATGGTATCAAGATCCCTTAAAAACTGCACAATATTATAAGTGATATGAACACACAGAAGAGGGGAATATAACCCACTCTAGATCTCAGGGTAACTCTTAAGAACAGTTTTAGCCAAGATTTGAAATAAATGGAGAAAAACAGAATGAAACAAGAACCCTCTTCACTCAGTAACCAAATATCTCACAATTTTTAATAAAAAGTGAAGAAAGCTACCTGAAATTGAAATTCTAGACTATTGATTTACCACTGATTTGCTCTCTGAGAGAAAAAAATCTAAATAAATTAATGACCAAAAATATTTTAAAAATAAAAGAAAGAAACTCAGGCAAGGAGGTAGAAGCAGGATCATTATCCTCTTTTTACGAGGGAGGAATCTCAAATGCAGGGAGTTTGTGACTTGACTGTGGTCGCGATGCTTGTTAGATGGAAAACAGCCCAGAAGTAGTACTCCTCATCTTTCCCCAGGGTCAAGCCGAAGAGTGCTCAGAGAGGAAGCCAGGAAATGTGGAATGAATTAAGAAAGTTGAGACACTAGAGAAGCAAGGAAGAACTTTTAAAAAGGAAAAACCTCTGAGCATTCTGCATGCACAGAGACATCCAAAATGTGGAGGGATGAAAGAGAGAGATGCAGAAGTGAAAACACAGATACATACACACAGCTGTGAAGAGAGCAGAGAGAAGACCTAGAACCAAAAACAAAAGAAATGCTATTTCACTGGACACAACATACAGTTGCACATGTTGTGCACTGAACAATTCCAAGAAGTTCCATTTTCACAGAATTCATGATGTAACTGGAACCCCAAGAGATATGCAAACCTGCAGGCCTACCCCAAGACCCTTGGGCCCCACAGTGCCCATGGGAAAGGACTTATCGATAAGGGAGAGTTGACTGTCAAGAAATGATTACGTTTTCTTCTAACCCTGCTGGGCGAAAGAATAAAAGGACGACAAGAAAAGTCCCAGAAGGAGAGATGGTGCCAATTGACAGCCCCTTACTTACATGACTATGCAGTCTGAGAGGGCCACCACCACTTCATGGTTCTTTCCTGGGTCCAAGCACTCAGGGAAGATCAAGTTCTGAGCTTGTGGTGATGCTGAAGATTACCTAGTTATATATGCTCTAACCTGCTCTAATATTCTCTTTTAAGCCACTATGGTCTGATAAGAAATAAGTCCTCTTGATGAAAATCTTTGCCTCCATCAGCATCTGTGGGGAGTAGACTTGAAAAATTCTCATAATACAGAGAATTCTACTGTAATCATTTCTTTGGGGCTTGGCTGAAAGCCAAACTGAACCATACAACCTGTCTAAGCATGGGAAGACTCTTTCCAACTTGGAGAGAAAACACAGTTAATAATATGATGAAAGTAGATGGTGGGGGGCCATGCTAGACATTCCTTATCTCATGTGGTCTCCCTAGACACGTCACAAGATGTGCATTGCTGTCCTCCATTGGAGAGGAGATGGCTAGGAGGAAAAGACTCAAAAATTAAAGTGAAGACTTCAAGAGCCGTCTACTGACATTTGAGTGGCTTTAGGTAGTGGGACAGATGGTACAGATCAGGGGCCTCTATGATGTCAACCTGCATCAAAGATCTAGGCTAGAGCACTATTATAATTGCACAGTTTCAATACTGGAAGAAATGTGATGCTGTTAGGGAAGTTAAATTGGGGAGGTAGTCTTGTTTAGGTTTCAGAGGTAGAGGAGCTGCCTCTGACAGATCTAACTTTGCCCAAATTGGGCCTGCATTACATGCCTACTTGCAGGTACACAAATTGCTACCAGTATGTCAAGTAGCACCTTAGATACAATTTCCTGGTATTTCCTGGGCCCCTGGAGGCCTGGCCAGCCTCCCAGGGTCTGGAAACCCTTGACAAGGTGAAACAGCATTGTAAAAGTTGAAGGAAAACCGGAGTTGCATTATTCCAACCCCCTGATGATAATATCAGTTTGCGGGCTGAAATTATAAGCTGGAACCCCAAAAACTGCAATTTGAAATCTCACTCATGGGGTGGGCACATTGCTTGGACCCTTTACCAACTGGGACCCCAGATTGCTGTCATTTGGGCCTTCCAAGTACTATTCAGGTCTGGATCAGGTTTTTGGCCCAGTTTGGTGATGTGCATGCTATTACTTCTCTCTATTGTTTCTATATCTTTTCTTTTGAAAATTGTATATCAAAACAAGTTAAATAATTTTCTATAACAAGTTAAAACTGTTTATTTGTGTGTAACAACTGATTTCTTTTGTTACTAGATTCTATCAACCTAAAATGGAAGAAAACTTTTGGGAAATCAGCAATTAGTGCTGTGATCAGGATTCATGAAACCAAATGCCACTCTTTAAACAGAAAGAGGTTAAGACTAATTAAGTTGTTACTTCCAGATGGGAAGTCTTGCTTTAATGCTTGTTAACTAGTGAATAGGATAGATCCACTGAATTGTCTAAGAATTGGGACCTCAAATTAATGCAGGCTGAACCTTTAGAATTTATTGAATATTTGTTAGATCCTGCCAACTGAGAAAGAACAAGAATGTACCTCATTGGTTTGCAGAGGCTGGATTCTCCACTCTGCCTCCCATGAGATGCATGAATCCAAATTATAATCTCTTGAAGAGAAGTGAAAACTGGGAAAAGAATTAAGCAAGTTGCAAAGATGATTTTTTGTGTTACAATAGCGAAATTATATTTTAGCTAACCAAGTCTCCACTTTCCAACCGATACCTGAAAAAGCCACTGCAAAGTTTACACAAGCTAAATATCACAAGTGCCTCAGTACGGTAAACAAAAAGAAAGTCCATCTGTCAACAGCCAAAGTGGAAGTTGAAGGGAGAAACTGGGATGATTGTAATGGGAGATTAATCCCTCCAAAAACCAGGGACCTGTCCAAATTATAAAGTATTTGGGTATACAATGGGCTAAAGGACATAGAAAGATTCTACCTAAGGTTAAACAAAAGATAATGGAATTTTAAAATCCCAGAAAGAAAAGGGAGGCTCAAAAATTTTTAGGGCTATTTGGTTTCTGGCAAGAACGTATTACACACTTGAGCCAAATATTAAGTCCACTGTGCAAAGTAATTAGAAAAAAAAAGTATGAATTTCATTGGGCTGACAATCAAGAATAGACTTTCAATGTTGCTAATAGTACAATACAGCTTGCTTTAGATTTATGGCCACTACCACCTGGTGACACTGAATTACATTTGTCTGTAAGTGAATTGTATGCTAATTGGAGCTTATGGCAATAACTGCAAGGGAAAGAGTGCCTTTGGGCTTCCTTTTCAGAAGACAAGAGAATTTATTATTATGGTGACTCAGTGGCACACATCCTAAAAGACGATGCTGCTAAAGTGCTGCACTCAATATGCCCACAACTTTGGAAAAATCAACAGTGGCTACAGGACCAGAAAAGGTCAGTTTTCATCTCAGTCCCAAAGAAGGACAATGCCAAAGAATGTTCAATCAACCACGCAATTGTACTCTTCACAGGCTTATCAAGGTAATGCTCAAAATCCTTCAAGCTAGCCTTAAAAAGTACATGAACCGAGAACTTCCAGATGTACAAGCTGGATTTAGAAAGGCAGAGGAACCAGAGATCAAATTGCCAACATCCACTAAATCATTGAGAAAGCAAGGGAATTCCATAAAAACATCTACTTCTGCTTCATTGACTATGCTAAAGCCTTTGCCTGTGAGGAACACAACTGTGGAAAATTCTTTAAGTGATGGGAATATCAGACCACCTTACCTGCCTCCTGAAAAATCTGTATGCAGGTCAAGAAAAACAGTTAGAACTGGACATGGAAAAGCAGACTGGTTCCAAATTGAGAAAGGAGTATGTTAAGACTGTATATTGTCACCCTGCTTATTTCACTTATATGCAGAATACATCATATGAAATGCTGACTGGCTGAAGTTCAAGCTGGAATCAAGATTTCTGGGAGAAATATCAATAAGTGTCATCAGATATCCAGATGACACCCTTATGGCAGAAAGAGAAGAGGAACTAAAAAGCCTCTTGATGAGAGAGAAAGAGGAGAGTGAAAAAGCTGGCTTAAACTCAACTTTCAAAAAACTAAAATGATAGCATCCAGTCCCATCATTTCATGGCAAATAGATGCGAGGGGGCGGGGCGGGGTGGAGTGGGAATGGAAGCAGTGAAAGACTTTATTTTCTTGGGCTCCAAAATCACTGCAGATGGTGACTGTAGTCATGACATTAAAAGATGTTTGCTCCTTGGGAAAAAAAAAAAAAAAAAAGCTATGACGGACCTAGACAACATATTAAAAACAGAGACATCACTTAGCTGACAAAGGTCCATATAGTCAAAGCTACGGTTTTTCCGGGAGTCATGTATGGATGTGAGAGTTTAACCATACAGAAGGCTGAGCACTGAACAATTGATACTCTTGAACTGTGGTGCTGGAGAAGGCTCTTGAGAGTCCTCAGACAGCAAGATCAAACCAGTCAATCCTAAAGGAAATCGACCCTGCATATTCATTGGAAGGACTGATGCTGAGGCTAAAGCTCCAATACAATGTCCCCCCGAAGCAAAGAGCTGACTCACTGGAAAGACCCTGATGCTGGGAAAGATTTAAGGCAGGAGAAGGGGATGACAGAGGATGAGATGGTTGGATGGCATCAACGACACCAGAGACATGAGTTTAAGCAAACTTCTGGAGATGGTGAAGGACAGGGAAGCCTGGCATGCTGCAGTCTATAGCGTCGTGAAAAGCTGGACATGACTGAGTGACTGAATTACAACCAGCAGTAAAAAAGTCTGCCTTCAACATAGAAGATATATGAGACGTGAGTTCGATTCCTGGGTAGGGAAGATTCCCTCGAGGAGAAAATGGCAACCCACTCTCATATTCTTGCCTGAAAAAATCCCATGCACAGAGCCTAGAAGGCTACAGTCCAAAGGTAGCAAAGAGCTGGGCACAACTGAGCATAATCACACAGAAGAGAATTCACGCTGCCTTTGGGGAACAGTTATTGGCTTGTTACTGGACTTTGATATGAAACAATTGACTATAGATCACATTGTAATACTGAGACAGGTGACAATCATGATATGCATACAGTTCCCCTAAAGCCACAGGACTGGACAGGCCAAGGAGTCCAGTATAATAAAATGGAAACCATATGATACATTCAGGATCTAGCCAAACCTGGGACACATGGGTTTGCTGCCTTACATGAAGGAAATTTAAAATTCCTACTAAAGACTTTGAGAAAGAGGATAATTGCCCTGAGATAACTGAGTCACCTGTAACTGGGGAAAGCCCTTTGTCTCTTTAACAGCACAAGAAAAACAGTGTGCATGGTGATACTGATGGATCACTTAAATATATAGAATTCATTTGCTGTTGAAAAGCAGTGGCATATAATATGGTCACTATTCAATTGATGAAAAATACTGGGGAAGTTTAAATAGCCAATTTGCTGAGTTATATGCTGTTTTATCAGGTCATAAAGCAAGAAAATTTAACAAAATGCCACATACACAGTTGGTGGGTAGCCAATGGATTGGCCACTTCCCTATGGGTAAAGAATAACTATGACTTTGTCCCAGTCGTCCTCAGACATGTGGACCAGAAATTCATCCCGCACAAGACACAGTGACAGATGGCGGGAAGAGCAGGCCTATGGAAGGGGGGAGGTTACACACCAAAAAACTGTGTAGAGTTGAGGTCAGTGGAGGCAACATTAGGGCTTTAAAGGGGCAAGGTCATCTCGCTTTCACCTGCGTTTGCTCCAGCGGCTCCTGCCTGAGACACATCAGCCTGGAAGGCAGCATGGACTCTGTGATGCCCCTCTCTCCTCCCTGGCCCTCCCATCAGCTGCACCGTCTCCCGGGCCCCTGCCCCATCCAGGTCATCCAGGTAGGAAGCAGCTACTATGGACGCCACCCGCACCTGAGGCTGGAGAGACCATGAGAGAAGGGGGAAGGAGGAGTGCGCAGGGGTCAGAAGTCAGCCAGAGCCGAGATGCCAATATGGGCAGCAATGGTGTGATTACTCACCTAGAGCCAGACATCCTAGAGTATAAAGTCAAATGGGCCTTAAGAAGCATCAAAACAAAGAAAGCTAGTGGAGATGATGGAATTCCAGCTGAGCTATTTCAAATCCTAGAAGATCTTGCTGTGAAGGTGCTGCACTCAATACACCAGCAACTTTGGAAAACTCAGCAGTGGCCACAAGACTGGAAAAGGTCAGTTTCCACTCCAATCCTAGAGAAAGGCAATGCCAAAGAATGTTCAGACTACCACACAATCGCACTCGTCTCACATGCTAGCAAAGTAATCCTCAAAATTCTCCAAGCCAGGCTTCAATAGTACATGAAACAAGAACTTCCAGATGTTCAAGCTGGATTTAGAAAAGGCAGAGGAACCAGAGATCCACAAGATCACTGAAGGTGGTGGCACTAGATCATCAAGTGCCAACATCCACTAGATTATTGAAAAAGTAACAGAATTCCAGAAAATCTTCTGCTTCATTAACTACACTAAAGCCTTTGACTGTGTAGACCACAACAAACTGTGGGAAATTCTTAAAGAAACAGGAATACCAGACCACCTTACCTGCCTCCTAAAAACCTGTATGCAGGGCAAGAAGGAAAAGTTAGAACTGAACAGGAACAATAGACTGGTTCAAAATTGAGAAAGGAGTACATCAAGGCTGTATATTGTCACCCTGCTTATTTAACTTATATGCAGAGTACATCATGAGAAATGCTGGGCTGGAAGAAGCACAGCTGAAATCAAGATTATTGGAAGAAATATGAATAACCTCAGATATGCAGATGACACCACCTTATGGCAGAAAGTGAAGAGGAACAAAAGAGTCTCTTAATGAAAGTTAAAGAGGAAAGTGAAAAATCTGGCTTAAAACTCAATTCAGAAAGCAAAGATCATGGCATCCAATCCCATCACTTCATGGCAAATAGATGGGGAAACAATGGAGGCAGTGACAGACTTTATTTTCTTGGGCTCCAAAATCACTGCAGATGGTGACTGCAGCCATGAAATTAAAGGACATTTGCTCTTAGGAAGGATAGCTATGACAAACCTAGACAGTGTATGGTTTATAGTCAAAGGTATGGTTTTTCCAGCAGTCATGTATGCATGTGAGAGCTGGCCCATAAAGAAGGCTGAGCACCTAACAACTGACACTTTTAAACTGTGGTGTTGGAGAAGACTCTTGAGAGTCTCTTGGACTGTAAGGAGTTCCAACCAGTCCATCCTAAGGGAAATCAGTCCTGAATATTCATTGGAAGGACTGATGCTGAAGCTGAAGCTCCAATAGAAAAGACCCTGATGCTGGGAAAGACTAAAGGCAGGAGGAGAAAGGGATGACAGAGAATGAGATGGTTGGATGGCATCACTGACTTGACGGACATAAGTTTGAGCAAACTCCGGGAGTGGGTGGTGGACAGGGAAGCCTGGCCTGCTGCAGTTCATAGGATCGCACAGAGTGGGACATGACTTCATGACTGAACAACAGTAGCCACAGATCTTTGGATCTGCTCTGGATCCTGCATCCTGGATCCCCAGTGTCCTTCCAATAAATCTCTCCTTTCTTGAAGTCCATCTGGAGTCAGGCTCCTCTCACTTGTGGCTCAGACTTGATTTTACGCCCTGTCTGGGTATGATCCACTGCCACCCCCTGACCCAAAGAGAGGCCCCCATTCACATCAGTACCACTGAGATGAAATCTTTATCCTTTCTTTTTTAATAATTTTATTAGTTTATTTTTGACTGTGCTGGGTATTCTTTGCTGTTCAGGCTTCTGTTTTCTCTAACTGTGGCTAGTAGGAGCTGCTTTCTAGTTGCAGTGCGTGGACTTCTCCCTGTGATGGCTTCTCTTGTTGTAGGGCAGGCATTAGAGCACCTTTGGGCCTCAGTAGCTGTGGCATATGGGCACAGTGATTGTGGCTCCCAGACTCAGGCTCCCAGAACAGACTCAATGGTTGTGGCACAGGGGCATAGTTTCTCCACAGCACATGGGAAATTCTCACATAAGGCACTGAACCCCCATCTTCCACACTGGCAAGTGGATTCCCTACCACTGAGTCATCAAGGAAATCCCAAAATCCTTTATTCTTTCCTGAGACGAGGGCTTTGCAGAGCACCAAGCCCAGTTCACCAGCATCCCTGGGCCAGAGTGCCCTACATGTGAGTGAGTGTGTGTCTGGTGTGCGCCTGATTGATTCCTGTAGCAGCCTGGATTTACACTGCAGGAGCCAGGCCAATCCTGTACTTTTCCCGATCATAAACTGAGAAGTACAGCCTCAGGAAGACGTTCCCCAGGATCCAGGTCTCTGCCTCATTCTTACGCTGTTTGCCATTCTGAAAGGTGCTGTAGCAGAGGCCCTGAGAACTCTGGGAGAGAGGGAAATACACACCAGTCAGTCTGAGCCCCTACCTGCCTCCCCCAATCAAGATCGAGAGCTGGAAGCTTCTCGGATTCATATCCCTCCTTTGATAAGAATCAAGTGGGTCTCTTAGCAGCTGCAGGAGTCAGGGTTCACCCAAGAACAAGAAAGGCCAAGACCTATGGTTTCTATGAAGCCTGGGGGTAAGGGAGGGGAAAATTGGGTGTCTGGGATTATCAAATGCAAACTAATATAGGGAGGATGGATAAACAATCATGTCCTGCTGTATAACACAGGGAACTATATTCAATATCCCATGATAAACTATAATGGAAAAAATATGAAAAATACATATATATATATGTAACCGCCACTTTGCTGTACAGCGGAATTTAACACATTGTAGATGAACAATGCTTCAATGAATTAAAAAAAAGAAGAAGAATGGCCCAAGGTTCCCTCACATTCTGCTGTTCCTTTCCTTCTGACCTCTGCTCACTCTTTGCTCTACAGAGAATGCCTTTTCTTCTCCCTGATCCTCACAACCCTTGTCTTTAAGACTTCACTCAGGCCCTCTAAGTCTTCTTGGACACACCCTCACCCTCCCTCGCCACTCCAGGCTGGGCTGGGTGACTTCCCATGATGCTCCCCGAGTCTGTAGCCCTCATCACCCCTAATCTGTCCCCAGTGCCCCTTTGCACAGGCCCCAGGGGTGCCATTTGCATGGAATCCGGTATAGATTTGCTTCAACCCAACCAGGCTTCCACATTCCTCCATGAGGCTGAGGGTTTAGAATTACTGAAGCTTTCTTTCTTCCTCAAAAACTTCTTTGAGCCCATCAGCCTGCTCTGAACTCCCAGGGGAGATGGCATGAAGCCTCCACCCTGTGCTGGGGCTGAGCAGTCACTGTGTAGCCTTTATTCACCTTAATAACCCACCTCCCCACAGAGGGGGTTGGTATCCCAACTCACCAAGGGGGTGCTGGGGCTTAGCAAGGGGAAGTTGCACCTGAGGAATAGGGTTACCATGTAAAATATCATCCCAACCTGGACACTTTCAAGATGGGAAGGGAGGCTCAACCCCTATGGTGGCACAGCGCACTGGGACTGTCCTCAGCCATCCTTCTTGTCACTTGGTACATTTCAGGGATTGCTAGAGCTGACTTTCCATGTTCACGCATCTGAGGTCTCTGGTTGAACTGCAACTGATGCCCTTAGTGTTCCCCTTTCCTTGTGACTCCCACCAGGCCAGCACGGAGTGGTGTCTCCACATTTATTTCAGGAGGATGGATGTCCCAGACTGCCCTTCACTCTCAAGTGGTTGGTTTTGTGGGAGGCACTGGCCCAGCCACAGGGGCACAGCAGCATCTGCAATGGTTTGACTTGGCCTGCAGAGGGAGCCCTCTTCCCACGAGCAGCCCAAGGGTTCCTGCAAGACCCAGATTTGAGAACTAGCCCTCAGGATTGGCCTCTCACCTCATGAATGTAGGCTTGAGCGGGCACTGGGTAGTCGATGCCCTCGATGGTGAAGATCAGAGGAGGCAGGGTGCTGGTGATGTTACATGGAACTCTGTGCTGTCAGAGAAAGAGGGAGAGAGGTCAGCTCAGCTGATCCTTGTTGTTTGGGGAGCCTGGGAGCGACCCTGTGGCATGACCCTTCACCTGCAGACTTCCAAAGGGCCTGACGTGGATGAGCCTCTGGATTTCGACGATGTGTCTTCTTGGGCCAAGCAGGAATGTAGTCCCAGTATCCATAATAGCCTGGCAGCCGCGTTTACAAGCAATTACCTTCCCATTCATGGAGATGCTGAAAGTGGGACAAAGCAGACACCACAGTCACTCTGAAGTCTCCCCCACGACTGCCCCTCCCTGACCATCTCCCGAATAGCCCTTCAGCTCTCGCGCTTCGCTGTTTTCCCTTGCTCTGGTCATGTCCCCTACTTTGACTTGCTTTCGGTTCTTGAGTGCTCCAGTCTCTTTCAGGCCTCAGGGCCTTGGCACCTGTTGGTTGCCCTTCCTAGAAGACCCCTAACCCCTTTGTCTAGCTAATTTCCCCACACCTTCCAGGTTCCTGATTAACTGTCGCTTTGTCAGGGAAGTCTTCCCCCAGAGTAGATCAGGCTCCTGTCTTGCTCAGCCTCTGTAGCCTCTTCCTCGTGTCTAGCATGTTCCAAGGTGGTAATTCACTGGGTATGTGCCTCGTTTCATGTGCGTCTGCCTCACGAGATGTGAGGGCAAGCTGTATCCTCAGTGCCTCCCCCAAGTGCCCAGCACACAGGCGACGCAAGTGTACGATTGTTGAGTGAATGAATGAAGAGCACTCAGAGACTTATATCTGGTGTCTGACCAATCAACGATGTGTCAACCCACACTGTGAAGATGGAGGCTCCTGGGGCCCCAGATTCTGGAGTGGTGGTGGGGGAGACACAAGCTGCCTTGGGAGAGGTTGTCTCCCAGCACCAGCCCCTCATCTGGCTCAGACACTGGGGGCCCCAACCAGGGGATGCTCAAGCTAACCCAGAGGGCTCCGAAGGGCAGGAAAGCTTTTGTCTGAGGGTATCACACAGAATGCCATCAGTTACTGCCCCTTGTTCTCAGGCCACTCCTGGATCCCAGCTCCCTGATTCTCTCTGAAACAAGCCCTGCCCCACTGTGTGCCCCAGAAACTAGGTAGGTACCTACAAATAGAGGGAGTGTCTCTTGTAAGAGATGCTCTCAGGTCTCAAGACTGCAGCCAACCTCTCTCCGCTGCTAGGTAGCTTCTCTCTATGGAGACGAGTTTTCCTTGTTTGTCCAGGACTTTCCCTATTTTTAAACTAGCCGTTCTGTGCTCTAAGAACCTTCTCAGTTCCAGGCAACCCCAGACAGTTGGTCATCTGAACACAGCCCTGTTCAGGCTGGTGAAATTCTCCCTGATCCTCTTTTCACCACACAGTCAGGCCCTCTAACCATGCCACCCTCCTCACAGTGCAGTGGGTACAGCCTTTCCCAAGCTGCACAGGCTTCTCTAGACCCTTTCAGGACCCTGGCCAGAAGGCCGGCCAGAAGGCCAAGGGGGAGTATGGTCCCTTGGGTGGTGTGTGTGTCTTTTTGTGTGTGTGCCTGTGTGTCTCCGTGCTTGTGTCTGGCCACATGTGTGTGTATCTGTGTGCCTGTGCATGTTTATATGTGTGCCTGTGAGGGTGTTTCTATGTGTGCCTTTGTGGGTGGACATGTCTGTGTGTGAGACTGTGTTAAATCTGTGTGTGTCTACAGGTGTCAGTGCACACGTGTGGGAACACTGCTGGGCTGGCCCTTGGAGGGTGAGGCTTACCGGCCCACGGCTATCTGCCAGTAGTGGGTTCGGGACACTGGTACCCAGTTGAGCTTTCCTGTATGGTAGGAGTGGTCCACCCCACCAAACATCAGCACACTGCCATTCTCCCTCCGGCTGTTGAGAGAAGTGAGAGAGGGGCTCTTTGGAGGAGAATAATGCCAGCACTGTCTGAGGGCTGTGCTTCTCCACCATCAGAGACACTACCATGGTTCCCATTTTACAGACATGGAAACTGAGGAACTGAGGGATTGAGTACCTGACCCAGGTCTGTCACCATCTAATCAGTGCCACAGAAGTTTGAAGCCTGGCCTGGCTCTGACCACCCAACCTTCTGAAGAGGGCCTGGTCCCCCCCCACAACCTGAGTGCCCAGAGATCCCCTCAGAGGACTCCATGCTAGAGGAGTCTGGCATCCCCCTTGCCTTGCCTTTCATTTTTCAAAACTTCCAGGCCCAAAGGCACTAAGGGCATGGGTTTAGGGTCACCCAGGGTTGGCATCGCTGGCCTATGACCTGCACCAGCCATGAAGCCCCACACTCAGCAACCCCAAGCTCTATTACCCTCTCTTGAAATTCCTAACACTTGTTTAACAAGTCATGTATTTTCATTTTCAATTGGCTCCAGCAAACTGTGTAGCTGGTCCTGGGCTCCTGGTGCAATGTTAGCGAGAAAGGAAATATTCCCACCATTTCTCTCCTTCTTTCCATATCAGATCCACAGCAAATCCAGATGCCCTTCCTCCAACCTGTACCCTGACACCTTCCAATGCTCTCCCTCCTCCCTCTACCCCCTAAACCAAGCCACTGCCCTCAAGTGGTCTATAACTTTTCATGCAAGTAAAAGCATGTTTCAGCTGATTTGGAGAGGGTGTTTGTCATCTCAGACTTACCTGCTCAAGTAGAAGGCAAAGAGAGGGTAAGAAATAAGTCCAAGGTTCTTCAGGTTGTCAAAGAGTGGGGTGGTTCCTTGGATGGCAAGGCTGGGGAAGCCCAGGCCCAAGATGCCATCAAAAGGTACATTTTTAAAAAAATGTTTGGATTGCTTCTGGCTCAGGATGAAGGTCTGGTTGAAGTGGAGAAGGTTCCCAATCTGTGGGAGCAGAGAGCAACTTTGATGCTCAGTCATGTCTGACTCTTTGTGACCCCAAGGACTATATGGTCCATGGAATTCTCCAGGCCAGAATCCAGGAGTGGGTAGCCTTTCCCATCTCTAGGGGATCTTCCCAACCCAGGGATCAAACCCAGGTCTCCCACATTGCAGGCAGATTCTTTACCAGCTGAGTCACAAGGGAAGCCCAGGAGAGGAGAGTGTTCCCACATAAAGGACCTGAGGTCTGGCTGTGCCCTGCATTGGCCTCAAACAGTTAGACCAAGCTGGGAGAGGAATTCGGGTTCCATTTGTGTGAGGCTGTGGATTTTAACAACACCTGTTTCTCCTGCAAACACCATCTGAGTGAATCAGATTGGCCTCATGCCTTCTGTACAGGTGGGACAACTGAGACTCAGGACAGGACTGAATATTTTGTCCCCTTGTGGACAAAATAAGTAGAAAGCAGGGTAGTCTCCTCAATATTATTACTATGATCTGAGGACAGAAACAGACTGAATTCATTGTGGATTCTGCATCTTCCCAGAAGACAGAAGCCTATTATACATGTCACTGGCAGGATTCTTATGAAAATTCTACCTGGGAAACTAACTTTTGGGGATATACATGCACACGTGTGTAGCGGGATCGTGGGAGTGTGGAATACTCAGACATTTTGCAGAAGGCACACTATAGTTTTTATTAGACTCTCAAAGACCCTTGAGAGTGAGAACCCATTTATCAGGCCCTTCTCACATCTGTGGCCTCCTACTTTCCCTGTCTGGATACCTGAAGCCCTGGGCTGCCCCCCAGGGTCCCAAGCAGTTTTATCCTCTCCCCAAATACCTCACACCTGCCTGAGTCCTGACTAGCCAGCCCAGATAACCTGCTTAGCACATGTGTGACCTTGGCAAGGCCTTTGTTCTCTGCACCTCAGTTCCTTCATCTATATCATGAGTTAATCGAGTTCATCATAGTACCTGCTGTGTAGATTTGTTTTAGGATTAAATAAGTTTCTTATTGTTCAGAGGCTAAGTCATGTCTGACTGTTTGTGACCCCAGGAACTGCAGCACACAAGGCTTCCATGTCCTTCACTATTGCCCAGAGTTTGCTCAAACTCATGTCCATTGAGTCAGAGATGCCATCCAACTTCTTATTCTCTGTCACCCCCTTCTTTTGCCCTCAACCTTTCCCAGCATCAGGGTCTTTTCCAATAAGTTGGCTCTTTGCAGCAGGTGACCAGAGTATGGGACTTTCATTAACACTTTCACTTTAAACAAGTTACTACCATGAAAATTCCTAGTACAGTCTGGAGGATATAAAAGTGGATGTTTTTCCCCATCTCTCTCAGCTCACACCACAATGAACCTTCAGCTCTTCACAGACAAAGAAGCTGCAAATCCACACCCCAAGCCACTCTCTGAGTTAGCCACGAAGAGTTTCTGTGTAGGCAGGGGCATTGTCTCGCCAAGAATAGAGTCCTTCCAAGGCAGACCTACAGCCATTAGGGGACTTTCGGAAGGATAGACAACTCCAGCTTGTCCTGCATCTGTTTTGTAAGCAGCAGTTGCTCCCAGGGCCAGCAGCTTCTGGTTTCCACATTACCTGAATGATGTCTTGGCCAAGAACTCCTTTTATCCTCCCAGAGGCATAGATGAGGCCGATGGAGTTGTCCAGGAGCTTGAAGGTGGTGGACTTGTGAGGGTTGAAGAGATTGTGTGTCACTGCAGACACAGAGATGATCGTGCTTCAGGTGCCAAAGATGGAGAGCAGGGAGGGAGGGCAAGCACAGGATGTGGGGGATGGGGAGGGGGTACTCACAGCAGCTCCGACTGTGGCAGTGGATGGAGGGCACCCACAGGTCAGAGGAGCCAGTGTCAAATATGACCGTGAACTCCTGAGGGGGGGGTTCCAATGGCAATGGTGCCAACGGAGATGACCTGCAGGGGCCAGGAAGGAATGGTTGGTGCAGACCTGGATGCCTGTCCACCCCTTTCCATCCCCAATTCCTCAAGTACTGCCTCCTGCTGGGTTTCCCAGGTCTCCTGAAATCACTTTCCAAGCATCCAACCTCACAGCCTCTACTCGGACTGGTGTCTTCATTTGAGAAGCTCTCCAGTCTCCCCTCTATGTCCAGCGTGATCCCCTCCTTCTCCTAGGGGACACCCCAGGCCACTGACTCTAATCTCAGACCATGTCTGATCAACAGCACTCATGTGGCCCTTTATTTAGATATGTATTTACCCTCTCCCCATCTCTCAGGATGGCCTGTGCATTCCTGAAGAAGAGACTAGACCTTTGGCAATAACCACACTCTTAGATTTGGCGGGGTCGGGGGTTGGGGGGTGCCTCACACGCCATAGGGACTCAGTAACTTTTACCTATATCACTGTTGGATCTGCTAAGACTGAACCTGCTCTGCCTGGAGGATTCATACTTGATTTGCAGCTGTCTTTATCTTTTGGTTGGCATGGTTTACTCTTCATGTGTAACTGAGTGGCTCACTTTCAGAGAGAGCAATCTCCCCTCAGACTAATGATACACCTTTGGCACAGAAATGAACGTTTATCTGCCCCCTGATCATTGCTGGGCCCAGTCACCACAGACCAAGAGTTGAGGATAGGACTGCCTTCTCCTCTGGGAATGGGTCCCTGTCCCCCGTGTTTTTGCCTCCTGCTGGAGCCCCAGCCCCAACAACCCCACTGGCATCTCCACGTGAACCCCAGTGCAAAGCCAGAGCACCAGAGGGCGCTGTGGAGCACCATCCCCCAACACACTCACATCCTTATAGTTCCTCAGGGGATGATAAATTATGTTTTGGTCATTAGCAGCTTTCTGGGACAGGCTGTAAGGGTGTTCCTCAGAAAAATTTATCAGCAAGTTTCTTTCCCTTAGGGTTTCTCTCGTGTTCTTCATTTGAGTAATAGGGATTCTTTCACCAGCCATGAGGAAAAGAAAACAAAGAAGGGGCAGCAATCAGCTGTCTGTGTTATAGAGACTGTCGTACCTGACGCTGGAACGGCACTGTGTATCTTCCAAGCATTTCTATGAGTGTCACCTTATAATCAGGATGCCATGCAATGACCATGGCAAAGACCTAAGTCTGAACATAGATTCTGTTGCATAATCTTGGGTAAGGCATATGACCATTTAAAGTCTCAATTTCCCTGTTGGTAAAAAGGTGCAATAAAAAAATCCCCACCAACACCACCCCCACATAGAATGGCTTGGATATTAAACGAGATGATGGATACAATGCACCTGATATACAGGAAGTCTCAGCAATGGCAGCCATTATCATTGCTGTGGTCATCCCACTGAATCCTTCTCAAGAAAGCTCGGGGAGGGAGGTAGAAGGGATTCATCATCCTCTTTAAGTAGGGGAGGAATTTGAAATGCAGGGAGTTGGAGACTTGGCTGAGGTCACACTGCTTGTTAGAGCTAAAAGAGCACGGAAATAGTACTACTGATCTTTCTTCTGGGCTCAAACAGAAGAGAGGAGGCCAGGAGATGGGGAATAAAGTAAGGACGTTAAGAGAAGCCAAGAAGAATGTTTTTAAAAAGGAAAAAAATCTAAGAGAGTTCTGCATGCACAGAGACATCCAAAAAGATAGATAAAATAGAGAGAGAGAGTTGAAGACACAGACACATGCACACAGAAATGAAGAGAGACCAGAGAGGAGACCTAGAACCACATACAGGAGAAATGCTGTTTCTTCAGACCACATCTACAGTTGCACAGGTTGTGCACTGAACAACTTCAAGGAATGCAATTTTACATAGGACATAATGTGGCTGGACCCCAAGAGTTGTGTGATCCTACAGGTTTGCCTGGAGAGTCTAGGGCGTCACAGAGTCTGTGGCAAAGTACTTATCAACAAGTGAGAGTTGACTTTAGACTGTCAGAGAGTGATTACATCCCCTTCTAACCCTGACAGGTGGAAGAATAAGAGGATGAGAATAAAAACAAAAAAGGGACGATGTCACTTATAGTCCCCACACTTACACGACCATGCACTCTGAGAGAGCTACCAGCCCAAGGAGTCCAAGCCACTTCATGCTTCTGTCCTCGACTGACGTGCTCAGGACAGATTGAGTTCCGAGCATGCACTGGTGGTGGATTGCCTAGCTATATATGCTCTAACCTGCTCTAATGTTCTCCTTTAAGCCACCATGAGTCTGATGAGAAATATGAACCTCTAGATAAAATCTTTACCTCCATTGGTGACTGTGAGGAGTGGACTTGGAAAACTCTCATAATACAGAAAGTTCCACTGTAATCTCTTCCTTCATTCTTGGGTGAAAAACCAAACTGAACTGCACAATCTAAGAGTGGGGAGACTCGCTCCAACTTGTAGGTAAAACACTACTAATAAAGGTAAATGTTAAGGGCCATGTTAGACATTTGTGATCTCATGGGGTCTTTCTAGCCACTTCATGAGATGTGCCTTGCTGGCCTCAGTTGGAGAGGAGACTGCTAGGAGAGAAAGAGGTGAAATGGCAGAGTCGGACACGACTGAAAGGACTTGCACAACACAACACAGTGTGGTGACACATGAGTGGCTTTAGGTAGTGGGACAGATGGCACAGGTCAGAGACACCATTGACACCAGACCGCATCGAAGTCCTAGGCAGTTTCAATATTGGAAGAAACGTGATGCTCTTTGTGTCTGACTCTTTGCGATCCCACGGTAACCTGACAGTAACCTGCCAGACTCCTCCATCCATGGGATTCTCCAGGGAAGAACACTGGAGTGGGTTGCCATTATCTACTCCAGCGGACCTTCCCAACCCAGGGATCAACCTGTGGCTCCTGCACTGGCAGGAGTTCTTTACCACTAGCGCCTGTTGGGAAGCTGTGATGCTATTAGGGAAATGAAAATTGAGGCAGTCTTCTTCAGGCTTCAGAAGTAGGAAAGCAGGCCTCTGATCAAGTTCTGACCTTTCCTGGACTCTGCCTAGACTACATGCCTGCTGCAAGCACACCAACTGTTATCAGTGATGTCAACTAGCACCTTAGATAAGAAGAGGGAGTGAGTCTTGGAATTTCCTGAGCCCTTTGAGGCCTGGCTAGCCCCCAGGGTCTAGAAAATCTTGTAATTCACAAGGTGAAAGAAAAAGCATTGTAAAAAATTAAAGTCAAAGTAAAGCTGCACTTTTACAGGGAAATTGATGATGATATCAGTTTGCAGCCTGGGATTATAAGCGGAGCGCCCCAAATCTGCAATCTGTAGTCCCACTCGTGATGTCCAAGGACCACCTAGGACTCTTCCCAATTGGGATTCCAGATTGCCTTCTGGAACTTTCCAGGGCTCTTCAATTCTGGACAGGTTGTCAGCCCAAGTCGGTGATGTACAAGCTGTTACTTCTCTCTATTGTTTCTATTTCTTTTCTTTAAGGACTGTATATTGAAATTAAGTCAAATAATTATCTTTAGAAATTGAAATTCTTTGTAAGGAGTTGTTTATTGTGTTATCAGATTCTCTGAACCTAAAATGAAATAAAACTTTCAGCAAAACATCATTTGCCCCTATGAGCCAATTCATGAAAAATGTCACTCTTTAATCAAGCTTTTATTTCTGGACAGGAAGATTTGCCTTACTTCTTATTAGCTACTGAATGGGGCATATCCACTTGTTTGTGTGAGAATTGGGACTCTAAATTAAAACTGGCCAAAACTTTAGAAGTTACTGAGCTTTTGTAGGTCATTCCAATTGAGAAAAGGCAAGAATAAGTGGTGCTGGTCCCATAAGGTTCATGAAGCCAAATTAAGATTCACTGAGGAGAAATCAAAATTGGAGAAAGAATCAAGCAATTTGCAAGAACTACTGTCTATGTTACAATGTCAAAATTATATTTTAGCTGGCCAAGTCTCCACTTTCCAATTTGTAGCTGAAATAGCTACAAATGTGCACCTGTTCTGTAAGCAGCAGTTGCTCCCAGGGCCAGCAGCTTCTGGTTTCCACATTACCTGAATGATGTCTTGGCCAAGAACTCCTTTTATCCTCCCAGAGGCATAGATGAGGCCGATGGAGTTGTCCAGGAGCTTGAAGGTGGTGGACTTGTGAGGGTTGAAGAGATTGTGTGTCACTGCAGACACAGAGATGATCGTGCTTCAGGTGCCAAAGATGGAGAGCAGGGAGGGAGGGCAAGCACAGGATGTGGGGGATGGGGAGGGGGTACTTACAGCAGCTCCGACTGTGGCAGTGGATGGAGGGCACCCACAGGTCAGAGGAGCCAGTGTCAAATATGACCGTGAACTCCTGAGGGGGGGTTCCAATGGCAATGGTGCCAACGGAGATGACCTGCAGGGGCCAGGAAGGAATGGTTGGTGCAGACCTGGATGCCTGTCCACCCCCTTTCCATCCCCAATTCCTCAAGTACTGCCTCCTGCTGGGTTTCCCAGGTCTCCTGAAATCACTTTCCAAGCATCCAACCTCACAGCCTCTACTCGGACTGGTGTCTTCATTTGAGAAGCTCTCCAGTCTCCCCTCTATGTCCAGCGTGATCCCCTCCTTCTCCTAGGACACCCCAGGCCACTGACTCTAATCTCAGACCATGTCTGATCAACAGCACTCATGTGGCCCTTTATTTAGATATGTATTTACCCTCTCCCCATCTCTCAGGATGGCCTGTGCATTCTTGGAAGAAGAGACTAGACCTTTGGCAATAACCACACGATTAGATTGGGGGGCGGGGGGAGGTGGTTGTGTTGCTTACATGTTATAGGGACTCAGTGACTTTTTACCAGTATCACTCTTGAATCTTCTAAGACTGAACTTTCTCTACCTGGGGATTCATATTTATCTTTTGATGAGAGATGGCTCATCCTTCATCTGTAACTGAGTGGCTCACTTAATTCAGAAAGAACAATCTACCTCAAACTAATGACATCTTTGGCACAGAAAAGGATGTTTATCTGACACCTGGTCATTGCTTAGCCCAGTCACCACAGACCAAGAGTTGAGAATGAGACTGCCTTCTCCTCTGGGAATGGGGTCCCTGTTTCCCAGCTGCAACATCCCACCTGGCACCCTCCAAATGAACCGCAGTGCTCGGCCAGAGCACCAGGGGGCGCTGTGGAGCACCATCCTCCCAACACACATCTAGTTCTCAGGGGATGAAAAGTTGCACTTGGGTCATGAGCAGAATTCTTGGACAGGCTGTAAGCTTCTTCCTCCAGGAAATTTTGCACCAAGTTTTTTTTCCCCTGAGGGTTTCTTGCATGGTCTTCATCTTCGTTAGAGGGATTCTTTCCACAAGCATGGGGAAAAGGAAGCAGTGAAAGGGCAGCAATCAGCCATATGTGTTATAGTAGGACTGCTATAGCTGGCGTTGTTATGGCACTGTGTATTTTTTTAAGCATTTTAATGAGAGTCATCTTATTATTAGAATGCTATGCAAAGACCATGGCAAAGACCTAGGTCTGAATACTGGTTCTGTTGTGTAATCTTGGATAAGCCACAGGACCAGTTGGAGTCTCCATCTTCCTGTCAGTAAAAAGGTGGAATGTAATAATCAGTATACCTCATATAGAATGTCTTGGGTATTAAGGGAGATGAGGGATATAATGCACCTGAAGTCTCAGCAATGACAGCCATTACCATTGCTGTGGTCATCCCACTGCATCCTTCTCAAGGAAGCTTGGGGAGGGAGGTAGAAGGGGATTATCATCCTCTTTAAACAGGGGAGGAATTTGAAATGCAGGGAGGTGGAGACTTGGCTGTGGTCACACTGCTTGTTAGAGTTAAAAGAGCAGAGAAATAGTACTACTGATCTTTCTTCTGGGCTCAAGCAGAAGAGAGGGTGAAAGAGGATGCCAGGGGACAGGGAACAAACTGGGGAAATTAAGAGGCTAGAGAAGCAAGAGAGAGTCCAAATTGAAAATGAAAAAAAAAAACTGGGAGACTTTTGATTGCACGGAGATAGCCAAAGAGATGGAGAGATAACAGACGCGATACAGTGATGAAGACACAGACCCATACACACAGAAGCGGAAAGAGAGCTGAGAGAAGATCTAGAAGCAAATGCAGGAGAAATGCAACAGGACCACACCAACAGTCGCACAAGTTGTGCACTGAACAATTCCAAGGAGTGTCATTTTCATTTAGGTCATGATGTGATTGGCACCCCTGGAGATGTGCAACCCTGCGAGCCTATTCCAAAACTTTGGGCCCCAAGGTGCCCATGGCAAGGTACTTATCAGCAAGTGAAAGATGAAGTCTAAGGTTGCCAGGGAATGATTACCTTCTCTTCTAACCCTCATAGATGGAAGAACGGAGGACAACAAGAAAAATCCCAGAAAGACAGGTGATGCCACTTACAGTCCCTATACTTACATGACTATGCACTCTGAGAAGGCTACCAGACCAAGGAGTCCAAGCCACTTCTTGCTTTTTTCCTAGATTCAAGTACTCACAGAACAGAGGGTTCTAAGCTTGCCGTGGTGACGAGAGCGCCCAGATATAAATGCTCTTATCTGCCCCAATTGTCCCCGCGAGGCCACTGATCTGGTAAGATCTGGTAAGATCTGACAAGAAATACATACCTCTCGATTAAATGTTTACCTCCAGCAGTGTCTTTGGGGGAGTGGATTTAGAAAATTCTCAGAATAAAGAGAATTTTACAGAGATTGTAGTGTCTTCCTTGCTGCTACTAAGTCGCTTCAGTCGTGTCCGACTCTGTGCGACCTCACCAGGCTCCACCGTCCCTGGGATTCTCCAGGTAAGAACACTGGAGTGGGTTGCCATTTCCTTCTCCAATGCATGAAAGTGAAAAGTGAAAGCAAAGTCACTCAGTCGAGTCCAATTCTTCACAACCCCATGGACTGCAGCCTACCAGCTTCCTCCAGCCATGGGATTCTCCAGGCAAGAGTACTGGAGTGGGTTGCCATTGCCTTCTCTGATCTCTTCCTTGAGGTCTGGCTCAAAAAACAAACTGAAGTGCACAGACTGTCTAAGGGTGGAGAGATTCTTTCCAACTTGGAGAAAAAGTACTGCTATTAACATGATAAAAGTAAAAGCTGGGGGCCATGCTAGACATTCATGACCTCATGAGGTCACAAGACGTGCAGAGCCTTCCAAGCAACTTCACAAGATGTGCATGGCTTTCTTAGTTGGTGAAGAGATTGCTAGAAGAAAAAGAGTTCAAATGGCAAATTGAAGACTTTAGGGGGCAGCCCAGTGACATATGACTTCAGGTATTGGGACAGATGGCATAGATCAAGGACACCTTTGATGCTAGTCTGTGTCAAAGGTCTAGACTAGAGAAGTATTACAGTTACAGTTTCAGTATTATAAGAAATGTGACCCAGGCATACACAAGATACTTTATATCAGCCAACAAACATGTAAAGAGAAACCTGTGTGCTGGAGTCTGGGTTCTGTTCAGTTCAGTTCACTCATTCAGTCATGTCGGACTCTTTGCGACCCCATGAACCACAGAACACCACGCCTCCCTGTCCATCACCAACTCCCAGAGTCCACCCAAATCCATGTCCATAGAGTCGGTGATGCCATCCAACCATCTCATCCTCCGTCATTCCCTTCTCTGCCTACCCACAATATTTCCCAGCATCAGGGTCTTTTCCAATGAGTTACCTCTTTGCATCAAGTGGTCAAGGTATTGGAGTTTCAGCTTCAATATCAGTCCTTCTAATGACCATCCAGGACAGATCTCCTTTAGGATGGACTGGTTGGATCTCCTTTCAGTCCAAGGGACTGTCAAGAGTCTTCTCCAACACCACAGTTCAAAAGCATCAAGTCTTTACCACTAAGCTTTCTTTAGAGTCCAACTCTCATATCCATACATAACCACTGGAAAAACCATAGCCAAGACTAGACTGACCTTTGTTGGCAAAGTAATGTCTCTGCTTTTCAATATGCTGTCTAGGTTGCTCATAACGTTCCTTCCAGGGAGTAAATGTCTTTAATTTCATGGCCGCAATCACCATCTGCAGTGATTTTGAAGCCCAGAAAAATAAAGTCAGCCACTGTTTCCACTGTTTCCCCATCTGTTTCCCATAAAGTAATGGGACCGGATGCCATGATTTTCATTTTCTGAATGTTGAGCTTTAAGCCAACTTTTTCACACTCCTCTTTTCACTTTCATCAAAGGCTCTTTAGTTCTTCTTCACTTTCTGCCTTATGGGTGGTATCATCTGTATATGTGAGGTTATTGATATTTCTCCTGGCAATCTTGATTCCAGCTTGTGCTTCCTCCAGCCCAGCATTTCTCATGATGTACTCTGCGTGAAAGTTATATAAGCAGGGTGACAATATACAGCCTTGATGTACTCCTTTTCCTATTTGGAACTAGTCTGTTGTTCCATGCCCAGTTCTAATTGCTGCTTTCTGACCTGCATACATGTTTCTCAAGAGGCAAGTCAAGTTGTCTGGTATTCCCATCTCTTTCAGAATTTTCCACAGTTTATTGTGATCCACACAGTCAAAGGCTTTGGCATAGTCAATAAAACAGAAATAGATGCTTTTCTGGAACTCTCTTGCTTTTTCAATGATCCAACGGATGTTGACAATTTGATCTCTGGTTCCTCTGCTTTTTCTAAAACCAGCTTGAACATCTGGAAGTTCATGGTTCACGTATTGCTGAAGTCTGGCTTGGAGAATTTTAAGCATTACTTTACTAGCATGTGAGATGAGTGCAATTATGCGGTAGTCTGAGCATTCTTTGGCATTGCCTTTCTTTGGGATTGGAATGAAAACTGACCTTTTCCAGTCCTGTGGCCACTGCTGAGTTTTCCAAATTTGCTGGCATATTGAGTGCAGCACTTTCACAGCATCATCTTCCAGGATTTGAAATAGCTCAACTGAAATTCCATCACCTCCACTAGCTTTGTTCATAGTGATGCTTCTTAAGACACACACTTGACTTTACATTCCAAGATGTCTGGCTCTAGGTGAGTGATCACACCATCGCAATTATCTTGGTTGTGAAGTTCTTTTTGTATAGTTCTTCTGTGTATTCTTAATATCTTCTGCTTCTGTTAGTTCCATACCATTTCTGTTCTTTATCGAGCCCATCTTTGCATGAAATGTTCCCTTGGTATCTCTAATTTTCTTGAAGTGATCTCTAGTCTTTCCCATTCTATTGTTTTCCTCTGTTTCTTTGCATTGATCCCTGAGGAAGGCCTTCTTATCTCTCCTTGCTATTCTTTGGAATGCTGCATTCAAATGGGTATATCTTTGCTTTTCTCCTTTGCTTTTCGCTTCCCTTCTTTTCACAGCTATCTGTAATGCCTCCTCAGACAGCCATTTTACTTTCTTGCATTTCGTTTTCTTGGGGATGGTCTTGATTCCTGTCTCCTATGCAATGTCATGAACCTCCATCCATAGTTCATCAGGCACTCTGTCTATCAGATCTAGTCCCTTAAATCTATTTCTCACTTCCACTGTATAATCATAAGGGATTTGATTTAGGTCATACCTGAATGGTCTAGTGGTTTTCTCCACTTTCTTCTATTTCAGTCTGAATTTGGCAATAAGGAGTTCATGATCTGAGCCACAGTCAGCTCCCAGTCTTGTTTTTGCTGACTGTATAAAGCTTCTCCATCTTTGGCTGCAAAGAATATAATCAATCTGATTTCAGTGTTGACCATCTGGTGATGTCCATGTGTAGAGTCTTCTCTTGTGTTGTTGTTGGAAGAGGGTGTTTGCTATGACCAGTGCATTCTCTTGGCAGAACTCTATTAGCCTTTGCCCTGCTTCATTCTGTACTCCAAGCCAAATTTGCCTGTTAGTACAGGTGTTTGTTGACTTCCTACTTTTGCATTTCAGTCCCCTATAATGAAAAGGACATTTTTGGGGGTGTTAGTTCTAGAAGGTCTTGTAGGTCTTCATAGAACTGTTCAACTTCAGCTTCTTCAGCATTACTGGTTGGGGTATAGACTTGGATTACTGTGATACTGAATGGTTTGCCTTGGAAATGAACAGAAATCATTCTGTCATTTTTGAGATTGCATCCAAGTACTGCATTTTGGACTCTTTTGTTGACTATGATGGCTACTCCATTTCTTCTAAGGGATTCCTGCCCAATGTAGTAGATATAATGGTCATCTGAGTTAAATTCACCCATTCCAGTCCATCTTAGTTCACTGATTGCTAGAATGTCAATGTTCAACTCTTGTCATCTCCTATTTGACCACTTCCAATTTGCCTTGATTCATGGACCTAACATTCCAGGTTCCTATGCAATATTGCTCTTTACAGCAACAAATCTTGCTTCTATCACCAGTCCCATTCACAACTGGGTGTTGTCTTTGCTTTGGCTCCATCCCTTCGTTCTTTCTGGAGTTATTTCTCCATTGATCTCCAGTAGCATATTGGGCACCTAACGATCTGGGGAGTTCATCTTTCAGTGTCCTATCTTTTTGCCTTTTCACACTGTTCATGGGGTTCTCAAGGCAAGAATACTGAAGTGGTTTCCCATTACCTTCTCCAGTGGACCACATTCTGTCAGACCTCTCTACCATGACCCATCCGTCTTGGGTGGCCCCATACAGCATGGCTTAGTTTCATTGAGTTAGACAAGGCTGTGGCCCATGTGATCAGATTGGCTAGTGGTCTGTGACTGTAGTTTCAGTTGGTCTGCCCCCTGATCCCCTCTCTCAGTGCCTATCGTCTCACTTGGGTTTCACTTACCTTGGGCATGGGGACTCTCTTCATGGTTGCTCCAGCAAAGCACAGCCTCTGCTCCTTACCTCAGATACAGGGTAGCTCCTCTCAGCCGCCGCCCCTGAAGTCAAGTAAGATACAGGTGGCCCTTATTTTCAGGGAGTTAGCAGTGGAGGGCAGTTCTCACAAACTCCTGGTCCAGGAGGCAAGAGAAATGAATGAAAGGGCTGGGCAGACCTCCTGGACACTGGGCAGCACACGCCCTACCACTGAGGGCAGCCTCTCAGCTCCAAGCAGAGGTTGCCATGCTGGAAAGTGGGCTGATTGTCCCAGTTTTCAGAAGAAATCAGAATCTCAATATTTACATAAAATCTCTGATTTTAAATGTTAGAAACTAAGTTTCTTTTTTTCAAAAACATAGTGAAAGCTAAACCTCCATCAACCATGTGCTTGATTCAGCCCGCAGAATGTGTGGGTTTTATGTCTAGCCTAGTATGGGAGTCATTGCCCTGGTGGTTCAGTGGTGAAGAATCTACCTGCCAGTGCAGGAGACATGGGTTAAATCCCTGGGTCAGGAAGATCCCCTGGAGGAAGAAACAGCTACCCACTCCAGTAATCTTGCCTGGGAATTCCCATGGAGAGAGAAGCCTGGCAACTACAGTCCATGGGGTCTCAAAGAGTCAGACATGACTTAGAACTAAACAACAATAACAAAGAGGTGGGTGTAGAAACAAGACAGAAAGGGGATTCAGTTCATGTTGATCGACTAAATAAGAGGCTCAGTGCATATTAACCATGTTAATTTTTCTTCCATTTGTAAAAAAAAAAAAATTACAAGGGTCATATAAACCAACAAGTTTATTAACGTCCATTTGCTGAGCAGTTGATGTAATTCCCCAATAGTGGGGTCATGCCTTGAAACACTTTGTCTGCCAAACCAAATATACAGTGAACTAATTTTGAAGCGTCTTATCTATCAAAGAAGAAAAAATGACCAATCAAACCTCCATCTCAGCCTGAGATGAACAGGGCTACCTGTTAAACTGTTATTTCAGCCAAAATAAAGACCTGGAGTTTTATGGCTCCTTCCAGGACTCCCTGGTATCTGTCCAGGCCTGTGCCTTTCATAAAACAACAGGAGGGTGTTAGTCACCAGGTCAGTGATAGTTGGGGCGATTTGTCTTAACCCTCATTTTTACAAATTGTTAAAATTCAGTGTTCGTGATTCAGTAGCTACAGAAGGAATTTGACAGCACCTAGCAAATGACACACACAAATACCATTTACCTCAGCAATTCTGCTACTAGGAAATTATCCCAAAGAGTCACTGGCAAGAATACAAAACTCCAGATGCACAAGCCACTCACGGCAACGTTGTTTGTAAAGGCAAAAGATCAGAAACATACCTGAAGTGACCATCCACCAGGGAGTGTGGATTAAGGCACAGGGCATCCCAACAGCTGGTTATAATGTGGATGGAGAGAGGTGTGGAATGGGTGAGATCTTCAGGGTACACTGCTTAGTTTTTAAAACAGAGGGACCAGAAAAGTATCTATCGTTTGTTGCTTTTACATACACATGCATAGCTATTTTCAATAAGAAAGAGTGGAAAACTAAACCAAAACCAATAAAAATCATAATTTATGGAGGCAGGACAGAGACAGAAGTGAGATTTTGTCTTGTTTTATAGTTTGACTTTGCAACCAAATAGTATCAAAAATAGATAAATATATCTGTCAAAACTGAGAACAAACTAAGACAAATGAACCTAACTGTATCAAGCTGGTGAAACAGCTGCAAATTTAAATGCAGGATTTTGACTCTATGTTCAAAGTACAGTATGTTCTAAGGGCAAAGAGAAACAAAGAAAAGCACCCTCCCTCCAAAACGAATCCAAAAATCCAAAGAAATGTGAGACTGTATCCAATACGTTATGGCTGGTGATAGTTCTACTGTTATTTTGAAAGTATCATGTTTATGTTACAGGTTAAAGCAAATAAGTAATTAATGTTAATGTTGTTCTGAAGCACGACTTTCAGCGGATAGAGAAAAGATGTTTAAGTATAAAACAAAAAAATGTAAGTGAAAGCCTACAGTCTTTAAACTTGAAAAAATAAGTTTGTACCCATTAATTCTTTTCCTTTTTTTTTTCTTTACAGAATATCTGTACTTCTTTGGGCTGACCACTAAGAAGCCTTGAAGCAATGGCAATGTGCTAACAGTGACTATCCTGAGGCATAGCTTGTGGCCTCTAATTACCATTTCTCACCAGAACATGCAGAAATTTTTGAAGAAATGGTTGACTTCGGGGCTGGACCGAAGATAAGATGCACAAGATAAGCCTGGGAATCTTGAAGGACCAGAAAGTTGAGGACCTTCAAAGACCAGAAGAGGCCAGACAAAGTTTACGAATCCATATGAAAAGATCAAAGGTGGGACAATTTTAGCATCACATCCAATATATAAAAATCCAGTAGTTCCAAATGGTAATAGACAACATATAATTTGTCACTGTGCCAGATCACAGTGGATCACAGTGGTACCAACTCATTATTTTGACCACTGAGAAAGGGAAATAATCATCAATATTTATGCTATTTTTGTTGCTGTGAAGCATATTTCATGTAACTACACATAGTCGAAGGAATACTCTTTTTAATTAAAGAATTCTAGGAATTAAATTCAGAAGGAGTGGTAGAAATAGCAAATCATTGTTTTGCAAGATCCTCATGAAACAATAGATCTAGGCAAAAGTCATCAATGGACAATAAAACCATAGGATGAGAAGTCATAGGGGAAGTTTATAAATGGATGTATGAGTTTGACAACATCAGGACCCAAAACATCTCAGTTCAGTTCAGTTGCTCAGTCGTGTCCAACTCTTTGCAACCCCATGAATTGCAGCACGCCAGGCCTCCCTGTCCATCACCATTTCCCCGGAGTTCGCCCAAACTCATGTGCACTGAGTCGGTGATGCCATCCAGCCATCCTCATCCTCTGTCGTCTCCTTCTCCTCCTGCCCCCAATCCCTCCCAGCATCAGAGTCTTTTCCAATGAGTCAACTCCTCGTATGAGGTGGCCAAAGTACTGGAGTTTCAGCTTCAGCATCAGTCCTTCCAAAGAACACCCAGCACTGACCTTCTTTAGAATGGACTGGTTGGATCTCCTTGCAGTCCAAGGGACTCTCAAGAGTCTTCTCCAACACCACAGTTCAAAAGCATCAAGTCAGTAGAATAAAGTATTAAAAAAAAGAAAAAGCATCAAGTTTTCACCGCTCAGCTTTCTTCATAGTCCAACTCTCACATCCATACATGACCACTGGAAAAACCATAGCCTTAACTAGACGGACCTTTGTCAGCAAAGTAATGTCTCTGCTTTTGAATATACTATCTAGGTTGGTCATAACTTTCCTTCCAAGGAGTGAGCGTGTTAATTTCATGGCTGCAGTCACCATCTGCAGTGATTTTGGAGCCCCCCCCAAAATAAAGTCTGACACTGTTTCCCCATCTATTCCCCATCAGCATCTATCAAAGTGGATCAACTAGAAATTATGAGCCTCTTGAAGTGGTGCCACAAGAAATATACGGAGCTCTGTATAAAATATTCCAATGAAAAATTTTCAACTCATGACTAGATCTAAATACCAGTTTTGGGGAAAATACACAGATACAAGAACAGAGAGGCAATCCTCTAAACCAGCAGTCCCTAACCTTTTTGGCAACAGGGTCTGGTTTCCTGGAAGACAATTTTTCCAAGGACTGGTTGGGGCTGGGGCTGGGGGGCACAGGGTGGCAGTAGGAGGAGGAAGAGACGTGGGGATGGTTTCAGGATGATTCAAGGGCATTACATTTATTGTGAATCTTATATCTATTATTATTACATTGTGATATATAATGAAATAATTATACAACTCACCATAATGCAAAATCAGTGGGAGCCCTGAGCTTGTTTTCCTGGAACAAGACTGTCCCATCTGGGGGTGATGGAGAGCGCTGGGGAGCAGTTGTAAATACTGATGAAGCCTCACTCACTGGCTGCTGCTCACCTCCAGCTGTGCGGCCTGGTTCCTAACAGACCAAGGGCTGAAGGACCACTACTGGTCTACAGCCAGGGGGCTGTGGGGCCCTGCTCTAAACCCAATAGTTGGGACATTCTATAAGGCAAATAACCTCACCTCCTCAAATATTTTAAACAAATAAATGACACGAAAGGAAGGGGAGACTCTTGCTTAAAGTCTTTAAAGACAACAATCAAATGCAATACATGTACATTCTCTAGATTCTGATTTGAATCAACAAACCATGAAAAAGCTTTTTTTTCTTTAGAGGATCGGACTTGCACAGGATACTGGATGTTACTTTTGTTTGGAACAAAATAGCATTGTGGTTGTTTATACTTTGTGAAACGGTAATCTCTTCCTCAAAATACTTGAGCAAAAATGTGTGCATGTGTACTGAGTAGCTCAGGTACGTCTGACTCTTTGCCAACCCATGGACTGTAGTCTGCCAGGTGCCTCTGTCCATGGGATTTTTCAGGCAAGAATACAGAAGTGGGTTGTCATTTCCTCCTCCCGGGGATCGTCAGACTCAGGGATGAAACGCGCATCTCCTGTGTCTCCTGCATTTCAGGCAGATTCTCTATGCGCCAAGCCATCAGGAAAAGTCACTGCAGACCAAGGGAATTTAGTGACAAACTAGGGACTGGAACTCGGGCGGGTGGAGCCATGAGTCAGCCTCTGGAGAGCTGTGTGAGTGCTGTGCAGAGGTGGCCAGCTGTGGAATGAATGGGCTACACTGTGGGCCTCCAGGCCTGAGCAAGGCGAGTACAGGCTGTCTGACCTCCAGCTGCTCTAGGGGCTGCCTTGGGACTGCTGTCTGGAAGAGAACTGTTTTTTCCTTCTTACATCCATCTGGCCTGAGTGGCTGGGGAATTTTGTTTGTCCTTCTGGAGCCTTATCACAGCCAATGCCAAGGGCAATAGGGATGGAAATAGGGAAGGCTGCAGTGTGACACCAAGTTCAGTTCAGTTCAGTCGCTCAGTTGTGTCCGACTCTTCGCGACCCCATGAATCGCAGTATGCCAGGCCTCCCTGTTCATCACCATCTCTCGGAGTTCACTCAGACCCACGTTCATCGAGTCCATGATGCCATCCAGCCATCTCATCCTCAGTCGTCCCCTTCTCCTCCTGCCCCCAATCCTTCCCAGCATCAGAGTCTTTTCCAATGAGTCAACTCTTTGCATGAGGTGGCCAAAGTACTGGAGTTTCAGCTTCAGCATCATTCCTTCCAAAGAGATCCCAGGACTGATCTCCTTCAGAATGGACTGGTTGGATCTCCTTGCAGTCCAAGAGACCCTCAAGAGTCTTCTCCAACACCATAATTCAAAAGCATCAATTCTTTGGCGCTCAGCCTTCTTCACAGTCCAACTCTCACATCCATACATGACCACAGGAAAAACCATAGCCTTGACTAGACGGACCTTAGTCGGCAAAGTAATGTCTCTGCTTTTGAATATACTGTTTAGGTTGGTCATAACTTCATAACTTTTCTTCCAAGGACTAAGCGTCTTTTAATTTCAGTACCCAAACTAGACACCGAGCCTCGAATGTCTTGGCTGAACACTTTATTAATAATTATACCAGTGCATGCATCATGCTGTTAAAAAATGTTTAATTGTGTGTGTGTGTATGTGAGCTTTAGAGGGGACTTAAATGCTAGGGTGAAATGCTTTCTACTCAGGTGAAGTGCACCCTCATTCCAGCTTGTAGTTCATCCTGGTTCATCAGGAATGATTTCTTCAAAACAGAAATAGTCTTCAAAAACAAATTTATGGCAACCAAAGAGGAAAGGTAGAAGGGGTGAGGGATAAATTGAAAGTTTGGGACTAATATATATATAATATTTATATAATATATTTTAATATGTTTATATATTATATGTATTACATATAATATATATGTATAAAGTAATATATATAAAGCACTAATATATATAAAGTATGAAATCTAAAAAGAGCTACTCTATAGCCCAGGAAAGTCTAGTCTGCTCAATATTCTGTAGTAACTTATATGGAGAAAGAATCTTAAAAAGAATGGATATATATAAATAACCAAATCGCTTTGCTGTATACCTGAAACTAACATAATATTGTAACTCACATATACCCCAATATAAAATAAAAATTAAATTTAAGAAAGATAAGGTTTCTTCTAAGGACTAGAAGGGGCTCTTTTCCCTCGTGGGATTCCTGATGTGATGATGGAGCCAGCAGAGCAAATGTAGAACAACTCAACATTATCTGAAGTTGCCTTTTCCCAAGCTTTGGTGTTCTTCAGCTTCTAGTGGGCACCTCTGACTTTGGAGAATCTCATACAAGAGCCCATAGACACTGGGTGGTCATTAGTTGAAGGCTGAGAGATAGGAGCTGGTGGGAGTGTGAAAGCCCAGCTCCCAAGCCTTGGATTGGGGTATGTTAGAGACACAACTTATGTTCCAGAGCTGCCTGTGGGAGCAGGCTACAGCTCCCCTCTCCAAGACATCCATGATATCACACAAGACAGTTTCATCCATTTTTCTCTCCTGCTTCCCCTGTGCCCTCACTGGTTTCTCATGAGGAGTTCTGAAACAAATTGCTTGTACAGGAAACCTGGCATCATGGGCTACTCTGGGACAAAATGACCTAAGATGATCCCCTTCTTTAGGCAACCCCCTGAAAGCCCAAGTGATACAGGCTCCCTTCCAAGTCTTCCTACAGCATCTTGAAGCTGTCTGGGCTATGTGGCTTTGTCCTTGCTTGAGTTTCTGAAGCCCATGCTAGATCACAGGTTCCAGAATGCAGGGATCTTACCTTACTCACTTGTAAGTCCATGTGAGAAGATCTTGTCTCTATCCATCAGACTCTAATTGTCAAAGCAAAGTTAACACAGAGATTTGTTAATAGATTATGAGTGCTAGGTTACAAGCTCAACTGCTGTAATCAAAGCCTAAATAACATTGCCTTCAATAGAACACACTTTCATTTCTCTTTCATGCAATAACAGTCCAGGTCACTCCACAGTGATGGGGACCCAGTTTTTCTTACTGCTTTGCTATCTTCCACATGTGATACTCACCTCTGGTCTAACATGGCTTCTCTAGCTCCTGTTATTATATCTGCATTCCAGCTCAAGCTGGAATCAAAATTGCCAGGAGAAATATCAATAACCTCAGATATGCAGATGATACCACCCTTATGGCAGAAAGCGAAGAGGAGCTAAAGAGCCTCTTGATGGAAGTGAAAGAGGAGAGTGAAAAAGTTGGCTTAAAGCTCAACATTCAGAAAACGAAGATCATGGCATCTGGTCCCATCACTTCATGGCAGATAGATGGGGAAACAGTGGAAACAGTGTCAGACTTTATTTTGGGGTGGCTCCAAAATCACTGCAGATGGTGATTGCAGCCATGAAATTAAAAGATGCTTGCTCCTTGGAAGAAAAGTTATGACCAACCTAGATAGTATATTCAAAAGCAGAGACATTACTTTGCCAACAAAGGTCCATCTAGTCAAGGCTATGGTTTTTCCAGTGGTCATGTATGGATGTGAGAGTTGGACTGTGAAGAAAGCTGAGCACTGAAGAATTGATGCTTCTGAACTGTGGTGTTGGAGAAGACTCTTGAGAGTCCCTTGGACCTCAAGGAGACCCAACCAGTTCATCATTCCTTCCAAGGATCCTGGGAAGTTCCTGGGTGTTCCTTGGAAGAAATGATGCTAAAGCTGAAACTCCAGTACTTTTCCCACCTCATCCGAAGAGTTGACTCATTGGAAAAGACTCTGATGTTGGGAGGGATTGGGGGCAGGAGGAAAAGGGGACGACAGAGGATGAGATAGCTGGATGGCATCACCAACTCGATGGACATGAGTCTGAGTGAACTCCGGGAGATGGTAATAGACAGGGAGGACTGGCCTGCTGCAATTCATGGGGTCAAAAAGAGTCAGACACGACTGAGTGACTGAACTGAACTGAACTGATTCCAGCTAGAAGGACAGAAGGGGAAGCAGGATATGCTCCTTTCATTAAAGGCCATAACCAAAAGTTGTGGCCTTTAAACTCACTTCTACTCATTTGTCATTGGCTACGATGAAGTCACAGAGGCTAGGAAATGAACGTTTTAGCTGGGTGGCCCTAGACTAGGGGCTTAGTTACCAAATGAAGAAGGAGACAATTAGGAGTGCCTGTTATATCCTCTTGTTTAAGTGAAGAGAAACTGAGTTATACTATGAAGACATAAAACCCCCAAACCTCAAAGTCTCGACATAACTGAGGTTTATTCCTCACTCACATCTGACTTCGTGAACAGGGAGGCTTGCTCATCACACTCTCTCAGGGAGGAAAGTGGTTGGAGGCTCCATCTGGATGCAGGGGAAGGGAATGTGTGGCAAATTGGGCTCTGTTTCTTAAAGGGCTCCACTTGGAAGTGACATATCACTTCTACTCAAACTCCACTGGCTGAAGTAACTTTCATGGTCATGGCTAACACAGAAGGGCTGGGGAATGTGATCCTACTGCAAAACATTCATGATGAGCAACAAGGGCCACCACCCTTCATTCATGGCCCTGTGCTTTGTTTTTCTTTAGTTCTCCCCCACCCTGCTCTCAGCCTGTTTTGACCTGTAGATTCGGATTTAGATGAGAGGGATTTATACGGGAGGGCATATGTTAATAAGTGGGGAAACCAAGCCAAAAAAACAAAGAAAGAAGTCCAAAATCTATTAGAAAGCATGCTTGTAATTGCAACTCTGCATTTATATAAGACTAGGTATATATGCAGTTTATAAATAAATTTAACAAAAAACATAAAGGAAAAAAATTTTAATATGAATTCATTAACCAAATTAGGAAAGGAATACATCAAGGCTGTACATTGTCAGCCTGCTTATTTAACTTATATGCAGAGGGCATCATGAGAAATCCAGGCTGGATGAAGCACAAACTGGAATCAAGATTGGCAGGAGTAATATCAATAACCTCAGATATACAGATGACACTACCCTTATAGCAGAAAGTGAAGAAGAACTAAAGAGCCTCTTGATAAAAGTGCAAGAAGAAAGTGAAAAAGTTGGCTCAAAACTCTCAACATTCAAAAAACTAAGATCATGGCACCTCATCCCATCACTTCATGGCAAAAATGGGGAAACAATGGAAACAGTGAGGGACTTTATTTCTTTGCACTGTAAAATCACCACAGATGGTGACTACAGCCATGAGATTAGAAGATGCTTTCTCCTTAGAAGAAAAGCTATGACAACCCACACAGCATATTAAAAAACAGAGACATAATTTGCTGACAAAGGTCTAGTCAAAGCTATGGTTTTTCTAGAAGTTGTGTATGGATGTGAGAGTCAGACTATAAAGAAAGCCGAGCGCCAAAGAATTGATGGTTTTGAACTGTGGTGTTGGAGAAAACTCTTGAGAGTCCCTTGAACTGCAAGGAGATCAAATTAGTCAATCCTAAAGGAAACCAGTCCTGAATATTCATTGGAAGGATTGATGCTGAAGCTGAAGCTCCAATACTTTGGCCACCTGATGAGAAGAACTGATTCACTGGAAAAGCCCCTGATTCTGGGAAAGAATGAAGGCAGGAGGATAAGGGTATGACAGAGAATGTGATGGTTGGATGGCATCACCAAGTCGATGGACATGAGTTTGCTCTGGGAGTTGGTGATAGACAGAGAAGCCTGATGTGCTGCAGTGCATGGGGTTGCAAAGAGTCGGACAAGACTGAGCAACTGAACTGAACTTATTGATCAAATCCAACTAATAAATAATAATAAAGCATTACAATATTAAGCACATAGTAGTGTCAGGTTTAAGTCTGGATGCACATTACAAAAACCTAAAACATCAGTATCTTGAAGAAGATAAAATTTGATTTTTTTTTCTCCCACAAAAAGAAATCTGGATGTGGGCCATCCAGAGCTTGCCTAGTTTCCATCTCCAAGGTCATGATGGGTCAATACAACTGCAGGAGTTCCAGCCATCATATCTGAAGTCCAGACAACAGTTAAGAAGGTGTGAAAAGAAAGAGACTCATCTCCTAGCTGAATCAGCTCTTTGAAGGCAGTCTTCCAAGAAATCCTTCTTACAGATCTGCTTATATCACAGTCACCAGTCATGACTAAGAGCAAAGGAGGGTGGGAAATGCAGTCTTGTGGCTACTGGGCACATGGCTATATAACAGAAGGCATTCTGTTTTTAAAGATAACCTGAGAATGGCAATTTCATAGATAGCTATCAGCCCCTGCCTCAAGAGACACAAAAGATCAACCCAAAAAGATGGATCAGGCCAAAACACAAGGCACAGTGTGGGAGTCACTAGGGAGGAGCAAGAATGAGAAACAGCTACATGGATCTGACCGGAGATTTCATGGGATAAAAAGGAAAGACAAAGTCTTCACTGGAGATCTCCTGAGCACTGAACTGGGGATTAAACCTACCACACGGTCAAACTTCTTTTGGAAAATGGCTTTTCCAACTCAGGTTCCAAGTCTTTGTCAATATCTCAGCTTCTTGAGTATCTTGTCTTTGTTACCACACATTCTGACCTGCCTGTCTCACCTTCCTTACTTCTGTTCACATCATATCTTCATCCAGTCCACCAGCATCTGTTGCTGTTCAGTCACTCAGTCATGACCAACTCTTTGCAACCCCATGGACTGAAGCATGCCAGGCTTCCCTGTCCTTCACCATCTCCGGGAGCTTGCTCAAACTCATGTCCATTGAGATGCCATCCAACCATCTTGCCCTCTGTCATCCCCTTCTCCTCCCGCCTTCAGTCTTTCCCAGTATCAAGGTCCACTAGCATAACAAGATTCAGCATCAAGGAGATTCAGTATTAAGAAGCAGATAGAAACAGGATGACTACTTTAATATGTATTCTGTTACTGATCAAGGTCATCTGAAGGACTGAGATGGCTAGAATAGGGAGATCTCTTGTTTCCTCTAAAATCTCAACCAAGAAGGCGACTTCCTTGAAACTGGGGATAGTATGTTCACTTTTGCATCCACGGGTCTAACAGTACAGGTATTCAGTGTATGTATGTGGAGTGACTGAACAAGAGAAGATAGCAAGGAACTGTCTTTGCTTTTTCTCTTTCTCACCTTTTGCCTGTTCAGGGTCAGTCTGAATAGGAAAATTAGAAATATTCAAGGACTGGTGTATGGGGACATGGGTACAAGTGACAGAGGACCAGAGTCATAGTTTTAGTGGGTGGGGAGGTTAAAAAGAGCCAGAAATGGGAAATAAGAGGAAACAAGCGAGGAAGAACAGGGTTTTCTAATGCCATCCGCTTCAGATGACCTGAATTTTGTGCCAAGTTTGCCCCCTCCCTCCTTTGCCCTAATTCTCTATCTTTGCTTATTCAGCACAGCCAGCATTATTCTCCCCACCCCACCCTAAGATGACTTCACAGTGACCCAGCTGATTCAGAGAGCAGCCATGTCATTTCCTCTCAACACCCTCAGTGGAATCATTGCGTCTGTCACATTCACAGGATAGTGCTGTCAGTCTTTCAGGAGTTTCTAGGATCTGTGTGAAAAGATGTATAGAATAGTGTCTTCCTACCTTAGAGAAGTCTCCATCTAGAGAGAGTGAATGTTCAACTACAGGAAAATGTGGCAAATACTAAAAAAAGAAAAAACGGGGGGCGGGGGGAAAGTGAGGAGATTGAAGAACATACAAGGGGGGCACTTACCCAGTCTTGGGGGTACCAAAGGGGTTTCCAAAAGTGGAGTACATGAATGACATTCTAAAGAATGTCAGTGATAGGAAAACCCAAAACAACAGTGGCTTACAAAGGCGGTTTACTTCCTTTTGTATAAAAATCCAGATGTGGGCATCCAGCAGTGTCATGGGGCGTGGGGCTCCATGGTGTCAGAGCTCAGGCTCCCTCTCTTTTGTTGGAGTGGTCAGGCATGGCCTCTAGTGTCACGGTTACCTCATGGTTCAAGATCACGACTCTAGCTCAGGCTACTGCGTCCATATTCATGTCCTACCATTGTACCAGTAAGTGAAAGGATTGCAGAATATAAACTCAAGCCATTAGTAGTATTTTCTAAAACAAATGCCAAATGAAAAATTATACCACAAAAATGTTTATAACAAAAGGTTAAGATTCACTGTCTTGACCCTCCCTGCCCCCAGAAACAGTTTCAACCCAGTTTTCTGATAGCTGCTGTCAATGGGAGCCATGCTGACATTATGTTCAAAGTGAAACGTTTTCAAAACCAGCCACAGCATCTCTCAAAAGTGCTACCTGTGTCCCAGAAGGGGCAGTAGCTGAGATGGCCTTCCTCACTGATTCCATCCCTGGCAGCCTATGAGGGACTCTTCATGAAAGTGAAAGTGCAGTTGCTCAATCATGTCTGACTCTGTGATCCCATCAATTGTATGTAGCTGCCAGGCTCCTTTGTCCATGGGATTTCCCAGGCAAGCGTACTGGGGTGGGTTGCCATTTCCTTCTCCAAGGGATCTTCTGGACCCAGGATGGAACTCACGCCGCCTGCATTGTAGGCAGGCTCTTTACCATCGGAGCCACGAGGGAATCTATGAGGGACTCTTCAAAGGAAGAATAAACTCAGCTCAATAGTCAACAGTGATTATCTTAGCCAATCAAATCCACTCTCTCAAGAATTTCAAAAAGAAATCTGAGAGTATCCATTGAAAGGAAAGGTGTAACAAGAAAAAAGAATCAAATGAGGAGAATGAGGCCAAAAGTATTGCTGTTCCTGGCACTGCCAGGTCTCAACTCAACATCGAATAAGATTTTCAATTTGGTCAGAAGATTTCCGTGGTCTAAGAAGCTCTCATCCTGGGGCACCAGTTTTACAAAGCTGCAATTTTGGAAGCTGCTAAGAAGCAGACAGGGAACCACTTCACCTCCAGGTCAGCTTTTCGAGTGCAAGCTGCTTAGACAAGACAGCGCTAGCAGCAGGGCCTTGCTTCATGGGGCACCAGCCCAGTGATTCTGGACGAGTTAGGATGTATTGTTATTTTTTAAGCACTACCCACACAGAATGGACTAAATGTAACCTAGGACCTTGGCAGAGGAACCAGAGAGCAAATTGCCAACCTCTGTTGGATCATCGAAAAAGCAAGAGACTTCCAGAAAAACAACTACTTCTGCTTCATTGACTACATTAAAGCCTTTGACAGCGTAGGTCACAGCAAACTGTGGATAATTCTTAAAGAGACGGGAATACCAGACCACCTTACCTGCCTCCTGAGAAACCTGTGCACATGTCAAATTGAGAAAGGAGTACGTCAAGGCTGTATACTGTCACCCTGCTTATTTAACTTATAAACAGAGTACATCATGCGAAATGCTGGACTGAATGAAGCACAAGCTGGAATCAAGATTTCCGGGAGAAATATCAATATCCTCAGATATGCAGATGACACCACCCTCATGGCAGAAAGTGAAGAGGAACTAAACTCTTGATGAAAGCGAAAGAGGAGAGTGAAAAACCTGGCTTAAAACTCAACATTCAAAAAACCAAGATTATGGCATCCAGTCCATTTGCCATCACTTCATGGCAAATAGATAGGGAAACAATGGAAACAGTTAAAAGACTTTATTTTCTTGGGCTCCAGAATCACTGCATATGGTGACTGCAGCCATGAAATTAAAAGATGCTTTCTCCTTAGAAGAAAAGCTTTGACAAACCTACACAGCATATTAAAAGAAGAGACATTGCTTTGCTGACAAAGGTCAGTCTAGTCAAAGCTATGAATTTTTCCAGGAGTCATGTAAGGATGTGAGAATTGGATTATAAAGAAAGCTGAGCACCAAAGAATTGATGTTTTTGGACTGTGGTATTAGAGAAGACTCTTGAGGGTCCCCTGGACAGCAAGGAGATCAAATCTCTCAATCCTAAAGGAAACCAACCCTGACTATTCATTGGAAGGACTGATGCTGAAGCTGAAGCTCCAATACTTTGGCCACCTGGTGAGAAGAACTGACTCAGAAAAGCCCCTGACCCTGGGCAAGACTGAACGCAGGAGGAGAAGGGGACGACAGACAATGAGATAGTTGAATGGCATCATCGACTCGATGGACATGAGTTTGAGTGAGCTCCGGGATTTGATGATGGACAGGGAGGCCTGGTGTGCTTCAGTCCACGGGGTCGCAAAGCCTGGGACACGACCCAGCGACTGAAATGAGCAAATGAGGGCCTTGGGAAACAGGTTACTTTTCAGGAAGCTACTAGTTGTTTTGAGGAGCCAGCCAGTCAGTTCCAGTTTGACAGCCACTGCTGTTTGCTTGGGGACACTTAGGACACTGATCACTTCAGTCCTGGCGTGGGGCTTCCCAAGTCTGAGCTCAGACCGTCGAGGGAGTCCCCTTGGTGCTGGAATTCCATTCGTTTCCCTTCGGGTCTCCTTTGGCCCACTTTGAGCCTCACCCTGAAGATCAGGCACTGTTTGCAAAAATAAAAACAAAAACAAAAACAAAAAACCACCTCTCTCCTGTCACAGAATCCGCGGATACCTGCGCAGGCGTACTCGCCCAGGGCCCGCCAGCGGGCGGTGTTCCTTCTGGGGGCGGGGCAGTGGCCTGTGGGGCCGGGGCCAGGCTCCCCCTCTCACGGGAGGGCTCTCGTGGGCCCTCCCGTGGGTGTGGCCCCCGGGTGGCGGCGAGTGTTCCCGGGGGTGCTGGGGGCTGCGGGAGGGGGAGTGCGCTATCGTGGTGACTCAGAGGCCTGCGGCGCGCCTGCGGGAGAGTGACGTGGGACTCGGCTCCCAGCGCCCGGACGTTGAAGGGGTCACTTCCGGCGGGAGGAGGCGGGCCTCGTCGATTCCGGAAATGTGGGCTTAGGCTGCGATTTAACCCCCGACGGCTCTGGCGGCTGCGGAGGCGGCTTGGGGTACGTGAGTCGGACCCGGGGAGGGGCGAGGATGGGAATGGGGGCGGCGCTGGCCGTCGCTCCCGGCGCGTCCCCGGGCGTGCCCACTTCACCTGGCAAAGGCTGGTGATTGGGCACGAGGGGCGCGTGACTCCTGCCGGGACCGGCGCTCCTGCCCGGTGCAGTGGGACCGCGGGACGGAGGCAGTGCCCGAGCTCCCCGCCCAGGTCCGGTGTCCAGGCCCGCTTCACTCGTCACTGTCCTCTTTTCACCCTTCACCCCGTACTTGAGCGTCTTGCCGGTCACACTTCTGGTGACACTAGAACCAGGTTGCCCATCGTACAGGTGGGGAAAGAGGTGTAAGAGTGCGGTGACTTGCCAGCGGCAGTCTGGCTGCAGAGTGGAGTCCAAATGATGCTCTGGTCTGTAACCCTTTGCGTTGTGCCCTTTCTCCAGGGCAGTGAGGATCGACCTTTGCAGCTTAGATCTGTTCTTATCCTGTATTCTTGTCCCAGCATCACTGACCAATCCCTAGTTCTGGGCCGGCAGGTACAAAGGTCATTAGTGCTTGTGTATCTCCAAGGTGTGCCTGGTTCCTCCTGGGTTCCAAGAAGGTGGGTGAGTGGGTGTGTGTTTGACTCTGCACCTCAGGGTTTCAGCAAGTCAGTGCTTTCTTAGCTGTCCAGTATCTGGGTCACTCACCCTGAGAATGTCCACCCTTAACTCTGGAAACTTCACAGACTTAGGCAGTGTCCTAGTAATACTGTTTGTGACTGAGGCTTTTCCCACCCTCTCCATTGGCTGCCTGCCTCTTACTCAGGAGTCCCGTCTCCTACTGGTCCACCCAAGATGCTTCCGCTTGACTGTCAGGTCCCTGCAGGTGGTGGTGACAGAGGGACATGGGAAGGAAAGACTGTCTATGGTTGTTTTCCAAAGCTGTGACCCTGTGCAGGCCTGAACTCCGGTTCTGGATGGGTGTGAGGACTTGCAGTGAAGTTCTGGACCCTGGAGTGAGAGCGTTAGTGTTCTTGGCAGTCATAGTGCCTAGGAAAGCTTTTCCCCCTAGATCATGCCAGAAATCTGGCTTGATGCCTTTGTAGTTTCCATTAGATCGAAATTTTTCTTAGTAGATTTCATTTGGACAGCTTCTATGGCTTTTTGTTTTATTTCAAGGTAGCAACAGCTCTGATTTCTTACCTTGCTGCCATGTGCTTTTGGCAGTGTTCTAGGGGCTTTGTGAACATATAAGGATTCTGGAAACAGTTCAAGGTAGGTAGTGAGCCTATTTTGGCAATGAAGTGAGGGAGACCTAGAGATGTTAGGTAGAGTGCTGCAGCCAGTAAGTGGCCACATTGGGAATTTTAACCCGGGAGCCTTATTTCCAAGCTAATGTATTTGCTGGCTGTTAAGCATCTGTAATGCTTGTCAAAGATATGGAGCCCCACCTCCGGATATTCTTGCTTAGGTTCTCTACGGCATGTGCTGTTCTGTGCTTAGTCGCTCAGTCATGTCCGGCTTTTTGCAATCCCATGTACTGTAGCTCACTAGGCTCCTCTGTCTATGGAGATTCTCCAGGCAAGAATAATGGAGTGGATCGCCGTGCCCTCCTCCAGGGGATTTTTCCAACCCAAGGATCAAACCCAGGTCTTCTGTATTGCAGATGGATTCTTTACCAACTGAGCCACCATGGAAGCCCAGAAGGACATAGAAATTTGTATTTTTAACACTTGAACTCGGTGATTCTTACTGTAAGGCAAGTTTGGAAGCACTGCCTTACAAAAAAGGAGTTTGTAGATTTGTTGAGCTTGAAAGTGAAATTTTTTTCTAAGGGTTCTTATTGTCTTTTTGCTTATTGCTATGTAATTTGCTAATCTGCTGTGAAAAGGGTATCAGAGTAACCAGCTGTATGAATCATCTCTTGGACACTGTTGTCCAGTCCTGGTAGGGTTTTTCCAGACTGACCTAATCGGGTCAGCAAAGACCTTGTTTTAATCTGATTGGATCTCTGTCCGGAAATTGTTTAGTTTCTCCTTAGAGTTTGGGGTTTTCAGAAGGCTCTAGTTTATTTCTGCATAGTTGCCCCGTGACAGAGAGATCTCTGTAAAGGCAACAGTGTCTCTGAGGTTTGGGGACTATAAAGGAGGTTTATTTAACAGGTGTTTGCTCCACTACATTTCTCTTCCTTTTCATTGGTTTACGTGAAAGGCTTGAGCAAACACCAAACAGCTTGATTGTTGTGATTTAGCTGTGGCTTACAAGTAAATGCAGTCCTTGGAGTTTAGGGTGGGGAGAAGAGGGAAGACTGAACCAAGAAAATGATACGAATGACCCAGGTCAGATATGCCTAGCATTGAAGACATGTAAGTCTTGCTAACTTATCTGCTCCTTCATGGGAGGAATTATAAGTAATAAAAGAGGAAAGTACATTATGCTATTACTTTGTTCTTCTTCTGTCTAGTGAACATTAATTTCTAAGTTAATTTTGTTGTAAACGGAGGGTGTAGTTTGTATGATTTGAATTGTTATAATTCACTGTTCCATGTAAACATTTAGTAGTGTTAGGTTCTTTTGATGGATTGACCTCCTTTATCATGAAATGACCCTTCTAATCCCTGGTAATATTCTTTGCTCTGAAATCTACTTTGTGTTGTATTAATATAGCCAATCCAACTTAAAAACAATTAGCGCTAATGGATTGATATCAGAATATTTGAAGAACTTGTACAGCTCAACAATGAAAAAACAACCAGGTTAAATTTGACAAAGGTCTTGAATAGACATTTCTCCAAGGATGATATGCCAATGGCCAATAAGCACACGAAGATACTCAGTATCACTAGTCATTAGGGAAATGCGAATCAAATGACAAGGATCCACCACTTCTCACTCTTAGAATAACAACTGTTAAAGAAAAAAGAAAACATTCTGAAGTATTGCCAGGTGTTAGTGGCTCAGTCGTGTCCGACTCTTTGCAGCTCCATGGACTGTAGCCTGCCAGGCTCCTCCATCCATGTAATTTTTTCCAGGCAAGAATATTGGAGTGGGTTGCCATTTCCTTCTCTAGGGGATTTTCCGACCCAGGGATTGAACCTGGGTCTCCTGCATTGCAGGCAGACTCTTTACCATCTGAGCCACCAGGAAGCCCAGTGCCTCAGATGGATCCCTTTCTTGTATTGCTGGTGGAAATGTGTAAAGTGTACAGCTGCTGTTGAAAACAGTATGGCAGTTCCTAAAAAAATTAAAGATAGAATTACCATGTGATCTAGCAATTCCAATTCTGAGTATATACCCTAAAGAAATGTAAACAGACTCAGGTATCTGTACACCAGTGTTTCTGGCAGCATGATTGACAATAACCAAAAGGTAGAAGCAACCCAAGTGTCCACTGACAGATGAATGGGTAAACTGAATGTGATACCTGCACACAACAGAACATCATTCAGCTTTAAGAATGAAGGAAAGTTTTGACAACATGGATGAAAGTTGAAGCAATAATGCTAAGTGAAACAAGTCAGTCACTAAAGGGTAAATGATCCTCCTAACAATGCAGAAGATTCCGGTTCAACTCTGGGTCAGGAAGATCCCCTGGAAAAGGAAATGTAAACCCACTCCAGTATTCTTGCCTGGGGAGATCCCATAGACTGAGGAGTCTGGCGGACTACAGTCCATGGGGTTGCAAAGAGATGGTCATGACTTAGTGACTGAGCAACAACCTCTTAAATAAGGTACCTGGAGTAGTAAATTCATAGAATCAGAAAGAAGAATGATGGTTGTCAAGGGCACAGGAAAAGGGAGGAATGGGAGTTAATGTTTAAGAAGTACAAGTTTCAGTCTGAGATAATGGAAAAGTTCTGGAGGTAGATGGTGGTGAAATACAACAGTGTGACGTATTTAATGTTACAAAACTGTACACATTAAATGATTTACATGGAAAATGTTATGTATATTTTACCACAATTAAATAAATGGATAGGTATTTTAAAAATTAGTGTTTGTGTGGTGTATCTCTTTACATCCTTTTGCTTTTGAATTATTTGTGTCTTTACATTTAAAATGAATTTCTTGTAGGCAGCATATAGATGAGTTTTGCATTTTGTAAATTCAGCCTTATAATTTCTGCCTTTTAATTGGGATATTTAGGCCATTTACAATTAGTGTGATTATTACTGTAGTTAATTTTAACTCTCAAAGTCTTTTACTGCACCATCTTGCTTCAGATCATGCGCATGTCAACTGAGATGTTTTCTATACAGTTCCTGAGCATGTCAACCTGAGCATGTCAACTGGGATGTTTTCTATACAGTTCCCTCTGACAGGTGTGCTCTGAGTCCAGGATGAAGTGTGATCTACCCATCTGGAGAACATCGTGTCAGTCTCCTCAGTGGGGTGCAGTCAGTCACCTGAGGGACAGGCCTTAAGTGTGAGGCACATGGGATGCTGGCTGCTTGGGCCTGGCGGATTCTCTTTTCACTGTGTAGTGCTGCGCATGGGGGATCTGCTGGCATCTGGGGCCCAGGGGTACAACTCGGTGCCAGGTTTACCTCTGATGGGTTAACTCTGATTGGCTTTAACTCTATCATCTTGCTGTTCGTTTTCAATCTGTCCTATGTTTTTTCTTCTTATATCCCCCTTTTTTTTCTTGAATAATTTGGGATCGAGTAGTTTTTTTTAATTCCATTTTATTGCCTTTGTCAGTTTATTAGGTTTTTTTTTAATGTAGTTGCTTTAAGATTCATGATATGTGTCATAACTTGTCATAGTCTATAAGCAAGTGATCTTGTATTATTTCACGTGTAGTATAAAACCTTACCATAGTATATTCTCATTTCCTCCCTCCTGGCCTTTATACTCTTGTTGTCATACATGTCACTGAGTCAATTATATTTTTCTCAGCATTTTAAGATGTAGTTCTGGTGTCTTTTGGCTTACATTGTTTCATATGAGTAATCTGCTGTCATTTTTATTTTATGAAGTTCATCTGTTCATATCTCTCTTTTTTTCCTTCTTGCCACTTTTATGACTAATTTTAAATGATTGAGTTATTATGTGCCTTGGTTAGTTTTGAGCTTTCCTTGTGGCTCAGCTGGTAAAGAATCCACCTGCAATGTGGGAGACCTAGGTTTGATCCCTGGGTTCAGAAGATCCCCTGGAGAAGGGAAAGGCTACCCACTCCAGTATTCTGGCCTGGAGAATTTCATGGACTGTTTAGTCCATGAGGTCACAAAGAATCAAACATGACTGAGTGACTTTCACTTTTTGGGTAGTTTTCATATTTCTTGTGCTTGAGTTAATGGAGTTTTTGTATCTGTGAGTTTAAAGCTTTCATGACATTTGGAAATGTTTCAACTAGACATTCTTTGGGGATTTTCTCTATTCTCTTCTCTCTCCCCTTTTGGAAAATGCAGTCACATGTATTTTAGTATTCTTAAAGTTGTTCCACAGCTGTCGGATGCTCAATTTACTTTTTCCCCAATTTATGTGTTTGTGTGTGTGTGTGTGGTTGGTTTTGCATAGTTTCTGTTTCTTCAAGTTCATTGATCTCTTCTTCTGTAGTGTCTAATCTGCTGTTATTTTCTTGTGGTATGGTTTTTATATTAGACATTCGTAGTTTCCATTTCTAGAAGTTTGATTTGGATCTTTTATTTTTTGTCACTGCTTAACATGCTTAATCTTCTTTTGCATTTTGAATATATAGAAGATGGTTATAGGAACCATTTTAATGTCCTTGTGTGCTAGTTATATTATCTATATTTTTGAATCTGTTTCTAATGATTGGTTTTCCCCTCATTATGGATTATATTTTCTTCTTGGTATATTTGAAAATTTTTGTTTAGATGTTGAATGTTGGGAATTTTGCCCTGTTGGGTTCTGGTAACTTTTGTATTTTTATAAATAGTCTTGGAATTGTTTGAGGACACTGTTAAGTTACTTGAAAATGGTGTGATCTTTTAAGGCTCACTGAATCAGCAGTGATAGCTGAGACCAGCCTTTATACCAGCATTAATTTTCACACTACCAAGCAACACCATGTTCAGTGCCCTACTGATGTTCTATGAATTACGAGGTAATTCCGCTTTGGTGGGTTGGGGCACAAATTAGTCTTGGCTCAATGTGAAGCTCAAGGATTGTTTGCTCTAATCCTGACCAGTACTATCAACACTCAGCAGAAACCTGGAGGGGGTATCTTGCAGATTTCCACAGATCTCTCTGTGTGTAGCTCTCTCCTGTGAACTCTAGCTACCTAGAGTCCCAGCTCTCTCTTCCCAACTTGGGGAGACTGTTGGACTTTTCTTGGATACCCCCTCCCTGTGCCATGGCCTGGAAACTGTCTAGAGTTGGGACGAAAAGAACTAACCTCGTTTGCTCTGACCCTCTGAGGAATCCATCCTCTGCTGCCTCACATCCAGGATCTGGAAACTGTTGTTACATTTATTTTGTCTGGTTTGGAGTTGTTTGAAGCAGGAGAGTAAGTCTGGTCCCTGCTTCTCTAAATATGCCAAAAACAGAAGGTCCCCCTGCTGTCAGCACTCACTGGAGACCTCGTGCATGCGCAGGCCTTGACCTTGGTGCAGGCAGGCAGACATGAGTGAGACATATGCTGGGCCCTCGAGAATCTCCCAGTCTCGCTGGAGAATCATGTTGATTTTTACATAGTAGTTGCTGCATGGTGTGTTGGGCTACTCTGGTAGCTCAGTAAAAAATCCACCTGCAGTGTGGGAGATCTGGGTTCAGTCCCTAGGTTGAGAAGATCCCTGGCGTAGGGAATGGCTACCCAGTCCAGTATTCTTGCCTGGAGAATTCCATGGATAGAGGAGCCTGGAAGGTTACAGTCCATGGGCTTGCAAAGAGTTGGACACCTGAGTGACTAGTACTTTCACTTCACTTCATATAAAGAGCACCATGGGAGGGCAGGATGATGTCTTTGGGAAAAGAGCAAGGAATACTTCGAGATAGCTGACAGTAAAGGATCACCAGGCATTTTCAAGCTGGAGAAGGTATAGGGAGGAAATTCCAGGCTAGGCGGACAGAATAGTAAGAGCAAAGACAGAGCGGCGAACCTTGGGGTTCCTAGAGGACAGGGTCCCCATCTTATTGATCTTTTTAGACGTGGAATATTTGCCAGGTGATTGGAAGCTTTTAGTTTGTTCTGGGAATAGGTAGAACAGAGGGTCAGGTGGAGTCCACAGCCCATGGAGGCATGGAGGGAGATACAGCTGGAAGAGGAGACTCGGGCTCTACTGGTGCAGGGCCTTGAATGCCAAGCTGAAGAGCACAAGATTTTGAGCGTGATACCAAACACTGGGTGTTTTAAAAACCAGTTTTCAGCATCCCTGATTGACTATGCTCTCTGGATTTTCCTGAGGGATGTGGAAGAGTGCTGGAGAAGGCTGGGTCTGTTAAAACCAGCTGGGAAGCTGCGAGAGACCCTGGCTCCTGTGGACATTCTGCGCTGGGAGGGAGAGGAGTCTAGAGCTCACTGTGGTGCTGATACAGCTCTGCCCCATCTCACCTGTGTGCTGATGGGCCTCTGTAGATTGCTGCCTGAGTCATGAGTAGAGTTGAGGAGGCTCAGACCTGGTTTCTCTTTTCCGTGACTACACTGTTGCCCCCTCCCAACACATCTACCTGCCTCTGCTGGACCCAGAAATTTGTAGGGTCAGACATGGCTGGCAGAGGTAGGATCTGGAGCTGGTCTCACTCTATACCAGCCTAGGATGGCCCCAGGTCAGCCTGGAGAGCGAGGCTCTCTCATCTTGGAGGTAAAACAGACACACTAGCATGACCCTGTACAGATTCCTATTATTGCCCTGAGTGTGTCTTTGGCTTAACCTTCATCTTGATCCTTGGGATGGTTGAACCTGTTTGCTCAGCCTGGTCTGCAGATAAGAAAGTGTGGGGTGGGTTGGAGGACTGCCAGCCGCAGTGCGAGATCCTTTCTGAGTCATCTCAGCAGTTGGGATGGAATAAAAAGAAATGAAAGTTCGATGTGAAGTAGCTTAGTATGTTTTTATTTTCACATCAGAGCCACAGGGCAGACAAGCGGGGTCTTCTCTTAAGTGGCTGGGCTGTATTTTACTGTCGGGAAGTTTCCAGAATGGACTACTTGTTAGATGACCTTTTTTTTTTTTTTGGCCATCGTATTGACTGAAGCTGAATGCTATTGATCTGAGTTCCATCCAGCCATCTGAGTTCTGTCATTCTGTTAACTGATGAGGTCTCTGGAGGAATCTGAGGTTTTCTCTCCTTAGTGTCCATGTGAGAAGGGCTTGAGTTACAAACATCAGAATGGGCTGAGTGTGGGAACTCAGCCATGGTAATAAGAATCATGACACTTTATTGAACCTGGCCTGAGAACAGGGTGTTAGTTTTACCTGGGACCAACTCATTTGTCCTTGTAAAACTCCTGTGTTACAGATGAGACCGAGGTCTAGGGGGATGAAGTAAGCCACCTTTACCCCTCCTTACTGCTTCTCCCAAAGACCACTCCAGCTTTCCCATGTGCTCAGTGAGAACCATGTACCATTTACTGTGCAGAGCCCACCCCTCCCTCACTCCCTCTGTGCCCTGCAGGAGAGGCATCCCAGCTGGAAGACGGGGGATAAGGCAGGTGGTGGAGGGGACAGTAGGGATCAACAGGAGTGAGGGGTCAGGCTGGGGTTTTCCAACTGCCTTCCTAGAAGGTGCCTTGGGGACCCCGTGATGTCAATGGGAAGACTGAGCTGGGAGAGTGGGGCTCTTCCCCTACCCCTTCGCCCAGAGCATGGCCTCTGTGACATGTCCTGAGTGCTGGGGGGTTGATAAAGTTTTGGAAAACATCAGGAGTGGGCTCAGGAGGCACATGGGGAAAGAGGATGGAGGTGCAGGTCCTGACAGCATGTCAGGCTATGCTTAGACTCTTCCCAGCCAAGGTGTTGGGGAGATAAACAGAAGAGGGAAGGGGAAAGCAAATAGATGGTGAGCTTCAGGGAAGGTTGGATGGAGTTAGAAGCAGTGTTTAAGAAACATTAATCCTTAGGTGCCTGGCAATTTAGAGGTAGGACGTCTCATTTTGGAGTTTGTGGAAGGGTAGTGATGGATGCACCTGAAAGACATTTGAACAATGCCTAGATCAAGCCTGGTGGTGGGCCTCAGAGGTGAAGGCACTGGCCTGGAGGGCAGAAGTGAGGATGGAAGGTTGCTGGAAGTGCAGGTCGGGGGGGGATCGAGTTTGGGGAGGAAAAGGGTGATAAGGGCGCCTTCCTGCACTTGGCACAGTAAACGGCTCGTCATCCCTGGGTCTTCTCACTTGGAACCTGTCTCTGGGGAAAGAGGCATCAGATGGAGTTATTCAGGGACCTGAGGAGCATCCAGTCATGTAAATACTAATGTACTGATGATAATGCGCTCCAAAAGCCTTGTCCTGAGAGACCATACATCCCCCATCGATGTATGTGTCCCCTAATGTGTGTGGACCTTTGTTCAGATTGGTCTGGTATCTGTTTCAGAAAACCATATCCTTTGCTGCCTTCTGGAACCTGTTCTTTCAGAGTTCTCCCACATGGGCCTAGCTGGGAGCCTGGCAGGGTTGTCAGGCAGCACTTTACAACAATTCAGTTCAGTTCAGTTCAATCACTCAGTCATGTCCGACTCTCTGCGACCCCATGAATCGTAGCACGCCAGGCCTCCCTGTCCATCACCAACTCCCAAAGTTCACTCAAACTCATGTCCATTGAGTCAGTGATGCCATTCAGCCATGTCATCCTCGGTCGTCCCTTTCTTCTCCTGCCCCCAATCCCTTCCAGCATCAGAGTCTTTTACAGTGAGTCAACTCTTCGCATGAGGTGACCAAAGTACTGGAGTTTCAGCTTTAGCATCATTCCCTCCAAAGAAGACCCAGGACGGATCTCCTTTAGAATGGACTGGTTGGATCTCCTTATAGTCCAAGGGACTCTCAAGAGTCTTCTCCAACACCACAGTTCAAAAGCATCAATTCTTCTGCGCTCAGCTTTCTTCACCGTCCAACTCTCACATCCATACATGACCACTGGAAAAACCATAGCCTTGACTAAACGGACCTTTGTTGGCAAAGTAATGTCTCTGCTTTCCAATATGCTATCTAGGTTGGTCATAATCTTTCCTTCCAAGGAGCAAGCGTCTTTTAATTTCATGGCTGCAGTCACCATCTGCAGTGATTTTGGAGCCCCAAAAAATAAAGTCTGACACTGTTTCCACTGTTTCCCCATCTTTTGAAAAAGTGTGAGAGTGCATGAGTTAATGCTACCTACCGCTGGCTTGGTGGTTTTCCTAGCACCTCCAGAAGTTTTCGTGTTTATTTCTTGCTAAGCTCTTATAACCACCCCCTGAAGTTGGTAGAGTTACTCCCATGTTCCCAGTGAGAAACAGAATTAGAAGGCTGAATAATTTGCCCAAGGTCACATAACTAGTAAAAGGTCAAGTTGTTGTGTTAGTTGCTCAGCATGTCTGAGTCTTTGCCACCTCATGCACTGTATCCTGCCAGGCTCCTCTACCAGTCCATGGAATTCTCCAGACAAGAATACTGGAGTGGGTAGCCATTCCAGTTTTCTCCAGAGTATCTTCCCAACCCAGGGATCAAACCTGGGTCTCCTGCCTTGCAGGTAGATTCTTTACTGTCTAAAGCCCAGTAAAAGGTCAACCTGGGATTTAAATCCAGAATATTGGACTCTCAAGCCTTGAACTCTTTCCACTGCCTTTCACACTGTTTTAACTATTTAGCACTGGGAAGTATGGAGGGATCTCCGACCCCAGTCACAACTCCAGAGATTCCTTAGAAAGAAAGGAAACAAAGGAAGACTTCTGGTACATACCACCTTTTCAGATTGTCACGGCAGGTCAGTTTGACGGTGTGTTGGGGCAAGTGAGAAGTGCATGATGAGTGGTTTGCTTTTGTCAAGTCCTGTGGGAAGTTAGGTGATCGAATGTCTGCCTACTTGATTTAACAGTTGAAATCGTCCTAGGAAAAGAAAACTTAATCAGGTCAGAACATATTTCCTCATTAAGCAGCAGGCTTAGAAAGGTTTCTAAGGCAGCCACAGGTGTTTTTGTCACAAGGGGAGAAATGGGGCCATTTCCAAATAACATGCAGAGATTGAACTATGCAGGTTGCCTTGGTAACAGCTTCTTGTGCTGCCCTAGGGAAATGTGAAAAGTGACAAGAAAAGACAAGGCTTTATAACTCTCCTTGCAGTGTGATTTCAGGCTTGAAGTAGTTGGCAAGGAAAGGTTGGCTGGTAGGGGGTGAGGAGGGGGAGTAATCAGAGCCAGTGCTTTAGCTCCTGGTAGAGCCAGGAAAACAGGAGCACTGGCTCAGTCAGAGTTATGGGTTATGGTTCAGAAATAGCAGTTATTTCCTTAACTCAGTATTGAACCCTGGAAAGTCAGGAGTCACCTCAAATCATCAGATTGTCCCCTAGGAGGCAGAATAATTAATATTTATTCTGGACTCAGGGCTGCTTGCTCATGCCAGGCACACATGCAGCCCCCAAGGTGGGATTATCATCATGCTGCCCATTTTACAGATGAGGAAACAGGTTAAGGGCCGTGTTTGAGGTCACACAGCTAAGTGTGCAAACCTAGGACCTCACAAAGTGCAAACCTAGGACCTCAGTCCCCAGATTCTGCTTCTCTTCTGCACCCAGCCTAGCACTAATTGTTTATGCAGAAGCAAGGGATGAGGGGCACCACCAGCCATCTCTAGGGCTGCACACCTTACTCTGATCTGAGCAGCCTCCTGCTTAGAAAATGCTGAGTTGTGCTTTCAGATTTAACTCCCCGTCCCCCCACCCTCTCCTCCGCCCAGCGAGTTTATCCTTGCACAGGATCTAATATCAGTTGAAAGTATTTGTTGTTGAGCTGAACAGTCCCGGGATAGGTCTTCACTGAACCTCACTGAACCATCAATACCTTGCTGTTTTCCCGCTTGAGGTCAGATCTGGAGGGCTGCCCTGAGCTGAGGCCTGGCAGGAGTCCCACCAGGACATTCTGCAGCCACCGTCTCGGGGAGTAGTGACCAAGGGCAGCGCTCTGGCCTCCATCCACTGGGGGTTGTGTAGTCACTTCGGGGCCTCATTATCTTCCACTCGATCGTGTTTCCCGTGTTCAAGGTATGTGAGCTCGATTTCATTAAGATAGAGAGTAGTGGAAACAAGATGAGGGCAAGACTGCAAGCACCAGAACCAGTGGCTGGAGAGCTCGTGACCCCTCCCCATGCTGTGCGGTTTGGCAAGGCCAGGGTCGCACCTGGACACTGCCTCCTTGTCTCTGGCTGGAGCTGCTCCAGCTTGGTCAGCCCCTACACCAAGGCAGAAGCTGGGCTCCAGGACACCTGAGAAGTGTCTGTCTCCGCACCCGTCTCACACGTGCCTTCCTTCTGCGGACTCTGTCTTCCCCGCACGTGTCTCTCATGGAGGGTATGATGTTGATGTCAGGTGGCAAACCACAGCACACCCTGTGGTTGTTACAACTTTGAACTTGTTACTGAAATTTAAAAATGGGGAGACTTCACAGAGTGTGTGTTTCTAGCCTCCTTTGGAGACCAGGCAGGTCTGGTCATGCTGGGCCCGCCCTCCAGGGCCCGAGCTGGGATGGAGCTTTCAGGGGAGACGGTCTCTGACACGCCTGCCTGGCTTATGTAGGCATCTGGGTTTGTGAGCTATGTGGGGGTGAAAGCTCAGAGGAGAAAAGAGAAAGACAGGAAGGAAGGAAAGGAAAAGAAAAGAGTTTCTCTCTCAGTTAGTGAGCAATCGGTGATACATGGTCTCTTCTCAGCGAAGGGGACACAGATCAGCACCTGTTCCTTTCCCAGCTCACTCCCAGTCTGACCTCTGCCTCAGTCCCAATCTGATCTCCTAAGGATGGGAGGTAGCGCCCCCGACAGAGCTGTTGTCTTTGTGCCTGTGGACGCTCTGTGAGTGGCTCCCATGGCGGCCTTGCTGCCGCCTGCCCCTGACCCTCTGACTCCTGTTTCAACACCAGTCTCCTCTATAGGGAGGCTCCTGGGCTCCCAGCACCCCCATCCCTCAGAGCTGACCCCCTACCAACTCCTCACTCCACTCTCACCTGTGTTCACTATGCTTCCTGGTGAAATGTTTTTAAAAAAAAAACGAACTGAGTTGCTAGAGAGCATCAGTTTTAACGTAAGTCTGTGTCTGGTTCATAGTCAGAAGTCAGTAAACATTTATTCCCCTCCCTCTGCTCCCACTTACCCTTCCTGCTTTCATCTGGAGCCCTGCTCTGTCCTTGCCTTGTAGTAACTGTTCTTAAATGTTCATTCAGTGAAGCAGGAATAAATGAATGAAGGCTGAAGATAGAAGAAGGCCCGCCCTCATCACCCATGACCCGTGTGACTTGCCCACCAGCCAACTCCCTGCCACCGGCTGTTTTTCTTAGCATGCCCTGCACTGCAGCCTCTGCCGGGCCCTGGGGATACATTGGCCAATGAGAACTCTTCCTTGCCATCAAGGGGCTTACCTCTCCTCAGCTTGACTCTTCCCTCTTGGCCCCTCCCATGGGCAGTCCGCAGGCACTGCCCAAGAAGTGCCCCGCCTCCTTCTGGGCACCATGGTAAGTGGGGGGGTCCAGTCCAGGGCCACAGTGCCGAGGGGTGAGGTCACTGGGTTGTTAGGCCTCCAGAGGCAAAAGCATATGGCCTGTGTATCCCCAGGAGCTTCTCCGTAACCCTTCCCCCACCCTGTTCTCTACTTGATGGCTTCCCTAGGTTGTGGCCACTTTGAGAAGCACTGGTCTGGATTCCTCTGCCACTTTGGATGATCTGGAGGCAGAACACTGATGGCAGCAGATGGGTACCCCCAGACTTTGGGGGAACCTGCTTTGTGGGCCTGGGCAGAATGCTATCTGTTCTCTACCCCCATCCCCAACCCCTTCTACAAATTATGAGAAATGCTTGTTACTCTCAGCCTCCATGGGTGTCTTAGGATCAGGCAGTGTCTGTGGACTTCTGAAGCAAAGGCATGAGAAATTAACTTGCAGGGATGGGCAGTGCCTCAGTAAATCTTGTAAGGTGGAACTTGCCCACTCCTCAGGTCAGCAGGCATCTTTGTGAGCCACCGCTACCCGGGAGGCAGGGACCAGGGAGGGCCAAGGTGATTGGTGGCTTGCCTGGGCTTGTAATCTCTGCAGCTCAGATAACTTTATAACTAAACGCTACCCTCATCTCTCCCTATGTCATTTGTGAAGTCAGAATACCAGGATAGGACGGGACTCTGGCCTGCGGTAACAGTATGTAGGAACTTGGGCAATACAGCCGTTTTCGGGACCTTGCGCAGTACCCTGTTTGTCTCTGGCTTTCATCTCTGAAATAGGGGTAATCATGCCCTGAGTTCACTTTACTTACTAGACAGTTTATATAAATTAATGGGAGAGTTGGCAAAGGGCTTTGATTTCAGAAGAAGGGAGCCATGGAACCATTAGGATCCCTTTGACAAGGAAGGAAAATTGAGTGGGACATATTTGGCCGTGGGATCCTGAGCAGACCTCTTGCAGAGGAGATGGGGACCTGAGGCTCTTACACGGGCCAGCAGTGCCTTGTGGGGCAGTGTGAGCAGAGACGACTGAGTGGGCAGAGCCTCGTGCAAGGAGCAGCCAGCCAGGTCAGGGTTTCTAGGTCTGGCATCCCCTCTCTTGTCTCCAAAGGGCCTCCCTGGTGGTTCATTCTGTAAAGAATCCACCTGCAGTATAGGAGACCCGGGTTTGATCCCTGGATTGGGAAGATTCCCCTAGAGGAGGAAATGGCTACCCACTCCAGTATTCTTACCTGGAGAATTCCATGGACAGAGAAGTCTGATGGGCTGCAGTGCATCAGGTAGCAAAGTTACATGCCATTCTACCTCAGTTTCACCACCTGTGAAATGGGCATGATAGAAATGAGAGGGATGTTGAGTTAGAAACCAGAGAAGGTGGATTAAGAAGAAAAGCACTGTAGCCCACATCCCACTGTGGCCAAGTACATTTCACCTGAAAACTTGCTACATGAAAGAGATCTACTTCTGGTAGTATCAAGAACATCAGAATTGCAGGCTGACCTCGAGGGTTCATTCTCATGACCTGCATGAAATGGAGCTGTTTCATGTGTTGGTTTCTGCCATACATCAACATGAATCAGCCATAGGTATTCATACATCAAGATGAATAACCCCTCCCTCTTGAACCTTCCTCCCATTTCCCACCTGACCCCATCCCATCCCTCTAGGTCATCACAGACCACCTGATTTGAGCTCCCTGCATCATACAGCAAATTTCCACTGGCTATCTGTTTTACATGTGGTAACTTGTATGTTTTCATGCTTCTCTCTCAGTTTGTCCCACCCTCTCCTTCCCTCCACTGTATCCACAAGTCTGTTCCCTATGCCTGCATCTCCATTGCTACCCTGCTAGGAGGTTCCATCTTTCTAAATTTCATATATATTCATTAATATATGATACTGGTTTTTCTGGCTTACTTCACTCTGTGTAACATGCTCTAGGTTCATCCACCTCATTAGGACTGACTCAAGTGTGTTCTTTTATATGACTGAGTAATATTCTATTATATATATGTACCATAATTTCTTTATCCATCCATCTGTCAGTGTATATCTAGGTTGCTTGCATGTCCTAGCTACTGTAAATAGTGCTACAACAAACACTGGGGTACATACGTCTCTTTCAGTTATGGTTTTCTCAGGGTATATGGCCAGTATGAGGAGCCTGGTGGGCTGCAGTCCATGGGGTCGCTAAGAGTCAGGCACAACTGAGTGACTTCACTTTCACTTTTCACTTTCATGCACTGGAGAAGTCAATGGCAACCCACTCCAGTGTTCTTGTCTGGAGAATCCCAGGGACAGAGGAGCCTGGTGGGCTGCCGTCTGTGGGGTCGCACAGAGTCGGACACGACTGAAGCGACTCAGCAGCAGCAGCATGGGCTTCCAGGTGGCGCTAGTGGTAAAGAACCTGCCTGCCAGTGCAGGAGACAGAAGAGACGCGAGTTCGATTTCTGGGTTGGGAAGATCCCCTGGAAGGAGGAGATGGCTGCCGTATTCTTGCCTAGAGAATCCCATGGACAGAGGAGCCTGGCGGACTACAGTCCACAGGGTCACAAAGAGTCCAATATCACTGAAGTGACTTAGCACAGCACAGCATGGTAATTCTATTCCTAGGATTTTTTTTTCCTTTATTTAACACAGGAAAGCTCCTTTCTTGCTCAATATCTGCAGTGACTTATTACCAAACTTTGACGACAAGTTACATCCTTGCTGTTGTCCCTCTTCCTAGCGGAAGCAGCAGCCTCATACAGGTTTTAGCAACATCAGACCCCCTTTGTGTGACCCTGGACTTTCAAGCCCAGGGAAAGACTTGGCCACTTTGCTGTCACAGACTCACCCATGATCACCTACATACACTACAGATTCACAAAGGATGGACGTGCACGCTTGATGCACTGAAGCGTCCGTACTACCCTTTGGGCAGCCCCAGTAGAAAAAGAGATGAGAATGTTGTAAAATAACTTGAAAGTTTTAGAAAGATTTTGTTTTAGTGACTTTCCTCTAATCAAAACATTTCCCTTTCGGGGAGAAGGGTAGCGGAGGGAAAGTGGCTGGTGAAGCCCATGAGGGAAGCCAGGCCTCTCGGGGGGCTGCAGGGGTGTCCAGCGTCAGTGTTTCTTGCTCATGATGAGCCCCCAGGACCCCTCAGCCCCCCACCCCCCGATACCTGGCCTGCATGCAGGGTGATTCTCCCAGCCTGCTTGATGCCTGGCGGCATGGCGGGTGTACTTGTCATATGGATCTGCCTGCGGAGGCCGCAGCAGTGGGGCTGTCCTCTCCAGACCGTGCACCCACGTTCTGCTGGTTGGTCTGGACACTGCAGTGGCCTCACTCGGTGATGCTCGATGTCACGGGGCTGCATACCCAGAGTTAAATCCCCGAGGGAAAGAGCCCTGTTCTCACATGCCAGACCCCCTTCCATGCCTGCATGAGCCAGGCTGTCAGCACCCAGAGGGCAGTGCGTGTGGAAGCTTGGTAGACACTTGGCAGAAACAGCACAGGGAGATTGAGCCCCCTGAAAATGTCATTAAAGTTAAATTAGTCGTTTATGCTAAGTGAAGGAAGTCAAGGCAGGGGAAAGCCAGATGCTCTATGATTTCACTTGTATGTAGAATCTAAAAACCAAATGAACAAGCATAGCCTAAAAGAAACAGAGTCATAGACACGGAGAACAGAGGCAGGGGTGCAGTGGGGCAAGGGAGAACCAAGAGGCACAAACTTGCAGCTGCAAAATAAGTGAGTCACGCGGGCCAGGTGTGCGGTGTGGGGAGTACAGTCAATAACTGATATCTTTGTAGGGTGACTGAGCGTAACCAGACTTGTCCTGGTGGTCATTTTGAAATGTATGAAAGCAAATCACTGTGTTGTATACTAGGAACTAACAAGGTTGTAGGTCAGTCACACTTCAAACAAACATACAAATAAACTCATAGATCAGGGTTATGATTACTAGAGACGAGGGTGGGGAGTGGGGCAGAGGAATTGGAGGAGGACCATCAAAAGGTACAAACTTCCATTATAGGGTAGATAATCGATAGGGATGATAAAGATATCATGATAAATACAATTTATAACAGTTTATAAGTTTTACTTATAAAAATACAATTTATAGAGGCAACGTAAGTGTAATTAACATCATATGTTACATTTGAAAGTCATTAAGAAGGAAAGTCCTGAGAGTTCTCATCACACACGCTGAAGTTTTTTCCTATTTCTTTAATTTTGTTACCTGTAGGAAATGATGGATGTTCCGCAAAATTATGGTCATCATCTCATGATGTGAGTCAAATCATTATGTTCTACACCTTAAACTTACACAGTACTATATGTGAGTTATATCTCAGTAAAACTGGAAAGAAGGGAAGGAAGGAAGGGAGGAAGAAAGAAACAAAGAATGAATGAATCGTGGAGATGCTGAAGTTCTGGGTCTAGGGAACTTGGGACTCTGGCTTTCAGCAGGGACCCCCCTGGCGAATCCGCTGCAGATGGTGAGAAGAGTCCTGGACTGGTTCCAGCACTGCCCACTCCCGGGCCTGGCGACCCTGGACACCTCTCGGAGCCTCGTCTCTGAGGTTGGATAATAGCGAGACTCACTGTGTAATGAGGTTATGGGTGTCCTGGTGACAACAAAGACTTACGTAGTACTCCAGTGTGCCAGGCACTGCTGTTTGACAGCTGGATAAACTGGGCACAGTGAGATTGAATAACACACCTAGTAAGTGGCAGAAATGAGCTTCAAACCTAGGCAGTCTGGCTCCTGAGTCTATGCACCTAACATCTAAGGCGAGTGGTTCTCAAAGTGTGTTCCGGGGGACTCTCTGAGAACACTCAGGCTGTCCAAGAGGTCAGAGTGGTTTTCGTAACCTAGGGCATTATTTTCCTTTTTCTTTCTTGAATGAGTACACAGGGAAGTTTCCAGAGGGTTCACAACACAACATCCTTCTGATGGCAGGTGTGTGTATGCTTTTGTGTTCTTATGTTTTAAGAATCCCTCACTTTTAATTTTGATATTTATCAATAGCTAAGATCCACGTAAACGAGAACTCTTTGAGGTCTCCATAGTGTTAGGAGTGACAGGTGTCCTGGAGACCGAAAAGTGTGCCATCAGCTCTTGAGGCTGTGCCGCCTTGAATGTGATCTCATCATGCATGGCTGGGGCCACCTCCCTTGCTAAGTGGTTGGGGAGAGTGGGGCCCCATCCCGGGAGCGGGTGCGTGGTGAGCGTGTCTGGACCTGCTGGGGTCCCCTCAGGTGGCACTGCGGAAGCTGCACTGTTTGTCTGCAGCCAGCCAGCTGCCCACACTGGAGCATCCATCCTCAGTCTGGAGGTGTCTCTGTGCCCAGCCCTAACTTTAGAAAGAAGCAGACACCCTCGTGCGGCAAGTCCCTCCCCCAGTGGGTGGAGCCAGGCCAGCTGCCACTGAGGCCCAGCAAGTCTGGGCTGTGTTGGAGGCTTTAGGAACCAATAAGTAACTTGCACAGCATTGGAGCCTTCTGTCAGCATTTGCTTCAGGCCAGGCCTCACGCTGAGCCAGCGCTCTGCCTGTGTTGGCCATTGCACTGACTCATTTTACAGATGAAGAACCCGAGGCCAAGGGTGAGTGCACTGAGCCACTTCCCACAGTGGCGAGTGGCAGGGGCTGGGACTCAGTCGAGGTCACTCTGATGGAGCCCAGGCCCCTGACATTCCAGGTCTGCAGAATGTTGCTCCATTTCCCTTGTTCATCTCGCTCGTGGCACACTCACTGGGTTTGCAGAATAATAAGTACAGGGTGGGGGAGGCCTCCCCAGTGGTCTTCCCTAGTGGCTCAGTGGTCTGGAATCCGCCTGCCAAAGCAGGAGACATGGGAGATGTGGGTTCAATCCCTGGGTCAGGAAGATCCCCTCGAGAAAGAAATGGCAACCCACTCCAGTATTCTTCCCTGGGAAATCCCATGGACAGAAGAACCTGACAGACTGCAGTGCATGGGGTCACAAAAGAATCGGACACGACTTAGTGACTAAACAACAGCAAGGGGGCCCTCCCCAGTTCTGCTTCTTCCCCAGACCCTTACTGTCAACCTTTAGACCAAGCTTATCAGGAGTCTCAGAGTGAGGTGTAGACAGAGTGCAGAATTCTGACTCTGCCCCTTATAACCTTTCTGACCCCCCACCCACCAGTGGGACAGTTACCCCCACCTCGTAGGAGCAGGAGAGTTGGTGCGTTGTAAAACTCGTACCACGGTGCGCAGTCCCTAGTGGCCTCCATTGCACATGACCAGCAGTGAGCCATTGTCTTTCTCAGAATCTGGCCTCAGACCAGCTGTGTCCGCATCTCTGGGAGAATTCTGGGCCCCACTCCTGGCCTACGATGCAGGGCTCTGAGGGTGCAGCTGTGGCTCCTGCGTTCACAGCGAGCGTCCCCCTGGGGGTTCAGGTGCTCAGCAAAGCTTGGCATCCTTGTCGTGGAGGTTGGGGGCAATATTCAGCCCTCAGTAGGTAACAGAAAGTGGGGGTGGCCCTATAGAGGTCTGTCAGTCAGGAGACCATTTAATCGGTTTATAAACCAGGACACTTTGGAGCATGAATGGGGGCACCTTTAATAGCTACACTGGAGTATGAAGGCTGAACCTCGGCCTTCCTGGCAGAGGTGTCACGTGGTCTCCGTTGATGGGTTTCTCCTTCGTCTTTCTGCTGCCCTGGAGATGCCTTCCCCTCCTAGTCCAGATGAGGAAGCAAGCCTGGAGGTCACCTCTGGCCACACAGGCCCCATAACCCTGGGCGTGGACTCCGCGGCACCCCCTCAGCCCAGTCATCATTCTCGCCGAGCCATAGCGCAGAGGGGTGATGGGAGACTCCGGGTTTCTGTAGCATTGGGATCCTAGGAAAACTGTCAGAGCCTTTGTAGTGAAAAATCCGGGCTATAAAGCACGTGTCTGAAAATGATGAGAACAGAGGATGCTGTCAGCAGAAGGGAAGTGAGCCCTGAGTGTGTAAGTGCTTCCTCTTCTCCCTGGAGCTCCGTCCTCCTGGGGCCTGGCTGTGACGTCGTGTCATACAGTCATCGATCCACATACCCCTGGGCAGAGTGACGGGGAGAGGGCCGCAGAAACCAGCTGTTACATCGAAGCAGGCGTCCTGTTTGGGTCGATCGATTTCCTTTCCTTCTGGAACCCGCAGGGGCCAGTTTGGTGGCGATTTCTGGTTCTTCTCTGATGAGGAGGACGTGCATGTGACAGCTCGTTTTTGTGGCACATGAGGGTTCGTTTTATGGCACGTGGAGCTGCAGAGAATGCTTGTGGCAAACCCAAGGTGGTTGGTGTGCTAAACATGACAGGCAGGGAGGCGCCCGAAGCCAGCAAGACATTTCTGTTCAGACAGAAATAGATACCTCCTAGGGTGTGTGCTAGCCTCAGGGCTCGCAGGCGGCCTTGGGCCAAGTTTAGTCTCCGTCCCTGCTGTCCACCTCCCTCCCCCTGCCTTTCCTGTCTGCTTCTTGGGGAGCTTCATCTAACACCTCCAGGAATCGTGGTTTTGCCTCTGGCTGCCTGGTTCCTCTGCATATCCTGTGGTTCATGGGGTGAAGGAGCAGCTTCTTGGTCTCCCTGGGGACAGGATGGGCAGGGTAGCCAGTCTGTGCCCTCCCTGGACCTCCCTGTGGACTGGCAGCATTGCTGGGAAACTCCAGTTGTTCTTTAACAGATGTTGAACACAGGCTCAGGGGTCCCTTCCACCTGAGCTGCCCCTTTCTCAATTCAGTGTCCTTCTGTGATCCCAGGAAAGATGGAAACACTAAAAGACAAGACCCTGGAGGAGCTGGAGGAGATGCAGAACAACCCAGAGGCCATCGACCGACTGGCCCAGGACTCCCCGGAGGTAGGGGAGGCTGTCATGGGGGGCAGAGATGGCGGATGGGACTGGGGCCCTCCTCAGGGATGCTGGCTTGCTGGGGAGTTTGGGCCAGGTTTCTTTCCCTTTTCTGTGGCCTTCACCCTGATTTAGGTCCAGCCAGAGGAGCCCCTGGGTCTCAGTCCAGTTCCTGGGCCCTCTGGGAGTTCTGGGGAGGGAGGAAGGGCAGAGCCAGGGAGTCCAGGGCCCCCAGCCAACTGTGGCTCCCAGTGTCTTCAGTGACCTGCATTCCCCTGGAGCCCCTACCCTGTTGCTCCAGCCTGGGTTTGGAGGCATTTCTAAAAGCACTGGGTCTGTCCTGTAGCCGCCTTTCACCTACAACCTTGTTTGGCCTGCTTCTCTAGGAGAGCTGTTCTGGGACTGGGATTAGGCTCATTACCTGTTTAATCCCTTTCAGTCATAACAGACACCTAATCACCTACAGCTCCTAGTCACCATCCTCATGGGAATAAGCCACCTTCTGAAAGTACAGAGCTTTACATTTTATAAAGGGCGCTCCCTGCCCTTCCCATCGCCTTGACCCTGTGACTCCCTTGCAAGGTCAAAAGTCAGTTGCCCAGATGTGGCTGCAGAGCTGGCCGTGCCCCCGGCCATGCCTTGAGTGACCGCAGTCCTCACGCCGCTGCCTCCTGCCCCTGATGGTCGGGAGACACGGGCACATTTCGGCAAGGTCATTGATCGGCCTTTGGCGTGTGCTTCTGTCTTTGCTGATGAACCGTGCCGTTTGTCTCTTCTGTATATTCACAGTGTCTGACCCCAGAAAAGGGAAGCCTGGCCATCCAACTTCTCCTACCTCTGCCTCTGCAGACCTCTTCCCTCTGCTTGAGGGGCTGTGCAGCCAGACTTGGTCCTGGCTCCTTCCTTGCTGGTGCGCTGGCTGCCCCACCGCCCCTCTCCCTGCAAAAGCAGCCTTCGCCAGGGCTGGAGGGCATGGGGTGCGGGGCAGGGTGTGAGGGGAGGCCCTGGGCCTGGATGTGGTGCGTCCTACCACCCAGAGCGAGGCTGGTCTTAGTTAAACTCCAAGGCTGCCTCCTAGAGAGAGTGAGGCTGTGAGCTCAGCCAGGGCCCGGCTCCAAGCTAACTCGATGCCGGCCTTCATCCCCTGTCTTCACATGTTAAACACCAATTGCTTTTCCAGTCTGCCGCGAGCACAGTGTGACAGGAACGCCAAGGCCTGTTCTCAAGGGCACCAAACTTCATAGAAACAGGCCAAATTACGTAATTAGAATTCATTGACCTCCAAGCTGGGCAGGCCCATGGGAGGTGTGGCAAAGCACAGAATCACGGAAAATGTCAGCAGAAACAACCTCGTAGGCAAAAGGCAAGTTGAGTTTGTGACATGCAGCTGTGCCCGACTGATTTGAATTCTCAGAAGGGAAGAACACTCATGGGATTGCGGGGAAGTGAAGAATGAGATCTGTAGACTCGTGAGACCCCGTGGACAGGGTTCCTCCCATGGGCTGTGAGACGTGAGCATCGCTGCAGGATTCGAGGAGGAGCAGGAGCTCACTGAGTTTGGGCTGTGGACGTTGCTTGGAGGAAAGAGCAGGGGACCACCCTCCCTGTGGAACTGTGTGTCTTCTGGGGTCTTCTGGGTGGGGTGCTTGAACTGTCTTATTGACCTCTTAAAATGAGAGTCAAGGGCTTCATTATGAACTCCTGATGATTTGAGGGAGGCTCTGGGGAGAGGGGCCAGAAACAGGTAGACCAGGTTTAGGGGAAAGTGTCTGGCATAGATTTACTGGCTAAATCCAGGGAAAAGGCAGTGGTGATATAAAGAGGACACGTCCACCGGGGATCTGGGAACCCTTAAGGGGCAGCTGAGCAGGGTACTTCAGGCACCCCCTCTGGGTCTGCCACATAAGAGAAGGAAAGCTTTCGCAGCTGATGAAAATGAGATTGGAACCCCACAGTGCAGGCATCCTAAGTCAGAGCCCTTGCTGAGCCGCTCCAGAGGGTGTTTGTGACAGCCGGGTGAGGGGGCAGACCTGCGAGGCCGTGGCCAGGCCCCACAATTTCTGGTAGCCTGGAGCTCGAAGGGCAGGCTCCCAGCCCACCCCAGAGCACAGGGCTCCAGACCCTCCGAAACCCCCTCCTCTAGGACGCCCATGGCTTCCTGGGTCTGCTCGGGGTCGAGCCAGTCAGGCGGGGCTTGTCACGTGCGCACCATGGCAGAGAAGCTGCTCAGTGGTTCCTGATGGAAGCCGGTCTTGCCGAGCTGTGCCCTGAGCCCAGCTGGGGCGCTGGTGCCCCTGGTGACATGCTGGCGTGTAGTCCCCGCTCCCGCAGGGGTATGGGTCTGTTTCTCCACCTTCCTCTCCCTGATAAATGGATGGGGCTTCAGGTCAGAGCAGGTCTGGGAAGGGTTTCTGAGGCTGCCACCTCACGGGCTGGCGACCATGAAGGACCTCGCTGAGGGGAAGAGCGCCACTCAGCCTGGGGACATGGTCTCAGCCAGGCTCGTGCAGGGGCTCACCTGAGGACTCCCCTTCAGTTCTCCAGGGCCCCCGCTGTTAGCTCATCTGCATAGCTTCTCTGCAGGACACACACATGGAGGAGTCAGGGCAGGTCTGTCTGGAATCAGGTCTCAGGCTGGCCCTGGCTTCCCCACTCCTCAGCTCAGTTCAGTTCAGTCGCTCAGTCATATCTGACTCTCTGCGATCCCATGAATCGCAGTACGCCAGGCCTCCCTGTCCATCACCAACTCCTGCAGTTCACTCAGACTCACGTCCATCGAGTCAGTGATGCCATACAGCCATCTCATCCTCTGTCGTCCCCTTCTCCTCCTGCCCCCAATCCCTCCCAGCATCAGAGTCTTTTACAGTGAGTCAACTCTTCGCGTGAGGTGACCAAAGTACTGGAGTTTCAGCTTTAGCATCATTCCTTCCAAAGAAATCCCAGGGCTGATCTCCTTCAGAATGGACTGGTTGGATCTCCTTGCAGTCCAAGGGACTCTCAAGAGTCTTCAACACCACAGTTCAAAAGCATCAATTCTTCGGTGCTCAGCCCTCTTCACAGTCCAACTCTCACATCTATACATGACCACAGGTTCCTTGTGTGTCCAGCCTGTGTTCTGGCCTTACGTTAGTGCACCTCAGAGGAGGTCTCTTGCCTGTGAATCCTGGGGATGAGTGGTTGGTTCTTTTGGTCTCTTCCTTCCTAGGGAGCCTCTGACTCTCCCTGCCTCCTCCCTGGAGCTCCACACAGCCCACGGCAGGCTCCTCCAGCTCATCACATGTCCCTCAGTGCCAGCTCCCCACATGCCTCTGCCATAGAGGCTGGTGGGTTAAGGTTTTGTGAGGCATCTGAGTCAGAGTGCTTTGCTCAGAGTTTGAACCCAGGTCCATCTGACTCTGGGCTTCCCAGGGGCACTAGTGGTAAAGAATCCGCCTGCCAATACAGGAGACTTAAGAGACATAGTTCGATCCCTGGGTTGGGAAGATCCCCTAGAGAAAGGCATGGCAACCCACTCCAGTGCTCTGGCCTGGAGAATCCCATGGACAGAGGAGCCTGGCCAGCTACAGTCCACAGTGTCACACAGAGTGGGACGTGACTGAAGCGACTTAGTATGCACTTAACATGCTGTCTGACTCTAACTGGGGGCTGAGTGTTGCCTGACTTCCCCTCAGTAAGCAACAGGTCTCAGGAGCCCCTGGCCCAGCCCACCAAGAGCTGAGTGGCAGGTCTCATGGTCAGGTGTCTTGCCCTGTAGGTCCAAGATCTGCAGCTGGAGCGGGAAATGGCGCTGGCCACCAACCGCAGCCTGGCCGAACGGAACCTGGAGTTCCAGGGTCCACTGGAGATCAGCCGTTCGAACCTCTCAGACAAGTACCAGGAGCTCCGGAAGCTGGTGGAGCGGTGCCAGGAGCAGAAGGCGAAGCTGGGTAGGCGGCCAGCCCGGGAATGTGCACCAGGGGTGCCCCTCTTCACTCAGGGTCCCTGTTCCCCATGGGGCTAAGGGAGCTGCTGGAATCTCCTGGAAAAACAGATTCCCAGATTCCCTCTCCCTCCCCAGGACAGGAAGGGGCCAGCAGTTACTGCAGGCCACCACATCCCCAGCCTGGCTAAGTGCTTTAGCAGCCATCTAAGGCTAGGTCCTGTCATTGTTCTCATCGTAGATGAGAGGAGTGAGACTCAGAGAGGTGCGGGGAGCTTGGCCAGGGCTCCGCGGCTCCATAGAGGTGGAGTTGGGATTTGAATCTGGAGAGCCTGCTCTGGGCTTTCTGTGTCCCATCCTGTTGTCTGAGGAGGTGAGGGGCGTCTGGTCCTCAGGTGGAGGACTTGATGCTCAGACAGAGGAAGCAACCCCCTGGGCAGATTAGGCTGGGTGGCAGAGCCCAAGGCCTCTTGCTTTCCCGGCCAGCATGGGGAGCCAGGGAGCCAGGGTCTGTTCACTGAGCTCCTGTCAGCTCAGGAAGCTGACCAGAGGGAACCAACAGAAGGGAGTTCTGCTGAGACCCCAGGGCAGAGGCAGGGCCCCTGGGACACAGGACTCTCCAGGACCCTTGCCGAAACCTCCGCCTCTATCACAGCATCAAGAGGCACTTTTGAAATGTCAACCTTTCTGCCCTCCCTTCCAGAAAAGTTCTCCTCAGCACTGCAGCTAGGGACATTGTTGGACCTTCTGCAGATCGAAAGCATGAAGATTGAAGAAGAGTCCGAGGTGAGACAGCTGTTGACACCCGGTCTTCCTTGCAGAGTCGGCCCCTGGAGCAGGTGAACACTGACCAGGCGGACACTGGCTTCAAGGTCACTAGCACAGCCCACCAGGGGCTGTGGGGCCTGGCACCGCCTTCCACCCAGAGCCGGTCTGCACCCAGAGAGTGAAGAGAGGCCAGAGGGCAGCAGAGGAGACCAGGCAGCTCCAGGAGATGGGGAAGCCGGGGGTCCCGCTCCTTGGGAGCAGGAGCTCTTGTCCTGAGAACCCGCATCTGCAGGGATCAAGACCCGGGCTCTAGTAGATGGCAGAGGTGAATGGTCCCTCCACCTGAAGTCCCCCTGGAGGCCCTTTTGGATGCAGGGAATGGGAACCCAGTCTCACTAGTTGAAGCGGAAATGGACGATGGATGGCACAGCTGTGGGGCAGCTGCAGGCCTGGGGGTGGGGGAGGGCAGTAAACAGGTACCCTCGAGGGCTGAAGCCAGGCCACCAATGCCTCCCCCTCTCCTGGCAGCTCTCTCTTGCTTCCCTCTGGGCCCCCCTTCACTCTCTATAGGCTGACTGGCTCTCTCACATCTCTCTGCCCTCTGCCAGGCCCCTCAGCCCCTGGCTGGGCTGGGTTGTGCTAGTGACCAGGGAGCCAGTGTTCATCTGGTCAATCGACACCCAATTTAGCATCTGGCATGAGCCTGGCATGATGCCGGGGTGGGGAACAGTGGTGGCCGTGACAGGTGGTCCCCACCTTCCGGGAGCTGACATCTTGGTGGGGGAGACAGGATAAATTAAACACGTGCTTGTGTAATAATATATCTCCAGTGAGAAGAGCCGTAGAGAGAAATTCCCAATGCGGAGGACAAAGAAGGCAGCTCGACCGCCTGGCTGGGGTGGGGGTGGGGCTGCAGCTGACCTCTGACCCAGCGGTATTCAGGTGGCCTCCATCCTGGCAGACCCGATGCCACTGGAGCTTGTGTCTTCCAGGCCATGGCTGAGAAGTTCCTGGAGGGCGAGGTGCCCCTGGACACGTTCCTGGAGGATTTCTCCTCCATGAGAACACTGTCCCATCTGCGCCGGGTTCGCGTGGAGAAGCTCCAGGATGTGATGAGAAAGCCCAGGGCCTCCCCTGGAGCCGGCCGGGGACGCCCCTCCTCCGCGCCCGCCTCCACCACTGCGCCCCGGCCCGCAGGCGACGCCTCCGCCAGCCGAAGACACTCAGCCGCAGCCGCCGCCGCCGCCGCCGCCGCCCGCCCCCTCAGTGGTCCCTCCCTACCCTTTGCCCTACAGCCCCTCTCCAAGCATGCCCATGGGCCCCACCGCCCACGGAGCGCTCCCGCCAGCCCCCTTCCCCGTGGTGTCCCAGCCCTCCTTTTCCTACAGTGGGCCTTTGGGCCCCCCGTACCCCGCAGCCCAGCCGGGAGCCAGGGCCCCTTCGGGCTACTCCTGGTCCCCGCAGAGGAGCACACCGCCCCGGCCGGGCTATCCCGTGGCCCCCCGCTGGTGCCTCTGGGCCGGGTACCCCGTGGTGGGGAGCCGGGCCCCCAGTCCTGGTTATCCTCAGCAGCCCCCCTACCTCTCAGCAGGAGGAAAACCTCCGTACCCCACACAGCCCCAGCCCTCAGGCCCCCTCCAGCCCCCCTACCCCCAGGCCCGCTCCTCCCTATGGGTTCCCCCCCGCCTCAGGGTCCCACCTGGCCTGGCTATTAGGCACAGTCCTGGCCCTCGGCCCTTCCCCACTTTCACCTGTTCCACAGCCTTCCAGCCCACCCCTTGCTGAGATTCGAGGCTAAATTGGAAGTGGAGTTGGCTCCACGTGGACCTGGTTCGCGCCTGGGAGCCTGAGGGGATCCGGCTGGGAGTGCACAGGTCTGGAAAGGCTGACCAGGCAGTCCCAGGGCCTGTGGGCCTCCCAGAGGAAGGGAGCACCTGGCTTCCGTGGCGGGCAATAGCTCTCCTGGTACTCACCAGGCAGGGAGTTCAGTCCTCCCCGTGGGTGCCCGCGCCTGTGGACATCTCGTGACTGCACGGACTCACGGATGCCTGAACCCAGTGCGGAGTTATCTCAGCGAGGGCTGGCTGGCCCCTGCTCACCCCCTCCCTCTTCTCTGGGATTTAGCAAGTGCAGCCACGGTGCCCACACCCAGGGAGGCAGCTCTCCGTGTCTCTTGGTGCGTTCACGGATGGCCCACCGCACGCTCCATGGCAGAGTTGGATCAGGGGAAGAGAACGGAGGTAGGCAAAACAATGAGTGATTTTCCCGTCACATAAAGCCATAACAGGACTCTGACAGACTGATGTCAGGTCAGCTTGTCCCTGCGTGCTGCCGTTTGAACAACAGCAGCAGTGCCCGTGCAGGGAGCAGGCCGAGGATTGTGGAGGCAGATCCCATACCTTGCTGGCTCTGGTTGGAGAATCCAGGGACTGCCTTGGACTCTGGCTGCAGGAGAGTGGGCAGTTCTGGTCCAGGAGACCGTGGTCACATCAGGGACTTATTTAGGAGCAGGCTGGGTTGCCTCCCCGGCCACCTCTCTTGTCTGGGATCTCCCTGCTTCTGATTGACGTCTGTGGCTCAACGCCATCCTGTCCACTCCTTTAGTGCCTTGAATCTCATCCACAGCAGCCCCCTCCCTTCCTTTGACTCTCTCCTGTAACTCTTCATGACCCCCTAAAGCCCTCCTAAGACAGACATCAAAAGATGCCCTAACAGTTACTTCTCCTGTGGTGCTTTGTAAAACACCATCCCTATGTCGGAGTCATTTCTTTGCATCTCTCTTATCTTCAGAATGTAAAGGGCAAGGACTATGACTCCGAGCCACACACAGGCCCCACCACACTGGGGGCTTTCCAGCACCCAGTTCAGTAATAAAAATGACAATAGACCAAAGGGGGTTGTGATGAATGAAGCATTACCTTGGTTACCAGATGTGAACCAGGTCTCAAGGGCAGACTCTGGAGCTGCTATCTGTTAGGAAGTCATATGTGCCTTGAATTGTCCATTACCTGAGTACCCAGCACCTGGTGGGCCTGGGGTACTGGGGGCCAAAGAAGAAACTCAACCTTCTGGTGCCTGCCCCTCCTGCCCCGCCCTGCCCAACCTGCGTGCCATCAGTGGGTGCGTGGGATGAGATGCTCAGTCAGCCCTGTCGGTCCTGACCAGCCGTGCTTGCTTCTCATAAGTTATTTATACAGAGAAATCACTAATGGACTCTACTGGTTCGAGTACTTCTGTACTGGATGAGCGATCGCTGGTATGTTTGTATAATTAATTGCCATAATAAACTTTGATGAGTTACGGCTCTTCTGTCCATGAAGCTGCAGTGAATTTGAGAAGTAGCTGCCTGTGTGGGGACATCGATTTTGTCAACTGAAAGGAAAACGTAAGACTTGTGGATTTCAGTTTTATTTGGAGATCTTAATGGCAGGTTATAGGCTGAGGAACAAACCCTCAGTACCTCTGAAAAGATGCTCCAAAGAGGTAGGGGGAGAAGCCAGCTTATGTGTTTTGACTAGGGAATAGGTGCTAGCAAGCACCTCTAGGTGTCACCCTACGGTTGTTCTAGCTCCTTTATGTGACTCCGTTTCTCCCTTTAGCAGTCTAAAACCACTGTGGGCATGCAGATCCCTGGATGCCCAGCCTTCATGTGAGGGTCCCTGGACTAGGCAGTTTTAAAAGTAACAAGTGGATTTCCCTGTGGGGCTGCTGGATATCATGAGGATTCGCCTTTCATCAGTTCTTTTCATTTCTCAGTTGCCTGAGAAAGTCATGAATAGCTGGTGAGAGCTGTGTCCCTTGTCTTTGGAGCTTAAAGGCCTTGTATGGTATCTTCACTTTTGTGCTGACAAACCCCATTAAACTGCCAGTTTTGTGAAAGACGTCAGGCCAACTGCCTACCTAATCACCCTGTCCAAATCTCAGTGTCTCTCAACTGGACGATTTCCTCAGTGTCTTTCAGCTGAGCCCTTTCTTTGTATCTTTCAACTGAGAAATCAGGTACCTTTTTATCTGCTACCAAATTGAACTCAGGATTGTCAGACAAGATGAGAGCTCTGAGGCTCAGGAGAGAGTCACCCAGTATTCTGGACTAGTGAGAAGGCAGACAGGCTCAGGGGCCCTTGTTGGTACCAGGGCTCCAGATCCTTGGAGAATATCAGGTGAAGGAGACAAGTCTGCTGTGGGTCCCTTTGTGGTCACCCAAACTATAACAAAGAAAAATGCACAGTGTAAGAGCTGTGGGTTGGTTTTACTGAGGGACCTTACTATAGGACTGTTACTCAGGAAACAGCCTCTCAGTAGCTCAGAGAAGCCAGTATAGGTATGGTTTTGGCTTGGGAATGTATGCAGTCAGGCACATATCTTGGTTAAAAAGAAAAAATGTGACTGTTAGTTGTGATGATCAGATAGCTCAGTTAATGATATTAGTGTTTTTCTATGCACAAAAGTGAAAGTGAAAGTCGCTCAGTCGTGTCTGACTTTTTGCAACCTCATGGACCGTACCATCCATGGAATTCTCCAGGCCAGAATACTGGGGTGAGTGTAGCCTTTCCCTTCTCCAGGAGATCTTGCCAACTCAGGGATCAAACCCAGGTCTCCCGCATTGCAGGGGGATTCTTTTTAATTTATTTATTTTAATTGGAGGCTAGTTACTTTACAAAATTGTAGTGGTTTTGTCATACATTGACATGAATCAGCCATGGATGTACATGTTCCCCATCCTGAACCCCCCTCCCACCTCCCTCCCCATCCCATCCCGCTGGGTCATCCCAGTGCACCAGCCCTGAGTACCCTGTCTCATGCATCAAACCTGGACTGGCGATCTGTTTCACATATGATAATATACATGTTTCAGTGCTATTCTCTCAAATCATCCCACCCTCACCTTCTCCCACGAGTCCGAAAAACTGTTCTATACATCTGTGTCTCTTTTGCTGTCTCACATATAGGGTTATCGTTACTGTCTTTCTAAATTCCATATATATGTGTTAGTATACTGTATTGGTGTTTTTCTTTCTGGCTTACTGCACTCTGTATAATAGGCTCCAGTTTCACCCACCTCATTAGAACTGATTCAAATGTATTCTTTTTAAATGGCTGAGTAGTATTCCATTGTGTATATGTACCACAGCTTTCTTATCCATTTGTCTGCTGATGGACATCTTGCAGGGGGATTCTTTACCAGCTGAGCCACCAGGGAAGCCCAAGAATACTGGGTGGGTAGCCTTTCCCTTCTCCAACAGAATCTTCCTGACCCAGGAATCAAACTGGGGTCTCCTGCATTGCAGGCAGATTCTTTACCAACTGAGCTAAGGTGCAAGAATCTGGGTTCATTAAAAATTTTTTCTGGGACTTCCTGGTGGCCCAGTGGTTCACAGTCTGCCTGCCAATGCTGGGGACACAGGTTAGATCCTGGGTCCAGGAATTAAGATCCCACATGCCTCAGGGCAACTAAGCCCACTTACCACAGCTACCGAGCCTTCACACCCTAGAGTCCAAGCTACACAAGAGAGGCCACTGCAATGAGCAGCATGGATACTGCAACTAAAGAGGAGCCCCCACTCGCCAAAAATAGAGAAAGCCTGCACCAGCGATGAAGAGCCCGTGTGCCACAACGAAGACCCGGTGCGGCCAAAAATGAATGGACAGAGCTATGATTTGAAAAGAAAAGAACCTCAGCCTGTTTTTCCGAAGTACAGAGTACCTTATCCTGTTTTTCATCCTGAATGCCTTTCAGGGCGCGCTGGCTAATGACTTAATCCGTGTAGAACTGGGCAGTGTTCTTTGTTTTGAGATTTCTTCCACAGCCTTCAGGGTCATGCTCTGCTGAAAGGCCTGTTTGATTCACGTTCACAGAGCCCCATCTTTCTGCATATCGTCGCCTGTATTCCTTCACCCCCAGGGGGCTTGGCTTTACAGTATTTCCCTTTCCAGCCTTTGTTCTCTGGCTTTTTTTCCATCTGAGGCATTTTCAGATGAAACCGGCGCGCTTGCGATGTCCTGGGTGCGGAGCTTGGGCGGTGCAAGGCCACAGATGCCCACTAGGTGGCGCGCGAGCCTCATCGGCGCACAGGAAGGGCCCCATTACTGCCACCTGCTGGGCCGACCAGGACAGTCGGCCTGTCCTCCTGTCCGGGATCTCCAGTGGGGGTCCAAGTCTTCGCATCCCATTTCTAAACGGAGATCGAGGGGCATCAAGCTACTAAGCTGGCTGTGGAGCCAAGCTGTTTTCTGCCACCACCCAGCCTGCCTCCCTCTCCAGTTCCCCCTGAGCTCAGCCTGGTCATCGTGAGCCCTGGGAAGGCATCTTCTGCCTTTCAGCCGGAAGAGCAGCTTTGGTGGTGTCAGGAGACCAGGCTTCTGATGGACCCTTGAATCATCCCTTCTGCTTTTCCTTCCTTGCAAGGTGTCCTCATCAGGACAGGCTGCCTGTGGATGATGCCCAGAGATGCTGAGAATCACCAGTCTTGAGTATGCCATAGGGCCTCACCTTGTATTAACCTTGGCTGTGCATTATCTCATGGGCCCCTCTCAGCAGCCTTTTGGCCCCCAAGTTTAAACAAAGGGAGGACACTGCAGGGTGGGGCGTTCAGTAACCAAGTCACTCACCTGGGGGCGTCAGGATGAGACTTGCACCCAGCTCTGATCTGGTTGCTGAGATACCTTTGTGAATCCAGAAGTCATCAGGCCTCCTCGAGATACCACAGTCCTGAGAAAAGCTTGGGGAACCTAAGCTGGGAATCCGCATACGCTCTGGTCAGAGGGTCACGGTCCCTTCGCCCCTCCCGGACTCTGACCTTGCCTTGCAGGTGTGTTGGGGGCTGGGGATGTCAGAGCACCAGGGAGAGCTAGGAGACCCCTGAGCTGTGTAGGAAGCTGAGACTCTCACAGGGTGGTGGGAGGCACAATCAAGTCAGAGCTTTGGGTTGCTCCCAAAGTGGTGGCCAAGGGCACCCGGGGACTGGAGGGAGGAAGCGCCGCCTTCCAAGTGGCTTGATGGAGAGTGAGGCTGGTCACTTGGGGCTGGCTGCCCCCGCTGCTCTTCACTCTCGCTCTAAGGCTCTCCCCCCACACCCACCTCCGCCCTGCATCCGCCACATGGGAAATCACTGGGTGTCTTCTGCCAGACCGCAGTGGGCCTCTCATTGTGGGCTGCTTGGGGCCAGAACCTAAGTGTCAAGTTCAGAGCTTCACAGAGATTCCTCGCTTGGTGAGAAGGACGCTTAGCTCTGTTAGCTGCCATGAGGCCATCTGAAATGTCCTTTTAGGGTAGTCCCATTCAGCACTCCCAGACCCTAGAGGCATGACAGGTTTGGAGCTAGACCCGGTTCTTGGTTGTCAGAGTGAGCTTTTTTAGGGTCCCCAGTGTCCTAGACATAACATGAGGAGAATGTGCTAGGAGAATGAGGAGAATCTGGTTACCCATGAGAGTCAGGTGGACGACATGCTTCAGGGGAGTGGGCTGGGGTAGGGGGTTACACAGGTGGGTGCCACCGTCTCTGGCTGACGTAGAGGGGTGAAGGATAGGGGGTGGGGCTGCAGTGTGGACCCAGGGTGGGCCCAGGCCACAGCGGGGCATCCTCCAAGTCTGAGGGAGACCCCATGAGCTTCTCATCACAGGAACAGCACTGACCTGCAGCCTGTGGACTGTCTGCCCACCATGGCTGGAAGCGCACAGAGGCACCTCCAAGGCTCTGATAGCTCCCACTCAGTTACTTAACCAAATGTTCCTTCTGGAGATGTATCACCCGACCCCCTTTCTGCTCAAAGACAGTTTGTTTGTTTTTTTGGGGGAGGGGAGTGTCTTTTAAAGCAGGCCAAGATAGCTATGAGGCCACCGAATGGTGGCCAAGCTATAGATGCAAGAGCTTTTGCCCAGAAAAGGGGCTGGTAAGAGACATTTGGTGCCCCAGGCCCTTTGCACCCCGGTTCCCTTTGGAGGATCCTCCCTTCTGAGGAGGGTCTCCAGGACATGAGTCTCTGCCGGGTGAATCCTAGCCCCCAGGTGACTGGGTGTCCCTGTTTCTGGATTCCCGGCATGGTCTGGGGTAGGGCCATGCCCTGGGCTCTCCAATGATGGAGTCCTCAGTAGGGGGCAGGTGGGAGGTCCGGTTGGAGGGTGTTGGTGGGGACAGGGGACTGGCCTGGCTCTCTGGCATGCTCGTGCCCCTCCAGCTCCCTCATTCTGTGAGCACACCCCTCACCCCTGCCATGTCCTTCTAGAAACTTCCTTTGCTCTTCCAGAGTTGGCTTTTGTGAATTGGACCATTGATATCTGTTGCTCCCAGTGGACACAGGGCCAAATCATGTGGAGAAAGGCCCCAGCCCTAAAATCTCTTCTCAGGTCACTGTCTGATTCCCGGGGGACAATGAGACCTGAACCAGCCTCTCCCTTCACCAGACCCTTGAGTTCCAGGTCAGATATTCTCCTCTGGTGCATCGTTAAGAAAACCTGGGTACTGCAGGGTTAAATATGTCTAGGCTCTCTGGGCCCACATAGTCAAAACTATGGTTTTTCCAATAGTCATGTTCAGGTGAGAGCTGGATCATTAAGGCTGAGCACCGAAGAATTGATGCTTTCAAATTATGCTGCTGGAGAAGACTCTTGAGAGTCCCTTGGTCTTCAAGATCAAACCAGTCATATCCTAAAGGAAATCAACCCTGAATATTCATTGGAAGGACTGATGCTGAAGGTGAAGCTGCAGTACTTTGGCCACCTGACGCAAAGAGACGACTCATTGGAAAAGACCCTGATGCTGGGAAAGATTGAAGGCAGGAGGAGAAGGGATTACAGGGGATGAGATGGTTGGAAGGCATCATCGACTCAATGGACATGAGCTTCAGCAAGCTCTGGGAGATGGTGAAGGACCAGGAAGCCTGGTGTGCTGCAGTCCGTGAGGTCACAAAGAGTTGGACACAACTGAGCAACTGAACAAAAAGGCTGTCTGCAGGGGTAGAGGGGACCGTTCAGTTAAGGGAATTATTCAGCCCAGGGACATGCTCAGTTCTGGTCTCTGACTCTCAGGTTAGGAGGTTACCTAATTGGCAGAAACTATGTTGCACTTTTAATAGCTGTGTGAACCCAAACCCCACATTGGCTAGAATTTACTAGGTGCCCGCTCTATGCAGAGCCCTGAGGTGGCACTGGTGCCCTTCAGGTTTGACAGCCAGTGTCCCTGCTCTCCGTCAAGCGAGGGCCCAGATGGAGGGCAGTGATGAGGCTATGGGTGCTGG